>CM058046.1:1305833-2611666 GCA_030169165.1 Centaurea solstitialis | reverse complement strand
AAAAAAAACAGTAGCTCACCGAACAACGAAAACGCAATTTCACCACCACAGCTAACAGCAACAACTCAAATCAATGAATCAATCAGCTACTTCATTTGAAATCAATCAGTCCAAATGCAGTAGTACCAAAAACAGAGAGAAGATGTGTATATAGAGAGAATTGAAGTAGAGAAGATTGAAATTGGTCCAAAAAAAGTGGTTTTAGCAGAAGATGATCATAAATGTGATTTTGGCTTATGTTTGTGAGAGAGAAAGAGACAGCAGAGTGTAAGAAGAAGAAATAAAGACACGTAGTCTGCGTGTGATGTGATGCTCTATGTCATACATACATACATTCTGTTATGTGTTTTATAGAATATTATAATTAAAGAATTTTTAGAGGAATAGATTGTATTAAAATAAACTTTTTAATTCATATTTAAGAACCTACACATGGACAAACCAAACTTATTACCTATGATAAAACAAACATTTTTAAGATTTTATATTAACAAAGTCAAGTTTAAAGAAAACTTTAAGATTCAAACGAGAAGCATGTCAATTTAAGAAAAAATGAGGTGCAATCACAGCCACTTATCTCACGGTTACGGTGGACGTGATCACGGAGGATTGACGTGATTCATGGGAGGGTGGAGATTATTAAAAGGGGTGATCGGTTAAAGCCGTCGTTGTTGACCGAGATGAGTGGTTGAGATTGTTCCTTGCGTTTTCTTAAAAAGTTACATTTTTTGTATGAACCTCCTTCTAATTTTGTAATATGCATACAGGCAACATAATGTAGTACTTATGCATAAAAAACCCAAAAGAACTCAAATTATACATGCACAAGTGCATACGGTTTAGATGGAAAGCTAAAAGGGTATCCTCGTTTTTTTAAGGTTTTTCTTTGAACCTCTTTCTATATTAATATTATAGAAAAGAGAGAAATAAAAATTAATCGTTTTATTTGTTTAACAACTATTATAAAATATAAAGTTTGTGTGAATCATGTAAAAGGAATAGTATGGCAATTGGTAATTTGTTCGTGGTTTTCGTGTTCGGTGTGTTGGTCGAGGTTGGTTTCGAGTCCATCAGGTGACTGTCCTTAAGTTGGCTTGCGAGTTTTTTGGTTACGGTGGTCGGATTGTCCTTGTGTTGTTATTCTCGGGTGTTTTTGTTAGAGTATTTGTTGTTAATTTTTGTTGTACTTTCCAGCATCTTGCTAGTTTTTTAATATATTGCCGTTCAATAAAAATTATCATGGATTCTAAATACATCCCTGGTATTTAAGTATATATATGGAAGATCAGATTTTGAACACATGATATATATGTTATTTGATTTTTAATCAAAAAATTGAAATCATGGTAATAAATATTGGTGGTTGCGAAGATTCATATGTTTCATAAACGTATTCCATAAAATCATCGTTAAGATCAGTACAAATATCACATGATTACATTGATGGCTAAATTGAACTACTTCACGTAACTAGTACAAAATGATGGTTCTTGACCTCTTTTACCATGTTCATATACTGATTTACGATACAATTATTACGCCTTTCATGACTTGTCTAGGAACAAATTACCGATCTCCAACTCATTTAAGAAGTATACAAAAAGTCAGTAGCTCCTAGTCTCCTACAAGTTATTTTACTTTTTGTTCGTAAAACCCTTGCATTGAAAATTCTCTTATGTATCGATTCAAATGTTACATTTTTATAAATACAAAAAAGAAAATAATATACAAAAACAAAAAGTTGATTAAATCAATTATAAATGGAAAAACTCATAAAACTTAATCATTCAAATTAAAAAAGTTTATAAACACCCTCAAACTGATGACACCGTTTGATTAAATATACTACACTAGTTCAAGTCCCGCAAAGGCGCAAAGCCACTGAAGATTTTCTTGGATCTTCAAAGCTCCCAAGATTAGTCGAGATCGCACAAATTGGCCCAGACCCCCACAGTTAACAAGAGTAGGACCATATGGTAAGTCAACAAGTCAATGAAAAAAAAAATGGTTCCACATGGTATTCAATTTGTCCATAATTTTCATTCCCAAATTACAAATTGTCAAAAGATGAACATGGGTGGTTGGACTGAGATAGGTAATAGAAGGGCCACCATCAGCATCAACTTAGACCACACACTTGCACAAGCCATGTTGTTGATGTGCTGTAATTCTGACAATTCCCCATTACTACACCTTTTTCTAACACAGTAAGGAAAGGTACCCCCTTTTTATGGCCTTTTACCAAACTTAACTTACAAGCCTATCACCTACAATCTTACATTATCATAAAAGTAAAGCCCCCACCTCATAATGCAAAACAGACTGTAATCATTCAACACAAATTAACCATTTCACCCCTCCACCACCTACATTGCCACCAATCAACATCATCTACAAGCACAATTCCTACCCAAATGGATGCATTTTCTTGAAACCTAAATTGGGTTGGAAATAGCTACTTTTTGTAACAAATCTTGATCATCTGAAAAGGTAGTAATCAGACCCTTCAGTTAGACCACACATGGATCAAGCCGAACCTATTGCCGGTATATATCTCATTACGTTCTTCATCGTAGAAAAGGGCGGTTATGTCCTCAAGGGCTTCTGTAACGGAGCTTGCGATCCTGGAACTTTGGGTCCTTCTTCTAGACTTGCACTTGCATCTATGTCGATTATCACCATCACTGCAACTACATTCGTCTATGGGGAGATCGTTCGTTGCCTTTACTTTGGCAAGGCATTTCCCAGTCAAAATATTGCTGATATTTATTGAACCTGCTGCATAACCAGAAGTCCTATGGTTAGGAAGAAACAAACATAACTACCAAGAATCAAACACAATAAAGAACATCTTCGAAGTTGTTTCATTTATGCTTAGGCCGATAATGCTTTGCAATTTCCCATTCATGAAATGGAATCCATATCAACCATAGACCGAGAGTATAAGTTAGAAAATAAAAGAAAAACATAAAAGGCCCAACCTATCAACTCTCATCAATGAAGTGATGAGTCGGTGACAATCTAATATAATGGAACATTATTTTAAGGTGGATAGAAAGCTAAAAAATAGGTGAAATTGTACTAACAGAAAGCAGACCAGTTGGTAAACCAGAATGGAATGGAACGTAACAGAAGTGCTGCATATCGAAAATATTATTTATTTTAGTGATCTTTTGCTTTTGCTCAAATATGCATGTTACACAATTTTTGTGCTGTCATATCATTTTTTTGCATAGATTTAAATATATATAACTGAAGTCATGAGTTTGAGCAACTTACCATTTGCTTCTGTTAATGGATCATCAGACTCAGCTTTGCAATATGAGATGATAAGATCCTGATCACTTGTGATGTATATGTTGTTAGTGTTGCAGTCAGGATGCCACAACAAATGATCCTCAAATGAAGTCACAAGTTCCCCTCGGAAATTCCAGACGGCCACCGTTCGGTTTCTGAATGTCAGGAATAACTGGTTCTCATAAAGAAAGATGAATGCCGATGGGGTCATGAATTCTGTCCTGCTAACTTCAATTAGGTCGGAATTGCGTACCTATGAGGAAATAATCTTGGATCATCTGTATGTTCTGAACTGAAAAAATGAATTGAAGAAATAAGAAAGATCCTTACATCAAGAATCTGGAGATTCTCATTCTCTTGCTTGACGAGAAGCTTTTCATTGAACTGCTCAATAAAATCCACCTTCTTATGTCGATGAAGAAGATGGTTGAAAGATTTTAGAACAGTCCCATCTTCAATAGAGAGAATCTTGAGAGGGACATGGCCGCTAGATTTATTAAATATCAACAGCATGATTCCAGGACTGTTTTGGGGAAATGGAAAAAAGAAGAAAGATCATGAAATGTGAACACCACCATTCTAGATGCATATAATCAGTACTGTAAATTTTTATTTAAAAAAACCAACAACAGGCCTCTACAAATCTATATACTGAATAAACAAACAGATGGCATTCGTTGTTAAGAAGTTAGAAAAAGGTTCAGTTGTCGAAATAAATTTCTAGACTTGGAGAGTTATGGGCTTATAGCCATCAAGTTTGTTAAAAGAATAGCACAAAACTTTACAAGGACCAGACATGTTGGTTTTACCCTATGTTCGCATTCACTATCAACTTCAACTATTTAGATCCTCCAGAAAACATTGCATGGTTTGCACAAGACCACAAACAAATCCTCCTTTATGAGGCAGTGCAACCTTTTGCAGTCTAGAGAGGATAAAATTACCGATGACATTCTTTCTAAATGTAAACCCCTAAGAACATTCAACAGTCTAAGAAAAATGAATCTCCCTAGCACTAACTAAATAAGACCTCACAAGAAAGTAAACTTATACATGTTGCTAGTTGGTTGATCTCAACTTCTCCTAAATGAAGCCCAAGGAAGCCTGGCCAATAACAGTCAACAGATATAAAGAGTTTCTATGAAAGAGAACAAACAATTCACATCCTACACCTCCATGGCTAGATTTGTCCCAAAAGGGTGAAGTAGAACTCAACCCTTACCACCATACAATTTGATTAATATTCTAATATAAAAGAATCGACCAAGTCATCATCCCTCATCTCTAAAGTCAGTAGCAAAAGTGTCTAAGAAGTGAATTAGTAGCTTATCCAAATAAAGGTTCTAAATAGCAATCAAGGAATGATGTTGCATTGGCAAACTAAAAGGTAAAATCAAAAGTCAGTTCTAAAACTCAAAAAGCATGTAATTCAAAAAACTAACGACATGCATCATTTCATATATTATTCAGAACCAAGGGAAGATCTTTACCTAATTTTGATCTCCTGTACATTTTTATCTGATATAGAGTATAGCATCGTATAGTTTTTCAAGTCAAACACCTTGTAAATGCTGACAAAATATTACATGACAACGAATTAGTGGCAGCCCCAAAAATAAAAAGAAAACGTATGCAAAAAGATAGGGATCGTCATAGCTAAAAATTTACCTATCTTGTGCGGAGAATGTGAGTACCTTCCCATTTACATCATCAAACTCTACAAAGCCGGGCCATTTTAAAGATTCTGATGTGAAAAGAGCAAAACCAGCATCCGGTTGACCTCTTCTTATGTATCTGCCAATTGCCATCATTATATCAGGCACGATAACTTTCACTAATAAAACTTGAAAATTTTCTAGTAATTAAGTAATATGAGATGGATATCAAAATATCACATACTCTATTCTTGTCGTTCTACATTTCAAGGAACTAAAGCTGTCCGAAGCATACACAGAAACTGTAATGAGTGAATCATTGTTTTTATTGTAAAACAAGCTTCTTATAACTTCATCAGGACTGACATTCAAAAAGCATATCCTCTTGTTAGTTTCTGCATCAAACAAGTAACATGTCAATCACCCATTTCATATATTTTTTGCAATGAAGAAGTTTGCTTATATATCTTTGACTATACCTCGGTTGAATGCTGCACATACTCCAGATTGTGCAAGAGCAAATACTATATCATGAGCAGCTACAATCTCAATAATCTTTGACCTCTTCTTAAGAAATGGCAATACAGTAGAGCAGTGTCCCTTTGGATCATGGGTGTCATACTCTTCCTGAAGCAATAACCCATCAGAATGAGACATTCACTTCTCGGTGAAAAGTGGAAACCCAAGGCAACATCATACAAACTCAGAAATAAAAAAAAACATGGTGACTATTAATATAGTGCGATCTTTAAGTACAAAAATCGCATGATCAATACATGTATCCAGACAATGAAATCAAACAAATAGATTGCCAAAATAGTTAAAAGGTATTTTGAATTCAATTAATGTCGATTATCACATTTTCAAGCAAAAGGGATATGAACATCCACCATCAGTCCAGAATAGCATAACATATATGCAAAAATGTCCAAACTCGGGAAATTGCAGTGACTCGGGACCATGTCTAAATCCAATTAGCATTTCAGCTTCAGAAACCAAAAAGGGTACTTATCATATTTATAGGACACATTCGTCATTTAGAAATTGTAAAGACATTTACATCATGAGTCATAACTCTAACAATAATTCTCATCCGCTACGGCTCTACCTAATCTGACCACCAATAACCTAGCTTCCAACCATAAAATATTCAAAAAGAACCTTCCCAATCTGTATGATTATCTACATGATTTGCATAAAATACAAAACTCCTATACAATTTAGATTTACATACGATACTTCACTCGCATCGAATTGCTATTCTATCATACCACTAAGGCTATGTTTGCCAAAAATAAGCTAGCTTATATCATAAGCTAGCTTTTTGAAACGCTACTTTGAGTAGCTTTTTGGGAGCTTTTTGTAGCTTTTTCCAATTATACCCTTATTAATACTAATTATTAAATTCAAAGATACTTTTTTTGGTCATTTTACATACTCATAAGCTAGTTTTTGCCTAACCTAATTTGTTCATAAGCTAGCTTATAAGCTACTAGCTAGCTTATCAATCAACAACTAGCTTATCGGCTAGTTTGCCAAACATAGCCTAAGGAGAGCCTCACAGCAATGATATGAAAACTAAAAGGGGGAAAATGATTGTTGTGGATAATAGTTAAAAGGTATAAACTCATAATATTGCAAAGGGGTTCTAGTTGTTCTACATACACCCTTCTTTATCACGCAAATAAAGACTTATACATTCAAACCAACCTAAACACATTCTTAAATCTAAGTGGAGAGCTTCACTTCTATAATTCTTATTATTAAACTCTAAACAAGCCAGAAAGAACCTAACCTAAAGCAAATCATAAAATAAAAACGACTGATAAATTCAAAAGTGATAAAGCAATCTAGAAAAATAACCTGTAATCGAATATTTCTGAATCTTTCTTGAGCATCACACATACCAAAAGCACGCCCTCTTTTCGAACATATCTCCCTCCTCTGAAGCTTCTTAACGCTGTTCACAAATCCATCACCACCTCCACGGCTTCTCTTCTTCGCCACCACTCGCCGGCCGGTAGACGGACGCGGATTTGCCGTTATCCTCCTTCCGTCCATCGCCGCCGATATCCACTTCCCTCCAATCAACCCTCAAAAAAGAAGCTTTTTATGCACCAATCGAGATTCTGCAAAAACCCTAAATCTAGGATTTTTTGAATTGTTCGTGATCCTGACCGATTAATATGCTCGAATTGAACCAATTAGGAAAGAAGAATTCGAATTTTTTCGAGCCAATTTGATTAATCTGGGCGCCAATTTCCAGATGCAACCAATTATGGATCAAAATCTTTTTTGATTCTGCTTTCAGATTGGGGAATTTTGGGTCGATTTGATTCCGTTGATCGATCCTCCTGATGAGCTTTTTGAATGAAAAAGTTTCAGTTACACCCCTTCTGTTTTGAATGTTTCTAAGTTCAGTCCCTTAAAGTTGGAAACATTACAATAAGAGTCCCGGGTAAATGGGTAATGATGAGTGATGACCAAACTTTTTATAAACATTTTTTTTTTGATAAAAATACAATTACTATATTTTTTGAACTAATATGTAATTTCAAATGTTTTTCTCGTAATTATCATTCAATTTTTCATTCTTTGGCCGTGATATCTACTAAATTAAAAACGAGCATACAAACAACTTAGCAACAGGAAAAATATAGTCTTTTTCGATGATGTATCACAATTGGGAATATAAACAATTTGTTTAATCAATATAAATTGTGACCTCAATTTCACATATATTTCAATTCCGAGTGTATGATGATGATATATCTTAAATCCATTAGATCTTAAACATATTGGTATTTGTAATTTGTATGGTTGTTTTGCTTATATAAGATTTAATACGATGTTAGGGGCTTATTATAAAACTGTAGATCATCTTTATCGATAAAGACATGAAGTTTTAGAACTTTTTGAAGTATGTTATAAACCACTAAATCTATGATTTAATAAAGATATATAGGGGTAAACAGAAACATTGTAGCCATTTATGTTATGCATCTTCCATGATAAATAGATTACAATAAATCTACAAAGATGAAGAATCAAAAAATAAAACTTCTTCTCATAGGTAATGGAATATTAGAGAGTTAACAACTACTTATGTTTTAGATAATATAGTGACCTAGTACATTCTCTTATGATTTTATCATCTGTGCATGCTTAATTATGTATCTTTTTTTAAAGGGTGTTCGGGCCAAAGCCCGACTAATCCCGGCAATATTGGGAGGCTAAACATGGCCCCACATAAATGTCCTTATGCATACGCGCGAAAAAGGCTCGAACCCAGTTAGGGCGCTATGAACCCCCGAGCGATAACCAATCCGCCACAACAATGAGAGACCTTAATTATGTATCTTGCTAGTTACATTTCATTTGATTCTTTGTAATTACTTATAACCTTCTATGTTTTTTTTCTCATTCCTCTATTTTCAACTTTTTGTATAACTTTTAGAACCAAATGGTTATCACATTATCATATCCTTCTAAAAAAATTATAGTTGTGAACATTACGAGAACACTAATTCTATCTTTCATGGTAAAAACAAGGTTTATGTATATTTTACGTTCTTATATTATACTTTGTGTATGAGTTAGTGTTAGACTATGAAATTTGATTTTATATGATGTGGATTGTGGAGGTCTTAGATCTTGAATACTTCTAGTTAAAAAATTTGATAAACGTTTTTCTAAGATGGTTAGACATTTTTTACAAAAGTTTTTAATTTTTTTCGTTTGAATAGTATTTCTGCCATACATTAAATGTCAAAGATCTACACCAAAGTAGTAAAAGATAAATATGCATTTCATAATAAAATACTTTTTTACCCTAGATCAGAATCTTCTAAATTAAATCATTCAATATCCTTACCCGTACCATCCATACCACCTTTATCAGCTCCCACGTCAGTTTTTCACTATCTTACCAACACCATACCATACCATTCTTACCCATACCAATTTCATACCACTTTAATTAATTAATTAAAAAAATAAAAGAAAAAGAAAAAAAGAGAGAGAAAGAAGAGAGAGATAGAGAGAAAGGTGGGGTGGGTGGGGTGTAGGAGAGAGAACGGTGGGGTGGTGCCGGTGTCCCTCCTTGCTGGTCACCTACCGGGCATCCACGGCGGTGTTACCGCCAGTACCGAGGCGGTACCGGCTCCCCTACCGGCCCCGTAGCGGATGGCCTGAGAGGACTGGTACATTATAAAATATATTTTAATAAAATTTATCGAATGTGTTCCCTTCTTTAAATTAATATCACACCCATTTTATTTTTATATTTTGCATCAAGTATATTTATATTGGGTATTTTGAATTAAATACACACAAAGCTATCACATTTTTATTAACTTGGAATAACTCCTCATTCACGACCTTAATTGCATGCATCAGAAAATATTTTTTTCTCCAAATGTATGGTGCAATACATTCTCAATAGAAAGACTTGGCTACGCACTCTTTATAGATTCGAAGCATGAACTTCTTGGTTGGTGACGTCCATTCCATTCATTCAATTAACATTGGTATGGGCCGGGTACGACGATATACACTTGTATGTTTTTCACAATAATATGATCTTTGCAATATTTTGACCAACGTTCTTTATTAGGCTATCAGCAGTCAACCCTCCCAACCCTCTCACTTTTTAATGTCACATCAGCTGATACATCAGCTGATACATCAGCTTTTTCTCAACCCTCTCACACAACACACACACACAACTCACGCAATTTTGTTCGGGTTCTCCAACCCGCAAAGGTTGCAACCTGCCGGCTAACATTTTTTTGCAGCCAACCCTCCCAAGCCCGGCGGGTAAGGAGGAAGCCAGCGGGCTTCACCCGCCCATACCCGCACCACCGGTGTGGATAGCCTAACTAATCACGATATGAATGTTCGTCAAACATAAATACCTTCTAACACACCGAGTAAAATATCAATACATAAATGATTTTCATATATTTGTCAACCATCAAGACATTGGGCAACTATCACCACCACCACAAAAATAGAAAAACTCCACCATCAAAACCAAAAACAAGATGATTGATTCAACTACATGTATATAATAACAGTACTTTACTGGTACCAACAAAAAAAATGTATATAATAACAGTACTTTACTGGTACCAACAAAAAAAATCAATTTTATCTAGTATCGACATTGCTATTTCCATTACCCAACTTTCTTATTCTCATTTTAACGAGCGTAATTTAATTCTATATTAGATGACCTATTAAAAACTAACTTTGAGGATAAAGAAACCTATGATCGTTTCAAAAATTGCCTTAATGTTATAGATCATAATACTTACATGTTACAAAAATTGCATAAAGAAAGCATTAGGCATGCTAAAGTTGATTTCATTGGAATTAAACTTGAGGATAAAGAAACCTATGAAACAACACATCTAAAACATACAATGGTTATACGGTATTGTTTCATTTATGAAACATACAAAACTATTTTGTAAAAACACAAGTGTACGTGTGCGCACGCGATTCGGCCGGCCCAAGTGGCGTCCTATGCACCTAGCACGCACTCGATTGAATTCCGCAAGTAAAATTTTTATAGGGTATAAAAGGTGCATTTGTTAAATTTGAGCAGTGCTTAGGATGCTCGCAGATACAAGGAGCATCAAACAAATTAAATTTTGAAAAAATCTCTCGAAATCAATAAAAAAAAAATCGAAAAAGTCCATTGAAATCATCCAAAAAACTTTAAAAATATTATTTGAAATGTTGGAATTCGACTAAAAACGCACAAGGCGAGTTTACGAATTTTTGACCCACTTTAATTTCAATGTACACACGCTCGGCAAAAATCATAGGTTCGCAACTGGAAACAAATAAAAGATCATATGAAACAATATGAGTAGTAACTTAAGATTAAACTCATTCAACGATTTGGATTGGTTTTCACAATAATCTTCGAAACTTCTTACTGAGATGTTTATGTTCACAATGTATTTGTAGGATCGAGGTAAGTTTGAATTTTTTTTGTTCACAAGTTATTTAAGATGTGGTATACTTAATGTGTAATTATAGTTTGCTTACACATGATAGATTTAATGTGCATGGTATAGTACCGTTGGTAGGTATATGTGCAGTATATATGTTAAGACCATGTGTTATGGTCAACCCTTAGGGCTTGGGGAGCTTTGGTTGACTTCGGGTTCTTTCAAGAACACCACCACGCCCATATCGGGTTGTTTCAAGATGTATTATGTATTAAGGCCATCCACTGTCGACCCACTACTACCCAATGGTTTCAGCTGTCACATCAGCGCCACATCAGCTCTCCACTATTCTACCCAAAACTACCCAATCCATCCACTATCAACCCATTATCATTTAATTAAAAGTAAAATAAATAAATAAATAAATAAGAGAGAGAAAGAAGAGAGAGATAGAGAGAAAGAAGAGAGAGAGAGGGGGTGGGGTGGGGTGGGGTGGGGGCTGGGAGTCTTCGGCTTCATCGAACCGATTTTGTTCAACCCGATGAGTAGTGCGGTGGTGTGGCTTCCACAAGCCGATGGGTATTAGCAACCCGAAGTTAAGCCGATGGCCAAATCCACTCCATAGTGGATGGCCTAAGTCCACCCATGAAGTGGCTAGGAAAGACGTTGAACCAGGGGCGGATGGACGTACGTGGGAGGTTGGGGGTCAGCCGACCCCCATAAGCACCACAAGAGAATAGCTTCCAAAGCATTAAATTTTGAATTATACCAATGTGTTACATAGTTTGACCCCCTAAAATTTTGAATTGACCCTTTCATTTCAAAATAATTACAATCATAACCCCACCTTCTTAGCCTAAATCTATATTTATTACTTTATTTGATTTAAATATTATTTTATATATAGTTTTTTACATGTTAATTTCTTTATAACATATTATGAATTATTTGGTAAAATTTGAAAGAATTTAGTATTAAAATATATTCCATGAGTTTTAAGTTTTCAAGTAATTGTGTATGTTGTGTTTTAATACTTGTGTTTCATGTCATGATAAATTTACAACATATCATGGCCTAATGTATTGCATTTCTTATGTGATATTTGAATTTTGAACATTTCTAATGCTTTATCTATTAGTTTTAAATATATAAGTTAACTTAAATTATGTACATTGTTGACCCATTGAGTATTAGTAGATACATATGGTTATACATATACTATTTATAAGATATATAACTTTGTCATCATAAGTAACGCCTTAGAAAATGTCAAGGCTTCGTTGTGGCTCCTAAGACTTGAGTTTTGGCCTCCACACCATGCCTTCACACCATTTAAACCTTGTTAATTGTTAAGTTTTTGTTACAGTTTAGTATTAAAGTTTCATTTGAATTTGTTTAGGGTTAAATATTAGTTGTCTTATCATTTAGATAGGAAAACGACAACGATGTTTTATCAGATAATATCGACGCAAATATTAGTGACGAACAATAGGTAGAAAACGTTCGACAAGTAAAAAATCAGGAGACGCATAACAACATTCGGTCCGATTTGGTCTAACACATTTGAAGGACTATTTAGATGTTATTTTCATGTAATTTTTACATTTGTAGATATTAGTATTATTTTAATGTAATTTTTAATTTTTTAGATATTTTTATGTAACTTTTAAATTTTTAATACTGAAAAAAATTACATATATATATACGAATTCAAACTTACCAAAATTCAGATTCTATTTGTAAAGATTTTGCTAAACATGATGAATAGACGTTAGAGTTTATTCTCATTTAAAGTTAGATCTCATAACTCTTATAAGTTTTAAATTTCTCAAAAGAATTCGATGTGTATATATTTGGGGGGTGTAGCTGGGTGCCCAATTATCACATCCTAAAGAAAAATATAACCATTCTAATATCATCATTGGACTTAGCAAACCCTAAGGAGCATTTGTGGTAATTTTGGTCCTATGGGCACTCATGCACATGAAATTTAGTATATAAAAATCAGCAACCAACCAAATGTTGGGACTTCTTTCCATGAAGTGTACTTTATTCAAGAATCTTTCCACTAAAGTGCATTGTAAAAGCACAACTTTTTAGACATGTTACATAATAGTCCACAAATGGCTGTTTAAGGTACCATATTAATGAATAATAAATACTAGTTCAAAAAACGTACCTTGAATGACATAATCATCTTGTTCAACGGTCCACCTATCGACCTTATTTTATAAACAAGGTGTCGGTACTCCGACAAATAAACAAGAAACAACATGGTGAAACTTCAATTATGCATGACAATAAGTATAACTTATCCGGTGAGAAAATAACAGTGGGAAAAACAACAGTAAATCTCATTTGCATCAAGTACGAAGTCATATAAGGCATTGGATAAGATCATATATGTCTTGCTTACAAAACAAACTTTAATACGACAATTGTACTTATTTGTCTTAAATTTGCATGATGCAAGAACTGATAATGTGAAAATGAATTCATTTACTTAACGTCAGAATAATTAATCAAGAACAAAAATAAACCTAAGGGATATTATTAACAACTTTTCATAGTTACAGATTCAAACTCCCATGAAGAGCAATCCCATGAAACTTAAATAGAGTTTATAGGAATTCCTCTTTTGGAAATAACTATATATAGCACATACATTGATTAAATCATATAAAAAGCGGTAAAAATATATTTAGGAAATTATTAATTAATGTAGCTTGTAGGTAGGGTAGGAGAAAATAACGAGGGAGCTCCCTTCAGTCCAAGCACAGATTGGAAAGGGATGAAAACTATCTCCCGCATCATTCACTCAATCAAAGTAGCATAAATTGAATCCTTTTCTACTTAATGGTTAAATGAATGAGTCGGCAGCTAATTCAATTCCTTCATCACATCCATGAGTGGGCTGAAGGGAGCTCCCTTCATCGCATCCATTACCTACCTATCGAAATTCAACAACATATATATATATATATATATAATTAAAATCAATCAAATCAATCCAAGTTATATATATAAGAATTGATTATTGCACCACAGAAAACTAGGGTTTGATTACCAATTTCCAGAGAATCTATTGAATTTGCATTTACTGTTTTCATTAATTACATTTCTTCTTGCGGCTGAGCATAAGCATGTGCTGAAATTAAAGTATTAGATAGTACAAAATGTCATATATGGCAAGTTGAATAGATCAAGAGAGAAAACAATTAATTAAAACTCGATTAATTAACACCATTAAATCTCGTCGTTTTCTTCTATTGGGTTTGTAGAATTGATCAGAAATATGAAATCAAACAAACTATTGCTATATGATCATGAGTGGGTGGATTAGAATACATACATACATATATATATATATATATAACATCAAGAACTATAGTTTAGTTTTCAAGATTTGTGCTTTTTTAAATTTCAAGTTGTTGATAAGTACCCTTTTTAGATAGGATGAAAAAGAACAGCTGAAAAAGGCATATATTACAAACCTTCCCTTTTTGGTTCTTGAATTCTTGATCTTGATATGATTAAAAAAAACACTATAGCAGGTGGGTTTCTAGATAGATCTAGAATCAGTAATAAGATCATGAATGATCAGTAAGACAAAAGAAAAACCAACCCAGATTGAATTTCCATATCAAAAACCTAAATCTTAAACAGCCAAAAACAAGAGTCACCCACAAACCCTAATCTTGAAAATAGATATCTGAAATACACCACTCTGAATTGAAGTTTGTTTCTATATATAAAAGAGAGAAAGATGTATATCTATTGATCAATATATATATATAACCACAGTTACTATAAGTATATATCAAGAAATCTTGAAGATGACACTGTGAAGTGTGTGTTTGTGTGTGTTAGAGAGAGAGAGAGAGAGAGAGAGAGAGAGAGAGAGAGTAGCTTAACTGGGTTGAGTCTAGTCTGTATACATCAAGGCAGGCAGCTGAATGAAATGGGAATTGAGTGGATGGATATCTGAAACGAATGAATACCAACAGTGACTGTTTTGTGGGTGTGTGGGTCGCAAAATTTACGGAAGGAATCAGGTGAGTTTGTAATTATGGAAAAGGAAATAAACAGCTGAGGGGTCGCTTTTATCATGAGAGTCAGAGTCAGATTTTTATTTTTATTTTTTATAAAAGTAAAGAGAAAAAAAAGGCAAAATATGTAATCAATTACACCCAAGATAAAAAGCCTTCAAAGATCTTCCCCCAAATCTTTCACTCCACAACAAAACACACCCACATCATATCATAAACATTTACACACACACACACATACTTACTAGATATATATATATATATACACACTCCACAGAAAGAGAGATTGCTGTTGGTCTGAAAAAGAAAATCCCACTTTCACTATGTGTGATGTATGTGTGAGGGAGAGACTAGAGAGAGAGAGATCTAGAGAGAGAGATGAAATGAATTGAATAATTTTAATGGCTGAATTGAGATGTAATATAGAGATGGATGGATGGATGGATGAAGAGGATGGCAGCAGCAATGAGTCAGTGTTACTGTAGATGTCTGGCCTTTGTTTACCCTTTGACCACTATTTTACTCTCCACTAGTTTTCTTTTCAAATAGGGAAATATAACTTCAAAATCCAACAAGTATGTATATCTTTTAAGTTTTTAATAAATCATTTATTATAACAATAATACGAAAAAAGAGTAGTTTATAGATTGGAAATCTTGATCGTACAAGAATTATAAATTAACATATGTAATACATGTGTACTTATAATCTTTGAGTGGACAAAGGGGACACAGAAATAGCAAGTGGATATATACAGTATAATTAAAGTAACGTATAGGTGTCATGACCAAGACTATACGAGTTTGCTATGTGAATGATGCGGGGTCTTTAACGAACCATTATGTTTTCTTGTTCGAGAGGTTGTCAATTTGTCCAACATCAACCAACTACCTCAAACTACTAGTAAGAATGGAATTATAGGATTCCTAGGTTTAATATTCGGTTTCTAATTATTCAACTATGCAGGGTAATATCACATCAACTTTATTAGTATAATATATAAGTACGACTTACATAAAATAATGGTTTTTGGTTTTTGACCTTGTATTTCCGTGTAATTTACTACAGGATTGTGTTTCACTTCATCCGGATCAAATGAATCAGAGAATCAATAAGAAACAGTTGTTTTTTGACAAATTTATCAAAACCATTGAATTATTTCTTTCATTTCTAGGGCTTCATCATGTATCGTTTAGGGGCATACTATTTCATGGTTACTCTTTCTCGTCTTTGCTTGTCATACATATCTCATATTTTGTTATCGTCTTATGTTTCATTGTTCATTTTCAACACCCAATGTGCCATTACTCCATGTTAATTGGTGCTGCAATAGTGTGATGTTTGGTGATTCATAGCATTTTGGGGCAGAGAGAGAAAGAGACAAACCAAAAGGGTTAATACTTTAGCAATATCTAGGTAACTAATAGTTTTCAATATTTTTGTATGCCTAGGGTTCTATATCACTAGAAGTGTGGAGTGGATATAAATTTTGTCAAGTATAAATACCATATAGTAAAAAAGAGCCCAAGAAAACTTGGAACCTTGGAGAAAAACGAACGCTTAAGTTTCTTAAAGAATTGAAATTTTTTTTTTTTTTTTTTTTTTGATAAGGTTTATCTAGGCTTTGATCCGTTCTTTTTTCGCCAAAACAATTGCCAACCGGCGACCCCGAAGATGGCCATGCGGGGCGGTGTAAAACCTCAGGTCTCGCTCCAACTCGGTCGGTGGTGGTTGAAGCCCATCATCCGCGGGTTGGGGAGGGTCAATCTCTTCCTCATCGGAAGGGTCATCATCTTGTACGGGTTCGGGTTGTTGGAATTGGGGTCGAGAAAATGGTGAATTTTGGAAACCCCAATCGGGTGGAGGACCTTGTGGAAAGGCCCCGGGATGAGGAAATGGTTGATAAGGAGTTTGTGAAAAGCTCGCGGGATGAGGAGCTTGTGACAGGCCGGATGAGGAGCTCCCGGGATGAGAAATTTTGAGACTAAAACCTTTGGGAGAAATTTGGACCGCATAATCGGGTGGATATTGTGGATCGAACCCGGTATGGGTAACGTCGATATTAAAAAGGGGGTTTGAAAAGGCATCGGGTTCCGCCGGACGTTTACCTTTCGACGGATGGGATGAAGAGTCGGGTTTTCGTTCCATGAGAGAGTTGGTTTAGAAGAGGTAGAAAATGTTTAAGGTAGAAGAGGTTTGAGTGAGAAAGATGGAGATGGATGGTGTGAAAAAATAAGTTGGGTAAAAGAGGTATTTATATAGGAGTAAAAAAAGAGGAAAAAAAAGTAAAAAAAAAAATTTGAAAAATTGACCGTTGTCAACGGCTCTTGCAACGGCTATATGAGCCACAACATGCGAAGCCCGTCGGGCTCTTGCTATCACGTACCAGAACCCACTCAAACCCGGGAGCCCGCCGGGCTCAATCCTCCCAACCCGCTGAAACCCGTCGCCCCCGCTACGCACAGCCTAATAACGTTCCTATATAATTTTCCATTTACAATTTTTATATATATTATTCTACTCATCAATTTCAACTTATTAACATCGTATATATTATCTATGTCATAGTCAATTAATTATTTACATTAAAATCATTTATAAAAACTAGACTTAATTTAGCACGTACGATGTTCACCGTTTATTGAATTTCTGTTCACTTTTAATTCTTCATTCTGTCCATCGATTTCCACTTTTCAACATTATTTAGTAACATAGTAACACCTTAATCTTTATACTTAGTAAAACAAAAATAAAAAATATGAAAAATAAAATAATGATGATTGGTGGCATGGGGTAATGAACCAAAACAAGACCTATCAATGGGTTCTGTGAGTCTTTGGTGTGTGTGCTCTCTGAGCCAACTCCACTACCTTTTGTTTTCTCTCCTATATATGCAAGTGGATTCTCATGTTTTTAACCACAAATATATACCTATATACACACACATCTATATGTATATATTATAAGATGGATCAAATAATAGAATGTTATAAATAATAGAATGTTATAAATAATAGAATACAGAAACAACCGAATCAAGTAATTTCAAATAGATTACGATTAATGCATCGGTTGTATAAACGAGATAATAACCTAAATTGGTATTAAACTACATATTTATAATTAATGCATGGGTGTATAAACGAGTTAAGACCATCCACCTATAGTGATCAACTGATCATGTTGGTTGCGAATGGTACCAGTTGCTATTTCAGCACCACATCAGTTTTTCATTATCTTACCAACACCTTATCAATTTATTCACAGTGGTCATGACTCTCATACCAATCTAAATAATTAATAAAAAAAGAAAAAATGAAGAAGAGAGAGATAGAGAGAAAGAAGAGAGAGGGTGAGGTAGGGTGGGGTGGTATACACAACCGGCATGGCTATACCGATTTTCTTGCTTGACAATTGGTACCAATCATCCTCGATGGTGTTGACTGTTGATACCAACACCTTGCCACTCCCTTGACGCCACCCGCTGCAAATGTCCAATTTCTATGTAATTATATATGTAATTTGTTCGTTCTTATGTTATCGTATTTTATTACCGTTTTCATTTGAACTCAAACATACATAGTTATATATGTTACAATCGTATTGCCAGTATTTTTAGGTTGTATTAAGCACCCCAATTCAATTGTCTAGAGCCACTAGCTAGTTCATTACAACAAAAGTAAGTTTAGGGATAACGTCAACCTCTGGGACGCCCCACATCGCATCGATCTTATGGTCATCAAAGGGGAGGTAAATCAATGCATACATTCCATTGGCAAAGGTGCAATGCTCATGACTTGAACCGAGGACCATACATATAACATATATGGATTAAACCCACACCTTTACAGCTTTACTGCTAGGACAGAGCAGAGGAGACACAAAATAGAGTTTATAGGATGCTTAAAATAAATAAGTGTTTTAATAGGGGTTTTTTAAACTGGTTTTAATTAATAGGGTATTTTATAAGACCAAACAAAAAAATGTCATATCTAAAAGAGTTACAAAAAGTGTATAGAGCGTTTTGGGTGTTGTAACAAGTTTTTTAGAACATTTTAAAAATAAAATGTTTTTTAACTATTTTAAACTATTTGGAAAAGTGTTCTATAAACACAAGCTAAGTGTCCTGTATATAAACACATCTTTTTATAAGACACTTCTTAAAGGCATCTTATAAAATAGCTAATGCGGTAATTTATTTTGAAATTGTCCTAAAAGGCTTGTTAACACTCAAAAGCGTCATATGTACTTATTGTAACATTTTTAAATATAATTTTTTTGTTTGCTTTTATAAAGTATTTTATTATAATGCTTATTTATTTTAGGCTTTTTACAAATTTATTTTTGTGGCAGCGAGTGCAAAAAATAAAAATAAAAAGATTAAATATCTTAAACTTAAAAAACGTTTATGTTTCAAACAATTAATTTTTCAAAATGAAGAATTTTTATCAAACAATTATATATTGATTACACCCATATTTCTACAACTGAGACAAATCAGTAAGAATTAAAACGGAGAAAGTAGAGAAGCGACACCAGAGTTCTTTAAATTTAAAAAACTTCATAACAATGAAGGTTCTCCTAGTGACATGGTTATGTTGTCACCATATTTTTAATTAGTATCTATTACGCGATTTTGACATTGTATATAAGTATATTTCTAAGACATTAATCTATTAACATATCTATCGTTATGTTTTTGACCAGTAATAGTCTCAAACCGGATGGCGTAAGAAGATTATAAGCAAGAGAGAGAGATTCCTAACTAAATAATAACATAATTAAGCTACGATCCAAAATTTAAAATATTTTTTCAATATTTGATCTACCAAATATATCTATTGTACACATATAATAATAAATTTAATATTTATCTTTTGTATAATGATGACGTTTGACTCGTGATCAAAATAAATTGTTTTCAGAATATATATAAGTATCAAAATTATTATATTAAACAAGTATGATAGATATATATGTCTCTCTCATGATTATATAATAAGGTTATATTAAAACCTTAAAGCATGGTTTATTTATGTTATGATATATTAAAAATGATTTTAGTGTAGAACATATACGAGGATGATCATATTTTGTCATGCATCAATGGGTTAATGGAATAGAAAAGAAAACTTAAATTGTCTTCAAACTTTGAGGTCAAGAAAGGAAAATCGATTTAGTTTGTTTAGGACTATCCTGTTTCCTTGCCGTTCAAAAATAATTGATTAATAAAAAAAGTTTAAAGTTTTATCTTCAATTGATAAACTAAAGATTATTAATTAAGTCTCATTTAGTTTTCATTTAAAAATCTTTAATTTTTAAAATGTGAAGCAAATCAATTAATGAATCTTTCAACTATTAAAAATGATTAAGGATATCGTTTTGATCAAAACCGAATCCTTAAACAGACAAACCGATATAAAAAAGCTAAAGAGAGGTTAACAGCCGTGGTGCCTCCACTCCAATTTACAGACACAAGTATAAATACAAAACAATCTTTTTTAATGTTCATTGTTTAAATTACAGTATTATATAAACTTGACTAAATAATATCTATAAATATATGATATACTATCACCAGTCTTTTAATAACATATCTTGATAATAAGAAAATCATCAACTTACATCATCACAAATGAAAATGCTTTTATCCAATTATTGTTCAAAATGATAAATTATTGAAATTTTGGGGTATGATCCAATTCCAATGAATCCAGAGAACAAAATTGATCGTTGATTAAAAAATAAAGCAATTATTTTAGTTTGTTATAGTTCTACATCATTTGAATAAAATATATTATCAAAATGATTTAGGAATTAGAACCAATAGTAATATGTTAACATAAAGAATGGTCGAACTAGATTAATTATATAGCATGTCAGAAGTTATAATAACTAAAAGAATCTAATAAATAATAATATAAATCATACTAGTTAATGACCCGTATATTATACGGACATTTGAAACATGTTATTTTAATTTTTAATAAGAATAAACATTTACATGACAATAACCCCAATGGGGCAGCCTACCGGTTAAGGCTTGGTGTTGGGGAAAAACCCACCCAAGTTCGAATCCGGGGGTGAGCAACCAGGGGCCACTGAGTGTTAATCCCAGGGGAGCATGCTTTAGCTCTCGGTAAAAATTGTCAAGGATGTAGTCTGGCCAAAGTCCAGGTGAACCTTCCCAAAAAAAAAAAAAAACATTTACATGACAATTGTCATTACCATTTAAATACTTATGTAAATTATACTACTTAATGACCTGTATATTATACGGGCATTAGAAACATGTTATTTTAATTTTTAATAAAAATAGACATTTACATGACAATTGTCATTACCATCTAAATACTTATGTAAATTATATGTTATATACAGGTCAAAAATAACTGCTAAAATAAATATTTTAGTTATCTAATAGCTTATTACAAAATAAAATATGTAGTGTTTTTTATTTGTAGAATTTTAAATAAAAAATTAATTACTTATAAATAATCTATAAAAATAGTTAGATTAAAAATATATAATCTTTAAATTTCAAGAATATCAACAACGGAGTTTTAAATAAAATAAATTTTAATTACTTATAAATAATCTATAAAAATACTTAGGTTAAAAAGATAAAATCTTTAAATTTCAAGAATATCAAGAATAGAATTGTAATAAAATCTAAACAAATTACTTTTATATCTAATTTTAATAATGTAGTTAAATTAAAAAACTATTCAATATTAAACTCATTTTGAAGGTATTGTCGAGACGATTATAATGGTATAATTTATTAAAAAGAAAAAAACAAAAATTTTAATACATTTTAATTAATATATATATTATTATCTTAAAATGATAAGGATGTAAAGTGAAAGATGAGAAACTAATGAATAAAAAGTAATATAATCAAATAATTCTAAGGATGAAAAATGTAAATTATAAAGATTATTATGGTATTAAAATAATAAGAATAATTGATGACATCATCATTTAATGATTCTTTTTTAATTGGCCAATCAAATGACTCAATTTCATAATAATGACATCAGCAAAAATCTTTCTTTAATATATATATAGATTATTGTTAAAATACAAAAAACTATATGATATTGTTATTTATTTTTAAAATGGATAAAGAAAACCTTAGATGGATCAATTATAACAATCGGACCAATCTAAGACCATCCATAGTGGTAGATGGTTTTGCCAATGATATCAGTCGCCACATTAGCGTCGTATCAGCTTTTCATTATCTTACTAAAACCTTACCGATCGGCAACAAGCCCTTGCTGACGGCTTTGACGCTTCGGTTGTGGATGGTCTAAGAGACTCACTGCAACAACTAATCAGTGTGATTGTGTCTTAAGCTACTTTGACGCTTCCAGTGTTCTTATTTTTTTGGTTTTCAATATACATATTTAATTATTTATTATCATTGATTCAGAATAACTGTAGAAAAACATATGTCATGTATATATAAAATAAAGATTTGTCTTCATAAGTCACTCCTTAAAATACTTTATGATCGTCATGACGGCATGACCTATCATGGCTCCCGAGACTTGGCGTTGCCGCCACGTTCCACCGCATGTTATTTAGAATCTTATTTTTAACATAAAAAGTAATTTCTTTTAACATGTTTTTTAGTATGTCAATTTTATGTAAAAGAAAATTAAACATAAAATAAATAAATAAAAGCAAAAGGTTTGAGTGACCATTTTCTCCTTGGAATGTAATGCATAATGGGTTGGTGAAGGAGATGAAGGCCACTTTCTCCTTAGAATGTAACATGATCTCATTTCTCCAAGGTCTAACTTATCATCATTTTAGATATTTGTAGGAAATATGAATGGTTTAAAGTCAACTTATTTATTTATATCCAAAAACATCTTTTTTAAAAGTCAACTCAACCAGTTTTGGTTTGGGTGGAAATAAATGGTTTGGTGGCAGACACAAATCCAATGGATCTGAAAGATGATTTTACCACTTGAATGTGGAATGAAATTGTTGCAACATTATGTATCAAAAGGTTTACCAACATAACTAGAGCCTGGTTAAAGAGAATCAGTTTAGTTATGCTATGTTTGGTACATAGAATGGGGTGGGACAAAGTTTATTGTCCCATGTATTTGGGCAACATGAGGTAAAACAAGAATTCATTGTCTCATGTGTAATGCAACACGAGAGAAAAAAAGAATTCTCTGTTTTCATATGTGGTGCGACATGGACAAGAAGTGGGACAGCGTGAGATTAAAAAAAACTTTTTGTTGTTCAACCAAAATAAGTGGAACAATAATGAGATATAAACTAAACTATCACTAATTAACACTCATTTGATATATAACCTAAATATGGTATCTGTTTTAGTGGTTACCACCGTTAGTAATCGTTATTGCCACCGATAGCCATCGTCGGCCCTCCACCTCCTCTTCCACTACAACCTCTTCTGCCACCTCTATAACCACCATTGGCTACCAACCACCACATCTGCAACCACCGTCCATCACCATCATGCAACCACCATCGGTCGTTGAGCACCAACATCTATCACCACCGCCTCTACCTCCACAACCACCGTTGGCCACCTCCACTTCCTTTTCCACTACAACCTCTATAACCACCATCAACTACCGACCACCACCTCTACAACCATCATCCATCGCCATCATTGCAACTATAGTCGGTCACTGACCACCACCGTCCATAGCCACCGCCTCTACCTCCTAACCACCATCGACCACCGACCATCACCACCCATCGCTAACTCCGGTTACGGGACGGGGAAAATCGGTACCAGGATTACTTAGGACCGAAAATATAAAAATGTATCGAATGTATATCAGAACAAATCGCAAACCAAAATATCTTCGGAAAGTTTTAAATTTTTTCAAAACCAATCCCAAACAATCAAAATTTCAATAATATCTCGATTAGAAAAGTATAGGATCAGTTTATTTAAGAGATAATATGCATACTTAATTATTTGGTTTTAGGATTTTTCAGAAAAATCCCAATACTGAATCCCAAATCTTGATTTTGTCGAATATTTGGAACTAAAAGTATAACCGAATATTGATCAAATTATCGTCGGTCAGTTGTAATTAGATCGATTGGGTGTGGTTGGATCATATCAGTTGACTTTCTACACACCCTTAAGCTCTGCTATATATGTTTTTTTTAAGATTTATATTCAACTCCAACAACTATTTTATTTTAGTAATTCTAACATTAATTATATTATTTAAATATTCGATATATTTTTAAAATATTATTTTTCTTTTTCTAAATATTTATTTTCAAAATATCTTAATAATAAAAACACTAATATAATAATTTATCTAACCATTTAAAATTCTAATCTAATAATCAAATAGACAGGAGGCTATAGTTGGAGATCATAGATTCTTGATTTATTGTGGCTTATCCACATAAAACAAGCCTAAAACAAGAGCATCTCCAACATTTTTTTCAAAAAAAATTAATTTAAAAAAAAAATAAAGAATCAAGACTTAAAATCCCCAAAAATAATTACATACATCTTCGACAATTTCTTCATTTTAGAGACATCAAACATTGCTTATAATATTCCTATTGGTTCTTTCATATAAAAACTATTTTAAGGGTTATTTTCAAAATTTTCTATTGATTCTTTTATATAAATAATTTTTGAGGTTATCTCCATATTTAATGAAAAACTTTCTCTCCTATTTTCTCCATTTTGGAGAAAGTTTTGGGGAAAATGTTGAAACTCATTCAAGCTAAAAATCCCCATAGATTTGAACGCATTTTGTGGTATTGATGCTTCCCGGGTGGATGAAGGTGAAAGAAGGTGATGGTGGCGGCTGCCGTCACAACCACCGCAATCACTGTAGTGGTGCTGCCACAGCGCCACCACAGTTGTTGATGTTTAGTTTTGCATCAGAGAAGAAGACATCTCCATTGACGGTTTTAGAGCAGTAGAGCCTATTTGGCACTAAAATGCAAACCTACGCCCAACCCGAAACAAATTGCAAACCACGAGGCTCAAATTCGTAACTTGGAGTTACCTAATCCGTAAATTTTTGCAAACCACGAGGCTCAAATTCGTAACTTGAAGTTACCTAATCCGTAAATTTTTGCAAACAACAGGGACCAAACAAGTAACTTACCCTTAATACCGTTATATCTGTTATTTCCATATGGGTATTTAAGAATCCTCTCTCATGTATTATATATGTATAATGTATATTGTATGTATGAATATATTCTGTACAATTTGAGGGGAAAAAAGATACCGAAAAATGACTCATTCTACTTTTAATAATGTTTGACGAAAAATATACGTTCAAAGAAAGCACACGGTCTGCATACCCAGACTAGAACAACTGGAAGAACAAACTCGTTGAACCATCCCCAAATGACCGTATGTCGGCTGGTCTCACCAACGCCCTGCATAACGGGCACGTTCTTTCCCTTTCAAACCTACAATTAAATCATCAGGGATTCAGTAATAATCAAAATGAATGCATATTCGTTTAACAAACTATCAAAGAACTCACCATTCTGAAACACAGTCTTCACAGAAAATATGTTTACACCGCAACAAAATCGGAGCCTGCATCTTTTCTTGGCAAATAGCACACAAGTCTCCGGCCTCACTCACCTGCTCGTCAAGATAAAAAAGTTAGATTGCAATAAGGGTCAGGGAACCTATAACTGATTGCTATTCATAATGAATATAAATGTGTTATTCATCATGAATGTTGTAACATACTCAACATGAATGTGTGATTCATTGATGAACGTTGTAACATACTCATGATGTGTTGTTCATAATGAATATCCATCCAAAAAAGGAACACATGGTGCATTGTGGGCGGTTGCAGGTTCCAAATCAATTTTGGGTTCCTAACCGAACTTCCTCACATGGATAAATAGAATAAAACATAAAAAAATCGTAGGAAAAAAGCCACATAATACCTGTTCTGGTGTTGCATAAGACCCATAGTTGACTTCCTTTCTTGATAGCGCTTTTAATGCAGTATAGAATGATCCAATCTAAGAAATGAATGCAAATTAATTCACTCCCAGCATAGATATAAGGATTAAGGACCCATGATGAGTTAACAGGTAGGAAGGAAGGGTCGTACCTTCTCGACAACTGAAGTGAGTTTTAGCGTTAAATAGAGGCCTGTTGTCAAAGATGAAAAGAGGCTGCCATACTCTTTGTTCAAAAAGAATCGGTACCAGACTGGAGCAGGTAAGAATGCTCGGTATAACAAGAGTGTGTACTCAACCAGAGTCAGCATTTGACCCTGTCTACGAAAACTATGTCCCCTTCCATTCTTATAGTACATAAGCAACACCAATTTAAAACTCATTGCTGCCTGTCGCACCATCGTATCTGCAATTTTAATTTCCCATAACAACAATAACATGTGAATAACTGACTTTAACAAGCATCATGTAAGTAAACTCTATAATAATTTTCCTTTTGAAAAACTTTCAACTCCTTAGGAAGGCGCTATCATTAGAGGCTTTGTTGGTAGGAAACAGAGATACACAGATTTCTTAAAAATACTCGCATAACATACGTTCAAAAGTATTAGGGGCCCAAAGTATTTTAGTATATAGTAGTCATCCAATTTAAAACATTCAATAGTGTACTCAGATCAGGGTCGTCCCAAAAATATTAGGGGCCCAAAGTATTTTAGTATATAGTAGTCATCCAAAAATATAATAAGAGCAAAAAGGAATCTTGTAGATAACAAGGGCCTAAATATGTATTAGCTAATTACATTCGACAAGAAAATGAAGTAAAGTTAAATGGCCATCGGTTTATATGTTATTATGTATTGTATCAAAGTCTTCTATTTGATACCACGGTCCAATGCTATCTCTATCTATTTGACATTTTAAGGGCTTCAACAATTTAACAAATAACAACTTTAAGCTCATGTGCTTGCCATTATATATGTTTTTGTTGGCTATTTTGTAACATCCCAAACCAACCGTACCAAATATTGTCATCTTTGTCCACACATATGGACTCATGATTATAAAAAGTGTCTGATAGAGGAGGTATCAAGTCCCCCTAATAAGGCAATCTTTTTTTTTTGGGAAAGGTTCACCTGGACTTTGGCCAGACTACATCCTTGGCAATTTTTACCGAGAGCTAAAGCATGCTCCCCTGGGATTAACACTCAGTGGCCCCTGGTTGCTCACCCCCGGATTCGAACTTGGGTGGGTTTTTCCCCAACACCAAGCCTTAACCGGTAGGCTGCCCCATTGGGTTCCTAATAAGGCAATCTTTGTTCCCCTCCCCAAACAATGTGGGATCTTACAACTTTTATCTACTTTTGCTTCATTGCTATTGTTATCTGCTTATGTTGTTTGGTTGATATCATGTTGTTTGATGGTCCATCTAGTTCATACAATGGCAACATATACATCATCACACCTAGAATTCGACACTAAAGAAGAGGTCACAAAATGCATACCATTTACAATGATGGTGAATATAGCGTGCCAGAATGGTGGTATTGCTTTTGGCGGAATCATAAACAACGGCAAGCAGAGATCATCGTTTTGGTACCACCAGTAAACTCCAATCACATGAAGCACAAAAACTAAGAAATAGCCAGCAAGAACAGATAGTTTTCTCTCCCCCTGCACAATTCATCAACCATTAAGCTCAACAACAAACAAACACAGTTCACATTTCTAAAATTATATATTTGTACTCAACACCAAGAACATGATACCTTCAAAGCAGTCTGCTTGCGTAGAATATCATTCGATTTATACATGAAAGCAGTTATATAGATTGTAACAAAGAGTCCTGCATATGATCACACAAAATAACAGTTAACACAATATCTCATATACTTCAAAAGGTTAAAGTGAAGTAAGGACTACCTTGTAAGTGTTGACGAATGAAAACAATCAACAAGAGCAACGAAAACGGAAGAATCTGTTCAATCCATCTCGAAACCTGCTGCAAATCATACCGTTGTTGATACGCCGAATCCACGTTGCTGTTACTCCCACCATTACCACCACCTACCTCACCAGAATCAGCCATCTCTCTTTCACCACCACCACCACCACCACCGACACCGACACCATCTCCACGGTTCACGGCAGCCGCTTCACCGTCCTCACCGCCACGTTCCGCTTCATGATCCGCACCACCACCGATTATCCGAATCGAAACCTCACCATTACCATTCTCACCAACACTACTTCTATTACTAGCCGTACCGGAACCAGAACCAGAACCACTCGAACTGTGATCGTGATCGTGATGGTGACGGTTAGAAATTAGGGTTTCCGATTCGTGATAATCGCTGCTTGACCTAGGTCGAAGAACACCTGAGTATTCGATTATAGTAGTAACCGGCGCTTGCAGAAACCGGATGATCGGAAACGGAGAATACGCCGCCGCCGCCGCCGCCGCCGACGACGACGACGAACTGCTACTGCTCGTCCTCCTCACCGTCGCCGGCGACGGAGGATTCGAATTCGACGACGAATTCGAATTGCTACTCACATCAGAGCTCGTGGAATCAACGCTAACACCTGTTGTTTCCATTAATCGACGCATAAAACCTAATTTCTATATCCTCTGAAAATTTTCTCAAATCGACAATAATTACAATGATCAAAGAAGAAAACGTCAAATTCAGATAGCGATAATGGTGTATATATGTATGAATCGATGTATATATACACAGGATTACAGAATCAAATTTCTAGGGTTTGCTAATGGAGAAGAAGAAGAAGAATACCTAATTGGATTCAATCAGCAATGTGGAAAAGAAAAGGATTGAATTTGCATTAAAAATGGAGTAACGTGTGATCGCTGCAAATTTGGGGAAGATTTTTTCTTGGAAAGAAATTTAAAAAAAAAATATTTAAAATAAATAAATAAAAGAAGAAAGAAATTGATAAATTCAATCGCTCTCTGGAAGAAGGAAGATACAGCAGACGCGTTTTAGTATATGTGAAATTACTGTTGTACCCTTTTGTCTTTTACCTTTAATTAATGGTTTCTTGTTTTTTAATCAAAAGTTTTTAATATATCAATTAATAAGTTATGTCACTTAACTTTCAAATTAATATCGGTTTCATTAAATTTAATCATAATTAGAAGATGAAAAGTCAGACTCTTTGTGAAGAAAGGGGCTAAAATGTAATTGTGATAAAGTTTAGGGTGTAAGTTGTCAATTTTGTAAAAGGTGAGGGATCTTAATGTTTTATGTTTTGGCCTTACCACCGACAAAGGGAGGACCTTCATTTTTTTTCCACCAAACTCTTGGGATGCAAGTTTTGACCCCTTTATTTCTAGAATTTTTTCGTTCCTTGACTTCCACAACATTTTTCTTACAAACAAGGCATTCTAGATGATAGATAGAGTCATGGAGGGTAAGTTTACCCGATTTAACCCAGGTAAACTCGGTTAAAACGTTGTGTCAATAAAATTGGTCACATTATTGTATTTGACTGAAACAATGAAGACAATTTTGTTGTCTTCCAGTGCTGTAGCGGATTGGTTATCGCTCGGGGGGTTCATAACGCCCTAACCGAGTTCGAGCCTTTCCGTATGCATGCCTAGGACATTTAAATGGGGTCATGTTTAGCCCCCAAAATTGTTTGTGATTAGTCGGGCTTTGGCCCGGACATCCTTCCAACAATGGAGACAATTTTATTTAAATTCGTTGGAATTATGTACACGTTTGTTGACCAATCGAAACCAAAACAATGCCCCATAATTTTTTTCTTAAGAATAAATACACTTTTTCTTTTAAGTAAAACAACCAGGTTTTTGTTTTTTGTACTTTCTATAATGATAAATCTTAAATTATACTTTAAATGTTTTCTTTATGTAATTTTGTTGTTAAACTAAAATTTTTGTTTATTGTATACTATATGATGACAAAGTGGGTGGAACTTAATTCTTAATGTGTATTACTTATTATGAGGGTAATTGCTGTTTATTGCAATTATGTTGACACTTTGCCATCATATGAAGATTCTTCATTACTTCTTTTGATACAATTTTTAGGGCTTCAAGAAATCATCACATTCATACTTCTTTTAATTTCTTGTTTGTTTTGAAAGAAAATGTAAAAGCATAAAATAACTTCATATGGTGTTTTAGATGTTTCCAAATACATGAATAAACAAACAATGACAATTTGATACTTTGTTGTAGTTTCTTAAATATGTTTAAAAGAGTAATATTTTCCAAAAATATATAATAACTGAACTTGAGTTTGCATTTTCTAACACAATGTAGGAAATGGTCAAATAGTAGGAAAAGTCAGGATTTACAAGGTTACGATGTACACAGTCATTTCTTACGTCGTTGATGTCACAAACATGCCATCTGTGACAACGGTAGATGAGTAATTTCCATAAAACCAATACTGAATTGCAAAAGTTGTGAAACTCACATATTGAAATAAATAAAAAATTGTAGAAAATTCTATATGCAAGTAACTAGAATTGGACATATGTATGCAAAAGACAAATACATAATAAACTTTGGACATATGTATGCAAAATCATATTAAAACAAGCAAGAGAACACTATATAGTTCCGTGAATACGGCATAATTATTCTTTTCTTATAAAAGTAACTAGAAATGGACGTTAGACTAGGGGTTAAATGACCCGAGACAACTCGCGAGCTACTCGAGATCGACTCGGTCAAAACTCGACTCAAATAAACTTGGTCAAAACTCGACTCGAGATAGGTGTAAACCACCAATCAACCGAACTACCTATTGTTACGTCTAATCTACAACAAAAACCAACGATCAACCAAACCTTTTATAATGTATATGAAACAATGTAAACCACATCTGAGATGTGCATATGGATTGTTAAAAAAACCAAATAACTATGGACATGGCCATTGTTTTTAATTACCAACCAATTATTCATAATTGCAAGCTATAGAAACCTAGAAGGTACATAATTAGATTACTTTGACTGTTCAAAAGTCAGACAAATGGACATGGCCATTGTTTTTATATGATTGTGTTGATGAAGCATCTAATTTCTTTGATTCAACACTAAAAAAGATACAGACAGCATCTAAAGCATACACACACACCCTTACCTTCACATCAAGCAAGGTATAAATCAAGAGAACCTAGCATCTTTACACACACTCCCATTCTTTAGAACCCTAATTGCCAATTTGACTCCTTTACTAGGGTTTATAAACAAAATACCACCAACAAGACAAACATTGGGAATAAAGATTTAAGTATATGGTATCTTCTAACTCCCATTCTTCAAAGCCCGTATCGCAGATTTTGATCTCCCAACTCCCATATAAATTTTATCACCGGATGAAGGTGAAGCCGGTATATCAGCGTGATGCTGGTTGAGGACTGTGTCGGACCCGCGTTTACCTTTGACACGTCGGTTTCACTTAGTTAACAAATATAAAAATTGACCTCAAGAGTCGCGAATTGACCTAAAAAATATACCTGCTTCAGGATGAATGGTTGACGATGAAGCTGCAGGAGGATTAGGAGGCCAGAAGCCTAATCTTATCATAATTCGCTCCCTCTCCCTCGCTTGTAATTCCCCTATTCTCGTGTGGTTCTTATATAGTTCATCCAAGTTAAAAAACTGAAAACCAAGAAATTAAAACGTTAAAAGGAATATAAAAGGGTTATGGTTTATGACATGGGTGGACCTGTGCTTTGGCTTACGGTGGCACATGCCACCGTTTCATTCATCCGTCGTAGTGTAAAAAATATAGGGTCGTGGAAGGTGCCACTGCCCAATTTGTTATGTGCCACCATATATATTTTGTAACTGCAATAAGGACACATGTTTTCCGTGGTAAAGTTGGTTACTTCCTTACCTTTCATACATGAGGTCTCGGGTTCAAGTCTTGCAGGCATCATTTTCCGTAGATTTGAACTTTTAATTTTGCAACAAGACTTGAACTTGAGACCTTGCGTTTGAAAAGCAATGAATCAACCACTAGACCAATATTGATTTTATAAAAAAATATCTCGATATATGTTTCTTATAGAGAAATGGTGCCACTGTTTAAAAAAATTTCTAGGTCCGCCCCTGGTTCATGATGAATAACTGGGCTTATAAGCTTAGATTTATTCTACATGTATTTGCGGCTTTAATAAGAAACCAAGCAAGAGTAATTACCAACGGTACTGGCAGTTTCTTATTATCAAACTCTTGTTTCATTGAATGTTGAAATCTTGCCAAGCTATCGATTTTCTTTTTCATATGCTGATGTTTAAAATCCTCATCAATCCAAAGGAGGCGCACGTCTTCCTTACTAAACCCATGGCTCCTCGCCATCGGACCCTTTGGCCTTTCAGTCTCAAGTCTTTGAATCATTTCTTTCTGTTTATTCAGAATATCATTCATGACCTCCTGATTCCTTTTATCAAGCTCTAACATCATCTCTTTAAGTTCTTCATTCTCAACATCACTCATCATCTCCTGTTTCCGTTAACTGTAAAAAGCAAAAAAAAAAAAAAACAAAAAAAATTGAAACTTTAACCTACTTACAACTTAATAAATATGCAACCGTTTTTTACATACAATACATTTTAATTAGTTTATAGGATCATATTTATGTCTATCAAATAAATAATCAAGTGGACAAATTATATTTTGTTATATATATTTGGGATTTTGAGTCACGAGTCGACAACTATGGTCGTAATCCTAATCGTAAATGAATCATTTGGTGTAGAATGATTAAGTGCTCGGAATGATTAAGAGGCTCCTATGATAAAGTGCAAAATGAAAATATGGTTGTTTGGTAACAGTTTAGAATGAAATCAAAATGCTGAATGGTTTAGAGGGTTTTAGAACCATTAAGAGACGGACTGTTTTTGGGCAAACAAGATTCGCCTCTTAGCAATTCGACGCTGTTTGGTTACCTCTTAACAGTTCCATTAAGAGAAAGCCTCTGAATCGTTAAGAGGTAAATCTTGTTTGGCAAAAAAAAATACACCGCCTCTTAATGGTTGGTTACAAAACCCTCTGAATGATTTAGTATCCTGGACGTCTCTTAACCGTTCAGAGTCCTGATTTCACTCTCAACAAGTACCAAACCACCATATTTCATTTTGCACCATATCAAAAGAGCCTCTTAAATCATTTCAGACCCTTAATCATCCGGCACCAGACCATTCAGCAACTGCCAAACAGCCCTTAATTATTAAGAGGTAAACAAACACCCTTTACCCTCAGCTAGAATCCATCATAACAAAGACATTCTGGTGGGTGTATCATAATAGCTTTTATCCTTCATCCTCTTTCTAATTGTGAAAGAGAGTAGCATTTTTAAAAATCACAAATTATCAACCACATGGACAACAAGTAAAGCAACTGGCCATTTGACCATTTCACCCCTAAGATCAAAGTTTTAGGGGCCGTTTACTTTGCGCTGACCGGGCTAACTCGGTCAGCATATCTGTCTCGGTCAACAGTCAGCTTGTTTACCAAACACATTTCATGTGACCGATATGCTGACCGAACTCTTATCCGACCAGCACCAAATCTCCACTTACCTGAGTCAGATTAGGAGTTTGAATACTATGCCCTTCGATTTCGGAGTTGCTGGCGGGGTGGTGGTGGCGGTGGTTGAGGGAGGGAGAAAGATGAAAAGGCAGAGATGAGATGGGTTTTAGGGTTTCTCACTTTCTTGGATTTTAAGAAGATGATATTAATTATTATTTATTTAAAAAGTTAAATCTATTTTTTTTTTTATTAAACAATACGTATTTAAGAATAGAATTATAAATTACAAATTATTATTAGAGTAAATATTATATTTTATAGTATTTGAGTTTAAAGAAAAGTATTGAATTATTATATTCTATAACATGTATTTGTGAAAAGGTTAAAATGATCTTTTTTTTCTTAAGTCAGTAAGCATCAAAACATTTGGTAAACACTTTAACTCAACTAGCACTTATTTGGGTCCGCACTTACCTGGGTCAGCACTCTTATCCAGATCAGAACTTATCTGATTAGAGTAAGTAAACGGTCCCTCAATTTCTTATCCTAAACACAAGTAGCACCGATAATCAATCGATGACCTGATTGGGCATACTCAATTGCATAAACGATTCAAATTTCCATTGAAAATCATTAATCAATCAATAGGATTTCGAAGCAAGAGATCTGAATCACCTTAATCTTCCACTTTCAATTTTTCTGATCACCATGATGATCTCGAATAATCGACGTCGGTCATCGTGATAACAGATAACCCGCTGGGCTTAGACCCGATACCCGATAACGTTCAATTGGGCTAAAAAAATAAAGGCCCAAAATTGTTTAAACCCAAGGCCAAATGAGTCCAATCTCGGCCCGATCCAATCGGTTAACGGATAACCAAGCTTTTCTTTAACTGGTTAGTTAATCGGAAAACGTAACCACTTAAGGTTTTTTGCATAACAAATTATAACCTTCCCCGAAACCAGTTATGTAACCGCTATTTAACCGGCTATAACCATAATCGGTAATTTTTAAAAATTATAGCCATTATATATCCGTTAAGCTAGCCCGTTTTCTACATTTTTTAAAAAATATAATCGCTTTTTTGCATTTTATTCTTCAAAAACACTATAAATAAGTTGTGCAGTGTATGAGGTTAGAAAGCAAGTTACAAAACGCAAAAAATTGAAACAATTATCGCTATAATTTGTGATTTCGGTTCGTATTCGTTTTTTGCAATTAATGTAATTAATTTGAATGTATAATAAAATGTATTTTTAAAGTGTACTTGAGTGAGCTAAACATTTTTTTTAACTTATATCATTAATCATAAATTTTATTAATTAAAAAAATAACCCTTTATTACAACCTCTTATGTAACAAGGTAACCGATCCTTGACTCCAAAATGACCTGGACCAATAGGGAAATTTCAATTCATTGGGTGCCTTTGGGGGTTTCTATTTGATTGTATCAAAAGACCCAATGAATTATTGAATTAGCACTGGTTAAAATTAACTGAATACTATGCTAAATCACTCCATCCATAACCGATTACTGCTTTTAACCGACCCGATTTGTAAGACCGGATTTTGGCCAACTATTTGGCATGACTCTTGGATTTTCAGACGATACCCGATAACGTTCAATTGGGCTCAAAACTGGAGGCCCCAAAATATTTGGATTACGGTTTCGATTCAGATCCTCCAAGAATTCATATCACAATGTGACACACACAGTAACAGTCAAGAATTCATATCCCATTTGCAGCAAACCAGAAATCTCAGCCAAGGGCAATATCGTCTTAAAGGCGGGGATCACAAATCCTATTAATCATCAAATAAGGAGATTAGCCGAACTTGCAGCAAACCAGAATCTGGGATCCTTAAGATTCCATGATTAGAGTATTTTTTTTTTTGGATATTGAGCATTTTGTGGCAAACCAAGATTCAGAAGCAACAACAAAACTTGCATCACAGTTATAAGTCGACAACAAGCACCTTATTACAGACAATGTACATATAAAACATGCATGAAATAGAGAAATTTAGTTGCTAATTACGTGATTACCCTCTCCAGTTATCCTTTCGCTGTCTTATCTCCCGCAATGCTTCAACAGGGGACTTGCAACCAACCCTTTCCTGCATCATAATTGAAAACTTCACCTCATTATAATAACTTTTAAACCAAAATGGGGCGTGTTGTATATGTTAATGAACGTAGGATTATATTAATTATGATTAGGACAGATTGATTGCATTATGGTTTCAAATGTCTGTGGCCATTTAAACCCATCAACGCTTTTTTTCTTTTCTGTTCTGCCTTTTTAACTTTTCAAGCTCGTGTGGAAGTATAAATTGGTTCAAGGGACACCAAAAGAAAACCTGAACTTCAGGTAGATCAGCCCGCATGAAGGGATTAGTTTCTAATTCCTCTTCAATGGTTGATGGAATAGTTGGAAGCCCTGATTGCCTCTGCTGCTGAGCCCATGATAACTTTTGTGATATTTTGGCATTGTCTGGTTCAACTGTTTGGGCAAACTGCAAATTCTTCACTGTATACTGAGAAAAGTAACAGAATTGATAATATGGTTAAAACTTAAAAGAAAGAAAGTAGAAGAATCAACTCTAAAAATGGATAGTGTTTTAGTATCTTATAAGTTATAAATGATTAGAAACCTAAAAAAACAAACAGCGAGTGATAAGTTTACCTCATGGCCACAGTAAACTTGAGTTGGTTTTGGCAACGAAGCCAAAGTTACACACAGCGACTGATACATCTGCTCTGCTGTGCCCTCAAAAAACTTGCCACAACCAGCAACAAACTACAGATTAAAAGATAAACATGATGAGATTGATTTCAGGACAACGATCTAACCTAATATGTACCATAAACCTAACAGAAAAAATTCCACTATAATTGATGAAACATACTATCTTTAGGCAAAGTCTTAATCTTAAATACATTGCTACACATTCCATTCTATCTTAGGACTAATAACCTATCTGGTATTCATTTCTAGATGGGGAACCCCCAAGATTTAGCCAAATTCTGTAAGAGCTTTGAGAGATGCACCCACCAGTGTGTCCCCTGTGAACACGGCAGGGTCCTCTCCATCTTTCCCAGTCAAATAGTAACTGATGTGTCCTTTAGTGTGGCTGAAAAAGCATCAAAACATATCAAAATGTTAATACCAAAATATGAGACAAAGATCATGACTGGCATTGCAACATGTCATGATAAGAATACCCGTGCTTAAAGACAATCCAACGAACCTAAATGCAACCACAAGATGCATAATCTTAACTCATAAAAAACTAGCTAGGTCTACCATACCTTGAACATTTACGGTTGCTTCATGGGTGCAGATTAGAAATAATATCCAACAATGGTAGAAAATAGGAATCCAAAATAAGTAAAACTGCAACGGTTTCCACTTCCCGATGACCCACAAGATTGTTACCTTCACTTTTTGGGAAGAACTTCAAACTAAAAGTAAATATCTCCCTATTGTCATTGTAACAAATTATTGATGCTATCGCTTTTGGTCAACAAGATTTGCTCTACTTTCTCGTTATTGAAGATTGACATAATGACATTTAACTAATTGTAAAACACTTCTATCAAATTGCATGTACAGTCAGAAATCAAAATGTGGGACATGGTGAATGACATTTACAGAAAGCAACCAAACATATATACCATGGTGTGTGGAGAGAGAGTATGTTAATATCATCCCCAAGCGACAGTTTATCACCGTTTTCCAACTTATTAGTACACCCCTCCACATTATCAACAGAGCCTCCATAAACTTTAATCCCTGGCACCAACTCTTTTATCTTCTCATTGCCACCAGCATGATCCCTATAACATCAATTCAACATTAAGAAAAGAAAAAACAATACATAGATCAATAAATTATTCAGTCACCCTCTAGAAGGAGAATCATGGATTCCAATTATAGTTTCCAAATAAGGATTTAAGAGGTTGATTGGTAGTCGCTGAATGGTTTGTTGTAATATGATTAAGTGGTCGGAACGATTAAGAGGCTCCTATGATATAGTGCAAAATGAAAACATGGTTGATTGGAAATTGTTTAGCATGAAATCAGGATGCTGACTGGTTCAGAGGGTTTTAGAACCATTAAGACGCGGACTGTTTTTTCGCAAACAAGATTCACCTCTTAGCAATTCAGACGCTATTTGGTTACCTCTTAACAGTTCCATTAAGAGGAAGCCTCTGAATCGTTAAGAGGTAAATCTTGTTTGGCAAAAAAAAATACACTGCCTCTTAATGGTTACAAAACCCTCTGAATGATTTAGTATCCTGGACGTCTCTTAACCATTCAGAGTCCTGATTTCACTCTCAATAATTACCAAACCACCCTATTTCATTTTGCACCATATCAAAAGAGCCTCTTAATCATTCTGACCCCTTAATCATCCAGCACCAGACCATTCAGCAACTGCCAAACAGCCCCTAATTATTAAGAGGTAAACACCCTCAGCTAGAATCCATCCTAACAAAGACATTTTAATGTATCATAATAGCTTTTATCCTTCATCCTCTTTCTAACTGAAAGAGAAATCATCTTTAAAATCACAAATTGTTCTACAATTTCCCTCTCTGTTGCTATTCATACAACCCCACAAATTATCAACCACATGGACAACAAGTCATCAAAAGGGTGTTAGCTCAGTTGGATAGGTAACATCCCGGGGGTTGTGGGGTGAAAGCCACACTACCAGGGTTCGAATCCCACGGGTGACATTTATGAAATATCCAGACTTTGGATCTGGTCCTTTGGGGCCGGGTTCGGGTTCAACCATAGGTTGGGCCGGGTCGCAGCAGATTAGTGGTATTGCCCAATTGGAGGCCCGATACCGTTGGCGCGTGTGTGTTAACTTACATGGACAGCAAGTCAGCAACTAGCCATTTCACCACTAAATTCAAAATTTTATCTCTTTTTCTAAACACATGTAGCACCAATAATCAATCCATGATAAGATTTCAGATAAAAGGTGAACAAACAAACAAACCAGTGGTGATGAGTGGTGAGGACTAGTTTAAGGTCAACACCATTTTCTTTAGCAACTCCAATAACCTTCTCAGGCTCAACTGGATCCACTACTGCTCCTTGTTTTGTTTTCTCATCAATCACCCTGAAAAAGTCAAAACAACCACCACAAAATCATCCCCAAAAATCTATCCAAACAAAAACCCTAAATTGAAATACGATTAACTAGTTAAATTAGATAAAAATGATGAAAATCGAAGTTCATACAGGTAAGAGTAGTTGTCTTCCAAGCAAGGGATGTGAATCACCTTCATCTTCAACTTTCAATTTTTCCGATCACCAGGATCATCGAGAATAATCGACGTCGGTCGTCGTGACAACAGATAACCCGCTGGACTTTGGGCCGATACCCGATAACGTTCAATTGGGCTAAAAAAATAGAGGCCCAAAAATGGTTAAACCCAAAACCGAATGAGTCCAATCCGGCCCGATCCAATTGGTTAACGGATAACTGGCCTGTTCTTTAATTGGTTAGTTAACCGAAAAACGTAACCACTTAATGTTTTTTGCGTAACCTTCCCTGGAATCAGTTATGTAACGGTTTTTTAACCGGCTATGACCGTAATCGATAATTTTCAAACATTGTAGCCATTATAATACCTGTTAAGCTAGTCATCACCTTTTTTCAAATATAATAGTTTTTTTTTTTTGCATTTTAATCCTTTAAACACACTTTAAATAAGTTGGGTAGTGTATGAGGTCAAAAAGCAAGTTACAAAATGCAAAAAGAATAGAAACACTTAGAGGTGCACAGAAAATCCGGTTATCCGATTTTGCGCAAAAACTATCCGAATCCGGTTTTATAAAAACCGATTTTTTTCAAACCGGATCGGATTTTTTTCAAACCGGAATTTTTTCAAACCGGATTTTAACCGGATTGGATCCGATCCGGTTTGACCGGATAACCGGTTTAAACCGAACCGGTTTCAAATCAAACCGGTAATGTCTATGTGAGCTTACTGCTGTTGGGCCTGAAATTCTAAAAAAATTCACGGCCCATAAAAAATTACGGCCACACCAATTCAGATTAGATTTCAATTGAATTTTCTGAATTTTCTAGCCCAAAAAAAGACCCAATAGAGGACCGGTTCCACCGGAAACCGGTTTCAATCCGATCCGAAACCGGTTCCATCGGATATGGATTTTTTCGAAAAACCGGTTGAAATCCGAACCGGTTTCTAACAAAACTGGTTTCTGACAGATCCGAAAAAAACCGGTTTAGTATAAATCCGATCCGGATCGGATAAAAATCCGGTCATGTGCACCTCTAGAAACACTTATCGTTATAATTTGTGATTTTTACTCGTATTTGTTTTTCGTAATTGATGTAATTAATTTGAATGTATAATAAAATGTATTTTTAAAGCGTACTTGAGTGATCTAAACTTATTTTTTATCATAAATTTTATTAATTAAAAAATAACCCTTAACCGATTTGCAACACCTGTTCTTAACCCCAAAATGACTTGGACCAATAGAGCAGTTCCAATTTATTGGGTGCCCTTGGGCCTTTCTATTTGATTGTATTGAAAGGACCAATAAACTGACACCGGTTAAAATTAACCGATTACTATGCTAAATCACTCCAACCATAACCGATTACTGTTTTTAACCGATTCGATTTGTAACCGGTTATAACTGGTGCGGACCGATTTTTGGCCACCTATTCGGTATGACTCTTGGATTTTGGGTTCAAAATTGGAGGCCCAAAAATACTTCGATCCAAACAAATTCGGGTTCCGATTCGGACCCTCCAAGAAATCACATCACAATGGGACACACACTCACACAGTAAACAGTCAACCTCTGCTGCCTTCCTACCTCTTTCGAATCGAAGTTAGCATCATATATAAGCTAGCAATCGTCTCTGTGGACTAGCTAAGTAAGGTCAAACGATCAACCAATTTCATTTGTGATTTTGATTCCGTTTGATCTCTTCTTCGAGTTTGTGTTCTTCGTGAATCTAAAATCCCAAATATGTCAAAACCCAAATCGATCTTTCTTAGGTTTATCCATCACCACCCTTCAACACCCTCAAAACCCCCAATTTCACCCACCCCCATTTCTCCAATTTCCAAGATTTCCCAAAACCCATATCAAAAATCACCCAATTTGATCAAGAATCTTACTGGGGTTGGATCTTTTCAAACAACCCACTTCACATCCTCTTCAATTTCAAAGATTTCCCAAAACCCATATCAAAAACTACCCAATTTGAGCAAGAATCTTAATGGGGTTGGATCTTTTCAAACAACCCACTTCACATCCTCTTCAATTTCAAAGATTTCCCAAAACCCATATCAAAAACCACCCAATTTGATCAAGAATCTTTCAATTTCAAGAATTTCACAACCTAATCAGACCAATTTGATAAGGAGCTTTATTGGGTTTAGGTACATTTCCAGTGGGAGTTCGAATCTGGGTGGGAAAGTGGATGTGAATTTGTTGAAGAGTAAGGTTAAAGAACCTGCAACAGCGGTTAAAAAGGCGTTTTCGAGGTATAAGCAAGCGGTTGGGCTGCAAATGGAGGCCTTTTGGAGGAGAAACAGTTTGGTTTTGATTGGTGCTGGTGGGGTTTTTGTGTGTATCTTGCTTTGGAGGATTATGTTTGGGATTGCAAATACTTTTATTGGGTTGTCTGAGGGTATAGCCAAGTATGGTTTTCTTGCTCTTTCGTCTGCTATCGTCGCGTTTGCTGTGAGTTTCTTGATTTCTTTCTTTGGCTTCTATTCCTGCAATCATGAATTCATGCCATTAAGTGTTCATATTATATCTGTTTCGGTGAGGCTTGTGTTCTTTAGCTCAATATAGGTTGTTTGTTTACCTTTGAATAGTTTTATTAAAGAGGCAATCTCTGAATTGCTAAGAGGTGAATCTTGTTTGGCAAAAAAAGGTCTACATTTACATGGTACTAAAACCCTCTAAATGATTTTGTTTAGAATCTATTGCCTTCCCTTAACCGTTCAAGGTCGTAATTTAGTTATGCACAATTACGAAATTACCGTATTTCGTTTTGCACTCTTAATCATTCTGACCACTTAGTTGTTTGGTTAGTTTTCCATTAAGTCTTGTATGGATAAAGTTGTCTGTGTGGATTAATATGTCTGTATAGACCAGGAAGGTTTTTGTTGGGGAGGGTTTTCTTCATAGATTAAAGAAACGTGTTTTTTAATTGGGAGTAACAGGTTTGGAAAAACTAAGCTTTATGCATAAATCTCCCCCCCTAAAAGCTTACTGAATAAGCCACTACCAACCAGTCATGTATAACTAAAAGAATAAGTTGTAAGTCAGCTCATTAAACTGCTAATAGATAGACCCTAATCATCCTGCACTAAACCATTCAGCAACTATCAAACAGCCATGTACCGATTTAGCTTGTGGAGTTTAAGATGTTATTCAGTTAGGCCATTAGGCATGTAACATTTGTCATGTTGTTGTCTTGCACATTTGAGGTGAAATTAAGACTTGTATTTGACCTCATTTTGTGTTGTTAAAGGGCTTGTATCTCCGTTCAAGATTCACTATAAATCCTGACAAGGTTTATCGGATGGCAATGACAAAACTCAACACATCAGCCGATATTCTTGAAATCATGGGTGCTCCGCTCACTGGAACCGATCTAAGAGCGTATGTTATGTCAGGAGGCGGTATAACAATAAAAAACTTCCAAGCAGCGCTAAGGAGCAAGCGTTGTTTTCTTATTTTCCCAATTCGTGGCGCGGAGATGAAAGGGTTAGTTAGTGTTGAGGTCAAGAACAAGAAAGGCAAGGTCAGTGTTTTCAAGTTTATGGTGTTAACGTCTTAATGTGTTTGATTCCTCTTTGCCAAATCTTTCAAGTATTCATGTTAAATTAGGACTTTGAATAAGGGATAATACCCATAATGCATAACGTGTGCCATAATAAAATTGTGCTTTATAGGACGCCAGATATGTCTAATTGTCCTAATAGACTCTCCTTTATAAGACCCGGGTTTATAAGACCAAGTAATTGTGCATCCTATGTAAAGGTGTTACAATAAGTTGATAGGATGTTTTTGGGTGTTCTACCTTCTAACAAGCCTTTTATGACACTCTTGAAATAAGAGTCATATTAATCTTTATGTATGACATTATTTGAAAAAGTATCTTACAAAGAACAAGTAAACTTGGGATCATGTGAGACCAAGTTATTTTTATATCACGGTGTTTTTGCTGTGAAGTTTCAAGTGTAAAAATATGGTATCATGGGTCTTATGAAAATAGGTTGGTCTCATGTGAACCTAACCCAGAACAAGTATTAGTCTTTATGTATGACGTTATTTGAAAAAATGTCTTATAAGGTGTAGTATAAAAAGAAAGTGTCCTGTAAAAAAGCTAATGGGACACTTTATTTTCAGAAGTGTCTTGAAAGACTTGTTAAAATGCACGAAAAACGTCTTATTAGGCTATTAGCTTATTGTAACACCTTTACACGTGATGCACTATTTTTTGGTTTTATTAACTCGAGTCCTATAAAGTAGTTTATTAGGACATGTAAACATATCTGACGTCTTGTGAAGGCGACTTTGTTGTAGCCTTGGTTGTCAGGACACTATTTTGTTTTCAAGTTCTAATTCCTTTCTACTTTTAGGAAGGGTGTCCCAGGCTAAACCTGACAAATTGTGACCGTAAGAAATCAGCCCTGATAAACTCAATGCACAACTGTTGCATATTTCTAGAATTGAACCTTGGGCAGATGGGATATTCCACCAGGGCCTCAGCCACTATGCCACAACTCTTTTGATTAATTTAATTCCATTCTACTTTTGTTGCAGTATGATATGAAATTGCTATCAGTCGACATTCCAATGGCAACGGGACCCGATCAGCGCCTATTCCTGATTGGAGATGAAGAAGAATACAGAGTCGGCGGTGGGTTGATATCCGAACTAAGAGATCCTGTTGTGAAAGCAATGGCGGCAGCTAAGGAGTTTGAAGCCCGCGATATGAAAGAAGACAAAGAAGATGCGGAAAGAGAACTTGCGGAGGCAGAGAGAAAACATCGTGAAGAAGTTGAAAAGATTGAAAGAGAGGGTTCGTAGTTATCCTTTTTGGGTAAACGTTTTTTTCCTTCGTGTTTTACAACGAGCTGTTCATACCCCTTGTAATTGGGACAAAGGCCAAACTAAATGTTGTTTAGGATGCATTGAAAGAATGTTGGCAATACAGTGACTCTTGCATCTTGCCCAACTAGGTAGGAGAAATGGGTAAAAAATAAGATTCTAAGTTGGCTGCATCATAGATTTGGCTATCAAGATTTGTTTGTTTGTCTGAACATGAACAACTTTCTGGCAAGAATCAAGTGCTACTATGGCTATTCAAGAATGTGTTACTAAATTTGACATGTTTAGGTTTCGTTTGGTACTTAAGATTGAATATAACAGAACGAAAAATTGTTTTCACTTTTCACGTTTGATATACATTGGGACAAGATTGGATACAAGTCGGGATTGTTTGATAGTTGCTGAATGGGTTGATGTTGGATGTTTAAATGATCAGAATGATTAAGAGGTTCTCAAAATATGGTGCAAAATGAAATATGATGGTTAGGTAATTGTTAAGAATGAAATCATGGCTTTGAATGGTTAAGAGACACTCAGGATGCGAAATCATTCAGAGTGTTTTGAAACCATTAAGAGGCAGTCCATTTTTTTGCCAAACAAGATTTACCTCATAACAATTTAGAGGTTGCCAAGAGGTAAACGAAGAGTTCCTAACAGAATGAAAAACTTATTTCATGTTTGACATGATAGACTGGTATATGAAGAGTTGATTAAAAAACTCAATGGTTAAAGAAATGGTGATTAAACTATCTTCAAGCATTCATATATCTATAGTATATTAGAAAATATTTTGAAAGGGTCAATCGAATTTCTCTTTTATACCAAATGAAGTTAGATATATTGTTTAACATACTAATTGTAATTAATTGTTACATGGTGTCTTAAAGAAAAAACATTGTCCCAATCACATATTTACTACAACGCTAAAAATAGGATTAATAAAATGATTGATTATATTTGTTTGACAATTGCTGAATAGTCTGCTGGTTTGGTAACTGTTTGTTGAGTATGAAATCAGGACTCCGAATGGTTAAAAGACACCCAGAATACTTAATCATTTAGAGGGTTTTAGAACCATTAAGAGTCAGTCCATTTTTTTTGCCAAACAGTATTTACCTCTTAACAATTCAAAGGTTATCTTTTAATGGAACTGTTAAGAGATAAACAAAACATAGCTAAAGATCCAAAATTTACCCATTGAGCTGGCTTTCCAATCTAAATAAGGCGGAAATTCTCTGCTTAGTGGGTAATGGGGCGGGATATGGATGGATCTAAACTCATACTCAAAACCAGATTGGGGATGTAGGAACATTTATTATTAAGGTAGGAAATCGTTTGAGAAGTTGAGTAAACGACGAGAACGTGAGAAGTGGATATGAATTGTGTTTTAAAAAAGAATTGTTGTGAAGATGCATCTCTATATTTTATTTTTGTGCATCTCATCCTAATATGCATCTAACTATGTCCTATAATTGATAACAACTTCTCAGCATCATCCCCAAGGCCCAACCTGTCCGACTAATCCCTTTTTTAAATTAAAGTTATAATAACATATTTATCGTTTGAAAATCTAACATACTTCACAAGTTAGACTGCAATTTCTCACCATAACTCGACCCTTGTTATTAAACGATAAATATGTTAGATTTTCAAACGATAAATATGTTATTGTAACTTTAATTTAAAAAAGGGATTAGTCGGACAGGTTGGGCCTTGGGATGATGCGGGCTTAAACACAATTCGGGTTCGGGTCGGGGATGGGATGGGGATGAATTACCCGCCCAAATAACCAGAATTACCGCCGTCGCCGTCAAACTTCTTTTCCGATCAATCAATCGTCGTATTCGGTTTCTGGTTTCTGGTTTCTGGATTTCCGATCAATCTTCTTCATGAAGATGATGCAACTGTAATTCTAATTATCATTTTGATATCCTCATTATTCCTTGTTTTCCAGCTCAGAATAACCACATATTTTGTATTTTATGATGATGCTACTACCAATACTTATCTATATAACCAGAGGCGGATCCAGAAAAATATTCTTGTGGTTGCACCTTCGTAGAGAACCAAATTTTTTTTGCATCCTTAAGATGTTAGGAATTTTTTTTGTGATCACATGCATACTCGTTGGCACCCTCATATTCGTCCGTGACGGTGCTGTTATTTTTGTTTTATTAATTTATGTTGTGGGCACTGTATAAATAAACCAACTTTAACCAAATAGATGCTAATAAAATTTTGTATTCAAATAAAATTTTATGAAAATTCATCTTATTTATACAGGTTAAAATTTTATGAGAAAAAAACAATCAACGACAAACATTGTGACATATGTGTGTTTAATAATGATTAAATATTTTATTTATCATGCTCGGAATATAATCAATATTGGACTCATTTCGAAGCTATCGACGATAACTTTCTAACAGTATAATTTGTAAAATGAAAATATGTATTTATTGGATATTTTAGCTAAAAATTAATTAACTAGCTAATATGAGATGGGTATAAAATGAAAAATGTAAAAGGAAAGGATGTAAACTAAAACATTAAACTTTTTAAAGGGTGAGAGCCATAATTTATCATCAATTATCAATAAAACTTACGTTTTTCTCCATAAAAATTTCACATATAACCCCTTAAATTTTTTATAGTTAATGATTTCATCCCAAAATAATTTATGGTTTCACCCTCCAAAGTTAATGGTTTCACATGTATAAACCTTAAAAAATTTACACTTAAGCCCCAAAATTCTATGGTTGCACATGCTACCATAGTGATAGGCATAGATCCGCCTATGTATATAACAGAATTTACTTGCAGATATAAGTCCAATAGATATAAAAATTAGTGATAAATTTTCAACACTTGCTCTTATTTATCTTTATTGTTATTACTTAACAATTGAATTCTCATGTATTATTATGGACTCATATTCTCTTAGTACTAATTGTATCCACAAAATGGAGAATCAATTCAAAGAAAGTGACACAAAAAAATTACCAAACCCTAGAAAAATTTGTGGATCCCAACAGTTTGATCTTGATTTGTTCATATGTGTGTGCATGATGTGATATTGGCTGTTATCAGGATCAATTTGTGGGATCCCTAGCTTTGCTGAAAGTTACTGCACATATTCACTGCTCTCCTAATTGGTTGTACTATATGCATAAATTGTTGTACCTACCTTTGGTCATCTTCTCTTTGTTGTACTACTGAACTTGGTATTATAAAAAGTAGCCTATATGCTTGCTGACAAATACAAATTACATGACTTGCAGCTAAACAAACACACAAAGTTACTGATATGGATGACCTATAATAAGTTGATTGGATGGGTCAAATATGAGCTCAAAATGGTCACATAGTAACAAGGGGAAATTGGCCAAAATGGACAAAATACACGTTGGATTTCACCTCCTAGCCATGTCTCTCCCAAAATTACAAAAATAACCATCAACTCCGTAATTTAGGACCGTAATTGCAGACCTGGCTCCTCAATTACGGTCTTGGCTCTTCAATTACGGACCTAGCTCCTCAATTACGGTCCTCGCTCCTCAATTACGGACGTAGCTCCTCAATTACGGGACTTAATTGAGGAGTCGGACTCGTAATTGAGTAGCCACGTCTGTAATTGAGGAGCCAAGACCGTAACTGAGGAGCCACTTACGGACCCAACTTTTCAACTTCAGTTTTTTTCTACAAAATCAATCCAGCTCCGTAATTACGGTCCTAAATTACGGAGCTGATGGTTAATTTTGCAATTTTAGGAGAGAAATGGCTACGAGATGAAATCTAGACTGTATTTTGGCCATTTTGGCCAATTTCCCAGTTATAAGTAATAGATGCCCATGATGATGCCACACTGACAAACTTTTTGAGTTCTTATTAATTAAGTATTTCTAGCTGCTTATAATTATAAGAGAAAGTTTTCTACTCCTCAATTTCAGTGGTGGTCTCTTTAGATCATTACAGTTGGTGCTTTCTTGCTATTAGTGTGATCTATAACATACAACTACTTGATTAGTTTACAAAACACAGAACATGATAAAATCATGCAGTTCTTTGGCTGTCTGCAACTTTGTTTGCATTTTGGTCCCAATGAAACATGCATGCCTTATTAGTCCACTTTTTGTCTTGGTGTGTTAACTTTGAATGATTGAATTAATGAAGGCAATGGGTAGTAGTGTTTTTCTTAAGTATACTTGCTCTTTATTGAAACAAAGGCTACTACCTCATGTGCATTGGATTCTTGTATATAAATTATATTAGTGCAGCTTTATACCCCAAGAATTTATCAACCTTTTGCAGGACAAAGGAGTGTACTTTTGCTTTTTCTTTATCTTTTTATCAGCTATTGCTCCTTCCTTAAGTTTCATATTCAGATTATTCTCTCTTGTCACTAACCCTGTTTACTTTTTAAAAAGATATTTGTTTAATTGTTATTGCCTCTTGGATTTTCAGTTGTGATAATTTGTTCTCCATTTTCTTGCTTGTTAATCAACTTAAATAGTGAAATGGGTGAGAAACATATTAATTGCCTTTACCATTGAAATGATTCTTTATTCCTTTGGAAATTGTTTATTCTTTGAAATTTAATTAAAGCTTGCACTTTCTAATGGAAAAGCTAAAGCTTGAATAATTGCCCTTTGCTTTTTTCCCATATGGAAAAAAGTAGTAAGAACTTTAGACCATCCTGTATTAAGTCTGAAGCTGTACCTCTGATGCTTCTGTTGTTGAGTTCACTTATCACTTCAGCTGCTTCTGTCCTCTGGTTCTTGGAAGGTAACTAACCATTTTTTCCCACTCTTTTTTTTCCTTCTAGTTACTATAAACTTATTAGAATGTTAATGCTATAATCTTTTAATTCATCTAGGTGCCTGATCAAGAAAGGTTCATATTTATGTAGTAGTCACAATGAGAACCCGAATTCGGTTTGCGGCATTTGCCGCTATTACCGTCCTCCTACTTCACAATCTTGTTGTGACAGCTGCTGATCTGACCTCTGATTCCGAAGCTCTTCTTCGATTTGCTTCAGCAGTTCCACACGTGCGAAAACTGAACTGGAACTCGACCGTCCCTATTTGTACTTCTTGGGTCGGCATCACTTGCAACAACGAGGGTACGAGAGTTATCGCGATCCATCTCCCGGGTCTCGGACTATTCGGTCCGATCCCTTCGAACACTATCGGAAAGCTAGACGCTCTCCGAATCTTGAGCCTAAGATCTAATTTCTTAAATGGGAGTCTCCCTTTTGATATATCCTCCATTCCATCTCTCCAGTTTCTTTACCTTCAACACAACAACTTCTCCGGTAACATCCCTCTTTCGCTTTCGGATCAAATAAGCATTCTGGATCTCTCCTTTAACTCCTTTTCGGGTAACATCCCGCAAACGCTAAAGAATTCGACCCATTTGACCTCACTCAGCCTCCAGTTCAACTCATTTTCGGGACCTCTTCCGGATCTTAACCTCACCAGGCTCCGTCTTTTAAACGTTAGCTATAACTCGCTCAACGGTTCAATCCCGTCTTCCCTCCAGAAGTTCCCAGCTTCGTCGTTTGCCGGGAATTCGTTTTCTTGCGATCTCGAATCGAACCAATGCTCGTCTTTGACCTCTCCGCCTTCTCCGTCTCCTTACTCCCCATCCATGCCGTTGCGCCCGAAAAAACATAACAAGAAGCTCAGCACCGGTGTCATCCTAGCCATTGCGATCGGAAGCTTCTTACTGCTGCTTTTGCTCGCGATATTCTTGTTCTGCTTCTTGAAGAAGAAAGACGGAGATTCGGTTGGTGAGTTAACCGTCAAGGCCGTTCCTCCCGGGAAAAACGAAAAGTCCGATGACTTCGGGAGCGGTGTTCAAGCTGCCGAGAAGAACAAGTTGGTTTTCTTCGAAGGGAGTGCGTATAATTTCGATCTCGAGGATCTGTTGAGGGCGTCTGCTGAAGTTCTCGGTAAGGGTAGCTATGGAACGGCGTACAAGGCTATACTGGACGAAGGGACGACGGTGGTAGTGAAACGAGTACGAGAAGTTGGTGTTGCTAAGAAAGAGTTCGATCAGCATATGGAGTTCGTCGGGAGGATCGGAAGGCACCCGAATATCGTGCCGTTATGTGCTTACTACTTTTCTAAAGACGAAAAGCTTCTTGTTTACGAGTACATGATAACCGGCAGCCTATCTGCATTCTTGCACGGTACAGAAAGCTCCATCCATCGCGGTTTTACTAATTAATCCACCGAGTTGTAGGCAATCAGTTATATCGTTATATCGTATAACTGATTGCCATCTAGTACAACTCGGTTATTTTGTAATCTAACGAGCGTTTCTAATATCTAGCACCGTGCTTTTTCAACAGGAAATAGAGGTATAGGGAGAACTCCGTTAGATTGGGACGCCCGCGTGAAGATATCGCTCGGGGCCGCAAAAGGGATTTCACATATCCACACGGAAGGAGGTGCGAGATTCACCCACGGCAACATCAAATCGTCAAACATCCTACTCTCCGCAGACTTCGATGGCTGTGTTTCCGATCTGGGCTTAGCTCCGTTGATGAACTTTCTTCCCGCAAAACCCCGGTGCATAGGGTACTACGCACCAGAGGTGATCGAAACCCGAAAATTCACGCAAAAATCGGACGTTTACAGCTTCGGGGTCCTGCTTCTCGAGCTGCTGACAGGTAAATCTCCACTACCGGCATCGGGTCACGAGGAGGTGGTTGATCTACCGAGGTGGGTGCGATCCGTGGTTCGAGAAGAGTGGACCGCGGAGGTGTTCGATGAGGAGCTAATGAAGTACCCACACGTCGAAGAAGAGATGGTGCAAATGCTTCAGATCGGGCTCGCTTGTGTGGCGAGGGTCCCCGATATGCGACCATCGATGGACGAAGTCGTTAAGATGATCGTGGAGCTTCGGTCATCGGATTCTTCGGATTACCGGGCATCTTCTGAGGATAACAGATCTAAAGGATCTAATGTGCAAACTCCATGAAAATTGTGGAAAACAAACTTGCATTATGAATATCAGCAAATGGTTGTGTTATGGTTAGAACTTAGAATTTTTCAATTTTGTGTTGATTTCAAGATTTGGGTGGTTGCATTATATATATAATAATATATTATTAATCTTCCTTTGATTAAGATTTTTTAACAAAATTAGAAAGAAAAAATAACCATTATTTTGGCCTATCAACCATGCAAGTCTAGGACCTGATACGGTGATCCCTTTGCATTATTAAAGTTTGGTTTGTTTTCACGATTCAACGTAAATTTCGATTTTCGAGCTTAAAGTTTGGTTTGGTCACGTTACCGATATCTACCTTTTTCTTTTACTTTTCCTTTCTTCTATTCTTTTATCTTTCATGATAATTTAATACAGTACGTTTTAGACAGTTAAAAACCCGAGAATCGGAAAATGAAAAACAATTAAAAAGAGGGAGATTGATAGCACAACCAATGCTAGAGATGGCCAGATGGGAGGTAGTATAGAGCGGAAGATGAGAGACGGTGAGGGGTCGCAAGGGGCTGCATTGGATGCGAGGGGGAATGACGTAGGGTTTGACAACGGTAAAACCAGTTTACACTATAAAACACTTCGAGATAGTTTTATTAAAATGATACAGGTAATTAATTTTTAAAAGTTTGATGATTTCTTTATTTAAAATGAAATGATTGGTGAGTTAATATTAGGTTAGGAAGGAAATTATTTTCATTGTGTATTCAGTAAGTATTGCAATTTGCAAGCTTTAAAAATAAAATTTTTGGTGTACTATTTTTGAAGATTGAAAATAAGTCGGAAAGCCCAAAGCCAACTGGACAAATAAATACGAGCCGAAAAATGAAAAAGTTGTAAGAAAAAAATGGCCCATGCAGGTCTCGAACCTGCGACCTTCGCGTTATTAGCACGACGCTCTAACCAACTGAGCTAATGGGCCGTTTTTGTAAAATTATGAGATACAGATTTTATATATACATAATCATCTTAGTATTAAAGGTTAAAAAAAGTGGCCCATGCAGGTCTCGAGAACCTGCGACCTTCGCGTTATTAGCACGACGCTCTAACCAGCTGAGCTAATAGGCCCGTCGCGTTTACAATGGTTTTTTATTCTTGATAAACTGTTATGTGATTTAATTTAAGATGCAATAAAAGCATGTTTCTAAATTATATAAACCGAACACAAGATAATGGCTGACTATTAATAGTTTTCGTAAACTGTATCTTGAGATTTTAATGGTTTAAGATATTAGTTTATATTTCTTGTTTATGTGTTAGTGGTAATTAATAAGCATACGAAACTATTAAACATGAACATATATGAGAATAATTAATAAACATACTTTTTATCACTATGACTTGTTAATGTGTGATCATAACTTTTTTAATAATGGCACTGATAGAGAGTCAATATGAGCCTAATCCAACTTCTAAATTATAAACATCACCAAATTCATAATAATTTAAAGTAACTTGTAAGAAAGAAAAAGAAAACAATACAAGCTCACATATAATTTGTGTAAAAATTATTGTCAAGAACTTATAAACTATAGTATTGAACATATTTATATATAGCATAAATAAAAGAATTACCATTGGTATGCATATTTTTGTTACAAAAGTAAAACTTTTTGCATCTAGAATATATATATTGCAACTAATAGTTGACTATATATTTGAAGTATTTTGCAAGAGTCCACTTTTACAACGAAGTGATCCTTTGACTTTACTTTTGTTGACTTTGGTGGAGTAACATTTTGACTACTGACATCTTTAGCATTTCATTGACTTTATTTTAACAAATATTCTGAATGTCAAACCTTGATATAGCACTCAAACCTATACGTACAAGTTGATATGTATGTATAAAAATTAAAATAAGTTAAATCATAATATTATATATATACACATAAAAGTTATATAAAATCCAACAGAGGCTAGATAGAGAGCCTAGAAGGGTCACGAGAGGACCAGGAGAGGTGGGACTCTAACATTTATTATTCCGAGGTGGCCAAAAATAAAGTCGAATGATACAAAATATTAAATATTGATCGGTAGTTACATGTGGTTTGAGAGAATCAGATCATGACCAAACACTAAATTTAGGTACGAGCATGACTGGTGGCAGCTCTTACTAATAAGCCACATAAGACAAAAGGATTCGAGAAATTCGGACTATGATCACTTTCTAGAATGTATACATCCGAAGGTGTCCATTTGGCAATCATCTTGTCTTGTTGCTCTGGTTTGATAACTTTATCATACATTGTCTTGATGTATACCCGTGGGACCTTATCCACACCCTCACTTCCTTCCTTAAACCGAGCACTTTGTATTGCATAGATAGGCCCGGGTCTTTGCAGCATTGCAGCTAACGTAAAATCCTAAAAAACATACAAAATCATATTTTATTATTGTATTCCCAGGACCAAAAAGTCGAATTTCATGAAGTTGCGTACCTCTAGTGGACTCATATGATATACGAGTTTTCGTTGTAGCTCCTTTTTTATGATTGCACTGGTAGGAGGCTGATCTAAGCCTAACCCGAACTCCAAATCATAAACATTGCCAAACTCTGATAAATCAGGGACACCCTGATAAATTTGTTACACAAACAATGTTATAAATATAAAACGGTTCAATAAAATATTATACGTTAAATGAGGATTAAATTATACTTACATCTTTAACATCTCGCTCGGTTAAAAATCCGTTTTTTAGCATCGTGGCAGCAACATAAACCGCGAGGCTAATCTTGTTCGGAAACTTATTAGTCGCATCCGTCACGCTCAATCCTCCGGCACTATGCCCAACCAAAACGACCTACAATCAAAAAGCTCGTATCATTCATACACGTTTTTTTATACGGTGAGACTAATGACACCCCTATATATTGCTAACTACACACCCCCTATCAAATGATTATCTTTTCACAGATATCAACAACAAAACCTGTTTTTTACATTTTCAATGCAGGAATTAGCTTGATTATTGCACTAATAGCATTAAGTAATGACTATACCTTTTCGTGGTCGGGCAATGACGACAAGAAGTCGATAAGCGGCTTGTTGTAGTCGTCAAACGAGAGGATTTCATTGGGATCGGAAAGATCGATTCCGGCGGATTTGAGGTCGATGCAGGTGACCGTGTAGCCGGAGTTGTACAGAAGGCATTTGATTTTGTACCAACACCAACTTCCACCACTTATGCCATGGATGAACACAAAGTGTAACTTCTTGTTCTTTAATTGTATATGATCTGCATTTTCTTCATTCTGTCTTTCTGCCATGGCTTCCTCCACCAATGGATGAAACAAAAAGTGTGAAGTTTTGTTGGATTTTATAGATTTTGTTTTGAAAATTATTTTATATCCACCGACTTTTTTTGAATATTTTTATGTTTAAATCATGTGTTGTCATAACCTATATATTCTGGATCCAATAGGAAGAAAGCTGTGGTCCATGACATACACGGATATGGAGCACAGCACATGTGGGTATACAACATGTTTCTTTTATCGATAGAATCAGGTTTAAACGATAACGGTATTTATTTTAAAAGAATACGAGAATCAACAAAATTATATATGATTTCGTGAAAAAGGGTATGTATGCAACTTTGGCTACGAACATTGCTACGCAAATGCAAATATAATCCCTCAAATATAGCTCGGTTATGGAAAAAACCGGATGGTATTATACCAATTGGTGTACGTTTTTATAAAAGGATCCGATGGTATACAAAGAACCGGGTAATATTTAAATGTATTGTATTTGAAGTTGTAACAATCATTAAAAAATAGTATGAAAGTAATTTTATTTTCTATAATAATTAAATATCAAACTAATTATTTGGCTTTCCATGCTATCCAGAATACTTTTATTATATTAAAATTTCAAATCATAATAATCAATTCCTAATTTTCAAATCGATTACTTTTTTGAACTACTTTTTTTAACGGCAGACAATACTTACGCTTTTGAGTAGCAGATAACTCACGTATACGTCCTGATACAAAGTCGACGAGGTATTCGGGATCTATACGGGTAGCATTTACCATGGGCTCGATAAATGGTACAACAGAGGTGCGTCCTTCTCGGTCCTCTCGTGCTAGGGAAAGGTCTTCCCGACTAATCCTCGACGATTATGGATAGACCCGAAAACCGACCCATTGTGGAATTTTATTGAAGATATTATAAAGGATGTCGACGTTCTTAAGGTGGAACTCATCTAGTGTGAATGGGTAATGGAGACACCCTTTCTAATCTAACACTTGAAGCCAAGTTTAAATAGATTGTTGAGTTTTATCTAATCTTTAGTGTCGTTATTGGATTTACATACTTTTCAAAGGATATTTCGTTAGTTTAAAAAGATGTAAATTTATTTTTTATCGGTTACTTTATATTTTGCTTATGTTAAAGTATCTTTATTTAGGTGTTTCGAAGTTGTTAGAACCCTTTATTTCACAAAAAATGGAGATGTGGAATTGATGTAATTATTGGATCAAAGTTATGTCTAAATTTCCTTAATTTCTGGTTGAAATTTTTTGGGTGTTATCACTACTTTCATTTTTTCATTGAGAATCTATCAATAGATTTATTATTTGTTTGTGTATGTAAAATCATAGTTTCAATCTTTATCGAGACGAAAATCCATCAAGACCAATCAAGAACACATCGAGATCAGTTGAGAACCCTTCGGGATTGACCGACATCAATCGAGACTAATCGAGAAACCATCAAGATCAATCGAGACTAATCAAGAACCCATCCATTGACTAATCAATTTTCTCGAGTTTAAAAATTAAGGGAAATAGAGGGAAGGAAAAAAAAAGGAAAGAGAAAATTATCCATCCAAATCATCCCACTTTTGGAAGGATAATTTTCAAGAGAGAAAAAGGAAAAGCAATCCCTCCAAATGCTTTACTTTTCTTCCTCTAGAAAAATTCGAGAACACACTTTTATCAATTTTCTTATATATCTTTTCTTTTCTTTCCTTTAAAAAAACTCGATAAGGGGGCATTAGTGTGTGGTTGTGATCAAAATCATACGATAAATTAGAACCTTCATTTTTCAATGAATACGAACAAATACGAACAAGCCTTTGTTCTTGTTCGTTCGATTCGTTTACAACCCTATATATTTATATATATATATATATATATATAAAAGCTTTTTTTTTTCCGATTACATTATTATTGAACATGATTGTAAAAGAAGGTTTGTGTTTTTGTAATTAAAAAAAAAAGTTGTCCAAATTTAATTAAATATGATAGGAGTGTCATGATGTTCTCATATGAAGAATCTCTATTGTATTCAAATACAAAAGCAATTAAAGAGAAGTCTTTGTTAATGCATAAAATTCTTGTATTCTTTCTTAATTACCTCAAAATTTCCTATGAAACTTCTCGATTCATTCAAATGCAAAGTTATGCAAAGATTTTGGTGGTTGAAACTTATTATTGGAAATTTCTCTTTAGATAAAACAATGTCTATGAAATTTCCTTCATGCTACTTGGTTGACTAAAACTAAAACTAAGAGTAATAAGTTATTTTCAACTAGAAGTTTATATGTTAACAAAACGTTAAACCTTCTAAAACTATCAGATGTTTAAATCTTAACCGATTGTTGGTTCATGGCTTCATGCTATTAATAGAAAAATATATATGTTAACTATCCCTCAAAGTTGTATTTATATATACGAAGTCAATTTTATTGAAAAACCTTAAAATTGAAAAACAGCGTACTAACCATTCACAAACACACATAAAAACCAACAAACATCTTCAATTATATGTATTGACATATACATACCATACACATAATCAGTTATTACTTATTGAAATATTCCTCGGTTTTTTAACGATAACAATCACATAATCACTTGTGCATTATGAAATAAAACATTTGAAAAGAATTTTGAACTTTGAAAGACGAGTTAAAGTAAGCAACCAAAAACCAAAAAGACAAACAAACAAACAAAGCATATAAACCATTACTAGCAAAAGGAAGTATCAAAATTCTTAAACTGGATTGATCTGATTTGATAAGTTTTTCCTTTAGCGAACGAAATAAATTGCTTCGAAATTTAGAAAAAGAGTACCAACAACATCACATCATAGGATGATGTAAAGATTATATGCAACAAGAGTCTTTGTATGCAAACAACTACTAACCTTGTTGAATTCAGCATTGTCGATTTTACGAACTTAAGAAGTCAAAACCGCTCGCCTCTTGTGCCCGGTGAATGCTTGGCGAAGTTCTTTGTATCCAGACATGTAATGCTCAAGCGAGAAAGACAGTTGTCTTATAGCTTCCCTTTTCTCCTCTGCTCTATCTGATATAACTTCTTTTTGCCTATCCACTTCTGTTTCCAATTCGGCCACTTTGCATCTTAGTTCGTTTGCCTCCTTTTGCGCACAATCAAATGACGCAAGTGCCCCCATGTGCTCAACCTGTAGTGAATTCAAACGGGTCTCCAGTTCTCGGGTTATGTTGTCCTGATGACGCATCTCAGCTCGAAGTGTGTCGAGTTGTGCTTTTACTCCATCTTTCTCTACCACCACAGCATCGCGCTTCTGTTTCAAAGCGTCCATTTCTTTATTCAAATTGTCGACCAATTGACATCTTTCCCTTAATTCCATTTTCAGCCTTTCGATATCTGTATTCCAGCTATCCTCTTTGGCCTCATGGGTACTTTTCAGTAGTGAAATTTCGGAAACGGATTGATTGATGTTGGTATACAGTTCTGTGATTTGATCATCACGAACCGATATATCAGCTACACATAAAGACACTTCTTCTTGCAATGCAGAAACATTGTTTTTCTCTGAATCAAGTTGCTTATGTAACAAGGCCATGTCTTGCTGAGTTGATCCAAGCTCATGCTTCAGCTTTGAAATTTCATCCTCTGCTGTTAAGAGTTTCTCTCTGGATTCCTCTAACTCCACTCCCATTGTTTCAATCTCATAACCAGAGTCAGAAATCACAAGTTTAAGGTCAGCAACTTGCTTCTGAAGATCAGCTACTTTGGCTTTCTCAGCTTCAAGATGCGCATTTTGAGCTCTAAGATCATCTTGTGCCAACTCCAGCTGAGACTGCATATCTGATGAGATCTCGATAACTGATTCATTCTCATGCATCTTGCTCTTCAGCTCAGTATTTTCGTCTGTTAAAGTCTGAAGCTTTGTGTTCAAACTAACCAACTCTTCTTCCAAATTTGCGATCTTTTTAAGCCAGACTTCAGATTGCTTGGTCTCTTTCACCTTTAACGCATCATCGTTAACCGGTGAAATTAGAAGCTTGTTGGTGGACATAAAAGATTCTGAATCAGAATCTGACGACAACGTGAAGGAAGACTCCGAATCTTCTATTCTAGAAATATACGAGCCACCACCACCGGAGCTCAAAGTTGCATCAAAACCGATCGGTGTCCTGAATTTATGAGCGTTACTCATTTGATCAGGAGTAAACATCAGAGTAACTTGAGGAGAACTCGAATCAGAAGCATCAAGATGCTGCTTTTTGATCCCGGATCTGAATACTCCTATTAACTGACCATGTTGATCAGCCAACGCTGTATACATGCGTGATAACTCAGCTACGTGAGTTGCCAATTCAGACTTCTTCTGATCATAAACTTCAGCATTCATTTCAACGAAATCTCCATCTCCTTCAATTAGCTTAAGAATTTCCTTGACACGGTTCTGGAAACCTAGTTTTCATAAAATATGGAGTTAAATTAGTGTATATATTCGAATATAAAAATCCATTCTGAATTATATAACTTTATATAATTAAGAATCTGACCTTCAAGATTTTCAGCAAGGCATGTAGAATTTGCAGGATTTATCTGATTATCCTGAAATGGTGACTGTGGTTTTGATTCAACTACCTCCATATCAAGAGATCAACAAACCTACAATAGATGATATCATAGCATAAAATTATGTCTAGCTTCTACCATAAATGTAGCAATTTGGCTATAAGTGAGACTAATTCAGTTATATATGTACAATAAAGCTATATAATCCAACAAGAAGTAGAAAAAATTAGGTTAAACTTATCAAAAACATTCAAAATCAATTTGCTTACTTACAACTACTCAATCTGCACTAAAATATATAGTTTCTGCCAATTACCAGATCTTATAAGATCATTTCTCATACAAAATTACAAATTACTATAATCTAGTGAACATCCAACTGATAAATCAACAATAGCTTTCAAAATTCAATTCACAGTACAAAACTACATAACTAAAAAAAGGGGGAATTGAATCAAAAAGGGGGAAAACACAGATAAAAGATCAATTGGACCATTCTAACCACAATTTGTACATAACAGATTCATAAATTGATACAGATAACAACAACAATTAACTGGACCACCTGAGATCGGAACTTATCATAAAAATCAACATCCAAATAAAAACATCAACGAAATCAAATCACAATTAAATATGAAATTAGCTTAGGGATTCAACTTACCTTAGAACAACTTGAGATTAATTGGAGACAATTGATTGAAATCTGCAATAATAATCGCTAATTGAGAAGATGAAAGCTTGAAATCTGTGTAGCTTTACAGAGAGAAAGAAAGAAGACAACGAGAAACGGGTGTGAGTGTGGATCCGAAAACACGAAGAAAGGTCCGGATTTTAGGGGCCGGATGTTACCCGCCTTTTTTCCGTTGAAATATGTAGTGACTAATTTAACCTTTGGATTTCAAAAAGTTTAAGGGGAATGGAGGCCAGTGTTGAGGGTAATTTAGGTATTTTGTAATGATGGGATGTTTCAAGTGACGGAAGACAGCTCAGAGACAGCAATGATTAATGGGCCCACTTGTGGTTTGGGCCGCTCAATGCGTATTTTTCAAAATTTTGGAAGTTGTAAAGCGGGAACAATTATTTAAATACTAAACTTTAAAAGGAAATTACAGATTTAGTCCCTATAGTTAATGGAAGTTATTCAGTTTCGTTTTTATGATTTAGAAGTTACGAATATCTGTATATTGTTTGCAAAATTATTTGGATTTGGTCCATCAGCCTAACGACAGTTAAATGAGCCTGGTTAAGTGACTCCACATGTTGAACAAAGATTTTGATCATTTACGCTTATTTCATTTATAAATAGTCCAATGTTGACATATTTTATAAGTAAAAATTTGATAATTGCAATTTTAGTGTATGTAGGCTTATAGATAACAAGACGTAAATAGATATATCTTAACAAAAGCAATTCATATTGTGTTTATTCACTCGTGAATGGTAATAAGAGTTTGACTGAGATGCAATCGAAAATTATGTAGGTGGATAAAAGAGATTTTTTGATAAAAGGTTGCGACCCACTTTCTTTGCCCTCCGATTTCGAGTAATGTGTGTATTAATTATTTTTCATTTTCCTTTATTTTTTGTCTTCTCTTCAACTGATTACTTGAGGTCACCCCTAAATATAATCTAGAAATTTAAAATTTGACCTATATTGAAAACCCATTAGCATATATTCATCGCCTACCATCATTTACGGCACCAACACCACCAGTTCACCACCATGAGGAATATTTGATTTGACACCCATCTCGCCCAGTTTTTCAACGCACACCATTGTTAAACTCCTAAGATCAATGGAACCAATAAAGCTGCGAACATAAGGGTTTTACGTAAATTCAAGATGAAAAAGAATCACATAACGCAAATGGGTAAGAAAAGGAAGGAGCATATGTGATTTTGTTTTTTGTTCCAAATTCATCACAATTCACAAATTACAAGGGTCACTAACATCTTTATCTAGATTCATCACATTATTAAGGAGGGTTGTTAATTTACAAGATCACATATCTCCATATGGTGGTGGGGTAAAGAACATGTTGCATCAACCTGCCAAACCATTTCAATACTCTTTCCTCAAGCTTTTTGTGTTCATCTTCTCTCTACTCTCACATGCTAGTTTCACTCTACAAACACACGCAACATATTCACCTTGTTCTTTAGATTTATACGTTAAACACTTTTGGTAAACATTTTTACATATGTGATACAATCTTATACGATTAAAAAATATTAATAAAGAATGATAAGATGACACGAAGAGCCCATAAATGTTGAGCACGTTAGATCACTTAATCAAACTCCTCTAACGATTATTAAACGTAGGAACCAAACTTAAGTGATTTTGCGAACATTGCGGGATCTTTTGTAACTTTCTAAAATGCAATAAGTAAACGTTGAAGACTAGTAGATTCCATAAACCAAATGAGCCAAATTTGCGATTTACTCTTAAGATTTATTATTTCTCCTCATCTTGATTTTAGTGACTTCCGACTCTAGTTGTGAGATTGAAATAATGGGAACGAAGTTAGAGAAATCCAGAAAGGAACTCTTAACAGCATAGGATGAAATTTCAAAGCTGAGGCATGAGCTTGAATCAACTAAGCAGGGCATGGCTTTGTTACATAAGCAACTTGATTTAGAGAAAAACAATGTTTCTGTATTGCAGGAAGAAGCATCCTTATGTGTAGCTGATATATCGGTTCGTGACGATAAAATCACATAACTATATATTGTCATCAATCAAATCCGTTTTGAAAATTTCATTATTGAAAAGTACCCATGAGGCCAAAGAAAATAGTTGGCCTACAAATACCAAAAGGCTTAAAACGAAATTAAGGGGGAAATATCAATTACTTGACAACATGACTAAAGAAATTGACACTTAGAAACAGAAATATGATGGTAGAGAAAAATAGAGTTAAAGTAAAACTCGATACATTTCAAGCTAAAATGTGTTCTCAGAACAATTTCATCTGAGAAATGGAGACCCATCTGAATTCACTACAAGATGAGCACACGGGGCGCTTGCATGCATTTGATAGTGCACAAAAGAAGACAAACAAACTAAGGTGCAAAGTGGTCGAATTGGAAACATAAATGGATAAGCGACAAGAAGTTATATCAGATGGATCAAAGGAGAAAAGGGAAGCTATAAGACAACTATCTTTCTCACTGGAGCATTACATATCTAGATACAAAGAACTATGCCAAGCATTCACCGGGCACAAGACGTGAGCAATTTTGACTTCTTAAGTTCACAAAATCCACAATGTTGAATTCAACAAGGTTAGTATTTCTTTACATTCTAAGACTCGTAGTTGCATATAATCTTTACATCATGTTATATATGATGTTGTTGGTACTCTTTTTTCCGAATTTCGAAGGAATTTATTTCGTCCCCTAAAGGAAAAACATATCGAATCACATCAATCCAGTTTAAGAACTTTGATACTTCCTTTTGCTAGTAACAATTTATATGTTTTCTTTCTTTGTTTGACTTTTTGATTTTTGGTTGCTTACGCTAACTCGGTCTTTCAAAATTCAAAATTCTTTTTTGAATGTTCTCTTTATGTATATATAACTCGGGGTTTTCATCATTTTATGGAAACATGCGCTTTACCTTTGGTATAGTCTGGATGAAGATCAGATATGCTTACATCTCATCCTATAGAAAATACTGGATTTATTTGATTCGATTTTACTCTCTTATTTTATTAGTAGGTTGAAGATGTCAAATGGCTTTCAAGTCATGTTTTCCAATTTACGTATGGTTTAGAGTATTGCACATTATGTGAAGCCTCATGCACGCTTGGAGTTGGTCTTAGTGAGTGGTGGTGACCTTTGACTTGGCCAAAATCTAAAATTATTTCCTTATGTGGACATATTTGGTTTAATATTTGAATATATATGTAAAAGTGTTTGACTTTGACCTGGTTTTTACATATGAAGTCAACCATTGTTTGAAATGGTCATGGATGACCTAGTCTTTGGTCATGCTTGCATATGGCATCATCTATCTACTCCCCTCTTTACTCTTGTTCGTTATTCAAGACACGTTATTATGACATATATATCTTATATACGATTTTGATCACATATTTATTTTTTGAGACAAGTGGGCTCAAAATTCATGTAGTTTTATTCATACAATATATAAACCATAGACATATGTGTGTATATGTATAGTATATAGTGAAGTTCAAATAAAAAGTAAAAACTGTTATAGAAATGAAAAACTAAGAAGTAAGGAATATCCTTAATGACTAATAATTATTTATATGTACGGTATATATATATATACCTATAGTCATGTTTAAATTTGAACTCATTTTTCATTGTGAACGTGACAATAGTCAGTTTGAATATTCATGTTTTATTCAGACTGAATAAAAGTTTTATTTACTCTGCATCATATTCATATTGAATAAAGTTTAGGTGTCGGTTCAGATTGCCACGTGGCGCAATTTTGTTGGTCCTCACGTTCACAATGAAAGATGAGTTCACATTTGAACTATCCTGTATATATATGTATGTATCTATGTAATTAAAGATGTTTCCTGGTTTTTATGAATGTGTGCATGCGTGGTTATCAAGTTGTTAGTTTTTTAGTTTTTTTTTAGGGTTTTTCTACAAACTTGACTTTATGTATATAAATGCAAGTTTGAGGTGATAATTTCCCATCACCTAGTCTACATATTTATTTTTCTTTTTATAGAATGACTATTCCTGATTTAAAACATTTGATAGTTTTATGAATAAAAGTCAAATTCAAACTCAAGTTGTTTAGGTTATTTTTAGAATAATTAACGTTTTCTCAACATATAAGCTTCTAGTTGAATATAACTATTACTATTAATTCAAGTCAACCAAGTAGCATGAATGTAGTTTCATAGACACGTTTTTATCTAAGAGAAACTTCCAATGATAAGTTTCAACCACTAAAATCTTGGCATAACATTGCATTTGAAAGAATCGAGAAATTTCCTAGGAAATTTTGAGGTAATTAATAAGGAATACAACAAGAATTTTATGTATCAGTAGAGATTTTCGTTTAGCTGCTTTCGTGATTAGATACAACAAATGTTCAAACGAGAGTATATTTATTTTATGAAAATGCAAGAGCATTCTTTATTGTATTTAATAATACACGTGAGGGACCTCATGGCACGCTGGTGATATGGCCGGTGACCTAGGTTACAAAAGGTCACCCCATCTGGATTAACATTCATAGTAAAACATATTTTGTGATAAATATTGCAAACACCAATTAAAACAACAAAACTAGATCCAAATCTACCACTAATAAACATGTTACAAAAACACTCTGGTACTAAAATTTTCTCAAGTTTGTTTTCATTTGGTCATAATATTTTCACCATATGTAATAATTAATTGTGAATGTATGTACTATATACATGTATGTTATAGGAGAGAGGAGGCAAATGACAGAAAAAATGATAATTATGGAATATGATTGTTTTTACAAAAATTATATATTAAACGCTTAAGCCACGAGTACCCAATCTTCCCAACCCTTTCAATCCCACTGCCATATCAGCTTTTCTCCAACCCTCCCATTAACCATCTGGAACCCTCTATAATAAGTACCCAACCCTCTCAATCCTCTCATACACCACACACACAACACACACACACAACAAAGAGCGGCTTCTCACACCAAGCACGGCTTCACCAACCCGCACCCTTCCCCAGCCCGCCCAAGCCGCTGGCCAGCGTACCGGCAGCCCGCTGAGCCCGCCAAGCCAGCGGCTTCCAACCCGCCGAACCCAAGGTACCTTTACGCATGGCCTTATAGATAAATATTGTTTTGGGTTAATTAATTAAGGGATTTATTAATGTCGTGCATCATTCTGTGATTGAAATGATGAAAGAATCTGAATTTTGCTTTGAGTAGAAACTGGTGTTCACATTCAAATGTTCCAATTTTTTGGGTTCAAATAATTTGGGTGATGATCCTTTTCCTTTATAAGCAACATATTTTGCTTTACACCTAAACCACCATTGTTTGAAAAATAATCAATCTAGACATTAACAATCATTAATAATGTTTATGAATAATTATATTAATTATTCCTAAAATATTGTTACTAACTTTATGAGATATATATGTGTGCGTTCAAACATAAAAATAACTTATCTCAATTGCCACATACATTGGGTATAATTAAAGCCAACTTTTATGTAGTGGATTGGTTACATATAGTTATAACACATGTTCAATCAATACATTTGGTTGATGTTTGACTTATTGAACACTTGCATACAGGTGTTAACAAGTTGGGTATGGGTACTATGTTGTTTTAGTTTGAGAAAAACGTTATTAGACTATAGCTTTAATAAATAAAAAATTCAAATTAATATTTAAGTTTTTTTTTTGTTTAATACTGTAGAAATCGATAAACTCAATTATGAACTTGTTTAAAATTTAATTTTTTATGAACTTGTTTATAAAAGTTATGTGATTTATAGACATTAAAGTGTTCTCTATGAAAAAGTGTATAGCTTTATTTTAATTCAGCTTTTATATGAGATGAGTGGAACATTTATTTTAACGGGCTTGTAGCCCAGCGGTATTTGGAGTGTTTATAAGGTGTCTTCCCTTATGATTGTAGGTTCGAGTTCTGTCGTGGACAGTAGTGTAGATTTAGAAGTAGTTAGTTGATTGTACTGTGTACTTTGGCGTTAAAAAAACTATTTAAATTAAATGGGTCTTATTTTGTTTTGAGATCCACTAGGTTTGTTTAATGCTTGAATTTAGTGGATTATCGCATGAAAAGTTGAATTAACAGTAAGAAATGTGAACGGATTTAAATCTTTGATCTCTTTTAATCTTTAGCCTTATAAGGAATTGATCTGATAGATCTCAGTGCATCTTATCTTCTGCATCCCATCCTAATATGCATCCATGTGCATCCAACGGTTAATAACCACTTTCATGCTTCTTACGTTAACCATAACTTCTCACTAAAACCAACCCTATTAATATATGCCATATGTGTAGTAATTTGTATAAATAATAACAAATGTTAAAAAAAATAATCTTTTCCTTGATTTTAACCTGAAAAAAAGGTATATGGATATAAAATTCTATTCTTATGTCCAAATTCAATGATAAACCAATTCAAAGATTTTAATATTTTATGATTATAACAACTTAGATGCTATTATTTGTATTATTGACATGTTTTGATGTTACATTTCAAATTAACACTACAATTTTCAATAGACATGCGTGCAAAATATGACATTTTCTTTTTTCCGAATACTATATATTATTCAATGCATCCCTAATTTATTATATCTTTGAAAAAGTTAAATGACGTTTAATATCATTATCTAATGATAATAGTAATAATAATAATAATAAATGGCATCATTTGTTGACTATTTGACTCCAATTCCAATATGTAACTACTTCATCTCCATGCAAATACAATTGTATATACATGTTATGATAAATCAATACTATTATATAAAAACATGGGTTTTGAATATTTGTAAGTAATTACTTTTAATTTCATCTTGTTTTGTTTATACAATTTAGCTAGACACCTAGTCACCTACAATTAGGCTATGTTTGGCAAAAATAAATGAGTTGATAAGCTAGTCCATGTTTGGATAGACCATAAGCTACGTTAGGCTATACGTACCACTAGTTCGGGAACAACTTTGGGCTCATATGGGTAAATTCGGGCTCAACCCACTAATAGTATGACTTCCTTTGGTCTTGGCCTTGATTTCACCTTCGGTTTCACGACCCGCTCATTTCACTCTCTTTCTCTCTCCTCACTTATATATAAAAATAATTAAAAAATATATAGTGGGCATGAAAGATTGTACTACGAGATTTGAAAGGCTGATGATGGTTTAAGAGTGAGATAGTAGAAAATTGATGTAACGCTGATGTGACAGTTTTGGGTAGAACCCAAAGTTGACAGTGGTACTCATGGCTTTATTAAGACGTTGGTTGGAAAAAATTAATAGTGATACTCATGACCTTATCAATTACCAGCTAGCTTATCAATTAGTTTGCTAAAGATAATCTTAATAACAAAAAGAGTAAATATTTTATAAAGTTATACGTCCAATTAAATACTTTATCTTTAATCACACAATATTTACAAAAAATAAAAAAACATATTTAAGAAGAAAAAGAGAAAGAAAGCGATGGAAGCTTTTGACTTTTTGTCTTGGAGATCACGTGTTCTAGAAGCATTGGTGACGTCAGCGTTGCGGCAGCAAGGTATCATTGATGAGTGCTTCCACGTGGCATGATGTGAGTGGGGAGCAGTGTTGTTATCCTGCCAGGTCAGCATGTGTGGCTTTACGTGTTTATTTGGGCGGTGACCGGTGATAAGTTGCATTTACTTCCGGTCGTCTTCTTTCTGCCGTTTCATGAACGAACCGGGCCCGGCCGTAAACCCCAGTGGTTGGCTTTCATTGGACCACCGGTTTAATTCCATTTAAGTTTAAAATGAATTTTTGTTTCAATAATTATATTATTATTTTAATAGTGTCCGAACCTCGTGGTGAGCATGTGACGATATCGAGATCGTGGGCTGCCACGTAATGGTACCTTAATTGGGTTGGGTTGGGTCTTGGTTGACGGGAATTAGTTGGGTGACCTTGAATCTCGGATACCTCAGGACTGTGTGTGTATTTGCTTGCTGTTCAATTTTTTTTTTGAAAACCCATAGTATTTGCGACATAATTTTAGGGTACAATATCGTTAGAGAAAGGGGTGTACCAGGAGCCAACGAGACTTATCATGCCACTTAAGTTCGCGTGTCAGATTGCACAACTTTCTATTATGAAATTATAAGTGTTCGTGGATGAGTGATTCCTCACGACTTAGGTGAAGTGAGAAGTTGTGAGAAGCCTTTGGAATATTTTTAAGCCTGATGAGTTAAGTGTTAGTTAGAGGCACCAGAATGATTTAGCTATTTGTGATGTCTGTTGTACTTTGAAGATAAGAACAGATAATGAGTTTTAGTAATATCGCTATTGACCTAATCCATATTTGAGTTTTGGTTTTGGATGTTTCTTGGCTTTTGATTTAGTTTTACTTGTAAGTAACTCATTGATGATTGATCCTTTAGGGACATAGCAAATTTGTTATTTAATAGAAGATTTTAATTGTCGTTTTCTCCCTAAATTTTGGGGTGTTACAATATTGTGGAGCCTTTGGTTCATTGAATGTTTTTTGAGGAAAGAAAATCTATTAAAATAATTGGATACTAAGATGAATTTGAATGAAATATTATCAGATTTGACTAATTATCTAGTTGATAGGAAGTGACATATTGATTAGTGTCACTAAAGACACTATATTCAAACTCTAAAGGCGATCTAGATTTGTGCCTCAACATTTAAGGCATGTGAAATTACTCATAACTTTTAGATTCCGAGGAGCTATCTCTTGACCCTAAAGGGGACACGACACCTTTGACCCTACGTTATTCTCTAGTTTCAGGATGAAATTAGCTTATTTGATGTGTTATATGCACAATCTAACTTATATTAAAACTCAATCATCATTTGTTGATCTCTTGTAATTCCGAATACCAGATGATTAATGACTTTAAAATAAACAATAAATACATATACTGAATTTAACACAATTATCGAAACATGCAAACAAAGATAGCCAAATCAACAATAACCCTTAAAAATATGTCTTAAAAGTTATTAACAGTTGTTTTAAAACAAATATGATAGTTTATTCTAATCAACATTTATGTTTATGATAAGCTATACAATATCAGAAACATCCATCATTTTGCATTGCAAAACGTTTAAGGAAATTAAATATTTCATCAAATAATATAGTACATAAAAGGTGTATTATTGTTGTAGACATGACAAGCATTAAGTATTTCAAGTATTTATAGATTAAATATACATGTAGAATTTTTTTTAAAAGAAAGCACCATGAAATTGTCAGAGAAAATGTATATTCTATTCTAAGCAACCAAAAGTATTCCAACTGATTACAAAACATAATTGGATGACAGATTACATTCTGATACAGTTATACTCATTTTTATTATATTATATTTGTATTTAAAAAGGAATACACTTCCATAATATTTTTATAATATCATGATAAAACAATATTTTAAATATTTTATTATAGAATAAAATATTAAATTATAATAGTAGTTAGGCTTTGTTTGGCAAGCATAAGCTAGCTTATAAGCTAGCTGATAAGCTAGCTGATAAGCTAGCTTATAAGCTAGTCCATCCAAACATGTACCAGGAAGCTAGCTTATCAGCTAGCTTATAAGCTAGCTTTTTGAAACGCTACTTTGAGTAGCTTATGAGGAGCTTATTGTAGCTTTTTCCAATTATACCCTTATTAATATTAATTATTAAATTCAAATATACCCTTTTTGGTCATTTTACATACTCATAAGCTAGTTTTTGCCAAACATAATTTGTTCAACAGCTAGCTTATCAGCTACTAGCAAGCTTATCAATCAACAGCTAGCTTATCAGCTATCCGCTAGCTTATCAGCTACCAACTAGCTTATAAGCTACGCTTGCCAAACATAGCCTTAGTATGTTTAATTGAATTTTGTTTGGTGGGTGTGTGGCTTTAAATGATCTCACCGCCGACTTCATCTTCTTTCTTCTCTCTCTCTCTCTCTCATCATTCTAGAGAGAGAAAGAAAGATACATAAAATTCACCAGTCCAACACAAAGACTCCTCATTAACAAATTAATCCCCCTTTTTCTTCTTCATTGCTCACAAAAAGATTTCATTTTCTAGAGAGAGAAAGAGAGAAAATCTCCAAGATTTCAATCATGGAGTTCTTGTAAACAATAATTTCTCAGGTTCTAATTCATCTCTGTTTTTAGTCTCAATTGATTTATATCAAGATTTTCCCATTTCTTGCATTGTTCTATGTCTAAAAGACTAAAAGAATCATAAAAATCAAATCTTTTGTGTTTTCAATACTATTTTATTAATACCCACTTCTTGATTTCAATTCTATCTTACAAAAAGAAAGATTTTTCAGGTTCTTTATGTAATTTCTCCCCCAAAACCCACTTCTCATGCTGATTTTCTTGATGAAAACAATCAAATTTTATCTTGTTTCTTCATATTTTTGAGTTTTTTCAATACTATTTTTGATACCCAGTTCTTGATTTATTGGGTATTGGATCTTTTAATAAAAGGGGTGAAACATATATGATCCCAGTTTCCAGAAATGGGTTCTTGTTTTTTATATGATTGGATTCAGAGTTTCAATGTTTTCACCCTATTTTGGGGGTCAACAGAAGTCTTCCAACCCCATAACTTCTTTCTTTTTTAAGCAAAACCAGTTTCTTTTCAGGGGTTTCAGGTTAAAATTTTATAATACAAATGGGTTTTCTTTTTTAAGGACATGATGACTGACTGGTTCCCAGTTCTTGATCAAGATCTTGATTGATCTCCATGATCATCAATACTTAACCCACAAGAAGAAAGAGTCAAACTTTGATTAAAACCTGTCAAATTTGTTTTAAATAGATCTTTTCTTGGATATTCATCAAAAAAAGAGAGAATTTTGGTTCAATTTGAGGTTAAAGTCAACTCATGATCTTTGTAGTACTTGTTAATCTGAAATTTTCTTGATTTGAATCATTATTTACAGATCTTTTGTGCAAACAATTTCAGGGTTTTCAAGCACTATTTCATAGATAAAATTGAGCAAGATGAGCACTAAAGTCCGGTTTGTTCGATGCCCGAAATGTTGGAATGTTCTCCCGGAGCCGGCAGGAGTTCCGGTATACAAATGTGGAGGATGTGGTACAGCTCTTCAAGGTTAGTTTGATTTATCAGCTCAGCTATTGTGTTGTTTTGCATCTTTGATCATCTTTTAATTTTGTTTCAGTTATTAACTATGTTCTTTTGTTTGAATTCTGCTTAATGATGCAGCAAAGAAGCGGAAAAACGCATCCGATGATCAAGGAATCGACAGCAGCTCAAATCAAGATTCACCGGTTAATTCAATCGGTCATGTGGCTATAAAATCAGAAAACGGAGGTGGGGTCGTAGAGTATGCCAACGGAAAACGGAAAATGGAGCAACTTTCCGATGATCAAGAAGCCGGTGGCAGCAGCTCGAATCAAGAACCACCAGTTACTTCTACCGATGAACCGGATCGAAACGGTGATCGTAACGACCTTCGTACGGCCAATGAGAGTCCGCCAGAATCGTTGTCTGAGGCCACAAATTGTAACGGAATGAATGAAGTTCAAGATGCAAATAAGATGCAAGTGTCGAATGGAGTCGAAGAGGATTCCTCCGATAAACGGAACATGAAGCCACTTTCTGATGAGGAAGAAGCCTCCAATAAAAAATTGCTGGTGAATTCGATCAACGGTCCGGATCAAAACACTGACTGTAACGATCCGCGTAGCTCGACCGAGCTTTCGGGCCACGAGGATCCCGAGTCGTCGCCTGAAACCGCAGCTCATAACAGATTGGATCAAGATCATGATCATGATCATGATCGTGATCAAGATCAAGATCATTCTTCTGGTAAACCGAAATTGGAGCGACTTTCTGATGATCAAGAAGGCAGCAGCAGATTGAGTCAGCGATCACTACAGGTTGCTTCAATCAATCAGCGATCGAATAATGAAGGTCCATGCTCGTCTGAGCTTTCTTATCACGAGGATCCAGAGTCGTCTCCAGAAGCCGTAGTTCATAACAGAAATGATCAAGATCGAGATCATGATCATGATGCAATTAACGGGGTCTTGGGAAACCATGAGATCGGGGCTAGATTTGAAGAGAGCAGTTCGTTTTCCGAGCTTGACGAGATCGAAGAAGAGCCATCACGTGAAGCTATTGCTAACACGAAAATTGCTCGGGATTCCGATCGTGGGTCGAAGTCGAGCTTTAAGAGCTCGATCGCCGAAAAACTGCTCGATACACGACCGAAGAAGGTGGTGTATTTGGATGATGATGACACGATATCGGAAGACGGAAGTGCCGATTTGTGTCATCGTCGAAGATTCGAGCGCATCAGCTCGGTGGAGACTTTGGAAAACCGACAGTTTGGTGGCACGAGTTACTACGGTTACGAGGGCAGCGTATCGTCTTTTGACGGAAACGACAACCAGATCCCAAGAAAGAATCATACCGGTCCGAAAGGGGACGGACATGTCAATTCCGGAAACGGTCATCATTCTAAGCGGCGGAATGGCCATCGGGGTAAAGACGTGCACCGTTCCATGGACGTTCAATCGTTCTACGGGAATACCAGCCCGTTAAGGCACGGCATGAACGAGTTCCATGAGAACCCGAGACAACATCGTTCATCTGTGATCTCGGAAAACCCGAAAATGGAGAGACTGGAGCTGTTGAAAATGGTTCGAGAACTGCAGGATCAGCTTGAAAGAACCAACGTCTCGAATGCTGCACCGCAAGTTCCTTTGTACCGCAATCACGTTTCGAACCACCCTGGAAGATACGTCCAGCGAATGGCGTTCTCCGGTGAAACAACAGCGGTTAATAGACGACGAGATGGCGGCCCGTGCTACCATTGCCATCCGGAAGACCGCCATTTCTCTGCCCAGCTTCCGCAGCAATACGTTTGTTGTAACGGGCCTCATTACGTGCCCACCCCTTGCTACAGCTCACATTGTTCTGGCCCGTCAAGCCCGCAACACCATTCAGAGGCCGAGTTCTTGGCACCGGTGCGGATCAACCCGGAACCCGATGAACACCGGCAGCGGAATGACGTCCGAAGACAGCATCGTTCGCCAAAGAAACGATACATCCGGCCAATTGCCGGTGGGTCTCCGTGGATCACTTGTTACCGATGCTCGAAACTTCTTCAGCTGCCTCAGAGCTTTCTTGTTTTCAAGAAAAGGTGCCACAGTGTGAGGTGTGGTGGCTGTTTGAAGGTGCTGAATTTTACGCTTTCGAATGGGACCCACGTTAGTCGATACTATCCTGAAGAAACGATCGTTGCTCCTCCGAGCAGCGAGGTGGAAGACTACGCTAATTCACGAGCGGGGCCGTTTTCCTATTCCGATCGTTCATTTCAAAAGAGTTACTCGACAGAAACGGATAGAAACGGTTCTCGGGAATTCATGTCGAGAAGAAAGGCGGTTATGTCAAGAGACCCGTCGAGTTCAGCCGGGCCGTCTTCTTCGAAGACTTCGGGCCAGAGAAAGACGACATCGGAGATCGAGGAGGTTGAGCCCGTGGCCGGAGGTTCACCGCTGCATTGGCTCATGGGTTATGCTTCTCCAAGCAAGGTGATTCGGGGTTCAACGGAGTTTTGAAGAAAATCAGTTATTTTATAGTGTATAGTTGCATTTCATACATTTACTTTATATACATTTGTTTGTATTTTTTGCTCAGCATTGTTTTATTATCATTATTATTTTTATACAAAATTGGGTATTTTTTTGGTCAACATACGCTTATAAATCATACGCTTAAATATAAAATTATCGAGCTCAAATCAATAAACAAGTTAATTGATATCGAGTCCCATGAAACCTGAAATTACTTATCACCTTAAGATTTAGATTTCTCCAAGGTAGATTTACATCTATATATATACTAGATTGCTATTTCTATACACAAAACAACTAAGAAAGTAGCGGTAAAGCGATTTAAGATTCCGACGGGCTAGTAGATGTTGCGGTTGCTGGTTCTTCGGTTAGAAGCGATTGTGACCCTTTGATCCTGAAGCATGTTCATGTTGGGAGCTAGTAACCGTGTGTAGCGATCAAAATACAAAAGCTGTTTCATTAAGAGTGCAAACTCCCGAGGGAATTTTAACCCGTATGATTCACTAACCCGTACCTATTCACATGCCACAAACCGAGTTATTGGCTATCATTTCGACATTCAGCATATCTTTAAAACACTATCCTTTGTTTTACGATAAGCGGCTAAAACATAACCAAAATAAGTAATTTGCTATGTCCCATGCATGAAAGTTGTACCACTTTCTATTTTGGTAAAGATTCCAAGTTCTCTCTCCATCCCAAAATAAGTGTCCATGTATATATTTAGTTTGTCTGAAAACAAGTGTCCACATTCAAAAGTAAATGTCTACTTTCCAATTCTACCCTTTATCATGAGATAGAACTTTTCAGTACTCTCGCTATTATAAAGGGTACAATTGTCGTTTAGTTAATTAAAAATGTAATATTTATACATTGCTAAAACCATGTGTTTTTCTGTTGTGGTCATTTATTGTGGGACGGAGGGTTTAAAACTTTTGCTCGTTATCCTCGTTACAGGATTCTTTTGCTTATGTCTATTGAAGGGTGCTCTAAATAAAGAATCTAACAGTTTGACTAAATTATGTGTTTAACCAAGTGTGCCAATGTCCATGAACATAGGGCAAATTTCTCAATCTCTAGTCTTAAACCATGAACTTTATTATGGTGAAAAATGAGATCAATCAAGCGCATATAGGAAGCTAAAATATTAAATGTAAACTTCAGAAGATGCTAAAGCTTACCACGTCGAGAAACAGTGCATTCATCTGCCTCTCATCAACAACTAAATTGGCCGATACAGTAGTCGTCTTTGTGGCTGTTCTGGTGGCTGCTGAAACAACAATTTCTGAATCCAAATCCTGAAAATCAAAACATGGTAGATATAAAAATAGGGAGTAATAATCATAACTTAATCAGGGGTGGAAACATAAGGATACATGCCTGTATAGATGAAAAGATCTTCTCCAAATCTCTAGCAAATGCCCTAGAGTCCACATCCATGTTTGTAGCACCCATGTCAATCAAGGCAGAGGCCATTAACTCATATTCTTCAGTTGCGATTGAACCCAAAAACATTTCCATGGCACCCCATGTTTTTGGTGATATCCGTCCAACAATTCCTGCAATAAATTATGATTCAGGTGATACTGATTGCGGGTTTGTCCAATAGTATTACACTTATAATATGCATACACAAAGCCATCAACAAGCTAAAGGGTGAAGTGAACCTAGTGTAAATATACATGTATAAATACCTACCAAAATCAAGAAACCCAATACGACCATCACGTAATAGCCATAAGTTTCCAGCATGTACATCTGCATGGAAACTTTCACAAGCCATCAAACTACCAAACCTGCAGAAAATCATCACAAAAAAGCTCATTAAATTTCATATATCAGCACAGCATCGGACATAGCCGTTGTAAGTGGGGATGAGTTCAATGCAGTCTTGGCCATACCATACGTTAAGGGCAGTTATAAGACTCGTCTCTGGGCTTGAAACAAGAGAGCTTATCGAGTCCAAGTCAGTAAGAGGAACTCCGTATAGTCTCTCCATTGTCAGAACTCGCTTGGTACTGCATTGTGGATACACTTTAGGAGCCGTGGCCTGCCTGGTAAGTCCCATTGACTCCAGGTATCTTCTGAAGGACTCTATGTTTGCCGCCTCTTTCTTGAAGTCCACTTCCTCAAGCATCGATGCTCTTATGTCATTGACAATGGCAACCTACTAAAGGGATGCAGGCATTATAATGAATTCTTTAAAACCATTCGCTATTTTAAGGTAGAAATTTTGAAATCATACCAGTGATGCCCGGCTCACTTCAGGATTCAAGAACTCTACAATGCGAGCGACGACATAAATGAAGTTCAAATCTGCAACTAATACATCTTCAATTCCAGGCTTCAAGACCTTTATTACTACATCCTCTTGTGATCCTTTAAGCCTAGCTGCATGTACCTAGAGATCACATTATCCCAATATGTTAAACAAAATTTCGGAAAAAGAATATTGCACTTTCATAGAATACGATATTGACCTGTGCTATTGAGGCTGAGGCAAGTGGTGTAGGATCAACATATTCATAGATACTATCTATTGGGCCTGATAGTTCCTCACGCAGAATACTCTTAATCTCATCAAAAGGAACGAGCGGAGCTCTGTCGAAACAATACTGAAATTCTTGTACGTATTCTGCTGGAAACAATGTGGGAGCTGATGCTATGAACTACAAATTAACAATATATTAGGATTTAGCTACAAAAACTCATGAACATGAGTCATTTGTTTTCATAAGCCACTGATGGTGTAATATAGCATGAGAAATAACAAAAGGCAAATGAGCTCACATCTCAATTGAGTTCAATGGATCAGCTAAGTTAGAATGTGATGCCCCAATTTGCAATGCTAAATGGCAGTAAGTAGTAAGAGATTCAGCAGCAGTAACCTAGCTCACCTGACCTAATTTGATATAGGTAGCCCCCAAGCGTTCAAACAATTTTCGTAGGTAAAGGGGTGATAGCAATCCAAGCTGCATTTGCGATGGTATTCCACTGGGTGAATTTCTTGACTGCAATATATTCCACCAACTCAATCAGAGAACAGGATTTACGATCAAATCTAAATCAACACAGTGGAAATAGCATGGCAACCAAAATTTTAAATCTTTCACCAACAAATAGTACAATTTCTAATCAATATTCAATAGTAAAGTCATCTATTCACCTAGGTAAGGCTACATATGTTCCTCCCTTCCCAAACTGCTTAATGGCAGTCATCCTGTGCATTTAGTGTAGGTCAGGATTCATTTATAAGTTGGTTCAGGCATGGTGGAGTAATTACACTAAACAACATAGATTCATTTCGCGAGAATTATAAAACTAAACTAGACAATTCCAACAATTCATCCTTTTTCGAGAGAAACATTATGATCTGGAAGCCAAGGATCAATCATATGTTGCATACAGTTATAGGTAAAAATGAGGATTGTGTATACCTGTGACAGGTCTGTTAGCCACTCACTGCTGACACCAATGACTGCTTGAATACCTTGAGCTAATCTTAAAGCTCCACGAGGACCCGTATTGATAGATGTCTGGACGATATCCTCCACAAGTTTTGGCAAGTTCTCCATACTATCTGCAATTATAAGGTCAACCAACCAAATAAACAACATAATGTTTGAGATTTTTAGAAACCTTATCTCACAATTGATCCATTTCCAGAAAGCAAAACTCATAAATGACAAATTTAAAACAATTCAGTTTTTGTTTACAATTAAATTTTAGTGCATCTTCACATAGGAAAATTTCTAGAATAGTGAAATGTCTAACATAGTTAACCATACAAACACACCTTCATATGTAACATAACTTACAGCAATATAAAAAAGGTTAAAGTATCTTCCTTTTTTCTAATGTTAGGGAGACAACAAATACTAATATACTATAACCACAATTGAAGTACCTTGAAAACGAGAAGTGAAAAGATCTTGTGTTCGATCCGATTGTGACTCTGAATATCTTGCATAAAGCCTCAATCCATTCGATCGATACTCGACCTTCTTTGAGCCAATCAATATGCTTGTAACAGGCAACTGAGAGTGAAAAACAAAACACACTTCAATTCCAACCTTCAAATGTCAAATTCCAGCCAAAACAAGATAATAAACACTTTGAATCAATTCAAAGAACTAGAAAAAATATTTCTTCTCAGCACTAGAAACTAACTACTGGTACAACAATTTCAAGTTTTCAACTAGGGATTTGTCCAATAACCTAGCTCTTAACACGACTAATTTGTCCACAAAAACGTTATCAGAAGGAATTGAGCATAAAATCGATTTCAAATATATATAATCTAGCTCCTATTAACTGAAAATTAGAGTTAAGCTACCTCAAATTCGGATGTAAATATATATATATATATATAATTGGAGATATATAGATATATCATATATATAGAGTTGAGACCTGAGATTGGTGAGGGAAAAGAGGGAAGCGGTGGCCATGGACAAAGCCTCTGAACACTGAAACAGAGGCCATGGATTTTCACTTCTCGAATAAGCTCTGGATGTTAAGCGATTGTGTGAATTACAATAAGTTCTTCGTTGGGAAAGTGATGGTTTTCGTCACCTAACCATTTAATAACTGAAATACGATTTATGGGAATTGAATTGGGGCAAACATTTGATGCAGGATCGTAAAAAAGCTTGCGAAAACCATTTCACCACGTGGCCTCTTTCTACTGGTCTCCATGTGTGAACTAACTACTACAATACAATTAAATTATAAATATTAGGCCATTCGCAGCCGTGCAGGTGATACCACCTGCACAGGCTGCCACCTCAGCGCCACATCAGTTTTACCACTACCTTACCATTTCATTCACAGCCGTACATGTCATACCACCTGTATTGTTTAAATAATAATATATATATATATATTATGTATGTATATATGTGTGTGTGTGTGTTTGGCATTTGTTACCGCCTGCAAGGAGTCACCGTTGAGCTCCCTTGCAGGTACCTTGCAGGTCCACCACGGTGGTGTTACCACCTGCAAGGCAACTGTACAGCCTCCAAACCGCCTTGGCTGCGGATGGCCTTAGGCCATGCGGGTTGGGAAAAAATCAAAATCTCCAACGGGTTCGGCTGGATGTGGTACGTCCCTAACGGTTCAAGTCACGAATTCGACGAGATCCGAAAGGTAGATGAGAGTTTAAGGATAGGATAATGAAAAACTGGTGTAGCACTAATGTTAGAGTGAAAAATTATGGCTTAAATAAAACTATAGCATTCGATTTGATTTAATTTGGCAAAATATATACTTGTTATACAGCTGATAAACAATATCTTCGTTCGCAACATCATTTTCCATTTTAACCAACTCATGAGTCATGAATAATTTGATCTTTTTTTGTAAATTCTTTCGTAATGTTATCATAACCACCATTGTTCATTCAAAATTCTAGAAAAATCAAACAAAACAACTTTTTAAATAGATTTAAACAGCTTAAAACACCAACTAACAGTTATCCAAATACTTAAAACTTAAATGTGAACGGTCTCTAAGAAAATACTAGATTGGGCTTTTGGTGACCCTCCTCCCATAATGAAGAAAACTGTAGGCTAAAGAAAAGAGTTCTACAAAAATCATTACATTTCATTACTTAATAAAGGAGGTCAAATCCAAAATGTTATAATATTAAACAACTTCACAAAAATGTGAAAATAAGCAAGAAAAATCGCGATAGCATTAGAATTACACGTTTAAGAATCTTCTATGTCAGAATCCGACCCTTCTGTATCCGACAGGGCCTCCACATGTACTCTTCTATTTGTGTTGGCTTCCAATGGGGGCATCCCATCGTCGTCTTCACTAGAATCCAACTCGTTTTCCTCTGTGGTTGAAACGTTTTTATGAGAGTTTACATTGGAACTGTCCACTATGGTCGTTTTGAAGATTTCTGGCCTGCATTAATACAGTATTTGATTAGCAAAGGGATATGAAAGTGAAATGAGCTATATCAGCTCATAAGCGGCTCAATTAAGCAAAAGTATTTCCTTTGGAAATATAGGTACTAGGTTATAGATATTAACTTATGATGAATTGATTGATCTCCACAAACAAAAGAAAACCAATATTGACTATAGAGATGCTAACCATTCTGGAGATTTTTGTAACACTTTAACTTGTTCATGGAAAAGAACTTGAAGAACAATGCAACCCACTTTTCGTCCAGATTCAACGGCCTCCTCTCTCCCACTATCATCAACCACAACAAAACTACCTGCGACATTGTACAATAAATTAAGCTATGCTACCAAAAAAATCCACCATTGTTTCATTTTCTGATTTTCAGAACAGAAAGAGTGCAACTACAAGCAGCAAAAAGAATTTAGTGTTATATATGCACATATACTGAATATGAGAAAGGTTCAAATGAGAAGTGCTAAGAAAATGAGAAGTAGAGAAGTGATCTCCACCACTCATCCGGTCAATAAAGGCGGCTTTGACCGGTTACGGTGGACGCGATTCATGAGGGTGGAGACAATTAAAGGAGGGTGATCCGGTCAAAGCCGCCTTTATTGACTGGATGAGTGGTTGAGATCACTTCTCTACTTCTCATTTTTTTAGCACTTCTCATTTGAACCTAATACTACTGAATATGGTTATGCAGATGAGTCTGAGTTACCTCGTTTTATCCACATGCTTTTCTGAAATTTAGCTGGGAAAATCGCCAATGATTTTTCTCCTTTGGCATCAGTTACCTTGAAGTGTCAAATTGAAAATTAAAAAGGGCAAGTATTTAAACAAGCATGTAATGGAGGTGTAGTTAAGAGGCATTGGTATACCTCGATTGAATTTGAGCCTCGCAGAGAAACTACTTGCATAATGCTTTGGCCTGGTTGAAGAGTTAATGTCTCATCGTTAACCGCCCTCTTCAGATTCTTCCTTCCACCTTTCATAGCCATTTTTCACTTTGATCCCACTTGTAGATTATGCAAGCTTGGTGTACAATTGAACAGACTTCTTAGGACAACTTCTGGATCTAAAACCTCTTTACCTGCAAATTCATATGCCATATTTAACCTTCTTGCTGTCGGCAGGTTGCATAATATTAAATTATTAATGCAAGCAAGATTATCCACTTTTCTAATGGCTTTGTTGTTATAATTGCAAACCAAGCTGTATATTGCAAAGTTAAATTTTTGGCTGGCTAAAACTTAGCAAAACAGTGTAAAGAAATACTAGCGGCTGGATGAACTATAAATCGATTTTCTGAACTTCTCATTCGTCTTATCAAAACCTCAGTCAAAGAATTCATTAATCATGTTCTAACACAAACTTCAAATCACCAACACTTTTAAATCTTACTCAAATTACGTCATTACTTCTCGATATAATTTAAATATCACTGTAAAAATAGGTCAGAAAATCTTCATCACGCAATCACAGCCAACGATTAGAGTAACTGAATCTCGTTTTGGAATAAAATCAAAATTACTTGCAATGCATCATATCTGATAACAGAAAAGCCCGAAAACATTTCCATCTCTCATGTTGATACTCTTGTGTAAATTGTAATGGATCTAGCTTCTTGAGTTAAATAATATGCCACCTCAAAATTGCTAAAAGACTATATGCAATTTTCGACTAGATGTGCTTCTAGCCGGCTTTAAACATCCAATAACACTTGTTAGCTCTATCCATACTAAGCTCACAAATCAAACATCAGCACTTTCCAATTTCCATGATCAATCTAAACATCCAAATCATTCGGTGCGGATGGAATAGGAGAATACAAGCCTTCTAACACCCTAGGGATGGAAGTAATCTCTTATATAATTTTGAAACCACAAAAAATGCATTATCCAAAGTTATAGCCTACTACTAAAACTCCAAAAAGATATATTTAATTCTAAAATATCAATATTTTCAGCAATTTCTCTTTCAACAAACGAAATCAGTGAGTAGTTCAAAAACTCGATTTTACTTTCGATAAACAGTCATAATCAGAGACTGATAGTAAATTCTAATCATAAGAGATCAAATCAATTAACCAAGTAAGTAATCAACCATGTCTAAGATGCTAAATCCGTAAATCATAATCTGTCACATTCATAATTTGGTAATTCACATTCTAACATGAAATTCCAATAAAAAAAACATCAAATAATTGGCAGCAAAACACTAGAAAATGAAAATACCTGATATTTTTTGAAGTCTTAGAAGAATGAAGTTAGAGGCTTTCGCTTCAGAACCAGAGGTTGAGTCGTTTTGGGTAGTTAGGTCAGGACCTGATCGACTTAACGAGAGGGGTATGAATTGAGACAGACCAATAAGACCATCTGAAATTCTGAATGAAGTAATGAACTGGATGATTGGAGGTTGGGCTGGACTGGACTTGGGCTTGGGGGGCTTGGGCTGTGGAGTGAAAAGCGGCCCAGTTAAAAATAAGTAAAAGAAATAAATCGATTTTTCTTTAATAGTCCGGAAGATCGTAAATTTAATTAAAAACTGATTTAAGGTTAAATTCTTATATGACCCGGTTCTAAGGTAACAATAGGGCTGTCAAAAAATGACCCAACCCGAACCCAACCCAATAGTAGCAGGTTGGGTTGAGATTTTCAACCCGTTTAAGTTAATTGGGTCAACCCGTCTAACCCAATTATTTATTGGGTCTGGGTTGGGTTGAAATTTCCAACCCATTTACAACCCGAACCCAACCCATTTACAACCCGATTTTAACCCATTTATAACCTGATTTCAACCCACTAGTAACCTGTTCTCAACCCATTTCTAACCTGTTTGTAACCCATTTAACATATTATTTAATTTAATTTTATATTTTAACATAAAGTTTAGATAATAAATAATAAGAAAACTAAAAGAACTGATATAACCCTAATCCCGTAAACCTAAAACAGTTTGCCGTCCATTCCATTTCCTTATTTCCAATTCAAAGTTCAAATTTCGCCACCGCCACCTCCATCGAAAGAAAATTTGATGGACCGTCGGCAGACTTCGCCTTCGCCACCGGCGACTATTACCAAACAGCGACCACGAAACAGTAAGTTACCGAAATCGATTTCACAGTCTATATACTAGGTATAAATTTCAGATTGTTGAATGGGGTTCCCAGAAAATTTAAAGTTTAGATTAAATGGGTCAACCCAGGTTCAACCTGTTACCAACCCATCAACCTATAAACAGGTCAACCCACTACCAACCCATCAGGTTGGGTTGGGTTGAAAATCTCAACCCATTTAATTAAACAGGTTGGGTTGGGTTGATATTTTCAACCCAATTAATAAATGGGTTGAACCCGAACCCAACCCAACCCGACCTATTTACACCCCTAGGTAACAATAGATACATCTATGGAAAGTATGGAGAAGATGAACTTGTACATGAGCAAAGAAGAAGATGAACGTGTGGAGAAGATGAAGTCGTGAGGCTTGTTATTTTGATAAATGGCTTAGCTTTAGGTATCCGTTGGGTAAAGAGGAATAGTATGGTAATTTATTCCACTTATTTTAATGAAATATAAAAGCTTAAGGTTTTGTTTTATGAAATCATAGGACTATTTATTTTCTCCTTTCGCATGCATACTAAACGCACCCTAATGAGTAATGACACAAAAACCCATGCATACTTTTGTGAGTAAACCCAAATGTATGATTAAGTATATGAATAAAAGCCCCTAAATGATTGTATGAATAATTCGTTTCAACCATTAAGCTGATTAAGACAAAAATAAACTCAATCTTTACATAATTCCTATCACTCAATTGTATCTTTGAGAAAGAACCAAATGAAGTCTCAAATGGATCTTATAAACTAGGATAAACACTAGCAAAAAGTTAATTTCAATTTACCAAGAGAAATATTAACGATGTGGTCAAAGATTGTTTTTAAGTTAAATAAGCATTGTGATTGTTAGCAACTCGGCAAAGGCGTCGTTGTTTGAGTACTTATTGTTGCGTGAAGGGGGCAGGGAACTAAGGTAGTATGACTTGTAAAAACAATATAACATCGTTAAATATTTGTTATTTATTCAATATTATTTATAAAGTTACATAATCACATATGATATAGACATTATTATTATGTTTTTTTATTTGAACTCTAATCGTTTGTTTGAACTTCCCTCTAATCTATATTGCATATAAAACAATGATGTATGGCTCGTTAGATAATTTATTTACATCATCATATTTTATACGTATTAAACAGATCGACTGATAAATATTAAAAAAATATATAACAGAAAAAATATAATTTGCATTTAAACTTTACAGTGAATCATATGAATTTCACCATTGTGTTTTGACCTCTCTTTTACTAGGGTTCTTATAGTATGTTTTCAATACTTAAATGCTTATGCAAGTATTGAAAACCCATCAAGGTAACTAACTAGCATAGCATTACAGTTTGGTTGAAACCAGTGATCTTTAGACTTCAATGGAAGCCAATTAACATGTAAACAACACAAATAAGTTATATGTAGTTAAATAGCATTGTTAGTGCGGGAGAGTTAGTTATGGCTTCAATCTTTCCAACAGCTTCCGCGCTTCAATAAATCCACCCAACGGTCCCAAAGATGAGTATTTCACCCTTCTCCACCTGTTTTTTACGCTATCAAAGATTAAACCGACTGTTTGCAGATTTTTTTAAATCATTTCAACAAAAATAAAGAAATAAAATCTGCACACCTGGGTACATATGGAAGTGCCAAACAGTGAAGATGGAGATGGTTTACGCTGTTCAAAGGAGGCTGATGAAAACCAAATCTGGTTCAATGACAAGAAAGATATAAGATATTGGCATTCAGACAGTTAGCATAAGTTGCATCAGAGTTGTCTAGACTCCTGCAAGTAAATCAGCATCTGAACGAGAATTAAAGATGTTCATTGATGAAAGTTGCTACCTGTACTGAATGGAGTTAGGTGCATCCCTAGTTAGAAGTGTTTGGCCCACATTTAACATGTGACTCACTGGAAAAGAAGAAAATAACATCAAAATCAACCACTGAACAAGAGAAATATTGGCAAATAATCTTAAACATTCTATTGCTTTCTGTAATACCTAGAGAATAGTCTTCTGTCCTCCTTTGAAGATTCTTAACCGTTGCAATGTGCTCCACAGGAATCACCAAGTAATGCCTATATCAAAGAGTAATACACATAACACTAAAGTCCCTTGCCACTAAAAAACCAATTTCATAAAGAGTTAATACATTTGATTCCTAATGACCATCTAAGTTCAATATCATATATATCAATATGTCAAGGGAGGTTCACTGGGACTAATATTGTTCAAAATCCCTTCACTCTAACTCGCCAATAGATAAATCATTACCCACTCGAAAAATAATAAGAATTATGATTTAATTGAGAAAAGCACGAATCAACACAGATATTAACGGAACATGCTATCTGAACATACTCACTTTATCAGTATTCACTAACATCAAGTTTCCACACGAGAATAGCTTGAATTAGTTATCATAAACAACTTCCACCGTAAATTATTAAGATTTGAGAAGAGTCCAAACGAAAGAAAGCACCTGAAGGCTGAAGGATTGATGTCTTGAAACGCAACGACCTTGTCATCCTGCAAAAATCAAATATGACATCAAATAACAAGGAAACTAATCGAAACCAAAGAACCTAAGAGTCAATATCAAATTTGAAAGCTGTGTGACAATTAGAGAAAGAGGCCGAACGGTATGAAGGAGAGTGGTGGTGGTGGATGAGCGAGCAATCTGGCAGAAGATGCACGAAGGGGAAGCTGCCGCCATTATCCGGCCGCCCCAATCAGAGCCGCTCTCCTTCTTCAGATGGATCTCCTATGATTTTAGCAAAAAGGATATGCACAATTAGGCCATTATTCTTTTATTTTGATAACAATTTTTGGTTTAGGCTTGATCATATGTAAACTCAATCAAGCTAAACACATGTTGAATTTCTATAAGAAACAGTAACATGTTGATTTATAAGTTCATTTTCAGAGTATCCATAACAATCCAACTTTGGGTATGAAGAGAAATTTTCATAAGATAGTTGTCTTCTCTAAAGATGCCTAATTCAATATTCTTTCACTGTAATCAAATCAATCAAGCATGTCCTCTATTGTCTACTAAACTCCTTTATAAAGAGAGCTAATCAATTATGGTAAATTATATGATTGCCATATAGATTATATGGTAATCATATTCCCTTAATCACTTTCTAGGAATCATATCCATATCATAAAGCAAAACTAAACATTTTTATTCATTTCATCAGCCATGTAACTGCTGCAATGGAAGAAAAGAATATGTGTTTATACATAAACAGTAACAGTGGTGTTTATTAACAGTTAAAATCAGACACTTTTGCCCAAAAGAAGATGGATGGTTTTACCTCTTTCAATCGGCAAAGGCAAGAAGATCGATTGTGAAATTGGTTTGAAAAAATGGAGAAGATCGATGGTAAGAATCTAGGGTTTTGATTTTGAAGAGCCCGTTTGATGAGAGGAGAGAATCATCGATGCCGGTCGAGAATGAAAAGTGTCGTAAAAAAAGAGCCATCTCCATGAATTGCAGAAGAAAGTCTTTAAAAGAGTTGCTATTATTAAAATATTCAAAATCCCTATAAAATATTATTCTATAATAAATATTTTATAAGATCTATTATTTTTACCGATAAAAATATATAAAAAAAAACTATTTTTTTTTGAACGACAAACAAAACACCCTCGACCAAACCGACCAAACTAAAGCGAAACAAGACAAAGCAATTCGACCGAATAACAACAACTACCAAGAAAGAAAACACAGCCCTACAAACGACATTTTACGAGAGGTAAAAAGTCCACGTAAAGCCAATTGAGAGCAGCCGAAACAAGAGACTACTTACGCTTAGCTGAGGGGAAACATACGCCTTTACTACACCCTCTCAAACTGAAATCGGATCTTTTTTGGTGTTGCTATAACCCCTATCCACGACCCTAACCGACTTTGAGCACTGCTGCTGCATCCATGCCGCTGCCGTGATGGATCTGTTACCACACTATTGATGTTGATACAGCCACGATGTTGAAATTTTTAAAGGTATCTTTGAGATTGAAACTTTTTATTATCTTTCTTATATTTTTTTTTATTTAAAGAAGAACTTAGGAAATTTGTTGGATAAAAGAAATCTCAAAATTCTATTTTGAAGAAAGGTTTAAAAATTTTATAGAAAAAATAAATAACAAAGTCAAATTCACTATTTTGAAAAAGCTATTGTAAATACTCTAACCAAGTGACCCAAGGCTTAAAGATGTTCAAAGACCCCATAAAACCAATCAACCCAATTTAATGTGAAGCAATCCAATATTTAATCTGGTTCAATTTTTTCAAACAACATTTTTTAGGTTGATATTGATTGTAATCATGTCAAGTTGTCAACCCAATTCATGTAAAACAAACAAATAATATTTTATTACCTTAGCAATAGAAAATTTTGAATCTAAATTTAAAAAAAAATAATAATGTTTTGGTAATATTAAATATTTTAAATATTTAATAAAATAATTAGAAATGTAATTACTAAAATAAAATATAGCTATTTTTAAATGAATATAATTCTTTTTAGATATGTTAACATTTATAAAAAAATTATAAAAACATTTAATACTCTAAAATTTTTAAGGCTCCTATTCGGGTAACCCGGTATACATTCTCACCCGTCTTTTTTCGCAGTGGCTTTCCGTCGTGGTTGCACCGCCCACGTAAAACCTATCCGTTCGCCGGAAAATTCTTCAACCTTATCGGAATCAATCTCCGGCCAACTCTCCGGCAACATACAATCTACATACCTTTCTCCATTTATTAACTCACATCACAGAGGTACGTTCATCTCATGTTCAAAATTTCAATGTTAATTAGTTATGTAAGACTTAGAGTTGCTAGAAATTCATTATGAAGTTGCTTAAACCTTAGAATTCGTTAATTATATTGAAATTCATGATTTAGTATCAAATTTGTATAAATTCTGCATTTGAAAAAAGTGCTGTTTTTGGCTGACAAAAAAATAAAATTAAGTGTGGTTCCAGTTAAACCTAGAATTCAAGTTTTTGAGAGCTTTATTTATCTCTTTTGAAGATTAAATCAGAGAAATTGTGATTCTAGGTGTTTTTAAATGCACATGAGTGGATTGAATTAATTAATGAAATATCTGAATTTAATTGTTTGCAATTGGATTGGCTCACTTGTTGTTTTGCTTTTCCCTAATTTGGATATCATGCTTACTTATTGTTGTAGTATATTGAAATTTAATACAGATTTGAAGTTGGTAGCTGAACACTAGAGAAAACTTCTAAAACAAGTTCAGCTAAAATATACACTTGAAGATTTTCTTACTGATGCAACTTTGGTAAGTAATGTGTCCACTGTGATGGGTAGAAGAAAGCAGATCCGGCCTCGTAGGGCAGGAGGCAATGTTGACGGTAAAGAGGATGTGTGTGTTTCAGACACGTCTCAGGGTGTTGAAAATGAGTGTTCCGGTAGCAACAATCCGTTTTATGTTGAAGTTGATAGGTCTAACTGGGTTTCAGAACAGCATTACGACATCTCAGAAGTGCTTCTGATGAATTTGACCGTAAGTGCAGAGTTTCAGGATACAAAACTTGAGGATCAACACTGCTGCTATGATGAGAAATACGGGTTAAGGTTCCGGTTGAGCAATGTAAATGAGTTTCTTCGTGGAATGCAACTAGGTCATTGGCCTGTCCTATCTGCTACTGATATATGTTTAGAATTTGTCGAGAAAAGAGAATCAATGGACATAGGAACACAGGTGATGGTAACCGGGAGTTTTGATGGCCCTAGTGAAGGTGTTTCAGGGCTTGTTCACTTGGTTAATATTAAGTTTTTGACTTTGAGGCCTATTATGGGAGTGGATTTTTCAGGGAGCTTGTCATCTATTCGATTAAGGGTAGAGATACAGAAGTGCGCCTTTGAGGCCTGTGAGTCACTTTTTGATACTACAAGGCAGCTATGGAAAAAGAGTATGATGAATGTCATGAACTGGCTACGTCCAGAAGTGATGACCTCAGAGGCTAGATATGGATATAAGGTACGCGAAGACATGGAAATTGGACTAGAACCCAATGAAGAATCTGTTGTTAGTCAGAAACGAGCTAGGCTTGATGTTTTTGGTTTTTATGAAGCAATAAAACCTTCAAAGTGAGTGTGGACAGTGTAGATGCTAGATAGTTGTGGTTCATATGTTCATTTCATTCGACAATTTTTTTTGGTTATGCTATATAACAATTGTGTGGCTTATCTTTATGATTGCAGGGATAACCCCATGCTAATAGACGACATGCCCGGCTTGCTTCCTGAGCTTAGACCATATCAACGCCGGGCAGCTTTCTGGATGGTTCAACGAGAGAAAGGAGCTCTCGGACGCCTGAGAGGAAGTGAACCAAGTCAATCAGTCTCACCCCTATGCGTGCCAGTGGATTTAGTTGATTCCTGCTCTAAAATATATTACAATTCATTTAGGTACAAACTCTAATGTTCCTGAATACTTGTTAACTTTTATGTTGAATGTTAACCAGCCATCAGTTTTCTTTCAATATCACCTGGGTTTATATTACCAAATTAGCCTCTCTAGTGTTTGAATTTATTATGAATTTCGTATAACATCCTGGCTTCATGTGAGGAACCTTTGGTGCACAGACCATCTACTTTATCCGTTATCACACACCATCTTTTACTTATCAGTGGTGACTACAACTCTGGTTTGATCATCAGGCTTACGTTGCTGTCATTGTTGTCTAACTTAGTTCTTATAACGATGCTAATTTATGCCAAATATCCTCTTCCAATAACCACACAACTGAAATTGGAGCATAAAAGAATGAAAAGGAAAAAAAGGCGATGAGAAGAGGAGCAAGTGCTAGCAAAAATCAGATAAAAGATGCTGATGATATGGTCCATCTATATCAAACCATGTATCACGGATATGCAAACATACATGTGTTTCTGAGATCTGCAACCCTACAATAACGTGATATGAAAGTACAAACTCCAAGGAGCAAAAAGAGGAGGAAAGGAGGGATAAGCATGCTTCCTCAATGACCATTCCACTTGGTAGACGATGGTCAAAAAACCATTCCAATCCAGAATTTTGTTTTTTCTTTCTTTCTAATCTCATTATGCTTAACAGCAGAAGAACTATCAGTTTAAAATAGATGTTTCTCAACATGCTGTATGAGTGATCCAGAGATTTTACATGGTGGATTTATTTTGTGCTTTGGTGTATTCTGTAATCTTGTTTGTTCTTTCATAAGAAAAAATGGGACACACACTTTTCATAATATACAGAACAATAGGGTTAGAGTATAAAGAATGAAGTAAGGCTAGTAACTTTTAACATGTATCTCTATCAGCTCATCATTTTTCTCTCATTCAGGAATTAATCTGCTTTTATCTTCAATGTACATACATACTCTCTCCCCTTTACTAGAACAAGAAGTTTAATCTATGAACTATGTCTTCATCATTTTCTATTTTTGTTTCCCAGCGGAAGAGTTTCATTGAATCCCGAGAATTGTTCATCTTACGTTGTTGGTGGTATTCTTGCAGGTTAGTCTTTCTACTTTATGTTACTGATTTGCATGTGTGTATTCTTAAGAAAAAGTATCCTTTCGTTTCTTTCCAAATTACCAGAGGTTAAGCAGGCCATTTTTCTGCATTCTTAGCAATTGCCCAACTCCAACTTGTTGAAAAGGTTTTGCTTATTCTTTGTTAGAAACTCGAGCATTAGCTGATTGAGGCAGCTCATTTATGATATTTTTTGAACCCACAAGAGTTCGTTCATTTGAATTTTTTTTCTTTTGGAAGAGGTATCCCAGACCACATTGGGTCCAGACTAATCCTCGGCAATTTTGGGCCGAAGCCCGACTGCTAAAGCATGCATCCCGGGGTCGAAGCCCCCGTACCTCCAGAATGCGTCCCCAGGGCTCGAACTCGGGTTCACCACTATGTAGTGCCCAAGCCTTACCACTAGGCTAACACTCCTTTGGTTCGTTCATTTGAATTTGTACAACATGAAGGACAAAGTTGTAGTTCATAAGAGAGTAAGTTTACAACTCAGATTGTAATTTATTTAATATGGTCTATAATAATCAGCTTAACATTCAAGGATTTATACTTGGGATTGAACTGTATTGTGTTTGCATATTTTCACATTATTGGCTTGATTGTTGGTAAAAGTAGCTACATTGATCGAGTTTTTTCAATTGAAGATGTACTGTAGACATCTACTTTTTCTTTCTAACCTTTCTTTTTTCCTTTTGTTCTTCATCTTCCAAATCTATATCTTATGGGAGCCGAAAGGCATCCCATAATATAGTGAGCCTACATTACGTGTACAGAATTGCTGAAAAGAAGTTTGATAAGCTTTTGGGATCATTTCATGGCTTGGAACTGTACAAGTATGGAATTTGGATTCCTGTGGTTATCCTTTGTCCAGTAGGCAAAATGTACTAGAGTCAGGGTAGTGGTATTAGCCCTGCGGATCTTCCAAGGTGTGGGTGGATACCTATTTTTTCATCTGCTTTCTTTTGTGTGTGTGCGTGTGGTTTTTTTTGGTGAGGAGGAGAGAGAGGGGGGGGGGGGGGGGGGAGTGTGGGTGGGTAACAACTTGGAGGTGTGCAAAGCGTTCGGGTGAACCTAAACATGATTAAGGTTTTATATTTCTAATATTTCAAGTTTTCTTGATGCTGCTTTCATTGCTCTGTGTTTATGATAACCACAGATGAGATGGGTTTGGGAAAAACCATTGAGCTACTTGCTTGTATATTTGCACATAGAAAATTGGACGCTGAAGCTGATGATATACAGGATGAGATGATGCAAGTTGCTGGAGAGCAGAAACCGAATGTAAGAAGAATGAAAAGAGACCGTGTTGAGTGTGTATGTGGGGCTGTAAGTGAAAGCTCCAAGTACAAAGGTTTGTGGGTACAATGTGATGTCTGTGATGCTTGGCAACATGCAGATTGTGTAGGCTATCATCCAGATAATAAACAAACAAATTCGAGACCAAAAAGGATTATGAGTTACAAGGTGATAGAAAGAGTCTGATTGGTGATTCACGAAAACGCAAAAGTAATAGGGGCTCCAAAATCGTCGTCTATGATGAGGATGATTATATTTGCTCACTTTGCTCAGAACTAATTCAAGCAACTAATTCTCCGGTTACTACTGGTGCGACTCTTATAGTATGCCCGGCGCCTATATTGCCTCAGTGGCATGCTGAAATAATCCGGTACGCTCTCTTTTGCGTTGTCTTTCTTTATTTATTTTTGGTAGGGCTGCTACTCTTAGCTCTATAACTGTTTCGATTAGCTTTGTTGGATGCCTTGTCATGTTATTTTTAAGCTTTCTTCTTATTATGTTCCTCCCTCTCTGTTAATTTCTTTTGCAGTCACACAAGTCCAGGTTCACTACAAGTCCTTGTTTATGAAGGCGTTAAAACTACTTCGCCTTCTATTACATCTGTTACGAAACTTGGTGAACTTCTTAATGCGGACATTGTCTTAACTACGTATGATGTGCTTAGAGAAGACTTGTCTCATGACTCCGATAGGCATGAGGGCGATCGCCGTCTTTTGAGGTACCAGAAGAGGTATTCTCATAACTCTTTTTGCTACCTTTTCACTTATTCATGTACACCCAATTTTTGTTCATGTGATTCACTTTCAGGTACCCTGTCGTTCCAACTCCTCTGACTCGAATATTGTGGTGGAGGCTTTGTTTGGATGAGGCCCAAATGGTGGAGAGTAATGCTGCTGCTGCAACAGAAATGGCTACGCGGCTACCTGCTATGCATCGTTGGTGTATTACAGGAACTCCGATACAGCAAAAGCTAGATGACTTATATGGGCTCTTAAGATTTCTCAAAGCAAGTCCGTACGATGTTCTTAGGTGGTGGGTTGATGTTATTAGGGATCCTTATGAGGTATTATTAACTAACTTATGATGGGATGTGCAATGAGGTCATTTGGAGTTTTGTAGTTATTTATTCAAATCCTTATGTTATCTTGCATGCTTTCACAGCGAGGAGATGCGGGGGCTGTAGAATATACTCATAATCTCTTCAAGCAAATAATGTGGCGATCCTCAAAATCACACGTTGCTGAAGAGTTGCTTCTGCCTCCACAAGAAGAATGCCTCTCTTGGCTATCCCTCACACCAATCGAAGAACACTTCTATCAGAGGCAACATGAGACCTGTCTGACATATGCTAGGGAAGTTATTCAGAGTTTCAAAAGTAGTCTTTCTGAAGAACAAGCTGCAGGTTGGTTATTCACAAATTCCCTACACTTTATACTTTGATAATCAGCTATAGGTATATAAATAATACGTCTATTTCACAGGCAATGCTTCATCGGATCCTTTTCTTACCCATGTGGAGGCTGCAAAGCTTTTGAACTCTCTTCTGAAGTTACGGCAAGCTTGCTGTCATCCCCAAGTAGGAAGTTCAGGCCTACGTTCTCTGCAGCAGTCTCCCATGACAATGGAGGAGATACTAATGGTTGGCTCTGTTTAATTTAATTACCAAATTGCCAAGGATATGGTCTAGGGGCCATAGATGAATCTTTTAAAAACAAAAAATATCTTTTAAACACTTTTCTTTTCCACAGGTTCTTGTAGGTAAGACTAAGGTAGAAGGGGAGGAAGCCTTGAGGAAGCTAGTTGTTTCATTGAACGGACTTGCTGGTATAGCTATTATTAAACAAGATTTTCCTCAAGCTATATCATTATATAGAGAAGCACTGGAATTAGCAGAAGAGCATTCAGAAGATTTCAGAGTGGACCCTCTGTTAAACATTCACATACATTATAATCTTTCCGAGATACTCCCTTTGACCAGTGCTCACTTAGGTAAACATCATCCTGATATTAAGAGGATAAACACGACCCAGGAAGATTCAGATCCTACTATTTCAACTGGGTCAGATGATGACAATAATATTGCGGATGGGCAACGTTCCATGTTTTCGAGATCTACCAGTTACCAATCTTTGCAGATGGCATGCAACAATTTAAAGCAAAAATTCTTGTCTGTGTTTAATTCAAGATTGTCTGTGGCTCAGCAGGAGTTCAGGAAATCATCTGAGCTGGTAACTTTCTCTAAGCTTTTTACTTCACTTCTAAAAATGTTCAATTAGAATTTCTGAATTATATGACATGCCTGTTATTGAGGATTGCTTATCAACAAAATAGTTCACCCTTGTTGACTATCTTTTCTTGATTAAAATGCTTTACTTCGGTTCCAAAAAATTATGCGACATGTTCCCTTGCCATGCCAAAAAAATTGCAAGTTTTTCCCTTTTTTCAATTTCCCCCCTTACTCTGGTTCTATACACACAGAGCTAGATTAAAGTGGATATTATGTACAGGATTCTGATATCTTGTTTATTAAGAGCTAATTTATTTTGAATTGACATCATGGATTCATGAATCTGTCCTGTGTTGCTTCATAATTTTTTTTCAAGGTTAACAAGGCACTTCATGATAGAAGAACACACCATACGGCTTGGTGGGCTGAAGCCCTGCAATATATTGAGCAAAACAAGGATTCTTCAACAGATTTTATCAGAAAGATAGGGGATGCTGTCTCTGGGACTCTTAACACTTCAAGAACGTCAAGACTTGCAGCCTGGTTTGTATTAGTTTTAGTTTTTTTATCGGGTCGAAATAGCTTCAGACTTTTCAGTTCTTTTTGCGTATTTTTTGTTGCACTACTGTTACTTTGCTGGTTGTGATTGCATAACCTCTGGAATGTGCATATCATAGATACTCAAGTTAGTATTAAAAGTTCATCACATAAATGTTACTTTGAAATAGGACTTATTTATAAACATACTTCCTTTTTGTTTTCTTAATTTCAGCTTTAGGAGCATAACTGCTCTCAAGTATTATATCCAGACTGGTTTGGACTCGTTGGAAGACTCTAGGAGAACTTTGCTTGATAGACTTGTACAACTTGACCAGACCATGGAAAATCCACGGCAGGAGGACGTAGAACGTGTGAGGTACTGTCCAAACTGCCAAGTTAACGGAGAAGGCCTCATCTGTGTACACTGTGAACTAGACGAATTATTCCAGGTTTTTCTAGTCGCATTAAAATCCGTCACCTGATTTGGAAAGTGGTACATTTTGTTGAAGTAGGAAGCTGATATCTTCTGTAATCTCTTGGCTTATTCGGCAGGCTTATGAGGCCAGGCTGTTTCGACTTAACAAAGGACATGACGGAGGGGTGATCACATCTGCCGAGGAGGCAGTAGATCTACGGAAAAAAATGTCTGCCCTAAACCGTTTCTATTGGACTTTGTCACAACCTGACAAAGCTTCACCTCCTTCAAGCTATGAAGATGAAGGGAAAAAACGGGATGTTGGGGAGAAGGTTATGGTGAGTGTTGAACTCCTTGTAAATTCCTCATTTGGTTATTTATGTTGGATGCAAACTAGATCTCTTAATAATAAATGTGGATTGCATTGTGTGTCTAGATGTAAATATACTAATAAATTAATGTATTAACAGGTTTCTAAATCTCCTTCAGAGCTGGAAGTTGTTCTTGGGATTATAAAGAGCTATTCGAAGGTTCTACTAGGCAAAGAAGCTATGTCAGCTGCCAAAAACCATCTATTTATTCTTGAGGTATGGGACCCGTTATTTCTTCTTAACAGCAAAAGTGCTATCTGTACCTAAGATTTTGATCTTCTGTTATTTGTAGTTTTGTAGTTGTTCTGTTTCATCAGATTGAGGTGTTATGTTCTGCCGTTCAAAAAAAAAAAAAGATTGAGGTGTTATGTTATCCTGTGTGATTTACCAAGATATACAGGCTTATATGTCTATTTCCGTCTTTTTTACTTTTTAAAGGGAATGCGTAAGGAGTATCCCCATGCAAGGTCCTTGGCAATTGCTCAAGCTCAGGTTCTTAATGCTCATGATGAAATAAATATGGCAACCTCACGATTACGGCTGAGAGAAAATGAGGATGATAAATCTATCGACGCTTTAAGTCTTGAAGAGTTAGAAGCAGCAAGCGTTGAAAATTCTAGTGAAAAGTTTCTTGCCTTGTCCTCATTATCGCGTTATAAAAGGGCAGCTTCGCTATTTGAAGGTATCAATAGCACATTCATGTGTACCTTTCAAAATAAGAATTAAAAAAAATAGCATAGTCATTTGCTTATATCCAGTTTCATGTTTGTTTCATCACTGCATCTACGGAAAACCATAGAAATATGCTAAGCTTTTACTATGCCTCATATAAACGCTGTTTCTGCATAATTATTCTTTTCTGTTCTCCAGAGTTTGGTACAGTCTAAACAAAGTATCCATTCAGAAGGCACATGCGATCCATCCTCGCTTAAAGAGGGAGAAAAGGAACAGTTAGTCCAATTAGATGAGGAAACATGTCCGGTTTGTCAAGAAAGGCTCAGCAATCAGAAGATGGTTTTTCAGTGTGGTCATGTTACGTGTTGTAAATGTAAGTCTCCTATTACATCTTGCATTACGTGTTAGTAACTCGCTCCTATATATCTGAATGACATACACATATATATGCCTCTCTTATGTTCTTACAAAATAAACTTGGGCATGAAAATATGGTTCTTGCAGGCTTTCTTGCAATGAGTGAGCGGAGGAATAATTACCAAGGGAAGTCTCATGAGAAATGGGTGATGTGCCCAACATGTAGACAACACACTGAATTTGGAAACGTTGCTTATGTTGATGACAGGCAAAATAAGACAGCCGATGCTTCTGTTCATACTTTTAGAAGCTCGGAAGCTTCCGTCACTGTCAATGGCTCGTATAGCACAAAGGTATACTTCACACGTGCCATCACTTCTTTCTTTAAGATTTTATATGCAAAAGGACCATATCCAAATTTCAATTATGATTGCCGAAGTGGATGGTTGGGAATATAATTAATTTTCAGAAAAAGAGGATGCCAACTGAGGATTCTATTTTGTAGATTGCAGCAGTTACGAGGAGAATACTCTGTATTGGCTCTACGAATCCAGAAGCCAAAATTCTTGTTTTCTCTAGTTGGAATGATGTTCTTGACGTGCTGGAACATGCGTTTACTGCAAATGGTATTAGTTTTATCAGAATGAAAGGAGGGAGGTAATGACCATTTTACCCTGGAAATAGAAGTTCGTGTTAATCTGAACTAATGTAGAAGTTCTGACTGGTGGAAGTATTGACAATTTTGTCTACCGAAATAACTTTTCAGGAAATCTCATGTTGCCATCAGTCAGTTCAAAGGAGAGAAAGTTGGTGTAAAAAGAGCAAGAAAAATATGCAGCAACCAGAGCCAAATTCTATTCAGGTGATGCTGCTCTTGATTCAGCATGGGGCCAATGGGCTCAATCTTTTGGAAGCACAACATGTTATTCTTGTGGAACCCCTACTTAACCCAGCAGCAGAAGCACAAGCAATCAGCAGAGTGCATCGCATTGGACAGACCAAGAAAACACTCGTTCATCGTTTCATAGTATGCTGTTTATTTCTTTTAATTTTCGTTTTACAAGTCGTCTTCATGAAAACCGTTTTCTGATAGGTATAAGTGAATTGTTTTGCGCGACAGGTGAAAGGGACAGTGGAAGAAAGCTTATATAAACTGAATAAAAGCAGGAGAGACAGGGATAAGGATAGTGGTTCGTTTATAAGCGGAAACAAAAAGAACCAAGATCAGCCTGTTTTGACCCTCAAAGACGTCGAGTCTCTCTTCAAAGTTGCTCCATCCACAGTAGAACAACAGCAGAACCCAACTTCCAATTTAATGCATTTGCCGCCAGGTATTGCTGCCGGTTTAGCCGCCGAGAGGAGGCTGATGGAGCAAACAAGCTGAATTATCAAACTATTTGTTTCTGGATAGTGAATTTAGGACCAAGTCTTGGCTTCTCAGTTCTCTCCACTGGAGTTTGTATGAGGAGTCCTAATCTTGTAAATTTTAGATGCATATTTTATAACATACTAATATCTTAGTAACAGATGTACAAGATTTTTATATATATTTATTTATCAATTTTTATGTTTACATATTTGCAAGAAACATGAACTATATCCCTGAATAAATTAACAAGTTAGGTCCCTGTAGATTCATTTTTCAAAAAGGGACGAAATTTGTTAAAAATCAAATCACAAGGACTAAATATGTAATTTACTCTTTAAATAATGAAAACCAAAGAATATGGTTTATTGGGGAAGAAAGATGATGTACTCAAGAGTTCCCCTTCGTTACCATAACAACTTTCTTTTCTTTCCTCATCTCTTCTTCTCCTTTTCTTCATCCTATTCCTATCTATCCATTCTTCCTTCTCATTCTTGCCATGATTACACTACTGTTTCAAGCTACCCTTCTAATCAAAGTTCCATTAAACTCCATGATGCCCTCCAAGTGTTCGATGAAATGCTTCACAGACAACCTCCAATCCATGATGCCCTCAAAGTGTTCGATGAAATGCTTCACAGACAACCTCCGCCTTCCATCGTCGAATTCACTCGCCTGATCACTCTTATAGTCAAAATGGAACGTTATTCCACCGCCCTTTCACTTTTTAACCAATTAAATTTGATGGGTATTTCGACTGATCTCTATGCAATCACCATAGCCATCAACTGCCATTGCCACCTTAACCAACTCGCCTATGCTTTTGCTTTATTAGCCACCATCCTCAAGAAAGGCCATCCACCCAATGTCACCACCTATAGCACTCTCATAAACGGGCTCGTTCTGGCCGATCGGGTTTCGGAAGCCGTTGAATTATTCAAGAAACTGCTTAAAGAGAAACTTTGCGAGCCTAATCAGGTTATGTATGGAACCATTATGAATGGGCTATGTAGTGTAGGTCACACTAGCAGGGCCCTTGGATTGTTAAGATTCTTGGAAGAGGGATCTTCGTGTAAACCGTATGTCGAACAGTACAACGCAATCATCACCAGCCTCTGTAAAGATGGAATGGTTGATCAAGCGTTACAGCTCTTTGCCAAGATGATCAAGAAAGGCGTACCCGCGACTGTTTACACTTACAACTCGTTGATTCAGGGTCTGTGCATCTTTGGTCGAGAAACGGAGGCTGATCAGATGCTGAAAGATATGGAGGATCATGAAGGAATCTCTCCAGGGGTGTATACGTTTACGATCTTGGCAGACTCTTTTTGCAAGCAAGGATGCGTAGAAGACGCGGAGCGGGTTGTAGAACGGATGGTACGAAGAGGTTTGGATCCGAACGAGATCACTTATAGTGCACTGATCGATGGGTATTGTTTACGTGGTGAAATGGATGAAGCACGTAAAGTTGTTGACCGGATGGCGGAAAGAGGTCTTGTTCCCAACGTAATCACTTATAGCAGCCTCATAAATGGATACTGTAAGAAGAAGCAGATCGATGAGGCCATGGATCTTTTTCGAGAACTCCCGAATAAGGGTTTGGTTCCTAATATTGTTACTTACAATAGCGTGTTACAGGGTTTGTTTAAAACGGGCGATCTTGCTTCCGCTAAAGAAATCTTTAAGGAGATGAAAGCCAAGGGCTTGACTCCCGATTTATGCACTTATCGGATCTTGCTTGATGGAATGTGCAAAAACTCCCAGTTTTCTGAAGCTTTGGTTCTTTTTCGGTCACTGGAAAGCGATGAATTTATGAAAGATGTAGGTTTGTATAATATATTGATTAATGGTTGTAGCATATGTGGGAAGCCTAAGTTGGCAATGGATCTATTTGATGAAATTTGTTTAAAAGGGTTGAGACCGAATGTTAGGACTTATACGGTGATGATACGTGTGTTTTGCGAAGATGGGTCGTTGGGTGAAGCGAAAGAGTTGCTTACGAAGATGGAAGAAAATGGTTGTTTGCCGAATAGCATCACGTATAACGTTATCCTTAAAGAGTTGTTGAAGCAAAACGAGTGTGGAGAAGCAGAGATTCTTCTCGAGGAAATGATTGACCGAGGCTTGTCGCCTGATTCTACTAGTTTCTCGATGTTGTTAAGGTTAATCCCGAGTGTAGGACAAGATTCTCGTATGCGAACCATTGTTCAAAAACTAACAATGGTGGAAAGAAAAGATGGTTTATTACCTGATTTGTCAACTTGGTTCATTTCCTGAACTTGTTAAGGTAATATTAAGGTCCAATTTGAGGGTGTTAGGATATTTGTTTATATACATTTATGTTATCTCAAACTTGTTTTGTCAAAGCTTGTAAGGATGTATAATTAAATATACATTTTATTGGCAACATATTTATATATGAAGATATAACTATTTGGTTCTATAAATTTAACCCATGGTATTTGAGGTTATATAACTAGAGTTGATTTTGTTGGCTTACTATTTATGTAATTTTGTTTCAAGAAATGACAGAAAGAAGGCATTGTTCAATAATCAATTGAGCTGCTAGATTCTGGACAGCCATTGTGGAGAAAAAATGGATGGATGGATCGATTGATTTCGTTAGTTAAGATTAATAAACGGACATACACAATAAAAAAATAATTTTAATTCTAGACGTGATTGTTCGATTTGTTTTTGATTATTTTTTAAAATATTATTAATTAATTTTCTTGATTAATAATTCAAAATATTGTAAACTTATGAATATGTAATGAACACAGAATTAAGTAAAAATATTTGAATGCTTAAAATTTCTTTTTTGATATTGACGAAAAAAACAGGTGCGTTATGAAGTTTTACATATTGAGTAATATTTAATAACAAAAAAGGTATATTTATATTTCATTTTCTGCTTTAACAGAAAATAATAACGTAAAAAGTTATAAGTAACCTCTGTGTTTTAAATTACAAAAGAATATATGGTGTCTACAAAAATTCAAGTTTTCCATGTCTTTAATTTAGAGTTGCCAAGAAGTTATTATATAATATTATTTTCAAACTAATAAAATATATGTAAACCATTTTGTTTTTGATAAAATAAAACTAACTAAAAATGTCACCGTAACAAATTAACTCATACAGAATTGAGTTAAATTAAAAAAAATTATTTTCAATTCTATGAAATTACGAAAATGCCCCCGAAGCGATTACACCATCTTCTCCAATCGCAATCGGAAAAACCGCCCGCCGGAAACCAGAAAAAAATGTGATCAGAGGAAACAAAAACACTGTTAAGAAAATGAAATCTGACGATTAATTGTGAATATATATATATATATATCGATGGGATCGACGCAACTAATCAACAATGGTGGTGACTTTATAATAATCCGACATGTCTCCTCCTCCAACCGCCACCACTTCCTCCGCCCTTTGCCACCGTTTCACGTCCTTTATAAGGCCACCACCACTCAAGCATCATTATCATCATCATCTGGGCATCTTATTCATATTTCATAATAACTTTATTTTCTTGAATTATTTGAGGAAATGGCGGATGGCAGGAAAGGCAAGAACATCATGATCAACAACGATGAAGATGCTACTGCTGCAAACAAGCGTAGAAGGATTGAAGTTACGAATGGAGTACCATTTGCTGAATTTCCATGCAATATTCCGCCACCAAACACCATTTCAACCCATCTGCAACTCTCTCCTCCGGTGGAAGAAACACCAAACACAGATGATCATGATCATCATGACGATGATGATGATGGTGTTCTTACATCTTTACTATCCCAACAAAACTTCCTTGTCAACTATCATGTAATTAATTATCTCTCTCTTCATACTTTCAATTTGATTTCAGATTCTAAAATTATTAACTTATGCATGCATGGGGTTTGGTTAATGGTTTTGATATATATATATATATATATATATATATATATATAGAGAGAGAGAGAGAAAGGTTCAAATGAAAAGTGCTAAAAAAAATTACGAAGTAGAGAAGTGATCTTCACCACTCATCCGGTCAATAAATGTGGCTTTGACCGGTTACGGTGGACGTGATCATGGGGGATTGACGCGATTCATGGGAGGGTAGAGATTATTAAATGAGGGGACCTGGTCAAAGCCGCCTTTATTGACCAGATGAGTGGTGGAGATCACTTCTCTACTTGTCATTTTTTAGCACTTCAAAAAAACGAGGAAAGGTTTCATATGAATAAAAAACACCAAAATATGAAACAATTTCATCAAAATTTGATGTTTATGAAACATTTTCATCATATTAAACAACTCCATGAATCAATTAATTTCATCGATTTTACGTGTGCAACCATAAGTTTGCACGGTTTGCACGTTTTTTATTGTTTGCAATTGAAACTCCCTCTGTATAGATGAATGAGATGCAACGGAGCGTGGAGGAATTCTGGCGTACAAACTTATCGAAAGAGATTAAAAAGAGAAAAGAGATGGAAAGAAAGTTGGAAGAGAAAGAGCAACAGATGGTTCGATTCCGAGATATGTACTATTTTTACGAGGATAGGGCCTTCCTTCTTGAAGAAAAGCTGCACCACATGGTGGCCGCTGGTGAAGGATGCAGCGCAGCCGCCGCTGTTGGCTTGGAGGAAGAAGTTGATTCGTGTTATGCTGTCGAGACTAGAGGAAGAAGAAGACACCTATTGGCATGCCTCAACTGCCTCACTCGCCCCTCAACCATGGTGTGGCTCCCATGCCGCCATTTGTGCGTGTGTTTGGTGTGTCAAAAGAGGGTCAAGACCTGCCCGGTTTGCGGTGCTAAGAAATCCGAGAGTGTTATCATCAATGCCTCCTTGCCCTGAGAATCAGAGAAGACTGCCTGCCTTGTGGCTCTTATATTTTATGGTTTGATTATTTGCATCATTACAAAAGAAATTATATGCTATACATTATGATATGGAATTTTTATTCGATATAGATGCATTTACTAATATCTGGGATCGTTACACATCAGACTCGGAGTATGTAAGATAAAATCATATCGAAGATTCATTGTTCTTGATACAAACAGTTTTTAACAAACAATTTGCATACAAAGATCAGAACAAAACATTTGTATAGGCAAAATTAAAAAGATGTAAAATAATAACAAGAAAATTTGAAGATTATACATTCTGGGAACTTTCTTCAGATTATGCCCAAGCTCTTTTCCTTGGAACAAGGTCTGAAGTTTTAATCTCGTCAATTTTTGCAGCAACGATGAAGTCGTTCATGCTCAAGCCTCCTGCAATTAAGTAGCAACAAGAAGTTCAGAAGAAAATAAGTAAGGGTTGTCTTAATGGATTAAGTTGTCTGTAAGAGGGATGGGAGACCAAAGTGCGAAGGTTGGATTATTTATAAGTATTTATGGTATTTAATCGTTTGAAGTGGCTTAATAGGAACAAGTGAGGGGTCTCGGCTTATTCCATGTAGCCATTATAGCTTAATGGCTTGATGGTTAAGCCGTAAAAGAAACACTCCTGTATGGCTGAGTGAATAAGCCACGTAGACCATCTATGAACTAGAAGGTGGGTATCTATGGCCCTAGAAGTTTTCACATTTTCGTAAGGAATTGAACCCACAAGAAAAGAGATGGTGGTTACCGATGGAAGAAGTCCAGAGCTCGGCTCTAACTTGATTCGACTGTTCGAGATGAATGTTAGGAAAATGGCCCGTAGATCCTACAGCTTTGAAGATTCTGTTTATGAGTTCTACTCCACATTCGAAATCTCTAAGCTTCCATAAGCATCGTAGCTTTAGTTTTCCGTCTTCGTTTACTAGCCTCCACCCAACAACCTAAAGAATACACAACAAGATTTTCTTGATCCAAAAAACTAGATCCACTTTTCCAAAAAAAGAATCATGCACATTTACTCTCTTTTAGACCTTTCTTAGAAAGGGATTACAAAGTGATGAAAGCATTGTTCTATGGCTTACCACAAGTTAATTATGGGTAAATAAGGAAGGAAAATGTTTTTTATGAAAAGTAGAATGAATGATTTGCAACTTATATAAGTTCATTAGAGGGAGGTTCAATGGAAAATCCATGAAATTCTGAGGAACGCCTAGGAAATGTTCATGTGGATGGTACGGACAGTACATACAAGTAATTGAAGCTGTTTTTTGGCTTGAGGTATGTGTGCATGCTACAAATTACTGTATGCATATGTGCATACCATCGAGATTGAGATGAATAGTTACCAGGGTGTTCAAAATTTTCTTCTAAGGTTTTCATCGAGTTAGAGGGCGTTTCATTTACAAACCATATCATTCTAACAAATGATACAATTACAAACCAATCTTAGTCATCTATTTAGTCTAATAAATATATGATTCCATTTTATTTTCTAATATAAAAACTCATGATGATAATGAATAAATATTATTATCTTCCAAGTATATGAGTATATCTCAATCTAATCAATAAACCATGATAATCAATGTTGACTCTATTTGTAGCTAATGTTGTAAAGTTTTCTATGGTTATAAAACAATTTCTTCAGAACCAACAAATTCATTTGGATTTCGATGCTCCAAATCCACGGATTGATCCCAAGGCTGTCTTTGGCAAAAATAAGTTAGCTTATAAGCTAGTCCATCCAAACATGCACCATAAGCTAGCTTATTGAAATACTACTTTGAGTAGATTTTTGGGAGTTTTTTCTAGCTTTTACCAATTATACCCTTACTAATATTAATTATTAAATTCAAACATACCCTTTTTGGTCATTTTACATGTTGATAAGCTAGTTTTTGCCAAACATAGTTCGTTCATAAACTAGCTAATCGGCTACTAACTAGCTTATCAGATAGTTTGCCAAACATAGCCCAAATCATACAAATAACAACACCAACACCCCATAACACAAAATTACGCCAAAAGATCACTAAAATCCTCAAAAAGGGTATCATGAAACTAACCTTTCTCAACAGCTGTTGAGCATCCTCTTCGGCGATCGGAGTGTGAAGATGCGAAACCGGAGTGCATTCTTGTTGAGCCAGAGACATGGCAGCAACAGTTGGAATCAGAATCTTGTGTTCAGTATCAAGAGTACCCACTCTGTCACAGAAATTGGTCTCAATTTCAGCTGGAAAAGGGTCTCTAGCACCAAAATCACCAAGAAAATCATTGGCCACAGAAAGACATATTGTTCTTGGTCTTGTGGAGGACCCTTGACCAAGATTATGGTGGTTGTGGTGAGTTAGAAAGGCAGAGTTATGGGTTTGGTTTGCAGAGAAAGTAAATGGAGGAGGGAAGCATAGAGTGGGCAAAACTGCCATTTGAGAGAATTATTAAACTCTCTTCTTTTCTTTCTTAGAATTGGAAACAAAAATGGCACTTTTTTCTTATCTTCTTTTCTTCCCTGCAAACAGAGGAATAAGAGCTGGTGGTTATCTCTTATCTGAGTGGTTGAGAAGAAGTTTGTGGCCGGTTTTATTTTGTGTGCAACTGAACCGGCCGGTTTGTTTCTTTTTATTATTATTTTTCAATCCTGAATCAAAGGGTATTAGCTCAGTTGGATAGGTAATATCCCTGGGGATGTGGGGTGAAAGCCACACTACCAGGGTTCGAATCCCACGGGTAACATTTATGAGATATCCAGACTTTGGATCTAGTCCTTTGGGCCGGGTTCGGGGCCGGTATGGGAGGATCCAGTCTATGGGATTTACTTCCATGCCGGTCGGGTCAAACGGATTAGTGGATTGCCCAATTGAAGGCCCGATACCGCTATTAGCAACTCAATGAAAGCATCGGTTGTCTATTAGCAACTCAATGAGATTTGATAGAACTCATGATTATTTGGTTAGTTATATATAATTGTTTGGTTATGATTTAGTGGTATAGAAAATGGTTTATTCATAAAGATTCTAGAGAAAGCTTTATACACGAAGTCGAGAATTTTCAAACGTGCCCCATTATTAAAAAACAAGTTTCTTCCATCTATGAAAAAACCATTTTAGACAAAAAATTTCACAATTTATACGCACAGATTAATCCGTACAAACAATTTTATCTATAAATAACTTAGTGAAAAATCTACCAATTAACCCCTACAAGTAACTTTTTAAAAAGCCATTTTAATTTTTAAGTGATATTTAAATTTAAGTCATAAATTTTCTTTTTTCAATTATTTTTTCCAATTTTGTCCCATATATATTACATAATAAGTGACAAAAATTTCCAATTGTCGCATGAATTTTGCAAATGCAGTGATACTTTCGTTTTTAACCAAATGTTAAGGGGTGTTTTGTACAATAGAATTTGATTGATAATTGAAATTATTAAAGGAGTTTGACTTTTAAGAGTTGGAATGAAATTTGGCCATACAATTGGTTAAATTTCACTTAAGCAAATAAATGATAAATTCCAAAAATCTGGAATTTAAAAGATTCTATCCAATTAATTTGGTAAACCAAACATCACTAAATAATTTAGTCAAAAAATTTTAAAATTAGATTAACCAAATAGTCACTTAAGATTCAATCCGTACAGTGGTTAGCCAGTTTGGTTTATCGGAATTTATAGAAAATTATGTTTTATTCGAATTCATAGAAAATTAACTTATTGACCACTCTATTTATCATATGCATTTAATTTTATTTATTAAATATCCTTATATTTATTTTTCAAATTTTATGCAAAATAGCTGACAATCATAATATGTTTGACTTTGGATCACTTTGCAGCCCAGTTTTTCCATATGATATGTGGGCTTTAATCAGGTTTATTGGGCTTCCTCAATTATCAAGTTAATTGCATCAATTAATGGGCCAAGCAGATGCAGTTGTGTGATGTCTGGAAAGTGGGCCGACTGAATCGGATGGTAATGAGTTATGACTTATGACTTATGATCTATGAACTCTAAACTTTAGATATGCACAAAAAAACCGGTTCTCTCAGTCTCGATTGAAAAAACCCGAAACCGGTTATAGACTTTAATGACCCTAAAAAGTTTTGATTATAAGTTTTCCAATTTTTCCTTTTTGCCATTTATCAAGATTTTATCTGGTTCAGTATATAATTTAAAAAGCATATAATAGATTTCAGTGATCGTAATTATAAAAGCATTCATAAGATTTTTGTGTAATTTTTTTTTTGAAAAAACAGATCGGGCATGAGATGAGACTATGTGACTCGAATTTGAACAAACCATTTTTAAAATCGGCCCGACCCGAACCAAAGCCAATTTATGGTCATCCGTTGTTCTATCTAGAGTTCTAGACTAAGGGGTAATTTACTATATGGGATTAAACTGCCAATATTGTTTGAGAATTTTATTCGATATAAACGATGACAAGGACCGGGAGTCTTAACCCGGCAAGTGAAAATGATGACCCATACCTGATAAGCATTTACTGGATAAAAACGTTGCATACAATATTGTTTTAATAAAACAAAATCTTCATCCAATATACGATAAAACGATGCTCGAAGTTTTTTTCTTCACAAAATGAATGCATCATCACCCTATATACTTCCCGATTTGGCAAGTTTCTTTGAAGGATTAATAGAAACAACAATAATATTTGACGTTATTTGACAACAAAGTACAAGCTAAAATGGTTAGACATCCGATTTCAAATTTCTAGCCTTCTTCATGCCAATAACTAGTTTTACAACTACAAGTAAATTATCAATTAATTTCTCAATCATAACCTAGGACAGATCCGGTACATAAATGGTGGGGAATATAAGCCCCCACTAAAATAAAACACCTTTCTCCTAGCTTTAAAAACAATATTTTTTTGACGTTCTATAGTGTTTTACCTAGTGTTTTTTCGTTCGTGCCCCATCAACCAAAAAATCAAAAAAAAAAAATACCTCAAAATCAACCAAAAAACTCTCATAGCTATGAAATTTGGCTAATAACATATTGAACGATTTTACAAACCTTTAATCTTTTTTAAAGATTAAGCTAGATTAATTTTGTCACCTATTTTATAACTTTGGAAAAACCTATTGTCGTGGTAAGTTATAAAATCTTTAAAATAATGTAATTATTTTTTACTTTAACTTTTTTACTTCTTTACTTTAAAAACCTTGTAGATAACATATTAAAGGTTCTCACATTGTACATGAGTTTGCAACCATATATGTATAATATGCATGACGCCAGTTACGCCCACCAACACGTGGGTTTAAGGCAACCCTATGTGTACCTACATCGTACTATCAGTTAAATTTGTGCAGACTTTTTTTAAATTTTAGCAACTTCATTTTCAATGGCATATATGCACCTTGCATTTAAAAATATATTTTAATATTTGTAGTTATAAAATTATAAACTACTATTAGTTTAAATGCACGGTATGACCTGATTTTAACATATAGGAGTGTAAATAACAATCCCGTAATAAGGCCGTGCGTAACGGGACCTTGGGTTGGGCGGGTTGGAAGCCGCCGGCTTGAGCGGGTTGGGCGGGATGGGGTACACGGGGGGCGGGTTGGGGGAAAAGCGGCTTGGTCACGCCGCTTAGCTTGTGTGTGTTTTGTGTGTATGTTGTGTGTGTGGTGTGTGAGAGGGTTAGGAGGGTTAGGTACTAATAAGAGAGGGTTCAAGAGGGTTAATTGTGAGGTTGGGAAAAAGCTGATATAAAAGCTGATGTGGCAGTGAAGTTGGGAGGGTTGGGTACACATAGCCTATAAAACCAAACATTTTTTTTAGAATTATCAAGTTATGCAATCTTATGAATGTCAGAATCATGTCATTTCATGCATTGAAAATGTAAAACCAAAGTGTGATGTTGATGTGTATAAGAAAAGTAGGAGATGTAGGAATACAATTAGCAATTATGGGATGCAATTAACCTCCCTTCAATATAGTGTCAATGGTCGAAAGTCATCACACTAATTATTGTAATTTAGGACGCAATGGTAAGGCTCAAGCGAATGTATTAAAAACCTCTGACTTTCTCAGGTATAACCTAGGTGCTCTCAAAGCCATTGTGACCATAAACATTCATCTGCAATGAATCCAAACTGTTCGTAGTTACTTGAAAATTAATCGATATGCCTAAACTAGCTCGATAATCCATGGTCTTCCAAAATAGGTTTAATTATTTGACTATTGACTATTATACTATATGATTTAACGCCATTAATTATAGACGTTTAGGAAACGTTATTGACCAAAATTCTAAATGTAAAGCCGTGCACGTAGTTGTATATATTCATGGTTTAATTTTCTTTCATCGACTCCTTTTTCTTCTTTTGGTATGAAATCATGCCTCAAATCTCGTGTACATTCTACTTTATTTATTAAAAGATTATGAAAATGGAAAAAAAAAAACCCTTAATTTGTTATTTAATTTTTATTTTAAATTTTTGATATTTTTTATTTTGAGTAGTCCAAAAATACATTTTTTAATATATTGCCAATCATGAGAAGGCATTTGTTATTTTGACTTGATTTGTTCGTTTTTCCAACTTAATTTATATTATTATTTTATTTCAAAATTAATCAAATACTTTCTAAAAACTATGAAGAGTTTGGTTTGCTGGAATCTGGTGAAATTGGAATGTTCAATTTCATTAACCAAATTCATTCATGCTGTTTGGTTGTCTAAAGAATGGAATGAAATTTCATAAATTTCTTCACTTACAAATGAGATAGAATTGGATTTCATTTATTCCAATATTTTGTTAATGACAAAATTGCTCTCATCTGACCACCATCCAGTACATAGGAAATCTTTTGAGTGGGTGCACCTTTAAGGTGGATCAAACTCTCGAAAGGTTGTGCGTTTTTATATAGTGAAAAGTCAACACGGTTTGACAAGAGGCAAAGTCAATTATATCGACTTCGATAATAACATATTTCTTTAGTTTGAATCAACCTTGAGCTTTTGAGAAAAACACACGACCACATCTTACGTACGACATGTTTTTAGCTAAATTTCGCCATTACAGAAATTAGTTTTGTTGTTTTTTTTTCATAAAATTTTCCAATTTATAATAATTGTTGTTGATTGTTCTCTATTTTTTTCTAAGTTTTCACCTTCATTTCCTTAGAACTCTTACTATTAAACAAGATATTTTGCAAATCAAAATTAATTAAAAATTTTAATACCAACAATCAAATCAATAACTAAATTATCAAATTACAAATTTAAAACTATTCAAGAGAGCCCAGTACATAGTCTAATGGCATGGGCACTCGAAGGAAAGGTATAAAGATTTTCCATTGTCCTAGGGATTCGTATTTCCCATTGTCCTTATAGATGAGGGAATCGAGTTGGCGCTTTGGCTGGCTACCTATAATATAAAGACGAACTTATATTTTCAGAAGGTTAATGAAATTAAAAATATCAAGAGTATTCAATGTTTAGTAAATGTTAAGAACTCTTACTATTAAATGAGATATTTTTCAAATCAAAGTTAACTATAAATTTTAGTACCAACAATCAAATCAATAACTAGCTAAATTATCAAATTACAAATTTAAAACTATTTAAGACCAAGAACTTATATTTTCCAATAAGTTAATGAAAAATATTAAGTGTATTCAATGTTTATTAAATGTTATTTAAGGACACTTCTGAAAATGATTTAGAACGAAGAAAAAAAATTGATACACCATTAGAACTCTTGCTATTAAATGAGATATTTTGCAAATCAAAATCAACTAAAAAACTTAGTACCAACAATCAAATCAATAACTAAATTATCAAATTACAAATTTAAAACTATTCAAAAAGAAGAACTTATATCTAACAGATTCCGTTTCGTTAGAAATCATTTTGCGAACCAAACGTCCCCTATATGTTATATCTTGCTACGCGTTATGTAAAACTTTAAAGATATATAAAGTATGGTATTGAAAAGACAAATGCTAGAAAATGTGACCTATAAAGATGTGATGATATATTTCGTGGGTGTTTCGTGGCTTCTTTGTTTTGCTTTTACCTCTATTATTTTGATATTTTATTTGTTTATTTATTTATAATCTATGAAATTACTATATTTTATTTTATGTCTTACAAAATCCATGAATCAACGACTATATTCCTAGACAAAAATGGCGCTAAAAGCATGGCGAAGGGATCTTTAGTGCCTTTTGTTATCATCAACATTGTGGTTGAAAATTGATTTTATTTATTTATTATTTGTTTATTAATATGTACATTCCTTTTTATTCGCAAAGCTCCAAATTAACACTAGTAGCAAAAATCGCTTTCTAACGAAAACGATGCTAATATTTTGTTTGGTAAATTAGCTGATAAACTTATTAGAATATTAAGTATTTTTGATAAAACATTTATTAAAGTTTTATTATATTTGAAATAAAGAAGATAAATATAATTTTAACTTTTATGTAACTCACACAAAAGTACTTTCAAAGTTATTATATTTGTTTTTTATGAGGAAATATAGTGAACAAGTATATATAAATGTAATAATAATAAGAAAAATGTTAATAAGATTAATAATAACTCTAAATTTTTTGCCGTTCAAATAAAATAATAACTCTAAACTCTAAACAATAAATTATTAATATTAATAAATAATTTAAATTAAACATTAGTAATAACTTGAAATTAATAGGGATTAATAATTACTTATTTATTGTTTTAATATTTATCAATAATGAATAATAATGAATAAAATTTAATATTACCTAGGGATGCAATTACGAGAAAGTGACAAACGCTTTTGAAAAACTATTTCAATTAAATTATGTTTGCATAATTCGATTCATATGTACTATTTATTCATCCGAATGAGACTTTGGGAATACACACAAAAAATAACCTAGTTTATGTTCAATTCAAACAACTTAAAATATGTACGTTATTAATGGCATTATATAACACTTTAGACATATCTCATATCGGCCATGGACAGGAGTTATGCTGGATGTTATAAGTAAGATCTTGGTTTTTCTAACAATGCCGCGTTTTGAGGCCTAATGCACGACAAGTTTTTGGAACGCTGCAGTTAAGCGTGATAAGGTGGGAAGTCCTCAACAGGTCGCCAGAAACAAAGCCGCGAGCCGGTGGGGCAAAGCGGACAATATTGTGTGTTGAGGAAGACGGGGTGTTACATATTGTCCGTTTTGCACTACTAGCACATGGTTTTGTTTCTGGCTACCTAGCGAGGACTTCGGTCTTCATAAGAGGTCACCCGTTTTGACTTCCCTGGTACTGCTCCCACTCAAGCATTCTTAACTGCAGAGTTCTTATGAATCTGTCACCCCAAAACATGTTGTGTCTAGTAAGACCAAAATTTACTTATGAACCAAACATCTTCTCTGTCCATGACGATATAATTTCCTTAAGGTGTTATAATGCACACATCTCCTTGATACATGCCTTATAGTGATTTAAGATGATAGAGATTGTGAGTGTGCATTCCGCACATTCTCTCACTTATATTTGCCTTGTCATAATCAGATCAATCTCACATAAAATTACAATCACACTAAAATAATTAAAGACACTAACCATCAACACCCTTTACTCGGCCCAACATAGGCACGACCTTAAACCCTATCTTACGGCAATTAAAGGTGATAGTTGTAATATTTCTGAACGTATACCTCACACCTCCTAACTCACATTATATATGTTTGACAATAGCAATAAACTATAATGGATAAACATAGATAAAAATAGAAGATAATTGCAACAATTAAGCATCCTTGCCTATATATATATATATATATATATACATCCGATTAATGTAAAGTTAGAAGATATAGATTCATCACGATTGCTTTCGTTGTGCTTTTGTTATTTCATTTATAAAAATATATTATTGGTATTTATTATCGAAACGTATAAAAGTCATAAATACCAAAATAGACCGATTAATCAAAACCCCCTTAAAGTCTTATATTATGAAGTCAAGTCCAACATGAAGTCACATCCAACCATTACAACTCACAATTACTCCCCATGCGCATCCTTCATTCCTTCTCCATATATACGTTGCATTAGTCGTTAAACCAATTGGCCGCCGACCACCGCGAACCGCCACAAACCGCCGCGCTCCTCCTCCACCATCGTCGAATTAACGTGCAACGGAAGCAGCGGGTAGCAATGGAGCAATCGAGCAAGGATAAAGTTCCTCTTGCTCTTTGCACTTTATTGCTTCTATCCTTCGGTTTTATATATCTTTTATCGGAACAAAACCCTTCGGTATCCATAACCGCCTTGAAGCAGAAGCTTTATCCTTCGAAACCGTCATCATCCAAGGTAAAGTTAGCTTCATGATCTATATACTTTTTAAAGATTTTCTTGAATTATACACATAAGAACCATATTTTTTTTTTAAGAAAACACGAAAAACTGAATTTTTCGCAACCTAAGTTGCATGCAGTTGTCGTGAATCATATAAGATTTTGTACATAAAACAAGTTTTTCATGTTTGTTCTTAAAAAATTAGCATTCTCGTATGAACCTGCCTCTATATACATATATATATATAGAGAGAGAGAGAAAGAGAGAGAGAAAGAGAGATTATTCAGACTGAATATTATGCATTATTTAAGATGAATAATACAATATTCAGACTAAATAATACAACATTCAGTATTATTCAGCCTGAATATTGTATAAGTCATCTTGAATAATGCATAATATTTAGTCTGAGTAATCTTGTATTGTTTAGATCGAATACGAGCCGAATAGAACACATATGGCGCGTTCTCGATTGTGCACTGCAATCAAATTTGAGTTTCCATTTAAACCTGACCTGTATATATATCATCTTGTGATTGCAGGCCAACACAACTATGTATAAAGATGAGTTAGAAATAGCATTGGAAGGAGCTTCCATGGTGAACAAAACCGTAATCATAGCCGTTGTGAATAAAGCCTACACAGAAGGCGATAAACCGATGCTGGATATCTTCTTAGACGGGTTTTGGCTAGGAGAAGATACACGGAAACTAACGAACCACCTTTTGATCGTGGCGGTTGATCAGACCGCGTTTGAACGGTGTAGATTTCTTGGACTACACTGTTACAAACTGAAAACGGAGGGTGGGGATTTCGTCGGCGAAAAGGTTTACATGTCGGAGGACTTCATAAAGATGATGTGGCAGCGGACGCGATTTCTCGGAGAGGTTCTCCGGCGTGGATACAACTTCGTTTTCACGGTAAGTCCGTTTTTTGTTTAATGAAGATTTGGCTCTTGATTCATCAATGCATTTATTTAGGTGCGTTCTATTTAGGAACGTATACCATGTGAATTGAAAGGTGCCCCCCTCATAAATGAAAGAAAATGTTACAAAATAAAGGGGAAAAAGGACTTTTTCATTTACCTTAAAAAGCCATAAATGCATCAAAATAACCATAATTATCTATAAATAAACTTTCTATAGAGTAACTTGGATTGGATAGGCTGTAGCCCAACGGTATTTGGAGTGGTGTTAAGGTGCTCCATTCTCGTGTGGTTGTGGATTCGAGTCCCGTCATGAACAATGGTGTAGATTTTAGGAGTAGATTAGTTGGGTGTGTATTCCGGCGTTAAAAAAAAGTGACTTGGATTTTTTTTAAAACCTAAAAGTTTTGGGTTAAAACTAATATTATTGCTTGGTAAATCAACTTTTGAAACATCTATAAACCCATGGTCTATAAGATAACGACATTAATAAAATTTTACAACGATCCTTACGTGTTGTTTGTAATTTACCTTTTAATAATTTCATTAAGAGGCAGTCTCTGAATGGTTAAGAGGTGAATCTTGTTTGGCAAAAAAATAAATAAACGGCCTCTTATGGTTCCAAAACCATATGAATGATTTAGCATACTGAAGTCCTGATTTCATGCTCAACAATTACCAAACTAATGGGGGTTGCTATTTGCACCCTTTTAAGGCTGCTCGCACCGCCATTGTGGGTTCCCAGCGGCTTAAACCGCCGAGCCCGGCGGCTTCAGCGGGTTCCGGTGCGTGGTCTGGGGAAGCCGGCGGGTTGGAGGTACCACGGCTTCACAGAGCCGTTGGCAACGGCCTTCTCCAACGGCTAATTTTTTTTTTCAAACACAAATCAACCTCCTATATATACACAACTATATTCACACTTCCTATACACAACTATATTCACACTTCTATATTCACTTTCATATACACAACTATATATACACAAACACAACCATGAATCCAAACATGTCGGGACGTGGTTCACGAGGAAGAGCATCGAGAGGTGGCGGTGGATCGAGAGGTGCCGGTCCTTCGAGAGGTGTCGGTGGATCGAGAGGTGCCGGTCCATCGGGAGGTGCCGGTCAAATAGAGACACGGCTTCGACTTTTAGTTTATTTATTTTCGTATTTTTTTTAGTTTGTTTATTTTTCGTAATTTTTTTAGTTTATTTTAGTTTAGTTAATTATGTAATTTTTATTAATATTAGAATTTTCAAATTATTTTTAACAATATTATTTATTTAATTATGTTATTTAATTAAATAAAATAAATAAAATAAATAAAATAATTTGAAAAGTGAGTGGGTTGGGAGGGTTGGGTGTGTGTTGTAGAGGGTTATGGGAGGGTAAAGAGAGGGTTGACCAAAAGCTGATGTGGAAGCTGATGTGACATTCAAAAAGTGAGTGGGTTGAGAGGGTTGGAGAGTATGAGTGTGTGTAGCTTAATAAGGGTGTGGTGTATCGGGAATTGAAAAAGTATGCATTGGAATGTAAAAAAGGGATTTGGAGTTGATAGGTGTAAAAGAGCAATTCACTTTTGAGGATGTAAATGGTAAGTCAAGGATGCAAATAGCCTACCCCATTTCATTTTGTACCATATTATAAAAGCCTCTTAGTCATTTCGACCATTTAATCATCCTGTGCCAAACCATTCAGCCCCTTACTTTATTTATTTATAATATATAATAATCTATATAAATTACACACATATATATTATAAAATTATAAAAAGTCAAATTTTAATTTATTATTCTATTACAAATTTGTTCAATTATAACACATATAATTGTCTTAATAATCTACGTATCACATAAATTTAATATATATTGTCAACAATGAGATTGTTAAGTTTATAGGCTAAATTACTCTACATAACAAGGATGATTATTTTGGTAAAGTTGAACAATCTAAAAAATCTTTTTTATGAAATAAATTCCTAACTCTCTTTGTTAAATTAAATTATATATAGTAAATCAAGAAATAAACTGTTATGTTAGTTTTTTATATGATTTTTTTTAAATTCCTATAGAAACGTTCTGAACCAATTTTAAATTTTTTTGTGGTCCATTTTGAAATTATTTGTCCCAATACACATTCCATAGAGAGAAACAAAAGACATATGCAAGAGAGAATGACAGAGATGAAAGATAACAATTTCAAAAATGTGCACAATGGTAATTCTCCGAGCTACTTTCACCAAACCAATTTGAGTGTTTGTTTCATGGTCGTTGAGGATTAGTCGGTTTCCTATATGGATCTTGGATACCTCGTCAACGTTCTGTTAAGACGTGTCTGTGAGCTATCTGCCGTTTAAAAAGTACCCCTTGATTTACTAATTAAATTATCAAAGTTTTTTAATGCTGTTAATGAGACAAAACAACCAATATGACAAATTGAATGCTAATATATCAAATCTATTGAATCTATAAAGAACTTATATATTAAAATAGAGGGACCAAATCTTATAATTCACTCAAAGATTTATTATTACATAAAAAGTCATCGCATGCAACTACAATTTTATTTCTTAATTTAATTTTTGTTGAATTCGAAACATGTGCAAAAAGATCTAACTGAAAGAAAGATATCACTCCAAGTATATTGTTTTACTTGCATACATTAATTTATGTAAGGTCAAACAATAATTATTCATATAAAATTGGACCGGTCTTTTTAATAATATATTTAGCATGACTTTGGAGCTCATGATCATGTTATATGTGATTTTCAACCGCTGCAAATAGGAATAAAAAACTATATTTTCTTTTTTCCTTTATCCGTTATGATTTAACCATTAGACCTTGGTTGGTTTAGTTGCCACCTTCTTTCGCAAACGCCTTGCTTTGGGTTGTTTTGTCCACCCGGGTTCAATTTCAGAGGAAGACAAGATGTCCTTTTCGATGCTTGCTTATGAGGTAGAACAAGTAAGGTTCACAAATGTGAACCAGAGAGGCTATAGGTCTTCACCATAAAACCTTTACATGTATGGAAGATAATTTTTTTAACGAATATGTACCAAGTAAAATGATATTATGTTTTCTGTAATTATTGGGGTAAAAGAGACAAAACCCAACAATACGGCATAAGTCACAAGTCACAAGTAAGTTTTATGTGTTTAATGTAAAAAAGGAATATTTATGTTATTTGTTTTATTAGTGAAACTTTTGCAATCATTTCTTCCTCCACATATATGATTATAATAAACATTCTACATATAAAATAACATTATATAAGGGTTAAATTTGCTTTCATGTTAATTATTTTATATGAACTATTGTTTTAGTTTCTACAAGCTTACAAATAATATCCACGTATTACTCATATATAAAACAACACATATAAAAATATAATGTTTATACAATATTGTTCTACACTTAAGACTTTCATAATTAATTTTTATTTCATATAAAAAAATGTCTAAACATTTTATATGAAACACATGTTGAATTTTGATACATGTTATTTCACATGTAAAAAAAACACATAAAAATTAGTTTAAAGTTTGTACTGATAAATTCGATACAAATTGTCCAATATGATATGACTTTTATACATGTATGACTTTTCTAGTTTTCTTTTTGTTGAACTTTGATTACCTAGTTAGTTGACTAATGGTTGCAAGTTGAATTCATTACAGGACACAGATGTATTATGGCTAAGAAACCCAATTCCAAGACTTACTCTCGATGAAAGTGTTGACCTAGAAATCAGTGTCGACTTGTTTAATGGCGATCAGTGGTCGGAAAACAACCTTATAAACACCGGTTTCTACATGATCAAATCCAACAACAAAACCATTGCTTTATTTGACGAATGGTATGGGAGAAGAAACAGCTCAGCTGGGAAGAAAGAACAAGATGTTCTTCTTGACCTTACCAGAGAAGGAGCTTTTAGAAGGTTGGGTGTTAGGGTTAGGTTTTTAGACACCATTTATTTCAGTGGATTTTGCCAAAATAGTAGAGATGTTCATGTTGTTTCTACAGTTCATGCCAACTGTTGCCGAAGTATTAAAGCCAAGGTCGCCGATCTTATTGCCGTAATTCATGATTGGAAGAGATCATTTAGTAATATTTCTACCGGCAATGAGACAATGGAGTTTAGATGGTCTGCACATTCGGCTTGCGAAAATTCATGGATATCTTGAAGTTTTTTGTTCCACATTCCATTGTAGTACTTGATATATTTTTGGTTGTAGATTTAATTATATATATGCGATAAAAGTTGTAAATTAGTTTTTGTACTTTCAGGTTATTTGAATATTCGAATTTTATTGTTTGTTGTTATAAATATCCAACTATAATATTTTTCTAGCTTATATATGTTCTCTCAAATCTTGATCATAAGTTATCTTTTAGTTGATAAGTGTTATATGGGTTGATAAGTAAATTAATAATTATTATGTTTATAAAAATTAGTTGATATTGTAAACTAAAATAAAAACATATCATGTTAAAATATATTAGAAACATGCTAGAAGTGTACATATACGATTTAAGATTTACTTTTACGATTTTTTGTTTAATCAATTTACTTATAGCTCATCATATGCATTTTATAAAATTCTTTTAGTTTTATGTAAAATAATCACTAGCTGGTGGTGAGATAGATCTCCAAATTTATTTATTATTTTCTTGTTGGTTTGATTGATCCACAAAAAAATTTAGAAGTCACTACTAATTGACCTTTATTGATTTCTTTTGACTTTTTTTAGATCTCGTGCTAATTCGTCAAAAAAAAAAAGTTTAAAAGATAAGGTTTCTTTGTTCTAAAATCATAGGTCTTATTTCTATTCAATAAATAAAATACAGTAATCTAAATCAGATTTATATATATTAATTTTCTTTTCAAATTTACATTTTCTTTTTAATAATTGTATTTATGTGATTCATGATAAATTTAAATGGGACAACAAAGTTTGAAAATATGATTTTCTTTTCCCAATTTTGGTAGTGTTTTCAAATTTTCTTTTCTTAACATTTAAAAACATGGCAAAAGCAATATTTTAGAAATCAAAAGATTTTGGTTTTGTTTGGTAAAAATAAGCTAGCTAATAAGCTAGCTTATAAGCTAGTCCATCCAAACATGTACCAGAAGCTAGCTTATAAGCTAGTTTTTTTTTTTTTTTTTGAAATGCAGCATTATATTAACCAAGGAAAACCAACACAAGAGAGTTACCAAAAGCTAGTTTATAAGCTAGCTTTTTGAAACGCTATTTTAAGTAGCTTATTTTTTTTTTAAGCGAATTTTTTTTAAGGAGCTTTTTGTAGCTTTTTCCAATTATACCCGTATTAATATTAACTATTAAATTCAAAGATACCCTTTTTGGTCATTTTACATACTCATAAGCTAGTTTTTGCCAAACATAATTTGTTCATAAGCTAGCTTATCAGCTACTAGGAAGCTTATCAGCTACCAGCTAGCTTATTAGCTAGTCCATCCAAATATAGCCTTTATATCGAGTAATGATTATATTTTGTAAGTTGTTATCTTTTTAAATTAAGAGTTTCCAAAAACAATAAATCATATCTAGCACAATTGGTCTTCCGATCCTAAGGGGGACCAACATCTTGTGAAGCCTATGGATGAGATCCCAATCTATCCGGGTTTGATCTCAAGGGTAGTCAATTTAGGAGGAGTCCTCAGTCTTTCCTTGGGTCAGTCCAATTATAGACTGGACTGCCCCGAGCCCAGTCAAAGAATGTGGTTGGGCTCTAGGTACAGCGTAAGCAGGGCCGGAACAGTAGCAGATTAGTGAGCTACCCATGGATACTCGATACCACCGCAGAGACATGTGTGCTTATGTTCGTGGAAGTCGTTCCTTGGTTCGATGCCGCCATACCTTTTAAATAATTCTAATATTTTACAAATAACCTCACAATTTCTAAATGAGAATAATTTTATTTATGTATAAACTTTAAAGTATTACAAAATTAACAAACATAAACTTTTATAACTATGTATACCTTCGATGCCAAGAATTCTTACATGCTATATGCTCCGTCCATTTAAATCTGGCCAAATCATCGCCGGCGGCAGCCTTAAACCTCTTCCAATCATGAAGAACGGCGATCAGATCGGAGACCTTGGCTCTAATACTCCGGCAACAATTCGCATGAATAGTGGTTACCACGTTAACATCTCTACTATTTTGGCAAAATCCACTGAAGAAAACTGTGTCTAAAAACCTAACTTGAAGCCCTAACTTTGTAAATTCCCCGGCTCTCATAAGATCGAATAGAACGTCTTGTTCTTTCTTCCCCGGTGAATAGTCTTTCGCGTTGTACCATTCGTCGTACAACTCGATGGTTTTTTCGTTCGATCTGATCATGTAGAAACCCGTGTTGATCGGGTTGTTGACTGACCATTGATCGCCGTTGAAGTGGTCGACGCTGATTTGGAGGTCTAAGCTTTCGTTAGTTAATCTCGGAAATGGATTTCTTAGCCACAATACATCCATATCCTGTAGATTTCAACAATAGAAGACGGTTAGCTTCACGTCCGTTTTATTGAGACTGTATTTTTATACTTGAAACTTTACTGTAAAATATTTTGAAGGTAAAAAAAATCCGAACTTTTACGGCAAAAGGTTACCTTCAGAGTGTTTTATTGTAAAGTTACAAGTCTAAAAATGTGATCTTGGAGGATCCCAAGTCAAAAACTTGAAAACCACTTTAAACTTTGTTACCCATTTAAAAAGAAGTAAAAATAGTGACCAAACACTATGTTTATAGTATGGGTAAAAATATATTGATTTATAGGACCAAACTCTTCCATGTCATATGTAAAAGTGTTATGGTGTGTTTGTAATTAAGTCACTTATAATTTTAGGCATCCAAACAAGTTTTTTATGATAAAAAAAAGATATGTTAATAAGACAAATTTCTATATTGTTTATCAGAAAAACTAATAGAACATTTTTATTTAAAAAATGTACTAAAAAGTTGTTAAAACGTAAAAAAAATACATTTTATAAAGTTAATGTAACAATTTTTTTTATATAACACACAGCTGTTTGGTCCTATAAACTTAAATCTTCTCAAACAGTCTCTAGACATTTTTGTTGTTTGTATTGTTTGAATGCTCTAACCGTGAATATGAAGTTGTAGCCATGCTTAAGAACTTCGCCAAGAAATAGCGTTCTTCGCCACATCATTTTTATGAAATCATCCGACATGTAAAGCGCCTCGCCATCGTAGGCGACACCCTCCGTTTTGAGCTTGTAGCAATGGAGATTTAGAAAGTTGCATCTATCGTACGCGGTTTGATCAACCGCAACGATTAAAAGGTGTTTGGTAAGCGGGTGCGTATCTAACCCGAGCCAGAACGCGTCTAGGAAGATATCGAGCATGGGTTTATCCCCCTCCGTGTAGGCCTTATTTGCAACGGCTATGATCACGGTATTGTTTTCGGTTGCAGCCTTTGCCAATGCCTCCTCTAACTCATCTCCATGAAACTCTTGGTCACCGTAATTCGTCTGCAAAATGCACGAATTAGGACGGAAATATGGTACCAATGATCAAATATAGATCAACAAGACGCTCACCAACGTTGATGGCGATGGGGATGGTGATGGTGATGGTGATGGGGATGGTGATGGTGATGGTGATGGGGATGGTTTTAAAGATGGTGATGGGGATGGTGAAGGCAATGGTGAAGGTGAAGGTGAAGGGAATGGTGATATGAGTAGTTTCGGACGATAAAACTTATTGGTTATGTTTGTTAATGATAAAGATCCATCTTTGTTCGATCCAAGATAGATGACAACGAGAGATGCAAGGGAGAAAAGCCAAAGGCCAAGAAGAATTCGGGCCTTCGGGTGTTGATCAACGGGTAGTTCTTGTTCGAATGGTCTCATGACGACGGAATTAATCGTGTTTTCCGGCGAGTTTTTGGTGGTGGATGTGGGTAGAGGGATGGATTGATGTTATGTGATGTTGGATAGATGATGGAGTATGATGATGATGATCATGTTGATGGAAAGAAGGGTTGGGAAATGTTGAAGAAATTGAAGAAATTTGATTGACAAAGAAAGAGGGAATTTTGATATGATATGATATGATACAAGCCATTCAAGAGACAACTAACATAACTAACTAAGTGGGATATAGGATGAAACCTCAATGGACAAGCGACTTGTGTGTCTAATTTAGAGGACATCATATCAATTTAACAATTGGAAACCAAGTGTTGCATTGAAAACCTTTGTCTTGCGAATAAATACACAAACAGTCCTTGTACTTTTCCTTTGCCTGTTCCATCTTTTTCGTGTTTCAATGACACACTTGATCGCAGAGGTTGGGTTATAGAGACGACCATAAGTGCAACTAGTTCATGAAACATAAATATTGTTGAAGTGATATGAAACAAAACAAAGCAAGTAAACACTGAAAAGTAGAATGTTGTGGGCATTCGTAAGAGTCTTAGACCCATTTTTTTGAACATTCGTTTTGATTCCAGAATGCAACATAGATCTTTTTTCAAAGTTGGCATGATTTTGCCAAGTGTTGATTTCAAATATTATAGTATGCAGTGGAATTCCTATCATTTGTTATTTACATACGACATTTGTTTTTAAGTCACAGTTTCCTCTGTTTTTAGTTTACCCAGTTGCTTGTTGGCATGTATTCTCGTGTGAGGATACACCACCATCCTTATGATAGTCGAACCATGTTATATTCATGAGTATTTACTTATGCTTTTTGGTTACATATGTGTTTGTTAGTTCTTAGTTGTTCGTACCATCTGTTCCATATTGGTTATTGGTAAAGATCAGATATTTACTCTTGCATTGCTTAAAGACCGAATGCTTTCTTCAAGTCTAATCCAAAAATATCCTATGAATCATGTTTAATGAGGCAATGTGTTTCTCGATAACTTGTATATCCTATTACCCATTTAAAAAATCAAATTCAATCAAACAAATCAATATAGCGTAATCATAACTAAATTTTTAAAAAGCAATTTGATTTGTATAAAACTTCGATTTTAGTTTGATTCGTTGAAATCCCTTTATAAGCAACATCATTACCTTTATCATTATTAATATAAAGTTTCTTTTCACAAAGTGTTTATTGGGTAACTTACCTTAGCAGATGAGAATCATACCAGGTAAGAGCCATGGTAAGAATTGAGACTATTACTTGGTAAGTGAGGTTGGCGACTCTTACCCGGTAAGTGCTTAACAGGTAAATTGTTGCATACGATACCGTTATAATAAACTACATTCTTACTCGGTAAAGTAAGTTAAAAAGTGTTGGCACTTATCGGGTAAGCAGACCCTTACATAGTTCAATCAAGAAGGTGTTATTCAGGACAGGGGGATTGACTTGATCAAACAAAAGCCATCAGCAGTTGAATTTGCACTATTAAATATCTTTCATTTTCAAATGTAATACAATATAGAACAATTAAGGAAATGATTTTCACCAGATACATACAGAATCAACATTTCACTTTGACTTAGCACTGAATGCATCCATCTCCAGATAGGGACTCCTCATCATTCACTAACCACCTGCCATTTCCATGCTTACCCTTATAAGTTGCAACTTAAAACATGGGTGACTATCATAAATCAACATGACTGCTTCTTCTCCAATTTCTCCTTTCTTTTCCTGTTACTTCTACTTACTTCTTCTTGTGCCCTTATCTCACTTGTGCTTTTCTGATAACAACTTCGATGACGTACTATGCACGGATGACGAGAGACACACACTTCTGCAGTTCAAACATGGCCTCATAGATGGCGCAAACCGACTTGCTTCTTGGGTCGGTGTGGAAAAGGACTGCTGCAAATGGGATGGGATCGTTTGAGATAACTTCACCGGTCATGTTCAACAGATTCATCTTTGTGGTCGTTGTCTTAATGACTACAGCACGACCAAAGAATACGAAGAGGTTTTAAAGCAGAGACTAAAAGGGCATCTAAGTCCATCCTTGCTGAATCTGAAGCATATTAAGCATCTAGACCTGAGTTGCAACGATTTTGAAGGAATCCAAGTTCCGAGCTTTATGGGTTCTCTTGGAAACTTGAGATATCTTAACCTCTCACGTTCTGGATTTGGAGGAGCTATCCCGCCACAACTGGGGAATCTGACGGAATTGTGCACCCTGTGTCTTGGAAGTTTTTACGAAGATGATACCGATGAATATGAAGATACTAGAGTGACGAATATGAGGTGGTTGTCAACTCTCCGTTGGTTGAATCACCTAGATATGAGTGGCGTGGACCTCAGTAAAGCAATCGATTGGCTTCAGGTGATTAACACCCTTCCTTCTTTGGTCGAACTACATTTGTCTAGTAGTCAACTCTTGCATATACATCCCCATGTTGCTAGTCTTAATCTCACGTCCCTTTCCGTACTAGATCTTTCTAGAAACCATTTCAACGATAGTTCTATGCCACGGTGGATTTTCGGTATAACTGGTCTTGTTTCATTAGATTTAAGTTGGTGTGGTTTACATGGTCCTATTCCTAGCAGTATTCATAGCTTCAGTAACTTGACTTCTCTTGAGTTGCTTCACGTCTCTGGGAACGATTTCATGAGTTCTTCGTTGGTGTTAGAAGGGTTGTCTAACATAGGTGGTAGTCTCATATCGATAGAGATTAGTTCTTGTGGTGTTTCAAGTTCGGTTCTCGGTTCCCTTCAAAACTTGACCTCCTCTCTTCTTAGCCTTGACCTATCGCTAAATCAACTCACCAAGCCAATACCTAAATCGTTGGGTAGCCTTTGCAATCTGAGACATCTTGATCTGGGAGAAAATTATTTTCCAAATATTAGTTTAACAAGCCTTCTTGAAAGTCTTTTCGAGTGCAAAACACCGAGGTTGGAGTCATTGTCCCTAGAGTCCTCCGGACTTTCTTGTGATCTACCAGATGAACTTGGACAACTGATGAATCTGGTGCACCTTCAACTCGGAAACAACCGTATTGCTGGCATGATTCCAGATTCTATAGGACGGTTATCATTTCTAAAGTCATTAGATCTTGATGAGAATCTCGTTTCTGGTCCAATTCCATACTCGATTGGAGGATTATCATCTTTAGAGTTGTTAGATCTATCAAATAACCAACTGAATGGCACCCTTCCCGATAGCCTCGGTCAGCTTTCGAAGTTGAATACTTTAGATCTTTCTTCCAATTGACAGGTTTCGTGACAGAAGCTCATTTCGCCAACCTAACGGGATTGAAATACCTTAAGGGGACAGGCAACAACCTAATTCTAAGACCACACAGTGCAAACTGGATTCCCTCTTTCCAGCTGCAGTTCTTGTATTTAAATTCTTGGAATTTAGGACCTCAATTTCCATATTGGCTGCAACTGCAGAAAGATTTAGTACTTCTGGATATAAGCAACACCAGGATTTCATCAATCATCCCTGAACCATTTTGGAGCTTATTCCCCAATCTACAATATATAGATATGTCACAAAATCAAATTGAAGGAAGGTTGTTTGGTATAATACCTGCAATGCTTGTTGTAATCAACTTGAGTTCTAACAAGTTTAGCGGACAATTACCTCACCTCGCAAATACTTCATCTGCAATGATCCTGGATCTGTCAAATAATTCCTTCACAGGATCATTACATCATTTTTTGTGTCCTCATGGTGAGAAAAGCCTACAAAGTCTTAATCTAGCACGTAATCATCTATCCGGTGTCATTCCCGACTGTTGGATGAAGTGGCCGAATTTGATATTCTTAAACTTGGAAAACAACAACTTGTAAGGGGGGATTCCAAGAAGTTTGGGATCTTTATCTTCACTTGCATCATTGAACATGTGCAACAACAAGCTCTCTGGAAGATTACCTGATTCCGTGAAGAACTTGACGAACTTACAGATCCTTCAACTTGCTAGGAATGAACTCGTTGGGAGAATTCCAACATGGGTTGGAAGAGACCTTTCAAGTTTGAGAATTCTCAACCTCCGATCAAACAATTTTGATGGAAACATAACTCACGAGCTCTGTTATCTTACCGTTATCCAGATCTTGGACCTTGCTCATAATAATCTATCAGGAGATATTCCAAGATGCTTCAACAACTTCACCGTCCTGTCAAATAAAAGAAACGTCACACGTGGTCAATTCGTGTTCTTACAATTTGACGATATAGACGTTATGGGTATTGTTTCGTTGGTGAAAAAAGGACAAGAGTATACATACAGCACTATTCTTGGACTAGTGATGGTTTTGGACCTTTCAAGTAACAATTTTTCTGGGACCATCCCAAGCGAGCTAATGGCCCTTCAAGCATTGCAATCATTGAATTTATCACGAAATCAGTTGACCGGAAGGATCCCAGAGAATATTGGAGACATGGAATTACTCGAGTCCTTTGATGTGTCTCTGAACGAGCTTTTTGGGGAACTTCCAGTGAGCTTGTCAAGCTTGAGTTTCTTGAGTAGTTTCAATGTGTCCTTCAACAATTTGACCGGAAGAATCCCATCAAGCACACAACTTCAAGGGTTGAGCGAGTCAAGCTTCTTCGGCAACAAACTCTGTGGAGATCCGTTGACTCAGCGTTGCGGAAAAGTAGTACCTGATAGAGACCAAAAAGAAGGTGATGATGGATCACATGCAGCGGATTGGGGGTTGATTATTAGCATCGTGTTGGGATTTGTTGTTGGTTTTTGGGTCGTTGTGGCTCCAGTGATGGTTGGCACAATACAGAAGATTTCATATTTTCATTACTTGAGCAAATTGAGGCTTATGTTTTGTGACATTATCCATTAGTAGTGTGGTATTAACATGTGATGGCAAATGATGTAACATTGTTTATGAAGTTACTAGATGTATTGCTGAACCTTGAATTTGTCAACAAAACTTCTTTTACAGAAGTGTCCTGTGCAAGATTGGTAAGATGAAATTAGGAATGTATTTCACAAATTTGAGTACTTTGATCACACACACACACACACACACTCACACACACACACACATACTAGATGTATTTGTGAAATTCACTAGTTATGTTTGTTTATTTGATTGAAATTGGGTAAAATCAATTCAACTAATACCACTGATAATTTCCTTGATTAAATTATCTAATTTGAAGAACATTTAGCAAAACACCAGGAAAATCAAATGGAACAGTCAGGGATAACAAATAACAATATATCTCAAATGTGTAACATATATAAACAGAAATATCCAAAATTTATAAGAGATACCTTGAGTTGAGCCCATCTCCTTCTCAAATTTGGCCTCCATTTCACTAACCCCCCTGCTTCTTCTCCAATGTATAATTCATTCATATACTCCAAACCCTAAATCAACCAAATCATAAGAAAAAGAAAACCCTAAAGTCGACAAAAAATCATTAATCAACAGAAATTCGCATTCTTTTAATCAGAGAAACAGAAATCGACCTTAGAAATCTTCGTTCCCAAAATCTTCATCTGGAATTCTCCGCCGTAGAATGGTGGCTCTTGATATTGCTCCGCCGTAAATCGGCTGTTAAGTAGTAGTCGTTTGTGAAGTGACGCCGTTTAGTCCCTGTGGTTTGCAGAAAATCTAAAAATCATCCTTGTGCTTCAAATAAATCTAAATATTGCCACATGACTTATATTTTCTGTTGAAATGGTTCCCACCGTTAGTTGTAAACTTGTAATGCTACATACTTATCTCCATCCAAAGCAAGATTTATATGTATCAATGTTAATTTCACGTTTAAACAACATATAATGTTAAAACTTTAGAGGAAAGTAAAAAAAATGTGAACCACTTTTTTCATTGGGAACATGAGGACGAATCTCAGCCACTTATTAGATCAATAAAGACGGCTTTGACCGGTCTCCCCCCCTAATATCTCTACCATCCCATGAATCGCGTTAATCCTCTGTTATCGCGTCCGCCGTAACCGAAGATGTGTGGCAGAGATTCGTCCTCACGTTCACAACCAAATGTTAGTTATTGCATTTTGATAAGAATAATGCGAAACAAACCTTGTTCAAACACATATATAAAGATTATAGTATTTAATAATTAAAGTTTTATTAATCTACATTATTATCATCAAAAGTTTCTTCATATACTGTTAAACTGATAAATGATTCTTTTTATAGAATTTTCGTCAAAGAATATTGCTTATATATACTGGCTTCTCATATTATTATATAGAGGGAGGTTCATACGAAAAATGTAACTTTTTAAGAAAATGCGAGGAGTAATCTCAACCACTCATCTCGGTCAACAAATGTGGCTTTGACCGATTCCCCCCTTTAATAATCTCTACCCTCCCATGAATTGCGTCAATCCTCCGTGATCACGTCCACCGTAACCGCAAGATGAGTGGCTGAGATTGCTTCTCACTTTTTCTTAAATTGACATGCTTCTGGTTTGAACCTTCCCCTATATATACATAAGATTTATTATTGATACTCAGAAGCCAAGATGGAGAATATCATACTAGTATCTAGTCTTTGTACAAAAAACGTTTTAGAACTTTTATAGGTTTAAAAGTTTAAACCCACACTAGTTATCAAAATGGAGAAAAGATCAAGTAATGAGTTTAGCTTTATTTGGTGTTGATTTGTACATAGTGTAAGAGGTAGTTTATTTTATTTTATTTTATCTTCCCCTTTATAATTGAAGAGTGGATTTTAATTTAAATTATTTGGGTATGTGTTAATCGGTAAAATTCAATACTATCATTTACTTGTTCGTATCATATACTTAGTTACCGCACCTGAGGCCCAAGCAATAGCTTCTTGCTGCTTTAAATCTCTAAATAAGCATCCTCAATTAACTTCTCATAATATCATACATAACATTACTGCCTCTCTGTTCAAGACTACAGAAAAAAACAGAACAAACAAACAAATAAAATCCTCTTAACTTCCATCCAACTGCAAAAGCAGAACTAACAAGTAAAATCCACTCTTTCATAGATGGTAAAAAAAGTATATTGACATAACAGAATCTGCAAAAAAGCAATATATATGAAGACATATGTTGGGATGATGAACAAGAAACCGATACTTCTACATATTACTAATAAGAAAAACCAAAAAAATCATTCAGACGGTTATCTTAATGTAACAAAACTTAATCTATACAGACGGTTTAATGGAAAAACAACCGTATAACCCCCTAACTAACAAAAACCTGTACCAATTTCCTCTTTATTGAAATCTTGAATTCAATATCAAATCCCTGTTTCTTGAAATCTTGCCAATCTACCATTTCAATACCGATATCTCTTCTTTCTTGCCTTATCTACTTCCACCCATTCTTTATCGATCTTCCATCCGGGTTTATAATCCCCGCGATCATGCAAAAACTTGCATGCGTCGCCATATCCGCAGTACCCGGTATTCTTATAATCTTTACAAATATCCGGCTGGTAATCAATCCTAATTGAAGCCCTAATGTAATTAGAAGGAGGTCTAGATGGTCCACGAATCCCACCCGCTGTTTTCGAACTACCAACCGATTTACCATCATCATGTTCTACATTACCCTTTTGTTTCTCATCTGCTTGCTTAATAACTCTTTTCTTGATATCTTGGTCATCGGATCCTTTTCGTTTCTTCGAAGGTTTGATAAAAACAGGTTTCCAGTAGTTGCACACTGTAACGGAATCGAAAAAGAAAGATTAAAATCGTTATCAATCGGTCATAATTCAAGAAAATATATAGAACCTGTTTTGATGATTTTAAAAAAAGAAAATCGATATAAACATCATACCTTTTTCGGTGTTATGTTGTTGTTCTTCTTGGAGTTTTTCAGCCATTACGATTACGATTGATTACAATGTAGAAAGCTATTAGGGTTTGAGATTGAGATCGAAATGGAAATCGAGTTAGGGTTTGGATTTTGACGATGATGGAAGAATGAAGGGTTTTAATTAAGCCGGTGGGATTTGGGAATATATATCTGAAGTAACCGACTTAACGAATTCAAAATTTAAGGGTGATAGACACCCCACTCTATATCACCCTACTCTAGTGTAGGCTTTTTAATACCCTTCATTAATTAATTATAAATGTAATCATTACATCATCATTAAGTGATTTTATATTTTACTTATATTTTATATTTTTATTATTTTCATTTCATATAACTTTTTTATAAAATTTTTATTTCATGTAACCTTTTATTAATAATTTTATAAAATTGTACGAATATTATGTTAAAAAAATTATTATCATTTGTATTTTTTTTATGTATTAACATTAAAATAAAGTAATATTTTTTAAAAAAGAAAAATATATCTATAAAAAGTAATATGAATAACATTTGTCTATATATATTTATATGTTTCTTACTTCTTAATATTAATAACACTTGTCTTTGTATTTTTCTTACAGGAATATTACTTCTTACTAATTATGGGAAATGGAAAATATGATTATTATAGAATTCTTAAAGATGGAAAATATAATAACTATTTTATGAATTTTTAAGATTATAGAATGATTGATGATATATTCTATCAAATAAAAATAAAATAAAAAGTATCAGTTACTATTTTAGTTTTTAAATAATATATTCTATTATATTGTGCAAACCATATCTATACACACACTGAAATGTGTAAGGTTATAAAATAAATTATATGTTCTATATACAAAAGAAAAAAGATATTTGTCTTTTTAATTTATTTATATAAATTTTATTTTATTTTTATTTATGATTAAGATAATAACTACTATACATAAATTATTATTAATATTTGTTAATAAAAAAAAGAAAGATAAGAACAATATAAGAGAGAGAGAGAAAAAAAATTAAATGATAATGCAAACTTTTATGCTTTGACTGAATTAAATGATGTAGAGTAGGGTGTATTGATCCATAGGGTAGGGTGTGTGAATCCATACCCAAATTTAAAGCATATCCTACAAATCTTGGAAATAAAGAAACAAAGAATTCCTTTTATAAATCATGACTTTCCTGTATTTATTAGTTTGATATTTTTTACTAATTACATTATATATGGAAAGTTGTTCCTTTTAGTCCTTTTTACATTTTTTTAATTAGCTTATTAGTTATCAATTGAATTTAAAGTAGAGTTTAGACATTTCAAACTTGTAATAAAAGGTATCATGTTTTTCCGCTTAAATTTATACTCACAAGGCCATGACCCGACCTCAAGACTAATAATAATAATATCAATAACATTAGTAATCTAGTGGTCGGTAACATCCTTAGAAGGGATATTGGATGATATCCCTGTCGACCCGGGTTCGATTCATGGGATGAGCATGGGTCGGCTTTCGGATCGGTCCATGGTCGCCAAGGATTAGTCGGGTTCCCGTATGGATCCCGAATATCACGTTAACTTCGTATCAGAACGAGCCCATAAGTTATCTGCCATGCCGTTTAAAAAAAAGACAAGCATACTAACAATAGACGTCTTACCGACTCCTTCACGGGTCTATGTTGGATCCTATACTTTTTTTCCGTTTTAATGTTTTTTTCTTCACTAAAATGATGAATTAAAGTATGCACAATATCCTTATCTAGAAGTTAGTATAAAGCTCCACCTAGGAAAGGGGTAATAATGTATTATTGAGTGGTTTACAAAGTTAGGATAAACTCCAAATTGAATTATGATTCTTTTATGCATACAGTTTTCTGTTGTATTATGTTCCTTATCGAATGGATTTTTATAAAATTCTTTCTTGTGTAATTGTTTCTCTTAATTAATTTGCCTCTTCATATGGTAAAAATGAATATGATTTTATTGTAAAACTATCACAAGTGAAACAGAGTAGATGATAGCAATATTTAGTTTTACAAATGTTATTTCCATGTCAAGATTTTAAGTAAAATATTGAGTGTGCATTGCAAGAAGAGAGTGATTATATATACAATGTTTGGTTTAAATAAGAAATGCTAAAAATTGAAGAATTTTTTTTCCATATTTTAGAATTGACAAATATTTTATAATTGCTTCTAAGATTGACAAAGACCAAGTTTCTTAATTGCTACATAATGAGTAGTAGCAAGAAACAAACACTTCATTAATGACTTATGGAAAATTGATGCAGCATTACTAACATATGCCATCATTTGCACCAAAGCTTCCGCCACACTTTATACAGAAACCCGAAATATGCGAGTCTCCATACTTCGTTGATTGCCAAAGGTCCGACCACCACCCAGAAACCAAAGAAGAATCCAGCCACTAAGCAAGCTATCAACACCCAATCAACTTCATTTGCTTCACGTATCGGCCTATCACCATTTGTCTGTAATCTGCACTTTTGAAGAGGGGGTCCACAGAGTCGGTTGCCAATGAAACTGGATTCGTTGAAGCTCTGGATCTGAGTGCTTGTAGGGATTCTACCGGTTAAATTGTTGTAGGACACATTCAACCAATTCAAGAAAGTCATATTCGACACGCTCAATGGAATTCCTCCCTGAAGTAGGTTGGAGGACAAATCTAGCGATTCAAGCAATTGCATGTCACCAATGTTCTTTGGAATTCTTCCCGTCAATTTGTTTCCTGATAGATTCAAATAACGCAATCCCATAAGGTCCGTTAGCTTATTAGGAATGTCCCCAGAAAATTTGTTACCCGAGAGGTCAAGGGCTGTAACCAAATATAGGATGGTGTTATATGAGTACTCTCTTCCTTTGGTCACCAATGACGCGCTGCCCCAAACTTGATTTTGGACAAATTCATCGTAAAGAATGATAGGACTCGAGCTTTGTTTTCCAGACATTATGCTGAAGTTGGAGAAACATGTGGGCACGTTCCCGGTAAGATTGTTGTCAGCCAAGTCTAAGATCTGAATTGAAGTGAGCCGACAAAGTTCAAATGGAAACTTACCTTCCAACTTGTTCATACGAAGATTGAGAAGCTTCAATTTTGTAGCTTTTCTCCGGTTTGGGGACTGGGTGATTCCGGTGAGTTTGTTTTCTGCAAGATCAATGATCAGCAAGCTCTTTGAACTCAACACGGACACAGGTAATTTTCCAGAAAGATTGTTCTTGCGCATGTTCAATGATCTAAGCGAAGATACTTGTCCCACAGATTCTGGGATTCCACCGGATAATCTATTGTTCTCAAAGTTCACGAAATTAAGAGAATCCCAAATCACCCAACAATCTGGAATAACACCCGACAGGTTATTGTTGGCAAGATTAAGAAGTTTTAGCTGCCTCGGGTCATGGATCCTAGGACACAAGAATTTTTCTAGGGACCCAGAAAGTTGATTCATTGAAAGATCAAGGAATTCAATGTCGGGTAGATTGAAAGAACCAGGTAATGGACCCTCGAAGAGGTTGTGGCTTAGATCTACAACTGCTTCTGTAGAGAGGAAACCAAGATCTCGCGGCAACTTTCCTTGGATGCTATTATGGGAGAGATTTAAGAATTCTATCCTTGAGAATGTAGTCCAAAACCAATCCGGCATGCGATCTAAAATGTTTGCATCTGCTATATCTAACTCGGTCAAGTTCTTCTGAAACCGAAGCCATGAAGGAAAACTGGGGCCTAAATTCCAAGAGCCTATCCTCAACACCTTCAATTGGAAAGATGGAACCCAATTTTCAACACTTGGATGGAATGTTAACTTGTTGTTCTCAGCCTTTAAAGTGGTGAGTGCTGTGAGATTGGTAAAGTGATGTACAGTGAGCGAACCGTTCAACAGATTGTTATCTACGAAGAGAAACGTCAATTTGTTAAGGTGTCCTAAACCACGAGGAAGACTTCCAGTCAACTGATTGTTTGAAAGGTCTAACCGTTTCAATGATGAAAGTCTTCCTATTGAACTTGGGATTGGGCCAGAGATTGACTTTCCGTTAAGCATTAACGTCTCTAGATTTGATAAACTTCCTATAGAATCAGGAATTTGACCAGATATAAAGTTGTTAGAACTCAATGCTAACTCAATAGCATTCGGAATTTGACCAGATATATAGTTGAAACCAAGGTCCAAGTAAACCAACTTGTTTAGATGTCCAAGTTTGTGAGGTAAATAACCGAAAAGAAGATTGCCCCAAAGTCCTAACGACTCCAGCTTCGGCGATTCACATTCACAAAAGTTTTGAAGAAGCTTGGACATACTTCCTAAGAAATGGTTAGCTTGAAGAGCAACAAACCTCAAGTTGCAAAGATTAGCCAATGAATTCGGCAACGTCTCGTTGATATCGTTGTTGGATAAGTCGAGGCTAACAAGGGAACTCATGTTCTGAAGATCGGGAAGAATAGGACTTGTTAGATAGCAGCTAGCGAGATCTAGAGAAACAAGATCGGTTAGGCTAGATACCCCCTTGAGCAACGACGAGTGATTCATGACGTCATTCCCAGATACACGAAGAATCCTGAGGGATGTCAACTTCTGAAAACCAACACCAATTCCAAGGTCTAGATTTTGAAAAAAGCAGTTGGTTAGATCAAGGGAAACGAGGCTAGTTAGATTAAAGATCCACCGAGGCAAAAAACTATCGCTGAAAATGTTGGTAGAAAGATCAAGGACGGAAAGTGATGTGAAGTTAACGGTGTGTAGTTGATGTGGGATTTGAGGAAGTGAACAAAACGACAAGCGTAATTCTAACAAAGACGGGAGGCCGTTCATCACATGTAGCCAGTCACGCTCACGACTTAGGTCATAACCGCTCAAATCAAGGTGCTGCAACATATGAAGACTAGACAACCAATGCAGATTCTCAACGGGAAACGGGCTTTGCCACACCTTGCCAAATCGAAGATCAAGAGAGTGCAACATGGTCAGATTCCCGAGTTGATGAGGGATCTTTCCGTCAAATTGAGACATTGAGAGATTAAGATACCGAAGATTTTGAAGAGAAGCAATGAAACCTGGAATTGGTATCCCTCCAAAGTCATTGCAGCTCAAGTCCAAGTGGATAAGATGCTTCAAAGACAACAAGGAAGGATTTATATTCCCACCCAACATCAGTTTTGATGCCGCTTCAAGTTCAGCATCGGTGTCATAAGGACCATGACAATGACCAGGGAGGCCATCATCGGGTCCTCCTAGGCGAATCTCCACAACATGACCCGTCACCTTATTGCACACGACACCGACCCATTTGCAACAATCGTAGTTGGAGGCGGTCCAAGAAAAGAGGCGGTTAGCACCATCAACGAGATCGGTTTTGAACTGCAAAAGCGATGTTCTCTCACTTTCGATGCATAGAACATGGGTTGAGTTTTCGTAATCACCGAGAGCACAACAACAAAAACATAGTGCTAAAACCGTTAGAAACCAAAGGATGGAAGAAAGAAATATGAAAGGTTTCATGATATGAGTATGCCTTGCAAACTTCAATATGGGCAACGACTATATGAAAACTAACTTGATATATATATATATATATTATATAGAGGAAAGTTCAAATGTGAACCACTTTTTGGTTGTGAACGTGAGGACAACCGAGAGCGCGACACGTGGCGGCTTTAAGTGTGGTCCCCCCCTTTAATTCAATGCCCTCCCATGAATCGCGCCTAGTCATCCGCCGTGGATCGACGTGGCGCCTAGTCATCCGCCAAATGTCACCCCTATGTATATATAGGGGTGGGTTCAAATGTGAACCACTTTTTGGTTGTGAACGTGAGGACAGCCGAGAGCGTGACACGTGATGGATGACTAGGTGTCATGTCAGGTCCACGGAGGATGACTAGGCGCGATTCATGGGAGGGCATTGAATTAAAGGGGGGGCCACACTCAAAGCCGCCACGTGCCGCGCTCTCGGTTGTCCTCACGTTCATAACCAAAAAGTGGTTCACATTTGAACTTTTCTCTCTCTCTATATATATAAATATATAAATATAAAGATGTGTTACAATGTAATAAAAATGGTTGTCTCGGCCTTATAGTACGGATATCATTGTGTCGGAAGTAATATATATATTTTTTGGCATCTTTATATAATTGTATGGAGGAAAATGAAGTTGTGGACCATGCAAGTCTTGTGGGGAGACTTGATGAAAAATTTGGAGTCAAGTGTGGATTGAGCATCTAGTGGTCGACTTAATTGTGTGAAAAAGGTACAAAGGAGTAGTAGAAAACCGTTGATTTCACATTTAGTGGACGACTTGTTAAAATGTACTATTCTTTATAGTTATAAAAGATAAAGAGAACAATAAAGGGTATTCCAGACTTTGTGTCGACTAATCTCAGCAAGGTTCACCAACCGCTAAGCATGTTGTCCTGAACTAATCCCCAGTAGCTACAATTTGAAAGTATCTGGATTCGAACTTAGGGTAGAAGCGTTAACAAGTTACTTCCCTACAAGCTTTAACCATTACGTCACAATCATGTTGTGAAGAAAAAAAACTACTTTTTTGAATACATGAGCGTTAATTAAAATAGTTTATTTGCTACAACTGATCTAATTTAGCCACAATAACCATCTGCAGCGGGAGGCGGTACCGGCCGGTACCCACCGGGAACACCGCCGAGGATGAAATGGTACCACCGGTATAGCAAGAAAATCGGTATAGCCATGCCGTTGAGAATCCACCCCACCCTACCCCACCCCACCCCACCCCACCTTCTCTCTCTTTTCTCTCTATCTCTCTCTTCTTTCTCTATGAGATTGGTATGAGTGTGGATGAATTGGTATATAAGGATTGGTAAGGTGTTAGTAACATAGTGAAGTCTGATGTGACGCTGATGTGGCAGCTGATACCATTGGTAAGGGATAAAACCATTGTGGATGGAAAGATCCATCCTTCGAAGAAACAAGAGAAAATAAATTTACCAGTTTTTTCCATTTTAAAATATAATTATAATAGCCATCGTGAAGTTATTATAGTTTATTTTATTTTGTGAGGGTGTTTAAAATATCGTATTTTGTAATTATATTGTATTTATGTTATTGTCACCTTTATTCGTATACTAATTATAAAGTAGCAACAAGTACATCAATCATATAATAAGATAAAACAAAATAAAGTTAAAAATACTTTATATTAGCGCTTACGATTATTTAGTGGATGAATTACAAATTTTTTACTAAAGAAAGTTTCTTAAGATTGAGACTAAAATCAAATTACTTATCAAATATGATTAATATGATAATTTATGGACCTTTTGTTTAATGCAATAACTTTTTAAGTGATGTAGATTTCGTGAAGATTTAGATGTAAACGTATATAATTTTTTTGATGTATTTGGTTTGTAGGATCTTAAATTAAGCTGATGTGAATTGTGGAATTGGTGTTAGGCTATCGGTAGCACAACCCATAAATCCACAAGCTCACTCTACCGCATCATCGTCGCATCAACTTTACCCACAAACCCACAATAAACCCACTATATCAAGTACCACACAACCACAATACCTTCAATTAAAGAAAAAGAAAAAAAAAGAGTGTGGGAGAGGGAGAGGGAGCGGGTTCAATGTGTTCCTGAACCCAATCTCCAAACTGCTCAGGAAGTCCGCCCACCCTGTATCCCAGCCCACTTGGAGCCCGCCCAAACCACCTAACAAGCTAGAGATGGGCATTCGGCCCGAGCCTGGGCCGAGCCCGACGAAAAACCCGTCCCGACAGTTGAAAAGCCCGGCCCGGCCTGACCAAAGCCCGGTCCTAGCCCGGGTATAGTTTTGGAAGTTTTAAAAGCCCGGCCCGGCCCGACCGGCTTGACAGGCCCAGTCCGAGGCCCGGCCCGTTTTCAATGGCATTTTCGTAATTTTCTTGAACTTTTGAAATATATTTGTTTTATATAGTTTAGTTTTAATGTTTTAAAATAAAATAAATCTAGTTTATATAGTATATTATCATTATTATTAGAATTATAAAAATAATTGTAGTTTTATAAGTTGATAAAAAGAGAAAAAAAAAGGGAAAAAAAATATTCAAGGCCCGGTCCTTAAAGCCTAGGCTTTTTCTACATGTAACAGGCCAGATATCACACTCCAGGCCCGGCCCGGCCCGAGCCCGGTCAAAGCCTGGTCAAATCAAGGCCCGAAAAGCCTGGTCCTTACGAGGCCCGATCAAAGCCCGGCCCGACCCGATTTTTGCACACCTCTATAACAAGCCCGATCAACTCGATGGGGTGCTACACGTAGCCTTATAAAGTTAAAGAGGTTGAATGAGATAAGTTCTCAAATAAAAGTGACTGGATTGGGGTTTTCAAATGGTCTCATACCATCCGATCGTTAACCCAAATTATTATCCCCAAAATGATGTATTAAAGTCACCACTTTTATGGGGAAAGGGAGTGTATTGCTATCCCTTTACTACTTCATTCTGCATCATATGTATCTACCTCTTCTTAACAACCTACAAATAGTATTTTATCCTTTTCTAAATGGTGCCATTAAAGGTCTAAAATGGAGATGATCACACAATCTAATTGATTTTTGGAATCCATTTTGATATACTGTCGATTGGAGTCTTAGATTTAGAAAAGGCTACTGATTTAATTTTTTTCTTTTCTTTTTATTGAGTTTTAATCAAAACTACGTAGTTTTGATATGTATTGTACCTAAGCTTAAGTACATGACAACAATACACTCCTTTTTCCCTTTCATATTTTAAACACACTTTATAGAATACGATCAAATTCTCATACCATCCGAATCCCAACTTGTGAGACAAGAAATATGTAAAGCTAGGAGGATTGGTTCACTTGAAACAATAAATCTTGAAATTTATAGAATTTTTATTACAAAAAGGCTCTTAAAGAAAAACAAGTAAACACTACTCCATAATCTTTACCCTGGATTTTCGTGCTTTCAATTCCGCAATTTCCGTCTCCGCTTTACACACGACTCCTCGCTTGTTTGCGCCTTCAATTCCACAATTTCCGTCTCCACTTTACGCACCAGTCCTTGCTTGTTCTCTGTCTTCAATTCCGCAATTTCCGTCTCCGCTTTACGCACCACTCCTTGCTTGTTCTGTGCCTTCAATTCCGCAAGTTGAACCTTCAAACTGGAATATTTGAGACTCAAGTTTCGGAACTCTTCCATGCATCCCACATTGGGTTTTCTATACCACATGGTGGCTTCATACTCGAGACACCTAATAAGTTCGTCCCTATCCTTATCATCTGGCCAACAAATCATCCTTTCGAGATTTGAGGTGTGAAACATCGCATGAAGAACCGAGAACCTGTTTATCTCACTACGTGTCGGGAAGTACCGCTTGAAAATACAATTGCTTGGACAAAAATTCTTCACATCTAGTATCAGCCATACTCAGAAAGAATTTTTTTTGTTCTTTATTTTTGGTTTGATGTTTGAAATCAAACCTCGTTAGATCTATATATACACATATACCTCGTTTGATTTTTGGAATGTCTCCTTTTAAGAAAGGAAACTATTTTATTAATGGAATTAATATGTATCATTTTAAAAAAGGAAAGTTAATCAAAGGCAAATAATAAATAATCAACAGACAGTATTCAGTTCATAAGATTTTTGAGAAATCAGCTTGTTTTGTGCCCATCCAATCTTCTTCATCTATCGTCAAAAAAGTTTTACGAACTTGCTTCCCAAGCCCCTAAATTTTTACTTATTTACTCTCTACCCCTTTAACAATCACAACAATATCAACTTTTTATATTTAGGATATCTTTTGCAAATTTTCATTTTTAGTTACTTAGTTGGCAATATTAATTAAAAAATTATTTCTAAAAGATGAATATTTGATTTGATACCAGTATATATTTTTTTTTTCATTTTTGAACGGATTTTCAACACTTCCACAAAAATGACTCATAAGCAAATATAACCGCATATATCATCGAGAAAGTGGGATCTTGTAAAACCAACATATATCAGAAGGCAAAGCCAGACTCTCAACATAATCGATTCCTGTAGCGAATAACACCAGTTTTGGGGTATATTCGAAAACGTCGTACAAGCCTTTGGATGGGTCGTAAAAGATTAAATGGTTGGATTTAGAATCACCCACGACAATTCTGTCGTCTTCCAAAATACAAACGATCCTGAGGTGGCTATAGTCACGTTCAACACCTACCTTGAATGAGTATCTTTTCGACCATTCCTTTTTGACAACATCTACCTCGAATGAGTACCGTTTCGACTGTTCCTTTTTGACATATTGTTCTGTATTCTGCACCCACACATCGAATGCACCACCCCTCTTGGTGGCAATGCAAAGTCGTATTTCTAGTGTACCCAAACGAGATGAATGCTCATCATAACCACCACTGATTTCCGGGTGCAGAACACCTCTTGGTGCATTCATCCTCGAGCATTTCATCTCCTCGACATCAAGAACAATAATCTCCAATCCCCAAATGGGGCAACAGGAAATCCAATTCAAATATCCATTTAGATACACACCCGCATCTTGGAAACGGAAAAGGCAAGCACTTCTAAAAAAGTCGGTTCTCGGTGTGGTCCATGAACCGTCTTTAAGACTAAAAACATGACAATATCGTCTAAGAGTTTTTTCACAGACACGGTCCTTGTCAGCGCAAGTACAAAGTGGTTGATTATACGCGATAACAATCTTCGAGTCATCAGGGGTTGCCTTGTAACCATAACCAAACCCATATGCACGTCGATTCCCAGCAGAAATACAACATGATTGAGGTGGAGCTGGGAGTTGCTTGGCCGCACGGGTTAATGGATTGTATAGCATCAACAGAAAAACATCCCTCCTTTCGAGAGCCAAAATGACTATCCCATACAACGTACCAACGACAACGACTTTTTTCCATTTTCCACGAATTTCAAAAGGAGAAGGAAGCTCGAAAGTTGAATAAACATTTTCGTCATTTAAAGCAAGAAGATATATGTCGGAAAGGAGGAGCTTTCGATGTGACTTAAAGTAGAACTCTGTAATCTGAGCGTTCCAATAAGTCAATACACATTTAGTAAAGGGTTCCGAATATGGGTTAGATCTTTCAAAGGCTTCCATTTCCAAATTGAAGGAATTTTAAAGGGTGCAACCGTATTATCTTAAAGGGTGCCACCGTATATATATATATATATATATATATATATATTTATATTTAAAAAATAAAAATAAATTACAACTTACATGATTAGAGTAATGCTGATACAAAAATCTTCTATAGTTCTACTTAACAAAAAGGGAATGGAAAAAAATAATTAATTCTTTGATCTTTGACTCTGGTTTATAAGTAAAAATCTTCTTGATTTGTTGAAGTTGATTGCTCATATATATATATATATAATTAGAGGAAAGTTCAAATACAAACCACTTTTTGGTTGTGAACGTGAGGACAACCGAGAGCGCGACACGTGGCGGCTTTGAGTGTGATCCCCTCCTTTAATTCAATGCCCTCCCATGAATCGCGCTTAGTCATCCGCCATGGACATGACGTGGCGCCTAATCATCCGCCACGTGTCGCGCTCTCGGTTGTCCTCACGTTCACAACCAAAAAGTGGTTCACATTTGAACCCACCCCTATATAATTATGTATATATATAGAAAGAGGTTCAAACGAGAATGATAACTTTTTAAGAAAACACGGAAAACTTTTGTTTATGTATAAAATCATATATGATTCACCGATAACGAGAAAAAATTGAATTTTTCGCAACTTAAGTTGCAGGTAAATAGATAGGATTCTGAATTGCTTTTAATATTAATGATAAGGACCAAGTTCCTCAATTGAAATATTGTTGCATAATGACTAGGGAGCAATAGCAAGAGACATACACTTCAATTCATCAATGACTCATGGAAAAATGATGCAACATTACTAAATATGTTATTACAATCTCACACAAAGCTTGTGCCATACTTTATACAAAAACCCGAAATATTCGAGTCTCCATGCTTTGCTAACCGCTAAAGGTCCAACCACCACCCAAAACCCAAAGAAGAATCCAAACACTAAACAAACTAGCAACACCCAATCAACTTCATGGTTATTTTCTTCACCTATCAACTCATCACCATTTGTAGGTAATCCACATGAATCTCGAAGAGGGGGTCCGCATAGTCGGTTGCCGACGAAACTGGATTCGTTGAAGCTCTGGATCTGAGTGCTTGTCGGGATTCTACCCGTTAAACCGTTGTAGGACACATTCAACCAATTCAAGAAACTCAGATTCGACATGCTTGATGGAATGCCTCCCTGAAGGAGGTTGGATGACAAATCTAGAGATTCAAGCAATCGCATGTCACCGATGCTTTGTGGGATGCTTCCTGACAGCTGATTTCCTGATAGATTCAAATAACGCAATCCCACGAGGTCCATTAGCTTATCAGGGATGTGCCCGGAAAATTTGTTGCCCGAAAGGTCTAGGGTTGTCACCAAGTATAAGATGGTGCTATATGAGCTCTCTCTTCCCTTGGTCACCAATGATGCACTGCCTAAAACTTGGTTTTGGACAAATTCATCGTAAAGAATGATAGGACTCGAGCTTTGTTTTCCGGACATTATGCTGTAGTTGGAGAAACATGTGGGCACGTTCCCGGTAAGATTGTTGTCGGCCAAGTCTAAGATCTGAATTGAAGTAAGCCGGCAAAGTTCAAACGGAAACTTACCTTCCAACTTGTTCAGACGAAGATTGAGAAGCTTCAATTTTGTAGCTTTTCTTCGGTTTGGGGATTGTGTGATTCCGGTGAGTTTGTTTTCAGCGAGATCAATGATCAACAAGCTTTTTGAACTCATCACGGACACGGGTAATTTTCCGGAAAGATTGTTCTTGCGCATGTTTAATGATCTAAGAGAAGTTACTTCTCCCACGGAATCTGGGATTCCACCGGATAATCGATTGTTCTCAAAGTTTAACACAAAAAGCGAATCCCAATTCACCCAACAATCTGGAATTATACCTGACAGGTTATTGTTGGCAAGATTAAGAAGTTTTAACTGCCTCGGTTCCTCGACCTTTGGACACAAGAATTTCTCTAGAGACCCTGAAATATGATTTGTTGAAAGATCAAGGAAATCTATGTCGGGTCTATTGAAAGAATCAGGTAATGGACCATCGAAACGATTGTCGCTTAGATCTACTACTGCATTTGTAGCGAGAAAACCGAGATCTTGTGTCAACTTTCCTTGGATTCTATTGTGGGAGATGTTAAGAAATTCTATAGCTGAGAAGGTAGTCCAAAACCAATCTGGCATGACGTCTGAAATGTTTGAATTCGATATATCTATCTCGGTCAAATTTCTCTGAAACCGAAGCCATGAAGGAAAACGGGGGCCTAAATTCCAAGACCCAATTCTCAACACCTCCAATTCGAAAGGCGGAACCCAATTTTCAACACTTTGATGCAGTGTTAACTTGTTGTTCTCAGCCCTTAAAGTTGTCAAAGCCGTGAGATTTGCAAAGTGTCGTACAGTGACCGAACCATTCAACAGATTGTTATATACACTGAAAAACTTCAAATTTTGAAGGGTACCTAAGCTGTTAGGAAGACTTCTGGTAAATAGGTTGTTAGACAAGTCTAACCACTGCAATGACGAAAGCCTTCCTATAGAATTTGGGATTGGGCCGGTGATCGAATTGGCGTTAAGAACTAACATCTTTAGATTTGGCAAGTTTCCTATAGAATCTGGAATTCGACCGGTTAGAAAGTTGAATCCAAGGTCAAAGGTAACCAAATTCTTTAGAACTCCAACTTTTTCCGGTAAATAACCAACTAGATAATTGCCCCAAAATCCTAAAGACTCGAGCTTAGACGTTTTACATTCACAAAAGTTTTGAAGAAGTTCGGACACACTTCCAAACAAATGGTTAGATTGAAGAGCAACGAACCTCAAGTTGCAAATGTTGACCAATGAAGTAGGGAGCGACTCGTTGATTTTGTTGTTGGACAAGTCGAGGCTAACAAGGGAACTCATGTTCCGAAGATCGTGGAGAATCGACCTTGTTAGACTACAAGTACTGATATCTAGAGAAACGATATTCGTTAGGCTAGATACCCCTTTTAGCAACGACGAATGATTCATAACGTCATTCCCAGAAACGTGAAGAATTCGAAGAGATTTCAGTTTCTGAAAACCAACGCCAACTCCGGGGTCTAGATCATGAAAGAAGCAATTGGTTAGATCAAGGGACACGAGGCTGGTTAGGTTAAAGATCCACCGAGGCAGAAAACTATCGGTGAAAGTGTTGTAGGAAAGATCGAGGATGGAAAGTGACGTGAAGTTAACGGTGTTTAGATTATGAGGGATTTGAGGAAGTGAACACGAAGCCAAACGTAATTCTAACAAAGACGGGAGGCCGTTGATCACGTGAAGCCAGTCGCGTTCGCCGCTTAGGTCATAGCCGCTCAAATCCAGGTGCTGCAACGTACGAAGACTAGACAACCAGTGCAGATTCTTGACGGGAAAAGAGCTTTGCCACAACCCGTATCGGAGATCAAGAGTACGCAACATGGTCAGATTCCCGAGATGGCGAGGGATTTGTCCGTCAAATTGAGACATCGAGAGATTAAGGTATTTCAGGTTCTGAAGAGACGCGATGAAACCTGGAATCGGGATCCCTCCAAAGTCGTTGCAACTCAAGTCCAAGTGGTTAAGCTGATTCAAAGACAGCAAGGAAGGATTTATATTCCCGCCCAACATTTGTTTTGATGCCGCTTCAAATTCAGCATCGGTGTCATAAGGACCGTGACAATGGCCGTGAAGGCCGTCGTCAGGTCCTCCTAGTCGAATCTCCTGGACATGACCTGTAACGTTGTTGCATACGACACCAGCCCATTTGCAGCAATCGTCGTTGGAGGCCGTCCAAGAAGAGAGACGGTTAGCACCGTCTATGAGATCCGATTTGAACTTCAGAAGCGCCGTTCTCTCACTTTCGATGCATCGAACGTGATCGGTCGAGTTTTCGTTATCACCGAGAGAAGAACAACAAGAACATAGTGCTAAAACAGTCAGAAACCAAATGATAGAAAAAGAAGGGGGAGAAAGAAGCATGAAAGGTTTCATATCATTTATTGGGTGAGTGATGGTATATAAGTAAATGTGGTTCTTCAGTTAGCAGCACATATATACTAATTTGAAAGTGTGTAGATATATATATTTTCAATTCTTGCATCCACAATTGTATTATTTTCAAACCCAAAAACCCCACTTGATATATACAAGTTGACATAAAGTTGGTTGACTAAGTTGACTCTAGAAGTCACACCACATAACTTGGGGTCCACCCACATATAGTGAATAGTGTGATATCATTGTTTTTTTTCTTGGAAATTAGGAGTCAATGGTGGATATATAGCAAGTCCAAGAGAAATAATATGTCTCTTACTGATTCATGTGGTGGAAGTAGCTTTATTTTCTTTTTTTCTTTTCTTGGCATCATTGATTAATTGTATGGAGGAATATAAATGTTTGCTAAATTAAGTATCTTCCAAATTTTGAGTCGACCAAGTCTTGTGGATGACTTGATGATGAAACTATGGAGTTGATCCTAGATTGAGCATCTAGTAGTCGACTTAGAATGTTATCCAACAGTTTCATATTGATCTGGTATTTTTATACAGTGTTTCATTTGATGTTGGACCAAACAAAAACGAATACGATAATTTTTCCGATAAATTGTTTCTTTATTATTCTTTTATATGTATATGTTAGAAAATTGAATTAGAATGTCTTTTTTATATATTAGATATGTTTGTTAGTGAATTTATATTGAAAAAAAAAGTTAAATATGTGTGGTGAATATTTTCAAAAGGTTGATATTTTATAACAAGAAAATGGTGTGGTAGTGGGATAGTGCGTATACAAAAATCTGTTACAATTCCATCATAAAATTTGACGAATTTTTGATTAAAAAGCATAAGTAGTGGAGTTGTTGTAAATTTTCGACGAATTTATGATGGTGGTGAATTTTGATAGTTCTACTAGAAATTTGTTGGAAATATGCTGAAAAATTCCATCTGTAACAGTCCTTTGTTTAGTACTGGAAAGTGGTATTTCGTAAATGAATTTATGTAGAAGCCGCGTCTTCTCAAAACTTGTCTCTTTCAGTTAAAGAAAATACTCTATAAAAAGACCAACAACAAAGCTAAAACGCGAAAACCAACAACTCTAGCTTTTCCATATATAAAAAAAACAACTCTAGCTTTTCTTATTTTTTGGGTCTTACATTTAATTTGTTAATCGTATATAACATTTGTATTTTAAAGTCAATTACATATTTAACGTAGTACTGGTACATTGACTTCTTTTTATATGACGTCTAAACATTTTTTTTTTTGGTTTTGTTTTGGATAATAATGTCACAGTCAGACTTTTATTAAATTATTACGCTCATACGCATAGCACGTGATTTTTTAAAGGATATATGTATTTATTTATTTTTTTGGTTTTTATTTAAATTTAAGTCGCATATAATTAACGCCTGAGACATGCACATAAATGGAATTTGTTCATTTTAGGACTATTTACCAAACAATACCCGGTAAAAACTGTATGGAATAAAAGGTCTGACGAGAATAAGAGGCTCTGTTTTTAACATCATCTATGTTTTCATCCGTAGATGACAACTAAATTAAATAACAGAGTACTAAAATTAACATTTAGAAACCAAATGGTACACAAAAATGTTATCATGGTTTCAGATCCACTTAATCTGATTCTCGCTTAATTGGGTGGCATTCTAAACAACTTGTTACAAGCAATACAAATCTTGTACCACACTTGGTAGAGAAAATAAAAGTAAGCACTTCTCCATACTTCGCTAACAATCAGAGGACCAACCAAACCCCAGAACCCAATTATAAATCCAACCACAATGCTAACGATGAATCCCCATTTCACTCCATCTGATTCATCATCTTCATCATCATCCTCTCCATCCGAATCCCTAGGTGGGACCGTGTTTTTGTTGCACACCTCCGCAAGTGGAGGCCCACAGAGCGTGTTTGCCATAAAACTGGACTCGTTGAAGCTCTGAAGTTGAGTACTTGTTGGGATTTCTCCGGTCAGTTTGTTACTAGACAAATTCAACCAATTTAACGTTGTCAGCTTCGACATGCTCGAAGGAATCCTCCCATCGAGCTCGTTCGCCGACAAATCAAGCGATTCAAGTAATCCCATTTCACCAATCGCCTCCGGAATTCTTCCCGTTAAATGATTTCCCGACAAATTCAACCATCGCAACCCCAAGAGTCCCATAATCTCCACGGGAATGGGGCCCGAGAATTTGTTACCTGAAAGATCCAACGTCGTAACCAAATACAAAATCGTGCTATATTCAAACTCTCTTCCTTTAGCCACCAACGATGCACTGCCAAGAACTTGCACTTGAAAGGGCAAATCGTATAGCACAATTGCGCTCGACTTTTGCCTTCCGGACATGATGCTGAAGTTGTGGAAACATGTTGGTAGGGTTCCCGAAAGATTGTTATGAGCGAGATCCAAGATCTGGATAGAAGTGAGACGACAAAGTTCGTCTGGAATTTCGCCTTCTAGCATGTTTGACCTAAGGCTGACTAGCTTCAACTTCGTTCCTTCTCCATCTATCGACAACGGTATTCTTCCGGTGAATTCGTTCTCGGCAAGCTCGATGATTTGTAAGCTTTTCAAGTTCAAAAGAGACGCAGGTAGTTTTCCAGAGAGCTTGTTATTGCGAATGTTGAACGATTGGAGGGAAGATAAGTTTCCCACGGATTGCGGAAGTTCTCCAGAAAGATAATTGTTCTCAAATTTTACGACCGATAAAGCTTGCCAATTCGTCCAACAATCTGGGATAACACCCGATAGGTTGTTATCAGCTAAATCAAGAACCAGCAACTGTCTTTCATTCTCTAAACTAGGGCACAAGAACGGCTCAAGAGATCCCGAAAGATTATTGTTAGAAACATCTAGAAGAACGAGGTCAAGTTCGTTGAATTTTCCAGGCAACGGGCCTTCGAACTGGTTATCACTTAGATCCACTACCGCATTTGGTGCAAGCATAAGATCTCCTATCAACATCCCTCGGATATTATTGTGAGACATATTCAAGAAACTGACATCCGGAAATGAGATCCAAAACCAACTAGGCACAATGTCTGAAATGCCCGCGTTGGCTATATCCAAATTGATCAAGTTTTTTTGTGACCGAATCCATGAAGGAAAACGAGGGCCGAGTTTCCAAGAACCGATTCTGAGTCTTTCGAGCTGGAAAGGAGGGATCCAGTTATCGACTCTTAGTTCTAGAGTTAACGTGTTTGCCTCTGCCCATATAGTCGTCAATTGCGTTAGATTCACAAAGTGATCTTCGGTTAAAACACCCGTTAACGAATTGTGATGCACACTCAGATATGTCAATTTCCCTAACTGACCTACACTTTTAGGTAGACTTCCATTGAAGTTGTTGAAAGAAATCTCTAACCAATCCAATGAAGTTAAGTTCCCAATTGAATCTGGGATGGGACCAGAAAGGGAGTTAACATTTAGCATCAATTCTTTCAATTTTGACAATCTTCCTAAAGAATATGGAATCACACCAGAAATGTAATTGAAAGCAAGATCAAGAGTGGATAGATTTTCAAGATGTCCTAATCTGTCCGGTAAACGACCAGAAACGAGGTTTGCACTGAGAGCGAAATACTCCAACTTTGGCGAACTACATTCGCATAAGTTATCTAGAAGCCCCGATACACTTCCGGTGAAATAATTAGCTCGGAGATCGACATACGTCAAGTTGCAAAGGGTACCGAATGAGTCCGGCAACGTCTCCTCGATTTGATTTTGTGACAAATCGATACTAACAAGAGAAGTCATGTTCTCAAGACTACCGAGAATCGAAGTTGAAAGATTACTGGTACTAATATCTAAGAAAACAAGACCCGTTACGCTCAACAACCCCTTCAAAATGGACGATGAATTCATAAAATCGTTTTCAGAAACGTGAACGAACTTTAAATCATTCATGTCACGAAAACCATGAACGCTACTAGGAACCGGACCATGGAAAAGGCATCTGGTCAAATCTAAGGAAACTAGTTTAGTTAGACTGAAAATCCACCTGGGCATCAAGGTGTCGAAAATGTTGTAGGAAAGATCGAGGGTGGTTAGTGAAGTGAAATTAACCGTGGTTAAATGATTAGGGAGTTGAGAAAGATTACATGAAGATAACCGTAACTCTAGCAACGACGGAAGGGTGTTGATCACTTGAAGCCAGTCGGATGCACCGCTAAGATCGTAGCCAGAGACATCTAGCCGTTGCAACAAAGGGAGACTCGACAGCCAATGCAGATTGTTCACCTGAACGTTACTTAGCCATGGTCCGTTTCCGAGATCTAGAACAACCAACTTGGTTAGATTCCCGAGCTGTTGAGGTACTCGGCCGTAGAATTGCGACATTGAGAGATTCAGATATCTCAAGCTCTGAAGAGAACCGATGAAGCTAGGAATCTCGGTAGTTCCAAAATCGTTGCAGCTTAAATCTAGATACTTAAGTTGCTTTAACGATAGCAGGGAAGGGTTTATTTTTCCTGCTAACATTTGATCGGATGCTTGTTCGAGTTCTGGATCGGGTCCTCGAAGGTGAAGCTCTTGGACGTGACCGGTGAAGTTATCACAGACGATTCCAGCCCATCTACAACAGTCGATGTTTGCACTGTTCCAAGATGAGAGCCGGTTTGTTTCGTCTATGAGATCATGCTTGAACTGGAAAAGCGCCACTCGCTCGTTCTCGTTGCACATAACCCGTTTCGAGTTGGATTTACATAAACAATTGGTACATAATGTAGAAAGAACCAAAAGCCAAAATAGCATGAAAGATTTCATCAAGTAATGTAGCTAGAATTATAGAAACTCTAAAAAGTGAAAACTGTGAATGTAAAGAATGTATTGTGATTTGTGAAGGATCATTAAAAAAGAGGCAAGAAATGAAATATATGTAATACTTGTTAGAGTCACTCTCTTTGACCATTTTTAGAAAAAATGGATGGAAGCAATATAAAAGATTCTAGATTGATTAATTAAATGAACCTATGGGATAGAGTTTTACTTAGTGCTTTCTTAATCATGATTAATATTAATTAATATAAACTTAATCAAAGGAAACTTCCTTCTATCAACGGTGTCGCTATTCTGAGAAAGGTGCAATCTTTGCTTCCATTTAACAACCACCACCACCAAGGCACTGCGATTATTAGAGAAATATACATTTATATATAGTAGTTTTTTATTAAGCAAATTAATATATACCCATCACAATGCCATAATTACATTCTTACCCTGACCCAAAGTTTTACTCTCTGAACACTTTGAACTCCTAATCCTTAGGCTATCAGTGATTCAGTATCCTAACCCTCCAAACCCTTCCAACCTGACTGCCACATCAGCTTTACATCAGTTTCACATCAGCTTTTTTCCAACCCTCCCCTTAACCCTCTGGAACCCTCTCTAATTAGTACCCCAACCCTCCCAACTTTCTCACACACAAAAACAGCGGTGTGGCCAACCCGTTTAGGCTCCCAGCCCGCCGAGCTCGATGGTTGCATACCGTAGCCCGCCCAGCCTGCTGAGCCTGGCGGGCTCGAGCCCGCTGAAAGGATATCAAAAGGTTTTAAAATGAGGTTGAAAAGGCAATTCACCTATAGTATTGGGGCCTTTTTGCAAATTCTGTATTGCAGCCGCCGGGGCCCATTCCATCTCCCATGGATCGTTTTCACACAATTGACTTGAATGATGACTTTCATAGTCGTATATTATATTTAACCATTTTTTGATCATGATTTTATCCTTTGTTATATTGCTATAGATGACTATGGACAAGTTGGAGTCACACTAGCCGAATTAATAAATATAAAAGTTATGATGATAGTCTAAAGAAAGTTAGTATAGAGTTAGTGGGTTTTCTTTTTCTTTAGATAAATTATCAATGTTTACGAAAAATATATTTTCAATAAAGAAAATAATGAAGTGACTTAAAATCGTCTATCTTTTTTAGAACCAGAAAGCAAAGATGCGGTTGGTAAAAAGGTGGTTTCTAAAAGGAGAGAAAATGAGAATATGAATGGATTATTTAAAAAGCAACTTCAAGGAAAGGTCCAAGCTTCATTCACACATGCATGGACTATCTCATGACTCATTGATACATATCATGAACAGTTCTATGGTTCATTCACACATGATGTCATTAGTTGGTCCTCCAACTAAATCACAAATATATAAAATCAGGAAAACATAAATTCTACAATTATGCACCCATAATAAACATTCAAATACAAATGTGTGGGAAATAATAAGAGATGAACCTAAAATAGAGAGGTAGAAGTTCTGATAATGTTCTTACAGAAGGGATAAATCTTGCGTTGGATGTCTAAAGCAGAACAGACTCTCTAAAATAGTGAAAATGAAGGTTTTGTTTTCTGTTTGGGTCAAACAAGAAAAAAAATCGAAGTTTAGAGAATTCTCTAAAACTTGATGGGAGGTGAATGAATTATTATTTTATTTATTTTCGCCAATATAACATTAAACTAATACTATTTTAAATAACTTTTATTAAATAAAGTGTATGGGGATGACAAAATTATAAAATATTTTAATAAATATAATTAATGTTGGGATCTCTAAAATATATAATCCGTTGAATTGAAATCTAATTTTATTTAGAGCTTTTGACTTTTAATTCTATATTTTATAGAATATATTGAACATGCTTTTACACATCCAATTTGTGAACAAGCCTCATGGAAGCTTCAACCTTATATCAATTTAATAAGAATAATAATTTTCGTCCATGTGGTTTGTTAAAAATTGTGGTGTTCGGTATGGACTAATTTATCTATACATAGACCGTAAAGGTTTGTGTTTTTTACGTATATGAGAGGAATGCGTTTTTTAATTTAGAGATACAAATTTGGATAAAACTCGGCTTTATGCATAAAGCTCCCTCTTAAAAGCTTATTAAATAAGTCACTTTCTAGATCTATAAACCGCTACAAAGCAGTCATGTATAGCCAACCTACTTAGCTATAATCCCATTAAACTCATTAAGAGCATCTCCAACAGCATCCCCAAAATGGAGAAAAGTAGGGAAAATGGAGATTTTGGGGTATTTTAGTGCTCCAACAGCTTCTCCAAACCTATCCCCAAAATGGAGAAAGTTGGAGAGAGAAAATTTTTTTTCTCCATATTTGGAGATCACTCCAAATATGATTACACTTTGAAACAACCAATGAAAATCCATGAAAAATAATAATTGAGAGAGAGAAACAATTTTTTAATTGATTGATAAATATTTTAATACAAAAGTCAATGTTGAAATCTCTAAAATGGGGAAGCTGTTGGAGATGGATGCAAATTATTTTAGGGATTTTAGTTTTTAATTCTCCATTTTAGAGAAAATTTGGAGAAGCTGTTGGAGATACTCTAAGATGCTAACAAAGAAGGCCCTAAGGCTAACTTCCACTTTTAACATAAGTTAATAAAATAGCAATAGATTGTAAGCCATAGAAACGAAATAAAAAATAAATTGTTTAAATCATGAGAATAATAACAATAATAACAACATGCAAAAAATAACAATTCTCAATAATACTAGGAAATGACATCCTCAAAGATATCTTCAGTAATCTTATTAGAAAAACATTTTTTTGTCATCTATGAAACCTATTATTATTGTTGGAAGAGTATTTGGGCATACAATCACAAAACTTGTACCAAATACCAAACACATATTCAAAAAACAATACCCTCCATGCCTTGCTACCCAGCAATGGAGCCACTATGACCCAAAATCCCACCACAAACCCAACCACCATGCTTATAATAAGCCCCCAATCCGGTCCGTCGGAGCCGCCACCACCACCTTCTTCACCGCCATCGCCCGCCGTTCCACCTGGCCTCTCGCACGTTACGTTAACCGGAGCTCCACACAGCTCGTTGCCAACAAAGCTCGACTCCGAGAGGCTCTGAAGTTGAGTGCTCGATGGAATCCTTCCCGTCAATCCGTTGTACGACAAATTCAAATAATTCAAATAATTCAATCTCGACATGCTTAACGGAACCATCCCGTCAAGTCGATTCAGCGACAAATCAAGAGATTCTAACAGCTTCATGTCACCGATCTCCTCCGGGATCCTCCCCGTTAACCGATTACCGGAAATATTCAAATATCTCAACTCCACCAGCCTCGTAATCTCGCTCGGAATAGCCCCGGATAGATCGTTTCCCGCAAGGTCCAAAAGCGTCACTAAACCGAGAATGCTGCTGTACCCATTCACCCTCCCCTTCATCACCAACCAAGCAGTGCCCCTAAACTCTTCTCCGGCTAGGTCTACGATTTGATTCGGATTCGTTTTCCCCGTCATGAGACTAAAATTATGGAAGCAGTTTGGTATTTCTCCGGAAAGATTGTTATTAGCAAGGATCAGAATCTGAATAGAATCAAGTCTGCAGATTTCATACGGGATCTCGCCGTTCAATTTGTTCGAATGAAGGCTAAGAACCTTCAAACTTGTAACTTGTCCACCTATCGGTATCGGTATGCCTCCGGTGAATTCGTTTTCGGAAAGGTCCATAATCTGTAACCTCTGAGAATTCATTAGATTCACGGGTAATTCTCCGGATAGCTTGTTATTGCGCATGGTTAACGATTCTAACATGGATAAATTAGCCAAAGATCTTGGAAACTCGCCGGTGAGATTATTGTTCTGGAAGTTCAAGATATTCAAGAATTCCGAGGTTTCCCAGCAATCGGGAAGAACACCCGAAAGACTAGAATTACCCATATTCATATATCTAACCTGTTTCTGTTCTGTATCGGTTTTAGAACAAAAGAATTCACTCAGAGATACTGACGAGAAATCGTTATCGGCGAGATTCAGCCACTGCAAACCCGAAAACGTAGTCCAGAACCAACTCGGAATGTTATCGGAAATCCCGGTACCAGCTAGATACAAGATGAACAGATTCGTTTGGTTTCGAAGCCAAGAAGGGAACTTCGGACCTACGCTCCAAGAATTCAAGCTCAAACGTAGGAGTTGGAAAGGCGGTTCCCAGTTATTATCCGATATCTCGAGCCTTAACATGTTTGCTTCTGCTCGTAAAGTGGCCAAACTGGTCAGATTAGCAAAATGATCTTCGGTCACAACACCCGTTAACAAATTGTTCATGATGTTTAGGGTCATCAGCTTCGTAAGTTGGCCAACACTTTGAGGAAGGGTTCCGTTGATTTCGTTATTCGAAATATCTAATTCCTCCAAAGACGACAATCTTCCTAAAGAATCCGGGAGTGGGCCGGATATAAAATTGTCGGGAAGATACATCGATAGCAAAGACGACAATCTTCCTATCGAGTCAGGAAGCGGGCCCGACAATGAATTATTCGCGATTTCTAGAGTTTGTAGGAATGAAAGATTTCCTAAAGAATCAGGGATCGGCCCGGAAATTAAATTGTTGTTAAGATCGATAACAACCAAGTTTGTCATATTTCCGAGTTGTGGTGGTAAATTACCAGAAAGCCCGCTTGCTGCGAACCTTAAAGACTCGAGTTTAGATGACTCGCAATTAAACAAACCCGGGAGGGCCTCATATAGACTTTCCCCGTCCAATTTGTTCCAAGAAAGATTGATTTCCCTCAAGTTACAAATATTTCCTAGAGACGAATTAAGAACGGTTTGAATACCGGTGAGTTGATTATTCGACAAATCAAGGGTAATAAGGGAATTCATGTTCATAAGACCACCAGGAATTGGACCATAGAAATCGCAGTTAGCAAGGTTTAAGGAAACTAGACTCGGTAAACTAGATATCCAACTAGGAATGGAGTTAGTACTGAAATTGTTATAGGAAAGATCAAGTACCGAAAGCGAAGTAAGATTACGTAAAGAATGGTTGAGTTTCCCTCCAAACCTCTGCTTCGAAGCTTCTTGGTCTTCGAAGATAGCCATATCGTCGGGCCCAGGAAGGCCGATCTCGGTAACATGACCGGTTTGATTGTTGCAGGTGATTCCATACCAATTGCAGCAATCTTCATTGCTACTGTTCCAAGAAAATAGCCGGTTCCCACGGTCAATGAGGCCGTTCTTGAACTCTAGAAGCGCGGTTTTCTCGTATCCGATGCATGAAACGTTACTCGGGTTATCATCAGATAAAGAACAATGAAACAATGTAAAGATTGTAAGTACCAAAATGTATGTGAAAGATGAAATGTGAGAAGTCATTGTATGATAATCAAGGAATTGGTAATCTGAAAAAAAGAATGTGTTTTTGTTCTAAAGATTGGGACACAATGTTTGACTATTGTCAAAAGTCAACTCAGTTTTCAATATATAGTCAACAGTGGAAGAACCAAGTTGCCTTCCCTTTCACATGATTGGAGGTTATGGATTCAGCCTGACATGGTTGTTTTAGCACACCATATTGCTTGGTTTTCTTGGTTTTCTGTGAAATATATACAAAAAGAAGTATATTATATACAAATAAGATATACTTTTGGATAATTTATTCAATATTATTCTTTCATATGAACTTTTCTTATATTGATTCACACGCTTATTTTCAATGAAATTTGTTCACTTATTTGTCTCTTTGTGAAATTTGGGAGGCAAGTTGCCTAGGCATGGTCCACATACCATACCAATTACCACTGCAAGAAAACGAGCTCATCTGGGCCTGGGCCGGGGCCGGGCCCACTTCGTAAAGTTAAACCTGATTCTCTCGCAACAACGTCACAATTAAGATTTAAGTTCACTTCCAACTAGAGATGGCCAAACATGACCGGACCGGACCGAACCGGTCGGTTAACCGGCAACTGGACTGAAGCTTAACTGGTTATAACCGGACTGAAGCTTAACCAGTCAATGAACCGGTCCTCACCATCGGTTACGGCTTTTGTCTTTTTTCGCTTAACCGGTTATAACCGGACCGGAACCAGTTACGGGACCGGACCGAGACCGGTTATAACTGGGACCGGTAGCTGTTCCAATTATAGCCGTTAATATGTACGTTAAAAGAGACGTTAGGAGCCGTTGGGGCTTCAATTGTAGCCGTTTTTTTGTGTGTCTATTTTACACCCATAAACCATATAAATAAGTGGTGTGGGGTTTGGGATGAATACCAACGGCGCTCGACCGACTTGAGAACTACGGAACTTTTCACTATAGTCCATGGGATAGCTCGAATCCGAATCTTTAAACGATGTATTTTATTTTATATATAATTAATGTATTTAACTTATATTTTAGAAGAATAATAAACGTATTTTTAAATTAACGAACGTGACCTTTTTTTTTACTTGTTTATATATTTGTTATAAAAGAAAAAAAAAACCGTAACTGATTCATAACCGCTCCCTTAACCGGTTCTAACCGGTTAAGGTTAACCGGTTATCTGAAGTAGCCTAACCAGTTATAACCTTCGAACCATAGGACCGGGACCGAACCGTAACCGGTTACGGTGTGTTACTGTTTAATTAGGACCGGACCGATCCCTAACCGGTTATAACCGGCCCGGGACCGGTATTTGGCCATCTCTACTTCCAACCGTCGGTCCGAAACAGACCCAACCGGGTTCAGCTGTTGACTCTAGTGATGGCCAAACACGACCGGTTATAACCAGTTCGATCGGTTAACTGATATCCGGTCCAATGCATAGCTGGTTATTACCGGCCCATCTAGTAACAGGTTAAGGGACCGAATATTATCACCAGTTAAGGATTTTCTCGATTTTTGCATAACCGGTTATAACTTACCCGAGCCCGTTTACTGATTTTTATGATATTTTTTTATATGTGATTAATGTAATTAGTTTAAAAGTATAATAAAATATATTTTTAAAGTAATTTGAGTGACTCAAAATTTATTTATTATAAAAGTTAATAGAATTAATCATTAATTCTATTAAGCAATTGTATTTGATACACTTAGAAACCAACTAGTGGTTGTTTAGTTTGCGGAATTCAATTTTTTTATGGAATTGGAATGTCAATTCCTATGACCATGTTCCTTAGTAATGTTTGGTAGCAGAATGAATTGATTAGATCCCACACCTTATTCCATGGTTAAGGGATTTGATCATTCCGATTTAAATTCCATTTCATTCTAGGCATGAGGGGTGTAAATGAGTCGAGACAACTAGCGAGCTACTCGAGATCGACTCGGTCAAAACTCGATCAAAACTCGACTCGAATGAACCCGGTCAAAACTCGACTCGAGATACTAACGACTCGACTCAAACTACCTGATACTCGGCTCGACTCGGCTCAATCCAAGAAAACTCGCGAGCTACTCGAAATCGACTCGGTCAAAACTCGATTAAAACTCGACTCGAATGAACCGGGTCAAAACTCGACTCGAATAAAACTCGACTCGAGATACTAACGACTCGACTCGACTTGAACTACCTGATACTCGACTCGGCTCGGCTCGTTTACATCCCTAGGCATGACCCAAAGTTTGACCCTTTGAACACTTTTGGAAACTCACTTGAAATACTCTTTATTTCATATTATGATAATACTAGGAGAAGGCAAAAAGAAAAAAGAGAAAAAAGAGAAAAAAGAGAAAAAAGAGAAAAAAGACTTCCTCAAAACTTTATTTGCAGCAACTTTGTAGAACAAACATTTTTGTTCATCTATGGAACCTATTATTTTTTCTGGAAGAGTATTTGGGCAACCAATCACAAAACTTGTACCAAATACCATACACATATTCAAAAAACATTACCCTCCATGCCTTGCTACCCAGCAATGGAGCCACTATGACCCAAAATCCCACCACAAACCCAACCACCATGCTTATAATAAGCCCCCAATCCGGTCCACCGGAGCCGCCACCACCACCTTCTTCATCGCCATTGCCCGCCGTTCCACCCCGCCTTTCACACGTTACGTTAACCGGATCTCCACACAGTTTGTTGCCGACAAAGCTCGACTCCGTGAGGCTCTGAAGTTGAGTGCTCGATGGAATCCTTCCGGTCAAACCGTTGTACGACAAATTCAACCAATTCAAATAACTCAATCTCGACATGCTCGACGGAACCATCCCCTCAAGTCGATTCATCGACAAATCAAGAGATTCTAACAGCTTCATGTCACCGATCTCCTCCGGGATCCTCCCCGTTAACCGATTACTGGAAATATTCAAATATCTCAACTTCACCAGCCGCCTAATCTCGCTCGGAATAACCCCAGATAGATCGTTTCCCGCAAGGTCCAAAAGCGTCACCAAACCAAGAATGCTGCTGTACCCGTTCACCCTCCCCTTTATCACCAAAAAAGCACTGCCCCTAAATTCACCTCTGGCTAGATCTATGAACCGACTCGGATTCGTTTTTCCCGTCATCGCACTAAAATTATGGAAGCAGTTTGGTATTTCTCCGGAAAGATTGTTATTAGCAAGGATCAGAATCTGGAGAGAATCAAGTTTGCAGATTTCATCTGGGATCTGGCCGTCCAATTTGTTCGAATGAAGGCTGAGAACCTTCAAACTCGTAGCTTCTCCGCCTATTGGTATCGGTATGTCTCCGATGAACTCGTTTTCAGAAATGTCCATAATCTGTAAACTCTGAGAATTCATTAGATTTGCAGGTAATTCTCCAAAGAGCTTGTTATTGCGCATGTTTAGCGATTCTAACGAGGATAAATTCGCCAAAGATCTTGGAATTTCACCGGTGAGATTGTTGTTCTGGAAGTTCAAGATACTTAAGAATTCATAGGTTTCCCAACAATCAGGAAGAACACCTGAAAGACTACAATTACCCATATTCATATATATAACTTGTTTCTGTTCTGTATCGATTTTAGAACAAAATAATTCGCTCACAGATACCGATGAGAAATCGTTATCGGCGAGATTCAGCCACTTCAAACCCGAAAACGTAGTCCAGAACCAACTCGGAATGTTATCGGAAATCCCTGTGCCGGCTAGATACAAGATGAAAAGATTCGTTTGATTTTGAAGCCAAGAAGGAAACTTTGGACCTAAACTCAAATAATTCAAGCTCAAACGTAGGAGTTGGAAAGGCGGTTCCCAGTTATCTGCTGATATCTCGAGTCTTAACATGTTTGCATCCGCTCGTAAAGTGACCAAACTGGTCAGATTAGCAAAATGATCTTCGGTCACAACACCTGTCAACAAATTGTTCATGATGTTTAGGGTCGTCAGCTTCGTAAGTTGGCCAACACTTTGAGGAAGGGTTCCGTTGATTTCATTACTCGAAATATCTAACCTCTCCAAAGACGACAACCTTCCTAAAGAATCCGGGAGTGGGCCAGATATAAAATTGTCATGTACATACATCGTTAACAAAGATGACAATCTTCCTACCGAGTCAGGAAGCGGACCCGATAATGCATTATTCCAGATTTCTAGAGTTTGTAAGAATGATAAATTTCCTAGTGAATCGGGGATTAACCCAGAAATAGAATTGCCTTTGAGATTGAGAAGCACCAAGTTTGTCATATTTCCGAGCTGTGGTGGTAATTTACCAGAAAGCCCACTTTCTGCGATCTGTAAAGACTCGAGTTTAGACGACTTGCAATTAAACAAACTTGCGAGGACTTCCGATAGACTTTTCCCGTCAAATTTGTTCGAAGAAAGATTGATTTCCCTCAAGTTACAGATGTTCCCTAGAGACGATTTACGAATAGTCTGAAAACCCGTGAGTTGATTTTCTGACAAATCAAGGGTAATAAGGGAATTCATGTTCATAAGAGCATCAGGAATTGGACCGTTGAAACCGCAGTTAGCAAGGTTTAAGGAAACTAGACTCGGTAAACTAGATATCCAACTAGGAATTGAGATAGTACTGAAATTGTTATCCGAAAGATCAAGGACCGAAAGAGCACTATGATTAACCATGTTTAAACTAGGCGTGATAGGAGGAAGTCCACAAGACGATAAATGCAGTTCTACAAGAGAAGAAGGGAGAAGGCTTCGAATCACCTGTCGCCAATCGAACACCTGGCCAAGCGGAACCCCACTCATGTCGAGGTGGCGCAAAGAAGAAAGACCCGATAACCACCGCAAACTCTTCACCGTTAGCTCGTACTGATCACCACTATCAACGTTTCGGACATCGAGCACACGTAACATAGTGAGATTCCCAAGTTGACTCGGTATCTCCCCGGAAAATCCCGACTCGGAAAGATTCAGATAAGTCAGGTTTCGGAGAGACCCGATGAAGCTAGGAATCAGGCTCCCTCCAAAATCATTGTAGCTCAAATCTAAGTACTCGAGCGAAGTCAAATTACGTAAAGAAGGGTTGAGTTTCCCTCCAAAGGTTTGCATCGATGCTTCTTGGTCTTTGAAGCTAGCCATATCGTCAGGCCCACGAAGGCGGATTTCGCTAACATGACCGGTTTGATTGTTGCAGGTGATTCCATACCAATTGCAGCAATCTTCATTGCTACTGTTCCAAGAAATTAGCTGGTTCCCATTGTCGATGAGGCCATTTTTGAACTCCAGAAGAGCGGTTTTCTCGTATTCGATGCATGAAACATTACTCGGGTTATCATCAGATAAACAACAATGAAAGAATGTAAAGATTGTAAGCACTACCCAAAGGTATGAGAAAGATGGAATGTGGGAAGTCATTGTATGATGATCAAGAATTAGTAATCTGAAAAAAGATTGGGTTTTTGTTCTAAAGATTGGAACACCATGTTTGACTATTGTCAAATGTGGGAAGAACCAAGTTGCCTTCCCTTTGTATGTTTCCAGGTTATGGGCTCAGGCTGACATGGATATTTTAGCACACCATACTGCTCAGTTTTCTATGAGATACAAAAAGAAGTTTATTATAGACAAAAAAGATATACTTTTAGATAACTTATTCATATATTATCCGTTCATATGAACTTTTCTTATACGCTTATTTTCAATGAAGAGTAAAAGGTCAATAATACGAGGCCGCCCTATTCTAGAGTGAATTAAAGTATCTTCAACAAATTCTCTAAAAAGATATCAAAATTGAGAAATGAGTTTCATTGTGATTCACCGTTATTAACTACTAAAATTCAAATTTAAGCTTCAATATGGTACTTTTGAAGTCTATGGTTTCACCCAACAAAAGATGATAAAATAAACTGTGGAAGATGATAAAATAAACTGTGGGCTGATTTCCAAAGCCAGTCTTTATGTGTTTGTCTCTTTGTGCAACTTGGGAGTCAAGTTGCCAACATGGTTAGAGCTACAAAAGGACAAAGGGCTCATCTGGGCCTGGGCCCAGGCTTAATTCCTGTGCAGTTGTGTTAAAGTTTAATCTGATAAAGGCCCAATTGGGTTCAGTCTAACAAATAACAAGATACATATTTGACAATATGAGGCCATTTCATTTGTAAAAATCATGCAAGTTGCTACAATTAAAATATGGCTAATGCACATGATTTATCATCTCCCTCACACAAGACCAGGAATTGCTTTGTAACAGGCATAATGAGCAAATTTATGCATTTGTTTAAGAAGAAACACTTAAAGTTAAAGGTGGTCGACAAAGTACATAAAATGGTTGGGTTTCGGTAAGAATAAGAGCTACAATGAGAAAATGAGAATCCGTATCTTCATTGATGCATATACACTATAAAGATATGAATTCTGTCAATGAGTATATTCACCAACGCATATCTATTAATATATATACTCGCCGAAATTCATTTAATGTATATGCATCAACGAATATACGCATTATCACCATACTCTTACTCTCGCATTATCCCAACTATACTTGAAAATCACAGCATGAAAAAGATAACTTTTTAGAAAAGGAGAGCAGATATTGAAGTTTTTACCTATACATATTAGCTAGGCAGTACTCCGAATGGAATATCCATTTGTGTTTGCGGGAGCCCTTCGTGAAGCAAGACACAGTAAGTTGTAGCCTGTAGTGGTTCAGGAGCAGAAATCTGTGTCCTGGTTCATGAGATATGTGAAAGCATATGGTTAACAATGATGTCTCTCTATATAGATGCAATCCCCAAATAACCAATGAGTAAAAGAAACTCACCATCGAGTATACATGAATCAAAAGATAGTACTGAAGCCATTGCTATGGGAATCTGATAGCTTAGAAAATATTCCCTTCAAAAGTTCTAATGACTGATAATAAAAGAAATGACGAATCATCCGAGAATAATTAGATGAATTCAGAACACGAAGCAGAGCATGCTTATAGACAACATACGATTTAGCAAATAGTTTATGAAACATGCAAAAGTGTACTAAATAGGTTTTTGATGTAACACATTCTTAAAGAACATCAAAATTATCGATTTCATAAAAGGACTAGAGATTCACGGATTCTTAAGTACCCACAAAATATATGTTTATAGTTGACATACATCTCTATGTATGCACATCTTGTTACCAATCATTATGATAAAATTAGATATACACCAACTACACTCCCTCTATCTACCTGCAAGGATGGCTGAATACATACATTTAACAAGAATGGGACCACTCTAGATCTATAGAAAAACATTCACATAATTCAGCTAGTATAAAATATAAACAAAAAGAACATAGAGAGGGAGCTAAAATATGGTATCGAACAACAAATTTTTCAAATGATTATAGTAGATCCGAATGAGGGTACAACCGTACAAGGGTGGTCTATAAAGATGCATTTCAGCACTCAAGCCAAAACTCACAAATTTTTTTCCTTCTGGAAAAAGGGAACAGAACCCTTGGAAAACGCCAAAACTCAGACTTAGATACAACTATTTTTGGTCCTTTTTGCCTCAAGTATAATCCTGGAACATTACATAATCTCTAAGAGCCTTACAATTATCTCCACCATGCCTGGTGAAACCTACATCTTAATCTTCAACAACTGGTTTTCTAGTGATGGCAACATAATCATCTGAAATTTTGTGGTTTCTTGATCAAGCAAGAATGGCAGTACAAAAAACTTCATGGTACATTCATATGTAGATGCAAAACTTTAACTAGTTTCATACATGTAACTTAAGTTTATGAGTGGGAATGCATACAAGCAGTTTTTGTTAATCGATGATACAAAGGTTTCATCTTTTTCCTGGTGCACCACCACCCGAGTCTTGATCTTGCCATGAAGCTTGCCATTGTTTATCATAAAATGTGGCCTCGTCTGCTAGATTCTTAAGATCCCGTAGAGAATCGGTTTGCCTAAAAAGAACTACACCCATTACTGTCGCAAATACGCCAAGCTTGCATATGAAATTACCACTTTGCCCCACAACATCAAGCCTCGTCAAAACATCCACAAAATAAGCCATAAAGAATCCTATCATTGCCGCTCGACCTGCACCATAAATTTATTAGATCAAATAGACTGATCTAAAAACTAGAAACTGAGAGACGAGCAATTCAGCTTCATGAGTTGTATATTGTGAATAACTAGTTGTACAACTACTTATGCATGAGGTACAAGTATGAACTAGAAGATGTAATGAGAACTAACCATTGAGCAACTCAGCCTCAGGAAGGTGAGAATGTGTAACCCAAGCCCACCAGGGTATAATGGAGCTTCTAAACAGCACAGGATCTTCATTTGTTGCTTCTTCTGGATACAATTCAAGAAACTTTCTCCTCCTTGCTTCTGCAAAACCAATAAATTCAAGCATGATGTATAATTTACTCAGTGCCAAACTAAAGTCAAATATTCATATAATACACATAGGGCCAGGTTCAAATGTGAACTCATTTTTCATTGTGAATGTAAGGGCAGCCGAGAGAGCCACACGTGGCATATTCAATTTGAATTCAGTGTTATTCAGACTGAAAGCAGTATTATTCAGTTTGAATAACACATAATATTCAAACTGAATATGCCACGTGGGCGCGATTTTAGTGGTCCTCATGTTCACAACAAAAATTGAGTTCACATTTGAACTTTCCACTACACACACACACACACACACATATATATAATTATTCACCAGCAACAATTAGAGCATGCCAATCCATTTTTCCAGATGTCACGAACATATTCAGATCCCAAGTCCCATGTTTCCATCGCGCGTCAGCAAATTTGACACTAGAAGTTTCTTCTCCATCACCAACTACGACTCCAATCTTGCTGTGATTTTGTTCTTCAGGCGTGTTTAGAGACATTTGGCCTTCAACATTCAAAGCTACAAATATAGCGGTTTTCTTGGTTCTGAAAGAGGGATTGGTTCCGGGCTGAAATGGGTTTTTGTTGGTGAGGTAAGGAGAGCTACAAGCTTTGTGCATTGCAGCATTGATGCCAATAGAAGCCATAGCTGGTATTTTAGGTAAAAGAAGATCTCTTGTGGTATTATGCTCACTTCATTAGAACAACTTCTTCATATAAAAAGACTTGTGACACTAAAAAGAATTAAAAAATGTATTGCAGCCCATAACTTGATACAGAAGGAAAAAACTTATCTCCTCTATGTTATGGGAGACTTTTGTCATGTACTTCTTTTTAACTTCATCCACTTTTATCTTCACCACCCCGTAAGCATGGTGACTTGGTCAGTTGTGACTACCTACCTACCTGCAAAGAAACAATTTTCGAATTTAAAGTATATTACAAATTTAGTCCCTATAGTTTGCTATCAAATTTAATTTTTGTCTCTATGGTTTTAAAATTATAAATATTATTCCTTTAGTCTATAATTTATTGGTATATTCATTTCTGAATTAATTCTTATTTTTAAGTAGGAGGAATAAAAATGTAACAGAATAATAAATCATAAGTAAAAAAATAACATATTATAAATCATAACATCAAAAACACTTTTTCAAAATTGTACAGAGAGAAAAGTGGTAACCTTTTAGCAAACCATAGAAGACTTGAGAACATAATTTAGTCTTAGATGACGAAAATGTCAAAAGTCTTATTTTTTTAAATCAGGTTCTTTAAAAGTCTTTAAACAAACTATATATAAATCAAGAATACCAACCAAATTGGTTGATTAGCATTCTCCAAAATGAGTTGTTATAAATGGCTACCATTTTTGGACAGCAAGCAAGCAAGCTTCCTCATAATGGTGCATATCGCAGCCTTTTCCGCAGCCACCGTTACGGTGGCCGCACAAAACATCACCACCGCTGGCGATGGTGATCGTTTGGCATTACTCGCCATCAAATCCATGATCAACGACGACCCACAAGGCTTCATGGCATCATGGAACAATAACAATTCCCTTTCTTTCTGCCAGTGGCGAGGTGTCACTTGCGACCCCCATAACCAAAGAGTCACCGTCTTGACTCTCACCTCCGGTGGCTTATTCGGCACCTTGTCTCCTTCCATCGGAAATCTAACTTTTCTCAGGGAGATTCTCGTCCAAAACAACTCACTTTCCGGCGAAATCCCACCTGAACTTGGCCGTCTCTCTAGATTACAAATCCTACGTCTCCAAAACAACTCTTTCGTCGGAAACATTCCGGTGAGCTTATCCAATTGCTCTGACCTCCAAGTCCTTCTCGTGGGTTTCAATAATCTGGTTGGTAAGACTCCACATTTACAATCTCAACCAATCCAATGTCACTTAAAATATTATTTTTTCTCTCATCCACTTGCATAATATTCAACTCCAATTGCAGGTAAGATCCCGGATGAAATTGGTTCGTTGACCAAACTAAACACACTAGTTGTCCACGGGAACCGATTACAAGGAGGGTTTCCAACATTCATTGCGAATCTTACATCACTCCAAATTCTATCGTTTGCCGAATGTGGACTTGGAGGAAACATTCCAGACGTCTTCCACGATCTCACCAACCTCACAAGAGTTGCAATTCCTGGAAATAACTTTGTGGGTACCGTCCCACCTTCTCTTTATAATCTTTCGTTTCTAGAACGACTATTTATAGATACCAATCAACTCACTGGTAGACTACCCACCAACTTAGGTTCATTGCTGCCTCGTCTTCGGGTACTTTCTTTGAACGATAACCGATTTACAGGCCCACTTCCGCCATCTTATCTAAGTTCCCCAGCACTAGAGATCCTAGATGTTGCTAGAAACAATTTATCTGGAAAAATAGTAATCAATGCTCGCCAAACATGTAATCTAACCATAGTGTCGTTAAGTTCGAATCAGTTTGGAAGTGGCGATGAGGATGAAATGGAGTTCATAGATGCAATGTCGATTTGCAGAAATTTAGAAGTGTTAGATGTGGGTTTCAATCGGTTGAGAGGTTTCCTGCCGGAATCTATAGGGAATTTGTCGACGAGAATGTATTTTCTAAGTCTTGCTTCAAATGCTTTTTCTGGTCGCCTTCCTTCATCGGTAGCCAATCTTTCCGGCCTAACTTCTCTAGACTTGTCTAGTAATCAACTCACTGGCACAATTCCAGTGAACATCGGTAATCTTCAAAATCTACGGAGGCTAGATCTCAAGCATAATAGTTTCACCGGGAACATTCCTGGCTCTTTAGGAAATCTTTCATTGTTGATCGACCTCCATCTGGGGTCAAATGAATTGACCGGTGCCATACCCTCGACTTTAGGGAACTGCAAGAGGTTGATAGAGTTAACCCTCAATCAGAATAACCTTTCTGGAGACATTCCTAGACAACTTTTCCAACTCTCGTCGCTATCCATTACCTTAAATCTGGGTGGCAACCGATTGTCGGGATTACTTCCGCAAGAAGTCGGATACCTTCAGAACTTAAACGAAATCATCTTGGCGAATAATCGTTTATCCGGCGAACTTCCGAGCAGCCTTGGCAGCTGCAGCAGCCTTCAGAATCTTGACATTAGTAGAAACTTCTTTCGGGGAGTTCTTCCGTCGTCGTTGAGATCCTTGCGAGCCCTTGAATACCTGAATATCTCGCATAACAACTTCAGCGGTCGTATTCCAAGCTACCTGGAAGTAATGCCTTTGGAGAGCCTCAACATCTCGTTCAACGGCTTTGAGGGCGAGGTACCGAATAAAGGAGTGTTTTCCGAAGCAGGTGCAGTATCCATTGTCGGAAACAACCGGCTTTGTTGCGGCATATGTGAACTGCGGTTACCTAAATGCAGTACCAAAAAGAAAAACAAGTTAAGTCTTGCAATTATATTAGTTATCAGTATCATCCCAGCTGTTCTACTCTGTGCAGCCGTGGTGTTGTTTTTCGTCTTCTATCGCCGGAAAAGAGATGATCGGCTGGAGCCGTCCGGAAATTCCTTAATTCAGGTTTCTTACGGAATGCTCCACAAAGCAACCGATGGTTTTTCCGGCAAAAACTTCATTGGTGAGGGTAGCTTTTCATCTGTTTACAGAGGATACCTCGGTAAACAAGGTGTGGTGGTTGCCGTCAAAGTGCTAAACCTCCACCGTCGTGGAGGTTCCAAGAGCTTCATCACTGAGTGTGAGGCATTGAGAAACGCCCGACATCGGAACCTAGCGAAGGTCATAACTTCTTGTAGCAGCATTGACTTCCAAGGCAATGAATTCAAAGCCATAGTTTACGAGTTCATGTCGAATGGAAGTTTAGATCAATGGTTGCATAATAACAAGCAACATGAGGTCCCTCGACTCAGTCTGCTACAAAGAGTTTGCATAGCGTTGGATGTGGCTTACGCGCTGGATTACCTTCATTATCGAGCCGGAAACACCATCATCGTTCACTGTGATTTGAAGCCAAGCAACATTCTTCTTGATGAAGACATGGTTGCACATGTTGGAGATTTCGGGCTCTCGAAGATTCTTCATTCTGAATACCAAAATAGACATCACAGCAGCTCAGCTGCTGTTAGAGGAACCATCGGTTATGCAGCTCCAGGTATACATATGTTGATCAATCTACATAACTTTCAAATTTTGGTTAATCGGAATAAGTTTTTTAGAACATTTTAGAAATAAACTATAAGGATGCTTGTGTGACACTTGTGTTTATAATGTCATATAAATTAGTTAACATGACACTTTATTTACAAAATGTCATATAAAACTTGTAAGGAAGCCTAAAAGGTCATATAAACTTGTCGTAACACCTTTACATAAAACATGTTTGGTCCTATAAAATTTAAGCCCTAAAGAAACACTTAGTTATTTTATGTAGAGGTGCACATATTCGGTTTTCAGTCCGATCCGGTTTTTTGGTGTAATGAAAAAGTAGTGGTTGATTGCAGAATATGGAGTTGGGAGCGAAGTGTCAAGAAGTGGAGATATGTACAGTTATGGGATTTTGTTGCTGGAGATGATGACAAGCAAGAGGCCTACTGATGCCATGTTTGGAGATGGGCTTAGCCTACACGGCTATGCTAAGAAAGCCATGGACGATGATGGTGCACTCGAGATCATTAAGGGAGATGATGGGCAGCAAAACAACGGGGGAGGATCGACAGCTTTCGTGAAAAAGAAAACGTGTTTGCGTTTGTTGCTCGAAATTGGAGTGTCATGCTCCATGGACTCTCCACAATATCGAATGAATACGACTCGTGTTATTCAAGAGCTTCAAGTGATCAAGGATGCCCTTTTAGGGCATTTCTCCATTTCACAGACTTCTTAACAAGGCGCAGGTGAAGACAGAGCCAGCAACTCTACTCCTTGGTTAGAGATCAGGTTGTATACATCTTAGCCCATACCTCATCTTTGAGTGGAATATATGTGTATTTATACAAGTATTTGATGTGTTTGTTCTGCTTTGCTTTGGGTTCTAGTGATATTTATATATATTCGACAGTTAGTTTAAACCAGAAGTGATAGCTTCACTTGTCACTAGAACCCAACCAACAATTAACATACGTTATGTGTTGAATGTGGATATATGTTATATGCCGAGGAACACCTTGGGGGCCCTTCATCCGAACGGTATATACTTGTGCATACAAGTAACTTGTAACATGCACACGTGCATAAAAACCAAAAATAAGCTTCAATTTAAGGGGTAATCCAACAAATGCTTAACGGATGTGGGGGAGAAGACTCTTACATGGTGAGTGAGGAGACTCTTACTCGCTAAGCACTTACCGAGTAAAAGATGCTTATAGTTCATTTTGATAGCCGAAAAATGTTCCTACCGATAAGTACTTCCTGGTAAGCATTTGCTAAACAACCCCTAAGTGCCAATATGGGTTTTTATTTTCTGCAACAAAAAATCTAAAGGCAATAAGAGGAATCAAATCTAAAGGGGATAGGTAAAGAAGGATACCCGTGTCACCATTTTCATGAGAAACAACAAAAATTTCAGTCCAAACAGGGTCGACTTTGTTTCAAACAGGTACGAAAAAACAAAACCCACATGAGAGAAGTGGAGTTGATGGTAGTGATGGAAATAGAACCAAAAATGGTGACGATGATTGTAGTTCCTGTTAATAATTAATAAAAATAATTAATAACAAAGTCACGGATTGAAGAATGACGATGATTGTAGTTCCTGTTAATAATTAATAAAAATAAAACTTAAGATATAGAAATAGAACCAAAAATGCAATGAGGAAACCCAAACTAAAAAGGAACTTATGATGGGGAGATGAAGCTCATACCTCCCATCTTTCTGTTTAATTTGTTCAGCATCAGGTTTTAAAATCTTTGATTCTATGTTGCTCTACATAACCATCTTTGAGCATGATCACCTGCAAATAACAGAAATTAATATAACCCCATTTGAATTGAACATATCAGCAGAAATATAATGCAACTAATGTCACAGCCTACCATCTGTATCAGTAGCAGGAAATATACACTCCTTGATAAAATTCCAAAAGTTCTAATGTGAAATGCCAATGAATATCAAGATTATATACCAGTATCTGATTAAAAGTAAGCTAGAAATTTACTCATTGTGAAAGACCATGTGTCGTATCATTTACTCTGCTTCCCATTTCTACAATAGGATGAACATACTTAATTTCAGTCCATCTTTGGGATGAATACGGGACCAAACACGGTGGCAGCTTGCTGAATACGTGACAGCATATTGGTTGGAAAACGAGATTTCATTGCAGTTTCTTGTTGGTAGTCTCATCATTTGCAGAGAAAACTTGGAGCTAACAGTTGGGGAAAGTAGTTTTATATTAGACGATAGCTAATAGCAATAAGGGAGAGAGGTGTTCTGGAAACAACAAATTTATAGTTAGGATAACCATCAAGTACCACAAGTAACAAATATACAAATACGTAGATAATTTAACTACATTCCTTTATGCTGTCATCTTAAGATCACTAGTAATGTACCCGCTAGCAATATTGCGAAAAACATTTCTTACTGAAGCCGAGAGCCCGAAACAACAATGGTTTCAAGTTTTGTTCTATTATCCGTCCCTTGATACTTTATAGGTTGTCGTGATTTTAAACCGCAAATCAGATGACCATTTCTCATGCTTGTCACGATAACCTCAACTTCTCACTGGAACACAGCCCTACGTACCCTGCTAAGTGGCCTTTTCTCTACAAACCAAACCAAACCGTCCCAACATAAAGCAGAGTGGGGGATGAATGCAAACATTTCGTTTAACGCAAAGAGTATATAGACATGAGCTACTCTAATATGATGAAAAACTAATTGATATTAGGATATACTTTGGATAGTTCAAATGGTTTAATCAATTCTTTTAAACTTTACACAGCTAATATGTGAACCCAAATGATATCTACAGGTACACGAGAAAACAAAACTAAATCTATCTTCTGGTAGCAGGGAAAGAGATATTGCAACACAGCTATCAACTAACTTTATTGATGTTAAAGAGATCTTGGACTACAAAAATACAAATCACACTATAAAGTTACCAGCTTCACCTTTAACTCTTACCTCTCTTCATCCGTTGCAACATAGATACAAACTCCCCCAGCAAAGTCAACAATGCTTGAAGTGATATTCAAAGTAGTTCACTACTCAAGAACATGCTCATGGACTGCCTGTGATTCAGCAAAAGATTTGTTCCACTATTGTGCGTAGTCAAGAGGAGAATGATCTTCAAAAGTATAATGCAGATGTCAATATCATAATAAGAGCCAGAGATACACAGATGCCATTTGAGAACTGGGAGAACCAAATATCAATGATTTCATGAATATTCATACTTATGATGAATATTTGGTTCCTCGGTTCTCAAAGTATTCATGGTTCCTAAATAATTCCCATACACCGATATAAAATACCCAACAAATGTGTGTAAACTTGACATACGTCTTTAAGTATATATAAGATCCTACCAATCATTAAGATGAAAACAGATCCTACAGTTACAATTTTGGTCCCGTGGTTGAGAAGCCTTGCAGGATTCACCATTTCTGTGGGACAGGGCCTTACAACCTATGAACCTGTCAACCTTTTATTTAAATGTAAATTCAAAACTTAAAGTTTCTTCACTGATCCATCATCATTTAAAAAACAATTAAAGAATTAAGGTCCACAGCAAAAAATGAGACTCGGTTTTGACAATATGCAGATCAAAGCTACAATAGCTCCTACGATGTTGTATGTTGCTGAAGCTCCTTAAACAGAAAAGAAAAAACCTCCAAACTCCATCCAGGTGATTGTCACCTAAATTCCTCCAAAGGAAAGCATTACCTGTATGAAGTAAATTCTTCATAGAACCTGAGAAGCCTGGTTATCGTAATTTTTATCCACTTATTTAAAAAACAAAAAGAGACTGTAAAATAGGCAAATATGCAAGGATATCCAAATCAGCAGTGCTGGAACATCTTAATCACCACTCCTTTCTTCAAATACAAGAGCATGCCTACAAACACAAGTAATAGTAGTTTTATCAATGACTAATATAAGTGCCAAAATCACTGTTAGTGAAAAAGAAGCTAAAAAGCAATTTTCTTTTTAGCAATCCCATGTCAATTTATGAGTAGTACATATCTTTGAAGTTAAGAAGAAAAAACAAATGCATTAACTACTTGCCTCTTTCACCAGGGTCTAAGACAATAGGGGAAGTGGCAGTGTTGGTGTTCTTAGGCTAACAGGAAGATGCTGATTTGTCCTCCTGCATGAATTTACGGTATTGAATAAGTTTGAGCAATGTGAACTCGATTCACAGTTTCACGCTATTTTAAGTGAGATACAACTCTGTTACTCTGTTATTTTGAACTTCTTGAAAGCCAATGCACCAGTAAACACCATCATCCTGAAGAAAATGTGAAGCAGTGTGACCTAAGACAGAAATCATATGACTTGTCACCCTTGATGCACTAAACAAGTACTGCAATAGCTCATTTGTGAGTGGTTTTCAGTTAACTCAAGATTCTTCTTTCCAATTCAAAACGAGTGAGATCACACTTAGATGAAGGGAACAGAAATTAACTCCATAATGGCCTTTTGGGTAAATGAAATTGAGAATTCACAAAGAACTAATGTGATAGACTCAAATCGATAATGGAATTACTAATAATCAAAGGTTTTCCTTACAAGATAGTGCCTGCGATTCGAGATGCAGGAATCTCCACAAAGAAGAAAAGTGTAAAACAAATTATCTGATGATCCTAAGCATTACTCTCCCTCCCCTATTAATACTATTAACACAAAACTAATTAAGGAAAAATAAAATAAGGAAACCCCTCCCCAATACTTGTAAACAAGTAAAATTAATTAAGGAAAATAAATCAAACCAATATAGCTAATAATGAGCAGCAAAATAATTTATTTTGGTCCCTTGAACTTGCCGCCTGGTGTAAACTCGACCAAAACGGGTCGTATCATAATGTTGAAAATTTCGATGGATTATCGGTTGATTAAGAAGAGCAAACCCACAAAATATCAAACCACAAAATAGGTATGAAAACACAACGAAAAGTTGAAACAAACACATTCTATTGACATTGTAACATGACGAAAACTTGGTTTGACAGAGGAAACCACGCCAAAAAAGAACATTAAAGCCTTCGGATCAATTTTCAAGGATCTATTCAAATTATTTTGTGAACTCCCTCTTATGACCGTGTCTTGTATCATTACATGTACTTCCCATTTGTTCAATAGGATGAACAGAATTTAATTTCAGTCCATCTTTGTGATGAATATGAGACCAAGCTAAAATGTGACAAAATGCATAATGGTTGGAAAATGAGCTCTTACTGCGGTTTCTATTTGCAGGTGAAAACTGAGCCTAACAGTTTGTGCCTAACAATCAAGATAAAATTTAACTTTTTTATGCCAATGGAAAAATAAATAGGTGAACCAACATTAATTACCTCCTCCAACAGACGATCTTTATAATTTACATCACAAATAGGATCTTGGGTAAGTCTGCCATACCGCCTGTGAAATCATTGACCATTAATGCAGAATCCTGAATACATCAAGAAAAAAAGAGCAAATTAGCCTCATTTGCATATAGTTGCACCCACCTGCATGACGAAGACTATATGGGAAACAAATTGAGTTCAAAGGTAGATGAATATAAACAGGGAAGAAAGGCATAAACATCTTAATAACAATTGGTTACCCTTTATTCAGTTTGGTTCCTACCAAGATTTTCTGAACCACTGAAGTTATTTTTAGTTGTGGTTTTTTGTAGTTTTGCTGGTCTTATCCAAATCGAGAATACCACAATGGGGGTACAAGATGCCATCTCAGGAGATGCATTGGAGGCCTAACCAAACTGAAATAATGAATCACTTATTGCTATCCTTGTATCCATCTGTCGAGGTAGCCAACTTGATATATACCGAATAAATCTTGCTTCACTGGAACTTGATGGTTGATACACAGATCCAACAAATGAAGATGATGCAACCCCTCTCCCGAGAGCAGATCCATCATTGGCACAAACTCTAACCATCAAACCCACTGACACGATCCACAAATTAAGAGCAGAACACCCCATTGAAGACATGGAAACAGTTGGAAGCAGACGTTGAAATAGAGCGTTTTTTAAAATTTTAGGTGATTCCACTAAGGAACTTACTTATTTCTAGCAGATGTCTACTCAGATTGCATTATTAAGTTGTATTTTCTGAAGACCAATGATGATGATGATGGAAAACCTTTTCATAAAGATTATAACCAAAAACAAACTCCAAGAGTAGATGGAGACCCCTCCCTTAGCTAGGTCACCCAATTTTCTGAGCTTCATTTTTCTAATTGCAGAATTAAAAGTCAAAGAACATCAACCTTAAAGATGTTATTCAGCACCAACTGCAAATTCTATGGTGTAGGAATCCCAGCACAGCACACGAATGAGTATCCTGCAAAGGCAAAACAACACCAAACAAACCCACAACTTAATTCACCTAAAACACCCACACGAAAATTGCTATGGTAATCGAGGGCATTGTAAGTGTGTGGGTGTGAACTTGAATCACACTATTTTAACTGATATACCAAGTAGTGTTACTTTGTTTTTTTGAACTACTTGAAAGCCAGCGAACCAGAGAAAGAACAGCACCATCCTGAAAAAAATGTGAAGCAGTGTGGCATAAGACAGAACATATCACCTATGCAAACTTATGTTGTGGTTATAATAATCACCTTGTCACATGCTGCAGTAATGGACAAATCGTGGTCCATGACATAAACTTCGCACGGAGGACGCACCACCATGTTGAAACCCCCGATCAACCTCTAAGAACAAGAAAGAGAGGAAAATGAACCTAAATATTCCAACTTCGATGGTATAAAGTATAAAGAGAGAGTTATAGTTGTATATTGTTCAAGTGTGTATGCAAAAGCAGTCCTATAATCCATGGATTATAATGATAGAGATCACTTTTATGTTGAAGAAAAGTTTGATCACTTGTATCAATCAACTATGCTATTCATCCAACACAAAAGTGTTTTCTATATAATATGTCCATTGTAATTTGAAAGCAACCATGAAACACAAACACTATATAGGATAGAGTTGTACTCAACCACTTGTAATAATCTCAACTTGTTTTTTTCCTGCATGAACATAAGAATCAGAAGGGGACAAGAAACCTTAAATATAGTTAACCTGAAGCAAAAATCGAAATACCATGCACAAGTGTTTTCCCTAAGACCATTCCGAAGCAACTGCCCAATGATCATAGCATAGAAACACAGATATAACATCACCTAATTACCCAAATTAATTCCTTGACTTGTAAGCTGGAAATTCACAAGCATGAAGATGTGATAGCAATAACTTAGACTCAGTTCAAAAGTTGTAAAAACCAATAATATAAGCAATCCAAATATGCCAAATCGTACGACAATGAAATGCAGAAGATGAAGAATATATGTTTATGGAGAGCCTATGACTAGGCGAAAATCTCACATTCTCACTTCAACTATTGCTTACGGTCAAAAAAAGAGTCATCACTTTATGACACATTCAATAGTGTACAAAGTTGCCAATAACGAAAATCTGAGAGGGAAGAAAAGAACATGTTCTTAAAGCATAATGAAATCATTAAATTAACAAAAGGAGCAAAAATACACAGATATAGTAAATACCCGCAAAAATGTGTACTTGACATGCATCTCTATGTATATACAGATTTTCTGATGAGTTGTACATTGTGAATAACTAGTTGTACAGCTACATATGCATCAGGTACAAGTATGAACTAGAAGATGTAATGAGAACAAACCATTAAGTAACTCAGCCTCAGGGAAGGTGAGAATGTGTAACCCAGGCCCACCAGGGTATAATGGAGCTTCTAAACAGCATGGGATCTTGATTTATTGCTTCTTCTGGTTATAATTCAAGAAACTTTCTCCTCTTCGCTTCTGTAAAGCCAACAAATTCAAGCAAAGTGTATATTTTACTACCCTAGTTTAATTAAATAAAATAACAACAACCAAAATTGCAAAATTACCCCTGACCCTAATGACTGCTGTCATTACATCCTTAATACAATTACCCATCCTAACCCTTTATTCCTTCTAGGCAATGAACTATTAGCATACTCCCAGGGTATATCACATAGGTTCCTAGATTCATAGCTCCTAATGATATATAGATATTGGACCTAACAATTAGAAACCCTTTAGGTCTCTCTGACCCATGTAAGGGGCATGTTTATTTCACCATCATCATTAGGACCAAAATGTTTTAACGATGTTGTAAAACAGAGTTACCTTATGCATCAGTAGAAGAACTTTGGATGCACTCCCAGAAAGATCGGTTTGACCAGAGGCTCTCAGAGCTCTTTTTGGTATGGTCTTCTTAGTTGGCCCTTTTTTTGTTTTGTTTTCTTCCATCCTCTTCTTGATCAATCTGATAATATATATACTCAGCAGCACCGGGCTAATAGTCACCATCAAATTATGAAAATCGAGCTGCAGTTACCTTAGCTTTACACTCACCACATGATATAAAGAAAATGGTCATATAGATTAGCGAGGTTGGCTACAATCTTTTCCATTGAAGCCTTTCTTAGCATCGCCAAATACCTGGTACAGGATATAATTCATACGGCAAAGTAAAAAAGAAAAACATACGCCAAAAATGCATCAGGAAAAGCAGTAGTTAATATTTCAACAAATTAAGTAACAATTGTCTTACACCCCACTCACCATTCCATTAGTTTATTGGACTTCGCTGTCTTCTGAATTCCGGGATGGAAATACAAGATATAGTCCCCTTTAATGGACGGCAGGCCCATATATAGCAACTTGTGAAACCATGTAACGTTTTGAAAAAAGAATAACAACTCCTGGTAAATAACATTAACATTTCATACAAAGACAACCAAACGAACTACCAAATAATATCGAATTTGAAGATGAAACAGAGCGCACCTCCCCTGTTACACCTTTAATCCCAGGCATAATTTGGTTGCTGACATTCTGTTCCATATTCTTGGACGTACCTGCCATACAGACATACTTTTACTCCTTCAATTTTCTGCAAACCAACTTCAATCGAACATATATACAAGCATGATTACCTGCAAACCAGCTTGGAGCATGGTTACCTGCAAACCAACTTGAAATCTAGGATTTGGAATCTTTGATTCTATGTTGCTCTACAAAACCAGCTTGGAGCATGATTACCTGCAAACCAACAGAAGGATCATTGATATAACCCCAATTTCAATCGAACATATATACAAGCAGAAAAACCATGCAACTAATGTCACAGCCTACCATCCATATCAGTAGCAGGATTTAGATGCAAATGCAATAATCTTTCACAAAACTCCCAAGTTCCCATGTGAAATGCCTATGCATATCAAGATTATTTACCAGTATCTTGTATCATTACATGTACTTCCCATATGTTCAATAGGACGAACAGAATTTAATTCCAGTCCATCTTTGGGATGAATATGGGACCAAACATGGTGGCAGCTTGCTGAAACGTGACAGCATAATGGAAGCAAGACGGGCTATCAATGCACTTTCTGGTTGGTAATCATTTGCAGACAAAAACTTGGACCTAACAAGAATTTTTTAAATTTTGAAGTTGTTTATAGTTCGTATCACTAATTTGTAGTTTGCTGGTTTTTTTGTATTGATTAATGGGTCACAGATCCAATCGCGAATACAGCAATTGGGATGGAAGATGTCATCTTAGGAGCTACATTGAAGACCTAACCACACTGAAATAATGAATCACTTATTGCTATCCTTGTATCCAACTTCATATATACAACAGAATAAATCTTGCTTATTGGAACTTGATGGCTGATGCACAGATTCAGCAGATGAAGATGGTGCAGCCCATCTCATTCTAGAAAGGCACAAACACTGACTACCAAACCCACAGACACAATCCACAAATTAAGAGCCTTAGCTAAGTCACCCTATGGAAAACCATTTCATGATGGAAAAACAATAAAAAATTACCTCTTTTGAAACATAGTTGTGGCTCGGCAAAGTCAACAATGCTTCCAGTTATTTTCATCCCTGGAGCAAACTCCTATCTTTAACTATGAAGGACTACACAAACAAAGAAATGTAAACCACAAGGTCCTAAAAAAGCAATAAAATGTAATTTGTAAATCATAAAGACTAAAATGGTTAAACAACAATGAATTGTAAACCATAGGAATGAAAACCATAATTTCAAAGTTACAATAACAAATATAGCAAATTTAAACACATCACATGGACAAAATAAGTAATTTACTCTTTTAAGTTTGAACACTTCATTTGGAGGGGAATCCAAGCATTGTGAACATCTGGGCTATACAAACAACTTAATTCACAATGATATAACAAACAAGGGCTCCCTAAAAAGTGCATATACAAAAACAATGATAGAAATAACATAACAAGACATGACCTTGAGCAACTCAAAAAGACTAGATTCTCCGAATCCTCTGATAACATCTTTGAACACGTATACCTGCAAAGAATAGAAAGACCATTGATAACTCGAAGTCTTATTTATTTTTTCGAACGGCAAAATTTTATTAAAATAGCGAAGGCTAGCAACAAACTAGCCCTGCAACTCCAAAGAACAGAAACAGCCAAGAGAGAAGAAAAACAGCAGGGGAAAAAAACAACACCCAAAACAGGAGATCAACTAGATATGTTGCTGTTGACACTTCTTGATCTCACCCAAAGATACTTCATGAAATTCTCCGTCCGAATAGCATTGAACTCAACATTGTCAAACATTGCGTCATTTCTGATTTTCCAAATCGCCCACAGAAACGCGTTTCCAATTACCCTCTCTGTCCGCCTGCCCCTGCAAAACTTGACGAGCTGTGCACATCCACTTGAAAAAGTCTGTCATGTCTGGAAACGTCTCCGGAAGCAGTTGTCGTCGTGAGTTGATCTCCAGTAAAACCTCTCTCGTTTTCCTGCATCTTAAAAAAGGATGGTCGACCGTTTCTTCCGTTTCGTTACAAAGAGCACAGACAGCATTGCCAGTGTCGATTCCTTTCGCGATCAAGTTTGTCTTTGTTGGCAGCCTATTTCCACTGATAGTTTCCTGATAGTTTCGCGATCAAGTTTGTTTTTGTTGCCCACTTGCCACTTATCTTTCCATGAACTCATATCTCATATCCGCAGAGACTTATTTCAACCGGAAGACAGACATAATTGTTACTTCCTCTATTCTTGGCAGTATTATGTAAAATAATAAAAAGATACGTTGGATTTAAACTTCAAGGTGTTGATTGGCTAAAAGATAATGTAAACCATAAATATACGGCTCAATCCTGAATGAACCATATCAACTAATTTTTAGGAAAAATACAGGGTGATTACTTGAAAAACAGGGTAATCTTGATTAGAATATATACTGAAGTCCAATTAACCTTTGACAAATAGAAGCAAGAAACATAGAAAGAAAAATATTAATGAGTAGATATAAACAATAGCCAAGACCTGAAAAGGAAATTTGATCCTTCAATAGTTTTTGATTTATATACCTGATTGCGTTTCTGCAGAAGCGCAAAAGTGATGAAAACAGCAGAATCAAATCGGATGGAAACCTTAAATCGAAAAACTAGGGTTTCAGAAAAACTAGGGTTTTGAGAGATTTGATTTTAGTGGGAAGAAGAAGAAGAAGTGAAAAAGTAGGGTTTGGAGAGAAAGGAAAAAATGAAGAAGGGAGGAGTCGTACGGTTCCTATTTATAGGTTTGGTCCCACCGACTTTAATTGATATCGGCAAATAGCATTTTAAATTTTATATTTTTTATCATATTAATTAAGTAGCGTATCTTCAAAATATTTTCTAAAAATAAATAATACTTATTTTGCAATGAAGACCGTTGCATTGACCATGGATATTGACTTTCAAATGAAAACATATAATATTTATTGTTGTCGAAATTTAATTTGACACACAAGAATGGTTATTTTGAAAAGAGTAAACTACAATTTTGGTCCCTGTGGTTTATCGATTTTTCTGAAAGTGGTACCTAAGGTTTAATAATTCTAGAAATGGTGCCTGTGGTTTGGATTTTGCTTTGAAAGTGGTCCCTGGCCACTAACGACGTTAAAAAGCTTCGTTAGAGCCAAGGGCATTTTCGTCCGTTCATGCTTTTGGCCGGAGTTTACATCTCCGGTCATCTTCTCCGACCAAGCAACCCATCAAGTTAACCTTTTCTTCAATAAAATCAACACACACACTATAAAAAATTTCGTAAAAAAATGTGAAACAATTTCGTAAAAAAATTTAGTATATGAAACATTTTCATCGTATTAAACAACTCCATGAAAAAATTTCGTTGATTTAAGCTGTGCAACCATGAGTTTACACGGTTTACAACCAAAAACTGGTTTACAAAATAACTTGACCCTACACATATATATACATATATATATAGACATAAACATCCACCTTCCCCTTCTCGTCGACGCGACCCACGTCGCCTCCCGCCGCCGCCGCAACCACCCTCCCACCACCACTGTGACCACCGCCCCATCGCCGCCACCACCGTTTCTGTCACCATCGCAACCCCCATTTTCGCCACCGCAACCCCGATGTCGCCACCGCCATTGCAGCCGAGGCCGCCGACACCCTCGCCGTCGACGCCAAGGCCCCCGCCGCTGCCGCCAAGGCCACTGTCGTCCCCTTCGAGGCCATCGCCACCACCGCCGTGGCTACCGTCGCCACCGCCGCCACCTCCGTCGTCTACGAGGCAACCGCCCCCACCGCCGTTGACGTCGAGGCCACCGTCGTCACCGTCGAGTCCACCGCCACCACCGTCGTGGCTACCGCCGCCACTGCCGTCGTCTACGAGGCCACCGTCGTCACCGTCGAGTCCACCGCCACCACCGTCGTGGCTACCGCCGCCACTGCCGTCGTCTACGAGGCCACCGTCGTCGTCGTCGAGGCCGCCGTCGTGGCCACCACCGCCATCGTCGTCGCCGTCGAGGCCACCGCCACCACCGCCGTGCCAACCGCCGCCACCGTGGTTGCCGTCGAGGCCACCGCCGCCGTGGCCACCGCCGTCGCCGTCGAGGCTACCACCACAGCCGCCGCCACCGCCGTTGCCGCCGAGGCCCCCACCACCACCGCCGCCAAGGATTGAAAAATGAAAAGTGATAAAAATGCTCAACTAAACAAGTTTTCTAATTTCCTAAAAATGGAAAATGAAAACTTTATTATTTCAAGTAAACAGGTTTTCTAAAATTTTCATAGAAAACTGAAAATGAAAACTCCACTCCAATTTTTGAAAACGTTTTCTATGAAAATGAAAACACTTTTCCACAACTAAACATATATCTTTCATTTTCCATTTTAGAAAAACAATAACAAAGTTATTGGATATGTTGTAATCATCTTCTTATCATATACTAGATACATACTCACGAGCGTTGCAGCGCGAAAAAACTGAAAAATATATATAATTTATACATATTAAATTATACATACACAGTGAATTTTATGTATAAAATTCAACTGCCTTGATTGTAGATCAACTAATTGATTTTTGATAAAATTAATTGATTTTAATTGTTAAATCGTGGATTAATTGATTGCAGGAGCTGCACCTGCTGGTGGTGGCGGCGGCGGCGGTGGTGGTGCAGTTGTTGCTGCAGGAGCTGGTGAGGGTGGTTATCGTCGTTATATTGCTGCAGGGTGGCAGTATGGTATGGACAGATTGGTTAACGCCATGCATTTGATCACGGGCGTCGCTGGGGACATAGATGGAGATACAACAACTGCTAGGCCTCATCCAATCATAGCAAAAAAAAATTATGTATAAAATTCAAGGTGATCAACTAATCAGAATAACTGAAAAAGATTTGCTCGATAATAAATCTTCAAACTCATAATATTTGAACTCGTTTTGAAGATTTTGGTTTGATGATTATAATGGTATAATTTGTTAATAAAAATATTTCAAAAAATCTTGAAATATTTGCTAAAAATATTTGATAATTAAAAAGATGAAATCTTTAAATTTCAATATTAGACTCAATATTAAGAAAATAATATATTTAAATTTAAAATAATATAATCAAATTAAAACAATATTAAATATTAGACTCATTTTGAAGGTATTGTCGAAACAATTATAATGGTGTAACTTATTGAAAAGAAAAACAAAAATTTTAATACATTTTAATACATATATATTATATATGTAAATATGATAATGATGTAAAATGAAAAATGAAAAACTAAGGAATAAAAATAATTTTATCAAGTAGTTCCAAGAATATAAAATATAAATTATGAAATTAAAATTGATAAATTAATGAGAATTTAAGGTATGCGAAATTGGGAAGTGATATTACCGATGCATCTATTTATTGTTCCACTAATTTTATACTTGATTTGACAACTTTACCCTTGTATTAATTACATGAGGAGAGAGAAAAATCAAGGCAAAAAGGTAAATTTACATAGATTTGTTGTGGAATCATAAATTCTAGCAGTGGATATATCATCTCCCAATTTGGAATATAGTTTTTCATATCTGTTAGTTTCAAATATGGTATTTATATAGTATTGATCCCTCCAGATTTAAAAAAATATAAACATGAAAAAAATTAAATGAAACCCCAATGGAGCAGCTTATCGGTTAAGGCTTGTGGAAGGTGTAACAACCAACCCAAGTTCGAATCTGAAGGTGAGCAACTAGGGGCCACTGAGTATTAATTCTAGGGGAGCATGTTTTAGCTCTCGGTAAAAATTACCAAAGATGTAGTATGGGCAAAGGCCCAGGTGAACCTTATCTAAAAAAAATTAAATGCGTTAAGTACTTACGTCTATGTCTTTGTCCTTGTCCTTGTGGTCCTTGTCCTTGTCCTTGTCCTTGTGGTCCTTGTCCTTGTCCTTGTGGTCCTTGTCATTGTGGTCCTTGTCCTTGTGGTCCTTGTCCTTGTCCTTATCTTTGTCTATATCAATTCAACTCCGACCAAACCTATAAATAGGGTTGTACGACTGTGCCTTCTCCTCATTCACATTTTTCTGAAACCTACAACTCATCATCCCTTTTTAGTTATTCCCACTAAAATCTATCCAAACCCTAGTTTTTCTCGTTATTGAGTACACATTCATTTCGATTTCTCAATATCCGAAAACTTTGGTGTTCACGATGATAGATTCTTTTAACTCCCTTCATTTCCGCATAGGGAGATAACTTTTGTATTTGAGTTTTTACTTTTTTGTTATTTTTTATGTGTTAACTATACTTGAATTTCACAAAAAAATCAATATTAGAATCCAAACAGGCTGATAGTCAGCCAGATTCGGGCTCTTCACACCACAAGGTAAGGAAAAGAACCATATTGTTTCTTTGGGAACAACTGTTTGGGAACAATTGTTTCTTTCTTTTCGGTTCTATTCTTTTTCAGGGAAAAAATGATTGATCAAAGGTGCGCCTACTGTGTGTATCGTCGTCAAGTTTGCCCACAAAATTGCCCTTTAAGGCCATTACTCCCCCAAAGGCAAGTGGAGTGGAACCGAGTCGGCGATCTCTATAAGCCCGCGTACCTACGGGTCCTGTTCAAGACAACGCACTACGTGGGTGTAGTGCAAAAGCGAGCCACGCTGGAAAATATCATTCTCGAGGCACGCTCGCAGACCCAACACCACAACGATGGTGTTATGAGAAGAGTAAACCCCCGCCCGTCGTGCCACTAGTGCATGACACGCCGCCAATTCCTTTTGTCGCGTGCGTGTCATGTGCGTATCGTCATGTAGCCTGCCCACAAAATTGTCCGTTAAGGCCGCTATCCCCCCTTCCAAGGCAAATGGATTGGAACCGGGTTGCCAACATCTATAAGCCGGTATACCTAAGGCACTTGTTCACCACAATCAGATATGTGGCGGAAGCAGAAAAGAGGGCCACTCTCAAGAATATAATTCTCGAGACCACTGGCGGAACGATAACCACAACGATGGTGTAATGAGGCGAATAAATCCGCATCCAGATGCGCCGCCGGCTCCCCTTCCCCTTCCCAATGCGCCTACAGCACCCCTTCCCGACGCGCCTCCAGCTCCCCTTCACGTTGCGCCTCCAGCTCCAGGAATGAGAATGAAATACTTTCAAATTAATACTTAGGGTGTGCTTGGTTCGTTTCAGGGAATGAGAATGAAAATGATTCAATATTCCATTAACAAAATGGTTTCCTTTCTTAAAAAGAGACATATTCCAAAAATCAAACTGAAGTGGTATATGTAACAAGGGGGATTTCAAACATCAAACCAAAAAAATAAAAATAAAGAAGAAAAAATTCTTTCAAAATGTCTGATGCGAGATGCGCCGCATGCATCCATAACCATAGGCTTGTTTGTCCAACCAATTGTATTTTCAAGCGGCACTTCCCGACACGTAATGATATAAACAGTTTCTCGGTTCTTCATGCGATGTTTCACACAAAAGATCTCGAAAATATGATTTGCAGGACATAGGGTAAGGATAGAGACGAACTTATTCGGTATCTCGTGTACTAAGCCACCATGTGGAACAAAGAAAACCCAATGTGGGGTGCATGGAAGATTCCGAAACTTGAGTTTCAAATGTTCCAATTTGAAAGTTCAACTTGCGGAATTGAAGAGACGAGAAGAAGCGAGGAGGAGGAATGGATGTGTAAAAAAGGAGACGGAAATTGCGGAATTGAAGGCACGAAATCCACGCATTATGGAGTAGTTTTACTTGTTTGTTTTTTTAAGAGATTTTTTCTAATAAAATTTCTATGAATTTCAAGATTTATTGTTTGTTTCAATCCTAGCTTTAGATCTTTCCAAAATTCAAAAATCACACACAAGTTGAGATTCAGAGAGAAAAGAAAAAAAAACGATCCAAAATTTCCCGGTAAAAGAAAACAAAGGGGTTTAGCCAAAATCGATCATCGATCAAAACATGAAAATAAATTCTTAATTTTGCATCAATCAAAATCAGAAATCTCTGAAAAACAAACTCACCTTTTCAATATATATAGTTAACAGCAGCAACAAAAATCTTTGAACTCCAAGAAAACCCCGTCATCGAGATCGTCTCTTCTCTTTCTGACCATGATTATACTGAAACACAAGAAACTTGAAGATGATCTTTATTAGGTGTTTGAAGCTTTGATTAAAATACAAATATCAAGAAAAAGCGAAATATGGGTTTCCATCGGTCTAGTGTATATAGAGACGGAGATACAAATATGTGTGACAGTATGGATGTTACAACTAAGAACATCTCCAATCATAAACCTTCAAAGAGGTTTATCATTATGGTTCGTCAGTTTTCTCTCTCCGCCACATCCGTTTTCTCTTTCCTATTCATTTCATAAAGTTTGTACGCCCAATCATAAATCGGTTTATAGTTTATATAATAATGGTTAAAATATAGTAATAATAATTAAAAGACAATATTAAAAATTATAATAATTAAAAGTTGCAATACTAAAATAACATTTTTATTAAATTTGTATCAAGACCATATTAAACATTTTTAACAATTCTACAATTTTAATAAATCTACACAAAGTCATAATAATTAAAAGTTACAATATTTATTTTATTAAATTAATTTTCAACTATTTAAATAAATAAAATACAAAGCGACCGTCTTTATATTTGTTATTTGTAAATAACATTGATATAAATATAAACATATTTTAAAATTAAATTTACTTAATTTGTGGGTCATATTTGAGGCCGTAAACCGCTCTATAGAGCGGTTAGCCACTATAGCTCATTTCCAATGGTATCAAATTGCACAAATCATTTATTGTCCTGACAATAAGATGATGTGGCAGTTTATAACAGTCACTAGTGGGGATGCTCTAAGGTAAAGTAAAGATATTACATCATCAAAGTCATAGGGGATATGATGGTGGTGTCACATCATCACTCTCTTAATATTATTTTTTCTATTACTATTACTACTATTAGGCCATCCTTAACCGTACACCTCATACCACCCATTTCTGCTGCCACCTTAGCTGCCACATCAGCTTTCCACTATCCTACCACTACCTTACCACCACCATACCATTCCATCCTTAACCGTACCACCTTTACCACCCATTTTATTTTTTAAATACTAAAATATATTAAAATAATTTACTTTAAATTAAAATAACTAAAATTAAAATTAAAATCACAAAATTAAAATTACATTAAAATTATATTAAACTTAAAATTAAAAAACTAGCTACTCGAGAGTATCTCATCCATATTTTTGGCGTATCCGCTCCTTCTCTCGCAATGTGAGCTCCAAATCCCATCTGTATTTAAAACCCCTTGGGCTCGGCATTTGGGGGCGGTAGACACCCGTCGGAGGAGGCGTTTGGGACGTCAAGGAAGTTGGAGCCGAGAGATTTGTGAATCTCGAGTGAGTGCATTTCGAACCGTAAGGGGTACCTTGTGAATTCATGTATGTTGGGATAGAATAAGAAGAGAATAAGATGAGAATAAGAGATAGGTAAATTGTGTGGATTGAAGAGATATATATAGGTAGGTAAAAAAGAAAAAAAATTAAAAAAAAATTAAAAAAAAGTTACCGTTTTATAGCCGTTGAAGGGGGGTTGGGGTGTTGTGCAACGGTACGCGGGTACCGGGTAGGGGCGGTATCGCCCACCTACCGGCTCATCTCGGCGGTGTTACCGCCGGTACTGGTGGAGGTACCGGCACCCTCCTAGCCCCGTTACGGATGACCTTATAATGGATGCTTTCAAATTAATAGTTAGATTATTATTATTATTAAATACTTTTAAATTAATACTTAGGGTGTGCTGGTTCGTTTCCAGGGAATGAGAATGAAAATGATATCATATTCCATTAACAAAATGGTTTCCTTTCTTAAAAGGAGACATATTCCAAAAAGCAACTGAGGTGGTATGTGTGTGTGTATGTGTGTGTATATATATATATATAACGAGGGGGATTTCAAACATCAAACCAAAAAAATAAAAATAAAGAAGAAAAAATTCATTCATGATGTCTGATGCGAGATGCATCGCATGCATCCATAACCAGAGGCTTGTTTGTCCAACCAATTGTATTTTCAAGCGGTACTTCCCGACACGTAATGAGATAAACAGTTTCTCGGTTCTTCATGCGATGTTTCACACAAAAAATCTTGAAAAGATGATTTGTAGGACAGACGGTAAGGCTAGGGACGAACTTATTCGGTGTCTCGTGTACGAAGCCACCATGTGGAACAGAAAACCCAATGTGCGGTGCATGGAAGAGTTTCGAAACTTGAGTTTCAAATGTTCCGATTTGAAGGCTCGACTTGCGGAATTGAAGAGACGAGATGAAGCGAGGAGGAGGAATGAATGCGTAAAAGTGGAGACGGAAATTGCGGAATTGAAGGCACGAAATCCAGGCATTATGAAGTAGTTTTACTTGTTTGTTTTTTAAGAGATTTTTTGTAATAAAAATTCTATGAATTTCAAGATTTATTGTTTGTTTCAATCCTAACTTTAGATCTCTCCAAAATTAAAAAATCACACTCAAGTTGGGATTCTGAGAGAAAAGAAGAAAAAAGGATCCAAAATTTCCCGGTAAAAGAAAACAATGGGGTTTAACCAAAATCGATCATCGATTAAAACATGAAAATCAATTCTTAATTTTGCATTAATCAAATCAAAAATCTTTGAAAAACAAACTCACCTTTTCAATATATATAGTTAACCAGCAACAAAAATCTTTGAAATCCAAGAGAACCCCATCATCGAGATCGTCTCTCTCTTTTTGACCATGATTAAACTGGAACACAAGAAACTTGAATATGATCGTCTTTAGGTGTTTGAAGCTTTGATTAAATTACAAATATCAAGAATGTTATATGTATACATGTTTATGCCCATGGGCTTTAGCTTTTTCCCCTTTTCATTTTATATATAGTCTAGGTTTTCTTTGTATAGTTGTAACACACACATTTATACTTTTCTCTCAATCATTAGACGGCTAACCTTTGGCCCTCTCTCGTGTGTTCATCGACGCTCACCAATTCTAACATGGTATTAGAGCTTTAGGCTCTCTCGTTGTATTCTATCAACGATGTCGCCGCTATCGCCTTTCACCGCTGCAGCCACCATTCACCACTGCTACTGCTGTTGCCTCCCATTCGCTGCCCTCGTACGCCGCCTAACACCAAGCCGCCTCTGACCACATCGCCATCCGCTGTGTACCTCCATTGCATCTTCTTCCACCACATCGTCACCACCACTACATTGCCATCGCTGCACTGCCAACTAACAACCTACTGCCGTAGCCATATCTGCCTTCACCAACCAAACGCCGCCTGCCGCTGCTGTTGGTTAACCATCAGCCGTTGTCTTCACCACCGTCCGACGTCGATTGGAGACCCTAGAACCTAAGGCTTCGTCTCCTACAAGTCGCAATTGCAAAACCTAGATCGCAAATCACTAAGCTTCGACCTCGGTCTTCCAATAACATCAGACTTCAACCCTGGTTTCCTAATCACCGGGTTTCAAAACCCACCTTTTTGAAAACATCGGGTTTCAAAACCCACCTTTTGAAAACACCAGGTTACAAAACCCACCTTTTGAAATCCACCCTTTGAAAACCCAACCTTTAAAATCCACCTTTTCAAAACCCAACCTTAAATACCCTCCTTTTGAAATCCACCTTTTCAAAACCCAAGCTTTGAAACCTACCTTTTGAAATCCACCTTTTTAAAACCCACCTTTTGGTATCTCAAAACCCACCTTTTAAATCACCGGATTTACATCACCGGTTTTCACATCGGATCTCTCCAAACTCGGGGTTAACCGGCCTCATATCTACTACCAAACCCGGTGACAGTGCCACCAAAACCTTGGCGACCCCGCCATTTCATACCTGCGATCCTATTAATTTCCCACCGAACCCGACATTTTCCAAACCCAATAACCTACTGAATCAATGGCATCCAATTGCAATCATGCTACTGGATCCTCCACTTCAAATAGATCCGTCACGTAAGTCTGCACTAATGCAACTCATGCGCCAGAATCAACATCTCGTGCAACTTTTGTTGCGTCGACAAGTTATGCAACGGCCAATGTCTTGGACTATGGGCATGCATTATCTGCGATCGTCTACGTCAGACAATTTCTGGATTTTTGAATCTGGATGCTTTAACCACATGTCACCGTATCCTGCCGGTTTCATTACCAAACAACCATCTCAGCATCCATCAGTTCGTATAGCGGATCTTACTCCCAAGCCTGTATTATTTAGTGGAAAATTTTCTACTGACACGGTTTAATTACCCGATGTACTTCATGTACCAGGGCTAGCGATAGGTCTAGTCTCGCTTACCCAACTTATGGAATCTGGTCAGCTAATTTCGTTTCATTCTTTTGGTTGTGTACAACAGTATCCTTGGTCTCGTCATGATGATTGACCTTTCCAGTAACAATTTTGTTGGGAATATCCCAAGTGAGCTAACTGTCCTTCGAGGGTTGAGGTCACTGGATTTGTCAAGAAATCATTTGATAGGAAGGATTCCAGAGAAGATTGGAGACATGAAATCACTTGAATCTTCTGATTTACCATTGAGCAATCTTTCTGGGGAGCTTCCCATGAGCTTGTCAAGCTTGAGTTTCTTGAGTAATTTCAACGTGTCCAACAACAATTTGACGGGAAGAATACCATCGAGTACTCAGTTGCAGTCTTTCAATGAGTCTTGTTTCTTTGGCAACAACCTTTGTGGAGATCTACTCACCAAGCCTTGTGTGGTCGTAGTACCTCACAAAGAGGAAGATAAGAACGATGGATCACATGGAACGGATTAGGGCTTGATCATTAGCATGGTGTTGGGATTCGTCGTCGGTTTCTGGATCATTATGGGCCCGTTGATTGTTAGCAGATCATGGAGGATTGTATATTTTGGTTTCTTGATGAGACTCTAGTATATAGTTTATGATATTGTACATAAGTATTGTTGTAACTAGCGATAAAGAAATGTCATAACATTATGTTGTAATATGTCTTAAGTTGTAATCTGAAAAACTACAACATCAATAAAGTTTCAAGCTTATGAGAATCAAAGGTGGCTGCCTAAAGTTTATTGATTTTGTTTTGGTGCCGTTATCAATGTGGGTCTTGAAAATAATTATATGATATGAAATGACCAAACAACCCCTAATAACTTCAGGGGCTGGTATTGCCAACCCCAAATTCTCGCTTTTAAGTCGAAATACACGGATCCTGCTATCTTGGATCCGACCCGACCCGGTATCACAGACCTGTTTTCTAATTCGAATCAGTTTTCCCCCTTCTGTTGAATCGCCTAAACCCTAATCCCCAAATTTCTCTCTTAGAGATCGAAGAATCCCAAAGATCAAAGGCAAAATAGAGCTTCTATGGTTACGATTCTGCACCAGAAGATTCATTTAATCTTCTCTCGACCACTGGAGTTGAACATGAGGTATGGATTCCTTAAGTGTTCTTTATATATTCTACTAGTTGCAAAAAGTTGTACCTATTAAAGATTGATGTTGTTTAAGTTTTTTATTTAAAAATTATTTCTTTTTAAGCTTGAGATTGATGTATATGTGTGTTTACTATCTGAGGTAGCCTAAATTTTGATCCATTTTTCGTTTGATGTCATGCAATATTTCGGTGGTGTTTGAGTTTTGTTTCAGTTATATATGATGATGGTTTCAAGAAAATTAGTTCTTCCTGCTGCTACAATGTATAAAATAATTGAAAAAACATATAAAATAAAGTATCTGGCATTGCCATTGATTGAAATAAAAGTACCGAATAACAAAAAGTTTAGACGATAGCAATATTAGATTGACGATCAACTTTGACTTGGCAATAGATTTGATTGTGTCATTTTCATTCACATAAAAAAATGGATTTGATAACTAAGGATGCACACAAGTTGGATTAATCGGGTAGAAGATACAATATTTGCAATTTAAGAATTTGAAAAATGTCAGCTCAATTGGATGTCCGGATACCGCGGGTGCGTGTGTGAGTTTATTGCCGTACAAAATAAAATAAAATTCCATTCTCTTTATTCTATATAAAAAAAATTTGAAAGATTTTTTATGCAAAAATAGGGTGATAATGATGGATCACATGGAGTTGATTGGGCTTTATTGTCATTTGTTTATTGTTAGTATCGTGTTTGGATTTATTGTTTGTTGTGAGAAAAATCATTTTTTTTAGTACAACGGATAAATTTACATTTTAGATAACTAGATACTTACCCGCGCGCGATGCGGCGCGAAAAATCTTAATATCAAAATCAAAAACTCGATTTAGATATGTTAATTTTATTAATCTATGTGGTCTTATGTCGCAAATGGAAAGTTAATATGGTGGATTGTGTCGTATTTTTAAAAAGGTTGTTGATGGATAATGTGGTTTCTAAATTCAAAACATTGGTGCTTAACATTCAATGACCAATTTACACATTAATACTTTATATACCTATTACTACAATGCAGAAAGATGTAAATTATTAAAAATATTTAAAAAATAGTTGGAGTAAAAATCCTATGAATAACATTTCTAATTTTATTTTTTATTTGTCATTTTATTTTATTTTTCTTTGAATTTGACACTGGCATAAACCATACAATTCCAGTAGCTCGTGCCGCATTCTTCACGGAAAGCTTTGATGTATGTTGATCCAATAAATAACTTCAAAACCGAAGACAAATTTTCTTATGTAGGGTCAAAAAGGCTTTATATATTATTCTTGGTAATAACTAATAAGCAACCAACTTACAACCAATTCATAACCATCAAGTTTCTCTAGAATGAATGAACTCATTTTTCTTCAAGGAAGGACATCAAGTATACTTTTTGTAACATACGCAAAAATTAAAAATCATATAACTGTTAATTAAAACAATTCTACAAGGGGCTAGTTACACATCCATTTTCAACTCGATTCTTTTATGCGATTCTTTTATGAGGAAAGGTACTAATGAAAAACAAAATCTTGGAAGTTATAAATTAAATATTATAGAATGAATATTTAATAATCTTGAAAAATTGAGTAGTCAATCTTGAAATTTGAAATAAAATTATTACATTTATATAAAATAATTGCATAAAAATATTCAATATTGGGCTCATTTCGAAGGTATTGACGAGACAATTATGATTCTATACTTTGTAAAATAAAAAACGTAATTTTAATATATTTTAATTCATAATATATAATTATTTAAATTATATGATAAGGGTTTAAGGTAGAAAATGAAAAACTAAAGGACTAAAACAAGATTTAATAACTAACTACAGGGGGTAAAGTGTAAGTGTGTAAATCAGTTTTGTTGAACAAAATAACTAACATATTGAGTTATTCTCTTTATATAATAGTATAGATTATTATATAACTGAAAGGAAATGACTAGGCCATCCGCAGTCGTACAGGTCATACAGCTCATACAGATTGTCACCTCAGCACCACATCAGCTTTACTACTACCATACCACTACCATACCATTCCATCCTTATACCACTCTAAATAATTAAATAAATAAATAAAAGAAAAAGAAAAGAAGAGAGAGAAAGAAGAGAGAGATAGAGAGAAAGGTGGAGGAGAGTGAACGGTACCACACCGGTACCGGTCATCTGCAGTCTGGCTACGGATGGCCTTACAAGAACCTGGGTTCTTGTTTAAGCACATGAGTTTTAATAAAAACCTGTGACTGGACAAGAACCTTTGTTCACAATGGAAGTTCTTATAAAAACCCCTAGAAATAATCTAAAAAAAAACATCCATTGTGGATGCTCTTATTGTTTTATTAATATTAATCATCGTCTTAATTTTGTTATTTTATGCAATAAAATCTTTCATGTGAGTCATACCATTTTTTTTTTTATAAATGAGAGCTTTACCCAGTTCAAATATGTATGATATGATTTATGATATTTTAAATTTTAATCCGTTAAAAATCATGTCAAAAATCGTAAAAGAAAACAAAAAGCAAAAACATGACACTAATTTTATAATTGTATAAATGTACTAGAAATATATCCGCGCGCGTTGCAGCGCAAAGTATGTATCAATTGCCCGATTTTTATATACATCAATTTAATCATATGTGTTCAATCAATTAACCTCCTAATGGTTTATTGAATAGTCAATTTCGAAAAATGAAATAAAAGTATTATCTTTATATAATAGAATATATAATATAATTGAATAAAAAATATTCAATATTGGGCTTGTTTCGAAGGTCACGAGACGATTATGATGGTATAATTTGTTAAAAAAAACGTAATTTTAATATAAATTTTAGTTCATAATATATGATTAGTTAGATTATATGATAAGGGTTTAAAATAGAAAATGAAAAAGTAAAGAACTAAAATAAGATTTAATAACTAACTATGGGGGTATAAAGTGTAAATGTGTAAAGTAATTGTTGACAAAAAACTGTCAAATTGAGTTATTCTCTTATATATATAGTATAGATTAAAATTTACGGTATAATAATTATACATTCTAAAGCTATGCATTTGTTATAAATATTTATTTCAAAACGAAAAAATTATTATTATTGCTTCGTTGTATACATATCAGTTTTATATTAAAGCTTTTGTTTTGTAAAAGCGGATGAGAGTATTCTTTTAAAAACAAAATGTTTCATTAAAAATGAAAAAATAGATATGAAATCAAACCAAAAAGGAAACTATACACCCATTAGTCCAAAATTAAGTGCATAAGTTGTAATTTTAGGTCATCTTAAAATAAGTGGTTATTTTCAAAATTCATATTTACTTTCTTATTTAATCTTTCACCGCTATTATAAAAAACTCGTCACACATAAATGTTAAACCTATGGTACGCCATGATTTAATACGCAATTCTCATAATGTATTATTCGATTTATGTTTTCGTTTTCAACGTCTTATTTACTGATTATTACTTTTTATTATATAAGATAATTTAACTTATCAAGTAAGAATACAAAAAACATATATTTTTATATATAGTATTATAATGTCTAGCTCAGATGGTCTTCCTAAGGACGGTAACATCCTTGGGAGGGGCTGTGGATGGTATCCCAATCTACCTTGGTTCGAATCCAAGAAAGTCAATTTAAGGGCATAAGAAGTACTTAGTCCTTGTACTGGTCCAATCATAGGCTGGGCCACCCCCAGCCCAGTCAAAGACTGCGAGTGGGGGATTAGTGAGCTGCCCTTGGATTCCTAATACCGCCGAGGGAGGCGTGTATGTGCGTGTGTGTTCGTGATAGTCGTTCGTTGGTTTGATGTCGCTATCGCTATACCTTCAAAAAATAATAATATTATAACAAAACATCATGGCTTCAACAAAGATGTGGTTTAACTGAGATGTAATTTTATGGGTTTCACAAAAACAAGTTGATCTTATATAATCCCGAGTCTATCAACAAAATTAACCATTTTTACGTATCAAATTAAAACTTTAACAACAATATTATTATATAAAATACACCCTCTAAATATTAAATGACATTTTGCGTATATGTTTTCATTAGACAACATAAAGCAAACAAAGTAAAATAAAAGAAATTATGTAATTTATAAGTCAACATCCATGGTCAATGCAACGGCTTTAAGGCAAAAATATGGTAAAGATACGTATCAAATATTTTTTATCCGTTATGAAATTAATTAAATGCAATAATAATAATATTTGCCGATATCAAAATTTCAAGTCGGTCGGACCAAACCTATAAATACGACTCCTCCCTTCTTCTCATTCTCATTTTTCCTTTTTTTTTCTCAAACCCTAGTTTTTCAGTTCTTCTTCTTCTTCCAAATAAAATCAAATCTCTAAAAACCCTAGGTTTTCCTGAAACCCTAGTTTTTCGATTTAAGGTTTCCATCCGATTTGATTCTGCCATAGAACATGTTGCCTATAGTTTGTTTGCATCTACTTTTCTTAATATCAATTGACAACAAAGTACTTAATTTTACAGGCAGAATTCATGGAACATGATGAGAAATTAACCTCTTTTTATCGACATTCGTCTTCGTGGTGCTCTTGCTGAAAAGGTTTGATGGCTTAGAAAGTTGTATTTACAAATTTTCTGATTTTTTCTAAGCATATCATTGCTTATATGTGTTTTTATGTTGCAGTGTCGAGCATTTGCCATGGCTTTGCATTAGGGTTTAGGGTTTGAAGACCCTGTTGCTGTAGTTGAAACACTTATTCATATAAATAATATTGTTGTCCTTGTTATGAAGTATTAACATATTTATGAATTTACGCTGCAGTTGGGATATTGACGGCGTTTAGATGTGCAAGTGAAGGAATCATGGTAAATCGTGGATCCTGAAATTACTTGCACCATATTTTCTTCTATTACTGTTATTTTGGTTTTGCAAAAGATTTTCTCGCACTATGACTAAATAGCTATCTTGCTTGCAAATAAAAGGTATGAAAAATTGCAGCGGTGGGATGATGCCCTTAAGGCATACACAGCAAAATCTGCTCAGGCTTCGAGTCAACATCTAATGTTGGACGCTAATCTAGGTATTTTATTGTTATGCTTTTTTTTTTTAGTTTTGGTATTTTATGTGGTTGGCAAGTACTTTTTGCTGCTTTAGATTAATCTCATCGCGGTCTTTTAACTCTTGACTCACCGTTTCGACTCTTACTTCCCCGGGTAGAAATTGACATATGTTGGGTGGTTTGCGGACATAGGCAGCTCAAAAGGAGATATGCCAGTCGACTCGTGAAAGGTGGTATTATACCAAAACTCAGCGCAAGGCATCCATAATGCCCAACAGCGAGGTTGATTCGACAGAAAAGCAATGAAGGTAAGACTCCAAACAACGATTGATCACCTCTGTTTGCCCATGGATTCCGGATGATACGAAGAATGTGTATCAGTTGTCAAATATGGTTCCATATTTGGTTAAGACACAGCCTCATAAGCTTCTCTGTTCCAGGCCCACATATGTCTTTTTAGTCTATTGATTAATGTTGATGAATATGAATTCTAAAAAGCCTAGTGTCATCACTTTTGGATATTAAAAGTGGGCAGTGAAGCAAATCAAATATAGTTAGTCTGAGTTGGAGGATTGCTTATTTCCATTGGAGATATTATTATATAGTTTACGCTATTATTATATAGTTTACCCTGAATAGAATCAGGGTATACTATATAATAATAGGTACATGAAAAACTGCTTTCAATTGCTTATATTATTATATAGTTTACCCTGATCCTATTCAGATTCTATGTGGCGTCAACTCTTACGATGTAGGATTGCTTATTTCCATTTCTTGAGTTGACTTTGTACTTGTCATTAATGTTGCATCTTTTTCACTGATCTCTTAAGCAACCTGAAACTAAATAGTCTCCTGAATCGATGTGAAAGGCAAGGAAATTAAAGGACCAAGTGAGTTTACAAGGTTAAGGGTGTTTAGAGCAGGAACAACTGGATGACATACATAAGAGATTTGCCATAAAGAATTCAAGCACGAAGGACATGCAAACCGAGCTAGAGAAACAAGTTTGAATCATCAAAAGCTTGTAAAGTAGAACATTATGTGACCTCAACACCAGGAGTGTTCATTTTCATGTCTCTTTCTGTTATTTTTCAACCTTTACTCTTCTTGCCAATTTGTAAATTTGCTAAAATCATCCTGTGGTTTGCAGGAATGTTTAAAAGAACAAGAGACACTAATGACCCCTGAGCAATCAGAAAGACAGAAAGTCCCAAGCTAAAGCTTGTCACGGAAGCCAAAAAGGAATCATGGAAGGATCGATAGGCAGCTTTGTGGTAATATTTGTTTTAAACAACCAAATATATATACATATATATAGAGGGATTTTCATTGTGAATCATAATAAATGTGTGAACTTGTGGACCAAATCCTAACCCTTGATCAATTATATCAATGGATGTGATTAAGTGGGTGGTTAAGTAGGCGTTTACTAGAGTTTCATTGACTTAAATCACATCCGTTGATCATATACAAAAGACTTTTTCTGTTGTTTGTCCTTACAAGTAATCTCTAGTGAATCTAACTTGATCTCTATTATCATAATATCTGGAGTTTGGATTATAGAAATGCCTTTGCAAACACACTCAAGCACAGTACAACCTCATCTTTCTCTTTCTACCATCAAAGTTGAAATATTTAGGTTTTATTTTCTTTTCCTCACCTTGTCCTTGGAGGTTGATCGGGCAGCTTCAGGGTTCCAACATGGTGGGGGTGTCCTCCTCTCCTCCGTGCGTAAGTTTCTGTCATGGACGATGAATTATCCATCGTTGCTTCAATTTCTATGCAGCTAGAAGGTTTGTTTCTTTGCTTGAATTTCTCCGCAGCTTGTCTCTTTCTTTAGTGGTTGCAGCTTTGGTTTGAGATATACTTCTTTTTTTCATATTTTTTTAGCCATTCTCCTTAGGTGATTAATGCTTTCCAAACTCTAGCCAGAATTATAAGTTCGTGTATCTCCTCTTGCATGCTCTTCCACCATCACCATACAAGATGCTGGCTTTAACCACAAACACAAATCTTGTCCTTGGAGGTTGATCCCAAGACTTTAATGTTCTCATGTGGCATGGTGTCCTCCATCAAACCGAGTTTCTGTCATGTTGCGATGTCAATTGGAAGTTTTTCTTTTCATTTTTCTGCAGGTTGTCGCTTTTCTTTTTGAGATGTAATCTTTTTCAAATCTATTTTGTGGTTTGATGTTTTGTAGGTTTGGTTTTCTTAATCAACCGAGGATCCATTGTGTTTTTAAGTCTTCGTGAATTCTCAATTTCATTTATCGAAAAGGCTATTATGGAATTAGTTCCGTCCCCTTTTGGTGCTTTGTTTAAGAAGCAATTTTAGCTAACATGGTCAGCAGGTCAATCTAACAGAATGGTACAAAAGATATCTTCATCTGAAACGACCTGCTATAATTATTTGTTTTGCTATTAGATACTCTAATTTTTAGCTCCCTTTATGTCTTCTTCTCAGTTCCAATTGTTTAATTGATATGTAGATTTGGAGTGGTCATATCCATGAAGGTAGACAGAGGGAAATGCAGTCAGTGTATATCTTTTATAATCTTAATGATTGGTAAGAAAATCTGTATATACATAGAGATGCATGTCAAGTACACCTTTTTGCGGGTATTTACTAAATCTGTGTATTTTTGCTCCTTTTGTTAGTTTAACGATCTCATTATGCTTTAAGAACATGTTCTTTCCTTCCCTTTCAGATTTACGTTATTGGCAACTTTGTACACTATTGAATGTGTCATAAAGTGATGACTCTTTTTTTGACTGTAAGCAATAGTTGAAGTGAGATTTTTGCTAAGTCATAGGCTCTTCATGAACAATATTCTTCATCTTCTGCATTTCATTGTCGTATGATTTGGCATATTCGGCATGCTTATATTATTGGTTTTTACAACTTTTGAACTGAATCTAAGTTATTGCTATCACATCTTCAGGCTTGTGGATTTCCAGCTTACAAGTCAAGGAATTAATTTGGGTAATTAGGTGATGATATATCTGTGTTTCTATGCTATGATCATTGGGTAGTTGCTTTGGAATGGTCTTAGGGAAAACACTTGTGCATGGTATTTCGGTTTTTGCTTCAGGTTAACTATATTTAAGGTTACTTGTCCCCTTTTGATTCTTATGTTCATGCAGGAAAAAAACAAGTTGATGATATTTCAAAACAGGTTTTTCTTTTAAATCTTTTCTCTCATGTCCAAATTGAATAAAAAGGTAAGCACTCCACACGTCTTCTTTGATCTGATCAAGGTGCAATCCAGGGATTGATCAGGGATTTAGCTTCTTAAAACTTCAGTCATGTAACATTTGGTTAATATAATTTGATATATCTCTCTAACTTACACACCCCTCCCTTTTTGCATGTATTTAGTAGCGGTGGAAATAAACCACTAGAGGTCGGTTAGATGGGTACTTTATTTGGAGCCACAAGGAGAAGCTGTGGCCAAAGCTCAAGATGAAATCACTCTTGAAGAAGGCAACGGATTTCTGAAATGGTCGTCATTTCAAGGTTTTGGAAAAAAACAGAATTCCACATCTTGAAATGGAGTTAGCTAAAAGTCACAAAGAGGTAAAGGTTCAATTTTAATGACCATAAATGGCTTTTGGGGAAATTCTTATCCATGCTAATTCGTGTAATATATTGCATTACTACCCGAACAGGTTGTTGTGTGCACCTGAGATGATATGTCCAATCGTATGTTACAATGAGCCCACCAGCAAGAGAAGTTCCTAGATGAGACACCTTGTGTTCATCACTTGTAGTAAGCGCTAAAGATCCACATGTCACAAGAACAAGGCACTAAACTACAAAAAACCATAATAACTTTAAACAACTTAATGTCACTATTTCGTTCATGTTTTCTTGATGTATTCAGGGTTACACATTGATGGTCACTAATTTCACAGGTGGTATGGTGGAATTCCCAAGATCCGACTCGCGATGTAAATTTTAAGGATCGTCTGTTGGAGGAGGTAATGAAATGTTGATTCACCTATTTATTTTGCCATTTCGATGCTCAGATTTTTTACCACATTATACTTTTTTTGAAAGAACAAAAAAAGTATCTGATCATTCTACTTTCTGTGTTCCAGAAAAAGAAACGTGTGTTCAAGTGAACAGGCTGAGTTCATAAGGGAGGCATGTTAGTTTTTGGACAATCATCTTCCAGGTTTCATGCATCAAAACCTTGATTTGTGCCACCCCTGTTATTGTTGATCCAATGAAATTCGGGCCCAAACTTGCTCAATAATGTCGATTAGGGGGGGACCTTCTTTGATGGGAGCTCATTAAGTCTTTCTTAAAGAGATCAGTAGTTAATGCAATTGGATTCAACATGACTATGCTCCGGAGGCTGACTGATGTGGTTGTTTGTGCTCATTACAGGGATGTAATCGCTGGTAAGGATCTTGGACATGTTAAATATTTTTTTCCTGGGATCGTTACATGATTTGTTGCCCGATCATGGTGAGAAAAGTCTTGAAATTCTCAATCTGGTCCAGAAGTCTTGAAATTCTCAATCTGGTTCACCACCTGTTATTTGTTTGTTGATCAAGTTGTTTATGTCTTCGTTTCTTGAGGCATGGTAAGTAGTTATGGATCTACCTTTTTATTCTTAAATTTAAGTTTGGTTTCAACATAACCTTCATCTTTTAACATCTATACATGCATTGTCAATATAACCTTCATTAGTTTTGGATATTAGAAGTTAGCTAGCCAATTCCCTATTCATTTTCTGTACTATTATTATATAATTTACCCTGAGTGGCTAGCTATTTGCGTTTTTAGTTTCCATCAAAATTTCAATGTTGTGTGATTTAAACATAATTGCCAGCTAAGCAGAACCATAACCTTCATATCTTTAGTGGGTCAATAGTTGTTAGTTTACAGTGGATGCTCCCTTTTTGGATTCAACATGGCTTGGCTCTTGAAGCTGACTGATTTGGATGGGAGGGTCTATTGGATATCTCAAGCAAGACATGTTGCTGTAGTGACTGTTGCAAAATGTGTAGCTGAATAGTGTGGTAGAGTTGGGTCAAAAAGTTGGGTACTCCGTTAGGTTTGAGGATATGACCGGACCTCAACAAGGATCAAGTACATGACTGATGGACTGCTCTTGAGGTTAACACATATGTTTGCATATCTGGCTGCATTTCTGTAGAGTGTAGACTATAAAAGCTAATATTAGAACCATATGCCAATAAACACCGACACTAGTCTTGTCCCTGGTGGTTGATCGGGAGACTTTACTGTTCTGATGTGGTGGTGTCATGCGTCAAACAGAGTTTCTATTATATTGGGGTGTCAATGGAGTTTGTTTGCTTCAATTTCTCTGCAGATTGTCTATTTTGTTTCAGCAGTGTTTGAGATATGATACTTTTTCAGATCTGTTTTGTGGTTTGTGGTGTTCTCTGGTGCATTAAGTTCAAAACAACATAGTAACACTAATTGAATTGAGGTGACATTTCTCAGTTGACTAGCTACACCCTTCCAAACACACACACACATACTCAATCTATGCAATGCCCTCGATTACCATAGCAAATTATTTGTGGGTATTTTATATGGACTATGTTGTAGGTTTATTTGGTGTTGTTTATGCTTTTCCGGGACTTATTTGTGGATTATGCTTGGATTATCTCCTACATCACAACATTTCTACTATGTGTTGAACGACAGGCTTTATTTATGTTTGCTAGTTCCAAAGTCTTCAACTTTTCCGTTTTGCTGTGGTCCATATTTGAAATTCAATGACTTCATGCTTTTTATGTGACGGGTTGTGGGTTTTTAAGTAGATAATGAAGGTTTTGAAAGGACCATGCCTTGTAAATTAAGGATTTTGAGCCTGATTTATTGATCATGTGAAATAGCGGTTTGACTTATAATTCATGAAAACGGTGTTTATTAATTTAGCAAGTTCATTTAATATCGATTCATGTCCTAAAAGTTACTTTAGCGGTTATTTCCTAGAAATAAGGGTATAACCCTCTTGAGCACCCCACCGCATCGCTGTCACAACCATTGTGGGGGCGGTAAATCACACAACCAAGGACCTCACACATTTGGATTACATGCACACCTCTATCGAACCCTACTAAAAAAGGTAAGTAGTTAATGCATTTGGTTTTTCTTCCTTGTTTAGAATTTTTGTAGAGGGATACGCAACATCTCTTTTTAACTACTTTCATTTGTTTATTCCTTGGCTTTGGAAGCTGACCGATGTGGATGTTCGTGCTCATGACTCCGGCTACCATAGGGCGGCTGTAGACGCCGGTAAGCATCCATCTATTTTCTCTTAGATTGCTTCTTATTTATCTTTGTTGCAGCCAATCCAAGTCCAAGTTATTGGATTTGTTTGATGTTGTTTTTAACTTCTCACGACTTTTAATGGGCTAATAACTCCTTTCAGTTGTTTATTGCTGCAATAATTGCTAATTGGACTCCTGAAGCTAACTGATGTGGATGTTCGTTCTCATGACTTCGCTTGTAGGCATCCATCTTATTCTCTCTTAGATTGCTGCATATTTTATCTGTGTTGCAGCCTGATTCTTACGCTTTTAATGTGTTTTTTCCTTGGTTCGTTATTGTGACACAACTCAGTACAATTTTGTATGTGTTAAAAACTGATCACTCTTCTTGAATATGAGCGATAATGAAGGCTGTCCATTAACATGCTATGCTCCGTATACTTCATTCATCTTATCATTGTCTATTAGACCGAAATTATTTTTCTGTTTATTATTCTTGATTTAGTTTCCTTAGTTATAGTTTCCTTATTATTCTTGATTTAGTTTCCTTCTTTATCTAGGTCTATTAGTATATATATTTGATCTGTATCATTCTATTATTCATCAATTACAATTACCAATTTCCTTTAGCAAGTTTGATTTGGTATCAGAGCCAATCAACTCCTGATCTTTCTCTAACCCTAATCGGCGCTGCCAATCCCCAACCTCCAGCCGTGTCAAACTTTCAGCAAAATTAATCCCTCTGCTTCAATGGCAGCTATCATCAATTTCTCTCATCAAGAAAAGACAACCCACAATTCCCACAAATTCCCCTTCACTCTCAAACCCACCAATTATGGCTATTGGCGTTCCATGCTTGAGTCGTTCCTAACATCCCATAACCTGTTTGGTTATGTTGATGGAACGATCCCGTGCCCAGAACAGAAAGTACAAGTCGGAGATGCTACAACAGACAATCCCAGCTATACTCCTTGGATTTCGAATGATGCTCACATTCGAACTTTACTCATCTCAACAGTCTCTGAAGAATCTTACCAGCATGTTCTTGGCAAAACCTCCCGTGCAGTTTGGCAGTCCCTGGAACGGGCCTATGCGCCCAACACAGCCTCACACGAATTCTTTCTCAAAAGCCAACTCATGCGCATCACCATGCAGGGTGATGAAAAACCAATTGACTACCTCTGCAGAGCCCAACAATACGCTACGGCTCTTGCCAACATCGGAGAACCGGTAAAAGATAGCGATCTCGTTATGCACACCCTTGCAGGGCTTCGTGAAGAATACACCGGTTTAAAAGGCAGCGTGCTTGGGCGAAACCCTCCTATCTCGTTCAATGAAATCCATTCGCTGCTGTCCGATCATGATTATGCAGTCAACAAAACATTCAACCCTAACCCACAGGCTCTTCTTGCCACGGCTCAGCCCCTCGTTCAACAATCGTTGGCTGCCCCAACTTCCCCCAACCTTGAACAACTTCAACAGCAGCTTCAACACATTCAACTAGCTGCTTCTCAATTGGGGTATCAACTGCATCCGAACCCGCCACAACCTCAAGCCTACCTTGGATCTAGAACATCCAACAACAACCGCAGTGGTAGAAACAACCGTGGCCGGGGCAACTCGCGTGGATCTTTCACTCCACGCTCCAGAGACAATGGTGGTACCAGGCAGTTCTCTTGGGCTTCAACTCAAAACACCGTTTTTGGCCACTGCAATCGGTGTGGAATAGCCCACATACCCTCTCAGTGTCCAAATCAGCACACTCAGCAGCCACGGCCTCCTCCTCAGGCCAATTTTACAGCCTTTTCAGATGCTGCTTCATCTTCTGGAACTGCTTGGAAGCCCGACACTGGTGCCACACATCATGCCACCCCAGACTTATCTAGCTTGGACAATTCTGAGGCATATTCTGGTAACGATTCCTTACTTGTTGGCGAATTTCGTCCTCTAGCCTCTTTTTGCCGTAACCTTGGCATTCTTCACCGCCGCTCTTGCCCGCACACAAGCGAGCAAAACGGTTTTGTGGAGCGTCGCCACAGACATGTTGTGGAAACGGGCCTTTCACTTATGGCTCATTCTCACCTCCCTCGGCGTTTCTGGCATTTTGCCTTTGAAACCGCCGTCTACCTCATAAACCGTCTTCCTTCCCGAGTTTCTTCCAATAAATCCCCTTTTGAACACACCTATGGCCGAAAACCAGATTATTCGTTTTTACGGGTCTTTGGTTCTCAGTGTTTTCCCTATCTTCGTCCCTACAACCGCAACAAAATCGACTTCCGTTCCACGCCTTGCGTGTTTCTTGGCTACAGCCTCACGCATCATGGCTATCGATGCTTCGATCCTCTAACCGAGCGTATTTACATTGCTCGTCATGTTCGTTTTAATGAACACATATTTCCTTACGCTCCTTCACCAACACCAACCCCACCACCACCCTCTTCCCCTTATGTCTCTATCTTTCCTAACCCACCGCCCGGCTTTCCGGCCGAACCTCCATCTTCACCACCACCTACGGCTAACAACCCCTCCCCTATCCCTTCGGCTCCATCAGCTCCTACGGCTGACACCAACACACCTTCTGACACCTCGTCACCCCCCGCTTCCCCTTCTCCCACCGTTACTCAACCAGCCGCTACCCGATCTAGGCCTGCCAATCTTCGGCAAAATCCTAAACCGCCGGATCGGTACAATCCAGCTGCTTACACCGCCACCGCCCCTTCCTCTCTACCTGTTGTACCCACCTCCTTTACCATTGCCAACAAGTACCCTGAATGGCGCCTTTCTATGCTCGAGGAATTGGATGCGCTTTATAAGAATGGTACGTGGACTCTTGTTCCACCTGTCCCTAACTCTAACGTGGTTGCTTGCAAATGGGTTTACAGGTTGAAAACTGATGAAAACGGGAAACTTAGCAGGTACAAAGCACGCTTGGTTGCAAAGGGTTTTCATCAACAGTATGGTGTTGACTATCATGAAACATTCAGTCCTGTTATCAAACCGACTACTATTCGGACTATTCTGTCCCTGGCTGTTACAAATCGGTGGCCCTTGAGACAATTAGACATTCAAACAGCATTTTTACATGGTGATCTTGCTGAAACGGTTTATATGTGCCAACCACCAGGCTTCGTTGATCCCAACAAACCGGATCATGTTTGTCTACTTAACAAGTCTCTTTATGGTCTTAAACAAGCACCTCGTGCCTGGTTCACCAAACTGTCTACCGCTCTTATTCAGTTAGGGTTTCATGGGTCCAAAACGGATCCCTCATTGTTCATTCTCAACTCCTCGGGCTTACTTGTTTACCTTCTGGTTTATGTTGATGACATCATCATCACTGGGAATGACTCTAGCACTATTACCAACATTATTGGGCGTCTCCATTCTCTTTTTGCTCTTAAAGACTTGGGTCAGCTTCATTACTTTCTTGGAGTGGAAGTTACTCACAAGGATTCTGATCTTGTCTTATCGCAACGAAAGTACATTGCTGATATCCTACACCGGGCTGGTTTGGCAGATTGCAAGCCCATCTCCACACCCATGAGCACCTCTCATGTGCTCCTTCCTGATGACAGTCCTCTCCTTGATGATCCCTCTCGTTACCGGCAAACCGTTGGCGCTCTTCAGTATGCTACTCTTTCTCGACCCGACATTGCTTTTGCCGTCAATCGGGTTTGTCAATTCATGCATGCTCCTACAGAAAATCATTGGTCGGCGGTCAAACGTATATTGCGCTACTTAAAAGGCACGACCAACATGGGTCTTTGGATTCGTCATAACACAGGGTATCGTTTACAGGCCTACTCTGATTCTCATTGGCTCACTGATCTTCGGGCTTTTTCTGATTCTGATTGGGCTGGTTGTCCTGTCGACCGTCGCTCCACGGGGGGATTTGCCATCTACTTAGGCTCTAATCTCATTTCCTGGTCGGCTAAGAAGCAGAAAACAGTTTCTCGCTCTTCAACAGAATCAGAATACAAAGCCATTGCTGACACCGTTGCTGAATTACTTTGGCTCAAATCACTTCTTCGTGAACTCGGGTTGGACAGCGGAGCTCCCACTCTTTGGTGCGACAATCTCGGTGCTACCTATCTCACTGCTAATCCAGTTTTTCACGCCCGCACCAAACATGTTGAAGTCGATTACCACTTTGTTCGCGAACAAGTCTCACAAGGCAAACTCAATGTACAGTTCATCTCAACAGGGGAACAAATTGCTGATATTTTCACAAAGCCGTTGCCTTCACAGCAGTTTGATTTTCTACGATCCAAGTTACAGATTGCTGACCGCCCTGAACTTGCGGGGGCGTATTAGACCGAAATTATTTTTCTGTTTATTATTCTTGATTTAGTTTCCTTAGTTATAGTTTCCTTATTATTCTTGATTTAGTTTCCTTCTTTATCTAGGTCTATTAGTATATATATTTGATCTGTATCATTCTATTATTCATCAATTACAATTACCAATTTCCTTTAGCAAGTTTGATTTTGTCAAATGATCTGGCATATCCGACATGTTTTATTTATCGGTTATTTTCACTTTCTAACTGTTCTTCCAAATTTCAACTGTTCTTTCCATGGCAGTGGTTAGAGTACTATCTTATGATTCATGTATAATTGGAGTTGAGTTTCTTCTAGCATTTTACTTTCTTGTGAATGTATGATGTATCTGCATCTATATGTTGATACAGTTTACCATTAGTTGTTCTGATATAGAGACATTTGTCTCTCTACTATAATCTGTAGATTCGTACCTTATACCACCAAGGGGCTCTTCCCCTTCGAACCCAGCAAGGGGGTGCGAGCTCCCCTTGCTGGGTGATAGGGTCAACATTTCTGACTGTGCTCTCTGCACCTCCTAACTTGCTTATGAGAAGATAAAGGGTGGACCAAAGAAGCATGAAAGACTGACTGCAAAACACCCATCTTCAGGATTGACTTGTTATCCTTGTTTGTTTGGATGATTGTTCTAACACTATATTCCTCAGGTATGCTTTACTCGGTTTTTCTTCCTTACGTAATTTTCTTTTGATTATGGAGGTCTTACTTAACATCTATCTGTAGGCTTGTAATGTTAGATAGTACTCAATTCTCTTTTCGGAATCGACAAGGCTTGGTTCTTGGCTCTTGAAATTGGCTAGGGTGCATGTTTGGGTTTAAGACTTTGGTTCCAGAGTGTGGCAGTTGCTGGTATGCATCCATCCTAATCTGTCTTAGATTACCTTGTCTTTGATGGGGTCAACCTCTCATGGAAGAAGCATTTGTTTTGAGTTGCTTGAAAACAAAATTTGATTTGTATGATATCAATTTATTTATCGACTTTTTAGATTCACAACTAACGGTTGCAACTAGATCGATCATCCTATATATGTGCTAGTTGTTGCCGGTTTGGAGAAATGCATGTATGCAAATTGCAACCCAGATGTTCAGTCATGCTTTTCACCAAAAAGTAGAATGCCATCTATGGAGTTGAGTTTAACCCCTTTTAGTTGGGCATGGTGTTTTAGTCAAAAAACATTGTGAGCAGGTCAAATTAGCAGGTAGATTTAATCCCAAGGTGACAATACATAATTAAATTTTTTTGATTTAACTTCATAAATTTTGAGGTGTCAAATTCTTGATGGATTCATGCTTTCAAGCATGTATGAAGGCAAGGCGCATGTAGTTGGTCTGTACCTACTATTTCATATGACTGCTATAAGGATCTCTATGTAAGCTCATCTAACATGTTCTTCTTTGAACAAAATCATCATATATTTTAATCATTAAATTCTGATCAGATTGACAAGCATTTTTGCCTTTGGGTTCATGGTGCATGCTTCATACAAAATAAAATGATATGTGTTTATACACGAACACCCTTGTATGCATCTATGTATATGTCAATTATACATGTATTTTGTCCTGAACATGTCAGCATCTGGCGGTTAGCTTGTGAAGAACACCAACATGGCCACTTCCCCTTATTGATCGTACCATGTCAGCATGTCCTGCATCCTTCTAAAAGAGATAAGTAGTTAATGCATTTGGTTTCTTCCCTGTTTTTAACTTCTTCTTACAAATATATGGATGTATAGTTGTAAGTTTGTGGTGAATGCTGGTAATAATTTTCTTTTCAGATTTAACATGGCTTGTCTCTGGTAGCTGATTGATGTGGTTGCTCATGCTCATGACTCTTGTTAACACAGGGCGGTAGTTGCTGGTAAGTATACCGGTAAAATTGGAAAAGTGGCAGGAGTGATCTGTTAAATAGGTGTGTGGGATTTTAGAGAGGGTATCTGATTTGTGAACACGATTTTGGCATGAGCCTAGGGATACCCCAGCTTCTTGAATTGCTGGAAACCTTTAATCAATATCAGTTTGAGGGATTTCAAAGGAATCCTAGGATTTCAAATCCGGAAATCCTTCAAACCAGACGTGGGATTGGAATGGATTTGAAATCCAAATCCCCCCAAATCTATTTCATTCCCGCAAACCATACGAGACCTAAGATTTCGAGTTGAGATTTACATGAGCAAAAGAAAAAGGAATCATGTTATGGTTTTAGTGTATAAAAGATCTAACCTTGTTTACAAAATGGAAATATGTGAGCGGAATAGTGTAAGACTTTAAACTTAATCTCTTCAGAACACATGTGATTATACACCTATAACTAGAATAACATAACAAATTTAAAAAGCTGTGTGATGGTCAAATCAGATCTTGCATTTTTTAGGATGAATAGTAACACGTATTTTTTGGTATTTGATATCTTATACAAAAACTTGGAAACCAACACTTGACTTGGACTTGCAGCAATCCTACTAACTAAGTTTATGTAATTTCAATTGTAATAAAGTTATATAATTCGCTCAATTTTTTTGATAATATTAATTTTGGATCAACAATAGACCTTGACTTGGCAAGTAAACGTTTGATGTTGATTTATGCATAGAATATTAATCATTCAACTTCTTTTGCTTGTTGACACCAATGAGGTTAATCATTAAAGACAAGTTTTCTTCATTTTATCTTATCAATGACTATAAGTGTTTTTATTATTGACCAGATGTGTTTATAAGAATACCTATCAAATCAATGGTATATTTATAAGACAACATGAAATAATATCTTTTGGTAAAAAAGGAAAAGTTAATATTAAGTCTCTCTCATTTTTGCCGTATAAAATTTGGATTAACAGTAGACTTTGACTTGGCAAGTAATTGGTGATGTTGATCTGTGCATAGAAGGCATGATGCCAACTTCTTGTGCTGCTATAGGATCTCTGTTTAACAGCTATATATTTTCTTAATGTTTTAGATTTTTAGTACATTGGTCAAAGAAAAATCGAAGCATAAAGATATGTGTTTAAATTGAGGTGACTACTATTCCTTCCATCATCAATCAATATGAGTGTTGGTTTTTCATTTTCTCATTTCTCTTGCTGCTACTTCTGCTTACTTCTTGTTGTGCTCTTGTTCCATTTATGCTTATCTAATGATAATAACATCCATGATGATGTATTATGCATGGATGATGAGAGACAAGCACTTCTTGACTTAAAGTACGCCCTTGTAGATGAAGCCAATCGACTTGCTTCTTGGGTTTGTGAAAAGGACTGTTGCACATGGACTGGAATTGTCTGTGATAACATTACCGGTCATGTTCATAGTATTCGTCTTCGTGCTACTTATCAAATTGATGAATATACCACAATTGAAGAACACAAACAAGCCTCAAGTCTTAGGTTGAGAGGGGAAGTGAGTCCATCCTTGCTCAATCTGAAGCAACTCAAATATCTAGATTTGAGTGGCAATGATTTTGAAGGAATCCAGGTTCCTAGGTTTATGGGTTCTCTTGGTAGCTTGAGATATCTAAACCTCTCACGTTCGAGATTTGGAGGAACTGTCCCTCTTCAATTGGGCAATCTTACAAAATTGCGGACCCTTTGTCTTGGACGTTTTTATGAAGATGTTTATGAAGATGAATATACTAGTATGATTAGTATGCGTTGGTTGTCAAGTCTCCGTTGGTTGCATCATCTGGATCTGAGTGGCGTAGACCTCAGCAAAGCAATCGATTGGCTTGAGGTGATTAACACCCTTCCTTCTTTGGTTGAACTACATTTGTGTAGTAGTAAACTCTTGCATATACATCCCCATGTTTCTAGTCTTAATCTCACCTCCCTTTCCTTGCTTGATCTTTCAAGAAACCATTTTAATGACAATTTTGTGCCTAGGTGGATTTTCAGTATAACCAGTCTTGTGTCACTAGATTTAAGCTGGTGTGATTTACAAGGTTCTATTCCTAGTAGTATTCATAGCTTCCGTAACTTGACTTCTCTTAAGTTGCTTCACGTCCCTGGGAATGATTTCATGAGTTCTTCATTGACATTAGAAGGATTGTCTACTATAGGTAGCAATCTCATTTCATTAGATATTAGTTCTTGTGGTGTTCCAAGTTCGATTCTCGATTCCCTTCAAAACCTGACCTCTATTCATGTCCTTCAAATGTCCAGAAATCAACTCACCAAACCGATACCTAAATCATTGGGTAACCTTTGCAATCTTCTACATATTGATATGGGAGAAAATGACTTTTCAAGTATTACTTTAACAATCCTTCTTGATAGTTTTTGGGAGTGCAAATCACCGAGCTTGGAGTCATTATCTTTCTATTCCTCAGAACTGTCTTGTATTTTACCGGATCAACTTGGACAATTGACATATCTGGTGCAACTCCAACTTGGAAACAACCGAATTAATGGTACGATTCCAGATTTAATAGGAAAGCTATCTTTTTTAAGGTCATTAGATCTTGGTGGGAATCTTATTTCTGGCCCTATTCTATTCTCAATTGGAGGACTATCATCATTGGAGTTTCTAGATCTATCAAATAACCAACTTAACGGCAACCTTCCTCATAGCCTTGGTCAACTATCGATGTTGAATACTTTGGATGTTTCTTCCAATTTGTTGACAGGTGTCGTGACAGAAGCTCATTTCGCCAAACTAACCAACTTGAAATACCTATTAGGGAGTGGCAACAAATTAACCCTAAGGCCAAGCATGGCAAACTGGATTCCGCCTTTCAAGTTGCGGTTCTTGTGTTTAAGTTCTTGGGATCTAGGGCCTCAATTTCCATTGTGGCTGTTACTACAGGAAGATTTATTTCATTTAGAGATAAGCAACACGTTGATTCCATCAAACCTGCCTGAAACATTTTGGAGATCATTTCCCAATCTAAGGTATTTAGATATGTCGCAAAATCAAATTGAAGGAAGGTTGCTTGGTATCCCCGAAACATTGTGGATGATAAACTTGAGTTCTAACAAGTTTAGCGGACAATTACCTGAACTTTCAAATAGGTCATCTACAACAATGTTGTATTTGTCAAATAATTCATTTGTGGGATCATTGCATCATTTGTTGTGTCCTTATGGTGATAAAACTTTTGAAAGTCTCGGAACTCTTGAAAGTCTCGATCTGGCAAATAATCATCTATCCGGTGTTATTCCTGAGTGCTGGATCAGATGGCCGTTTTTGGTGTACTTACGTTTGGATAATAACGATCTGTTTGGTGAAATTCCAAGAACATTGGGATCTTTATATTCCCTTAGATCATTGAACGTGTGCAACAACAAGCTCTCCGGAAGTTTAACTGTTTCTTTAAGGAATTTGACAAACTTACAGATCCTGCAACTTTCTGGAAATGAACTTGATGGAAGAGTTCCGGCATGGCTTGGGAGAGAGTTCTCAAGTTTGAGAATTCTCAACCTACGATCAAACCATTTTACCGGACATGTAAATGATGAGCTTTGTCATCTTACCACTCTTCAGATCTTGGACCTTGCGGATAATAATCTATCAGGAAAGAAACTTCCTTGACTAAGGAATTTTTGTTTTCATCATTGTTTGGAAGTTCTTTTGCTAGTGCTTCATTGGTGATAAAGGGACGAGAGGACACATATAGCAGTATACTTGGATTTGTGATGATATTGGACCTTTCAGGTAACAATTCTCTGGGAGCATCCCAATTGAGTTGATGTCCCTCAAAGAATTACAATCGGTGAATTTATCAAGAAACCAGTTGACAGGAAGGATCCCAGAGAACATCGGGGACTTGAAGTTACTTGCATCATTTGATGCATCTCTTAATCGGCTTTCTGGGGAACTTCCTGTGAGCTTGTCAAGTTTGAGCTTCTTGAGTAGCTTCAATGTGTCGTCCAACAATTTGACGGGAAGAATCCCATCAAGCACACAACTTCAAAGCTTCAATGAGTCAAGCTTCATGGGCAACAAACTTTGTGGAGATCCATTAATTGAAAGTTGTACGGTCAAAGTGCATGCTGATAAAGACCAAGAAGAAGAAAACGAGGGAGCGGATTGGGGATTGATCATTAGCATAGTGTCTGGATTCATTGTTGGTTTTTGGGTTGTTTTGGCTCCTTTGATAGTCAGTACAACATGGAGGATTGCATATTTCAATTTCTTGAGCGATATGAGGTTTATGTTTTATGGTGCTATTCGTAAGTATTGTTGTAATATTTTTCGTAAGTGATGGAGAATGTATTAATTAATGTGTTCAGTTTTACTTTGAAGAAATAACAGCTACTACTTTCATAACTTATGGAGAATGTAGCAATGTAGGACCAAATCATACATATTTGCAATATCTCATGAGACTTTGTTTGTTACATGGATGATAGAATAGAGCGATTATGATAGTAGAATATCTATTAAGTATCAAAGAGCAATTATATCGCTTTGATCGGCAGTTGGAGTATCATCTTAAGATGACAACATAAAGGAATATAATTAAAGTACATGTGTCTGTATAATTATTATGTTTGGTACTTAATGATACCTCTAACTATAAAAATTATTGTTTCTAAGATTATCATCTGAAATTTGTTATTAGGATTGTCGTGCTGTCTTTTGCGTTTAGCCCATCAACGAACAACATATGTCGAAGTGGAGCTTCTGGGAACACCTATTATTAGCTATTGCTAATCTAAAACTACTTTCATATTTTGTGTAGCTTCTGAAATGGTTTTCCATCATCTTCAGAAATATACAACGTAAAAATGCAATAATGGGTGGAAATTTGCAAGAAATTTGCTCAGTGAAATGACCAAAAGTGATTCATTATTTCAGTGTGGTTAGGAACCAAACTGAAGACAGGGTATCCAATTTCAGTTAAGTTCATTTACCTTTTTAACCTTGTACTCTGATTTGTTTCCTAACTATTTGGGCCTTCATCATGCAGGTGGCTGCTGCTTTGATGCAAGTGAGGTAAATCATATCATGAAATTAGTCGGTATCCAGTACGCAACAATTTACCCAGTTAGCACTTACCGGGTAAGACCGGTTCATGTCATCGCTCTTACCAGGTAAGATTCTAGTCCTTGTCATGTTCATCTCGGAAGATAAATTGACTCAGTAAGCACTTACAAGGTAAGCGTCAAGTAAACAACACCTAAGTTGTAAGTTGTAACCATTGGCAATGGGTGCGCTCATTTCTTCAGAAGCTAATTTGTTCTCACTCTTCTTGTTGTTTTCAGGGTTCTGCATTAGTTGTCGCTTATTAGTTATTTCACAAAGATCCAATTTGTGTGTGAATTTTGACAGGGACCGGTCAAAGCCGCCTTTGTTGACCGAGATTAGTGGTTGAGATTGCTCCTCGTGTTCTCTTAAAAAGTTATATTTTCATATGAACCTCCCTCTATTTGACTATTTATATCAATAATATTCATTATAATTTGGTTGTTCTCTAATTTAACCTAAATAAACCTTGAACAACAAACATGTTGCAGCCACAAAGCCACTATATGACAAGCATATTGAATTGAAGATTATGGTCCAAAATTGGTTTCAAATTTCCTTCTAATCAATCAGAGGTAATATTTACATTATCATTATTAGCATCATCTATCTTTTAACTTTGAAACAATAGTGCTTCCATATCACATTAATAATGTTCTTATCAGGATAGCTTTGCAATTATATGGGCACTTTGCATCTGACTTGTCTATAATGGTATATGGAACTAGTTTTTTATTTGGTCCTCAACAGTTATCATAGTTTAAGGGGCAGGTCCTTAAGTTGGATTTTTCATGGTTTTATTTATGTAAATCTCATATGGTGGCTGTTGTATCCATCTTTGTGTCAGTTATTAGCAAAATTTACTTGAATTAAGTGGCCAAGTTTTTCCCCAATGTCATGCAACAAACACTATATCTTGACGGTCAACAAACACTATATCTTTATACCCAAAAGGAAGAGCATATAATACTTTTTGTAATTATTAATTAGTTTTATATTAGCAACTGTGTAATGTTAGATTGCATTGTAATTTGTAAAGCCTTTTTAAAATGGTCAAATTTATATTTTCTGGATGTGTAATGGAGACTGGGGTTTGACCGGGGATTAATCGGGTTTGACCTGGGATTAACCGGGTTATGAACCGGGGACAGGGAAGAGATTCCCGTACCCGACCGGGGCTGGGGATGTGTACCGAAAAGCGGGGCCGGGGCCGGGTAAGGGGGTACCCGGCCCAAACCCGCCCCGTTACCATCCCTAATCTAAAGCTTTGGGTCATACTATATATTAAAAAGAGTAAACTGTGATTTTTGTCCTTATCGTTTGGAAATTGCTACATTTGTCCCTGTGGTTTCGGAATTACATTTTCGTTAGTGCGGTTTGCTATTTGTTCTGGTTTTCGTCTTTGAGAATGACATCATTAAATAAGTATGTTAAATGAAGTGCATTTTAGTTTTTTACCTTTGTGTTAAAGTTTTCTTATTAAAATCAATAATATAGAGGAAAGTTCAAATGTGAACCACTTTTTGGTTGTGAACGTCAGGACAACCGAGAGCACGACACGTGGCGGATGACTAAGCGCCACGTAAGGTCCACGGCGGATGACTTGGCGCGATTCATGGGAGGGCATTGAATTAAAAGGGGGGGACCACACTTAACGCCGACGTGGCGCCTAGTCATCCGCCATGTGTCGCGCTCTCGGCTGTCCTCACGTTCACAACCAAAAAGTGGTTCACATTTGAACTTTCCTCTAATAATATATATATATATATATATAAAGGAAAGTTAAAATGTGAATTCATCTTTCATTGTGAACGTGAGGACCAACAAAATCGCGCCATGTGGCAATTTGAATAAGCACCTTAGCTTTATTCAGTATGAATATCATGCGGAGTGAATAAAGCTTTTATTCACACTGAATAAAGCATGAATATTCAAAATGAATATTGCCACGTGGCACGATACTAGTGATCCTCACGTTCACAACGAAAGATGAGTTCACATTTGAACCTGGCCCTATATATACATATATATATTATAGAGAAAGGTTCAAATGAGAAGTGTTAAAAAAATAGGAAGTAGAGAAGTGATCTCAGTCGTTGATACGGTTGAGATCATAGTTGACTAGTCAAAGATTGCGGCTTTGATCAGTCAAGAGCTGCAATATTTGACTACTCAAAGTAAGGTAATTGTGCATACAAGGGAAAACCTCAAAAAATGGAAATTTGTGGTAGCTTTTCATATGCATGGTATACACTTGTGCATACAAGTAAGTTAAGTTGTTTTTTGTTTTTTTATAGACCTGTACATTATGCATAGTGCATGTTACAAATTACTTTATGCACAAGTGCATGCCGTTAAGATGAAGGGCTAAGAGTGTGCCTTAGTTTTTCTTTTTTTGAGGTTTTCCTTTATATATACACACAACTCCAAATGACGGTAGCCCATCTCCTTTGTCCTTTCCCCGTTTCCACACACAACAGGGCACCATGAACAACACCCATATCTCTGTTGGCCTTGTTTTTACTTAGCTGAGTCTGAATTTGAAGGTGAAATGCAAGATAAAAAGGACTTCGATTTGATGTTGGATGGAATGTAGTTTTGCATGGTTATGGTTTCACAACAGGTGTTTGTTTCTTTCTGCTGATGGGGGTTGCATAAATCTGGGTTATGGTGAGGATGGAGTTGCAGGTGTGGATGGGACTGGGGAGGGAATGACTGGGAGCATTCGGGACAGTGGGAAGCTAGTGAAAAGGTAGCCGGTCAATTGGGAGACGAAGGGTTACAGCAACAGGTTGTTGGGGAAGAACCACGGGGTGATCAAGGGTTGGGGTTGTTTTCGTCTAATCTCATGTAAGAAGTTGAGTTAACATGAATTTCGCTATAAGAGGGAATTGATCTGGTGCATCTTATCTCGGCGCAAACCGTCCAAATTAACGATTACCATGGTATTCTTTACCTTTTCATTTTTATGCAGTTTTCTTCTAACCATATATATACATATTCGGGTTCAAACGAGAACAATACCTATTTAAAAGAACACGAGAACCAACAAAATCACATATGATTTTGTATTAACTTTCTAAAAAAGCCACGCTTGCGACTACGGCGGCGACTTGCAAAGTTGTGTGAATCATATATGATTTTCAACATAAATGTGTATTGTTCTCATTTGATCCTTCCTATATATAATAATATTGATATTTTGTACAATAAAAAATAAAAAAGGACCAACTCTTGATCTAACAGATCTTTTTTTAACATCGTTTGTCTCGGGAACAAAAAACTGAAACGAATTGCAAATCATAGTGACGAAAATAATTTCAAAACCATGACAATGAAAATAACAATTTTCAACAAAACACATGGATGGCAAATGTAATTTACTCTTTGAAAAATAATCCCTGCCATGAATTCTATAACAAAAAGAATGGCACACAGTATTGTGTCAGTTACTTATTCATAAAATATACCTTCTATGTCTTAAAATAAAAGTCGACAATGAGAATGGCACACAGTATTTTAATTAACCAAATTTAAGATAATTGTATCCTTAATAAAACTTAGATACTTTTGGGAGAAAATAAAATAGAAATATAGACACTTACTTTGAGACGGTGGACTAGTTATGGAAATCTTCAAATTCGGTGGCTGGCCCCTTCAACTTGTGTGAAGTTTCAAACGTCACTTTCATGTAATAAAAACAACACTATCGATGAAGCTTCTTGCGATAATATTTTCCAACCAAAGACTTGTAAGAGTCATTGATGACTTGATGTACATAGTGTCTTAAGAGACTTTAATCTTGTGTTTTTATTCAGACTTTTCCACACCAATAATAGAGGGTCATAAGTCAAATCATAACATTAGGGTAAGACAAATCCTTAAACTACAAAACTAGTACTTTCTATTTCAAGAAGGCAGAATAAAATTTTCTTGTAATTTCTATTTCTGAGACTGAATCAGATTATTTTTGGTAAAAACATGTAATCACCACTCCAACGTCAAAACATTTTCATTTGCAAATAAGTAGTTCTTTAGCAATCATTAGTTGAAGATGGAAGAGCTGTTGTATTATTGTATTTATATGGATTTATTTTTAACAATTGTGGATCATCATTAGACTTTGACTAAATGTTTGATGTTGATTGATTGATTTTACAAGCATCGTGTCTAGAAATTGATATCCATCTTAAAATAAGGTTTGTGTAGGATTTGTCTTTAAATAGAGATTGAGCACAAGCAATTGTTATACTTCTCATCAACAATCAATATGAATGTTGGTTTTTCGTTTTCTAATTTCTCTTCCTCCTATTTTCACTTGCTTCTTGTGCTTTTATTCCGTTTATGCTTATCCAATAATATTGATAACGTCCATGATCATGTATTATGCAGCGATAGTGAGAGACAAGCACTTCTTGACTTCAAGCACGACCTCATAGATGAAGCAGATCGGCTTTCCTCTTGGGTTGCCGAGAAGAAAGATTGTTGCACATGGACTGGAATTGTTTGCAACAACAATACTGGTCATGTTCATGGTATTAATCTCCCTCCTAATTGCCAGGTGGATCAAGTGTTTTCCACAGCCAAAGAAAGGAAAGAATGCGCGATGCAAAGGTTAAGAGGAAATGTAAGTCCATCCCTGTTGTATTTGGAGCAACTCAAACATCTAGACTTGAGTGGCAATGATTTTGGAGGAATCCAAGTCCCTAGTTTTATTGGTTCTCTTGGAAACTTGAGACATCTGAACCTCTCAAATTCTGGATTTGTTGGAACCATCCCTCCTCAACTGGGGAATCTGACGAAATTGCGCATCCTCTGTCTTGGAAATTTTTATGATGTTTATTCATATGAATTAACTAACATGAGGAATACGCAATGGTTGTCAAATCTACGTTTGTTGCATCACCTGGATATGAGTGGCATAGACCTCAGCAATGCAATTAATTGGCTACAGGTGATTAACACCCTTCCTTGCTTGGTTGAACTACATCTATCTAGATGTAGACTCTTACATATACATCCCCATGTTACTATTCTTAACCTCACATCCCTTTCCTTGCTTGATCTTTCTCAAAACGATTTTACTAATAGTTTCGTGCCACGGTGGATTTTCAGTCTAACTAGTCTAGTCTCATTGGATTTATCAGGGTGTAATTTCTATGGCCTTATTCCTAGTAGTATTGATAGCTTCTATAACTTAACTTCTCTCGAGTTGCTTCAGGTTCGTAGGAACGATTTTATGAGTTCCTCATTGGTACTAGAAGGGTTGTCTAGCATAGGTGGCAATCTCCTTTTGTTGGATATTAGTTCTTGTGGGGTTTCCAGTTCAGCTCTTGATTCCCTTCACAATTTAACCTCTCTTCTGAGCCTTGACCTGTCAGAAAATCAACTCACGGAGATGATACCTAAATCGTTGATTAACAATTGCAACTTGAGACATATTAATTTGAGACTTAACCAATTTTTAAATATTAGTTTAATAAGCCTTCTTGAAGGTCTTTTCGAGTGCAAAGCATCAAGCTTAGAGTCATTATCCCTTGAGTCATCTGGACTTTTAGGTACGATTCCAAATTCAATAGGACGACTATCTTTTCTGAGGTCATTCAATCTTGATGGGAATCTTATTTCTGGTCCAATTCCATACTCGATTGGAAGATTATCGTCATTGGAATTTTTAGGTCTATCAAGCAACCGACTGAATGGCAGCCTTCCTGATAGTCTTGGTCAACTTTCCAAGTTGAAATCTTTATATGTTTCTTTCAATTCGTTGACCGGTGTCGTGACAGAAACTCATTTTGCAGAACTAACTAGATTGAAAGAGCTACAAGCAAGGGACAACAAATTAACCCTTAGACCAAGCCTAGCGAACTGGATTCCTCCTTTCAAATTGTTGTCCTTGTCTTTAAGTTCTTGGGATTTAGGACCTCAATTTCCACCGTGGCTGCTACTGCAGGAAGATTTAGAACTTCTGCAGATAAGCAACACAATGATCTCATCAGCCCTGCCTGAATCATTTTGGAGATCATTACCCAATCTAGTACATCTAGTTATGTCTCAAAACCAAATTCAAGGAAGATTTCTAGTTATCCCTGCAAACCTTTGGCTAATCGACTTGAGCTCTAACAAGTTTAGCGGGAAATTACCTCAACTCTTAAATACTTCATTTCCAGCGATGTTAGATCTGTCAAATAACTCCTTTGTGGGATCATTACATCATTTGTTGTGTTATAATGGTGCTAGAGGTCTTACGATTCTTAATCTGGCAAATAATCATCTATCGGGTGTTATTCCCGAGTGTTGGATGAAGTGGTCGGGTTTGAGATTCTTAAGCTTGGAGAACAACAATTTGTCCGGGGGGATTCCGAAAACTTTGGGATCTTTATCTTCCCTTGCATCATTGAACATGTGCAACAACAAGCTCTCTGGAAGCTTGCCTGATTCTCTAAGGAACTTGAAGAGCTTGGAGATGCTTCAACTTGCTAGAAATGAACTTGTTGGGAGGATTCCAGCTTGGTTTGGGAGAGAACTCTCCTCAAGTCTCACAATTGTCAACTTGCGGTCAAACCATTTTGATGGACATATAAATGACGAGCTCTGTTATCTTACCGCTCTTCAAATCTTGGACCTTGCTCATAATAATCTATCAGGAACTATTCCGAGATGCATCAACAACTTGAAAGCACTATCTAAGAAAAATACGACCACAACTAGTCAAATCTCGATCGCAGGACTTGACGACGTTGACATTATTGGAAGTGCTTCATTGGTGATAAAGGGACGAGAGGACACATATAGCAGTATTCTTGGGCTTGTGTTTATCTTGGATCTTTCAAGTAACAATTTTTCTGGGAGCATCCCACATGAGCTAACGTCCCTCCAAGCATTACAATCGTTGAATTTATCAAGAAACCAGTTGACAGGAAGGATTCCGGGAAATATCGGGGACTTGAAGTTACTTGCATCATTTGATGCATCTCTTAATCGGCTGTCTGGGGAACTTCCTACGAGCTTTTCAAGTTTGAGCTTCTTGAGTATCTTCAATGTGTCCTTCAACAATTTGACGGGAAGAATCCCATCAAGCACACAACTTCAAAGCTTCAACGAGTCGAGCTTCATGGGCAACAAACTTTGTGGAGATCCATTAATTGAAAGTTGTACGGTCAAAGTGCATGCTGATAAAGACCAAGAAGAAGAAAACGAGGGAGCGGATTGGGGATTGATCATTAGCATGGTGTCTGGATTCATTGTTGGTTTTTGGGTTGTGTTGGCTCCTTTGATAGTCAGCACAACATGGAGAAGTGCATATTTCAATTTCTTGAGCGATATGAGGTTTATGTTTTATTGTGCTATTCGTAAGTATTGTTGCAATATTTTTCATAAGTGATGGAGAATGTATTATGTAATGTGTTCAGTTTTACTTTGAAGAAATAACAGCTACTACTTTCATAACTGGTGGAGAATGTAGTAATGTAGGACCAAATCATACATATTTGCAATTTCTCATGAGCCTCTTGTTTGTTACATGGATGATAGAATAAAGCAATCATGACAGGGATTTCTCAAAAACATTTAGTATTGAAGGCATGTCCTTGTGCTACACTACTTCTGTGCATAAATAACTTGATGCACAAAAGGCACCACAAACATGGACTTTATGAACTCTTTGATTTTAAATGCTTAGCAGAATCTGATTTGTATCTAGCTAGTTGATTTTCATATTTGACTTTCTTGTAAGCTTTTATCATTTTCAATTTTGATTCTAAGTCCCATTGGTGCTGCTGTTTACTCTTGGATATACATAATCACTTTTATGCATAGCTAACCATACATGTGTTCAAGAATTGCTTCTAATGTCCAGTAGAATATCTATCAAGTATCAAAGAGCAATGATATTTCTTTGATTAGCAGTTACTATAATCTTAATATGAGAATATAAAGTAATGTAGTTATAGGTAACAGTATTAGGTTTAAATGAGAAGTGCTAAAAAAATACGAAGTAGAGAAATGATATTCACCACTCATCCGGTCAATAAAGGTGGCTTTGACCAATCACCCTCCGTGAATCGCGTCCATCAATGGTTGAGATCATAGTTGACGAGTCAAAGATGACGGCTTTAACCGGTCAAAGGCGCAATATTTGACTAGTCAACTTTGATCTCAACCGTATCAATGGTTGAGATCACTTCTCTACTTCGTATTATCTTAACACTTCTCATGGAACCTTTCTCACAACATATATATATATATATACACACACACACACACACATATACATATATATATATAGAGAGAGAGAGAGAAGTGTTAAAAAATACGAAGTAGAGAAGTGATCTCCATCACTCATCCAGACAATAAAGGCGGCTTTGACCGGTTACGGTGGACACGATCACGGAGGATTGACGCGATTCATGGGAGGGTAGAGATTATTAAAGGAGGGGAGCCGGTCAAAGCCACCTTTATTAACCGGATGAGTGGGAGATCACTTCTCTACTTTTCATTTTTTTTAGCACTTCTCATTTGAACCTAATACTATATATTGTTTGTTATAATCCGATACACCTTTTTAATAATACTTTATTGGTAGAAATTTCATTTTTCATATAAATGTCAATTTTCTAGTTTAAAACCCATTAACCATCGATTTGATCACTTGATTCGAGACTGTTCAGTTTGAAACAGAATCTGATTAAGCTGTCAGACTTGAATTGTGTAAAACTCAAGAATAAGATAGTTTGCAAATTTTATTGCAAAAGTAACAAAAATTTTCTATTTTCTCTACCAAAATTTTCAAGTGCACCCTAGTATTTTTCAAGCAATTTTCAACTATAGTTTTTCTTTTCAATTTTTTTAATTATATATATGAATTTAATTGTCCATATTTATTTTATTTTTAACTTTACTATAAATAAATACCTTTATACTAAGTAAAAGGAAAACGATAACTATTAATATATTTTAAAAAAACTGAAATATTAACTACAGAGTTGGAAATTCTTTATAATATCAACTTAGAAAGTGATAAGGAATTATTAACACAAAAAATATTGCACATGTTTTTAAAATGCTGTAAGACCATGTCAATCGAAAAGTCAGAAGATTTGACATAAAGTATATATAAACATATCAACCGAAACAAAGTTTTAAAATTAAAGAGATATACCTACTCTATACCAATTATAACATAACTAGCCCTATACCCGTCCGTTGGTCGGGTATACAACATGACTTCAATATAGATTCAGTTTGTTGATTGGTCACCTATATGGGTAAACGCTTACGAGTAAAATAACATCATTAAAGATTCGGTTTGTTGATTGGTCGCCTATCCGGGTAAACGCTTACCATTAACATTAAAATCATCACTTACTCTTACTTATCGGATAAGATTTTAATCCACCGATACAATATTATATACAATAATTTTTCTGATAATCGTGGTAAAAGTCGTCGTTCTCACTTTCATCCTTGCCTTAGAATTAAGTTTTACCCTCACTGATTAAAAGGGTTAATAATTTACATAATAATACTCCTAGTAGTTTATTATATTATACAATCAAGAGTATATATATGTATGTATATATGTATAGAGGAAAGTTCAAATGTGAACCACTTTTTGGTTGTAAACGTGAGGGACAGCCGAGAACGCGACATGTATGGTCAATAAAAGCAGCTTTGAGTATGGTCCCCCCTTTTAATTCAATGCCCTCCCATAAATCGCGCCTAGTCATACGCCATGGACCTGACGTGACGCCTAGTCATCCGCTACCTGTCGCACTCTCGGTTGTCCTCACGTTCACAACCAAAAAGTGGTTCACATTTGAACCCACCCCTATATGTATGTGTGTGTATATATATATATATATAGAGAGAGAGAGAGAGAGAGAGAGGAAAGTTCAAATACAAACCACTTTTTGGTTGTGAACGTGAGAACAACCGAGAGCGTGACACGTGGCGGCTTTGAGTGTGGTCCCCTCCTTTAATTCAATGCCCTCCCATGAATCGCGCCTAGTCATCCGCCGTGGACATGACGTGGCGCCTAGTCATCAGCCACGTGTCACGCTCTCGGTTGTCCTCACGTTCACAACCAAAAAGTGGTTTGTATTTGAACCCACCCCTAATATATATATATATATATATAAACCAAACAATTACAAGAAATGAAGATATACAAATACATAACATCTATGCATATAAAATGTAGTATAACTTCAATTTCTAATATTAACGGTGGCAATAATCTTTATGCGAATATTATACAGATGAAATCAATTATTATTTCTGACGATAATTTCTCAACTCGTAATTCTAGAAATGAACTTAATGGCGCTATGACAATCTAAACAGATCCTCAAATTCTTGGTCATCCTAATAGGAACTCCTTTGGGGTTTACACAAAAGCTGAAAGCAAGAGTTACCTTCTCGCTATGGTGCTAAACTTCCGATTCTCTCTACTTCTAAAATGGAAGACAACCAATTTGTTGTCCGCCTTCATCTCCCTTTTCAACTTAGCTAGCAGTGCTTGGATCTCTGAGTTTCTTTCTTGAGATGTATCCTTAGCTTGAAACATGTGAACTGAATTCTTTACAAATATCCAACTACAGCCTGCACCCTTCTTGATACCCACATCCTTCGTCTTCATCGTCACCACATTCACTTCCTCCCACCTGAATCAAGTGCATAATCGAACGATTAAAATATTCACTTTTTTCAGTCCCACAAAAATAACATTTAATGCATGTTTGTTAGCAAAGTTAATGGGACTCGTAACTTATTCAGTCATGACTGGCTTCATGATATAGATAGTGGCTTATTCAATAAGCTTCTAGGGGTGCTTCATGATATAGACAATGGCTTATTCAATAAGCTTCTAGGGGTGCTTCATGATATAGACAATGGCTTATTCAATAAGCTTCTAGGGGTGCTTCATGATATAGACAATGGCTTATTCAATAAGCTTCTAGGGGTGCTTCATGATATAGACAGTGGCTTATTCCGTAAACTACAAGAAAGGTGAACCTTTGCAGAAAACAAAAAAAAAAGGATATCATATTTATAAAGACAACAAAAGAGACAGGTGATGGCATTAAGCTGAACAAATCTATCAGATCTAGTATAATACAAAGTATCAAGTATAATACAACCATTCCGAATTGAAGTACTTATAAAGTTCAATGCAATTATCAATTATTTTCCAAACTTCAGATGATACTATACTAACCAATAATTTTAATGTGACACCCTCTCCTCTTATCTAAATGTCCTTTTTTCTTCTTACAGTGGATGAATATCATTTATATATCCAAGCAAATTTGCTTTGTATTTTGGAATGATAGCATTTTCCATCCATTAAACCCTCTTTCCCCACCATATCTAATAAAAAAACTAACAACTAACTTATGTCTAATACCATCAAAATTGCAATTTGCAAGCCGTTTCACTCACAAAATCCCACCCATCCCACTTACATCCTCTAAATATCAAAGCATGCAGTTTCAAATGTTATAACCACTAACTTACATCCATCCATCTAGACCAGAAAACTTGTTCATAGAGACAATAATAAGTCTTTTTCTATTTTCAGACATATGACAAAGTTTATTTCAATTTCAGAAACCAAATACTAATTCAATATATCAATTCAAAAACATAAAGTTTACCTAGAATTGATCCTGAAAGCAGCAGGAAGTGGCCTCCTTAGATACTCAATGAAAGAATCACATTCCTCCATAGGCACTATCCCTTGCTCCTATCATTAAATCCATTTTTTCAAGATAAAAACAACATCAATTAAAAATCCAAAAAAAACATGGATTTTTTAAAACAATAAGTAAGTTAAGTACCTTATAGTAGTCATCAAAAAACTTGTTCTCAAGAGGAAAAGGCTGCCAATGAGTAGTGGGTTTGTTTTCATTCTTGGTTTCATTTTGTTCATCGGATTTCATAAGATCAAACTTTTAAAAAGGTTCATGGACATCTTGAAATCTGCTCAAGTGACATTTTGTAAAGTCTGCAATGTAATGCGATTGAAATTGGACAGCGAGACGGAAGTTGAGGTTGCCTCGACATGGTGAACTACTATAATGTAGGAAGCCAAACCCAAGTCTGTCACCCTCACAACCTGCATACCACATACTGTCAAATAAGAAAGAATAACCAATTGCCAATAAACTTTAGGACACAACCAACCAAAACAAACCATAAAAGAGAAATCAGAACAGTTCAAATAACATGGTTCACAACCTCTAAGAACCAAACTATTGGAGATGCTCAAATGGTTTTCTTAAAATGGACCAAAACCAAAGAAAAACCCTTAACAAATAATGGCTATTTTTGGCAAACATTTTAAACAAAAATTTCATCCCCATTGAAATTGTATTAAGAAGCTCAATTCCATAAAGCTGTAAATTGAGAAAAGGGATCAAGCACCCCAAGATATGGATTGATTGTTACCAAATGCTCTGAAGTGTTAAATGCACAAGACAACTTCTATACATGTTCGGTAACAATGGTAATGATCTCTGATATTGGTCCAGATCGGAAATTGAACCCAACTGGATTAATCGAAAACCGTAACCAAATCGTCATGTTCATAAAGATCCCTGCATATACAAAATCGAGATCGAAATCAAAATAAAAAAAAACTCCCAAATTATTACCCCCTGACCTCATTAACATTTTTAATCGATCTAGGGTTTAAGAACTTACCTTGAACCACCAGAAATTAAGAACAACAGAAGCTTCCATCGGTACAAATTGTTGAAGATGGAAAGCTGAAACCATCGATACAACTATGATTGATTTAGAAGAGAGCAATCAGCGTGCGCTGGAGAAGTAATGGAGGAGGAAGTTGCCGTCAAATAGGATAGGGAAGCGGGGTTCAAGGGAGATGTGGGAGAAGATGGGAGATGCGGAGGAGGTTGGCTGTAATCGTGGTTTTGAACGTGGGGAGAGATGACAGGGGAGAGAAATTAGGGTGGAATGGAGGATTGAAGTCGTGGGGGCGTTCCAAAGAAGTCGATATAAGGGATGGGGATAACTGAACTGATAACCGTAAATAGCCTATTTAAGTGGCTGAGATTAAATCTTTTTTTGATCCAAGGGTCAGTATTGAACCCCCTTTTTTAGGATACCATCTTAATATGTTTGATTGGTTAGTCAAACCATCAAAGTACTAAATAATTAATGCAGAAAATAAATTTAGTGCATTTAAGAAATTAATTTATGTATGTAGGAAAATAAAATAATAAGTTCATACTTTTTTTACTTTTATCTATATTTTGACACTTCATTTCGATAGTACAAAAAAATAAAATAATCATAGGTTACTCGAATTTAATAGTTAATCGGTTACCTGTACTTCATTTCAAGGTTACTTGAATTTATAAGAAAATATTACCTGTAATATAAAAATAATATAAAAATAAAAAATCTAAAAAATTACTTACCAAGTACATCAAAATAATCCAAAAACAAGAAAATAAAATAAGTTTTATTGTTTAAGAGTATCCACTATTTGATTGATGGTTATTTATAAATTGAATAGTTATTATAAAATATATATAGGGAGATTCAAATGAAAATTCATTTTTCATACGAATGTGAGTTAGGCTATCTTTAGCACAACCCACAAAGTCTATACGCCCAAAATAAAAATACCACTATCCATAAAACTGAATATCCAATATATATATATATATATAGATTGTTGGATAGAATTGTATATTTATATTTAATTTAAAAAATCATCATTATAAAGGTATTATATTTAATTAAACATCATGCGATGTTTATTTATTCGAGTTCTCTATGTTAGATTTGAAAAACTTTGTGTTACATCGCGTGAATGTATAGTCTAGTAAAATAATATAAAAATTAATATGTTTATATGTATTACAATTTCATTTTTTTTATTTTACACCCTTATCATATTAAAAATAACTAAAATCTTTTTTCTTTTACACTCTTTCATTTTTCAACATATTTTTAAACTTGTATATTTTACATTTTTAAGAGATACAAATATCAATAAATCATGCATAATTGTAAAAGTTTTATTCTCACATTCAAGATGATAATAAAAAATAAAACTATAATTAAAAAATAAAGTTAAATAGAAATGAAGAAAAGATAAATATATATAATAAAAGAAAAGACAAAATTATTAATGAAGGTAGAAGAATAATGATTATATTATGATTAATTAATGAGTGATGAAACCTAGACTAGGGTAGGGTGATATAGAATGGGGTGTCTCTCTCAACACCCTAAATAAATTTATGAAAAATTTGAAACTTTGTGATAAATGTAATAGGGTGCTACCATTTGCACCCTAGTCTATAGTTTAGACTAGGGTTGACTTATTAATAATTGTAATGATTATTAAATTCCAATCATTATTGAGTTATTATTATATTTTTTCTCATTTGTTTTTATTATTTCTTTCTTCAATACATTATTATTAATATATATAATTATATATATATAACAAATAGTTTAAATAATTTTAGTAATAATATATTTTTTTAATTCTTTTTAAAATTTTATTTTAGCAATGTAATGTATTATATTAGAATGACCTTTTTTTATATTCTTTTCAAAAACCAAGTCATAAAACTAAATAATTTTGTTTCAACAAAACTTATATATCATTTTTTATATTATACGTAACTAAAATATGTACGGAAAAATAAATCAAAAGTTCACATACAATATAAGCATTCAAAAGAAAATACATACAATATAAAAGGAATATAAAGAAATAAACTTCCCTTAAATAATTAGTTTTTGATCCAAAACGTGACATCATTAGCAAATATAAAAAAAAAGTAACAACTAATCCTCTACATTTAAAAAATATTGTTGAGTAGGTTTAAGTTTCTTATAGAATTATAGACGTGACTCATACATAGTTTGCCATCCAGCTGCCGATGAAATTTTGTTACCGGTCCATAATGCTGAAATAGGAGGCATTGGGTACATATTAATAGTATTTTTTACATAATAATACTTTTAAAATATAATAGTAGTATTTTTTTTATATACTTATACAATACTAACAATTGTTGTTAAAATAGTGATAGTACCTGATAATAAAAGATTAATAAACCCTAACAATAATAATATTACCATTTAAAAGAAATAATTCATTAAAAAATAATTCATTTTTTAACTTCATTAAAAATTAAAAAAACCATTTAAAAATTTAATTCATTAAAAATTAAAATTTAAAAAGTCAGGAATGAAATAAATGCACCAGCATTTAATTAAAAAATGGAAATATGATAAATTCTGGTGGGACCAAGTCAATAAAAATTAATTGAAGTAAATTGTTTTTAATTTCCTATTGGTAGAACACCTTTTTCCAATAAAACCTAACATAGACTAGGGTGCATTTTGAAATTAGCATAGGGTGTATTTGGAAATACCCATGTAATATTGTAATAATTTACTCATTCTACATGAGATTTAAGACTTGAAGAGCAATAATTTATTAAAATTTATTAGGTCTAAGGATTCGACCTTAAATGCAATTTGTTTCCTCAAAATACTTTAGAAAAGATAGTATACAAATGTTTCACTAAATTTCTGAAATCAAATGTTATAATAATTTAGAAAATGCAGAAGGCAATTTTGATTTCTTAAAGTATCCATTTATAATATTTAGGATATGTCTGACAAACTATCTAATCAATTAGCTGGTAGCTGATAAGCTAGCTATTGATTGATAAGTTAGCTAGTAGCCGATAAGCTAGCTTATAAATAAATTATGTTTGACAAAAACTTATTTATGAATATGTAAAATGATCAGAAAATGTATTTTAAAATTTAATAATTAATACTAATAAGAATATAATTTAAAAAAACTATAAAAAGCTTTTAAAACATTATTCAAATTAGCATTTCAATAAGCTAGCTTATGGTATATGTTTAAATGAATCAGTAACCTATTGTTGTCAAACCGACGTTATTGTTACATCAACTATTAATAATAAAATAAAGAAATCAATGAACTTTGTACTCGAAAGGTCATGTGAATGGAAGACTAAGGTTGTCAAAGTTTTTGGAAACAGGGTGGTCTTCATTACTTTTTTTTTTTTTTAAAGGTTGTGTTTTGGTAAAAATAGACTAACTTATAAGTTACCTTATATAAGTTAGTATATGTTTGAACAAGTCAAAAGCCTGCTTATGAGCTAGCTTATTGAAATGCTAGTTGGAGACTTGGAGTAGTGTTTTAGGAGAGGTTTTTTTTATAGTTTTTTCAAGTTACACGTTTATTAGTATTGAGTATGTAAAATGATCAAAAAGGTTATCCTTAAATTTAATAATTAATATTAATAAGAGTATAATTGAAAAAAAATTACAAAATGCTCCCCCAATTGCTATTCAAATTAGCGTTTCAATAAGCTAGCTTATGGTACATGTTTGAATAGATTAGTTTATAAGCTAGCTTATTTTTGCCAAACATCTTAAACATTATTGTTTCATCTGGAAATAATAGAATAAAGGAATTAATTAACCTTTTTATATATGTTGAACTCAAAAGGTGAATGAAAGACTTTGGTTGTCAAAGTCTTTGGAAATCTGTGGGTAGGCTCTTGATTAACGATGCAACCATATCTTTTTTTGGATGAAACCATAAATATTATAAGCATCGAAGCTTAAATTTGAATTCTAGCGATTAATAATTAATGGTGGAACACAGCTACCAAAAGTATCATATGAAAGCATAAATGTGTTGAATTATGTTCCTTCTAGCCAGGCTACGCCCTACAAGATTGTCGTGCGGGAGATTTTAGACTTCGATAGTATTTTAAGGGTGTTGGGTCGGTGGCAGTTTCAAACTGATAACAATAAACCACAGTGCAAATTAACTGACCCGATATAACAAATGCAAATTAACGAGATCTAACTATTATATATTGCATTATAATGGCTCATACCGGTCCACACACGTAATCTAACAATTATATCAAATATATGATGAAATAACAAAGTGGCACGTAAATCGAGACAACAAGATTTTGCATGGTTTCATTACTGAGGTGATAGTATACCGTGATATATAGTGTACCTCCACAAAAAAGAGGGATCAATTTATTATTAACCGAGAGAAATTATGATGTTGTTACGAACTATGGTACTAAGCCTTGTTTGTTTTTTGGTTTTGAGCTTTTATTTGTCACTTAAGTCTAATTGTTAAGACATAAGACAATTCATGCCATTTGTTTTTTCTCCATTTCCAGAGCCTCTTAATTCTTAATACTCTCCAAAAAATTAAGTGATGACCTAGCCACACAATTAGCTCTTATTTTCGCCTAGCAAGATTCTTTCGATTTCAATATCAATTTAGCCAAATGCACACTGAATTTACAAAAGACGTAAACCATGAAGATTGTAGATCAGTGTGTTAGTTTTTCAGAACATTTTGAATCACTTAAATCAAGACTTTAGTACATGAGATATGATTAAAACTCCATAATCTCACAAATCTTTCAACGTCCTTCTTTTGTTTCCTTTTTTGAAGTCGTTCTTCAATTATCGATAATTACTTCAATTATCAATAATTACTTTAATTGAGAAGTACCATCTAAAAGAAAGTAAGTAGATGTTGAGAAGAAAAGGCGAAAAACATGGGAAATTTACGGCCGAAACAAAAGTAAAAGTTGGCTTTGACCCGTTTTTAACTCCTATGCATTGTTGAGTTGTACCTTGAGCATCAAGATTTGTACATCATCATTAAAACACGGTTTTTAAACACTTCTATCTCAATTTGTACTAGAATGTTGCATGTGAATGTCTGAATGAAAAGACTTGATAACTTTTTTTTTCTTGTCTAGCTGTGAAAAAATTTAGAGTTAAATTACATGTAATGAAGAGGAGCATAATTGAAGTTGCTTCTTCCAATGAAATTGGTTCTCCTCTAAGTCATGTTTGATAAAAATAAATTAATTTATATTTTGAATACGTATTTAAATAGATATAAGATAGTTTATTATGCCATCCGCAGTCGACCCACTACTACCCAATGGTTTCAACTGCCACATCTTTCCACTATTTTACCCAAAACTACCCAATTCATCCACTATCAACCCAAAATCATATAATTAAAAGTAAAACAAAATAATAAATAAATAAGAGAGAGAGAAAGAAGAGAGAGATAGAGAGAAAGAAGAGAGAGAGGGGGTGGGGGTGGGTGGGGTGGCTTCGGTTTCACCAAGCTAAAGGGAGACTACCCGCCCATGGCCACAGCGGTGTTCCCCGGCCTACCCGTCGGTTTCAACATAGCCGAGTACATTCGGGTACCACCACAGTGGATGGCCTTAATAAACTATTATGAGAAATTTTATATGGCTTTTCTAATTTTATATTTATATCCTATATAATATTAATTTTAAATAATAATTAATTATTTATATTGAAGATATGGTCATGTTTAATGTAGTGTATGTAGGCGCAGCACCTGGAACCGATCATTTGCTGGCATTTAAATGTTGTTCGATAAAAATAAGTTAGTTTATATAATTAGGTACATATTAGATGAATTATAAGCTAATTTTTCTAAAAGCTACTCTCACTAGCGTTTTAGGGACTTATAAGACCTTTTATTTTTATTCAAAATATACCCTTTTACTTTTTACATTATCAATTTTTAAACATGTTTGTTTTTGTCATTTTACATTCATAAGATACCTTATCAGCTTGTTTTTGCGAAAGACATCTTATTCATCAGCTACCTTATCAGTCATAAGCTAGCTTATCATCTTGTTTGCAAAACATAGCCTTAATGTAAAATTTTATATTTTGTGAAACCATATATATCAAAAGTATAATATCTAGATTGAACAACACACTATTTTATATTATGGTAATTAGTTTATGTTACCATTGAAAAAAAATTCTTGATCCAGATGTGTGAATATACATATCTAGATTGTGATTGTTCCATCTTAGTAGTAGACTCGATATCACTACAACCAATAAAATTTTCTAAGTAACTGTACGATAATATAAATTCTTGAAATCTAAATAGAAGACGTTCAAGGATAACCTTATTGAATAAATTCAAAAAAGGTTATATTGACCATAACTTGTCCTTAAAGAACAACAAGATCTATCTATGTAGGAATTGTCTATAAATAGAAGTCGAATATAACTAGTGATTCTCATACTCCTCATCCTCTAATTCAATCAACCAATATGAGTTTTCATTTCTCTTCCTCCTATTTTCGCTTTCTTCTTCTTGTGCTCTTCTTTCGTTTATGCTTATCTAATAATCATTTCCATGATCATGTCTTATGCATGGATGATGAGAGACGAGCACTTCTTGACTTTAAGTACGGCCTCATAGATGAAACTAATCGACTTGCTTCTTGGGTTCCTGAGAAGGATTGTTGCAATTGGACTGGGATTGTTTGTGATAACATTACCGGTCATGTTCATAGTATTCATCTTCCTGCTACCGTGCCTTTTGATGAATATACCACATTTAGAGGTGATATAAGTCCATCCCTTCTCTATCTGAAGCAACTCAAACATCTGGACCTGAGCAACAATGATTTTGGAGGAACCCGAGTTCCTAGCTTTCTAGGTTCTCTAGGAAACTTGAGATATCTTAACCTCTCACGTTCTGGATTTGCTGGAACTATCCCTCCTCAATTGGGGAATTTGACGAAGTTGCGCATCCTCTGTCTTGGAAGTTTCCATGATAAGCTTATAGATTCATATGAATTAACTAGCATGAGGAATATGAAATGGTTGTCAAATCTCCGTTTGTTGCATCACCTGGATATGAGTGGCGTAAACCTTGGAAAAGCAGCCCATTGGTTCCAGGTGATTAACACCCTCCCCTCTTTGGCCGAACTTCATTTGTCTGGTAGTAACCTTCCAAATATACATCTCCATCTTGCTAGTCTTAATCTCACATCCCTTTCTTTGCTTGATCTCTCTGACAACAATTTTTCCAATAGTTATGTGCCACGATGGATATTTAGTACCACTAGTCTTGTTTCACTAGATTTAAGTTGGTGTAACTTTCATAGTATGATTCCTAATAGTATTGGTAGCTTCCGCAACTTGACTTCTCTCAAATTTCTTCATGTTCCTGGGAACGATTTCATGAATTCTTCATTGGTATTACAAGGGTTGTCTAGCATAGGTGGTAATCTCATTTCGTTAGATATTAGTTATTGTGGTGTAGAGAGTTTAGTTTTTGATTCCCTTCACAACTTGACCTCTCTTCTTAGCCTTGATTTAAGGAACAATGAACTCACCAAGACAATACCAAAATCATTTGGTAACCTTTGCAATTTGAGACATTTTGATCTATCAGGTAACTATTTTCTAAATATTAGTTTAACAAGCCTTCTTGAAAGTGTTTTCAAGTGCAAATCACCGAGGTTGGAGTCGTTATTCCTAAAGTCCACGGAACTTTCTTGTCATCTACCCGATCAAATTGGACAACTTTCTTTTCTAAGGTCATTAAAGCTTGATTGGAATCATATTTCTGGACCAATTCCATACTCGATTGGAAGATTATCATTTTTAGAGTTGTTAGATCTATCAAATAACCAATTGAATGGCAGCCTCCCGGATAGCCTTGGTCAACTTTCAAACTTGATTGTATTAGATCTTTCTTCTAATTTATTGACAGGTGTCGTGACAGAAGCTCATTTTGCCAAGCTAACTAGACTGAAATACTTTAGGGGAATGCACAACAACTTAACCTTGAGACCAAGTCATGCAAATTGGAATCCTTCTTTTCAACTGCGAGTCTTGTCTTTAAATTCTTGGGATCTAGGGCTTCAATTTCCTTTATGGCTGCAAACACAAAGAGAGTTAGAAGATCTAGACATAAGCAACACAAAGATTTCATCAACCTTGCCTAAACACTTTTGGAGATTATTCCCCAAGCTGCAATTTATAAATATGTCGCAAAATCAAATTGAAGGAAGGTTGTTTGATATCCCTGCAATGCTTGGTCTAATCGACTTGAGTTCTAACAAGTTTAGCGGACAATTACCTCAACTTGCAAATGATTCATCACCAATAATTTTGCATCTGTCAAATAACTCCTTCGTGGGATCATTACATCGTTTGTTGTGTAGTTATGGTCATAAAAGTGTAGAAAGTCTTGATCTAGCACATAATCATCTATCAGGTCTCATTCCCGAATGTTCGTTGAAGTGGCCACGTTTGAAATTCTTAAACTTGGAGAACAACAATTTGTCAGGGAGAATTCCAAGAAGTTTGGGATCTTTATCTTCCTTAGGATCTTTAAATATGTGCAATAACAAACTCTCTGGAAGATTACCTGTTTCTATAAAGAACTTGACAAGCTTACAAATCCTTCAACTTGCTGGAAATGAGCTTGTTGGGAGAATTCCAGCATGGTTTGGTAGAAAACTCCCAAGTTTGAAAATTCTCAACCTCCGATCAAACCATTTTGATGGCAATATAACTCGTGAGCTCTGTCATCTTACCGATATACAGATCTTGGACCTTGCTCATAATAATCTATCAGGAGATATTCCAAGATGCTTCAACAGCTTCAATGTCCTGTCAAAGAAAAAAAAACCCACCGACAATCAACTCTTGTTCTTACAAACTGGGAACATTATGGGTACTGCTAAACTGGTGACGAAGGGACAAGAGTATACATATAGCACTATTCTTGGATTGATGATGGTTTTGGACCTTTCAAGTAACAATTTTTCTGGGAGCATCCCAAGCGAGCTAATGGCCCTTCAAGCATTGCAATCACTGAATTTATCAAGAAATCAGTTGATAGGAAGGATCCCCGAGAATATTGGAGACTTGAAAGTACTTGAATCCTTTGATGCATCTTTGAACCAGCTTTCTGGAGAACTCCCTATGAGCTTGTCAAGGTTGAGTTTCCTGAGTAGCTTCAATGTGTCCTTCAACAATTTGACCGGAAGAATCCCATCAAGCACGCAACTTCAAAGCCTGAATGAGTCTAGCTTCTTTGGCAACAAACTCTGTGGAGATCCGTTGACTCAGAGTTGCGGAAAAGTAGTACCTGATAGAGACCAAAAAGAAGGTGATGATGGATCACATGCAGCGGATTGGGGGTTGATTATTAGCATCGTGTTAGGATTTGTTGTTGGTTTTTGGGCGGTCGTGACTCCATTGATGGTTGGCATAATACATAAGATTGCACATTTTCATTTCTTGAGAAACTTGAGGCATATGTTTTGACATTATCCATTAGTAATGTTGTAACATGTTTCATAAGTGATGATAGATGATGTAACATTCTTAATAAAGTTATAAGTTTGGATGTTCTTCCTAACTACAAAGTTCCTGGATTTTTTTGCTGATGACTATCTTAGGTTTGTATCCTTGAATCTGTTTGAAAAGAAATGTCCCATTGAAGATTGGTAACACAAAAGTAAATCAGGACACAAATGCAATTTAAGATAATAAGCATTTTAAACCTGATAAGTCAAATGAGTGCCATATAAATGTTATTTATATCAAACCCTACACTCGATAATTTAAGACAAGATTTATATGAATATCAACATCATTTGTCGTATGGCTAGTCAAAAAATCATGTACATGAATCAAGATCAATGAACAAAACATATAAAAATTCTTAATTAGAGCGTGACAAGATTTTCGCAAAATGATACAATGGATGACCGATAGTTCCGATTTTCGTGAGGTGCAAAGAACCGTTCAAAGTTTTTAAATACTTCCTAGATAAGATTTTGCCATTCACTAAGACCGTTCGTTATGGTCCACCCGAGGGGCTTGGGTGGCCATTAGGTACCCTCGGGTTCAATCGGGAACACCACCATGGCTACCTTCGGCTTCTGTGGCTCGGGTTCCACCACTCATAGCCTAAATAAGTAATAAAGGTATTCCAAATATCAAAGAGTAAAATCGAGGATTTTTACCGTATATTCATTTTAGTTTTTGACATAAAGAGCATCCGCAGTATCTGAAAAAGAATTCTATCATACATTGTCATAGTGAATCTTCATTCGCAAAATCTGAAAAATGGATCTGATAATTAAGTGTGCACATGAGTTGGATTAATCAGGTAGAAGACGAGTCTAACAACCTAACCCAATATTTGCTATTTGAGGATTTGAAAAATCTCAAGTCAACCGAAACCATTTGTGTATGTTGGTTACCTTCAATATGTTTTTTAGTTAGCTATTAATTGATAAGTTAGCTAGTAGCCGATAAGCTAGCTTATAAATAAATTATGTTTGATAAAAACTTACTTATGAATATGTAAAATGACCAGAAATGTATTTTTAAATTTAATAATTAGTATTAATAAGACTATAATTAAAAAGAAAACTACAAAAAGCTTTCAAAACACTACTCACATTAACATTTCAATAAACTAACTTATGATATATATTTAAATGAATTAACTTATAAGCTAATCTATTATTATCAAACACAGCCTTAGTCCTTAGACGTTATTGTTACATCAACTAGTAATAATAAAATAAAAAAATTAATGAACCTTGTATTCAAAAGGTCATGTGAATGGAAGACTTTGGTTGTCAAAGTCTTTGGAAATCAGTGGGTAGGCAGGGTGGTCTTGATTACTTCTTTTTTACTTAGTTTGTGTTTTGATAAAAATAGATTAACTTATAAGCTATATTATATAAAGTATATGTTTGGATAAGTCATAAGCCTGCTTAAAAGCTAGCTTATTGAAATGCTAGTTGGAGTAGTATTTTAGGAGTTTTTCTATAATTTTTTCAAGTTATACGTTTCTTATTATTGAGTATGTAAAATGATCAAAAATGGTATCTTTAAATTTAATAATTAATATTAATAAGAGTATAACTGAAAAAAACTACAAGAGGCTCCCCAATCGCTATTCAAATTAGCGTTTCAATAAGCTAGCTTATGGTACATATTCGGATAGATTAGTTTATAAGCTAGCTTATTTTTGCCAAACATCTTAAACATTATTGTTTCATCAACTAGTAATAATAGAATAAAGGAATTAATTAACCCTTTTATATATGTTGTACTCAAAAGGTGAATGAAAGACTTTGGTTGTCAAAGTCTTTGGAAATCTGTGGGTAGGCTCTTGATTAACGATGCAACCATATCTTTTTTTGGATGAAACCATAAATATTATAAGCATCGAAGCTTAAATTTGAATTCTAGCGATTTATTATTAATGGTGGAACACAGCTACCAAAAGTATCATATGAAAGCATAAATGTGTTGAATTATGTTCCTTCTAGCCAGGCTACGCCCTACAAGATTGTCGTGCGGGAGATTTTAGACTTCGATAGTATTTTAAGGGTGTTGGGTCGGTGGCAGTTTCAAACTGATAACAATAAACCACAGTGCAAATTAACTGACCCGATATAACAAATGCAAATTAACGAGATCTAACTATTATATATTGCATTGTAATGGCTCATACCGGTCCACAAATGTAATCTAACAATTATATTACGATTAAATAACAAAGTGGCACGTAAATCGAGACTATAAGATTTAGCATGGTTTCATTACTGAGGTGATACTATACCGTGATAGTGTACCTCCACAAGAAAATGAATCAATTTATTATATATTAACCGAGAGAAATTATGATGTTACGAACTATGGAACTAGCTAACTATACTAAGCCTTGTTTGTTTTTTGGTTTTGAGCTCTTATTTGCTACTTAAGTCTAATTGTTAAGACATAAGACAATTCATGCCATTTGTTTTTTCTCCATTTCCAGAGCCTCTTAATTCTTAATACTCTCCAAAAAATTAAGTGATGACCTAGCCACACAATTAGCTCTTATTTTCGCCTAGCAAGATTCTTTCGATTTCAATATCAATTTAGCCAAATGCACACTGAATTTACAAAAGACGTAAACCATGAAGATTGTAGATCAGTGTGTTAGTTTTTCAGAACATTTTGAATCACTTAAATCAAGACCTTAGTACATGAGATATGATTAAAACTCCATAATCCCACAAATCTTTCAACGTCCTTCTTTTGTTTCCTTTTTTGAAGTCGTTCTTCAATTATCGATAATTACTTCAATTATCAATAATTACTTCTTTTGTTTCCTTTAAATTTACGGCCGAAACAAAAGTAAAAGTTGGCCGGCCACACCTTGGGTCCCCCCCAAAGTTTGGCTTTGACCCGTTTCTAACTCCTATGCATTGTTGAGTTGTACCTTGAGCATCAAGATTTGTACATCATCATTAAAACACGGTTTTTAAACACTTCTATCTCAATTTGTACTAGAATGTTGCATGTGAATGTCTGAATGAAAAGACTTGATAACTTTTTTTTTCTTGTCTAGCTGTGAAAAAATTTAGAGTTAAATTACATGTAATGAAGAGGAGCATAATTGAAGTTGCTTCTTCCAATGAAATTGGTTCTCCTCTAAGTCATGTTTGATAAAAATAAATTAATTTATATTTTGAATACGTATTTAAATAGATATAAGATAGTTTATTAGGCCATCCGCTGTCGACCCACTACTACCCAATGGTTTCAACTGCCACATCTTTCCACTATTTTACCCAAAACTACCCAATTCATCCACTATCAACCCAAAATCATATAATTAAAAGTAAAACAAAATAATAAATAAATAAGAGAGAGATAGAGAAAAAGAAGAGAGAGAGGGGGTGGGGGTGGGTGGGGTGGCTTCGGTTTCACCAAGCTGAAGGGAGACTACCCGCCCATGGCCACGGCAGTGTTCCCCGGCCTACCCGTCGGTTTCAACATACCCGAGTACCTTCGGGTACCACCACAGTGGATGGCCTTAATAAACTATTATGAGAAATTTTATATGGCTTTTCTAATTTTATATTTATATCCTATATAATATTAATTTTAAATAATAATTAATTATTTATATTGAAGATATGGTCATGTTTAATGTAGTGTATGTAGGCGCAACACTAGGTGGAACCGATCATTTGCTGGCATTTAAATGTTGTTCGATAAAAATAAGTTAGTTTATAAATTAGGTACATATTAGATGAACTATAAGCTAATTTTTCTAAAAGCTACTCTCACTAGCGTTTTAGGGACTTATAAGACCTTTTATTTTTATTCAAAATATACCCTTTTACTTTTTACATTATCAATTTTTAAACATGTTTTTTTTTTGTCATTTTACATTCATAAGATACCTTATCAGCTAGTTTTTGCGAAAGACATCTTATTCATCAGCTACCTTATCAGTCATAAGCTAGCTTATCATCTTGTTTTCAAAACATAGCCTTAATGTAAAATTTTATATTTTGTGAAACCATATATATCAAGAGTATAATATCTTGATTGAACAACACACTATTTTATATTATGGTAATTAGTTTATGTTACCATTGAAAAAAAAAGTTCTTGATCCACATATGTGAATACATATCTAGATTGTGATTGTTCCATCTTAGTAGTAGACTCGATATCACACTACAACCAATTAAGTTTTCTAAGTAACTGTACGATAATATAAATTCTTGAAAACTAAATAGAAGATGTTCAAGGATAACCTTATTGAATAAATTCAAAAAAGGTTATATTGACCATAACTTGTCCTTAAAGAACAACAAGATCTATCTATGTAGGAATTGTCTATAAATAGAAGTCGAATATAACTAGTGATTCTCATACTCCTCATCCTCTAATTCAATCAACCAATATGAGTTTTCATTTCTCTTCCTCCTATTTTCGCTTTCTTCTTGTTGTGCTCTTCTTTCGTTTATGCTTATCTAATAATCATTTCCATGATCACGTCTTATGCATGGATGATGAGAGACGAGCACTTCTTGACTTTAAGCACGGCCTCATAGATGAAACTAATCGACTTGCTTCTTGGGTTCCCGAGAACGATTGTTGCAATTGGGCCGGGATTGTTTGTGATAACATTACCGGTCATGTTCATAGTATTCATCTTCCTGCTACCGTGCCTTTTGATGAATATACCACAGTTAGAGAATATAGAGAATCCGCAAAGCAAAGATTGAGAGGGGATATAAGTCCATCCCTTCTCTATCTGAAGCAACTCAAACATCTAGACTTGAGCAACAATGATTTTGGAGGAATCCGAGTTCCTAGCTTTCTAGGTTCTCTAGGAAACTTGAGATACCTCAACATCTCATTTTCTAGATTTGCTGGAATCATCCCTCATCAATTGGGGAATTTGACGGAACTGCGCATCCTCTGTCTTGGAAGTTTTCATAATATTTATCGAGATTCATATGAATTAACTAGCATGAGGAATATGCAATGGTTGTCAAATCTTCGTTTGTTGCATCACCTGGATATGAGTCGCGTAAACCTTGGAAAAGCAACCCATTGGTTCCAGGTGATTAACACCCTCCCTTCTTTGGCCGAACTTCATTTGTCTAGATGTAGCCTCCCAAATATACATCCCCATGTTGCTAGTCTTAATCTCACATCCCTTTCTTTGCTTGATCTCTCTGACAACATTTTTACCAATAGTTATGCGCCACGATGGATATTTAGTACCACTAGTCTTGTTTCACTAGATTTAAGTTGGTGTGATTTTCATAGTATGATTCCTAATAGTATTGGTAGCTTCTGTAACTTGACTTCTCTCAAATTTCTTCATGTTTCTAGGAACGATTTCATGAATTCTTCATCGGTATTACAAGGGTTGTCTAGCATAGGTGGTAATCTCATTTTGTTAGATATTAGTTTTTGTGGTGTCTCTAGTTTAGTTTTTGATTCCCTTCACAACTTGACCTCTCTTCTTAGCCTTGATTTGTCATTCAATCAACTCACCAAGACAATACCAAAATCATTTGGTAACCTTTGCAATTTGAGACATTTTGATCTATCAGGTAACGATTTTCCAAATTTTAGTTTAACAAGCCTTCTTGAAAGTATTTTCAAGTGCAAATCACCGAGGTTGGAGTCATTATTCCTCTTGTTCTCGGAACTTTCTCACGATCTACCCGATGAACTTGGACAACTATCTTTTCTAAGGTCATTAGATCTTGCTTTGAATCGTATTTCTGGACCAATTCCATACTCAATTGGAGGATTATCATCTCTAGAGTTATTAGATCTGTCAGATAACCAGTTGAATGGCAGCCTTCCGGATAGCCTTGGTCAACTTTCAAAGTTGAATTATTTAGATCTTTCTTCCAATTTATTGACAGGTGTCGTCACAGAAGCTCATTTTGCCAAGCTAACTAGATTGAAATATCTAAAGGCAAGAGGCAACAACCTAACCTTAAGACCACATAATGCAAACTGGATTCCCTCTTTCTGGTTACTATTTTTGTATTTAGAATCTTGGGATCTAGGGCCTCAATTTCCTTTGTGGTTGCTACAACAGAGAGATTTAATACTTTTGGATATAAGCAACACAAAGATTTCTTCAACCATGCCTAAACATTTTTGGAGATCATTCCCGCATCTAATATCTATAGATATGTCGCAAAATCAAATTCAAGGAAGGTTGTTTGGTATTCCCGCAACACTTAATGAAATCGACTTGAGTTCAAACGAGTTTAGCGGGAAATTACCTAAACTCCCAAATAGTTCAGTAGCAGAGTTGTTGCGTCTGTCTAATAATTCCTTTGTGGGATCATTACATCATTTGCTTTGTGCTTATGGTGAGAGAAGTCTAACAAGCCTTGATCTAGCACATAATCATCTATCAGGTTTCATTCCCGAGTGTTGGACGAAGTTGCCAAGTTTGGATTTCTTGAACTTGGAGAACAACAATTTGTCGGGGGGAATTCCAAGAACTTTGGGATCTTTATCTTCTCTAAGATCATTAAATATGTGCAATAACAAGCTTTCTGGAAGATTACCTGTTTCAATAAAGAACTTGACGGGCTTACAAATCCTTCAACTTGCTAGAAACGAACTTGTTGGGAGAATTCCGGTATGGTTTGGTAGAAAACTCCCAAGTTTGAAAATTCTCAACCTCCGATCAAACCATTTTCATGGGAACATAAATCATGAGTTGTGTCATCTTTCCGCCATTCACATATTGGACCTTGCTCATAATAATCTATCAGGAAATATTCCGAGATGCTTCAACAACTTCAGTGCCCTCTCCACAAAAGAAGCTACCACAAATGCCGAATTCAGGTTCTCTGGATTTGAAAACCAAGGTATTTTTGGCAGCGCTTCATTGGTGATAAAGGGGCGAGAGGACACATATAGCAGTTTTCTTGGACTCGTGATGATATTGGACCTTTCGGCTAACAATTTTTTTGGGAGCATCCCGAGTGAGCTGACGTCTCTCCGAGAATTACAATCGGTGAATTTATCAAGTAATCAATTGACAGGAAGAATACCGGAGAATATCGGGGACATGAAGTCGCTTGTATCATTTGATGTATCTCTTAATCGGCTTTCAGGGGAACTTCCTGTGAGCTTGTCAAGTTTGAGCTTCTTGAGTTGCTTCAATGTATCCTACAACAATTTGACAGGAAGGGTCCCATCAAGCACACAACTGCAGACCTTCGATGAGTCCAGCTTCTTGGGCAACAAACTTTGTGGAGATCGACTCACCCAACGTTGTGCAGTTGAAATACCTGCTGATAGAGACCAAGACAAAGAAGAAGACAATGGAGCACATGGAGCAGATTGGGGGTTGATCATTAGCATAGTGTCCGGATTCATTGTTGGTTTTTGGGTTGTGATGACTCCCTTGATAGTAAGCAGGACATGGAGGATCACATATTTTGGATTCTTGAGCAATATGAAGTTTCTGTTTTGTGATGCGGTTCGTAAGTACTTTTGTAACATGTTCTATAGTTGGTGTTGAAGAATATTGTAGTGATGTTGTAATATGTTGAGTTTTAATTTGAAGAAATAGCAACTACTGCTTTTATGTAGAAGCGGACCTAGGAATTTATCCTATATTTGCCGTTGTTAAATTCATCAGGAACCTCGATAATCAGAAATATCCCATAAGAAGATCGGCAGTAGGAAACTCGGAATTTTTTTTTGGTTTAGTTGAAACTGAACAGGACCAAATCAAGCCATGCTCACTCAGCAATTGAAAGGGTGGAACTGAGGACCTTTGAACTCTTTATTAACTATCATCGGTGGATGAACTTTAATATCATCAACCATTTTTTACAAAATTTATAGGCTCACTCTTTTCCCATTTCAATTTCAATATTTATGTTCGTTTTCATTATAGGATAACAAGATGATTAGAAATCCTTTACTTTTTTTCAACCCAATCGGGAGCTAAGACCATTCACCGTGCGTTATGGTCGACCCGAGGGGCTCGGGTGACCATCAGGTACCCTCGGGCTCAATCGGGAACACCACCACGGCTACCTTGGGGTTTCGTTGCTCGGGTTCCACCACTCATGGCCTAAATAAGTAAAGGTATTCCAAATATCAAAGAGTAACTTCATAATATGAGAACATGGATCTTCATTGGAAAATCGAGGATTTTTACCGTATATTCATTTTAGTTTTTGCATAAAGAGCATCCGCAGTATCTGAAAAAGAATTATATCATACATTGTCATAGTGAATCTTCATTCGCAAAATCTGAAAAATGGATCTGATAATTAAGTGTGCACATGAGTTGGATTAATCGGGTAGAAGACAAGTCTAACAACCTAACCCAATAAATGCTATTTTAAAATCAAAATATTTTATTAAAAATGAGAAAATATCAATTTAAACCAAAAAGGAAACCATTCATCCATTGGTCCTAAATTAAGTGCATAAGTTATAATTTTAGTTCAACGTAAAATAAGTGGCTATTTTTAAAATTCATATTTACTTTCTTATTTTATCTTTTATCATTATTCTAAAAAACTCGTCACACAACCATGTTAAGCATATAGCACACCATTTTTACGTATCGAATTAAATTTTAACAACAATATTATTATATAAAATACAGCTTAAATATGAAATGCCATCTTTTGCGTATATGTTTTCATTCGACATAAAGAAAAGAAAATTATGTTTTTGAAAAGTCAACATCCATGGTCAATGCAACGGCTAATAAGTATTTATTTTTGGAAAATATTTTGAAGATACGCTACTTAAAAAATATGATTAAAAAAGAATATAAAATTAAATGCTATTTGAAGTCGGTCGGGCCAAACCTATAAATAGGAACCGTACGACTCCTCCCTTCTTCATTTTTTCCTTTCTCTCCAAACCCTACTTTTTCACTTCTTCTTCTTCTTCTGCAATTTGGACATCTTCTTATGAATTTGCTAAAATTACAACATCTGATCAAATTTACCCTCTTTTTTGTGAATCAGCAAACAAGTATTGGCCAAGAATCTCATCTTTTGGATTCAAATTGAGAGAATTCTCTCAACAGAGTTGAGCACTGCATCCTTGGTGTACACACAGCCACACACTAGAGTGTGTGTAGGTTTGTGTTCTGAAGTCTCTTTCAGTAGCAGTTCCAAGAAGACAAGGCAAGTCTAGCTGACCTAGTTGGCAGGTAAAATCTATTAATTATTTGTTTTTCTATTTCAGTTTCAAAATATTTAATTGATTTTTGTAGATTTGGAGTGGTCATATATCTGGTAGACAGAGGAATGCAGTTGCTGTACATCTATTTTGATTGTACTGATTGGTAAGATGTGTATATTATTATATATAGGATGAATGAAGTTCAAAGAAAGATATTAATTTTTATTTTCTTATAGATCATCAATGCACACATCTTGAGTAAACTGGAAACCACTCACAAGGTAGCCGATGGACGTAGTCAAGCTGTTGCAATAACTGTTTCAAGGTGATTACTGTACTCGAGAAGTAAGTTCGCTTAGGTTATATGTTCTCTTTCTTATGCCTTACTTCACATTTTCTTCAGGATGATGTTCTCCGGTGCATTGACTTTCAAGAAGTTCAAAATAACAGAGTAACACTACTTGATTCTGAGTTCACATTTCAATTGACTAGGTGTACCCTTACACACATGCACAAATAGACAAATATATGGATGGTCATTATGGGAAGTCCAAATCTTCAGATTTGCAAACCACCCCAAGGATTATGCTATCAACTTTCTGGGGGTAGATTTAGGGGTTTATGGGTAATTTACTTTATAAAAAACAGAGACGGCCTCATGTTGTTGACTTTTTTACTCTTTGTTAATCATATTCACCTTCAACGGAAGGCTTTTCCTAATGGCGTACGTAACCTGCTCCGGCATTGAACTGTGTATATTCTAAAGCTAATGACAACGTGAGCTGTGCTGCTCTGGATCGATGTGATGAAAATGGTTGAATGGGTAATAAATTGGTATAAAGGTCTCTATATAAGCTCATCTAACATGTTCTGCTCTAAACAAAATCATCTTATATGTTAATCACTCAAATGTAATCAGACTGACAAGCATTTTTGCCTTTGGGTTCATGCTTCTCACAAAACAAAATGATTTCTATTTATACACGGACCCCCTTTCTATGTATGTATGTATGTGTCAATTATATGTATTTATGTAGGTATCTAAGAAATTCAAGAATCTCCATTTATGTTCGAAAGTTAGCTTTTCCTCCCTTGAACTATACTTGAAATCATTGAATTTATGCATCTTGTGAGTTCGGGTTGCAGGAGACTCAATTGTGTACTATGCCTGGATTATCTTCTATATCATAATATTCCACTAGGTGCTGAACAACAGGTTTTATTTATGTTTGCTAGTTACAAATTAGTGCTTGTTAATTTGGAGTTTTATAAAGGACCATGCTTTGTAACTTTTAACGATTTGGGGTCTGATTTATACAATTTGTTGATTATCTGAAACAAAGTTTTCGACTAATAAATCATTAAAGGCGTGCTTGTAAATTTGAGAAGTTCATTTATTAATGATTTGGGACCTTACAGTTACTTTGGCAGTCATCACCTAGAAATAGGTATCATCATCTCCCAACCAATTCTCTTGGGAGGGAAATCTTAGGTAAATGATGCCTTCATTTGATGGGTATTCAATTCGGTGCTCAGATTTTTTACCACATTATACTTTTTTCTGAAAGAACAAAAAAAGTATCTGATCATTCTACTTCTTTCGGTGCTCAGATTTATGCATCTAGTGAGTTTGGGTTGCAGGAGACTCAATCGTGTACTATGCTTCGATTCTCTCCTACATCATAATATCTCCACTAGGTGCTGAACAACAGGTTTTATTTTTGTCTGATTTATACAACTTATTGATTATCTTAAACAAAGTTTTTGACTAACAAATTATTAAAGGGGTGTTTGTAAATTAAAGTAACTTTGGCAGTCATCACCTAGAAATGGGTATCAGCTCCCAACCAATTTGCTTGGGAGGGAAAACTTAGGTGAATGATGCCTTCATTTGAAGGATATTCATTTCGGTGCTCAGATTTTTGACCTCATTATACTTTTCTTTGAAAGAACAAAAAAGTATCTGAGCATTCTACTTTCTTTGTTCCAGAAAAAGAAATGTGTGTTCATGTGAACAGGTTGAAATTCAGAAGGGACGCATGTTGGTTTTTGGACAATCATCTCCCAGGTTTCATGCTTCAAAACCTTCATTTGTGCCCACCTGTCTATTGTTGATCAGTATAGGAAGATGGACTGTGTTTATTTGCTCAAACTTATTCAATAATGTCGTTAAGGGGAGGACCTACTTTGATGGGAGCGCAGTTCCGTGCACCCGCTCACCTACGTCCTTCTGATGTGGTTGTTCTTGCTCATGACTCTCGTTAACACATGGCTGTATTCGCTGGTAAGGATCTTGGATATGTTAAATATTTCTTTTCTGAGATCATTACACGATTTGTTGCGTGCTCATGGTGAGAAAAGTCTTGAAGTGTTGAAGACCAGGTAACCACCTATTATCTGTTTGTTGATCAAGTTGTTTATGTCTTCCTTTCTTGAGGCATGGTTAGTAGTTATGTGTCTACCTTTTTTATCCTTGAGAAATTTGGGTCAATATAACCTTCATCTTTTAACATTTAATCATGCATTGTCAAATGTGTAGGTGGTTGCAGCTATGATGCCAATGCTGTAAATTGTCATTGAGGTCTGACTCTTATCTTTATAGTTCAAATTTTCAGTTTGTCTATCAACATTTTTGAACTTTTATTTGAACACTTGTTTTCATCCTTTTACATGATACTACCAAAGCATGGAGAAAGTAACAATTATGTCTTTCTTCAGTTTCCAAACCAGAGATGACACTCGAAAGGCTGTAAGATTTGTGTTTCATTAAAGATTTTTTCACTTTTTGTTTCAGAAAACTGTTAACTTCTTCTAGGTTGTGTTATCAATGGATAGAGTTTTCCATTCATGTGGGAGGTTGGTTGCAAGAGATGGAAATGTTCATTTCAGATGAGGTCATCATTGATCTTTCTATATTAAGCAACTAGAGATCTAGCCTTCCGAGTTTCTCGAGGTCATGTCTTGATGTGTTATTTCTGATTGTTTTCTTTCTAGATGCTGTGCTCATGTTGAACTCTTAAAATTATAAGATTTTTTACTTTATTTTTGTCGATGATCTGTTGGAACATAAATATTTTTGAAGACCCATGTATGTTGCTATTTTCTTGTTACCAATGAATACACATAATCTGAAGTCAAGGATTAAGAATCATTTTTATGTATCTCTAATCATTTACTTGTGTTCTGTGTTGAAACTTTAAAAGTTCAAGAATGCTTTTGTAGCAACCAAATCTACTGCTGTTCACTATGAAACAGTGGACAAATCACTGTTTGGATCAGTTGGACACATTACAAACGAGACCTCTGTGAATTTGGACAACTGGATGCTGCACAGATCAAGCTAGTGGACAGCCAATCTTATGCAGGTGAACTGACTAACAGGTATCATGGATCAAATGAATGCTTTGACCCTATAAATTTTGAATAGAGAACGGTAGTATGTGAAAGAGAGAGATCAAGTGAGAGAGAGGAAGAATTGTTATTATTGATGATGAATACATCAGCTGCATGTATTTATACTTCATAACAGTCCTACCTACTCCCATGATATATCACAGTATCACTCACACACAGCCTTATGTCAATGGTGACTGGAAATCTCTGGGAATCCAATGTTTAGATACATCACACATTTGGTGTCTGTGAGGGTTCTCTACGGTTGAGTCTTACATGAGAGTCTTGTTGAATTGTCCAGGATCCTTAACTCCTAGCCAACCTTCATGCTACAGCCTTCTACACATTGTACATTTGATATATGGAGTTGCTTTATTTCTCAGATGTGCACCCCACAAGTAGTTTCTCACTAGAGGCTTTTTTTTATCAGGGCCTGTTGAATTCTTCCATATCCTTTATTTACATAGTTTTAAAATAATTTTCATGTGACATAGTTCACTAATAAAGACGAAACGGAAGGATGTTAAACAGGCCAGATATTAATAGTCATTTAAATAAAGAAACGGTTTAGGATGGACAAAGGAAGAGAATGTAGGCGAGAATCGATGAAGCATTGACACAAGGTACATAGCTTCTGCTAATTTGAACATGGTGATTATGCATGCATGCTAGTTAGATTTCTATCCGTAAATTTTGCAGTCTCTTTCGGTATTAAGTTGGTTGATGATTACTGCTCTAATTAAGGCAGCTCAGATTCTACATAGCATGTGTGCATGCATAATGATGCCTTTCTTTGCATCCAGGAACATGGTAGCGATCTATTAAAACATAACTTGGTGGATTCATGCTTTCAGGCATGTATGAAGGCAAGGCGCATGTAGTTGGTCTGTACCTACCTACTATTTAATATGACTGGTATAAGGGTCTCTATGTAAGCTCATCTAACATGTTTTTCTTTCAACAAAATCATCATATATTTTAATCATTAAATTCTCTACAGATTGACAAGCATTTTTGCCGTAGGGTTCATGGTGCATGCTTAATACAAAATAAAATGATACGTATTTATACACTAACACCCTTGTATGTATGTACGTATATGTCATTATACATGTATTTTGTCCCGGACATGTCAGCATCTGGCCGTTAGCCTGTGAAGAACACTAACATGGCCACTTCCCCGTATTTGACCGCCTACCATGTCCTGCGTCCTTCTAAAAGAGATAAGTAGTTAATATGGTTTTCTTCTCTTTTTTTACTTCTTAAATTTGGAGATACACTGTATCATCTGTTTTTAACTTCTTTTCACAAATATCGGTGGATGTATAGTTGTAATTCTGTGGTGAATGTTGGTAATAAATTTCTTTTCAGATTCAACATGGCTTGGCTCAGGAAGCTGATTAATGTGGTTGCTCGTGCTCATAACTATTATTGACACAGGGTGGTAGTCGCTGGTAAGTATACATCCTATTGTTTCTTTGCTTACTTCTTATTTTACTTTTGTTGGATCCTGGTTCTTAAGCTTTACTATATGTTAGAAGCCTCAGGATCAGAAGCTTCTGAAAAAGACTTAGAGGCTTCTCAAGAGTACTTGGAGGCTTCTGGGGAGGACTTAGAAGCTTTTGAGTTTTACTGAGGACATTCAGAAGCTCAATTTTTCCAAGCACTGCCAGGGGGACGCCACCGCCTGGATGTTCCATGACAATGTTGAATACTTGAAACAAAAAAAGCAACAATGGCTGTATCTAAGCGTGAGTTTTGGCTTTTTTTGCGGTAATTGATGTGTATGCACAAAGCCCCACCCCCACTTTGCACAAATACCCCTAAAAGGCCGTTATAAGAGCCGTTATGCACATTTCAGTCAAATAACGGCGTTTTGGGCCGTTATAGCGCCGTTATAACGGCGTAACGGTGTGGGTATATGTGCAAAGGGGAGCACCGTTATGGGCATAACGGCAAAGCACTTTTTTGGGGGTTAAATCCCCTTTTTCCCAAAGATAGAAAGTGTGAGTTCTGACTTGATTGGTGTAATGCACCTTTATAGACCTCCCTTATACCCTCCTCCCCAATCTACAATAATTATTTTTATCTTTTTGCTGTACAATACTCTGTTTTTGATCCCTCTCTATCCTCATTTTGTTTATTTTTTATACTAACCAATTTTTTTATTGTTCTTTTTTATAGATTTGGGCTGGTCCTATTCTTGTTAAATATATGTATTCAGCCATCTTTTTAGGTAGACAGAGGGAGTGTAGGTGGTGTATATCCATTTTTATAGTAATGATTGGTAATAGGTGTCATTTTGAGTATGGATGGTTCTATTTTGTGCCATTTGTTTTTCCTTAAGTATATTTAGTTGCTTGATTAGTGCTACACTTACTACCGCTCGGTTCTTATAGTGTGTATTTAATTTTATATTTTTGGTTTTATCAGGTCCTGGCGCATAATCACTTGTCAGAGTTGTCTCGTTCTTGGACTAAAAGTCCGCACTTCAAGCAGAGATTTCTAGAAATCTTTCAAGAGAAAAATTATCCGAAGGAATTTGGGTAGAAATCAAATGTATTCATAACAGATTGATTTTGTCAATGCACTACTTTGATTGAAGCTAACAGGATTGACAAATATTGTTTGCATCATCTTGTTGTTCTAACATGACATGTCCCTAAACCGTCTCTTCTTTTAGGTAGTTCGGTTGTTCCGGAGAATTGAAGGAGTAAAAGTAAGTATGTTTGGCAGGTATGTCCAAGAATTTGTAACAGAATGTCAGCAACCAAATTATGCCTGAGATTAAAGCTGTGACAGGGGAGGCACTCTGTTTCATCTTCAATTTCGATATTATTTAGTAGTTCGTTTGGTTGTCTTTGTATGGCAATGTGGATGTTATTTACCAATAGTTGTTATTCTTTTTTCAGAATGGTTATACCTAGAATACCACAAATTACATGGTTTCACAAGTTGCTATACATGTACCTACCGTCCATTAAAGGTTGAAGATTATATCTTGTATTTCTGTCCCGAACTTGAGAAGAGAGTGAAGTCCGATAAACTAATGGAATGGTGAGTGGGTGTAAACGATTGTTACTTAGTTTGTTGAAATATTTACTACTGCCTTTCTGATGCATTTTTGGAGCATGAATTATGTTCTATACCAGGTATTTGGCGATGAAAGGCTTCAAAGGAAAATATTGTAGCCGACCACACTAATCTATATGACCATTTCTTTATATCATCTGGTGAGAGTGTAAAGCTAAGGTAACTTCAGCTTGATTTTCATATTTTGATGGTGACTGTTGGCCAGTTGCTGCCGAGTATATTATCAGATTCGTCAAGAAGAGGATGGAAGAAAACAAAACAAAAAGGGGTCGATTAAGAAGACCATAACAAAAAGAGCTCTGAGAGCCTCTAGTCAAACTGATCTTTCTGGGAATGCATCCAAAGTTCTTCTACTGACGCATAAGGTATTTCTCTTCTACAATACTGTTAAATTTTGATCCTAATGATGATGGTGAAATAAACATATGGATTAGAGATACCTAAAGGGTTTCTAATTCTTAGGTCCAATATCTATATACCATTAGGAGCTATGCATCTAGGAAGCTATGTGATATACCCTGGGAGTATACTAATAGTTCGTTGCCTAGGAGTAAAGGGTTAGGATGGGCAGTTGTAATAAGGATGTAATGACAGTAGTCATTAGGGTCAGGGGCAATTATGGAATTGTTAATATTCTTGCATGGGGTAAAAGTGGAAAAGTGGCAGGAGTTATCTGTTAAATAGGTGTGAGGGGTTTTAGAGAGGGTATCCGATCTGTAAACACGACTTTGGCATGAGCCTAGGGATACCCCAGCTTCTCGAATTGCTGGAAACCTTTAATCAAATATCAGTTTCATTCTGTTTTCGTGTGCAGGCTTGGCTCAGACACCTATTGTTAACAAAAAAGGAAAAGAAAAGAACAATAACAGTTGACCTGATGAGTCCTAGCTGTTGGATTGAAACTCATCAAACCCTTTGTGATGTCTTTAAAACTGCATGTTCAAGAAAAACCCTTTTACAAGCCAAAGGTCCTCACAAAGAACAACCTCCCTACTCCTTGGGGTGGAGTCTGAAGGTAAGGTAAGGTCTGCCTACATTCTACCCTCTCCGGACCCTACCCCTTGTGGGATTACTGGGTTCGTTTGGTTTGGTTTTAGCATGTTTTATTTTGATATTGCTGTTGATTAAGATTGTTAAGTTATCAACTCCAGAAATCGAGATCAAAGATAACGTTGTAGGAGAAGGTAGCATCATAACTAATAGTCAGGTCTTGGGATACAAGCGTCAATGATAAGTGCCCCCTGGGTTGCAAATAGATGAGATAGAAGGTGGATATGATGGTAATCCAGTGTAAAGTTTGTGGATGTCAAATTTTGGTGCATCTAACAAATTTATTTTTACCGGTTAGAAGCATTATGCAATTTGTCTCTTCATATATTCTTTTCTCACTTGTCTTCTTTGTTCTGTAATCAGCAAGCTGGGGGATTTTTAGCAGAAACAGCCTCTCTACCCTGTTCCTGTAGACATCATTTGGGTTCAGATATTAGCTGTCTGAAGTTCTAATAGAGTTGATTAAACCATTTGAACTATCCAGAATATATCCTTAAATTCATTAGGTTGTCATCAAGTCAGAGTAGCTCATCTCTACTCTTTGCGATAGAGGAAAAGTCTGCATACATCACCCACTCTACTTCATGCAGGGTCGGTTTGGTTTGGTTTGGTTTGTTTTTGGAGAAAAGGCCACTTAGCATGGTATACGTAGACGGTTATTTATTTCTGAATATGATTAAGAAGTATCTCAATTAGAAACATGAGGCCCAGAAGAATAGGCCACACCACATCCATGTATCATTTGTATTAGACGATGAATGCTGCGGCAAGGTTCTGCCAGGGTAACCCAGTCACCTTGATAATCTTAACCACAAAGGTTTATATTTTAGATTTTCATTAATTGTGATATTTTGGTGTAGATACTCTTAAAGCAAGATCATTTTGCTGACATGGTATACGTCTAACTTTTATCCTTGTATCAATTTGTTTCCCATATGGTCTTTGTCATGCAGGTGGGTGCAGCTATGATAATACGGCATCAAATATCATTAACGTAGCCAATATCCAGAGGAATCTCCCCGTGAAAATATCAAGGTATGTGCGATGTGCCTACCTTCTAATATCGTAATAGTAAATTATGTCTTTATATTTTACTCGATGCTTGAAAGAAAAAAAATCACGTCTCAGTTCCTTTTTCTAGAAAGTCTCCATGCATACAGCCTCCTTAGCTTCTCGGCTCCAGGCCCAAATATGTCTTATTAGTCTATTGATCAGTTATGATGAATATGGATTCTATAAAGCATTAGTGTCATTAATTTTGGATATTAGAAGTGGGAAGTGAAAGAAAAAGTGCATCTAAAGCTGAAATGACGAAATTACCCATTATATGTCGTGCACATAATAGGACTAACGGAGCAAAAATGGACAACATTCATTTTAGAGACTCATTTTATTATAAAACGAATAACACAAGTATCCTTTCGAATTATTTCATTTTAGGGACCAAGAGTGTTAAAACCCACTAAATTACAAGAACCAAATATGTAATTCACTTAAATATGTTAATTTTGTTATTTTATTCAAATGGTGTGATATGGTTATAATGTTCTAATATAACTAAAATTTTATTTTAAACAAATCAAATCACAACATTTATCTTATTTTATTAAACGAAAACCGTAATTCACTATAAAAAGTAAGATGATCTATTTTTAAATCCGACCGCTGAATTCTTTCATTGTGTATTTATATGATCAGGTTTTATAGAAATTTGCTTTACTTTGATTTAACGAAAATACACAAATGTTTTTCCTATACTTTTGTCTTGTAATTTTATAATCATGATTTTGGTTAGATGGTATATATTCATTGTTATTTTTGCTTTTATAATATATAATTCTTAAATTATTATTTTCATCTATGTACTTTAAAATTACTGTTGTTTCAATATTACTCGTACTTAAAATATAGGAGCTAACATAAACCTATTTATTATTTTTAATATCCATCATTGAATGTGATTTAAAGTAGATTCATCCAATCATTATATAAATATAAGATTTTATTAAGCAATCAAATCTAATTATGATAAAGATAACAATAATTTATAGTTTAAATAAAACGTAGGATATGCTTTAAATTTAATTTCGTTATTAAGTCGGTTAATTAAGATATTCCCACCGCCTTAAACTCTCAATTATCGTCTAAATCCAAACCCTAACTCAATTTTGAAGTGCCAAGAACCCCCAAATCAATCTCAATCTCAATCTCAAACCCTAACTATCTAACGTTGAAATCAATCCTAATGGCTGAAAACCCCCAAGAAGAACAACATAACACCGAAAAAGGTATGTTCTTTATATCGATTTTCTTTGTTTAAAATCATCAAAATAGGTTCTTTATATTTTCTTGATTTATGACTGATTGATGACGATTATAATTTTTGTTTTTTCCATTCCATTACAGTGTGCAACTTCTGGAAACCTATTTTTATTAAACCTTCGAAGAACCAAAAGAAACGAAAAGGATCTGATGACGAAGATATCAAGAAAAGAGTTATTAAGCAAGCAGATGAGAAACAAAAGGGTAATGATGATGGTAAATCGGTTGGTAGTTCGAAAACAGCAGGTGGGATTCGTGGACCATCTAGACCTCCTTCTAATTACATTAGGGCTTCAATTAGGTTTGATTACCAGCCGGATATTTGTAAAGATTACAAGAATACCGGGTACTGTGGATATGGCGATGCGTGCAAGTTTTTGCATGATCGCGGGGATTATAAACCCGGATGGAAGATCGAGAAAGAATGGGCTGAAGTAGATAAGGCAAGAAAGAAGAGATATCGGCATTGAAATGGTAAATTGGCAAGATTTCAAGAAACAGGGATTTGTTGAGTTCAAGATTTCAAGAAAGAGGAAATTGGTACAGGTTTTTGTTAGTTGGGAGCTATCCGGTTGTTTTTCCGTTAAACCGTCTGTATAGATTAAGTTTTGTTACGCTAAGATAACCGTCTGAATGATTTTTTTTTCCGGTTTTTCTAGAAGTATCGATTTCTTGTTTATCATCCCAACATATGTCTTTGTATTGCTTTTTTGCAGATTCTGTTATGTCAATATACTTAAGGTGCCTCTGTTTTTAAGAGATCTGAAGTCTGATTTCACTTGTAGCAAGAGGTGGATGGTGCACCTCTTAAAAATTTAGGGGATGGTAAGAGGTTTTCAGGCCTTTTCTTAACTTTAAACAAACAATCTTAACTCTGCAAACCTCTTGGTTTTCAGACTTAAGAGGTTTTAAGGGATAATTTTAAGAAAACAAACAGATCCTTAGTATCATCTACCATAGAGTAGATTTTACTTGTTTGTTCTGCTTTTCCATTTGGATGGAAGTTAAGTAACAGAAAGTGGGATGTACTATAGATTTCATCTTGATCTGAGTTCGATTCTTTATGATAAACCATTGCTTGTAAAACCCATGGTTATGTACTTCTAACATAACGACTGTTTACTCATCACTTACCACCCATTTGATGTCTATATATACATGTATTTGGTTGCTGTTTATGAATTTGTGAGACCTCTTTTGCTTCTTATTTTCCCTTTTTGTTCTGTTTTTTCTGTATTCATGAACAGAGAGGCAGTAATGTTATGATACTACGAGAAGTTAATTGAAGATGCTTATTTAGAGTGTTAAAGCATCAAAAGATGATTGCTTGGGCCTCTGGTGCGGTAGGAACGCATACGATTTTCTTTACTTAATTTCTAGATCAATCGATGGCAACAACGCAGTAGATACTTTGTTGGTATAGTGTTATGATTAATTTTGTTCATTTTGGTTGCCTTTTAAGATGTGAATATCCCGAGTAGACACACGATCAATCTTTTAAGACGGTGTGACGATATACCTCCGATCCTCCATCTTCGGTTAAAGAGTTACTTGTAGTCTTATGAGTTTCTTTTGGATAATAATAGTTGGAGGGCCTCGATTCACAGATAGCAATCCAGGAAGACCACTTACGCTCATTATCGCCAATGCGACACAATCTTGGCAGACACAGGATGGCATTGCAGCTTCTGTTTTCACCACATTAAGGTATGCAAGGTGCTGCTATCTAAGTTTTTTTTCATGGCAATAAAGCTTTTTCTGGTTTTATGACTCAAATTGCATTGGGTCCTCCTGATAAGTGGCTTCACTTTAAGGCCCCTATTTATTTTTTAGTGCATCGGGATGATAGAGCGGAGGCCAGGTCACTCCGTAGGCGATTACTGAATCTGCCCCTGTTGAGTAATTAAGATTGGCAATACGTTTATGCTTGTGAGTTGTGAGTATATGATATATTCTTATTTTATTTTTTGACTAGAAATTCTCTTGGCAGGAACAAAAACATGAAGTGCTCGCTCGTTTGGAGAATTTTGCTTCTGGACCCGAATTTACAAGTCAGAAGGTATTCCTGCTTGCTTTCCTGCTTTCATTTTTTTTGTGGTGCGAACTCGCTTTTCTTCGCAAACTATTCACAAGCTAGGGGTTGTGTTCGTGGAAACAACTGAGTTACTCTTTGACCATTGATTCATAAAATCTCCTATTTTCTTTTCCAAGTTATATCCTCTCTGACTTCATTGCCCAAATACAAAGACTTGTTGAACCATTTTCATGTTAGTAACTTTTTTATTTACAAAGTTTGTCCTCTTAAGTTTAAGATTTATATGTTTTTGTTTACCTTATTCTATGGTAATACTTTAAATGTTATAGTTTCCTTGATGAGAATATGCAGTGTAGGATCAAAAACTTATGTGGATTGAAAGTTAGCTTATTTTTTGAACCTATTTAAATCTCCATTTAGATATGCAAAAAGTAAACTACAAGTTAGGTATTGAAACACTACTACTTGAAATAACATTTCTAGAAGCTCATTTTGTCCTTCCCCCGACTAATATTGATTGTTATTTTTTAGCAATTAATAATAAATATTAATTTATTAATTATCAATTAATTTTAACTGTAAATTATTGATCAGCGTTAATTATTAATTATGTAGAATTATTATTGGTCTCATAATTTTAGTACAATTTGAAAATGAAGTTGTCATTAGTATATATCTGAATTGAAAATCTTGGACATATATGTCAATTGACAACAAAATAGACATGTAGGGACAAATGTGAATGTGAATGTGGTTGGAAGTGAAGGAAGGCTCGAATAATTAATGATTGTGTCCATGGAGGTTGGATAGAGATTGGGTTTAGGTCCACCTTATTTATTACTTCCCATCCGTTTACTCGATATTTCAAAGCTTGACTCGGTCGTGACCAATAAAGCACAAGAACCAAGTCGGGATTGGATCCTGCTAAACACAATTATTTGTTCTAGATTTTCAGAAAAGTCGTGTTGAAGTTTATATTTTATGTGAAATTGAGTTTCTAGGACAACTAAAATATATAAGCGTTCTAATAGAATACTTGATACGACTTAATTGTATAGAACCAAATTATATATCAGAAAGTGTTACGTTAGATCCATAAAGTGGTGTAATTTTTGTTATATATATATTAATTCTTTTACAAGTAATAAGATAAATTATTTTTTAATACCAAATAATATGTTTAAATATTCATTGTTAAAACTAAATGATTATCTAGGAGCTTATAGTAAAAGGAAATGATAATGTTTTATAATATTAATATGCTTTATCTGTTACTCCTAAATAATTTGGTGTATATATATATATATATACAAGAATTGACAAGGTGGACTTTTGTGCAAGATATGGACCCTATATAGTTCTTTACTACAATTTCCTACATGTTTCCAAGTGATAGGTCTCAATTGTCATGGAAAAGGTCAAACAAATTAACATCCAACTATAAATAAAAACTTATTATAAATGTCTGAGGCATTGTTATTCTCTTCATCATCAATCAATCAATCAATGAGTTCTTCATACTATTTTTGCTTACTCCTTATGTCCTTTTTTCATCTCTGCTTATCCACTCAAAATTTCAATCATGTGCTATGCAAGGATGATGAGAGAGAAGCGCTTCTCCAATTCAAGCACGGTCTCATCGATCCTGCAAACAAACTCGCTTCTTGGATCGATGAGAAGAAAGAGTGTTGCAATTGGGCTGGGATTGTTTGTGACAATTTTACCGGTCATGTTCACCAGATTCGCCTTCGCGGAGCCGGTGGTCATTGTCATCATCATTATTATACCACAGATGAAAACGACCAAGTCTTAATGCCGATGCTAAGAGGAGATTTAAGTCCATCACTGGTGCAACTGCAGCAGCTCGTGCATTTAGACTTGAGTTGCAATGATTTTGGACGCACCCAAGTTCCTAGATTTATGGGTTCTTTGAAAAACTTGAGATATCTTAACCTCTCGAGTTCCAAATTTGGTGGAATTATCCCTCCGCAACTGGGGAACCTTTCGAAATTGGAAGTCCTCGATCTCAGAAGGTCATTCGATGATGTTTTTGATAAGGAGTGGACGTGGAACATAGAGTGGTTGTCAAGCCTCCGTTTGTTGCATTACTTGGATATGAGTGGCAGAGATCTTAGTGAACCGTCTAATTGGTTTCAGGTGATCAATTCCCTTCCTTCGTTGGCCGAACTACATTTGTCTGGTTGTGGACTCCTAAATTTACATCCTCATGTTTCTAGTCTTAATACCACATCCCTTTCCTTGCTCGATCTTTCTTTTAACGAGTATTCTAACAGTCCCATGCCTAGGTGGATTTTCAGTTTAACAAGTCTAGTTTCGTTGGATTTAAGTTGGTGTTATCTCCAAGGTAGTCCTCATAGTAGTATTGATAGCTTTCGCAACTTTACTTCTCTCAAGTTTCTTAACGTCCCTGGGAACTATTTCATGGGTTCTTCACTCGTATTACAAGGGTTGTCTAGCATAGGTAGTAACCTCATCTCGTTAGATATTAGTTCTTGTGGTGTTTCTAGTTCAGGTCTAGCTGCCCTTCACAATTTGACCTCTCTTCGCAGCCTTCACTTGTCAAATAATCAACTCACCAAGGCAATACCTAAATCATGGGGAACCTTTGTAACTTGAGAGAGATTGATATGTCAAATAACAATTTTCATAATATCAGTTTAACATACTTTCTTGAAAGTTTTCTTGAGTGCAAATCATCTAGCTTGGAGTCATTATTCCTATTGTCTTCACATCTTTCTGGCCATCTACCCGATCGTCTTGCACGACTGATACATCTGGTCCACCTGAGTCTAAGGCAAAACAACATTGTTGGCATTATTCCAGATTGGATAGGAGGATTAGCACTGTTGGAGGTGTTGGATCTTTCGCAAAACCGGCTTACTGGTATCCTTCCTACTAGCCTCTCTCAACTCTCGAAATTGGATCGATTAGATCTCTCATACAACCAATTGAATGGCCACTTTCCTAATGGCATATGTCAACTTTCAGAATTGGATCTATTAGATCTTTCGTACAATAAACTGAATGGCAGCATTCCTGATTGCATCGGTCAACTTCCGAAATTGGATCGGTTATATCTTTCGAATAACCAATTGAATGGTGGCCTTCCTCATAGCATTGGTCAACTTTCGCAGTTGTATTCTTTAGATTTTTCCTCCAATTTGTTGACGGGTGTTGTGACAGAAGCTCACTTTGCAAACCTAACCAGGTTGAAATACCTAGTCGGAAATGGAAATAACTTCATATTTAGACCACACCTTGCGAACTGGATCCCCCTTTCCAGTTACAATCCTTATATCTCAACTCTTGGGGTTTAGGACCTCAATTTCCAATGTGGCTACTATCGCAAGAGGATTTAACTTCTTTGGACATAAGCAACACAAACATTTCAGCACCATTGCCTCATTTATTCTGGAGTTCATTTCCAAATCTAAACCAGTTAGATATGTCACATAATCATATCCAAGGAACCTTGTTAAGTATCCCTGCAGCACTTAATACTCTCATCTTAAGCTCAAACAACTTTACGGGACAATTACCAGATATCTCAAATAGTTTGAACCTCAGAGATCTGGATCTATCATATAATTTTTTTGGTGGAGAATTACATGATTTGTTCTGGCCCTATGTTGGAAGATGGATTGAGCTTCTTAATTTGGGAAATAATCATTTGACTGGCGTCGTTCCTAAGTGTTGGGTGAAGTGGTCATTTTTGGAATCAATAAACTTGGAAAACAACAATCTGTCTGGTAGGGTTCCAAGAACTTTGGGTTTTTTAAGTGAACTGAACTCCTTGAATTTGCGTGGAAACAGATTCTCAGGAAGATTACCTGATTCTCTAATGAACTTGAGAAACTTACAGTTCCTTCTGCTTGGCAGAAATGAACTTGTTGGATCCATCCCAACATGGCTTGGGAGAGAATTACGATTGTTGAGAAGTCTAGACCTTAGATCGAACACTTTTCATGGAAATATTCCTCAAGAGCTCTGTTATCTTACGTATATTCACATCTTAGACCTTGCTCACAATAATCTCTCGGGAAATATTCCAAGATGCTTCAACAACTTAAGTGCCCTTTCTGGGAAAGAATCTGGTGAGCATGTTTCATACCAGTTCTCTTCAAATAGGACTACACCGTATGTTGTTAGTGAACCTTTGGTGATGAAGGGACGAGAGGACATATATAGCAGTATCCTTGGTCTCGTCATGATGATTGACCTTTCCGGTAACAATTTTGTTGGGAACATCCCAAGTGAGCTAACTGTCCTTCGAGGGTTGAAGTCACTGAATTTGTCAAGAAATCATTTGATAGGAAGGATTCCAGAGAAGATAGGAGACATGAAATCACTTGAATCTTTTGATTTATCATTGAACAATCTTTCTGGGGAGCTTCCCACGAGCTTGTCAAGCTTGAGTTTCTTGAGTAACTTCAACGTGTCCAACAACAATTTGACGGGAAGAATACCATCAAGTACTCAGTTGCAGTCTTTCAACGAGTCTAGTTTCCTTGGCAACAACCTTTGTGGAGATCCGCTCACCATGGCTTGTGTGGTCCCGGTACCTTACAGATACCAAGAAAAGAACGATGGATCACATGGAGCGGATTGGGGCTTGATCACTAGCATGGTGTTGGGATTGGTTTTGGGTTTTTGGATCATTGTGGGTCCTTTGATAGTTAGCAGATCGTGGAGGATTGCATATTTTGGTTTCTTGACGAGACTCTGGTATATGGTTTATGATATTATACATAAGTATTGTTGTAACTAGTGATGGAGAATGTCATAATATAATGTTTGTAACATGTCTTAAGTTGTACTCTGGAAAACTACAATATCAATAAAGTTTCAAGCTTATGAGAATCTGAGTTGGCCTAAATTTTATTCATTTTCTTTTGGTCTTATCAGTTTTCCATATTTCGGAGATGTTTGAATGTGGGTCTTGAATTATATGATATAAAACAAGAATATGGTAGTTCCTGCCGCAGCAACCAACTTACCCATTTTCTCTCTTTCGAGATCGAAGAATCCCAAAGATCAAAGGCAAAGTAGAGCATCTGTGGTTACAATTCTACACCCGCAGATTCATTCAATCTTCTCTCCTACCACCCTCTCGACCATTGGAGTAAAGGTACGAGTTCAACACAAGGTATGGATTTCTTAGCTTTCTTCTTATCTACTAGTTGCAAAAAGTGTACCCAATAAGCATAATCTTATTGCAAATGTTTTGGGAATTTGTTGGTGGTTTTAAGTTTCTGGGATAGGGGTAAAACCCCAGTGGTTTGTGCTTGCCACAAGTATGCCCTCCATTTGTTTGATCATGGATTCTTGAAATCTCCCGTTCTTCTCTTTTACTTTCCAATTTTGAGAACCATATACATTTGTGGGCTCTAATTACCTCCACCTTTTAATATGAATTCATATCCATACTTTACCATCTTTTTTGCAAATCTGCATCCTCTGTTTCTAGGTTCTGGACCACCTTTTAATCACCATCAAGTTTCCTAAAATCATGTCACCATTTATAAATTCTCTCTATTTTCATATTTACAAAGGTTTAAAGTCTCATCCACTCACCACATTTTACTTGCTCCTGGTTTCATCATAGAATGCATGATCTATTTGTGTCCCCCAAATAAGTAGTTGCTTCAATCTTTTTTTTATGAAACAAGTAGTTGCTTGAATCTATACACAATCTAAAAAATATAATTAAATATTGATAAGAGCATCTCCAACAGACCAACACCAAAACCAATTTTGATGTAAAAAAGATTCAACCCATTTGCATAACAAATGATGTTGGTGAATTATAAGTTTTTTATTTACAAATCCTTCCTTTTAAGTATGAAATTTATGTATATTTGTTTAGTTTATATTACAATAATATTTTAATTGTAATAGTTGTGGAAATAGTGTGTTGTGCCACTGAAGAGACAATATAGGTTGACGAACGAGATCGTGCGGGGGAAGGGTCAGGGGTATTTGAAGGGAAGGCTATGTTCTCAAAAAGACAAAACTAAAGAACCAAGTTGGGATCGACAAAACTAAAGAACCAAGTTGGGATCAGGACCGGCTAAAATACAATTCGTGATTCTAGGTTTTTTTGAATAATGGTTCTCAATTATATATTTTATGTAAAATAACAGTTTTCGATTTGGTTTTAGAAAAAAAACAAAGCATGTTTGTTTCTTGATTTGAATAGAACAAAATTTAGTTTATAGGAATATGATGCTTACAATGTATAAGGTCCTAAAAACATACTTTATATAACTTATGTTTACAGGACCACGTCATAAAAGATCTTATTTAAGATTGTTACAATCTGTGTTTTAAAAGGCGCGCCTGAGGCGCACTGAGGCGCGAGGCTGATCGCCTCAGAGTACTGAGGCGCTTGAGTGTACTAGAGGCGCACTGAGGCGGTGAGGCGCAGTGAGGCTCCGAGGCGCAGCTTTTACAGCCTCATGTACATCGATTTCATTAATCACTTTTTTTTTGTCATCTGGGCTTTAGGTTTTTTTAATATGGGCTTTAATAACTTAATTGCTGATCACACTTTAATTATTCAGGACTCTTGACCTTCTGAATTCTCTCTTTTTCTTTTCTATAAATCGTGAACTTCTATTGTCCTACATTCATGCAATCATGCTTATCTCCTAAGTCTTGAACTTCTCACAATCTCACCAGTATTAAGTTTATTAAGTTAATTATTAAGTTGTTTTATGTTTGAGACTTTGAGGTATACTTATAAACTATATAAAAATATTTCGTAATATTTAGCGCCTCGCGTACGTGAATCCCGTGCCTCAAAGCGCCTCAAAAACTGAGGCTCCCAGACAGCAAATCGCCTCGGTGCGCCTCACGCCTTTTAAAACATAGGTTACAATAGATTTATAACATGTTTTTAGATTTATGCTTGTTTTAGGAACAAATTAAGTCATGAATATCTTCTATACTAGGTTGAATAGGTAGTGTCCTTTATAAAGGACTTCAATGCACGGTTCAAAAGGAATGCCGAGAGACGTCATCTTTTTCTTTTTCGTTTATAGTGTGTTTTCTCTATGGTTCCCAGAAACGTATATAGTGCGTTTCTCTTCTACATTATATATTTCCACTTGCAACAACCAACTTGACCCGGTTCCTCGTTCATGATTACGTTTGATATGCCCGACTTTGACTACGGTGAAGAATTTTAAAGCCAAAATCAACTTGGGTGCAATTTGGAATTTACCCTAACTTTGTAAACCACTCAATAGCACAAATAATACATTTATTACCCCACTACCTATATGGAAATTTATACTAACTTGTAGATTGGGTGGATAGTGGATGCTCTAATTCATCATTTCAGTGAAGAAAAAAACGTTACATCGAAAAAGTCTAGGATCCAACATTGACCCCCATAATGGAGTTAGTAAGAAGTAAGATAACTACTATTACTAATTAAATACCAATGTCAAAAATAATCTATACTTTATTAATTAACAATTTCATTGATGTTTCCTAGTGGGACGTGTTGCCATAAAAAAATGAAAACAAATTATTAAATTTGAAAACATAAATTAACATCTAACTATAAATGTATAACTTATTGTAAATCCTTGAATCATTCTATTCTATTTGTCATCAGTCAATCAATATGAATTCTTCATGCTACCTTTGCTTAGTACTCCTTTTTATGTCATTTTTTCATTCCTGCTTGTCTACTCAAAATTTCAATCATGTACTGTGCAAGGACGTCGAAAGACGAGCACTTCTCCAATTCAAGCAAGGTCTCGTCGATCCTGCAGACAAACTTGCTTCTTGGACGGTTGAGGAGAAAGAGTGTTGCAATTGGGCCGGGATTGTTTGTGACAATCGTACCGGTCATGTTAATCATATACGTCTTCGTGGAGCCGAAGGTGATCGTTGTTACTTACGTTATCAAGACACTGATGACGAACAAGATGAAGAAGAGAAAGATGTCTTAGAGCAGGTGTTAGGAGGGGATATAAGTCCATCATTGTCGCAACTGCAACAACTCGTGCATCTAGACTTGAGTTGCAATGATTTTGGGGGCATCGAGGTTCCTAGCTTTATAGGTTCTTTGAAAAACTTGAGATATCTTAACCTCTCGAATTCCAATTTTGGTGAAATTATTCCCTCTCAACTAGGGAATCTTTCAAACCTGGAAGTCCTTGATCTTAGCAAATCACACGATGATGTTCCATCTTAGCAAATTATTACCTCACACATACAATGATAAACGTGACAAGGTAGTTGTGAACAAGTATATGGTACTTCAGGGGCTGGTATTGCAAACCCCAAATTCTCACCTTTAAACCCAACGCGGATCCTGTATTCCTGTTATCTTAGATCCGACCCGACCCGGTTTTATGATGCCTATGACAGACTCGTTTTCTCAATCGAATCGGTTTCCCCCTTCTGTTCAATAGCTTCTCTTTCAAGATCGAAGAATCCCAATTAATTCTCTTGGTTGGGAGTTAGATAATGAATCAAAGATGAAAAAACAAGCCCTAATTTCTCTCTGCTGCTAACTAACTTCAGGGGATTAATTGGGTTGCAATTGCCAAACCCGAATTCTCACTTTTAATACCCGGATCCTACAAGATCCGACTGGAGTCGTTGGACCTGGGTATAAAGCGTCTCAGATACCCCGTTTAGATTTAGTTTGTAAATATACGGTTCGATCGCAATAGGTAAGCGTTTACCAAGTCAAATTACTTTACTGGATAAATAAGGCAAGGTTAAAAAAATCTTATTCGGTAAGAGCTAAGGCAAGGAATGAGGGTCTAACCGGGGAAGTTGTAGCGTATGATACTTGTTTTGGTGGGGCTAAAATTTTACCTGCTAAGTAAGTGATAGTGCTAAAATTTTACCGATAACAACTTACCCGAATAAGTATTTGATAAACGGACCTTAAGTTCGTATTTAAAAATCTTCGATGAACAAGATCATCCGTGGCACCAAAAAGAGTAGTTGCTTGAATCCGTATAATCTAAAATGAAATGTAATCTAAATATTGGCATCCCCAATCAATTTTGATATTGAATTTTATGTAAAACTTCTATACTAAACGATGCATTATTTTGATATTGGCAAATAGTAAGTATGTTTATTTCCAAATTCGTTTTCTATTTACTTTGTTTTACAATAATATATTAATTGTAATAGTTCTTCCATGAAGAAATAGCGTGTGGCACCAATAAGGAGACTTTATAGCGTGATTATCGAACAGTGCGAGAAGCATGTAGGATGAGCAGTTGAGGAGGATGACCATGACGATCTTAGCCATTTATGAGTACATGATCTCGAATAGAAGTTAGTGGAGACATTTAGGGGTGGTCTATTTTTTAGATCTACCTATCAGAACCTCTTAAATCTAGAAATTAAGAGGTTTGCAGAACTAAGTTTGTTTTAATTTTAAGAAAAAGTCGGAAAACTTCTTTCCGTCCTCTGAAATTTTAAGAGGTGCACCATTCACCTTTTATTTTCTAGTGTGAAATTAGACTTCGGACCTCTTAAAAAACAAACTGCACGGACTAGACCTAGTGTGGATGATTAGAGGTTGTTACACTTATGCAAATAAGGTACTCCGGAGGGTCCTACTAGCCTTGTTTCTTTGTGTGTGTTTCTTCTTTCTTCATCCCTTTCGTCTTTCTATTATTGCCTTCTATTCACACTTTTGCATAAACCTGGGGTCTTCATGCATGTGACCAACATTCATTCTATTATTGCCTTCTATTCACACTTTTGCTTAAACCTGGTGTAACAAGAAAAAGTAATCTTATAAAATTCTCTATTATAGACACTCTTAGGTTATGTTTGGTAAACTAGCCATAAGCTAGCTTATAAGTAAATTATGTTTGGCAAAAACTAGCTTATGGGCATGTAAAACGACCAAAGGTATATTGGGGTATAATAATTAGTATAAGAAGAGTATAATTGGAAAAGGTTACAAAAAGCTCCAACAAATAGCATATCAAAAAGCTAGCTTATAAGTTACTTTTTGTTCATCCAAACATGTACATAAAAATAAGCTAGTTTATATATAAGCTGCTTTGGGTTTACCAAACAATGCCTTAATTAGTATAGTGGTTGATTTCTTTTGTTATTTCTTGAATAAAAATTCTTGTGCATACAATTGCTTGTATATATCAATAGTAAAATAGTCATGTAAATAGCATGGAAAAGGTGTGTCCATGGAAATTGCATGGAGGTTGACTAGGTCACCACGTTATTCCACTCGTTTACTTGATATTTCAAATTATTATGTTTGAAAACATACGTACGTTTAACATCCAACTATATATATATATATATATACACACACACCATTTTTCTCTTCATCATTAATCAATCACAATGAGTTCTTCATACTACTTTTGCTTTCTCCTTCTTACGTCTTTTTTCCATTTCTGTTTATCCACTCAAAATTTTAATCATGTACTGTGTAAGGATGTCGAGAGACAAGCACTTCTCGAATTCAAGCTCGCACTCATCGATCCTGCAAACTCACTTGCTTCTTGGATCGATGAGGACAAAGAGTGTTGCAGTTGGGTCGGGATTGTTTGTGACAATTTTACTGGTCATGTTCATCATATACGTCTACGTGGAGTCGATGGTCATTGCCATCAATCTGATTACATTGATGTAATGACGGGCAGTACTTACCCCGCTGGCTATGATTACATCATTAACGAAAAAGACGAAGCCTTAAAGTTAGGAGGGAATTTAAGTCCATCACTGATCCAACTGCAGCAACTCATGCATCTAGACTTGAGTTGCAATGATTTTGGGGGCATCCAAGTTCCTAGCTTTATTGGTTCTCTGAAAAACTTGAGATATCTTAACCTCTCGCGTTGCAATTTTGGTGGAACTATCCCTCCTCAACTGGGGAATCTTTCAAAGTTGGAAGTCCTCAGTCTTGGGAGTTTCTATGGTCCGAGTTATGAGTTAACTAGGTTGTTGAACATGCAGTGGTTGTCAAGTCTTCATATGTTGCACCACCTGGATATGAGTGGCGTGGACCTTCGCAAAGCAATCGATTGGTTTCAGGTGATCAACGCCCTCCCTTCTTTGGTCGAACTACATTTAAGTCATTGTCATATCTCGTATATACATCCCCATGTTCCTGCTCTTAATCTAACATCCCTTTCCGTGCTTGATCTTTCTTATAACATATTTGATGACGTTGTGCCACGGTGGATTTTCAGTACAACAACTCTAGTTTCATTGGATTTAAGTTGGTGTTTTTTCCATGATCCTTCTCATAGAAGTACTGAAAGCTTCCGCAACTTAACTTCTCTCAAGTTGCTTGACATCTCACGTAACAATGTCATAAGTTCATCAGTAATAAAAGGGTTGTCTAGTACTCTAGGTAGTAATCTCATTTCACTAGGTCTTAGTGGCTGTGATGTTTCAAGTTCACAACTAGTTGCCCTTCATAACTTGACGTCTCTTCTTCGCCTTGATCTGTCATATAATCAACTCACCAAAGCAATACCTAAATCATTGGGTAACCTTTGTAACTTGAGAGAGATTGATCTGTCAACTAACATGTTTAAAAATAATAGTTTAAAATACCTTCTTGAAAGTTTTTTCGAGTGCAAATCACCTTGTTTGGAGTCGTTAATCCTAAAGTATTCAAGACTTTCTTGTGATCTACCAGTTCAACTTGGTCAATTTATACATCTGGTCAACTTGGATCTTTCAAGTAACATGATTGTCGGCATTATTCCAGATTCAATTAGAGGATTATCATTGTTAAAGAAGTTGGATCTTTCGTCTAACAGACTAAATGGTAGCCTTCCTTCTAGCCTCTGCCAACTTTCAACATTGTATGAGTTAGATCTTTCCGACAACCAGTTGAACGGCAACGTTCCTGATTGCCTTGGTCATCTTTCAGAACTAGGTTTGTTGGATCTTTCATATAACCAATTGAATGGCACCCTTCCTCATAGCCTTGGTCATCATTCAAAACTGAGTCTATTGGATATTTCATGTAACCAATTGAATGGCGCCCTTCCTCATAGCCTTGGTCATCTTTCAAAACTGGGTCTATTGGATCTTTCGCATAACCAATTCAATGACGGCCTTCCTGATAGCCTTGGTCAACTTTCGAAGTTGAGATATTTATATCTTTCGGATAACCAATTGAAAGGTAGCCTTCCCCGTAGCATTGGTCAACTTTCAAACTTGACTGAGTTAGATCTTTCGAATAACCAATTGCATGGCAGCCTTCCTCATAGCCTTGGCCAACTTTCGAAGTTGAAAATCTTAAATCTTTCCTCCAATTTTTTGACCGGTGTTGTGACAGAAGCTCATTTTGTGAACCTAACCGGATTGAAAGGAGTATACGGAAAAGGCAACAACTTAATATTCAAACCGCATGCAAATTGGATTCCCCCTTTCCAATTAGAGGCCTTGAATTTAAACTCTTGGGGTTTAGGGCCTCAGTTTCCAATGTGGCTGCGATCACAAAGGGTTATAACGGATTTGGACATAAGCAACACAAACATTTCAGGTCCCTTGCCACATGTATTATGGACATCATTTCCTAAGCTAAGATACTTAGATATGTCAAAGAATCATATCCAAGGAACGTTGCTCAGTGTCCCTGCAACACTTGATACTCTCATCTTAAGCTCAAACTACCTTACAGGACAGTTACCGGATCTCGCAAATAGTTCGAATCTAATGGATCTGGATCTATCATATAATTTCTTTGCTGGAACAATACATGATTTTTTATGTCGATATGATGAAAGCGGGATTTGGTTTCTTAATTTGGGAAATAATCATTTGACGGGTGTTGTTCCGGAGTGCTGGGAGAAGTGGCAGAGTTTGTCATTGTTAAACTTGGAGAACAACAATCTATCGGGTGAGCTTCCAAGAACTTTGGGTTTTTCAAACCAACTATACTCATTGAACTTGCATGGGAACAAGCTCTCTGGAAGACTACCTGCTTCTCTAGTAAACTTGACAAACTTAAAATTCCTTCAACTTGGTAGAAATGAACTTGTTGGATCCATTCCAACATGGCTTGGGACAAAACTCAATTATTTGATAAGTCTAGAACTTAGATCGAACAAATTTGACGGAAATATTCCTCAAGAGCTCTGTTATCTGTCAAAGATTCACATTTTGGACCTTGCTCACAATTATCTCTCGGGAAATATTCCAAGATGCTTCAACAACTTCAGTGCGCTTTCTAGGAAAGAGCCTGATCAGGATGTTTCATATGCACTCGCGTTATGGAGGGTTAACTCGTATCTCATTAGTCAATCTTTGGTGATGAAGGGGCGAGAGGACATATATAACACCATTCTTGGTCTCGTCAAGATGATTGACCTTTCGAATAACAATCTTGTTGGGCACATCCCAAGTGAGCTAACTGTCTTTCGAGAGTTGAAGTCACTGAATCTATCAAGAAACCAATTGATAGGAAGCATCCCGGAGAAGATTGGAGACATGAAATCACTCGAGTCTTTTGATTTATCATTGAACAAGCTTTCTGGGGAACTTCCCGTGAGCTTGTCAAGCTTGAGCTTCTTGAGTTACTTCAACGTATCCAACAACAATTTTTCGGGAAGAATACCATCAAGTACTCAGTTGCAGTCTTTCAATGAGTCTTGTTTCTTTGGCAACAACCTTTGTGGAGATCCACTCACCAAGCCTTGTGTGGTCGCAATACCTCACAAAGAGCAAGAAAACAACGATGGATCAGATGGAGCGGATTGGGGCTTGATCATTAGCATGGTGTTGGGATTGGTTGTGGGTTTTTGGATCATTGTGGGTCCGTTGATTGTTAGCAGATCATGGAGGATTGCATATTTTGGTTTCTTGATGAGACTCTGGTATATGGTTTATGATATTATACATAAGTATTGTTGTAACTAGTGATGAAAAATATCATAATGCTGTAATATGTCTGTAAGTTGTACTAGAAACTGCAATACCAATAAAGTTCTGAATGTATGTTATGGATTTTCTATTTCTATTTCTGATATGTGAATAAGTATTTGGGTGCTTTCTGCTATTCCAACCAACTTCAGGGGCTGCGGTTGCCAAACCCGATTTCTCTTTTTTTTAACGGAAAAATGCGGATCCTGCAAGATCCAACTTGAAATATTCGACCCGAATCAGTTTCCCCCTTTCTTCTTTAATCGCACAAACCCTAATCCCCAATTTTTATCGTTCGAAATCGAAGAATGAATAATCCTGAAGATTTAACGCAATAAAGAAAAATCAGAGCTTATTGGCGTTAAATCATGACATCTGAAGTAAATAATCGAGTTGAAGGTGTGAAGAAGATCGCTAGGTTAGATTTCTATTTTTTAATCTAGGGTTTGATTTGATCACAGTAGGTATCAGTTCAATTAAGATTAGGTTCTTTAATAATCTTGAAAGCTGCTTCCGATATCTTTATTCATATAGGTTTGAATCTTTTTTCCTTCTAATTTTTACCTATTAATCTTAAAGGGTTTATCTTAAATAATTTGAGAATAGATAGAAAGAAATTAATCACATTACTCACTATCGGGAAGATTACTCGAAGAAGACAACGACGACAAAGGATCACATGGAGTGGATTTGGGGTTGATCATTAGCATCGTGGTTGGATTCGTTGGCGGTTTTTGGATCATTGTGGGTCCGTTGATAGTCTACAAATCATGGAGAATTGCGTATTTTCATTTCTTGACGAGGCTCTCGTATATGGCTTATGATGTTATGCGCAAGTATTGTTGCAAAATTATTGGCAAGTGATTGGATAATTTCATGATGTTGTAATGTGTTACTTTGTGTAAAATAGAAACTGTGGTATAATCATTTTTATCTTCAACCTCTTTTTACCTTCAAGTTTTGTGTGTTGTGTGAAATGGTTAGATAAGGAAAAACTGAAACGAAGTTAATTAAGGTTGTTAACCAACACATATTGAATAAGCGTAGATAAGAGTGTTTTTTGGGTCGACATTAATCGATGATTTAAAAGCAGTTCCTAAAGATATATTATCCTTTACCCTTTTGAAGTATGGGTTTTCTTTTCAAAAGGTGTCATCTTTTTTTCTTTTTAAAGTGTGGATTTTCTATATCTTTCTACGTTTGAAACCACTTGCAATAATTAAAGTGGTTGACTTTGACTACCAAGAAGAATTTTAAAGGGTAAATGAACCCTTCCTGCTATGTATCGAACGAACTATCTGGGAAAAAGTTGATATTATCGGTAATTCCAATCAGCTCAACACAAAACTCGTTGTTAGGGGACATTTTTTATTGTCACTCATCCATTGAGACTAGAAAGGGGGATCAAACCTATGATATGTCTTGTATTTAAACAAAGTCGCTCCATCATGTATGTAGAACTTTATACTAACTTGTGGATAAGGTGGATATATAATGCACTCTAATTAGTTGATGTTGATTGAAACTTTGAATAATTGATTATTAAAGTATTTAACATCAAGCAATTAACTATGGTATGGTTTTCTTTTTCTTTTTTTGCATTTAATTGTATTCAACTTTATAGGTCTATGATTATTATGGCATTGTACTATTACTGATTTGTACCAATCAAAATTATTGGTAGTCAAATAAGTAAAGAAGAATCATTGCAAGTACATGTTCAACAAAAATAAGGGTGGTTAAGCATAAGGCTGGTGGCATAGCGGTAAGGCATGTGGGAGATGTGGATGGTATCCCATTCACCCCAGATTCGAATTATGGCCAGCTGCAAGCTAATCATATAAATCACATTATTTTGTAAAACAACTCTTACTTTTTATACTTTAGAGACAAATTTTAAAAAATTGTGGGAAATTCTTTGGTAGAATTATTGCACAGAAGTGCTAAAAACGGGACCATCCACTTTGATTGGTTTCTATAGTTTATATACTTTTGTATTACCATTTCTTACTGTCTTATTTATGTTAATGCAATACCAATGATATGTAAACAATGTATATGGAAGCTATATTATAGATATAGAGGGTTTCATGTCTCTGTTGTACTTACCAAGAGTAAAGATATCATCTAGATATATAAAAAAAATGTAATAAAAATTTTATGTCAATATTCTGATATTTATTTTGGGATATGGGAGTAATATTTAACTCTGTATATAGACTTTAATTTAATACTAAGGTTTTCACTTTTCAGTACTCATTAAGCATGTACAATGCAACTCAAATTAAAACACAAAGGCAAAAAATTTGAAGATTGACAAGTACAGTAAATTAAAGCTGACCACATAAAGATATGAATATTGACAAGTACAGTAAATTTAAAAAAATGTGTCGAAACAAATTTGAAGTTAATGAGAAAAGTGTGAGAAGTAGTTATCAATTATATGATAGAAAATGAATACACGTTAAGATGAAATGTACCGGATCAACTCCTTTTTAAAATATAATTCATGGGAGGACATAAGATTAAAGGTGATTAACACGGTTCAGATCCACTTTTCAGATTACTCATATTAAACTCAATTTCTCACACGATGACACAATCCTTCGCCCTATAACGGGTTGGGTTCCAGTGAGAAGTTGAAGTTAGCATGAGAAATGGTTGTCAACTATTGAATGCACATTAGGATGAAATGAATCAGATCGATTTTCTTCAAAACGACAATTCATGAGAGGACTTGATATTAAAAGTGAAGGGTTCAACTCATATAACTTAACAAATTTATATCACACGCGTAAACACATAAAAGTAAAGTTTAACTTTATAAATTCTTGGAAACAAAGAGCTTAGCTTTATAAAAATAAAATGTTTCAACTTTATAAATTTGTGGAAGAATTAAAAGCTCAACTTTATAAAAAGGGTTTAACTTTTTAGATAATTTAACTACTAAAAAGTAGTTCACACATAGAACTATATATATTTTAATGATCATTGATAATTGAAAATAGTAAAAATAAGTTTGCGAACTTCATAATAAACTCTATGTATTTTTCTTTATTATAAAATGTTCTTTAACTCTAATAATTCTTCTCGTTAGATAAATAAAAATCAAACAATTTTATTTCTTCGTTCCTATCATTCTTATTTATTAATAATATTTTTGTTATAATAATTTAATTTGGTGTAAATATGAGTTTTATGTTGTGTTTTCGAATCTTTAATAATTTTTATACAGGAGATGAAAGGAATTAAAAGTACAGAAAATAGAGGAAATTTAAGAAACTTCGTTCTCAAAAGGTTTGAGAAAAGAAATGACACAGAAGAAAATAAATGTTAAGTTTTCTCTCAAGCCTTTCCTTCAGAAAATAGTAACGGAAATAAAACCAGTTGTTTGGTTTATGAAATTTAAAGGAATTGAAATAATTAGAATGACAAATTCTTTGATCAAATTCTTTAGTGATGTTTGATTTGTGGATTGAACTTGATACTAATAGGATTCCTTAAACTAAATTGAATTCCAAAAGTTAAGAAATTCACTATTCCTTAGCTTAAATGAAAGAATTGGACTCACACCTACCAAATGTGTGGTCAAATTTAATTTCAATTCGTTTATAATTTGTTTGGTTTGTAGGAACCGGACTAATTGGATTGATTAATGTAGATATTTGAATTTTGATGGATTTGGATTTGAGAGAATCCCATAATATTTTTTGTATGTTTGGTTTGTAAAATTTGGAATAAATTTGAACTTCATTATTTATAAAAAAATTGTAAAAATAATTAATTTACATTTTATTTAACTGGTTATTATAAAACAAATGTTTTGCCACATATTTTAAAACAGTATTATGTACAAATCCTACAAAATTTGTCCTACTCATTCCCTTTGAGATTTCAAAATAGTTTCATTGGGGATGATCTGTGATGTTTTGATCTTATGGCTATTTTCTATATGAAAGACACAATTTTTTGCCTGGATCAAAATCGAATAATTCTTGTGCAAACGAAAATTATTTATTTTTGGTAACATACTATTTTTAACACCAAAAAATACATTTAAGTAATTTTATAGAAAAAAGGGTGGTCTATAGGTTTCTAAAATATGTTAAGGTTCTTAATTACACCTCACTCTAACTTGCAAAAATTATATATATGAATTGACATGTCAAGAGGAAACACAAAGGTGGAGTTTAGTGGAGGATAAGATATATAAAGGGGTTCCCTTCTTTACTTTTTCTTGATGTTTCCAAGTGGACCTTGTGGTCATGGAAAAAGGAAATCAAGTTGTTGTGTTTGAAAACATAAACTTCCAACTACTATAAATAAAACTTCATGCAAGTGTTTTAGTCATCAGCATTCAATAGATCATTATGAGTTTTTCAAGTTACTTTTGCTTACTTCTTCTAATGTCCTTGTTTCATTTTTGTTTATCCACTCAAAATTCCAATCATGTACTATGTAAGGACGTTGAGAGACAAGCACTTCTCCAGTTCAAGCACGGTCTCATAGATCGTGTAAGCAAACTTGCTTCTTGGGTTGGTGAGGAGAAAGAGTGTTGCAGTTGGGAGGGAATTCTTTGTGATAACGTTACTGGTCATGTTCATCAGATTCAGCTTCGAGATGGTAATTGTCATAGAGAAAGATTCTCCAGAAACAAAGGGCGGAAATTAGGAACGGGTTTAAGTCCATCCATATTGCAGCTAAAGCAACTCAGACATCTAGACTTGAGCTGCAATGATTTTGAAGGAACCCAAATTCCTAGCTTTCTGGGTTCTCTTCGAAACTTAAGATATCTTAACCTCTCAAAAGCCGGATTTACTGGAATTATCCCTCCTCAATTAGGAAATCTTTCAAACTTGCAAGTCCTCAGTCTCCAAAATTTCTTTGATGATGGCCAGTTAAGAACGTTGAACATGCAATGGTTGTCAAGTCTCCATTTGTTGCGCCATCTGGATATGAGTCGTGTGGACCTTAGCCAAGCAATCGATTGGTTTCAGGTGATCAACACTCTCCCTTCTTTGGCCGAACTACATTTGTTTCTTTGTCAACTCTCACATGCACATCCCCATGTTTCTAGTCTTAATATCACATCCCTTTCCTTTCTTGATATTTCTCGTAACTATTTTAGTAACATTAGTATGCCACGATGGATTTTTAGTGCAACAAGTCTTGTTTCATTGGATTTAAGTTGGTGTTTTTTCCAAGGCCCTACTCATAGTAGTATTGATGGCTTCCATAATTTAACTTCTCTCAAGTTTCTTTACATCTCTAGGAACGATCTTAAGAATTCTTCGTTGGTACTAAGTTGTAACCTCATATCTCTAGATATTAGTTTAACTGGTATATCAAGTTCAAGTCTTGATTCCCTTCACAACTTGACCTCTCTTATGAGCCTTGACCTATCATATAATGAACTCACCAAGGCGATACCTAAATCATTGGGTAACCTTTGTAACTTGAGAGACATTGATTTGTCAAGTAACAATTTTCATGATAGGAGTTTAACATACCTTCTTGAGAGTTTTTTTGAGTGTAAATCACCTAGCATGGAATCACTATCCCTACAGTCCTCTGGACTTTCAGGTCATCTACCGAATCAACTTGGACAATTGATACATTTGGTTCATCTGAATCTTGGGTTTAACAATCTCGTTGGAGTTATTCCAAATTCAATAGGAGGATTATCATCGTTGGAGATGTTAGACCTTTCGCATAACCAGCTGAATGGTAGGTTGCCAGGGTGCCTCGGTCAACTTTCAAAGTTGATTTCTTTAGATCTTTCCTCCAATTCGTTGACAGGTGTTGTGACAGAAGCTCATTTTGCCAAACTAAACGGATTGAAATACCTAAGCGGAACTGGCAACAACATAACCTTAAGGCCGCAACTTGCCAATTGGATTCCCTCGTTCCAATTGAGGCTTTTATATTTAAACTCTTGGGGTTTAGGGCCTGAATTTCCATCGTGGCTGCTATCGCAGACGAATTTGGTATATTTAGACATAAGCAACACAAAGATTTCAGCACCCATGCCTAGGTCATTTTGGAGTTCCTTCCCCAATTTGACCTACTTAGATATGTCACAAAATCATTTCCAAGGAACATTGGGGAGTATCCCTGCGACACTAAATGTACTCGACTTGAGTTCTAACAAGTTTACAGGGAATTTGCCTGATTTTTCACCTAATTTTTCGGATGGTTTTAGTGCATACCTTCTGGATCTATCAAATAATTCCTTTACAGGATCATTACATTGTTTGTTGTGTCCGTATGATGAGATAAGGATAAGGGCTCTTAACTTGGGAAATAATCATTTGTCTGGTGTCATTCCTGAGTGTTGGGTAAAGTGGCAGAGCTTGTGTTTCTTAAACATGGAGAACAACAATCTGTCTGGTAGGGTTCCAAAAACATTAGGTTTTTCCGATAGCCTATCACAACTGAACATGCGTGGAAACAAGCTCTCCGGAAGACTACCTGCTTCACTAATGAACCTCACAAGTTTGGAATTCCTTCAACTTGGTAGAAATAAACTTGTTGGATCCATTCCAACATGGCTTGGGAGAGAATTGTCTGATTTAAAAATTTTGGACCTTAGATCGAACAATCTTGATGGAAATATTCCTCACGAGCTTTGTTATCTCACAAAAATTCAAATTTTCGATCTTGCTCACAACAATCTCTCTGGAAATATTCCAAGTTGCTTCAACAACTTTAGTGTCCTTTCCGGGAAAGAAAGTGGTTTAAGTGGTGCATCCAATATCTATTCCAATGATATTAAACAGTTTATCGTTGGTCAATCATTAGTGATAAAGGGACGAGAGTACATGTACAACACTACTCTTGGACTTGTCTTGTTAATTGACCTTTCAAGTAACAATTTGGTTGAGCACATCCCATGTGAGCTAATGGCTCTTCGAAAGTTGAATTCGTTGAATCTATCAAGAAATCAATTGATAGGAAGAATCCCGGAGAAGATTGGAGACATGAAATCACTTGAATCTTTTGATCTATCATTCAACAAGCTTTCTGGGAAACTTCCCGTGAGCTTGTCAAGCTTGAGCTTCTTGAGTGACTTCAATGTGTCTTACAACAATCTTACCGGAAGAATACCGTCAAGTACTCAGTTGCAAAGCCTCAACGAGTCCAGTTTCATTGGCAACAACCTTTGTGGAGATCCGCTGACAAAGCCATGCGCAACTCAAGTACGTGCCATAGACCAAGAAGAAGAGGAAGACAATGACGATGGAGTGGATTTGGGCTTGATCATTAGTATGGTGGCTGGATTGGTTACCGGTTTTTGGATGATTGTGGCTCCGTTGGTGGTCATAAGATCATGGAGGATTGCATATTTTAGTTTCTTGACTCGAGTGTGGTATATGGTTTATGATGTTATGCATAAGTATTGTTGCTACATGTTTTCCAAGTGATGTGAAATATGATGATGTAAGATGTGTTAAGTTGTAATATGTAAAATTATAAATAACTGCAATAACCGTTTTCCCACATCTCACTCATTGTGCTCTGTCTAAATTTAATTAATTGAGAAAATTAAAAGAAACAAGGTTAAATTCATAATAAAAAATCAATTATAGTAACTCAAAACTTTCTATCAATATCAATATTTTGCATAACATCATAAACCATATACTTAAATCTAGTCAGGACACGGAAATATGCAATCGACCATGCTCTGTGACTATAATAATTCAAAAACTGACAATGAACCCAAAGGCCATGTTAATGATCAATCCCAACTCTATGTCAAAGAGAGTTATGTCCTAAGCCATCTTGGAATGCCAATTTATGTACAGAACTTTCTAAAATATACATTATGCTTCTTGTTTATGTAGATGGATACGAGTTTCAAATGTAAGCCTCCTAGACCTTCATTAGATGGATTAAATTGCGGAAAAAGAAGTGAGGAGACTCCATCACTACAAAAAGAAAAACAAAATCTCATGCACCTACAATATGAAAAGTTAACTTACATACCTCTGAAAAAGCCAATTTATCTGCAACATCAATTGTCCACTTAAAACAATAAGTTGGCTGCTGCAGCATCTTTTATCCACCTAGCCTCTGGCACAATGTTATCACCTAGTAACAAAAAAAAAAACATTTAGGACTGAAATTCCCAAAAGATGCTTCAAGAGTCAAGACTGCAAACTAAAAGAAAATCCATCTGCATTTTAACAACAAACTGGATAAGCATACACAATTCTTAAAAGTCATTAACCCCTCAAAAAGTAGGTTGATGCAGCTAAGTAGATGTCTACAAATAAAGATAAACCCAATAAGCTCCTTGAAACCTGCTAGAGTTTACCAACGGTAGCCGGTTAAAACCGAACAGCTACAGTTATTAATCAACCATTTGAACCTACATACTAAGAATAAAAGGTTCAAGAATGTAAATCCAAGGAAAACATTCATACATCAACAAAAAGCAGAAATCCACAAAAGGTGTATTACTTGAAATTAAGATATTCTAAGGAATTGTGCTTTAAAAGTAAAAACACTACTACGTTCAACAAAATTTGTTTTTAAGACTTTAGGAAATATGCATTATAAGATGGTATAGATTGATAAATCTTTATAACTAAAAACATATGGAAATATATAAATATATTATTGAACACAAAAAGTCTAGATGATCGCAATTTTGGATCGACAATTGATTTTGACTATAATTTGATACAATGTTACAACAATGTCATTTTTCATACATTAAGTTAATTTTCAACTTTTGCAATTTCACATATATTGACTTTTCCTAAATACGTCATTTTTAACCGTAATATAATTACTAGACAAGGAAAAATGGAAAACCGTGGTAAAAAGTTCATTTTTTTCCAAGTATGTCATTGTCAATTATATAGTCACTAGACAAGGAAAGCTACAGTAAAAAACTCATTTTTCTAAGTATGTCATCGTCAATTACGAGTATATAATTAGTAGACAGAAAAAACAATGGTAAAAGACTCATTCTTCTAAGTAGGTCATTGTCAATTAGACAATTACTAGGCAAGGAAAATAATGGTCAAAAAATCATTCTTTTAAGTACATCGCTTTCAATTATATAATTACAATATAAGGACAACTATGGTAAAAATGCAATTTTCTAAGTATGTCGTTGTTTATATGATTACTAGACAAGGAAAACTATGGTCAAAAATGTTGGAGACTAGGGTCACTAATATTATTAAGTGTAATGTGATGAACTTGTTTGACCAATGTAATCTTGATAAATTTCGAACAAGTAAGGTTGGTGCAGAGTGCACACTTGTTTGATTTTATCCTCATTTATAGTAAAACTGTTGTTTATGGGTGAAACCCCCAAACGACGGGGTCCCGGGAGCACCCCTGGTAGCAGGGTACGTCCGTGGGGCGGCAGCTGGAAAATGTATTAGAATCCGGATTTCTGTTTTCAAACCCGGTTTTGACCAAGTGTTTAAACCTATTTTAGCAGTTGGTTTTAACTTACTTTGGATAGGAAGTTTGATTGGTTTTGGATAAGGAAGTTTTATCCCGTTTTGGTCATGAATGTGGTGAATGCTTCTTGCAAGCGAAAGGATATGCTTCAAAAAAACTTATAAAAAAGAATGGAAGAAGCAATTGGTAAAAAGGGGTGAACGAAAGGAAATTCATGGTAGTATTTTATATAATATAAATAAAATCAATTACTAATAAATCACCTGGAAAATAAATATGAATGAATTGACATGTCAACTCAAGTGGAGACCCATGGTGTAGTTTTGTGAAAAGAATATGATATGGGGTCTATTCTTTACTTCAATTTCTTTGATGTTTCCAACTAAAAACAAATTGCTTTGTTTCAAGACATAAACTTCCAACTATAAATAGAACTTCAAGTAAATATCATAATCACTGTTATTCTCTTCATCATCAATCGATCGATCGATCAATATGAGTTATGCATACTACTATTGCTTACTCCTTCTTATGTCATTTCTACATTTCTGTTTATCCACCCAAATTTTCAATCATGTACTATGCAAAGATGTCGAGAGACAAGCACTTCTCCAATTCAAGCACGGTCTTGTAGATCATGCAAACAAACTTGCATCATGGGTGAGTGAAGAGAAAGAGTGTTGTAGTTGGGTGGGGATTGTTTGTGATAATTATACGGGTCATGTTCATCAAATCCAGCTTCGTGGAAAATTCCCTGAAACCAAATTGCCGAATTTGGGAAGAGTCTTAAGTCCATCCATGTTGCAGCTAAAGCACCTCAGACATCTAGACTTGAGTTGCAATGATTTTGAAGGGATCCAAATTCCTAGTTTTCTAGGTTCTCTTCAAAACTTAAGATATCTTAACCTCTCAAATTCTAGATTTGTTGGAATTATCCCTCCTCAATTGGGAAATCTATCAGAATTGCAAGTCCTTGATCTTAAAAGTTTTAATGATGATGGTCGAGAATTAAGCATGTTGAACATGCGGTGGTTGTCAAATCTCCATTTATTGCACCACCTGGATATGAGTGGCGTGGACCTTAGCGAAGCAACTGATTGGTTTCAGGTGATAAACACTTTCCCTTCTTTGGCCGAACTACATATGTGTGGCTGTGGACTTCCATATATGCATCCCCATGTTTCTAGTCTTAATATCACATCCCTTACCTTGCTTGATCTTTCTGGTAACTATTTCGATTCTGTGCCACGGTGGATTTTTAGTACAACAAGTCTCGTTTCATTGGATATAAGTTGGAATAATTTCCAAGGCCCTACTCATAGTAGTAGAGATGGCTTCCATAACTTGACTTCTCTCAAGTTTCTTCACATCTCGGGGAACGATTTGATGAATTCTTCAATGGTATTAGGTAGTAATCTCATTTCCTTAGGTATTGGTTCTTGTAGAATTTCAAGTTCGGACCTAGTTGCCCTTCACAACTTGACCTCTCTGCTTAGCCTTGATCTGTCAAATAATAAACTCACCAAGGCAATACCTAAATCATTAGGTAACCTTTGTAACTTGAGAGAGATTGATTTGTCAAGTAACAATTTTCAATATGAGTTTAATATACCTTCTTGAGAGTTTTTTCGAGTGTAAATCACCTAGCTTGGAGTCACTATTCCTACAATACTCTGAACTTTCTGGTAATCTACCGAATCAGCTTGGGAAATTGACACATTTGGTCCACCTGAATCTTGGGGTAAACAATCTTGTTGGTGCTATTCCGAACTCGATTGGTCAACTGTCTTTCCTCAGGTCTTTATATCTTTCGCATAACCAACTGAACGGTAGCCTTCCTGATAGCCTTGGTCAACTGTTGAAATTGGAACAATTAGATCTTGCTTATAACCAATTGACCGGCAGCATTCCTAGTAGCCTTGGTCAACTTTCAAAGTTGAATTCTTTAGATTTTTCTTCCAATTTGATGACAGGTGTTGTGACGGAAGCTCATTTTGCCAAATTCACCATGTTAGAATACCTAAATGGAACAGGCAACAACTTAATCCTAAGACCTCAACTTGCAAATTGGATCCCTCCTTTCCAACTAAAGTACTTGTATTTAAGGTCTTGGGATTTAGGGTCTCAATTCCCTTTGTGGCTGCAATTGCAGAGGCACTTGTTAGAATTGGACATGAGCAACACAAACATTTCAGGATCGATGCCTACGTCATTTTTGACTTCATTCCCCAATATATACCATTTAGATATGTCACAAAATCATATTCAAGGAACGTTGTCCAGAATCCCTGCAACACTTAATATGTTGGACTTGAGTTATAACGAGTTTACTGGCCAATTACCTTATTTATCAAATGGTTCAGGGCCTCAAGTTTTGGATCTATCAAATAACTTCTTTACGGGATCATTACATCATTTACTGTGTCCCGATGATGAGAAATGGGCGGAGATTCTTGATTTGGGGAATAATCATTTGTCGGGTGTCATTCCTGAGTGTTGGTTGAAGTGGCAGCTTTTGAGATTCTTAAACTTGGAGAACAACAATATGTCCGGTGAGATTCCAAAAGCTTTGAGTTTTTCATTTTACCTTTTCTCATTAAACATGCGTGGGAACAAGCTCTCCGGAAGATTGCCGGTTTCTCTAATGAGCTTGAAAAACTTAGAGTTGCTTCAACTTGGTAAAAATAAACTCACTGGATCCATACCAACATGGCTAGGGACAGAACTCCCATTGTTGAGAAGTTTGAATCTTAGATCGAACAATTTTGAAGGAAATATTCCTCAAGAGCTCTGTTGTCTTAAGAATATTCACATCTTAGACCTTGCTCACAATAATCTCTCAGGAGATATCCCAAGATGCTTCAACAACTTTAGTGTTCTTTCTGGGAAAGAAATTGGACCTTATGTATATAATGTCTACGTAAACTTGACTAAAGAGTACATCATGAGTGAGTCATTGGTGATAAAGGGACGAGAGGACATATATAGCACTATTCTTGGACTCGTCTCCATGATAGACCTTTCAAGTAACAATCTTGTTGGGCACATCCCAAGTGAGCTAACAGGCCTTTGGAAGTTACACTCGTTGAATCTATTAAGAAATCAATTGACAGGAAAGATCCCAGAGAAGATTGGGAACATGAAATCACTTGAATCATTTGATTTATCATTGAACAAACTTTCTGGGGAACTTCCGATGAGTTTGTCAAGCCTGAGTTTCTTGAGTAGCTTCAACGTGTCCTACAACAGGTTTACAGGAAGAATACCATCAGGAACTCAGTTGCAGAGCTTGAACGAGTCCAGCTTCTTTGGCAACAACCTTTGTGGAGATCCACTCACCAAGCATTGTGTAGTTGAAGCACGTGATAAAGACCACAAAGAAGAAGAACAAGATGGGTCACATGGACCGGATTGGGGATTGATTATTAGCATGGCGTTAGGATTGGTTACCGGTTTTTGGATCACAGTAGCTCCATTGATATTCATCAGATCATGGAGGATTGCATATTTCCGTTTCTTGACCGGATTGGCGTACATGGCTTATGATCTTATCCACAAGTATTGTTGCAAGATGTTTCTTAAGTGATGAAAATGTTGTTATATATGTTGTCACATTTCTTTAAACTGTACTTTGAAACTATGTTATACATAATGTAATAAAGTTACAGGCTTGTATTCAAGATTACTTTCACTATCAAGGCATACCATGCCAACTATCTTTTTCATTCTTTCTTTCTTGAAGTTTTACTTTTTATACCTAAAATTCATAAATTCAAAAATAATCTTAATTAATTTTCTAAAAATAAAAACAAATTCATATAGCAAACAATATATAATCTATGTACATATGTAGAAAGAAAATTTAAAACCCTAGTTATCAAATCATGTTAAAGACAAAACTTATGTTCGAGACTAACCGCCGGAGAGATGCGACGGTGTGGGGATGGCCTTCCATCTCCGGCAGTCCATCGCCGGCGTTTATGGGCGACCACCATAAACATCCACCAAACAAGAAAGCTTCGATTGAAGATTATATGGGAGAATTGACGACAAATTAGACTCTTGGATCACTTCCATTGTCGTTTTCGTTCTTGATCATTTTACTCTTTTTATCAATGGAATGTTAAATAATTAATCATATTATTAATATTTATATTAAGGCTTTTAAAAAATTAAATACTATTTTATGAAATTTATTACAACTAGTTATTATTATGAGTATGGGTTTTGCACTGGGTTATAATTCGTGGGATAGATTTTTTCGTTGGTAGTAATATGTAACATAAGTCTCTACATATGTTGTGATACGAAATAGTATGATGGATTTCATGCATTGTGTTGGATGTTTATATGCTTACAACTAAAAAGAGGTATAAATGCAAGTGATGTCTATTTTACATCGCTATTATATTCAAGTAAAAAAGTATATAATTCATTTAAAAGATATAATGGTCATTTTGTCGTCTCATTTAAGGAATTAATGGATGATAGTTAACATAAGGAGGAAAATTCATAACAAACTATGTACCTGGAGGTTTATTATGTAATAAATGAACTTTAAGGATAACATCCATAACATTTGATTAATCTTAGGGACCAAAACTTTGAAAAAAATATCATGTATTTATCAATATTTTAATAAAAATTTTTGATTAAAGTTATAATGGTTTACAATTAATCAACAAATGTCTTGATAAAATAAATAAATAAAAAGTACAAAATGTGAATTATGTAGTTTGAGACCAAAGGAGTGTTAGCCTAGTGGTAAGGCTTGGACACTAGTATAGTGGTGAACCTGAGTTCGAGCCCTAAGGGACGCATTCTGGAGGTACGGGGGCTTAGACCCCGGGCTGCATGCTTTAGCAGTCGGGCTTCGGCCCAAAAATTGCCGAGGATTAGTCTGGGCCCAATTTGGTCTGGGATACCTCTTCCAAAAAAAAAAATTATGTAGTTTGAGAATAAAAAATATATTAAATGTTATACTATAAGAACCAAATATGTAATTTAATCAGTCATTTTTAGATGAGTTAACTACTTAATTTAACAAAATTGGATGGAAGAATAAAAATAAAAACCATAGGGATGAAAAAACAGTTAAAGATTAAGGACTAAAATCGGTATAATATTAAACCATAGGGACTAAAATCATAGTTTACTATATTATTTTTATTAATACTTTTCTGTATCAAATCACATGGACGAAAGTTTTTGGATGATTGTGGCTCCGTTGGTGGTCATAAGATCATGGAGGATTGCATATTTTCGTTTCTTGACTCGAGTGTGCTATATGGATTATGATGTTATGCATAAGTATTGTTGCTACATGTTTTTCAAGTGATGTGAAATATGCTTATGTAACATGTGTTAAAGTGGTAATTTGTAAAATTATAAATAATTGCAATAACCGTTTTCCCAGATCTCACTCATTGTGCTGTCTAAATACTAATTGATTAATAAAATTAAAAGAAATAAGGTTAAATTCATAATCAACAATCAATTATAATAATTTAAAACTTTCTAGCAATATCAATATCAATAAAAAGAAATTAAAATTGTTTTGGTCTGCTCATTCCAATTGTTTGTAAAGCATTTGCACCAAAACTTTGTTGAAATGTACATAAACATATTACATAAAGATGACCACGGCCTAGCACACATATTCGACCTTCAAATATGTCCATTTTTAACCATCCTTGCCTAGGATCCATACCCGAGATGCTTACTATAACAAAGAAATATTCAATCGACCACGATCTGTCCAAATCTCGTCCATGTGATCCATCATCGTCTTCTTTTTGGTCTCTAATTAACTTTGACTTTACATTGCTTAGTGAGTGAATTTCCATAAAGGTTTTTGTCAACTTGCTAAACAAGTTGGACTCATTGAATCGCTTGCAATTGAGTACTAGATTGTAGGGTTAATTACATGAGTATGTATCGAACTTGTCATGTTTTATCATTGTATGTTCTCAACTTATAAACTTATCATTGTATGTATCGAACTTACTATACTTGCCATTGTATGTATACAACTTTATCAAAACCTATCATTGAATGTATTCTACTTGTCACGAAAGTGTATCGAACTTGAGGTTTTGATAAAGTTGGATACATACAATGACAATTTTAGAAAGTTCGATACATACAATGGTAAGTTTATAAGTTGAGTACATACAATGATAAAACGTGACAAGTTCGATACATACCCATGTAATTAACCCTAGATTGTATTCTTCCAGTAAAACAATTTTTAGATGCGTCATTGTTATGGTGCAACAATATTATTATTTGTGTTAATTTGTTAGTGTTTTACGGTTAAAAACAAGTGCAAGCTCCAAAATTAGTAGTCTGGATGCATAAACTAAATAATCAAGCCACTTGACTAGTTTTATATTACCTGATGGGAATAAGAATGATTCAACCATAAAACCAATTAAAATGGTGTTATTAATATTATAATACTAAAATTGGATTAGAAAAGAAATTATTTATAAATATATTTGTTAGCTGTAAAAATGATTTTCTACTAGAAATGAATTGTAGTTTGCACCAAAAATTTGCACCAGGTTGCCGGCTGGTTGGGTGTTTCCCGTAGGATATCTGGATATGAGTAAATACAGTTTATTTTGATAAATCTATAGAAGAATATGAGGTTAATTAATTAACCTATACTAATTACACTCGATTACTATAGTGATTTAAACACTCTATAGGCATAAATTAACAATAATTAAGTGTTTTGAGTAATAAATCGATTGTGTTGTGTTACCATTGGTGATTTAAACTCATTTCTCTCCTTTTTAGAGCCTTAAAAAACTCTTTATATAAAGGCTATATTTGGCAAACTAGCTGATAAGCTAGCTGGTAGCTGATAAGCTAGCTGGTAGCTGATAAGCTAGCTGTTGATTGATAAGCTTGCTAGTAGCTGATAAGCTAGCTTAAAACAAATTATGTTTGCAAAAACTAGCTTATGAGTATGTAAAATGACTAAAAATGGTATATTTGAATTTAACAATTAATATTAATAAGAGTATAATTGAAAAAAGCTACAATAAGCTCCTTATAAGCTACTCAAAGTAGCATTTCAAAAAACTAAGCTAGCTTCTGGTACATGTTTGGATAGACTAGCTTATAAGCTAGCTTTTTTTTTGCGAAACACAGCCTAAGAGTTTTTCTGTGATTCTTTGTTTAAAAAAAAGGATAGAATAGAAAAGTTGTTGGAGCAAAAAAAAACTATTTAAAGAATTTATGGTATATGGCAAAGTTGACAACTTAGAAGGCAGATTCTATATCAAATTTCAAAACCTACATCAAAAAATAGTCTAAACATAAGTATGAGAAAAGGAACAATATTAAGTTAAACAATGGATCGTAACAATGTGTATGTCGTATTTAACTATAATGATGTTACTTATTAACTAAATCACTAAACATTTATTGATATCATTTATCTTATTGACTTAGCATTGAAATGATTGAGAAATGACTCTTACCCAGCAAGCACATACTTACCGGGTTTAAGATGCTTACTGATAATCCATTTTCATAGCCTAGAATCTTACACTATAAGGTAAATCTTTTGCCGATAAACGCTTACCCTATAAGAATTTGGAACTTCGAAAATTCAACTTAAAACCATGATGTAGATATTTATCATAGTTAATAACATGAGGCTTATAAAAAGCTCACAAATGTCATATTCTATCCATGTGTGACAAGTTGTTACACTTGAGTCCTCATAGCCTCATACACCTTTTTGTTCAATTTAAATTAAATTAACGAACATGAATCATTTATATTGGTACTTGATGTTATTAACACTCTTTCTTGGAATTGTTATACTTTCGTTTCATACCTAAGAAAATTCTCTGTTTCAAGTGTTCTTCCCTTTGGTTTCTTCCTTAAAAATTGACTTATTATATTTTTTAATATAAATAAAATTAGACTAAACATTTTTTAATTAATATCCATATGGCATATATTATTGATAAATCTTTCTAACTAAAAAAACATATACAAATAGATTTATGAAACAAAAAAAGTTTAGATGGTACTAGCAAGTTTGGATAGACAATTGACGAAGTATATAATTCGATGCGATGTTAAAAGAACGTTACTTTTCATCCATCTAAAATACGTCTTTTTTTTATTATAAATGTAATTGCTAGACAAGGAAAAATATGGACGAAAATTCATTTTTCTAAGCATGTCATTGTCAATTATATAACTATTAGACAAAGAAAATAATGGTCAAGAACTCATTTTTCTAAATATGTCATTGTCAATTATATAATTACTAGATAAGGAAAATTATGGTCAAAATTTCATTTTTCTAAGCATGTCAATGTCAACTATATTTAATTACTAGATAAGGAAACCTAACTACTAGATAGATGATAAGGAAAGCTTTTTGAACCAAAAAAACGAAACCGAAAATTCAAACGGTTTGGTTTCGGTTTCCATCCCGACCGAAAAAACCAAACCGTACATACTTGGTTTCTCTAAAAGTTGAATAGCTTTAAATAATATTATTTTTATATTTTATTTATATATATAAATATAATTTGATTATTTAATTATTATATATATAAAAAATATTTTATTTATTTAATTATTCAATAAAAATTTGAAAAGGTTTGAAATATAAACAAAAAACCAAAAAAATGTACAACATTCGGTTTTAAAATAGAACCGAGCCAGGAATAAAAACAAACCGAAGAAAAAATGAAAACCGAATGCTTTATATTTTCAAAAACTGAATGGTTTGGTTTTCGATTCATTTTCGGCGAAAAATGAACTGAACCAAACCGTGGCCATCCCTGGACGCAAGTGTTAACACGGAGCCATAGTGGACTTTTGTCGAAGATATAATGATGTGGACTCTATTATTTACTTCAGTTTCCTCCATGTTTCCTAAGGAGACGTGTGGGGATGGAAAAATGAAAACAAAATGTTAAGAGGGTGTTTTTGAAAAATTAAATTAGCATCGATCTATATATATAGTTCAAATGTGAACCATTTTTTAGTTGTGAACGTGAGGACAACCGAGAGCGCGACACGTGTTGACTTGACGTGGCGCCTAGTCATCCGCCACGTGTCGCGCTCTTGGTTGTCCTCACGTTCACAACCAAAAAGTGGTTTACATTTGAACCCACCCCTATATATATATATATATAGAGGAAAGTTCAAATGTGAACCACTTTTTGGTTGTGAACGTGAGGACAGCCGAGAGCGCGACACATGGCGGATGACTAGGCGCCACGTCGGCTTTGAGTGTGGTCCCCCCCCCCCCTTTAATTCAATGCCCTCCCCATGAATCGCGCCTAGTCATCCGCCGTAGATATGACGTGGCGCCTAGTCATCCGCCACGTGTCGTGCTCTCGGTTGTCCTCACGTTCACAACCAAAAAGTGGTTCACATTTGAACCCACCCCTATATATATATATATATATAACTTCCTTGTTATTCTCCTAAAACCAATCAATCAATCAATATGAGTTCTTTTTGCTACTATTGCATACTCCTTATTTCCTTTTTCCATTTCTGCTTACCAACTCAAAATTTTAATCATATACTATGCCAGGACGTCGAGAGACAAGCACTTCTCCGGTTCAAGCATGGTCTCGTCGATCCTACAAACAAACTTGCTTCTTGGGTCGGTGAGGACAAAGAGTGTTGCAGTTGGGTTGGGATCGTTTGTGATAACGTTACCGGTCATGTTCATCAGATCCATCTTCGTGGTGGAGTTGACGGGTATTGTTATCATGATTACGACACAGAAGATAACCTTGCCTCGAGTCAGATGTTAGGAGGGGACTTAAGTTCGTCCTTATTGCATCTGAAGCAACTCAGACATCTAGATTTGAGCTGCAATGATTTTGCAGGGATGCAAGTTCCTCGCTTTATGGGTTCTTTGGGAAACTTGAGATACCTTAACCTCTCCGGTTCCACCTTTGGTGGAATTATCCCTCCTCAACTTGGAAATCTTTCCAAACTGCAAGTCCTCTCTCTTGGAAGTTTTTATGATCCTGAACGTGAATACACGAGCTTGGTGAACATGCAGTGGTTGTCGAGTCTCCATCTCTTACACCACCTGGATATGAGTGGCGTGGACCTTAGCAAAGCAATCGATTGGTTTCAGGTGATCAACACCCTTCCTTCTTTGGCCGAACTACATTTATCTGGTTGTCAACTCTCACATTCACATCCCATGTTCCTACACTTAATCTAACCTCCCTTTTCTTGCTTGGTCTATCTAATAATGATTTTCTCGATAACATATTTGTGCCACGGTGGATTCTTGGTACAACAAGTCTAGTTTCATTAGATTTAAGTCGGTGTAGCTTCCAAGGCCCTACTAGTATTGATACCTTTCGTAACTTGACTTCTCTCAAGTTGCTTCATGTATCTGGGAATAATTTCATGAGTTCATCATTAGTATTAAAAGGGTTGTCTAGTACTATAGGTGGTAATCTCATCTCGTTAGATATTAGTATTTGTGGTATTTCTAGTTTAGGTCTAGTTTCCCTTCACAACTTGACCTCTCTTCTTAACCTTGACTTGTCAGTTAACAAACTCAACAAGGCAATACCTAAAGCATTGGGAAACCTTTGTAAATTGAGAGAGATTGATTTGTCAGGAAACAATTTTCAAAATATTAGTTTAACACGCCTTCTTAGTGGCTTTTTTGAGTGCAAATCACCTAGCTTGGAGTCATTATATCTATCACACTCGAAAGTTTCCGGTAATCTACCAGATCAATTTGCACAACTGTTGAATTTGGTGTACCTAGTTTTTGGGTCTAACAATATTGTAGGTGTGATTCCAAATTGGATAGGGAAACTAGCTTTTCTGAGGTTTTTATCTCTTTATTCGAATCTTTTTTCTGGTCCAATTCCATACTCAATTGGAAGATTATCATCGTTGGAGGGATTATATCTTTCCAATAACCAACTAAATGGCAGCCTTCCCGAAAGCCTTGGTCAACTTTCGAAGTTAAAATCCTTGGATCTTTCTTCCAATTTGTTGACGGGTGCCGTAACAGAAGTTCATTTTGCCAAATTGACCAAATTGAAGTATCTAAGTGGAGAAGGTAACAACTTGATCTTCAGACCGCAACTTGCGAATTGGATTCCACCTTTTCGACTGCAGTCCTTGTATTTGAACTCTTGGCGTTTAGGGCCTCGATTTCCATTATGGCTTCAATCGCAGATGGATTTAAGTTATTTGGAAATAAGCAACACAAACATTTCAGCAACCATGCCTCACTCATTTTGGAAATTATTTCCCAATCTAGTCCATTTAGATATGGCATATAATCATATCCAAGGAACGTTGTTTAACATCCCTGCAACACTTGATACGTTAAACTTAGGTTCTAACGAGTTCACGGGGCTATTACCTGTTCTTTCAAATAGCTCAAGGCTACAGTTTTTGGATCTATCAAATAATTTCTTTGTGGGATTAATAGATCGTTTGTTGTGTCCCTATGAAGAGACACCGATGCAGCTTCTTAATTTGGGAAATAACAATTTGTCGGGTGACATTCCCGAGTGTTGGGACAAGTGGAGGAGTTTGTATATCTTAAACTTGGAAAACAACAATCTGTCAGGTGAGATTCCAAAAACTTTGGGTATTTCATCTAACCTGGAGTCGTTGAACATGCGTGGGAACAATCTCTCAGGAAGATTACCCAATTCTCTAATGAACTTGACAAGATTACAGTTCCTTCAACTTGGTAGAAATGAACTTGTTGGATCCATTCCAACTTGGCTTGGGAGAGAATTGTCTGATTTGAGAAGTCTTGGCCTTAGATCGAACAATTTTGATGGCAATATTCCTCAAGAGCTCTGTTATCTTACAAACATTCATATTTTGGACCTTGCTCAGAATAAGCTCGTTGGAAATATTCCAAGATGCTTCAACAACTTTACTGGCCTCTCTAGGAAAGAAAAAGATCCAATTGTTTCATATACGGTCTATGCAAATAGGAGTGCAGATTTCGTCATTAGTGAATTGTTGGTGATGAAGGGACGAGAGGACATGTATAAGAGTTTTCTTGGATTGGTCAAGATGATGGACCTTTCAAGTAACAAATTTTCTGGGCAAATCCCAAGTGAGCTAACGGCCCTTCGAGAGTTAAAGTCACTGAATCTATCAAGAAATCAGTTGACAGGAAAGATCCCAGAGAAGATTGGAGACATGAACTCACTTGAATCTTTTGATTTATCACTGAACAAACTTTCTGGCGAGCTCCCCGTCAGTTTGTCAAGCTTGAGCTTCTTGAGTAGCTTCAACGTGTCCTCTAACAGTTTTACAGGAAGAATACCGTCAGGTACTCAGCTGCAGAGCTTGAACGAGTCCAGCTTCTTTGGCAACAACCTTTGTGGAGATCCACTCAACGAGCGTTGTGTAGTTGAAGCGCATGATAGAGATCAGAAAGAAGAAGTAAAAGATGGGTCACATGGACCGGATTGGGGATTGATTATTAGCACAGTGTTTGGATTGGTTATCGGTTTTTGGATCATTGTGGCTCCATTAATCTTCAGTAGATCATGGAGGATTGCATATTTCCGTTTCTTGACCGGATTGGGGTCATGGCTTATGATGTTATGCACTTAGTATTGTTGCAACATGTTTTCCCAGTGATTAATATGTTGTGATGTTGTCTTCTACTTTAAAATAACAGAGACTGTATATAAATGAAGTACTTAATAAAGTTACAAGCTTGTATTCAAGATTACTTTGACTATCAATTCAAGGGCTACCATGCCAATTATCTTTTTCATTGTTTCTTGAAGTTTATTTTTTTAAACCAAAGTTCATAAATTCAAATATATATCAGAGTCCCTATATTTTATTGGAATTAAATCATTCGTATAACGAAAAATTTAAAGCAGTTATCAAATCTTGTTAAAAACAAAAATTTATAAACAGATTTCAAAGACTAACCGATGGAGAGATGCGACGGTGTGGGGATGGCTTTCCATCTCCGGCAGCCAACCGCCTGCGTCTATGAGCATTGATCGATGAATTCATGATTTAATTGAAGAACCTACAACAAATTACACTCTTCGATCAACTCCATTGTGGTTTTGGTTCTTGGCGGTTTTCCTCTGTAACTCATCGATTCGGTTGATCTAGCTTGAATATGAATTCTTGAATTAGAGCAGGTGATGGTTGTTGGTCTTATGAATGGACACCATTTTTCCGATATTAGGGGTGTGCATGGTTCGGTTTGGTTCGGTTTTGAGGTAAAACCGAAACCAAACCAAAAATTTCGGTTTTAAGAAAAACCAAAACCAAAACCAATCGGTTTTTTCGGTTTTAAGTTCGGTTTTTGGTTCGGTTTTCGGTTTTTAATTCGGTTTTTGGTTTCTGGTTTTCGGATTTCAGTTTTTTGTCCAAAAATCAAAATCCAAGATCATCAATTCCTGTTTATCGCATATGAATGTTTAAAAGATAGAGTTGGTGTTTTATAGAACTATGACTTCAATTTAATATTGACTAATTTACATTATTATTCGTTATGATCATCATAGAATGACTTCAATTTATAATTTGTTTCATCATTTTTTAATATAAATGTTTTCTAAGTGATGTCAAGTCATTCATGGACTCATGTAATTATGAGAAGTAGAATGCAAAGGGTAAAATTATTAATTCGTCGAAAACTAAAAGAAAATTAGCAGAACACTGGAGATAAATAAGAACTCATAAACAAGAAAATTATCAGAGAACTGGAGATAAATAAGAACTCATAAACAAGAAAATTATCAGAGAACTGGAGATAAATAAGAACTCAACAAAATCTTCCAGTATTTACTAAATAAGTAGGGTAAAACTAAAAGAAGTAATTGTTCGGTTCGGTTCGGTTTTTTCGGTTTGGTTTTGAATCATACAACCGAACCAAACCGAAAAAGTCGGTTTTTGAAATTTTAAAAACCAAAACCAATAGTTTTGGTATTGGTTCGGTTTTTTTCGGTTTGGTTTTTTTCGGTTTTTTCGGTTTCGGTTTGGTTTCGGTTTTTTCCTGCTCACCCCTATCCGATATCAATATAGGTTCTAGCAATTTGCAAAAAAGTAAAACACGAATATTGTAGATATGTGTGTTAGCTTTTCAGAACATCTTGAATCGCTTAAACCGGGTATTCAGTGTATGGAATATGTTTAAAAATCCACAACCTCGCAAATCTGCCAACATCCTTTTTTTTGTTTTTTTTTTTTTTCGTTTCGGTCATTCGATCAACAATACCCACTTCAATTGACGTATTTAAGTTGAACTTTTTTAGGGATAAAACAGACGATTATACATATTTAGACATTTTTTTTTCTTCAGTTTTACAGATCTTATATTGATTCAAATTTCAGACTTCAACATCACCTCTTCAAAATCAGAAGTGACTTCAGACTTCAACAATTCTTAGGTGTCGTTTGTATTTTAAGAGCACTGAAGTCTGATGTCTAAATACGTCTAAAAAATAAGAGGTGGATGATGCACTTCTTAAAATTTCAAAGGACAGTGGAAGGTTTTCAGACCTTTTCATAAAAATAAAACAAATGGTCTTATGTTTACAGACCTTTTAATTTTCAGACTTAAGAGGTTTTAAGAGGTAACTTTTAAAAAACAAACATCATCTTCGTATTTTGTAAATTTTTAAAAAAAATTGTTACTCACACAGAAAAGACATGGTGACAGATCTAATGTGTCATGGTTAGAGGGCAAGTGAAATGATTGGTTTGTGATTAGAGGATGACAAAATTGTCAAAGATTGAGATTTCTTATTTTGACTGTTTCAGAATTGACTTGATAAAATAACTTTGAAATTGAAGACACCATGAGTATGATTTCAACTCTTATGTTCACACAATGATCTTATGATCCTATTCATGTCCACATAAATTGAATGGAAATTTCTTTGGGTCTACTTTTATCTACTTCCCATCCATTTACTTGATGTTTTCTTTTGTGGTGCCAATGGTTTGCAAACAATTGATTTAAATGTTCATCATATTACATATTTTAAACAAAAGAGACCAGTAAAAGATTATAAAATAACTAGTTTTAATGAGCAATTACACACATTATTTATGAATTCAAGCCTATTAAACAAGTTATTGATCTTGGCAACAAGAAGCTACAAATTAACATATGCAACTATGAGTTAACATGGTTAACACAAATTTAGTGGTTAACAAAATAACTCTCCTCTATATATATATATATATATATATATATATATATATATATATGGTTAACACAAATTTAGTGGTTAACAAAATAACTCTCCTCTATATATATATATATATACACATATATATATATATGAAGTTTTTGCTGATGTCATGATTATGAAATTGAGCCATTTGATTGGCCAATTAAAAAAGAATCATCAAATGATGATGTCATCAATTATTCTTATTATTTTAATACCATAATTATCTTTATAATTTACATTTTTTATCCTTAGAATTATTTGATTAAATTACTTTTTATCCATTAGTTTCTAATCTTTCACTTTACATCCTTATCATTATAAGATAATAATATATATTAATTAAAATGTATTAAAATTTTTGTTTTTTCTCTTTAATGAATTATACCGTTATAATTGTCTCGACGATACCTTCAAAATGAGTTTAATATTGAATATTTTTTTAATTAAACTACATTATTAAAATTAGATATAAATTAATTTGTTTAGATTTTATTACAATTCTATTCTTGATATTCTTGAAATTTATAGATTTTATCTTTTTAACTTAAGTATTTTTATAGATTATTTATAAGTAATTAAAATTTATTTTATTTAAAACTCCATTGTTGATATTCTTGAAATTTAAAGATTATATCTTTTTAATCTAACTATTTTTATAGATTATTTATAAGTAATTAATTTTTATTTAATATTCTACAAATATAAAACACTACATATTTTATTTTTGTATCCCTCCAGTTATAAAAATAGATATAAATTAATTTGTTTAGATTTTATTACAATTCTATTCTTCATATTCTTGAAACTTAAAGATTTCATCTTTTTAACCTAATTATTTTTATATGTTATTTATAAGTAATGAAATATTATTTTATTTAAAACTCAATTGCTAATATTCTTGAAATTTAAAGATTTCATCTTTTTAATATAACTATTTTTGTAGATTATTTATAAATAATTATATTTTATTTTATTTAAAATTCTACAAATCAAAACACTACACATATTTTATTTCTGAATCCCTCCAGTTTTAAAATCATTCACGAAATTCAAATCTTTTGACAAAAGAATAATAAATTTTCAATTTTTAAAATTTTAACAGCTATTAGATAACTAAAATATCTATTGTAATAAGCAATTATAATGGCAATTGTCGTATAACATATAATTTACATAAGTATTTAAATGGTAATGACAATTGTCATGTAAATGTCTATTCTTATTAAAAATTAAAATAACATGTTTCAAATGCCCGTATAATATACGGGTCATTAACTTGTATAATGAATAATCATATGAGTCATTTACGTAAATGGTCGTTATATTTAATTTAGGTCAAGTTGCGGGATCTAGGACAAGAAAGCGTGATCCGGTTTTTTTCCGTTTTATGTGTCATTATTGGTAAGAAATTTCGTTATTTTGGTTTGAGTTACATAAGATTTGGGGATAAAAAAAACTAATTTAGGTTTTTTTTACTTTAAAATAACTGGTTTCATACATCTTTTGGGGTTAAAGAACTAGGTAACCAACTTCTAAAAGTTCGACAATTTATTTATTCTTTTTTAAATATTTAGAAACTTAATTATTTAAAATGAGAAAGTTATCTGGATTTTCAGCTCTTCCCTAAAAATAAATCATAGTTCTTTAGCGAGACTTGCATAAATATAATATCAAAAATTATTTAATTGTATTATATGAAAAACATATAGAAATACAATAACATATGAAATCATGCATGTCCCCTTTTCATTGATTGAAATAAAGTTTTGAAATATAAAATGTTTGGATGAAAGCAACTTTGGGTCAACAAATTGACTTGACTTCAAACTACACTCTTATGTCAAATAAGTTAATATTTTTAACATGCCGTGCAACTTCAGATATCGACTTTTTTCTACATGTGTCATTGTCAATTGTAATATAATTGCTAGTTAGATAAGAAAATTTTGACCTTTTTTTGCTAAAGTTTCATCTCTTAGACTCTTACAATCATAATTTCTCTTGTAAGAAAATTGGGGTTATAAGACGTAAGTCTTGGACAGCTTAATGGTCGCAATCGTTGTAGACGTCTAGGATCATGATCTAGACAGGACACATTAGATATCCCATCATATCCCCGGGCCTCGACAAAGTACGCTACATCCTTTGGTGTTTTGCTAGAAGAATTTTGCTATAATTGGTTGTCTAACATGCTTTAGGGATAATAATGCAAAGGGCATGCTTGTTGGCAATTTGATGAGCTTAATGAGAGTTACCACTTATTCAGTCAACTACACATGACTATTTAGTATAGCTTACTAATATAGAAAATGACTTATTCAATAAGCTTACTTTATGCTTAAAGCCGAGGTTTTTTTTCCCAAACTTGTCCCTCCATAGTCTCCCTTGATGTTTCCACATGAGAGGTATGGTCATGAAAAAATGAAATTAACTTATTTCAAAACATAAAGATGTGACATTTAATTATAAATAGAATCCCATGCCCCTTTATAAGTTAAATATCAAGCCATCCTTATTCTCTTCAGCATCGATCAATAGATCATATATACTACTTTTGCTTACTAGTTCTTATGTCCTTTTTCATTTCTGCTTATCCGCTCAAAATTCCAATCGCGTACTATGCAAGGACGTCGAGAGACGAGCACTTTTCGACTTCAAGCACGATCTCATAGATCGTACAGACAAACTTGCTTCTTGGGTCGGTGAGGACAAAGAGTGTTGTCATTGGGCCGGAATCGTTTGCGATAACGTTACCGGTCATGTTCATCGCATTCATCTTCGTGGACTCGATGGTCATTGTAGCGTTGAAGATTACCCGACCGCTAGAGAATACAAAGAGGTCGCAAAGCAAAGGTTAAGAGGGAATCTAAATCCATCCCTACTAAATCTAAAGCAACTTCGACATCTAGCTAGACTTAAGTTGCAATAGTTTCGGATGGATAGAAATTCCTAGCTTTATCGGTTCGTTAGAAAACTTGAGATATCTTAACCTCTCGAGTTCCGTATTTTCCGGAACCATCCCTCCACAACTCGGGAATCTTTCGAATTTGGAAGTCCTCGGTCTCGGAAGCTTCTACGACAACAGTTATGAATACACCACCATGCCAAACATGAAGTGGTTGTCGAGACTTCGTTCGTTGCATCACCTCGATCTGAGCGGCATTGACCTTAGTGGATCGTTCGATTGGCTTCAGGTGATGAACACCCTCCCTTCTTTGGTCGAACTGCATTTGTCTAACTGTCAACTCTCGCATGTACATCCCCATGTTCCTAGTCTTAATCTAACGTCCCTATCCTTGCTTGATCTTTCTCGTAACACTTTCGATAACAGTTTTGTACCACGGTGGATTTTCAGTATAACGAGTCTAGTTTCATTGGATTTAAGTTCGTGCGGTTTTTCTGGCCCGACTCCCGGTAGTACCGATAGCTTCTGTAACTTGACTTCTCTCAAGTTCCTTCACATCCCCGGGAATGATTTAATGAATTCTTCGTTAAAAGGGTTGTCGAGTGTAGGTGGTAATCTCATCTCGTTAGATATTAGTTTTTGTGGTGTTTCTAGTTCAGATCTCGTTGCCCTTCGTAACTTGACCTCTCTTCTTAGCCTTGACCTATCGAATAATCAACTCATCGAGGCAATACCTAAATCATTGGGTAATATTTGTAACTTGAAAGAGATTGATTTGTCACATAACGATTTCCGTAATGTTAGTTTAACTTACCTTCTAGAAGGTTTATTCGAGTGCAAATCACCTAGTTTGGAGTCATTATCGTTGCGGTCCTCCGGACTTTCTGTTCGTCTACCGGATCAACTTGCCCGTTTGAAACATCTTGTATACCTGGATCTTGGGAAGAACGACATTGTCGGTATGATTCCAGATTCAATAGGACGACTATCTTTCTTGAGGTTTTTATATCTTCATTCGAATCAAGTTTCCGGTCCAATTCCATACTCGATTGGAAGATTATCGGAGTTAGAGGAGTTGAATCTTGCACATAACCAATTGAACGGTAGCCTTCCCGATAGCCTCGGTCAACTCTCGAAGTTGGTCCATCTACATTTTTCAGATAATTTGCTAACGGGTTTTGTGACCGAAGCTCACTTAGCCAAACTAGTGAGTTTAAAATTTTTAAGCGGAGAAGGGAACAACTTAACCTTTGGTCCGAAACTCTCGAATTGGATTCCCCCTTTCCGGTTACAGTCCTTGTATTTGAACTCTTGGAATTTAGGGCCTCGATTTCCATCGTGGCTGCAATCACAAAGTTAAAATATTTGGACATAAGCAACACAAACATTTTGGCACCCGTGCCTCGGTCATTTTGGAGATCATTCCCAAACTTATACTATTTAGATATGTCACAAAATCATTTCCATGGATCGTTATTCCGTATCCCCGAAACACTCTTTGTACTCGACTTAAGTTCTAACGAGTTCACAGGACAATTACCTTATCTTTCAAATGCTTCAAAGCTAAACTTCTTGGCCTATCGAATAATTTCTTCGAGGGATCATTAGATCACTTGTTGTGTCCCTATGATGAGAAACAAGTAGAGGTTCTTGATTTGGGAAAAAATCGTTTATCGGGTGTCATTCCCGAGTGTTGGAAGAAATGGCAAGAACTCGAATTCTTAAACTTGGAGAACAACAATTTGTCGGGTGAGATTCCCAGAACTTTCGGTTCTTTATCTCACCTACAATGGTTGAACATGCACGGAAACAAGCTATCGGGAAGATTACCCGAATCTCTAAAGTACTTAAGAAACTTAAAGATCCTTCAACTTGGTAGTAATGAACTTGATGGTAGCATTCCATCATGGTTTAAGAGGCTACATTCTTTTCTAGGAATTCTCGACCTTAGATCGAACAATTTTGATGGGAATATTCCCGAAGAGCTCTGTTCTCTTACAAAGATTCAAATCTTGGACCTTGCTCACAATAATCTCTCGGGAAATATTCCAAGATGCTTTAGAAACCTCAGTGTCCTTTCCGGGGAAGTTCGGAATACTAATATATTCAAGTTCTTTACGATAGAGATTAAAATGGCTTACGCTAGCGAGTCATTGATGATGAAGGGACGAGAGGACGTATATAACACCATTCTTCCACTTGTCATGATGATGGACCTTTCGGGTAACAATTTTGTTGGGGAAATCCCAAGTGAGCTAACGGTCCTACGAGGGTTAAAGTCGTTGAATCTATCAAGAAAACAATTGACAGGAAGGATCCCGGAGAAGATTGGAGACTTGAAAGCACTTGAATCTCTTGATTTATCATCGAACAAGCTTTCCGGGGAACTTCCCATGAGTTTGTCAAGCTTGAGCTTCTTGAGTAGCTTCAACGTGTCCGACAACGGTTTTACGGGAAGAATACCATCAAGTACTCAGTTGCAGAGCTTGAACGAGTCCAGCTTCTTCGGCAACAACCTCTGTGGAGATCCACTCACCGAGCGTTGTGAAGCTGAAGCACCTAACACGAACCGAGAAGAAGAGGAAGATGGAGCGGATTGGGGATTGATCATTAGCACGGTGACCGGATTGGTGGTCGGTTTTTGGATCATTATGGCTCCGTTGATAGTCAGCAGGTCATGGAGGATTGCATATTTTCGTTTCTTGATCCGAATGGGGTACAGAATTTATGATGTTATGCACAAGCATTGTTGTACATGTTCTTTTAAGTGATCCAAAATGTTGTGATGTTGTCACATGTCTTTTAGGTTCTACCTCTCAAATATTATGTTATAAATAAAGTTACAAGCTTATTCAAAAAGCCAAAAGCCTTTCTCAAAAAGTTTAGAGAGTCACAAATTCACTTCTTAAAAATCACTTTTGAAAAGTGCTTTTGAGTTATCGAAACAAAAAATAAAAGATTTCGAGACTTACCGACGGCGATGATGGTTAGATGACGGCCTTTCATCTCCGTCAGGCTACTGCCTGCCTCCATGTGCCACCATTAACATTCTCCAAACATAAAAGCTTCAATTGATCGATCGAGAGGGAGGTTCATACGAAAAATATAACTTTTTAAGAAAACGCGAGAAGCAATCTCAACCATTCATCCCGGTCAACAAAGACGGCTTTGACCGGTCCCCCTTTAATAATATCTACCCTTCCATGAATTGTGTAATCCTCCGTGATCACATCCACTGTAACTGCAAGATGAGTGGCTGAGATTGCTCCTCATTTTTTTCTTAAATTGACATGTTTCTTGTTTGAACTTTCCCCGACTGATCGATTGATGATTTCATTCAACATAATCGATTGAAGATTTCATTAAATATAAAAGCTTCAATTGATCGATCGATTGATGATTTCATTAACATAAAAGCTTTAATTGATCGATCGATTGATGATTTCATTAAATATAAAAGCTTCAATTGATCGATTGATTGAAGAAGAATTCACGGCGAAAAGCGGAGGAAGGAGAAAAGGTTTTTTTTCTTTTTAATGTTATTCACATTTTTATGACTAAATTGCAACTTTGGTCCTTGTGGTTTGTTGATTTTCCCACTTTTGATCTCTAAAAAAATTTATTGTCAAAAAACTCTATAGCATGCAAAAGTGACCAGTTTTGATACCTAAGGAGAAAATGAAAAAACTTTAATTAATTAACAATTTATTTACGTTTCATCGACCAAAACTGCATTTTCATATTTATTTAATTTCTTTTTCAGTAGATACATCATCCAACTAAAATAAATGACTTTTAAACTGTGGAGTCTTATTAAGATTTACAAATTGTAATTGTGTGTATATAACAAACACAAAAGACCATTTAGAAAGTAAAATTAGACATAAAAAGATCTAGAACAAATCACAAATTCATGAGCCAAATCACATGCTCCTTATAGGAAGATTTAAATTGCTAATTGTATTACATGATAACTACCATGATTGCATACAGATCCACTTGATACGATAGCATAAACGCACAATTGTACGCCACTGAAAGGAAACACTTACGAAAAAACAAAACAAATCTTGAACCACATTTTGTAGAGAAAATAAAAGTAAGCACTTCTCCATACTTTGCTAGCAATCAGAGGAGCAACCACACCCCAGAACCCAATTATAAATCCAACTACAATGCTGATGATAAATCCCCATTCCAATTCATCATCATTTTCTTCATCTTCAATTACTGTACTTGGGACCCTTTCCTTGTGGCATAGCTCAGCAAGTGGAGGACCACAGAGTTTGTTTGCCATGAAACTGGATTCATCGAAACTTTGAAGCTGAGTACTTCGCGGGATTTCTCCTGTCAGTTTGTTGCAAGATAAGTTCAACCAACTCAAGGTTGTCAACCTTGACATGCTCCAAGGAATGCTCCCATCAAGCTGGTTCACAGACAAATCAAGAGATTCAAGTGATGACATTTTGCCGACCTCTTCTGGGATTCTTCCAGTTAGATGATTTCCTGACAAATTCAACCAGTGCAAGCCCAAGAGCCCCATAAGTTCCCTAGGAATGGGGCCGGAGAATTTGTTGCCTGAAAGATCCAACGTTGTGACCAGAAATAGAATGGAGCTATATGTAAACTCTCTTCCTTTTGTCACCAATGATGCACTACCTAGAAGTTTCACCTGAAATGGCTCATCATAGAGCACAATTGCACTTGTCTTTCGTCTTTCAGACATGACGCTGAAGTTGTAGAAACATCTTGGGAGGGTTCCTGAAAGATTGTTATGAGCAAGATCCAATATCTGGATTGAAGTGAGATAACACAATTCATCTGGGATTTCACCTTCCAGCTTGTTTGACCTAAGGCTGAGTAGTTTCAACTGAGTTTCTTCTCTCCCTATCATTAATGGTAAGCTTCCAGTGAAGTCATTCTCAGCAAGCTCTAAAACTTGTAAGCTTTTCAGATTCAAAAGAGATGCAGGTACTTTTCCTGAGAGCCTGTTGTTGCGGATGTTGAATGATTTGAGGGAAGATAAGTTCCCTAAAGAATCTGGAATTCCACCCGAAAGATTATTGCTCTCAAAGCTTACAACTGCTAAACTAGCTTGCCAATTTGTCAAACAATCTGGGATAAAAACCTGATAGGTTGTTATTAGCTAAATCAAGAACTTGTAACTGTCTCTCTTTCTCTAAACTAGGGCACAAGAATTTCTCAAGAGTTCCGGAAAGATTATTGTTCGAAACATCTAGAAGAACAATGTCAAGCTCGTTGAATTTTCCAGGCAACGGACCTTCAAATTGGTTGTGACTTAGATCTACTGCTGCATTTGGTGCAACGATAAGATCTTCTATCAGCATCCCTTGGATATTATTATGAGACATATTCAAGAAAGTGATATTGGGAAATGAGACCCAAAACCAACTAGGCACGATGTCTGAGATTCCTGCGTTGGCTATGTCCAAATTCATCAAGTTTCTTTGTGACCGAAGCCATGAAGGAAAACGAGGGCCTAATTTCCAAGAACCTATCCTCAAGATATCAAGCTGGAAAGGAGGGACCCACTTATCAGCACTTAGTTCTAAAGTTAACATGTTTCCGTCTGCCCATAAAGTCTTCAACGACGTTAGATTCGCAAAGTAATCTCTGGTTAAAACACCCGTTAACGAATTATGATGCACACTCAAATATGTCAATTTCCCTAACCGACCTACACTTTTGGGTAGACTTCCATTGAACTTGTTGAAAGAAATCTCTAACCAATCCAATGATGTCAAGTTTCCAACTGAATTAGGGATCGGACCAGAAAGGGAGTTAACATTAAGTATCAACTTCCTTAAGGATGCCAATCTTCCTAAAGACTCTGGAACTGTACCAGAAATACGATTGAATCCAAGATCGAGATAAACTAGATTTTGAAGGTGTCCTAGTCCATATGGTATATAACCAGAAAAGCGATTTGCGGAAAACCCTAAATGCTCCAATTTAGGCGACTTACATTCACGAAAACTATTTATAATTTCCGATATGTTTCCGCTAATGAAATTATCCAAGATGTCAATGTAAATCAAGTTGCAAAGGTTGCCGAATAAGTTTGGCAAGGTCTCCATAATTTGATTTCTTGACAAGTCGAGAATAGCAAGGGAAGTCATGTTATGAAGGTCACCTAGAATTGAAGTCGAAATACTGCAGGTACTAATATCTAGGGACTCAAGACCGGTTAGGCTCAACAGCCCCTTCAAAACTGATGATGAATTCATAAAATCGTTTTGAGGAACAGAAAGAAACTTTAGGTCAGTCATGTTTCGAAAACCACCAACACTACCAGGAGGAGCTGGACCATGAAGAAAGCAACTAGACAGATCTAAAGAAACTAGCTTATTCAGAGTAAAAATCCACCTAGGCATCAAACTGTCGAAAAAGTTATACGAAAGATCAAGCATGGTAAGCGAAGTGAAATTAACTTGAGATAAACGATGAGGGATTTGAGGAAGATTACATGAAGACAAGTGCAATTCCACCAACGACGGAAGGGTGTTGACCATTTGAAGCCAGTTAGAAACACTTCCAAGATCATAACCAGACATATCCAGATGCTTCAACAAAGGGAGACTTGACAACCAAGCTAGACTCTTGATATGAACATCACCTAGCCATGGAGCATTTTTTAGATCAAGGACAACCAACATGGACAGATTCCCCAATTGGTGAGGGACTTCACCTTGGAATCCAGACATTGATAGATTTAGATATTTCAACTTCTGAAGAGAACCGATGAAACTAGGAATTTGGGTAGCTCCAAAATCGTTGCAGCTCAAGTCTAGATACTTGAGTTCTTTCAACGAAAGCAACGAAGGATTCAGTTTTCCTGCTAACACCTGAGTGGGTTCAGGTTCTTCCAACCTAGGATCAGGTCCTTGAAGGTGAAGCTCTAGGACATGACCGGTGAAGTTATCACAAACGATCCCAGACCATCTACAACAGTCCATGCTTGCAGTACTGTTCCATGAAGCGAGCCGGTTGGCACCATTAATCAAATCATGCTTAAATTGCACAAGTGCCCGTCTCTCGCTCTGAATGCACAAAACCCGCTTCGGCCTGCCATCTTTCTCACAATTTGAACACGAAGCCAAAAGAGTTAGAACCAAAAAAAGTATAAAAGACTTCATATAGAGCTTTAGAAATGATAATAAAAGATGTTTTCAAGTTCTGCATGACTACATGTATTTGATATATTTATATATATATATGAACAACGTACGTCAATATAATTAACCCACTTGCATGCATATATATAAAGCATTGACCTATAGACGTTTGAAATAAAATTAATTTTTGGTTTGTCTTATTATGTCATTATTTTATCAACTTTGAAATTTTTCTGCATTCACATATAAGTCAATTCCAACGTACTTTTCAAATGGGAAATGGCCAAGGAAGAATCGGAATTCCATAAATTTTGTAACAATGTTTTGCAAACAATTTAAAGCAATATTACGGATATTGGTAGAAAATTTTAATTGAATGAAGAGTAAACTCTAATTTTGTTTATGATTTGGTGAAATCTTTGAAAGTGGAATCTAAACTTTGATAAGTCTACGAATGATCCTTGTAGCTTTTTTTAAAATGGTCTCCAGTCATTAACTTCGTTAAAAATCTTCTTTGGAGTGGTATGCCTGTCAGCGGGCTGGCAGGCTGCGGCTTGGGGCGGTGTCTCCACACCGTCTACTCGCTCTCTCCTTCCCTCATATTCTCTTTTTTTCCTTTTTTCTTAGACCATTCGCGGCTAGAGATGGGTATCCGGCCCGGGCCTGACCCGAGTCCGACGAAAAGCCCGGCCCGGCCCTATGAAAAGCCCGGCCTGACCAAAGCCCGGTCCTAGCCCGACGGGCCTAGCCTGGGCCTAGCCCAGGCCTAGTTTTGGAAGTTCTGAAAGCCCGGCCCGGCCCGCCAGTCCCGACAGGCCCGGTCGAAGGCCCGGGTCGTTTTCAGTGGCATTTTCGTAATTTTCTTGAACTTTTGAAGTATATTTGTTTTATATAGTCTTTTTTTAGTGGTTTAAAATAAAATAAATCTAGTTTATGTTGTATATTATCATTATTATGAGAATTATAAAAATAAATGTAGTTTTATAAGTTAGAAAAAGAGGGGGAAAAAGAAAAAAATTTCTTCAAGGCCCGGGCCTAGGCCCGGTCCTCAAAGCCTAGGCTTTTTTTACATGTAACGGACCCAGGTATCACACTCAAGGCCCGACCCAGCCCGGCCCGAGCCCGGTCAAACCAAGGCCTGAAAAGCCCGGTCTTTACGAGGCCCGGTCAAAGCCCGGCCCGGCCCGATTTTTGCCCACCTCTATCCGCGGCCCATCCATCAAGCGCGTCGTCAAGCAGCTGGTACCGAACGGTACCCCCGGCAACACCGCCGAGGGTAATCGGCACGGGGTAAAAACGGCACAGCCGTGCCCCACCCCACCTTCTCTCTATCTCTCTCTTCTTTTCTTTTTCTTTTATTTTTTTAATTAATTATTTAGATTGGTATGGGTGTGGTTGAATTGGTAAGGATTGGTAAGATAGTGGAAAGCTGATGTGGCAGCTGGTACCATTGGCAAGAAGCAAGACCATTGTGGATGGGTCTTATTGTATTAGGTATTTGGTTTGGGAGGGTTCGGGTACTAAATAGAGAGGGCTCCCAAGGGCTTATTATGGATTTATAAAAAAGCTGATGTGACAGTGAGATTAGGACTGCTACGCACAGTTTAAAACTGGTAGAGGGTCAATTTAGGTTTCTTTCTAGATAGGATCCTTATGTGTGGACCAAATAAGTTTCATGGGTCGTACGTGAAGAAACCAAAAGTACACGTTACAACTCATTAAATGACCGATAATAAAACTCCAAAATTTTGGTCTGAATGGTTTGTAAACAAATTGACGAATTATTCCAAACCGTTTCCCATCTCTTATCTATATATTAATAGAAAGTTTTAAATTATTATAGTTGATTGTTTGTTATAAACTAAACTTTTTTTTACAAACTTCTAGGATGAAAAAAGTCACATTTCGCACCAAAAGGGTAGTTGCTCGAATCCATATAATCTGAAATGATACATAATTTAAGGCTGTATTTGGCAAAGTAGTTGATAGCTAATAAGCTAGTTGGTAGCTGATAAAATAGCTTATGGAATAAATTAATTAATTATGTTTGGCAAAAACTAGCTTATAACTACGATGTAAAATGACCAAAGATGGTATTATTTGAATTTAATAATTAGGCTATATATGTTTGGCAAACTACTGATAAGCTAGCTGTTGATTGATAAACTAGTTAGTAGCTGATAAGCTAGCTTATGAACAAATTATGTTTGGCAAAAACTAGCTTATAAGTATGTAAAATGATCAAAAATGGTGTATTTGAATTTAATAATTAATATTAATAAGGGTATAATTGGAAAAAAACTACAAAAAGCTCCCAAAAAGCTACTCAAAGTAACGTTTCAAAAACTGGTTTATGGTACATGTTTGGATGGACTAGCTTATAAGCTAGCTTATTTTTACCAAACACAGCTTTAATACTAATAAGAGGGTGGGGTGGGGTGGGGTGGGGTGAGGTGGGGTGGGGTCTAACAAGTCGAAATGGACGTATCGATTTTGGTGCTTGCCAATCAACCACGGCGGTGTTGTCGGGCTTGCCGATCGGCAACAACCCCTTGCCGATGGCTTTGACGCTACCATTATGGATGGTCTAAGGGTTAGGTGCCTCTGTTACCATCGGCAACTGGTTGATCTTTTATACATATTTTAAAAATAGTATGATTATAGATTTATAGGAGATCTTTTTTTTCTATTATAGTGTTTAGTCCCAATCTTGAGTACCTGATAAAGTTTACTTAAGAAACTTAATTGGCTGTAATTCGAAGATCCCAATTTAAACATGTACCCTTATATCTTTTTTCAATGGTAGCACAAACTAATTACAGTAATATAAAATAAACTATAGTTAAAACAAGAATATATTTATTATTGTAAGAAATTATGAAACAAAACAATACAATAGAGTTTCAGTCTTTTACAATTAGGGATTTTATGTTTCAACATTTTTAACGATTATAATTCAAATTTAAGCTTCAATATGATACTCTTAATATTTATCACCCTTTGGGAAAAGATGATTGCATAGTTTAAGTGATTTAAGAAAAATTATACGATGTGGCATCAAAAGAGTAGTTTCACGAGATCCCAACAGCTAACATGTCGGTCCGTTCTTGCATGCTTAGCATGTAGCTCACAAGATTAAATACTCAAGAGTCAAGACCATAGCTCCAAGACTACAAGTCTTTGGTTGAAGACTATTGTCGTTAAGGACCACAAAGGCTTAAATGATAACCAACTTCATTGGAAGAAGCTACTTTACTCCTGTTGTCACAACTAGACAAGAAATAGAAATAATTAAATTCCTACCTACCATCAAGACTTTGATAAGCCCAAGTCTAGGGCGTGCTTCGACCGTGTCTTTGAGGCACAATTAAATGTCGATATCATGAACGTGAGGTACAAGGTATTTGATTCACGTACACTGTTTGATTACAAAAAATATCAAAATATATATAGAAGAAAAGTGAAAACCGAGGAATAACATGGAAGCTAAACTTAGAACTTTAATCAGAGAGACTTGTCTTCTTGCAATCTATAAATGCAAACACTACACAATGATGGGTTGAAAGAAATTCAGAATTCATGAAAAATTAAAGTTGAACATCTGAAAGGATTGTTGGTTTTAGTAGAAAATGTTCAACAAATAGTGTTCTGTAACCAAGGTAGGCAGCAAAAAAACAAGAATAACACTTCAATAAACAATGAACATTTTATTAGGACACTGACAGGATCTAAAATCAATATCAAGATTAGAATACTTAATCAAAGAAGTTTGCGGAATAACACTTTGATTATAAAATAGAACAATGAATTTGAACAAACTGTGTATATTGATATCAATAGCCTAATGATTACAACTACAAGCCCCAATCTGTTTGAACAGGCTCAAACAGACGTGCAACACTTCTCTATTGCAGGGATTTCAAGAATAATCTTGAGGCTCTTAATTCTAATACCAAAGCTATGAAAACTCGTGTCTAACAATGATCAACCTATCAGCTATATATACGACATAACAGATTACAATAAGGAAACTAGATTACAAGATAATCTCTAAAAATTCTCCAAGCAAATCGTATCTTGTCTATATCTTCAAATCATCACAATCCTTTCCTTATCGTCTTCTGATAGCAGTGGTAAAAACATAAGCAGGGTTAACTTTGCATCAGCAGTGTTAACTTCAGAACCAGCAATGGTAATTTTCAAGAGCAGTAGTAATCTGGTACAGCAGTGGTAACCTTGATCTTCATTCATTCATCACATACTCGCAGTGGTAACCTCTAATCTTTAGTAGCAGTAGTAACATTCCAAAGCTAGCAGTGGTAATCAGCAGTATTAACCTTCAATTGCAGCAGTGGTAAAGTATCAGACTCAACAGACACTTAGCTTACTTGTGTATGTAATATTGTTTTAGAATATGTTAAATGTATTTGTTTTATATTAATAATTGATTAAGAAAAAGGTAACTTAAGCTTTTATAAATTATTTATAACTTTTTCATAAATTATTTAAAAAAATTAAATTCAAATCCATTTCAAATCCTACAAACTAACACAACAAATATTGTAAATCTAAATCTTTCAATAAATTAAAATCCCTTAAAATCGTTCCATAGAACCGAACAATCCCCAAAGAAACTGGTTCCAACTTCAAAATATATAAGCTTCAATTCAAGGGGCAATTCACCAAAAGCTAATCGGATATGAGTGAGAAGGCTCTTACCCGATAAGCGAGTGAGGAGACACTAATTACCTAGTAAGTACTTACCAAGTAAAAGACGTTTGAAAATATATAGTTCATTTTGTTGGCTAATAAGTACTTACTCTTTTTATATTTTGATATTTTAATTGCAGCAATTAGTTTATCTTATCTTGTTATTACCCTGTACCTCGTGTTCATGATATCAACATTCAATTGTGCCTCGAATACACGATCGAAGCACCCCTAGACTTGGGGTTATCAAAGTCTTGATGGTGGGCAGAAGCTTAATTATTTCTATTTCTTGTCTAGTTGTGACAACAGGAGTAAAGTAGCTTATTTCAATGAAGTTGGCTGTCATTTAAGCCTTTGTAGTCCTTAACGACAATAGTCTTCAGCTAAAGACTTGTAGTCTTGGAGCCACCATGGTCTTCGGTGTTTAATTTGGTGAGCTATGTGCTAAGTATTGACATTAAGTATTTATTTATTAATTTTATTAGTTATTTTCTAGATTTTTTAATATTATTAGTTATTGATTATTTATTAATAACTTTTTATTAATCGTATTAATAATTACTAAACACTTACAACCATTAACATAAAATTGTCCATTTAATTAGTGGTTATAAAGTGATTCTATCACTGTGAAAATTATGTGGAATTCCCATATGTAATCTTCAAAACAACCTTTGAAAAGAAAATAGAGGTTACAACATATATAATGAAAAAATTGGTCCAAAACTACCAGGGACCAAATCCAATCGAATTTGTAAACCACAAGGACCAAATCCGTAATTATTAAAGTTTAGGGACCAAATCCATAAAAACCATCAAACCACTAGAACCAAATCCGTAATTTACTCTAAATAAAAACACAAAAGCCGCTAAAACTTTTATCCAGGTTTGATTGGGTTACTTTGTGTCTTACCCGATATCAACCCAGTTGATTCAAGTTGTCTAAATTTTTATATCGATTATATGCCACGTTATTTCGGATTTATTTATTTTAAGATTGATTGGGTTGGTCGATTTTTTGAGCACCCATAATAAAAATGACCTTTCCATCCTTAAAAAAGACAGCCATCTTCTCTTCACCAACCCTACTCTATGGACGAAATTGTTACTACTAAATTCAAAATTTTCCATTCTATGATTAATATAATACTAATATACCATCGTCTTCGTCGTGATAAAAAGGAATTTGAGTTTTGCACTATTACCATTGGAGAAATGGGACCTCTTCTGCACTCAAGACTCTAATGGGGATAAACTAATAATTTTCATTAATATCATTGAGATGCAAAAAAGAGTCATCAATACATTTTTACCCAAATAAATAAATTGATATGTACCATACTTGAAAATAGTAAATTACTATAATAGTAATATTATTAATTTGAGAATTTAATTATTCTAACTATCCTATAAAACTATTAACACCTCCTAACCAAAATCTCCCCAAAATTCACAAAATGGCCATGGTTCACGTTCCAAGAAATCCACGGCAGGCAGAATTGCCATTTTCGGCCAAAATCACCGATTCCAGTCAAAAGCCACCATCTCCACTCATGATTTCCGCCCCTGGTATTGTTGCAAAAGAGGGGGCGGATATATAAAAATGTGTGGGCGGATTTCTTTGGGCCGAAAACCATGGTTATTTTATGAATTTTGGGAGATTTTAGACTTTTTGTTAGGAGGTGTTATAAAACGGTTAGAATAACTAATTATCTACTAATTTAACCTATTCCAATTCAACTTTTTATTTACAAAGTAATTCTTATTTACCCTTTTTTTAAGTTTTTAGCTTTCATTTTTATATAACTACATACCATATTTTATACATAGACAAACTACTGTAAAAGACCATTTACTTTTGAGAAATTGCATCACTAAAAAGATCTTATGATATCTTCAAAACACTATCTTTATATTATTCTTATTTATTTTTAATGCTAAGAAAAAATAAAAATTATAAAATTAAAATAAATGAGTGGAGACTTATTGGTGGACTTGGTACGTTGAACTTCTATAGTCTTTGACAATGAGGTGGGGGTCTGGGTTTTGACATGGAGGAAAACGACAATTGTGGTGAATTATTTCTTGTTTTGATATAGGTCCATCGCTCTATGATGATAATTGCATTTTATAAAACAATTTTTTAACATGGGTTCCTTTATAACCGTTATGGTTCATCGTAAGTGAACCTTCATGGACACAAGAATTGTTGAGCCTAATTCTAAAACAATTTACCAGTAACTACTTATAATGGCCGACTGATAACTAAACCACTTAGAGGTCACTTACTAGACATTTACCTGATAAGCGCGCTACAATGTTATTTACTTTACTGAATTGAGCATGACAATGAATGAGAAATTTATCCAGTAAAAAGCAAAACAATGACTAACAGTCTTACGCAGTAAGTGTGGGAAAAGACTTTTACTGGGTTTAAAATAGTTACAGACAATCCATTTATATGGTTGGGAATGTTACATGGCAAGGTAATAAAAATGATATCTTTTATCGGTAAATGTTTCTCGAGTAAGATCTTGATAAACGATCCCTTAGACTTCTAGCTATCCTATTTTCTTAGTTTTATGAAAGATTCAATTTGTGTTCACACAATTTGACTTTCCAACTAGTGGAAGATAAGATATGTGGATTCCATTGGCTTACTTCTTTAATGTTTCCAAGGTATGGAAAAATGAAAAAATAAACTATTTGAAAAAATAAAAATTTGACTATAAATGAAACCCCATGTCCCCTTTAAGTAAAATATCAAGTGATTGTTATTATTCTCTCCACCCACCATTTTATCAATAATAATGAGTTCTTCATGTTACCTTTGCTTAATCCTTCTTACGTCCTTTTTTCATTTATGTTTATCCTCTCAAAATTCGAGTCACGTACTATGCAAGGACGTCGAGAGACGAGCACTTCTCCGATTCAAGCTTGATCTCATAGATAACGCAAACCAACTCGCTTCATGGGTGAGTGAGGAGAAAGAGTGTTGTGGTTGGGCTGGGATTGTTTGTGATAACGTTACTGGTCATGTTCATCAGATTCGTCTTCGTGGACTTGATGGTAATTGTCGTATTGAGGATTACTCGACCACCAAACCATACGATGAAGTCTCACAACAAATGTTAGGAGGCGAGCTAAGTTCATCCTTGTTGCAGTTGAAGCAACTCAGACATCTAGACTTGAGTTGCAATGATTTTGGAGGGATCCAAGTTCCTAGCTTTATGGGTTCTCTTGGAAACTTGAGGTATCTTAACCTCTCGAGTTCCAGATTCGGTGGAACTATCCCTCCTCAACTCGGGAATCTTTCAGAATTGCAAGTCCTGTGTCTTGGAAGTTTTAATGATAAAACTTTTGGGTCTGAATCAACTCAAGTATTGAACATGCGGTGGTTGTCAAGTCTACGTTCGTTGCATCACCTGGATATGAGTGGCGTGGACCTTAGTAAAGCAATCAATTGGTTTCAGGTGATGAACACCCTCCCTTCTTTGGTCGAACTACATTTGTCTCAGTGTCAACTCTCGCGTATACGTCCCTTTGTTCCTAGTCTTAATATAACATCCCTATCCTTGCTTGACCTTTCTGGTAACTATTTTGATAACAGTTTTGTGCCACGGTGGATTTTCAGTATAAAAAGTCTAGTTTCATTGGATTTAACCGAGTGTAATTTCCATGGCCCTATTCCTAGTAGTACTGACAGCTTTCGTAACTTGACTGCTCTCAAGTTGCTTCATGTCGCCGGAAATGATTTCATGAATTCTTCATTAGTATTAAAAGGGTTGTCTAGCATAGGTAGTAATCTCATTTCGTTAGACGTAAGGTATTGTGGTATTTCGAGTTCGGTTCTCGACGTCGTGCACAACTTGAGCTCTCTTGTTAGCCTTGACATGTCAAATAATCAACTCACCAAGGCAATACCTAAATCATTGGGTGACCTTTGTAACTTGAGAGAGATTGATTTGTCATACAACAGTTTGCAAAATACGAGTTTAACACTCCTTCTTGAAAGTGTTTTCGAGTGTGAATCACCTCGCTTGGAGACATTATCCGTTATGCACTCAAATCTATCTGGTCATCTTCCGGATTCAATAGGAAGACTTTCTTTTCTAAGGTCATTATTGCTTGAAGACAATCTAATTTCTGGTTTCATTCCAAACTCAATTGGGCGGTTATCATCGTTGGAAAATTTAAATCTACGTATTAACCAATTGAATGGCAGCCTTCCTGATAGCATCGGTTTACTTTCAAAGTTGGAGTTTTTAGGCTTTTCCTACAATTTGTTGACGGGTGTCGTGACTGAAGCTCACTTTGCGAAACTAGCAAGATTGAAAGTTTTGTGGGGAACCGACAACAAGTTGGTCCTAAGACCGCGTGTTGCAAACTGGATTCCTTCTTTCAAGGTACAGACATTGGGTTTAAACTCTTGGGATTTAGGTCCTCGGTTTCCATCATGGCTACTGTTTCAGAGGGATTTGGTAAGATTGGAATTAATCAACACAAGCATTTCATCAACCATCCCTGAGTTGTTTTGGAGATCAATCCCCAATCTTGAAACTTTAAAAATGTCGCAAAATAACTTCCAAGGAAGGTTGTTTGGTTTCCCTGCATCGCTTGCAATTATCGACTTAAGTTCTAACAACTTCAGCGGGCCATTACCACAACTCGTGAAAACTTCTTCGGTGAACAACTTTGATCTATCAAATAATTCATTTACGGGATCTTTACATCATTTGTTGTGTCTATATGGTGGGGAGAGGCTAGAGTTTCTTAATTTGGCAAACAACCGACTTTCGGGTGTCATTCCCGAGTGCTGGGAGAGTTGGCCGAATTTGTCATTCTTAAACTTGGAAAACAACAACCTTTCGGGTGTCATTCCAAGAACATTGGGATCTTTATCGTCACTAGGAACATTGAACATGTGCAACAACAAGCTCTCTGGAAAATTGCCTGTTTCTCTAAGGAACTTGGAGAATTTGGAGATTCTTCAACTTGCTAGAAATGAGCTTACTGGAAGAATCCCGACATGGTTTGGGAGAGAACTCTCCGGTGTGAGAATTCTCAACCTCCGTTCAAACAAATTTGACGGAGATATTCCCAAGGAGCTATGTGAGCTTACAGTGATTCGAATCTTGGTCCTCGCTCATAACAATCTATCAGGAAATATTCCAAGATGCTTCCACAAGTTCGATGTACTCTCAGGGAAGGATACCACGCCAGATGGTCGAATCTTTACGTTATCGAGACTTGGAACGGACCTTTTGGGTAGCGCCTCTTTGGTTACCAAGGGACGAGAGGACACGTATAGCACTATTCTTAGACTAGTGATGATAGTGGACCTTTCAAGTAACAATTTTTCCGGGCACATCCCGAGTGAGCTAATGACACTACAGGCATTACAGTCGTTGAACTTGTCAAGAAATCAATTGACAGGAAGGATACCAGAGAAGATTGGAGAGATGAAATTACTTGAATCTTTTGATGTATCTCTGAACCGTCTTTCTGGGGGACTTCCTATGAGCTTGTCGAACTTAAGTTTCTTGAGTAGCTTCAACGTGTCGTACAACAATTTGACTGGAAGAGTCCCATCAAGCACACAGCTTCAAGGCTTTGACGAGTCCAGCTTCTTCGGAAACCAACTCTGCGGAGATCCGCTCGCCAGGTGTTTTAGAAGCGAAATACCTGATATGGACAAACAAGAAGATCATGATGGTTCGGATGGAAGAGATTGGGGATTGATTATTAGCATAGTGTCCGGATTTATTGTTGGTTTCTGGGTTGTGTTGGCTCCATTGATGGTCAGCACCTCATGGAGGACTACATATTTCGGTTTCTTGAGAGTATATGTTTTTTGATGTTATTCGTATCATATGATGATGTTATCTGTTTTCAAGTTTTAATCTTCGAGAAATAATAACAATTGTTTCATAATAAAGCAACAACTTGTATTAGTGATGACTATCGAGGGCATTGCCCTCTTTGAATTTGTTAGGAGTTGTATTAAACAGTCGACTTCAGATAAGATGACAACAATACCATTCATGTACTTGTACTGTATACATCTTCAATACGGGATATACCGGTTTGAAAATTCTTGAAGTACAAGTACATTTTCGGTGTGCAAATAACATATCTAAATATTTGGTGGCAAAAAAGGAAGGTGCAATTGCCATATTGAAGACCAAATGAGAAAGAAGCGGTTATGATGGCTTGGTGTAGCTGCCATAAAAGATAACTGACTATATTATATAAACTTATGCAAGAATACATATTTGAAGAGTTGTATAACAGAATTAATGTACCATACAAACTGACCAGAAACATTGATCTGCTGTATGGTGGAAGGTAAATTTGTGAAAGAAGGATTGGATTTAATATGTTACAGACAGATACAAGCTGAAGTTCAATCTACAAAGGCTGATCAATCAAAGGGATCGATTCGTGGATCATGCTCACTTGCCATAGCCATTCCTGTACAAAGACAAGTTGGACACATAACCTGCAAAATTAAGTTCAAACGTGCATAAGATTCAAAATCTTAACAATTTCCCGTTTTGGATGTCATGAAAAAGTTACAGCATTTCCTTTTTTTACAGCATTTCAAGGTAAAATAGCGTGTTAATTCTTCATCATCATCATCATCATTAAGAGCATCTTCAACAGCTATGCTATATTTCTCTAAAATAGAGTATTAAAATTTATGTTAGAATTGCTAATATAGAATAGTTGTTAGAGATTTTAACTTTATTATAGAAAAATTATAGCATAGCTGTTGGAGATGCTCTTACAATCTCTCTCCTATTTTCTCTATCTTAGCATAGAGGAGAACCTAGCTATTGGAGCAACAACAATGCTAAAATCCCTCTTTTCTCCATTTTGGCATAGCTGTTGGAGATGCTCTAAAAACGACGGTATATAGTACTTCAGATATGAAAATAAAATAAAAAATATCAAACGCTTACTTTTCCTGCACCCGAGCAATTTGAACATCTTTCAGTTTTAGGTGGGGATAGAGGCTGATTTCCGCCATTAGCAGATGCAACTGGGTCAATAAGAACAATTGCCCCGGTGCTAGCACAGCGAGCACAAGCTAGATAGCCTGCATCAGATATCATGATCAATGAACACTCAAAACTGAAATTCTATGCTTCACTTATTAAGTAATTTGATTATGCATGCTTACCTGTCCCTAAACAATACTTGCATCTTTTATGCTCCTGCTGTTTTACATTGTTTATTTCGACCACCATCAAGGCTGAAATCACTCCAACTGCTCCTCCAGAGAACGATGCCACGATAGGGTCGACTTCACTGAAATTTTTGCATCAAAAGGAAACCTCATTGAAGCAAGCAGAAGCAGTAGGTGTAACATTCTCGATCATATAATTTGATTAATTGACATAAACAACTTAGCATTTGATGGATTTCTCACTTAACATCTAATTCTTTAACCAACCATAATGAAGAAGATTTGTTTCTGCTTTTAAGATGTTCTTGACAGAACAGAAAGAATGGATTCTGGCGTGGAAAAAAATTATATAAGAAAATTAACCAAGAGCGAATTAGTCGTAAGAATATTTTGGAAAAGAATCCAATATCTTTCAGAGATCCAACTGGTCACACATCATATAAATGGAAATGGTGATAAAAGATTATGTAGATATTCTAGCACTCTCTTGGTACAGCAGCAAGGCAGATTCACGAGATTTATATATCCAACATACTCCTTCCTCTGGAATTTGGAACAACTTTCTACTTTGGATGTCAAAGGCAATGCAATGTTTACTTTTCTGTGGAAATTTTGAGATATAATTATATAAATGCTAACTTGCTCATTCTTACCATTACAATCTACTATTTTAGTCTATTACTATTGATCCATTTTCTCATGTTTATCATTACTGAAAGGTGTTTTCATAGTGAAAAACTTCAATTAGACTAAGCATAGAGTCAAACTTAAAATAGTGTTCAAATTACCAAGTGCAATGAGAAATTCAATAAAATGACATTTTGGCCTATGTATACCTCAACTGCATTGGAAGATGCATGCTAGTAATAAAATCCGCGTACGATGTCCCTCCTATTCCCAATTTCAGCTCCAACTGAGAAGAGAAATCATTATAACAAAAATAAGGGTAAGGAGCTATAAACTTCATATCTTTTTAAATATAAGCACGACGTGTTCAAGTCGCCTTAAAGAAATACAGTCCTAACCGATGAAAGTTATCTGGGATAATCTCCTTTAATACAAGGAATAGCATAAGGCTTGAGAGGTAGTACCTTGGTGAATTGTAATCTTAACTGTGGGCAACATGATGAACCTAATCAAATATTTTAATACAGTCTTGCTGTGTCTTCTGCTACCATTATCTCTAGTCTCTAGATAACCATATCATGGTTCTTATTTTAAGAACCCAAACAAAAGTTGATAAGATTTGCTAGGTGTCATAAGTCATAGCAGACAAATAATACTTGTTCTTCCGTAATGTATTTTCTAGTTCTTAAAAGCCTAAAGACCACATAAGGAACTCCTTTACTTCCCCCTTTTAATATAAAGTCATGACACAGAGCAAAGTAAGCAACTGTAAGAATTTCGCAGCTGATAGAGGATAAGAGAAACAATTTAAGGAACGATGGTGAGAGGAATGGCCAACAGAGGTCGATACTTCTTGCTTACTTCATACTCGATTCTTTAGGGTTGGGGATGGGACAATTCCTATTGCAGAAGAGGGATGTTTAGAAGAGCAATCACAAGGGAATATAGCAAAGCGGAGAATGGAATAGGGAAAAACTAACATTAATTTCTGAACACTGGAACTGGTCAAGATTAATAGTTGATGCATAACCTAATTATTATACATCAGCACACGTGTTGTATCTTTGTATTACAAAAGCAAAAGAACTTACAGCAGGTGCAAGGAGACCTCCGAAAATGATAATTCCAGAGATAAGAGAAAAACAGGTGGCATAGTATTGTTTGAGATTTGCAGAGGTCTGCAAAAGAATAAGTTAAATCTTAGTTATCAAATGAAGACATAATGAAGAAAACAACAACAAAGAAGAAACCAATGACCGAGCTTCTAATACGATCAGTAGTATAAGAAATCAATTAATTTGCTCTGGGGATATTAATGAAATAAGAGAGGGTTATCTACCAGTGGCGGCAAGAAGGGGATGAATGATGGAAAATTTGGAAGTTCGCCATCTTGTTCTTCGTCTGGGATTCCAAGTTCTGCACTTTTTATTCTCTGTTGTATCCTTAGCCGACGAACCTGAGAAAAACATGACATTATGATGTACTTATGAACAAAGACTCTCCTGAAAGAGTGCGACGAGTATTATATAATTACCAAGCAGGTAAATGAGAAAATATAATTGTACTAGATCAGAAAGCTCAAGGAATTAATTTAATTTAGACAACTCTACATGAATTAGCAATACAGAATTGAGGAGGGGAATTTGAAATGAGTAGGAACCATTCAAAGTATTCAACAACAATCGGTGTAAACGGAAGGTAAAAACAGTCTTCATTATCTTTCAAAGCACTGTAGAAGTTCCCCTAGAAGTTTTCATTGCAACACATCACATAATGAAGTAGACTTTCAAACCACTAATGGTAGCTTAATGAGATATTGACATTTTGAGTGAGTTACCATGTCCTGATGAAGTAAAATCCGATGACTATAATGTAGCAATACAATTTGAAGTGCAGCATTAACAAGCTTTCTTCTCTGATTTTGTCAAAAGCCACTAACTTGTTTATCAAGAGTTCCCAAGAGCAACCAAAAATCAGTACTACACCCCCATCAATGTTCTTATGAACATTGATCATCATCGGAAACCAGACAATTGGAGAATTCACACAATATTACAGATAAAAATCTTAAGAAACCTGCTCACCTCCTCCATGTGCAAAAATATTTTATTCCGACGACTCCTAATATTATCTTGAATTTCTTGTACATCCATTTTATCAAAATCCTGAACTGTTTCAGGTCCTTCGATTATACAGAACCTGCACCAATAAATTAACTCATATTATTCTAGTATTCCAACAATCATCTCTACTAAAATCAATACTACAGCCTGATACCAAATCAATTCCACTAATTACGTCTCTAAAACGTAAACTAACACATCTGAGAAAACAACATAACTACAGTAACACAATATAATCTGCAATCTCAACAAAAAACACCTTAATTACTCAAAATCAACCACCAAATCAACAATCACAATTCAAAATCCTGTGATTTTCGCGAACACGAACAACTAATTTGAACATATAAGCTGCAATCACAACAAAAAAACACCTTGATAACTCAAAATCAAGCACCAAATCAAACAATCACAATTCAAAATCCTGTAATTTTGGCGAACACAAGCAACTAATTTGAACATATAATCTACAATTTCAACAAAACACCTTGATAACTCGAATCAAACACCGAATCAACAATCACAACTCAAAATCCTGTAATTTTGGCGAACACAAACAACTAATTTGAACATATAAGCTGCAATTTCAACAAAAACACCTTGATTACTCAAAATCAAGCACCGAATCAACAATCACAATTCAAAATCCTTCGATTTTAGCTAAACATGAACGATTAACTTGAACATAAAACGATTAAAAAAACCACAAACGATTACCCTGCCGCGTTTTTCTCCGCTGAATCGGCGTCAATCGAGGCAGAAGCAGCAAACTTAGAAGCATCTGGATCAGAGGACGACATCAATCTCCATCTGAAGCTAGATTTTAGGTTTCGGCATAGATACCTCGAGCTATGAAGCGAAGCCGGAATATGAGAAGAAACCGATGGCGTTAGGGCGTATGAAACATCGAGTATTCTAGAAGAACATACCATCTCCTCCTCCGAGAGCTTTCACCTCTGGTGTGTGAATTATCGCCGTTTCTCACACACACAGTAGTGGTGTGGTGTGTGTAGTTGAGGTGGTGGTTGCAGGTAGCGACAATGGAGAATCGTTGGGGTGGAGCAACATAGGTGAGCACTGGATCTTTGATAGTTGTTTATTGCCACGTGTATGGGCATTATTTCTTTTCTTTTATTGTTTTCTTTGGTATAAATTGCGAAAAAGACCCTATATTTCTATCGAATTGACAAACAATACCCTGTATTTCTAAAAATTTGATTTAAACCCCTAAGTTTTCATTCTTCATTATCGGACTATATTTTATATATTTTTTAATAATGCATTCAAGCAAATAACCATTAAATTATATACAAACATAATATATTTTTCAATTACGTATTCAAGCAAATAACCATTCAATTGTATACAAACATAAAAATTACATCATGTTTATCTATCTATTTTAAGCGGATTTATAGTAAACTAATGATTTTTTCATATGTTTAACGAATTTAACTTCTTATATGTAATAATAAATTATATGTAAATTGAATTTAAAATAAATTACTATGGTGTATTTTAAAAAACTTGGAGTAAATTATGGATTTGGTCCATGTAGTTTTCGTTTTTCTACTACTAAGGTCCTTAAACTAGAGAAATTATAGATTAGGTCCCTGTGGTATTCAAATTTGCACTTGGATCCCTTCCCTTAACTTTGCTAACAGAGACTCCGTTAACTTTGGGGTATTAAAGTCATTTTATTTATTTTTATATTAAATTATTTTTTTTATTTTTTTTATTTTTTATTTTTTTTCTTTTTCTTTTTTATATAATAAGAACTCTTCTCTCTCTCTCTCTCCTCTCTCCTTCCTCTCTCTCTCTCTCTCTCCCCTCCTCTCTCTCTCTCTCTCTCTCCCTCTCCTCTCCCTCTCTTCCTATCATCCTCACCAATGTCTCTCATCTCTCCTCACCTCTCCCACCTCCTACAACGTCCTCCATGGACCCCCTTCCACTCTCCTCCGTCGTCTTTACACTCCCCCTCCTCTCCTCTACACCATGTCTGATCTACCGCAATCAGAACCTAGTCTGCCCCGATCTTCCCTCACTGTGACAACTCTCTCTCTCCATCCCTAACGCTCAATTTCCTGATCCCAAGCATCTCTTCGATCACGATTCTCGCGATACAATCTCTCCTCATCGCTCTCTCGTCCTTCACGCTCCCCTAACATGTCTTCTCGCCTCTCCTGAGAATGCTGATGGTACATGGGTTGTGGTAATGATACGTGTAGGATCCTCATCTCCCCTCCTCCTCCGCTCTCCTCTCTCTCTCCTCTCTCCTCCTCTCTCCCCGTCTCTCTCTCTCTCTCTCTCCCTCTCTCTCTCTCCTACCATCTCTCCCTCACACTCTCCTCTCACGTCTCCTCTCCCCTCTACCTCTCTCCTCTCTTCTCACCATCATACCTACACCATATGTCTCTCTCGTCATCCTTCAACCCTCACCTACCTCCGTGACAACGATCCTCCGATGGCAACCCACCCTTCAACTCATCTCCGGTCTCTTTATCAACTGACTCCCTTCCTTCCTTGACACCATGTCTGATTAAAACCAGAGCAAAAAAAAGGAACCTATAGATCTGAAAACCCCGTCTTCCCCGACTTGTGACAACTCTCTCTCTCTCATCAAACACTTAACGGCTTGCAATTTTCGGTGAATCCTCAGAGATTCTTCGACACAGATTCTGGGATAAAGGCTCTACGCTTCTTCAAAGCACTACAGCTCAACAATTGTTTTGAGGGTTGAAGAATGACGATGATGGTAGACATGGGGTTGTAGGTAATGATACGTGTAGAGAGACAGACAAATAGAAAGTCCTTATTATATAAAAAATAAAATAAATAAAATAAATAATTTAATATAAAAATAGATAAAATGACTTCAATACCCCTGAGTTAACGGAGTCTTCGTTAACAAAGTTAAGGAGAGGGACCCTAGTAGTGCAAAATTGAATACCATAGGGACCCAATCCATAATTTCTTTAGTTTAGGGACCTTAGTAGTAAAAAAAACGAAAACCACAGGGACCAAATCCATAATTTACTCAAAAACTTGATATGCAAACTAGATTGTAATTTTTTGTATGTAAAATTTGTTAGTTGTGTGAGTTTCTTAAGTAGGTGTTAAACAAAATCTAAGAGGTAAGAGATAATGTATTTGACTTCAAATAATAATGTATTTCACTATGTCCATATTGTGTTTTTGAACGAGATTTATTCACTTCACTTGGTTTTGTTTGTTATCTAACTACTATTCAATTTCCATCTATAAAAAGGACGGTAATTAAATGGTTAATATTGGTTGGATCTTTTATATGATTAGAAATTGTTCATACATCTATTTCACATGGGTTAAAATGGCAAATTTTATGATTTCAAGGGGTGAAACAACGAACTTTAGAATTGAGGGAGTTAATTGTCATTTCATGCAAACAATTCATTTATTGGATAATTGATATAAATAGAATTTGAAATATTTGATTTAGATTGGTGGAATAATTATGTGGACTCCAACACAAAATCCAAAATGGGTTTGGATATTTGAGCTACCTTTCGATTCATTTGAATTATCGAAATGGATAATGTTTCAAAAGTTCGATAGATATGTTTCTATTGGTTTTGTGCTAACTAGTTTCTTCATTTTGTAGGTAAAATAAAAGCAAGTGAATATATTCAAAATAAATGAAAACCTTTGGTCTTTGAATTATTTATGCAATTGGAAGTTGGGGCTCCTTGGTAAAACTAGATGATGTAGTTCAAAATATTTTTTTTTAGCTGCGAAAAGAGGTCAATAAGCAAGGAGCTTCGGCAAGACTATCACCCCCACCTCAAGAACCTGTAGTTCAAAATAAATAAATGATCAGAGTATTAAGATCGGATGATTTAGTGCATAGTGAAAAAATAGTTGATTATGTCTCTTAAAGGGTAAGATTACGGGTCCCTTGCATATTTAATCGATAAGGTAATTAATGTTAATATTTGATAAGCGCTTAAACAATAAGAGGGTGTTTGGGATTGCTTTTTGAACTCCAAAAGTGCTTTTGGTTAAAAGTGCTTATTGGCTTTTGGTGATGGTAAAAGGAGTTTTTAAAAAAATGTTTGGATTAGTTTTTTTATGATAAAAGTCAATAAGTTAAAAAATGTTTGGGTTAAAAAGTAAATTTATGTGAGAGGGAGAAGCCAAAAGTCAAAAACCAAATCAAAAAGCACCACTCTCCATGCTTTTCAAAAATAGCTTTTCCCTTTATATCAAAAAGCACTTTTGAAAAGTGCTTCTTAAATACCCAAACATTATTTTTAACTTATTGGCTTTTTGAAAAGCCAATAAGTCAATAAGCACTTTTGAAACGCAATCCCAAACACCCTCTAAGTATTTAATAAATGGATTTTTAATCTTACTTTTTATTTGAACTTGTATATAATATAAATTTTTTGTTATATCTCAAAGACAAGTTCTTGTTGTCGTTTATTAAGTTTAAACGATAATCTTTTCTTTTTATTCCAATTTCTATACCCATATGCTAGAGCCTAGATGAACAAATACAAGTGTAAGGAATAAACATGAAATGATTTATATCGGTAGTTTTTCTTGTAACAGATATAATATTAATGAATTTTTAGTGCATTTTAAAATAACCATAATTGAATAGTATTATATCATACTTGTTTGTTCCAAATAGAGATGATGGAGTATAAGTTGATTCCAAATTTTGTCTTCTCCAGGAAACAAATTCCAAAGATATCGGGGGTGGATCTAAAAAAATTTCAAATAGTATGTAGAAATATTTTTTTATAAAATCTATATTGGTGTAGTGATTAGTCTATTGTTTTTTGATAGTAAAGTCTCGGGTTCGCTTTTTGTTGCAAGCAAGAGCAAGTAATTTACCAACTCTATCAAGGAAGAGTTGTGCCTTTATTGCAATTTCACAATATATACACACACAGTGGCACACAACAAATTAATGTGGTGACACCTTTTATGATCCTGTAATTTTTTACACTACAGCGGAAAATGAAACAGTGCTACGTGCCACCGTAGGCACTAAACTAGATCCGCCCCTAAAAGATATAATAATAAAGGAAATTGAAATCCCATCATTTTATAGTATTAATCGTCATTTTTTGTGATAGTTGTGAAGAAGGCAAATTGCATTAAAAAGTAATGTACTTTCATCTTATTTTTATTTTGGTTAACATAGTTTTAAAACAATCATTTTGGTACTTCAGATGTAAATAGTTAAGCTTTTAAATACATATTTACCTATTCATTACATAACCTGGTCAACTAAGATGACGTATACTTTTTTTTTTAAATAGCGTAAATTGTATTAAAAAATAATGTAATTTTATCCGATTCATATTTAATGTAGTGTAATCCTAAAACTATCATATGGTATATGAGATTTGAATGTTTAAGTTTTATAAACTTTATAGAAAATGATTTATTTATTTTTTTGATTAAAAAATTTGGGGTCCTCAAAAAAGTGACGAACTTTTAAAAGAAAATACAATTTCAAAAAAGATTAAGTAGATTTAAATTTTTTTCTAAAAAATGACATGGTTCTTCTTTTGTTAGTTGGTTTTTATATAAATAAAAGTAAATTACGGAAAAAAGGATAAGATACATGTCCAAAGTTTTCAAATAAGAGGAACTTACATTATTTTGTCAACAAATGATTAAATTTTAATTTATATCAAAAAAGAATATGATGATTTGATTAACTTGCTAACTTAATTACAGGTAATGTTATGTTGATGTGTTTGTTCATGTGACACCACTCACCACCATCTCACCTATTAATCTTAACTATTAATTAAATTTTAATATCTTATTTAATATTTTTAATTATTTTAATTAACATTTAATAAAAATTCATTAAGTTGTTGACCAACAAGAACACACCACCTTTGGTCACCTTTCTCTCCAGATTCATTCACCACCATGATTACGCACTCTATATAGGTCTAACCGTTGGTCATGAAAGTCTGGAAGGTAGACTTATAATCCTATATACCCAAAACAAAGCCGTCATCTATGTAAACTCATCCAAGTGATTTTGTTGGGTTCCTCGAGGGTATAGCTGCAAACTTATGGATTTTTGGGTAGTGATTTTTTGACATGAGTTTTTCAAGGAAGGAATAATCTTTATTTGTTTTTTTGTTGAGTTCTTGTTGGATGTGACGATGTTGGAAGGCATTGTTTGGTTCTTGGTCAAATTTAATACGAAAGTCTAGGCTTTGTAGTCTTGATAAATCTGGATGTGTGATTTATGGTTTTTCATTGAACTTGGTATATTCTAAATTGAATATTTGGTAAAAGAAAAACAATAAACAATTCATTGAAAGGAAACTGATCATTTAATCAATCTTGTTCTATTATGTGATATTTAGTTTAACTATATTTTATCGGACACTGAATATCTACCATGTCTTCTTGATGCTAAACACATTCTTAATCGGGATTTTGGCGTCTATGCCCATGAAGGTACCCCATCATTAATCTCCTACCCATTTCCTCTCCCTCTTTGCAACCCATACCCCAAAAACTGTTATAAGAGCCATTAAAATGGACTTTTATATAGACGACAAAAAAAACACATTTGACCTATTTCAGTCAAAAAATGATGTAACAAACCGTTATAACGGTGTAACAGGGACTGGTCAAAAAGGGAGAAGAAATAGGTATAAGGTTAATGGTAGGATGCCTTCATGAGTATAGGCGCCAAAATCCCCTCTTAATCATGGTTAATATAATTAACAGAAAATACAAATAAAAAGATAAAATGACCAAAAAGCCCATGATTCAACGGTCTAAATTAGCCATCGTAAAAATAGCCATAAACCAGAGGGACTAAAATCGTAATTTACTCTACACCTAATCGGTAGTTATGCTAATTCGTAACACAATACTCCGCCGCAAACCAAAAACGAAACCCTAATTTCATCCCCTATTTAACCCCCTCTCCACCGCCTCCACCATCATCATCTCCTTCACCCAAATCTCCCTTACTCCTTCTTTCTCTCCATTTTGTTCCATAGATTTCCTTCTGTATATTTCAATTGCAACTATATATAAAGAAAGATCGCAATGACGACTTGCAAAATTCAAGCTCAACAGACCGGAATGCAGGCTTATCTCTTCAACAGAGGTTCGTTTGCGTGTCGATATTCCCGCTGAACTGAGCGATCTTCTCTTTCAATCCATCAATTGATCTCTGTTAATTTGTGTATTTTTTGTGATTGATTTGATTAAAACTCCACGATTGATGTTTTTATTTGTTTATTGGTTGTTTATTGTGTGAAATGGAAGTGGATTACAATGAGGATAAAAAGCTCCCTCTTCTGAAATTAATAGTCTGAGGAAACTCTGCAGGCAGAATCGAACCTAATTAACAATCATGCCTTCTGAGTAATCCACTTCTTTGCTTTTTCGTCTTTATTTTGCCCTAATTTCATTTTGTTTTCTACGATTCTGATGAAGTTATGAAGTTTTCGAAGGATTTAATCATGATTTGTGAAATTTGTTGTTTTTTTGTGCTTTTTTGGAAGTTTTAATCTAATTTTTCTAGCTTAGGCTAAGTTTGCAAACTAGCTAATAAGCTGCTTGCTAGTAGTTGATAAGCTAGTTTACGAACAAATTATGTTTGGTAAAAACTAGCTCATGAGTTTGTAAAATGACAAAAAAAGATATATTTGAATTTAATAATTAACATTATCAAGGGTAATTGGAAAAAACTACAATAAGCTTCTCATAAGCTACTTAAAGTAGCGTTTCCAAAAGCTAATTTCTGATACATGTTTGGATGGACTAGCTTATAAGCTAGCTTTTGATCCATGTTTAGATGGACTAGCTTATAAGTTAGCTTATTTTTGTCAAACACAACCTTAATATTTTGAAATTGTTTATTGTTTATTTTGAGATTGCTGTGATGACTTTATGAAATTCAAGCTCAACAGACCGGAATGCAGGATTCTTAATTGAGTTTTGCGTGTCGATAACCCGCTTACTGAGCAATCTAATATTCACTTGTGAATAAGAGTCTAATATTCACTTGTGAATAAAAGGCAGTTGTTTTCTGAATTGTTTATTAAACTCTATAGTTTTTGTTTTGTTTGCAAGTTTATAATGAGATAATGATGAAGCAAAATCTGAATATTCCAACACTTGGACTGAGAAATATAAATTTCAAGAGATGTGATAAGATGCTTCTGAATCTCAAAAATGTTTTGTTCTTATTGATTGTTTATGAATGATTTGAATTTTTTTTGGTTTTTGAGGTTTTTGTGGCTGTGACATCAAATGATGATAAATTAATTCAATCTTAGGACACCATTGGACACAGCTTTTAGTTGTGGGTGAGAATACAATTTTTCTGATGATGAAACTTGAGGTTCTGTTTACCATTTTTTGTATGTATAAGTTTGTCTCTTTGAAGAAAATGGTTCTGTTTTTTACTTGTCTGAATGATAGAAATGATAAATTATACACTGTTTGATGAACAAATAAAACTATTGCCTATGTAGAGCAAACTAAGGGGCCGTTTACTTGACGCTTACCCGGTAAGTACTTACCGGGTCAATTTACCTTACGGAGAGAACATGAACATGACTACAATCTTACCCGGTAAGAGCGGTAGCATGGACCGAAAGTCTTACCCGGGTAAGTGAGATCCACAACTCTTACCCGGTAAGAGCTTACCGGGTAAATTGTTGCATACGATACCGTTTTAAGAGACTAAAATGTTGTACCATATGGTAGGTGATAGTGTTCAATTTTACCGATAAGCACTTACCGAGTAAGTGTTCAAGTAAACGACGCCTAGAATCAACAAAGTGCTATTAAATATTTGTAGTTACCAAAAATTGCATATATCTTATCACTTATTTCTGGTTATCCTGTTATTGCTCACTAATATTTGTGTTTACAAAGTTGCCTTCAAAAGCAGTTTAAAAGAGAGATTTTAACTGAAAATCAATATTTTGATGCATGCTAAACAAAAGAATATGTGTCATGTGGTCACCTCACCTCACCTCTCTATGTATCAGCTAAGGGCCTGTTTGGTAGTGGCTTAATAGGCTTAATAGAGCCTTAAGCTTATTCGCACAGCCTAACATGGTTGTTTGATAGTGGCTTAATTGGAAAACCCATAACTTAATCGGTCAGCTTGGGGAAGGAGCCTTTATGCACACAGCCACCACAATTCCACTCCTACCCCTGAGAGAAAAAGCCTAGCCTGCTGCTACTACTCCTCCAAAGTCCAAGCTCCCATCGCTCTCAACCGGAAAACGTTGCCTCACTGACTGTAGTTGCTCCATTGAAAACCATCTCTGATGCATTCAAGCAAGCTTGAACATATTTTTTTGATGGTTTTTTGCAAATCCGAGGGAGTAATAAGGTTGGTAGTTTGGAATCTTGATTTGATTAGAAGGGGAATTGATCTTGTAAACAAAATAAAAAATGGTACAAGGAGATTTTGGTGCTTCAATTTAGGTTTTGGGAAGATGTGTATGGTTCCAATTAGAGGTGTAAACGAGCCGAGTCGAGCCGAGTATCAGGTAGTTCGAGTCGAGCCGTTAGTATCTCGAGTCGAGTTTTTTTTCGAGTCGAGTATTGACCGGGTTCATTCGAGTCGAGTTTTTAACCGAGTTTGGACCAAGTCGATTTCGAGTAGCTCGCGAGTTTTCTTGTATTAAGCCGAGTCGAGCCGAGTATCAGGTAGTTTGAGTCGAGTAGTTGGTATCTCGAGTCGAGTGTTATTCGAGTCGAGTTTTGACCGGGTTCATTCGAGTCGAGTTTTGATCGAGTTTTGACTGAGTCGATCTCGAGTAGCTCGCGAGTTGTCTCGTCTTATTTACACCCCTAGTTCCAATAATTCAATTTGGGTTTTGGAGATGGCATCTGCTTTTGAATTCTTGGTCATTAATATATGCTTCCATTAGACATTTGAATTTAATTTTTAGATGCAATCGAGATGCAGATACAAACACGATTCAATTGAATTTTTTGGGTTTGATTTCCATTTGCAGATTCAGGTCGATCAAGGGACATATTTAGGTTTATTTGCATAAGATATCTATAGAAGGGTAATATAGTCATTTTTATTATTCAGACAGTTGATTCAGCATAACTAACAAACAACAATTTTATCAAATGCGTACAGACAACTTTCTACTACGTACATACCTATATGCATACATTGATGCAAACATATATAACATACCACACATAGAGGAAAGTTTAAATGTGAACTACTTTTTGGTTGTGAACGTTAGGACAACCGAGAGCGCGACACGTGGCGTTTTTGAATGTGGTCCCCCTCTTTAATTCAATGCCCTTCCATGAACCGTGCTTAGTCATTCGCTGTGGACATGACGTGGCGTTTAGTCGTCTGTCACATGTCGCGCTCTTGGTTGTCCTCACATTCACAACCAAAAAGTGATTCACATTTGAACCCACCCCTATATATATATATATACACACACACATGAAAATTCGGCTGTGAACTCACACTTCGTTATGAACACGAGGATAGCTGAGATCGCGTCATGTGGCATATTTAGTCTGAATATTCAATCATGATTATTCCAACTGAATATTTCACATGGCGTGCTCTCGCTATCCCTACGTTCACAATGAAAGTTGAGTTTTCATTTGAACCCAACTCTATATATATATATATATATATATATATATATATCTATATAGGGGTGGGTTCAAATGTGAACCACTTTTTGGTTGTGAACGTGAGGACAATCGAGAGCGCGACACGTGGCGGATGACTAGGCGTCACGTAAGATCCACGGCGGATGACTAGGCGCCACGTAAGATCCACGGCGGATGACTAGACGCGATTCATGGGAGGGTATTGAATTAAAGAGGGGGACCACACTTAAAGTCGCCACGTGTCGCGCTCTCGGTTGTCCTCACGTTCACAACCAAAAAGTGGTTCACATTTGAACTTTCCTCTATATATATATATATATATATATATTTCTACCTATTAATTTCTTTTCATGCATATCAATATTAAGTTTATTTTATTTTTTACAATTTTAATGTATAATTTAACCGATTATGATATAACTATGAGTATATAACAATATCCCGTCTTACACGTTAGATTGACTAATTATGATATAACTAGGAGTATATAATCCCTTCTTACACGTTAGATTGATCGAATGTGATATAACTAGGAGTACATAACAATAACCCTTCTTACACGTTAGATTAGTCGATTATGACATAACTAGGAGTATATAACAATACCCCTTCTTACACATCAGATTGACCGATTATAACATTCATACCATCGAATTTATCAATCTTAATACATGGATTGCATTAATACATAAGTCAACATCAAATTTTAATTCATAAATTTATCTACTCAGAAAACTTGTAACAATATTTCATTCACATAAATTTATAATAGAAGCAATTCATTTTTATGTTTTTTTAGCATTTTCAAAATCATTTTTTTATCAGAAAGGATAAGATATACTCATACCAGTGTATAATCGTTCAATGCATCTCATTGTTTCAACATTTTCCCTTGATCACTTTTAATCTCACCCCTACTCATGAAATGCGTTTCTCACTGAGATAGAAACTTATCATAAAAAAATTTAGCGTTGCAATTCGTTGTTTCAACATTTTCCCATAAAAATATATCTTTTATAATGAAAGTCTAGATAGTTCTATTAATTTTAATAAATATTTTTTAAAAGTTTTAATTTTTGTTCTTCCATTTTAATCCACATCCAGAAGAAAGTTTTGAGAAGCGTCCTTCCATTTTCTTCCATTTTGTCCTTTACTTCTTTCACCTTTCCTCTTTTCCCCTCCTTTTTTTAAGTATTTTTAGAGCACAAGTACACAACGTTAAGGTCTAGGATGCAATGAAAATCCCATTTTCCTGTTGTACAAACCAGGAGCTGCAAAACCCAGAGCAAAAATCGTCTGTACCACATTTCTCTGTATCAAATATGTCCACCACTAAAAAAATGACACATCACCACTAAAAAATGACACATCACCACTTTTATATTAGTTTATTTAAATTGAAAAACCCACTAACGGAGGTATATATATCTTCGCGTTAAAAACTCACTCTCATCAATCCCAATTTCAAATAATTAATTTTTATTTTCCTATATATATCTCTTTCCATTAACTAATTGAAAGAATTTATTTACTTTTTATAAATATCTCTTTTCCACTTAATTCATAAAAATAGTTTTTTATTATTCTTTAGTTCCGTTATACAAATTATTCCATATGTTATATTATATTTATAATTACCTTTAAAAGGTATTTTTCTAAATGACAATTTTATTTTCTTTTAATTATATTCATCCTATATTTATCATCCTATTTTAATAACTTATTTTATTTGTTTAATAATTATCTTTCAAATGATTTTTATCTTCTTTATAATGGTTATATCTTCTTTATAGTTCTGTATTTCCAAAATTTAGTTTACAACATAATTAATCAATCACTATGAAATAGAAGTGCAATTTTTTTTCATGTTTGGGAAATGGGAATAGAGAAAAGAATCTCAATGATAATTCTATTGGCATAGCTTTAAAAGCATTCTTTTAAATATATTTAAAAATAAAAAATTAATATGATTTAGTGTTATTAAAATAGGATTATAAATAATTAACTATAGGATAAATATAATAAAAAATATATAGAATATCGTTTAAAAAGAAAGAACTTTTTTTAGAGATAATTAGGCATATACATATGGAAATAATTAATGTAATCAAATAGAAAGAGAATAATAAAAAAGAAATAATATATATTTATTAATTAAGTGAAAAAAAGACATTTATAAAAACGTAAACAAGTTTTTTTACTTTAAAAAATAAGATTAAAGAGAGAGGAATGTTTTAAGGGAAAGTGATATGTATAAAAAAAATATAAAAGTTAATTATCTAAAAATGGGATTGAAAAGAATGAGATGAAATTAGAGAGTGAGGTTTTAAGGGAGCACTCCGTTAGTGGGTTTTTCAACTTAAATAAACTAATATAAAAGTGGTGATGTGTCATTTTTTTAGTGGTGGACATATTTGACACACATAAAGATGGTACAGAGGATTTTTGCTCCAAAAGCCATATGGCTATGGAAGTCTAAGTAGGACAGTGTTCACGGTTGTGTGAGAAATTGAGTTAACGATGAGAAGCATGAGAAGTGCTTTAAACGTTGCTCACCCTTAATCTAATACCCTTCCATGAATTGTAGCTTAAAAGAAAATTGATCCGGTGTATCTTATTTCAGCACATGTCATCTAAATATTTGTCCATTGCTCATCCAACTGTTGACAACCACTTCTCACCTTTAACGCTTTTCATCCGAACCCAACCTTATATATATATATATATATCTGTGTGTGTGGATAGATAGATATTTATCAGTCTCGCTAGTCTTTTTGAATAAATTTGCTTTTTTGCGGTTCAAAAAAAAGATAGATAGCTATCAGTTGACTTGTCAACTGGTTTTGGCAGTGAGGGTGTGTGGTCATGGAAAAAAGGAAAGAAAGTATTTGAAAATTCCAAGTTAGAAAATCCCATCTCCTAAAATGTCCTTATTTGATTTCTGAATTATATATTGATAGGTTCTTATTCTATTTCATCATCAATCATCAATGAATATGAGCTCTTCAAGCTACTTTTGCCTACTCCTCCTTATGTCCTTATTTCCCTTCAGTTTATCTACTAATAAAAAGAGTGATGTATTATGCATGGATGTTGAGAGACAAGCACTTCTCCGGTTCAAGCACGGTCTCATTGATCGTGCAGGCCGACTTGCTTCTTGGGTCGATGACGAAAAAGAATGCTGCAAATGGGCAGGGATTGTTTGCGATAATGTTACTGGTCATGTTCATCAGATTCGTCTTCATGGAGCCGACGGCCATTGTTATCTTGATTACTACTCAACTACTCTCAAAGAACGTGAAGAAACCAAAAACCAAATGCTAGGAGGGAATTTAAGTTCATCCTTGCTCAATCTAAAGCAACTCAACCATCTAGACTTGAGCTGCAATGATTTTGCAGGGATACAAGTTCCTAGCTTTATAGGTTCCCTCAGAAACTTGAGATATCTTAACCTCTCAAGTTCCAAATTTGCTGGAACTATCCCTCCTCAACTAGGGAATATTTCGGAGTTGCAAGTGCTATGTCTTGGAAGTTTTTATGATCGAAGTGATCCATTTGAATTTACTAGCATATTTAACATGCATTGGTTGTCAAATCTACGTTCATTGCATCACCTAGATATGAGCCGCGTGGACCTAAGCAAAGCAATCAATTGGCTTCAGGTGATAAACACCCTTCCTTCTTTGGTCGAACTACATCTATCTTATTGTCACCTCCCGGATATACATCCCTTTGTTCCTAGGCTGAATATAACATCCCTTTCCTTGCTTGACCTTGCTGGTAACTATTTTGATAACAGTTTGGTGCCACGGTGGGTTTTTAGCATAACAAGTCTAGTTTCATTGGATTTAAGGGGGTGTAATTTCCACGGCCCTATTCCTAGTAGTACTGATAGCTTTCGTAACTTGACTGCTCTCAAGTTGCTTCACGTCTCTGTGAACGATTTCATGAACTCTTCGGCAGTATTAAAAGCATTGTCAAGTATAGGTGGTAATCTCATTTCGTTAGAGATTAGTTTTTGTAATCTTCTGAGTTCAGATCTAGTTGCACTTCACAACTTGACTTCCCTTCGTAACCTCGACCTATCGTATAACCAGCTTACCAACACAATTCCTAAATCATTGGGTAATCTTTGCAACTTGAGACACGTTAATATGAAAGGTAATAACTTTAAGAATATTACCCTTACAATCTTTCTTGAAAGTTTTTTCGAGTGCAAATCCCCACGCTTGGAGTCATTATCCCTTGTAGACTCCCAGTTATCTGGTCATCTACCGGATTCAATAGGAAGATTGTCTTTTTTGAGGTCATTATCTTTGGGTGAGAATTTCATTTCTGGTTCAATTCCACACTCAATTGGAAGTTTGTCGTCGTTGGAGATGTTAGATATAGGGAATAACCAACTGAATGGCAGCCTTCCAGATAGCCTCGGTCTGCTTTCGAAGTTGAGTTATTTAGATATATCTTATAATCTGCTGAACAATGTTGTGACAGAAGCTCACTTTGCCAAACTAGATCGTTTGGAAGTCTTAAAAGGATACGGCAACAACTTAACCTTAAGACCAAACATTGAAAACTGGATTCCCTCTTTTCGACTGTGGTATTTGAGCTTGAGGTCTTGGGATTTAGGGCCTCAATTTCCGTTGTGGCTGCAGTTGCACAGGGATTTAAAAGTGCTGGACATCAGCAACACAAAGATTTCATCAGTCATCCCCGAGTCATTTTGGAGATCTTTCCCCAATCTACAAGAATTAAGCATGGCAAAGAATAATATACAAGGAAGGTTATTTGGTATCCCTGCACAACTTTCAGTTATCGACTTAAGTTATAATAACTTCAGCGGGCAATTACCAGAACTCTCAAAAAGTTCACTGGCAACTGAATTAGATCTATCACATAATTCCTTTGTGGGATCGTTACGTCGCTTGTTGTGTCGCAATCGTGGGGAGAACCTAAACCTTCTTAATCTTGCCGACAATCAACTGTCTGGAGTCATTCCTGAGTGTTGGATGAACAAGTCAAGTTTGGTATTCTTAAACTTGGAAAACAACATTCTTTCAGGTGTCATCCCAAGAACTTTGGGATCTTTATCTTCACTAGAAAAATTGAACATGTGCAACAACAAGCTCTCTGGAAGATTGCCTGCTTCTTTAAGGAAGTTGACGTACTTGGAGACCCTTCAACTTGCGAGAAATGAACTTGTTGGTAGGATTCCAACATGGTTTGGGACAGAATTCTCATATTTGCGGATTCTCAACCTTGGTTCAAACAAATTTCACGGAGATATTCCCGATGAGCAATGTGATCTTGCAGCAATTCAGATCTTGGTCCTTGCTCATAACAATTTGTCGGGAAATATTCCAAGATGCTTCAACAAATTCAGTGTGCTATTGGGGAAAGAAATGCCCTCGGGTGATATGATTGAGGTGTTTATGTCTTCTTGGAGAGAACCTTTGATGAGTGCCTCTTTGGTTACGAAGGGACGAGAGGACACATATAGCACTATTCTTGATCTAGTGTTGATGCTGGACCTTTCTAGTAACAATCTTTCTGGACAGATCCCAAATGAGCTGACGGAGCTTCAGGCATTACAGTCGTTGAATTTATCACGAAATCAATTGACAGGAAGGATCCCAGAGAAGATTGGCAACATGAAACACCTCGAATCTTTTGACGTATCTCAAAACCATCTTTCTGGCGAACTTCCTATGAGCTTGTCAAACTTGAGTTTCTTGAGTAGCTTCAATGCGTCGTACAACAATTTCACCGGAAGAGTCCCACAAAGCACACAGCTTCAGAGTTTCGACGAGTCCAGCTTCTTTGGAAACCAACTCTGTGGAAAACCGCTCACAAAGAGTTGTGAGGCAGCCTACAAGGTACCTGATCGAGACCCACAAGGTGTCGAGGCATCAAATGGAACAGATTGGGGATTGGTTATTAGCATGGTGGTTGGACTGGTTGTTGGTTTTTGGATTGTCTTGGCTCCATTGATCGCCAGTACCACATGGAGGATTGCTTATTTCCGTTTCTTGAGAAATCTATGGTATATGTTTTATGATTTTTTTTGTAAGTATTGTTGTTAATATGTTTCCGAAGTGATGAAGAATTTTCATGATGTTGTAATATTATGTTTTTAAGTTTCCCTTTGAATAAATGACTACTGTTTTCTTAATAAAAGTATGAACCTTTTATTTTATTCCTGATGAACATTGAAGGCCCTTGCTGCTTGAATCTTACTTCTTGAGCAGCTTTGTATGCCTCAACTATAACTGTTTTAGGATTATATTTGGGTTCTTGATGATAATTACTTTCATATATATGTATGTTTGTGTTTTCATTCTTGGTTTTTTGGGTTTTCATGTAGGTATGGCAAGGATGTTGGGAATTGAAATGGATTTTTTTTTTCTGTAATAACTTGTGTTCCATCATCAACCCTATTGGCTCTCTTTTTTCCCTAAGAAATGTTAGACTATAATAATTGATCTTCTCTTATTAGCAAAAGCAACAATAACTAACTTCTGGAATCAAAAGAATTAAGAAAGAATTGAAGTAAAACTATACAATGTTTGACAAACAAGTAAAACTTTTATATGCGTAGAGCAAACAAAGAATTAACAAGTTCGTATCAACATTCAACAAAGTAAAACTATTATATGAGTAAAACTAACCTCAATGGGGCAGCCTACTGGTTAAGGCTTGGTGTTGGGGAAAAACCCACCCAAGTTCGAATCCGGAAGTGAGCAACCAGGGACCACTAAGTATTAATCCCAAGAGAGCATGCTTTAGCTCTCGATAAAAAAATTACCAAGGATGTAGTCTGGGTCAGTTCCTGAGGAAGTGTATGCACGTTTGTTGTTGTGGGGACAGGACCCCCACTAAAAATTGGGGGTTATGATCCACTAAAAAAATTAAACATTCAAATTTTCTTATGTAAAAATCATTTTTTTTTAAACTTTTATCATTGTTTCTCCTCTTAGTATTTTTTGTTCGGATTTGAATTTTAAATTCAATGCAATCTCATGTTTGGTTTGTAGATTTGCTTGAATTTGAGATCCTAGTATCTTTTTTTGAACTCTTAAATGTAGGATTTCATAATCCTAAAAGGGTAGCTAGAATGAGATTTCGTAGGATTTATATATAATAATGTTTAAAAATATGGTTAAAATAAAACATTACTTAATTATTAATCATTTAAATAAATTTTTTTAAATATTTTTTATTTTTAAATATTCAAATCCTTTAGGTAGCGTTTGGTACGCAGACTGGATGGGACGGGACAGGACAAGACTGAACAGGACATGACAAGACTAAGGGGCTGTTTACCAAATCATGTCTGTCTGTCTGTATGGATAAATTTGTCTGTCTGGATAAATTGTCTGTCTAGATAAATTGTCTGCTGGTGTTTACCTTTTTACCTGAATCAACAGTCTGAATGATTGAAATGACCGATTTACCCTTAAACATTATCATAAATTGTTTGATGAATTCTTTGACAAAACCTTATATTAAAAAACTATTTATATAATAAAAATAATTTCTAATATTAATATTTGTCTTTGAGCTTTCACCAACATAAACCCCCAAAACCCAGAAAGAAATAAGAACCCTAAAGAAAGCAACTTGATTCCTAAAAAACACAGTACATCACTTAACAATGGGTTGAAATTCAGGAAATCCACTAAATATAGAAAAATCATGAAAAATCCAACAAAATCAGACTTCAAAAACATGAAATTCAACAAAAATCAAACTTCCGAGATCGAAAATCCATGGAGATCGAACACCTACAAGCTTTCCAAAAGTTGGAATCAGATGAAATCCATCAAAGAAGAAAATGGTGTAGAAATTTCTATCTTGAAATCGACACCTTTACAGAGGTGGAAGGAAGAGAAGATGTGGGAAGGAGATGAGAGAAGGAGAAATTGGTGAGGAAAGATGCAGAAAGGCGTGTCTCTATCTTTTAGAGAAGAAAGGTGGGTCTCAACATCAAGGGCAAGGGGTGTAAAATGACATGGCTTAATGGGGACAACAGCCCCTCCTAAGCTGTGCGAATAAGTCGTTGGCTTATTCCTTAAGTCATAAAGAAACACCTCATGAGAGCTGAGCGATTAAGCCAAAGTTCCCATTAAGCTCATTAAGTCATTAGTAAACACACCCTAAGTTGCCTGTCCTACGTTTGGTATGGCTGGACTGAATGGGACTAAGTTGTCTGTCCAATGTTTAGTAAGCTGGACAGGAGGGGACAAAACTGTTAAAATGGGACTATTTTGGTAATCAGGTATGTAAAATGAGGGTATATTGGTAATCTTTGATTTTTGTCCAAGATTGTTCCACCTATTTTGGTGGAACAAAAATTTACAAGTTTTGTCCAATGAAAACTCACTTTTGTCCCACCTTGTCCCATGTTTCCTTTTTCTTTTTTGCCATTCAAAAAAAAAAAAAAAAATCATATAGCCAAACACAAAAACACTCTAAACCCAAATTTTTGCAAATCTAAATTCTTTCATGAAATCTAATCCATTCTATTCCTTCAAACTAGAGGCACCCTAATGGTTTTAATCAAATGTAGATTTTAGATCAAAAGATATGAATAGGAGCCTAGGGTTTTAAGAAATAAGATGCAACAATTTTTTGTAGATAATATGCAACAATCGAAAGCACGATAGCTTGTGTGAATGTCCCCATTCAAAGCACGAAGATGGAAGCACGATCATTGTTCATAGGGTTTTTGACCACACAATCAAAAAGGAAAAATGAGAATTTGAAAGTCATTGTAGTGGAAGGTCCAATAATGAAAATTTGAAAACAAAATTCCACACATTTTAATGATTTCTTTTTGTTATTGTAGCCGAAATTTTTTAACAAATTAATTTGATGTAGAAGTAATTAAATGTGTAAAAGTCATTGTAGTGGAAGGTGTGATAATGAGAATTTGAAAACAAAATTCCACATATTAAAAGTAATTATATATAAGAGAGATCTTTTACTATCTAAGAATGAGAGGATGAAGGTATTCCAATTTGAAGAACTCTTAAAAGTAATTATATATAAAAGAAATCTTTTACTATCCCTACAAATAAAAAGCTTTAAATGTATAAGAAAAAGAAATAATATTTTATGAAAAAATTAAATTCTTTTTAATTTGATATTATAATCTTCAATCAAGTTTATTACCTTAATTTAAATATATTTCTACCTATTAATTTTCGTGTCATGCATATCATCATTAAGTTTTACTTTTTATAATTTCAAGTATATGATTTAGTCGATTACGGTATTGGAAGACCAAGACTATATATCAATTGAGTGCTATTGATGCATTTACAAGTCATAACAATCCAATCATATGAATAGCATATTTGACCGATTATAATGTAACTAAAAAAGTATATCCCTTCTTACACGGATGGGTATGTTTGCCGTTTACCGTTTACCAAGTATAATGACCCGTTTACTAAGTATAATGACCGATAATCTTTATCAAGGAAGGGCGAAATGCAAGGATCGAAGAGTCTTATCAGGTAAGCAAAGGTGATGGCTCCTAACAGGTTATAAACGCTTACCATTAATCCATTTTGATAGTTTATAATGCTAATCCAAAGGTAAAATAAATTTAAGAAGTGCTTTTTAAACTCTAGGTGACTTTTAAGTGATCTGGTGCATCTTATATCGATGCATCTCATCCTACTATTTGTCCATTTCATCTTATCTTGGTTTATCGCATCCTACTGTTTGTTGTAGGCCTTATGTGTACTTAAATTTCTGGTCTTAATGGAAGTTTTGCCTTTTTCAAAAAAAAATTGTATTTCTCATTCAACGGTAGATAATAACTTCTCACGCTTCTCATCAAATTTAACACTTCTTACAGGAACCCAATTCTATACTTATTGATAGGGAATTGACTTGTCAAGTGCTTTTGGCTATGAAACACAATGAAGGTGTGTGGTGGAAAAAAGGAAAGAAAGTACTTGAAAAATTGGAGTTAGAAAACCCCACCTTAAATGTCCTTTTTTGAATTATATATTGATAGGTTCTTATTTTATTTATCATCAATGAATATGAGCTCTTCACGCTACTTTTGCCTACTCTTTATGTCCTTATTTCAATTTTGTTTATCTACTAAGAGTGATGTATTATGTATGGATGTTGAGAGACAAGCACTTCTCCGGTTCAAGCACGGTCTCATTGATCGTGCAGGCCAACTTGCTTCTTGGGTCGATGATGAAAAAGAATGTTGCAAATGGGCAGGGATTGTTTGTGATAATTTTACCGGACATGTTCATCAATTTCATCTTCGTGGAGTCGACGGCCATTGTCACCTTGGTGATTACACAATTCACAAAGAAAGTCAAGAAACCACAAACCAAATGCTAGGAGGGAATTTAAGTTCATCCTTGCTTAATCTAAAGCAACTCAAGCATCTGGACTTGAGCTGCAATGATTTTGCATGGATACAAGTTCCTAGCTTTATAGGTTCCCTCGGAAGCTTGAGGTATCTTAACCTCTCGAGTTCCAAATTTGGTGGAACTATCCCTCCTCAACTAGGGAATCTTCCGGAATTGCAAGTCCTATGTCTTGGAAGTTTTTATCATCAATCATTTGAATCAACTACGTGGACCTAAGCAAAGCAACCGATTGGCTTCAGGTGATAAACACCCTCCCTTCTTTGGTCGAACTACACTTGTCTTATTGTCAACTACCGGATATACATCCCTTTGTTCCTCGTCTTAATATAACATCCCTTTCCGTACTTGACCTTTCTGGTAACTATTTTGATAACAGTTCTGTCCCACAGTGGGTTTTTAGCATAACAAGTCTAGTTTCATTGGATTTAAGTTTGTGTAATTTCCATGGCCGTATTCCTGGTAGTACTGATAGCTTCCGTACCTTTCTGGGAACGTTTTCATGACCTCTTCGACAATATTAAAATCTGTCGAGTATAGGTGGTAATCTTATTTCGTTAGAAATTAGTTCTTGTAATGTTTTGAGTTCAGATTTAGTTGCACTTCACAACTTGACTTCCCTTCTTAACCTAGATCTATCACTAAACCAGCTTACCAACACAATTCCTAAATCATTGGGTAACCTTTGCAACTTGAGACACCTTAATATGGAAGATAACAACTTTGAAAATACTAGTCTCACAATCTTTCTTGGAAGTTTTTTTGAGTGCACATCCCCAAGCTTGGAGTCATTATCCCTTGAACACTCCCAGTTATCTGGTCATCTACCTTATTCAATAGGAAGATTCTCTTTTTTGAGGTCATTATCTCTAGGTGAGAATTTCATTTCTGGTTCAATTCCACATTCAATTGGAAGTTTGTCATCATTGGAGATGTTAGATCTATGGAATAACCAACTGAATGGCAGCCTTCCAGATAGCGTCGGTCTACTTTCAAAGTTGGATTATTTAGATATATCTTATAATCTGCTGACCGGTCTCGTGACAGAAGCTCACTTTGCCAAACTTGCCCGATTGGAAGTCTTACTAGGAGACGGCAACAACTTAGCCTTAAGACCACACGTTGAAAACTGGATTCCCCCTTTTCGGCTGCGGAGGTTGAGTTTGAGTTCTTGGGATTTAGGGCCTCACTTTCCATTGTGGCTGCAGTTGCAAAGGGATTTAAAAGTGTTGGACATCAGCAACACAAAGATATCATCTTTCATCCCTGAGTCATTTTGGAGATCTATCCCCAAACTACATGAATTGAACATGTCACAAAATAATATACAAGGAAGGTTGTTTGGCATCCCCACAATGCTTGCAATTATCGACTTAAGTTTTAACAACTTTAGTGGGCATTTACCAGAACTCTCAAAAAGTTCACAGGTAATTATCCTGGATCTGTCACATAATTCCTTTGTGGGATCGTTACGTCGTCTATTGTGTCTCAATGGTGGGGAAAGTCTAACCTTTCTTAATCTTGCTGACAACCAACTATCTGGAGTCGTTCCTGAGTGTTGGATGAATAGGCCGAGTTTGATGGTCTTAAACTTGCAAAACAACAATCTTTCAGGTGTCATCCCAAGAACTTTGGGATCTTTATCTTCACTAGCGTTATTGAATATGTGCAGCAACAAGCTCTCTGGAAGATTGCCTGCTTCTTTAAGGAACTTGACGAACTTGGAGATCCTTCAACTTGCGAGAAACGAACTTGTTGGTAGGATTCCAACATGGTTCGGGACAGAATTCTCACGATTGCGACTTGTCAACCTTCGTTCAAACAAATTTCATGGAGAGATTCCTCATGAGCTATGTGATCTTAACGTAATTCAGATCTTGGTCCTCGCTCATAACAATCTATCTGGAAATATTCCAAGATGCTTCAACAAATTCAGTGTGCTATCGGGGAAAAAGATGACCTCGGGTGGTTTGATTTCTAACTTAATGCCTTTTGGGCCAGAACGTTTGAACAGTGCCTCTTTGGTGACCAAGGGACGAGAGGACACATATAACACTATTCTTAGACTAGTGATGATACTAGACCTTTCTAGTAACAATCTTTCTGGACAGATCCCAAATGAGCTGATGGAGCTTCAGGCATTACAGTCGTTGAATTTATCAAGAAATCAATTGACAGGAAGGATCCCAGAGAAGATTGGTGACATGCAAGACCTTGAATCTTTTGATGTATCTCAAAACCAACTTTCTGGCAAACTTCCTATGAGCTTGTCAGTCTTGAGTTTCTTGAGTAGCTTCAATGTGTCGTACAACAATTTCACCGGAAGAGTCCCATCAAGCACACAGCTTCAAGGTTTCGATGAGTCCAGCTTCTTTGGCAACCAACTCTGTGGAAAACCGCTCACAAAGAGTTGTGAGGCAGCCTACAAGGTACCTGATCGAGACCCACAAGGTGGCTTGGCATCAAATGGAACAGATTGGGGCTTGGTTATTAGCATGGTGGCTGGATTTGTTGTTGGTTTCTGGATTGTCTTGGCTCCATTGATCGCCAGTACCACATGGAGGATTGCTTATTTCCGTTTCTTGAGAAATCTATGGTATATGTTTTATGATTTTATTTGTAAGTATTGTTGTTAATATGTTTCCTAAGTGAAGAAGAAGAATGTCATGATGTTGTAATATTATGTTTTTAAGTTTCACTATGAATAAATGACTATTGTTTTCTTAATAAAGTATGAACCTTGCTTCTTGAGCAGCTTTGTATGGCTCAACTATAACTGTTTTAGGATTATATTTGGGTTCTTGATGATAATTACTTTCATATGTATGTTTGTGTATCCATTCTTGGTTGTTTGGGTTTTCATGTAGGTATATATGGCAAGGATGTTGGGAATGGAAATGGATTTTTTTTTTTCTGTAAACTATTGGCTCTCTTTTTTCCCTAAGAAATCTTAGACTATAATAATTGATCTAGAATTGAAAAGAAATAAGAAAGAATTGAAGTAAAACTATACAATGTTTGATAAACAAGTAAAACTATTATATACTTAGAGCAAACAAAGAATCAACAAAGAAACTATTACATATTTAAACAAACAAAGAATAAACATATCTTATCACTGATTTCTAGTTTTCCCTCTTATTGCTCACCATTATTTGTGTTATACAGAGCTACCTTTCAAATCATTTTCAAACAGGAACTACCACATAAAATAAGAAGAAAATAAAAATCTACAAAACCCACAAATGAAAATTAAAATCATTTTGTGCCATGGTCACTTCCATGAAGAAGCGTATGCGCGTTTGTTGTTATGGGGAAAGGACCCCCACTAAAAAATTGGGGGTTAGGATCCGCTAAAAAAAATTAAACAAACAAATTTTCTTATGTAGAAATCATTTTTTTTTTAAAAAGTTTTATCATTGTTTCTCCTCAGTATTTTTTTTGTTTGGATTTGGATTTTAAATTCAATGCAATCTCAGCATGTTTGGTTTGTAGATTTGCTTGAATTTGAGATCCTAGTATCTTTTTTTGAAATCATTTAAATATAGGATTTTAAAATCCTAAGAGGGTAGCTAGAATGAAATTTTGTATGATTTTTATATAATAATGTTTAAAAGTATGGTTAAAATAAAATATTTTTTTTAAGAGGTATCCCAGACCACATTGGGCTCAGACTAATCCTCGGCAATTTTGAGTGGTATTCAAGCTCTTATTTTTGCAACTTTAGCCACGGCTTATATAGGTGAATCCATGGAGGGCTCCCCCCGGACCGCCCGGTTGGTCTCATTTTATAATACCTCGGGAGCTAATCCTCGGCAATTTTGAGTGGTATTCAAGCTCTTATTTTTGCAACTTTAGCCGCGGCTTATATAGGTGAATCCATGGAGGGCTCCCCCCCGGACCGCCCGGTTGGTCTCATTTTATAATACCTTGGGAGCTAATCCAGTTGTTGTTCCCCTCCCAAGGGCAGGGGGCCGAAGCCCGACTGCAACAATCAAAAGCATGATAGCTTGTGTGAATGTCCCATTCAAAGCACGATCATTATTCATAATATTCTAAACGACACGGTCAAAAAGGAAAAGCATATCTGAAATGAGAATTGAAAGTCATTATAGTGGAAGGTCCAATAATGAGAATTTGAAAACAAAATTCCACACATATTTATCTACGTTTTAATGATTTCTTTTTGTTATTATAACCAAAAATTTTAACAAATTAATTGATTTAGAAGTAATTAAATGTGTAAAAGTCAACAACCACATATTTATCTACCTTTTAATTAAAAAAAATTATTATAAATATGGGTAAAACTCTAAAAATAAACAAATGCAAAGATAAAATAAGATGGAAGCTGGTTGAACACATGAAACTTAAAAAGTAAGATGAAGTTATAAACACTCAATTCTTTTCAATAGATCGATGGTTTGTAGAACACGCAAAAAAATTAGTGTACAACTGAAATAAACAAGGGATCAAAATAAACAACACTGCCTTAAACTTAATACAACGATTTAATTTCCAATGTTAAAAAGACATAAATACTGTATAACATAAAGATTATGTTTAATAGTTATCGAGAGAGAGTTTTTATAGTATCACCAACAAATTATCTAAAACTAGAAAAAAAAATTCACCTTCTTCCTCTCTAAGAGTGAAAAGATGAAGGTCTTCAAATTTAAGAACTCTTCAAAATAATTACATATAAAAGAGATTATTTTCTACTATCCCTACAAATCAAAAGCTTTAAATGTATAAGAAAAAGAAATAACATTTTATGAAAAAACTAAATATATTATTATTATTTAGTCGATTACCGTATATGAACACCAAGACTATCAATTTTGTATTATGAAATATGGAACCCACATATTCTTACACGGGTGTGTACGCACGTGCCTAGGAAGACCAAGACTATCATATTTTCCTATTGTGGGACACACATAGTTTTCTATAATTTAGTGGTATTAATGCATTTACAAGTCATAAAAATCCAATGGACCATATGAACAACATATTTGACCCATTATAATATAACTAGCTAGAAAAGTATATCTCTTTCTTACTTACCAGGTAAGCAAGGATGATATCTCCTGCCATTAATCCATTTTGATAGCTTATAATGCTAATCCGTGAGGTAAAAATAAACTTATACATGTATGCATAGCTAGGATCGTGTAAGAAGTGTACGAAGTGCTTTTAAAACTTAGATCACTTTCAATCAAATACCCTCCCACGAATTGTAGCTTAAAAGGGAATTGATCTGGTGCATCTTATCTCGGTGCATCTCATCCTATTATTTGTCTATTTCTCATTCAACGGTTGATAATCACCTCTCAGGCTTCTTATCAAATTTAACACTTCTCACGGGTACCTAACCCTATGTGTGTGTTCATTGAATGAGAAATGAAGGTGTGTGGTCATTGAAAAAAAGGAAAGAAAGTACTTGAAAAATGGGACTTACAATACCCCACCTTAAAAGTCCTTTTTTGAATTATAAATATCGATAGATTCTTTATATTATTCATCATCAATCATCAATGAACATGAGTTCTTCAGACTACTTTTGCCTACTCCTTCTTATGTGCTCATTTCCCTTCTGCTTATCTACTAATAACAAGAGCGGTGTATTATGCATGGATGTTGAGAGACAAGCACTTCTCTGGTTCAAGCACGGTCTCATCGATCGTGTAGGACGACTTGCTTCTTGGGTCGATGATGAAAAAGAATGTTGCAAATGGGCAGGGATTGTTTGCGATAATGTTACTGGTCATGTTCATCAGATTCGTCTTCGTGGAGTCAATGGGCATTGTCATCTTGATTACGACAAAACTCCCAAAGAACTTCAAGCAGCCACAAACCAAATGTTGGGAGGGGATTTAAGTTCATCCTTGCTCAATCTAAAGCAACTCAAGCATCTAGACTTGAGCTGCAATGACTTTGCAGGGATAGGAGTTCCTAGCTTTATAGGTTCCCTCGGAAACTTGAGATATCTTAACCTCTCAAGTTCTAAATTTGGTGGAACTATCCCTCCTCAACTAGGGAATCTTTTGGAATTGCAAGTCCTATGTCTTGGAAGTTTTTATGATCGAAGTAATGGATTTGAATCAACTAGCATGTTGAACATGCATTGGTTGTCAAGTCTACGTTCGCTGCATCACCTGGATATGAGCTACATGGACCTAAGCAAAGCAATCGATTGGCTTCAGGTGATAAACACCCTCCCTTCTTTGGTCGAACTACATCTGTCTTATTGTCAACTAGTGGATATACATCCATTTGTTCCTCGTCTTAATATAACATCCCTTTCCATACTTGACCTTTCTGGTAACTATTTTGATAACAGTTCTGTGCCACGGTGGGTTTTTAGCATAACAAGTCTAGTTTCATTGGATTTAAGTGACTGTAATTTCCAAGGCCCTATTCTTGGTAGTACAGATAGCTTCCGTAACTTGACTGCCCTCAAGTTGCTTCACGTCTCTGGGAACGGTTTCATGACCTCTTCGACAATATTAAAGGCATTGTCAAGTATAGGTGGTAATCTCATTTCTTTAGAGATGAGTTATTGTAATGTTTTGAGTTCAGATCTAGTTGCACTTCATAACTTGACTTTCCTTCTTAACCTCGACCTATCGCAAAACCAGCTTACCAACACAATTCCTAAATCATTGGGTAATTTTTGCAACTTGAGACGCGTGAATATGGCAGGTAACAACTTTAAGAATATTAGTCTTGCAATCTTTCTTGAAAGTTTCTTGGAGTGCAAATCCACAAGCTTGGAGTCATTATCCCTTGAACACTCCCAATTATCTGGTCATTTACCTTATTCAATAGGAAGATTGTCTTTTCTGAGGTCGTTATCTTTGGGTGAGAACTTTATTTCCGGTTCAATTCCATACTCAATTGGAAGTTTGTCATCATTGGAGAAGTTAGATCTAGAGAATAACCAACTGAATGGCAGTGTTCCAGATAGCATCGGTCTACTTTCGAAGTTGGATTATTTAGATATATCTTATAATCTGCTGACCGGTGTCGTGTCGGAAACTCACTTTGACAAACTAGATAGATTGAAAGTCTTAGTAGGAGACGACAACAACTTAACCTTAAAACCACGCGTTGAAAATTGGATTCCCTCTTTTCGGCTGCGGACATTGAGTTTGAGTTCTTGGGATTTAGGGCCTCAATTTCCTTTGTGGCTGCAGTTGCAAAGGGATTTAACTTATCTGGATATCAGCAACACAAAAATTTCATCAGTTATCCCCGAGTGGTTTTGGAGATCTATCCCCGATATACAAAGTTTATACATGTCAGAAAATAATATTCAAGGAAGGTTGTTTGGCATCCCTGCAACACTTACAGATATCGGCTTAAGTTCTAACAACTTCAGTGGGCAATTACCAGAACTCTCAAAAAGTTCATCGGCATATAGTCTAGATCTATCAAATAATTCCTTTGTGGGATCTTTAGGTCGTTTATTGTGTCTCAATGGTGGGAAAAGTCTAACATTTCTTAATCTTGCCGACAATCAACTATCCGGAGTCATTCCTGAGTGTTGGATGAAGTTTCCGAGATTGGATGTCTTAACCTTGCAAAACAACAATCTGTCAGGTGTCATCCCAAGAACTTTGGGATCTTTATCTTCACTAAGATTATTGAATCTGTGCAGCAACAAGCTCTCTGGAAGATTGCCCGCTTCTTTAAGGAACTTGACGAACTTGGTGATCCTTCAACTTGCGAGAAACGAACTTCTTGGTAGGATTCCAACATGGTTTGGAAGAGAACTCTCAAGTTTGCGAATTCTAAACCTTGGTTCAAACAAATTTCATGGAGATATTCCTCATGAGCTTTGTGATCTTAACGTAATTCAGATCTTGGTCCTTGCTCATAACAATTTGTCAGGAAATATTCCAAGATGCTTCAACAAATTCAGTGTGCTATCGGGAAAAAAGATGACCCCGGATGGTTTGATTTCTATCTTGATGCCTTTTAGGATAGACCGTTGGAATAGTGCCTCCTTGGTGACTAAGGGAAGAGAGGACACATATAGCACTATTCTTAGACTAGTGTTGATACTGGACCTTTCCAGTAACAATTTTTCCGGACAGATCCCAAGTGAGCTGATGTCTCTTCAGGCATTACTGTCGTTGAATTTATCAAGAAATCAATTGACAGGAAGGATCCCAGAGAAGATTGGCAACATGAAATACCTTGAATCTTTTGACGTATCTCAAAACCAACTTTCTGGCGAACTTCCTATGAGCTTGTCAGGCTTGAGTTTCTTGAGTAGCTTCAATGTGTCGTACAACAATTTCACTGGAAGAGTCCCACACAGCACACAGCTTCAGAGTTTGGATGCGTCCAGCTTCTTTGGCAACCAACTCTATGGAAAGCCGCTCACAAAGAGTTGTGAACCCGAAACACCTCATCGAGTCCTACAAGGTGGGGAAGGATCAAATGGAAGAGATTGGGGCTTGGTTATTAGCATAGTGGCTGGATTTGTTGTTGGTTTCTGGATTGTCTTCGCTCCATTGATCGCTAGTACCACATGGAGGATTGCATATTTCCGTTTCTTGATCAATCTATGGTATATGTTTTATGATTTTATTTGTAAGTATTGTTGTTAATATGTTTCCTAAGTGATGAAGAATGTCATGGTGTTGTAATATTATGTTTTTAAGTTTCATTATATGAATAAATGACTATTGTTTTCCTAATGAAGTTCGAACCTTTTATTCCTGATGAACATTAAAGGCATGTGCCGGTTGAATCTTACTTCTTGTGCAGTCTTTGTGTCTACCTCAACTATAATTGTTTGCAAGAATGAAATAGGGTCTTAAATCCATTCCAATCTAATGTTTAGAAAACCCAGGATTTCAAGGGATTTGTATATAATAATGTTTGAAAATATGTTAGATACATTTGTATAATTTAATTTTTGGATGTGTAGTCCTCTTAAAAGTTTTGTATCCTTGAGACGTTGCTCACATTTGGTAGGACAGTCCATACCTACACGATTATACTCACTCCATCCATGTTACAACGTGTCCAATTCCGCTTTAAAAAGAAACGTCGTCATACGATTCATTATTGTCATCCTACCCTCCTCGATTACCTCTTCACCCTGAAATGGATACATTTCACCACGCTTTATACTTACGTAAACATGCGGATAATACATTTCACCACGCATGTTTACGTAAGTATAAAACGTGGTGAAATGCATCCTTTTCATGGTGAAAAGGTAATGGAGCAGGAAATAATTAAGATAATGAATTGTATAATGACGTTTCTTTCTAAAGTTGAATTGGACAAATTGTAACATGGATGTAGCGAGTATAATCGTTTAGAGATGGGCTATGCTACCAAACATGAGCAATTTTGCAAAAGATAGTTAGAATTAACTCTTAAGGATACAAAACTTTACCAGGCCTACACATCAAAAATTTGAATTATGTTTTATTTAATTGATTATTAGAAACATATATTATATAAAAGCTTTACCAGGCCCAATTTAAAACATCAAATAATTTTGACATATAATTATATATTTCTATTCGTGATTGCATAATATTAGTTATATATAAGCTATATATAATGAATAAAATGATTTTGTTATTTTTAGTTTTTTGATATTTTTATTTTTATCAAATCTATTAAATATTAAGAGATAAAATTAATTAATACATTCGTGCATGGAAAAAATTCTATGATGTCATTATATGTTAAAAGATAAAGACCACAAATAGAAAAGAAATTAAAACTTATTGTTGGTGGTGATCTCTAAAGTATATTGGTTTTAGTTATAACTATATATTTATTTATAGAACATATTACAAGTGGATCTTTCTAAATCAATATTATTGATTTGTGTGCATATATACTATATATAATATTAAGAATTACTATATTATATGTCCCAATAACAAGTATGTATATTTCTTGCTAGATTAAAGAAGAGAAAATGACCAACCATAATTAACCAACTAATCTCATTGTCTTGTTATGATAAACGGATTCTCATAGGAAGAGAAAACGATCAACACAACTTAGCAAGAAGAAGAAGAAGAAGAAAACAACTGTTGATTAATCATCCAAATAACTGGTCATCGTTCAAGATGATGATTCAAATATGTACCCATTTAAGAACCCAAAAACCGTTTCAAAAGACTATGGAGCGAGAAAGACGAAATAACGCTCTTGAAAGCGTTGAAGCAACAAAACATCCAATCGAACATGACGTGGTTGTTTAATTCTGTCAAGCCATTATTGGAGGAAGACGTATCCATAATTCAAACGAGTGATAAACTTCGAAAACTGAGGAATTGGTTTAAAAACAATACAATGGATGTGGCGCGTTTAGAGGGTCATGAGGCCAACAAATGCGAAGGAAGTAGTAGCTGTTGCTGATGATCATGATGATGATCCAAGGAGCAAGAGGAATTAGAGGATTATTGAAAATAATTTCTGGACTAATTTTCCTCATACGGATTTAAAGCTGTAAAATATGTATCGATTGGTAATGTGACAGATGAAGGATATTATACGATAACGTGGTTGTTGATGAAGTATATTTCTCAAGATGAGTTAAAGGCCATGGAACAAAGATGGGTTGACCATTTTATTGAAGAAATACAAGTCATAGCACCAAAAAGAATGCTACAAACCCATCCGTGAGTAGCATTTTTGATAGATGCTGCTTATGGAGGTTGACCATTTTGAAAGATGTTCCTTCTTCTATGAGTAGCATCCTTTTGGTTGCTATGACATGTATCTCTTCAATAAAATGGTAACCCATTTTTGTTTCACAGCATTTAACTCATCTTCAGAGATAAACTTCATCAACAACCTCTTTGTCGTATAATATCCTTCTTGCGTCAGATTACCAATTGGATATAGATTCTGCAGCCCTCAATCCGTATGGGGATAATTAGCCCAAAATTTATTTTCAGTCCTCCTCTGATTCCTCCTACTTCTCGGATCATCATCATCAGCAGCAGCAACTCCTCCTCCTCCTCACAGTTGTTGGCAGAATTTGTGAACTTTGGCCTAATGACCATATAAACACGGCACATCCGTTGTATTGTTTTTAAACAAGTTCTTAAGCTTTCGAACCTTATCTCTTATTTGACTTTGGTATACATCTGCCTCCAATAATGACATAACATACTCAAACAACCCAGTCATGCCTGACTGGTTGTTTTGTTGCTTCAACGCTTTCAAGAGCGTTATTTCATCCTTCCCACTCCACAGTTTTTGAAACTGCCTTCGGGTTCTTCGATGGACACATAATCTGAATCATCGTCTTCAACAATGACCGGTTGTTTGGATGATGAATCAACAGTTGTTTTCTTTTTCTTTTTCTTGCTTAGTTGTGGTGATCGTTTTCTCATTCTATGAGAATCCATTTCATCACAACAAGGCAATGCAATTAGTTGGTTATCATCGTTAGTCATTCTTTCTTCCTAGCTCTAGCAAAAAATATACTTGCTATTGAGACATAATAAATCAATTATTTCCATATTTACGTTTGTGTTTTCATCCTTGGTTTTTTGGGGTTCTCATGTAGGTATGGCAAAGATGTTGGGGATTGAAATGGATTTTTTTTTCTGTAACAATTTGTGGGAAATGTGAATTAAAGTTCTCCTAAGCTTTATGTTTGTAATTAACTGCATATTATTATAGCTTTAATTTAAATTTGCTTATTGTTTGAATATGTCTCCATTTAAGAAACTATTGTAGTTCATACTTTTTTTGTTGTCTTCTTCCATAAAGCCTATTTGGGTTTGTGTGTTCCATCATCAACCCTATTGGCTCTCTTTTTTCCCTAAGAAATGTTAGACTATGATAATTGATCTTCTCTTATAAGCAGAAGCAACAATAACTAACTTCAGGAATAAAAAAGAAGATAGAATTGAAGCAGTAAATTACCAAGTTCTATAAGAAACAAAAACATCAAACACAGTCCTATGGCTTAGGTATTATGTTGCACTAGGAGTGACCAAATAAGCAAAAGCAGCAGCAATTAACTTCTAGAATCGATAAACGAAAGGAAAGACTTAAAAGCAACAAAATTAGCATTTGAAATTGTAATCTTCTTAATGATATTATTGGAACGAAAACCCGGCCTGACCTTGTCAAGATTACCCTGTATTTAATGGGAATAAGGCTATTAAAGTCCCATATTAGTTTTCATCAAGGCAAGTATATAAAGAAACCATCTAACCACTAGGTTTAATTGATAAACGAGTGTTTGTAGTTGGATTTCTTTGTATCGTTGCCCAGATGAAAACCAATATGGCCTTTTAAGGCTGCGTTTGGTACATGGGACAGGACAAGATGGGACAAAACTCACTGTCCCACGTTTGACACCACATGGGACATAAGTAAAAAACAGAAGTACACAAAGTTCTTTTCCATATGTTCAAGGAACCACTAAGTTTACAAAAGAGTATTTGGTTAGTTGGATTTCTTTGTATTCTTGCCTAGATGTAAACTAATATGGGCCTTTAGTAGTTCTGTTTCCATATATACAGGGTAATCTAGATCAGATTGGGCCAGGTTTTCATCCTAATAAAGTCAAACAAACTATATTTTGAATGATTGTTGTCAAAGCAAATCATGTAAGACAAAAATACTAGTAAGAATCAAGTAAAATCAACTGAAATAGACATGTTTTAAGTATTTGGAACTACCACATTCATACTAGAATCTACCTTTTAGTTTGTTGAGCACACAATTAACTGCATGAGGATTTAGATGTTCGAACATGCCCTTCGTATCTCACAAGGTTGTAGCCGGTATGGTTCTACGAAAGAAATATCAATGAACAAGATTACAAACATCATCCGACTTAATTGAATTCAGAAGTTTATGCCTCAATATAGCATTCATATACATTATACATCTTTCATTGTGCACGTGAGAACAACCGAGAGCGCGCTTCACGTGGCGTATTCAGTCTAAACAATCATGTTTTATTCCGCCATAATACACTGAATATGCCACGTGGCGCGCGATCAACTGTCTTCACGTTCTCAATGAAATTTGAGTTTGCAGCTGAAATTTCGTGTGTGTATATATATATATATATATATATATATTGTTTTCTTTCCCCAATGATAAACACCAAAACTACACTTTATAATATGGATCACCAGCAGACACATATATAATAATATGGATACATTAAGAAGAAATTAAGTTCCATGGTTACATATTTTGAAGAATTTAAACTCCATCATAATCCAGATTTCATGTTAAATCAGTCTGTTTTTCTTCAATTTAATTTAAACACAGAACAAAAAAGAATAAAATCGAGAAATTAACTAACCTCATATATGCAATCGATCATCTGAATCTATCACAATCATAAACCCTAATTTTATCAAGAACTGGAAGGAAATAAGACCAAAATCGAAATAAGAACTTAATCTTCATGTTTCATAAACCCCCTATTTATAGGTTTTGTCAATTTTGTTTATTTTGGAGGTAAATTTCAGAATCGGGCCCATTATTAAATAACGCTTTAATTATGGAAAGTAAATACTACGTACTAATCGTAAAATATAAAGAAAATTGAAAAGGTATAAATTTAAATAACTATTAGATAAATATGAAAATCAATTATTTGATTATGGTAATTATTAGAGAGCATCTTTTAACAAAACGTGTAATAGAGGAAAACAGATATTTGATTTCCTGTTATTGAAAAAGATACTTTAGATCTTTTATAAAAAAAGAAGATTTACCTAAGGCCATCCGCTATGCATCGGTAGGGAGGGCCGGTACCTCCCCTTACCGCCGGTGCACACCATTGTGGGTGACCGGTATGGGGACCGGTACCCTCTCCATCGATGTGGCACTACCGGTCTCATCTCTCTCTCTCTCTCTGCCTTTTTTTCTTTTTTTTTAATCAAATAATTAGTGAGGGGTATGAGGGGTACGATAGTGGATGAAAGGTATGAAGTTGGTAGGGTAGTGGTAAAGTTGATGTGACAGCTGATGTGGCAACAGTTATGACAGGTACCACAGGTACCATAAAGGATGGCCTAAATATGGAGAACTCGTAAAATAAATATTCAGATGGAAAAAAATATTTTATTATTTTTGTCAATAAAAATCTTAAGATATAAGTATAACTGTAATTGAGAAATCTCATAAAACCAAATATAAAGTTTTGATTTTTAAAGATTTGAAAATAAAATGCCAATTAGTCAAAGTGAAAGTGTGAAACTAGTTTTGGACTTTGGTAAGTTGGATTTTATTTACTTGGTCAATATTTAAGATATTTTGTAATTTTGATCATAAATAAAACTTAATTATAGTATATTTATTTTGAGGATACAATAATTCAATGTTACCCAGTATAATCAATTGATAAATCTAGATTTAAATATCATAAAGAAAATATTATGTTGTTTTAAATTATACAAAATATAGAAAGTATCATCAAAATTAATTTCGGACAGATTTTCCCCATAATTTCCATTAACTAAACAAATAAAATCACCAAACTCCAATATATTAATTATTATTAATCTCGAAGAAGATGCTTGTCCACGACCATATAGAGCATATAGTATATACCCAAATCCAACTTCAATCTTCCGTCCATCATGGCAAAATCTAAATAAATGTTTTATTTACAAAAGTCAAAAATTAAGAAAGAAAAATTGAAAATAATAAAATAAATGATCGTAAAAATATTTAAACGAGCATGATTGGTGGTGTATAATTTCCATTATCTTTAACAAAAACTTTAAATATATATAATTGCGAACGTGACGACCATTAGTATCATCGTAATATTCAGACTGTATGAATAAAGTTTTATTCAGACGTCGATTCGGATGCCAAGTAGCACGATTTTATTGGTCCTCACGTTCATAATAAAAGATGAGTTCACATTTAAACTTTTCTCCATATATATAGTTCATATTTCCTATGAGTTATTACAGAAAAGAAAATTTCCTTTTCAATTCCAACATCCTTGCCAATTGCCATACCTTCATGAAAACCCCAAGAAACCAAGGATGAAAACACAAACAAACATAAATATGAAAATAATTATCATCAAGAACTCAAATATAATCTTAAAACAAGTACACTTGAGGTATACACAAAGACTGCTCAAAAAGTAAGATTCAAACATCACAGGCCTTCAATGTTCATCAGGAATAAAATAAAGGGTTTAGTTCCCCAAAATGTATCCAACTTGTCACCTTTTGCTATTGTATGTATTGTACTTCAAAAATTACCATTTAATACATCAAAGTTTCAAAATCTACCATTTCATGTATCATGAAACTTGTTTAGCAGGTAGCCGGTCCTCTCCTCCGGTCATCATCTCCGGTCATCTTCTCCGACGAAGTCCAGCCATTTTTTCCGGCGAAGTCCAATAATCTTCTCCGACGAACCCTTTTTTCCATCAAAAACCCATCTTCCTTCGTCTCCTTCGAACTTCTCCTTGTTCCTACACCACATTCGTACCCTTCTGTTACCCTCTCACTACTCCGATGAACACCCCCACCCTTCTGTCGCCGGAGAAAATGGTCACCGAAGAACACGTCGGAGAAGATGGTGGTCGTCAGGGTAAATGGTGGTCGCCGGAGAACATACCGGAGAAGATGGAAGATGGTGGCTGCCGAAGAACAAGAAGGTCGAAGCCGGTGGTCGCCGGAGAACGCGCCGAAGAGGATGGTGGTCGTCGGAGAACACGTCGAAGAAGATGATGGTGGCCGAAGAACTCGCGCGGAGAAGATATTGGTTGCCGGAGAACTCATCGGAGAAGATGGTGGTCGTCGGAGAACTCGCCGAAGAAGATGGTGGTCGCCGGAGAACTCGTCGGAGAAGATGGTGGTCGCCGGAGAAGATGGTTACCTGTTAGTAACCTACTATCAAAGGTCATGATGCACTAAATGGTAGGTTTTGAAACTTTGATGTATTAAATGGTAATTTTTGAAGTAAAATACATACAATAGCAAAAGGTGACATGTTGGATACATTTTGGGGAACTAAACCCTAAAATAAAAGGTTCATACTTTATTTATTAAGAAAACAATAGTCATTTCTTCAAAGTGGAAACTTAAAAACATAATATTACAACATCACTTAGGAAACCTATTAACAACAATACTTACAAATAAAATCATAAAACATATACCATAGATTTCCCAAGAAACCGAAATAAGCCATCCTCCATGTAGCGCTGGCGATCAACGGAGCCAAGACAATCCAGAAACCAGCAACAAATCCAACCACTATGCTAATAACCAACCCCCAATCTCTTCCATTTGATCGTTCACCACCTTGTAGGTCTTGATCAGGTACTTTGGGTTCACAACTCTTCGTGAGCGGTTTTCCACAGAGTTGGTTGCCAAAGAAGCTGGACTCATCGAAACTCTGAAGCTGTGTGCTATGTGGGACTCTTCCGGTGAAGTTGTTGAACGACACATCGAAGCTGCTCAAGAAACTCAAGTCCGACAAGCTCGTAGGAAGTTCGCCAGAAAGTTGGTTTTGAGATACGTCAAAAGATTCAAGGTCCTTCATGTCGCCAATCTTCTCTGGGATCCTTCCTGTCAATTGATTTCTTGATAAATTCAACGACTGTAATGCATGAAGCTCCGTCAGCTCGACTGGGATCTGTCCGGAAAATTTGTTACTAGAAAGATCCAGTATCATCACTAGTTCAAGAATAGTGCTATATGTGACCTCTCGTCCCTTAGTCACCAAGGAGGCACTCCAACGGTCATCCCTAAAAGGAATTACGTTAGAAATGAAACCACCCAAGGCCATCCTTTTCCCCGATAGCACACTGAATTTGTTGAAGCATCTTGGAATATTTCCCGATAGATTGTTATGAGCGAGGACCAAGATCTGAATTACGTTAAGATCACATAGCTCATGAGGAATATCTCCGTGAAATTTGTTTGAACCAAGGTTGAGAATTCGCAAACTCGAGAGTTCTCTTCCAAACCATGTTGGAATCCTACCAACAAGTCCGTTTCTCGCAAGTTGAAGGATCTCCAAGTTCTTCAAGTTTCTTAAAGAAGCTGGCAATCTTCCAGAGAGCTTGTTGTTGCACATGTTCAATAAACCGAGTGAAGATAAAGACCCCAAAGTTCTTGGAATGAGACCTGAAAGATTGTTGTTTTCCAAGTTTAAGACTTCTAAAACCGGCCACTTCATCCGACACTTGGGAATGACTCCGGACAGTTGATTGTCGGCAAGATTAAGATAGGTTAGATTTTCCCCACCATTGAGACACAACAAACCACGTAACGATCCCACAAAGGAATTATTTGTTAGATCCAGGATATCTGCCGATGAACTTTTTGGGAGCTCTGGTAATTGCCCACTGAAGTTGTTAGAACTTAAGTCGATAACTTGAAGTGTTGCCGGGATACCAAACAGCCTTCCTTGTATATTATTTCCCGACATGTATAAATCTTCTAGATCGGGGATAGATCTGAAAAACCACTCGGGGAAAACCGACGAAATCTTCGTGTTGCTGATGTCCAGAAAACTTAAATCCCTTTGCAATTGCAGCCACAACGGAAATTGAGGCCCTAAATCCCAAAATCTCAGCCTCAACGTCCGCAGCCGGAAAGCGGGAATCCAGTTTTCAACGCGTGGTCTGAAGGTTAAGTTGTTGTTGCTTCCTACTAAGACTTTCAATCTACCTAGTTTGTCAAAGTGAGCTTCTGACACGACGCCCGTCAGAAGATTATAACCTATATCTAAATACTCCAACTTCGAAAGTAGACCGATGCTATCTGGAACGCTGCCATTCAGTTGGTTATTCTCTAGATTTAACTTCTCCAATGACGACAAACTTCCAATTGAGTATGGAATTGAACCGGAAATAAAATTCCCACTCAAAGATAATGACCTCAGAAAAGACAATCTTCCTATCGAATCCGGTAGATGACCAGATAACTTGGATTCATCAAGGAACAATGACTCCAAACTTGGGGATTCGCACTCAAGAAAACTTTTAAGAAAGTTCGTAAGACTGATATTCTTAAAGCTGTTAAGTGCCATATGTACATGTCGCAAATTGCAAAGGTTACCCATTGATTTAGGAATTGTTTCCGTAAGCTGGTTTTGCGATAGGTCGAGGTTAAGAAGGGAAGTCAAGTTATGAAGTGCAACTAGATCCGAACTGATCAAAACATTAGAAAATTTAATCTCTAACGAAATGAGATTACCACCTATACTTGACAATGCTTTTAATACCGTCGAAGAGGTCATGAAAGCGTTCCCAGAGACGTGAAGCAACTTGAGGGAAGTCAAGTTACGGAAGCTACCGGTACTACCAGGAATAAGGCCATGGAAATCACACCAACTTAAATCCAATGAAACTAGACTTGTTATGCTAAAAACCCACCGTGGCACATAACCGTTATCAAAATAGTTATCAGAAAGGTCAAGCACGGAAAGGGATGTTATATTAAGACTAGGAACAAAGGGATGTATATCCGGTAGTCCACAATAAGGCAAATGTAGTTCGACCAAAGAAGGAAGGGTGTTTATCACCTGAAGCCAATCGATTGCTTTGCTTAGGTCCACGCCGCTCATATCTAGGTGATGCAACAAACGTAGATTCGACAACCAATGCATGTTAAATACGCTAGTTGATTCAAGTCCATCACGTATATCATAAAAACTTCCAAGACAGAAGACTTGCAATTCCGAAAGATTCCCTAATTGAGGAGGGATAGTTCCGCCAAATTTGGACTTCGAGAGGTTAAGATATCTCAAGTTTTCGAGGGAACCTATAAAGCTAGGAACTTTTATCCCCGCAAAATCATTGCAACTCAAGTCTAGATGGTTGAGTTGCTTTAGATTGAGCAAGGATGAACTTAAATTCCCTCCTAGCACATGGTTTGTGGCTTCTTGACGTTCTTTGCGAGTTGAGTCGTAATCAAGATAACAATGGCCGTCGGCTCCACGAAGATGAATCTGATGAACATGACCGGTAAAATTATCACAAACAATCCCCGCCCATTTGCAACATTCTTTTTCGTCATCGACCCAAGAAGCAAGTTGGCCTACACGATCGATGAGACCGTGCTTAAACCGGAGAAGTGCTTGTCTCTCAACATCCATGCATAATACATCACTCTTGTTATTAGTAGATAAACAGAAGGGAAATAAGGACATAAGAAGGAGTAGGCAAAAGTAGCTTGAAGAGCTCATATTCATTGATGATTGATGATGAATAGAATAAGAACAGATCAATATATAATTCAGAAATGAAATAAGGACATTTAAGGAGGTGGGGTTTCTAATTCGGATTTTCCAAGTAGTTTCTTTCCTTTTTTTCTCCATGACCACACACCCTCGCTTTCTTTAATTAAAACCAGATGACAAGTCCACTTGTATCTATCTATCTATATATGTATGCATATATATTCAAGTGGGGAAGTGACCTCTAGCTGTTTATATGGCTAAGATCAAATTTGACTAGGGGAATAAACGAGCCAACCTCGAACTCGGCTAGTTTCGAGCCTTATGTGTCAAGCTCGACCTCATCAAGTATTTAGCAAGCTCGGCTCAGCTCGAGTTCCACTATTTACCTATAAATCAATAATTAATACTTTTTTAATATTTATGTTTTTTATTATTTTATGTATAATAATAGATTTATTAGTATTCAATATAATTCAATTTCAATATTGTACTATTCACTTGTTTATTTGACAGAATCACGCCATTATTAAATAATGGTTTAGTTGTGGAAAACAAAATACTACTAATCGTAAAATATGAAGAAAAGAATTAAAAAAATATATATCGACAAACATATAGTAATTTAAATAACTATTAAAAAATATGAAAAGTAATTGCTCATTTGATTTTGGAAATTATTAGAGCATCTTTAACAATACAAAGAAAACAGATATTTGATTGCCTAACAAATATTCAGATGTAAAAAATATATTTTATTATTTTTGTCAATAAAAATCTTTGAAAATAACTAAAACTGTAATTGAGAAATCTAATATAATCAAATATAAAATTTTGATTTTTTATTATTATTTTGAAGATTCGTTAAAGATCTCTTAACAGCCTTGAAAAGTAAATGCCAATTGGTCAAAGTGAAAGTTTGAAACTAGTTTTGGACTTTGTTAAGTTGGGTTTTATTTACTTCGTCAATATTTAAGATATTTTAAACTTTGATCATAAATAAAAAATTTAATTATAATAAGTATATTTATTTTGAGATACAATAATTCAATATTACCCGGTAAAATCAATTGATAAATCTAGATTCAAATATCATAAAGAAAATATTATGTTGTTATAAATTACACAAAAATATAGAAAGAATCATTATATATATTTTTGGACGGATTTTCCCCAAGAAGATGCTCTTCCATGACTATATAAAGAGTATATACCCAAATCCAACCTCAATCTTCTGTAAATCATGCAAAATCTTAAAAATAAATGTTTTATTTATAACACTCAAAAATTTAAGAGTAAATTACGGATTTGGTCCTTTGTGGTTTTTTGGTCGGTTTTTACGGATTTGGTCCGTTGATTTCATTAATCGAATTTGTTCCCTACGTATGCATTTTTTTGGATTTGGTCCTATAATATGCGATTTGTTTGGATTTAGTTCTTAAGGTATGCACTTTTTATTGGATTTGGTCCCTGAGAAAGAGACCACCGGAGGACCAAACGCGAAAAAAATGCATACAACAGGGACCAAATCCGTAATTAATGAAGTCTAGGGACCAAATCCGTATCAACCACCAAACAACAGGGACCAAATCCGTAATTTCACTCAAAATTTAAAGACAAAAATCGAAAGCAAATAAATAAGGTATGGTAAAAATATTTAAAACGAACGTGATTGGTGGAGTATAATTTCCAATTTTTTTATCAAAAACTTAAACCAATAAAAAATTGAAATAATTAAAAAAATTAAAGAAAGCTAGCAAGCTAAGTCTGACCTGGAGGTTTTAGGACATGCATGTCATGAATTCTTCTTCCAAACAAGCCACACAGCTCACAACCAACCCATTCTCTAAAACCCTTCTTCTCTTTTCATTGTGTATATAATCACACACACTTCCACGGTGTTCTGTGTGTTTCTGGATCCACACCATTAATGGCGGATCTTGTCATGCCCAAGCTCATAAACCTGTTATCATCTCTCCTCCAAAGGGTTGCTGAATCCAACGATTTCGACCGTCCTTTGAACACGCAGAAGATATCGGTGTTTTACGCGTTGGTTAAGCCGAATATAAGCATTCAGAGGTATCTGGAGCGGATCTTCAAGTACGCCAATTGCAGTCCGTCGTGCTTTGTGGTGGCTTATATTTATCTGGATCGGTTCACGAAGAAACAACCGCTTTTGCCGATCAATTCCTCCAATGTGCATCGATTGCTTGTTACTAGCGTGCTTATTTCGATCAAATTCATGGACGATATGTGAGTTTTCTTTCCAATTCCTTTTTGTGTACGTCTTTGATGCGTACACACAAATTGTTCAAACGAGAACATAGCCAATAAGAAAACACAAGAAATTTTATATTTTAGACCAAAAATCACATGTGATTCAACTGTTTGGCTGGTTTCCATTAAGTCCTGTATACTTTGGACTATATCGATTGATAAAAAATATTGTTTGGAAGGTTTTTTCATAGATGAAAGGAACATGTTTTTAATTTCGAGGCACATGTTTGGAGTAAAACTTAAAGCTCCCCCTAGTCGCTTACTGAATAAGCCACTTTCTATATCATTAAGCCACTGCCAAACAGTAATTATAACTAATTGAATAACCTATAAGTCCCATTAAGCTCATTAAGCCGTTAACAAACTGACCAAGTTTCATTATTCTTGATCTATATATAAGTTTTCACAATTGCTTATATTTTTTTTTATTTTTGGATTAGATGTTATAACAATGCATACTACGCTAGAGTTGGAGGGATATCAACGGCTGAGATTAACCTCCTAGAAGTCGACTTCTTATTCGGTTTGGGGTTTCAATTAAACGTGACACCAAACACATTCCATGATTACTGTACATACCTTCAAACAGAGATGATGATGATGGGATATGCTCCTCTGCGCTCAGCTCCACAGATTCCTACCATAGGCGCAGATCATTGCTCCATCGACGACGATGATTGCCAATCTCAACATCATCATCAACAGCTGGCCGTTTGATGGAGGTGGCAATTAACCGGTGTGGTCGACTCCAGCTAAGGATCTCTGGACAGAAATATGGGTTGACTTTTTTAAGTTTAAAAAAAAAGTCAAACAATTTTTCTTTGTTTAATTTGTCGTGCACTCGTGCTTGTCCAAAGACAAGTCTTTTTATATTGCATGATTAAAAGTTTTGCCTCTTGGATCTTCTCAAAATTCTACACCCCAAATTATTAAAATGAGTTTTTATTATAATTGGATCAAACTAATATATTAAGGGGGCGTTTGGTTCATTTCAGGGAATGGGAATGAAAATGAAAATGAGAATGCAGGAGAATGAGAATAGGAATGAGCATTGCATTGATGTTGTTTGGTTAAACCAATATAATCAATGAAAAATTGCTTCATATTAAAAAAAATATGTTTTACCAACTTGAAAATACAAAAGATGTTTCATTTAACATCCATTGATGGAACAATGCATGGAAAAAAGAACCAAGTAGAAATAAAAGTTTCATTCCCCCCAATTTGGTCAGGAATGAAAATTAATGGATCTGCAGGAAAGATTCCATTATATAATATCAAACCAAACAGCAGTTTTCATTCCCATTCCTGACCCCTCAATACCCCCAACCAAACGCCCCCTAAGTAAATATGTTTTTGTTAGTAATCCATCATATATACTTTAGAATATTTAATTAAACCGAATACACGAAAAAATTACATTTTTACTATAATAGTACATTTAAAATATGCTTAGAAATATATTTGAAAATAAATTTGTAAATAAAAATCGAACCAGGCCGGGCCGGGCCTTGATTTCAACCTAAAAGTATAACCAGTTAAGAACCCCCAAATGGTCCCGATCCAGAGATGGGCGGACCCATTTGGCCACCTCTTCTTATCGGGTCACCAATTTAAAATAGCAAGAACCAAGAATCTAACCTGATAGAAATCTTCAAAAACCTTATCTAACAATTTAAAGAGAAGGCTTTTATACGGTTTAACACGCTACAAGTTAAGAAACGCTAACTAACAATCCATTTTGATTGCTCAGAATTTTACCTGTTAAGGTCAAACATGGATGATTGATTCTTGCTGGTAAAGAATGTGGCAAACCGGCCCCTAAAGTTGAATAAACAATGCTCAAAAAATTACACATGTATTGGTTGTATTAAAATACATGTATCATTCCCCAAAATTTGATAGGATTAAATATTCATTCTCCTTATGAAAAAGCACCAAAAAGATAATTGGTGAACAAATAAAAAAGATTAGAAATACAGTAGATGGGGCCATAGTATTACATCACTTGCAACACATTACGGTTCTTAGAACATGCACGTTTGGCACAACATTAGACTAGGACAAGTCATGACTCGGTGGGTCAAAAATGCAATTTTATTCTGTCCTACCAAAATAGGTGGAACGTAAAACAAGGAGGCGAGACAAGATTGATAAATTACACGCCAATCTCACCTTCTTCTGTTCCACATACCAAACGCACCCCAAACAACATAATCTTTCTTCTTTACAAAGATCATCAGTATATCATCAATTTATATAACATAATACTAGGCAGTTAAACACCATAAATTGGTTCAGAAACAATAGAAACATCTTTGATTAAACCTACTACGCTTTGAATTTTCAAACAAAAATCAACTGTAACAACAGAAAAAGATAACAGCTGATGTAAATTCATAGTATGCTAGCCTCAAACTGAACTACAAAGGTTTCAATACCAAAGCAGACAATGATCCACACAAAGTGGGGTAAGTGCAGAGTCCGAACATCTAAGCTGTACCTTAATATTTTCTTAAATTGGCTTGATCTTGAAATGAAGTGAGATCAGCGAGAATACAAAACACTTTAGATCCTGCAAAATTACAAGTCGAGTTAGAAGCAATTTAAGCACATCTATGAAGTATACAAAATTTCACAGAAATTGATCAAATCAATGTGATAATAACAAACACTCTTGATGGATGTATAACCAAACTCATAGTTCTACGAGATCTTTTTTTCATTTCAACATTCTTTGTTTTATGCCTTGTTTAAGTTGTTTCATTTTACTTCTTTCAATTTTTCTTCTACCTTTTCAAACCAACCCTGGTACAACTTTCAAAGAAAATGGTGTAGTGATAAGAAAGTCATGGAAGGTGCAAAAGGATGAATAACCCACTTTTTAAAAGTTAACCATAAAATAGCATAGTAAGAAGGGGGGGGGGGGGGGGGGGGGGGGGTGAGGAAGAGATATATTTCAGACAATTACCAGAAAGTAGCAATAAAGGATTTAACGAGCAAATGTGCTATTATGGGATAGGAAACGCATGACAGTGATTGGCTAAAGATCATCTTAGACTTCATGTGTTGAGCAATATATTAAATTCTCACTCCACATCATTATTATTAAGGTTGGTGCACTAGACTATCTGAGAAATAAACTGCAATACTTCCTGTTCCTGCCATGTGGAATTTGTGCATGAAGCAAACCAGCAGAAAGATTAGTCACAGATCCTGCTACATATCAACCACTTCTATGAATCAATTGTGAATATTTTAATCACATTTCTAAAGTTTCCATCTGAATTGACTCCTAAACAGACTTTGCAGCCTGCAACTGAACTTCATATCATATCATACTAGAGTTTTCAAAGACAAATATCAACTTAAGACTTCGTTATATACTTATATTCAAATCAGAAAACAGGACCATTTGGAAATTAGGAATCCAGAACATTCTAAGACCAGATTAACAATATCTCCAAACTTCAGATAACACTAAGTAGATGAATATCAAGTAGCATTCACACAACAGTTAAGAATCCAGTAAATCAGAATCCAGAAATGGGACAACTATCAGGCACCATCTTACAACAAACTTCTTGAACATAGCACAATTTAGCCATTTAACATTTAAATGTTGATTGCAAGCTAAAACTGTTATTCGAAAACTAATAACTCTTCTGAACCAGCCTATGTTCAGCCATAATCCTCTCCACTATACACATACAACATACACAGACGTGTGTGCGCGCGTGTGTATATATATATATATATATATAACATAACAAATACACCATATAGCTCAATTTTTTGCAATATCAGTAACAACAGCTAGAGAAATTGCGATTGAAATCAACAACAGAAACTTATCACACACCTGAACGAGATAATAGAAGATCCGGAGTCCTTCCGGATCCTTACTGGTCTGAACATCCATCAGCGACCCAATCTTCGACGTAGTAAACGAAATGTGTTCATTCCCCATCACAATCTCAAGCTCTTGCCGTCCTACTCGATCCGGCTCAGGCCAGTTGTTATCATCTTCCTTCATAATCTACACCACCATTTTTCCTCCAATAATTTCAGTATACACTAACACTATGCATAAATCCACAAATTCAGTATCACATTCATAAAATCTCAACCTCTCAGAATCAATTTCACTAAAACTAACGGAAGTTAACAGATCTTAAATGTTAAACCCTAGGTGGACGTTAAAACCCTAGCAAAGTGCAAATTAAGCTGAAATTGAAAAATAGAGAGATGGAGAACAACTAACGTCGGATTGGGAGACGATACGACGGCATTCTTTGAGGACGGAAGGTGTGAGGAAGACCTCCTTACGAATCATGGTGTCGTTTTTGTAGTTGGAGTTATTGGCGTAACGGAGCTTTCCGTCAGGTCGGAATTCGAACTCCAGAAACTCATGGCCGAACTTCCCCTTGTGCCCTACGTAGTACCTCAGGTAAAACTCGCCGCCGGCCACCGCCGTGCCGTTCTCCTCTTCCGCCATGGTTTTTTCTTCTCTGGTTTTGGAAAGGGGGTTAAAGTTGTAGAAGGTAGACATATTAGTATTTGCTTTTTGGTCCCTGTACTGCAAATGAAATAAACTTTTGAGACTAAGGTCGAACCAGGTTAAACAACGAACGAGTACCACGAACATAAGCGCGTACATGTTCCTGAAGGTATCAGGGAGTCCACAATCCGCCACTCTTATCAACAATGTATTTTCATGACCCCCTAATACGGTAAGGCAATGAAGATGGATATCTTGTTTGTAACTGTTTACCAGATAAGAATTTGGTAAACGAGCCCTGAGTTACAACTTTCGTTCATGTGATTTGTTAAAAAATTTGGTTTATGACCATTTGCTTTGGAATTTTTATGACTTTTATTCTTATGATTTGCACTTTGCAATTTATCGGTATATTTCTTCCTGTAATAATTCATGCAGTCAAGTACAAATGACCATATGGACCGAAACAACGGCAAATTGTAAATTATGACGACAAAAATAGCAATAAATCGTAAACCATGTGGAGGAGAGCCGCAATTTCTAAACCATAAAAACAAAAATCATAATATGTTGTTTTAAGTATAACTTTCATTTTTATTTTATAACTCTATTTGTATTTTATATTATGAACTACTTTGCGTTATTATTAATAAAAAAAAGTGTTCCTCCTATGGATATGATGTATGCATATCTTACTGTTACTCAAAGAGATAAAGGAGATACTTTTGTGAAAACACCCAGCTTGCAAAACAAAAACAAAAATGATATAAGTGAGAACAAAGTTTGATCGTAATAGATAAAACTTTAGTGTTTGTTTAACTTTACACAAGAGAAAATGAAGATACAATACAAGGAGCATAAAGAGTATTGTAACGACACAAGTTTCTTAAACAATCCAAGACACAAGACATGTAAAAACCATTAAAATCCGGATTTTAAATCCAACAGGCATGAACATGGCTGAATTAGGAACTAGGGATGAAGGATTATTATTTTTTGAAGATGGGTTAGTGGTGGCGGTAGTAGTGGCAGTGGTAGAATCACCACCTGTCTCTGGCTTTGGAGCTTCAGGTGCAGGTACAGGTGCAAGTGTAGGTGCATGTGCAGGTCCTTCTACCAGCTTTCCATCGACAACAACGTGCAACTTCATTCCAGCATAGCAATGTAGCTTGTTACCACATACGAAATACCTGTCTCCTGGCTTTGTCAAAGCAAATGTTGTGTTCCCAGTACTACCCGGTTGTAGTACATTGGTCGTGTTGCACCGCTGGTAACTATGTTGATTTACCTCTGCCACACTATGACTTGAATCATACTGAAACACTATAAAAGACACAAACAAATGGGTTGTGAAATAAAGAACAGTCCAGACTACTATTGTAACATAACATTGCTTTGAGAAAAAGAGACTGACCAAGAACGTCACCAACAACAAAATGTTTGTCTTGTGCCCATGAATCAACATCAGTGCTTATGTCCCAACCAGAATTGTCACCAACAATGTACGTTGTGGCTCGACATCTAAACACAAAACACAAAGTTAAAAGACCCAAAAACATAATCTTTTGCTTAGCCATTTTTGGTTGATGGCAAGAAAAGGCAAAGTGACTTATGAGGTATATATATCCAATTGGTGGCCCGATAGATCACCTAATTAGTAGAAATTTGATCTTTTTCTTATGTAAACTTTGGTCTAGGGTTGATGGCCCATTCGAAGAAGCATGGGGGTGCGTACATGATTTTACATATATTTTTATATTTTGCCTGTTTTCTTTTTCTTATATTTTTTCAGTAGGGTTTTACAATTAAAAATTATTTTAAACTAAAAGAAGTTATGAGTTAATATTTGCAAATAATATATAATTTTGTTAATTTTATAAATTATTTAATATATTTATTAACATTTTTTGTAATCTTATAAAACTATTTCTATTTCTATTTTATAGAAGAAATTTTATTATGTTACAAATATTAAGTAAATAGTAATAGACAATTAAACATATTTAAAATATATTGTATACAAAATGGTGAATAATTGAATACTTGTAATAGAACGGTACCATATTGTAAACTTATTTTCTCAAAGAAAACACGTCGATGGAAATATTGTATAGTAGCATTTATCCCTTTTGTACACACACACACACACACAGAGAGAGAGAGAGAGAGAGAGAGAGAGAGAGAGAGAACATAGGGAGATTCAAACGAGTGAACCTAACCCCCTATCTATGTGTGTAAAATATGTATGCATGCATGTGCGCGTGTATGAACTCATTTGATCGTGTAGGGTTTATGCAATGTCTTGGCACTATACGTGTGTCACACATTTTTAAGTGTCTTGAACACGCATGTTGAAAGCTAACTTCAACTTATATTTTGTTACTGGAACAAAAATATATAGGACACATAGAGTATTATGACCTTCTAAGCAATTTTGATCGAAGTCGTTTAGAAACTAGCAACGCTGAAAGCAAATTCACACACATGTTTAGGCTCATATTCAATCTCGTCCTAAGCATAACTTGATTGGAACCTGGGATACAACACCCCACCCCACCCCCCCCCCCCCCCCCCCCCTCTTCAACTAGAAGTGATCATTTACAAGCTTAAGTGGGCTATGAGCCACACCTAACATCATTTTCTTGTCTAACAGGCCAAATTCAATAAGCCCAAACACGTTTGTGTGAACTTGAGAACTTGTCCATACTTGTCCTATAAGTAGGCGGGTCTAGCGGATCATATATACTTCCAACCGACTATCATGAAATTCACATGCTATGAGTATGCGTTTCTTCCGGATTTTTTATTAAGGCCTTCCAAGTAACGTTAATTCAATCTCAAACAATATACTTTTATCCGACTACCATGGATTTCACATATCATCCATGAACAAACTGTACTTTTATTTTATCTAAAATCCAAACAAAAGTTGTTCTATATTTATTCAATATAATAGTAACATTTTGCAGCCAATGGCACGTAACTCAGTTGTTAATGGGTGGAGGCATAGTTTGTCGAAAATCGAATTGGTTTTGGGTTCGAGCCCATGACACTCCCATAGCCACAACCGTTTAGTGAGTCAGATTATGCCCTTTACATTATAGAATTGACAGACGATTGTGAGCCGGTTGAATTACCGGTATCAACCTTTTTGTGTAACATTTTGCAAACTAAACTGGGAATGATATATTCAAAGAGAGGAATATGGCAAACACACGTCCTGCCAAATGGACGATCACAGTATGTGGCTAAGAATCGAGAAAAAAAACACATTAGGAAATACGCCACGTGTCACATATCCATAAGTCCATCTATGCCAAATAGATTGGATATGTAATCCGGAGATCCACGAATTCTATCCAGCTTAATATACGTGGGCCCACCCCAACTCCAACAACTTCTATCCGATACGTATTTCTAATATTTATATACTATATCTATATAATAAAATATAAACGCTTTTTTTATATAATAATTCAAAAAACAGTTCATGTTACCATCACCACCACACATCAACCACGCTCTCCATCTCAACTCCTAAATCTCTCTCACCAGCTGAACCAGTTAAGGTAATATGCCGATGAACTTATTGTGATCTTATGTGATAATTTGTGATTTAGATGCCATTGCAATGTGGTAATTTGAGACTGTTTAAGATGAAATCTGTATGTAGTTATGTAAAAAACATTGAACAGTAGTTGATTTTGTTGATTTTTGCTGATTTTTGTGAAGTTGAAGTATGATAATCTGATAACTGTTTAAAATTTCTGCAAGTGTTATCATGATAGCTTAGTTTTGACGCGATAGGGATAATTCTGTGAAATAATTAATTTGGTAGTAGAAATGGAGAAATGCAATGGAGTCGATGTGAATTGTTGATTGATTATTGATCAAATTTTGTTTAATTACAATGAAGTATGAATCTGTAACACATCATGAGGACTTTTGGTAGCATTTTGATGAAGTTTTATGTTCATAGAGGATGATTTATTTCGGAATATGAGGTCTGATTGTAAAGGGATTAGAGTATGATAGAATGTAATGCAACTATAGTTGAAGCTATAAGCTAGGTTAGGGTGGGAGAATAGATTTTGTGGCTTGAAATTGAGTTATGATTTAAGTCATGTTTAAATTAGCATTGACATTGAGCTTGGATAGTAGACTATTGTTGGCTTTATGCACATGAGAATGTTGATTCTGATCATCTTTTATAGTATCTTGCACAAATGAATTCTAAGAGCGACTTACCCCTTTGATCCACCTCAAGTGAATAAAGAGTTTGGTCTTATAGCTAAGAAGTGATATATATTCTTACCTTTCGTCCTGCTATTATAGACCGATGGCATATTGGCGGTTAATTCCTGATTTTTTAAACTTTCTTTAAACATCTTTTATAGTATCATTGTTTTACTTTCTTTAAACATCTTTTATAGTATCATTGTTTTACTTTCTTTAAACATGTATCATTTGTTTGGTTATGCTTATTTGTATTCCTCTTCTGTTTTGGAATTGGCAGAAATTTTAATTAATCTCCAGGAAACCTCTGAAGACCTATTCAGCAATTCTGTTGCTTAGTCATGGTTGCTGTAAAACGACTTTCCGAGAGGATGTGATTCTGTTTCTTGTAAATTGACAAACTCCACATATATGATGTCTACAACTGCAGTTACTGGACTAAGAGCAGGAAAAAGGTTATTGGGTTCATCACCTTGTTACTCTGATGTCAGTGAAAAGCTGACCTGCAGTAGCAATCTTGTGTTCATATCTGTCCCAACTACGAATTTGATCACTTCAAAAAGTCACCCAACTTTAGCCATGGTTCTATATACAGCCGGGATACTCATTCCGTCAGAGCTCTTAAGGAACATGTAGATACCGCTTTAGATGTTCCGAGTACAGACCAATGGGCTCAGAGGTTTGATCATCTGGATGAGGAAGTCTCCGATTCAGATCATGAGCTTTCAGTTGAAGCTATGCTCTTATTACATAAGTCTTTGCTGGAAAAGCAGTGGACCCTTTCAACGGAGAGGACAACTACAAGTACTCCCACAAAGAGAAACAGCAGAAAGGTGCATGTAACTGGTTCAGGGGTATCTGCTCGAAGGCGTCGAATAGATGCTCAAAATAAAGCACCAAATAGCAATTATTCTGTAAATCAAGTTAGTGGGAGTAGACAGTTGAGATCCATAATCAGTCCGGAACTCCTTCAAAATTGTCAAAGAGGATATCTTAAAGGTGTAAGAAATGAAGCGTTGCTTACTCATTCAGAGGTGGTTGCTCTATCGGAAAAGATCAAAATTGGGCTACACTTAGAGGAGGAGAAGTCAAGGTAATGGACTTTCTCAGGGATCATAAGTTTTGTCTTTACACTCTACCTGCACTTCCCAAATCTTATGATCAAAATTTCTCATCATAAAAGTAATCTTCAAATGATTTTTCCTTGAAAGATATATAGATCATATGGGAGTTATAGCTATGTTTTCCTGCATATGTGACATACAGTTATGATCTCTTACTTTAAAGTTAATATATGTGTTTTTACAAGAGATGGAGCGTTCAGCTGTGTGCATTGAATTCTGTAAATAAGAGTCTCCAACCTCAATTGCTAGGAATTTCAGTCACACTAAGGGCCTGTCTGTTTGCTTCTTAATGAGCTTAATGAGACTCACGACTTATTCTATCAGTTATATATGACTGTTTGGTAGTGACTTAACGAAATAGAAAGTGGCTTATTCAGTAAGATTTTAGGGAGGGGCTTTATGCAGAAAGCCAAGTTTTTTCCAAACCTGTCACTCCTAATCAAAAAACACGTTTCTTCCTGTATGAAAAAGCTCTCCCCAACAAAAATAAAATAAAAATCGAGACAGATTAATCCACACAGACAACTTTATCTACACCTTGTATTGCCATCAAACTTACTGGATGTGAATTTTCAGACTGAAGGAAAGATTGGGATCTGAACCTTCAGAGAAGCAACTTGCAACTTCCCTACAGATTTCCCAACTTGACTTGCAAACTAAACAGACCGAGTGCACTTTGGCAAGAGAGAAACTGGCACTGAGCAATGTCCGTCTGGTGATGTCTGTTGCACAAAAATACAAACACATGGGAGCCGACATGTCTGACTTAATTCAGGTAGCTATTGCTGATCTATTAATCTCCACTTCAGGATGTTAGTATAGTCAGCATCCATAACTATGGAATTCTGTTATTCATAATTTGAAGTTGTACTCATGTAGGGAGGTCTAATTGGACTACTCAGAGGGATAGAGAAATATGATTCATCTAGAGGGCACAAGATTTCTACATACGTCTATTGGTGGATACGGCAGGTGAGGATTACAAATACTTTTCTTATATAAATATATGATCGGTTTCAGACTTTCAGTATATGATCACTAATGAGTAGTGGGCTTGAATAGAAACTGGCCTTTGCTATTCGCAACTAAATCTTCTTGTTTACCGACTCATAAAAATGCATATTTCTATGTGGTTGCATAGAGAGTTGATTGCTGTATTTTCATGATTTCCATGCAAGTCATAGTCTTCTTTTAATAGCCTCAATTCTGAATTGCAGGTTTTTTTTATGAAAGGCAGTTACTTGTGCCTCTTAGAACTGTAGTTCTTTATGAATATGGTTTAGTAGGCATATTGAAGAGTTACATAACATGGGTAGAGCTGTATTTGCTTACTTTATATCTTTTTCATGTCAGGGTGTCACGAGAACTTTCTTTGAAAATTCTAAGACCCTTAGATTGCCTACTCACTTGCATGAAAGACTTGGTGCAATCCGAAATGCCAAGTCCAAACTAGAGAGAAAGGGAATCACTCCATCAATTGATGTAAGTTAAACACTACAATTACTTGAAATGAATGCCAATTGTTGTATTTATCTCAATTACAGAAATAGAGTCCTTTATGAACTTCTCTAGCTCTATCTCTGGCCTTTTCTCCATTCTTTCTTACTATATGTATTTTCTTATGTTCTACTGTTTTTTTTTCCACTTTGAACCTATAGAAAATTGCGGAAAGCCTGAAGATGTCGAGAAAGAAAGTTACAAATGCCACCGAGGTACTAAAAGTATTTGACAAACTTGTAATCACATTTCTTCCATGTTCTTAATATTAAATGACTCTGGATGTAGGCAGTCTATAAAGTGTTCTCACTTGATAAGGAAGCTTTTCCATCTTTAAATGGTCTTCCTGGAGATACACTTCACTGTGTAAGTTTTAGTTAATTGGAGCAATGAAATCACTGCCACCCTTTTTTTGTTATATTTTTTTGACTTCTGTTCTGTAATTGATGCAGTACATTGCAGATGATTCCCCACAGAACAACCCATGGCATGGAGTAGATGAGGAGGCTCTCAAGGTACTTTAAAATGTTTACAGAACCCATCCTATTGATTTCCTTTGTTCTATATGTTTGTTTCTTTTATCATGCATTTCATCTTAGAGCATCTCCAACAAATTTCACAAAATTTCTCTGAAACGAAGAACCAAAAGTTAAAATCTCCACAACAAATTACATCCATCTCCAACAGATTCCTACAAATTACATCCATCTCCAACAGATTCCTTATTGGAGACTTTAACATTGATTATAATTGTAAAATATTCCATTCATCTATTAAAATATTTATTTCTTTTTCCGACTCTTTATTTTCAAAGTTCCATGTTGGTGGTTTCATTTGGTAATCATTTTTGGTTATTCTCTCTTCTACTTTTTTCATCTTGGAGATAATTATGGGGAAGTTGTTGGAGCATAATAATATTTTCAAATCTCCATTTTCTTCATTTTGGAGAAGCTGTTGGAGATGCGCTTATACACCTATCCCAAAAAAAAGCATCGCATTGAGATAGTCACTTTTAGTAAAAGTTAGCCGATAATTGACAATGTAAAATGACCTAAAACGACATGTTGAAAAATTACTCCATTCTGAAATACAAGGGACATAATTGGAAAAAGTAAAAAAGTAGTCGTTCAACTTATAAAACGTTATTTGAAGTAGTCTTACAAAAAGGTAGCTAATGAATGGCTTATCAGTTTTCGACCAACACAACTCAAAAAATAAGCTATATGATTTGTGACTTGTTTTTTATTTTGCAGGATGAAGTAAGAAAGCTGATTGCCATGACTCTAGGGGAAAGGGAGAGAGAGATCATCCATCTTTACTATGGTCTCGACAATGAATATCTTACATGGGAGGATATCAGTAGGAGGTATAGCACATATGATTACAGTATGGCTTAATTCACGGAAACAACCTCTCTACTCATCAGGGTGGCTATGGCCTGTTTAGGCCATTGACCCTAAATGAAAAATTCATTCACAACATAACCAAATTTCTCATTTTTTATGTATGCAAGTGACATTGTGGTCATTTAACAAAAGGACCCCATTAGGGCTTACATCCTACATGGTCCATCAGTTGAATGGCCTTCTAAAATATTTTCTTTTAAATCCATGACTTTGTTTCAATGTCATTTTCATACATCGGAATGTCACTAAACTTATTGAAAGGTTATATTGTAAATTGAAAATCTCATTTTTGGTCAATGGCCTAAATAGTCCACATCTACCCTTGACCCCTACACGAGGATTATCGGGTTGGTTTGTTTCCTTACAGAACTTCATACTCTTCAGAAGGTCATGGATTTAATTAGAAAAATCATTTAAGCTTATATACATAGGGTTAGGTTCCTGTGAGAAGTTGACGTTAACATGAGAAGCATGAGATGTGGTTATCAACCATTGGATGAGAAATGGATGTGCATTAAGATGAGATGCATTGGATCAATTCCCTTATAAAGAGCAATCCATGGGAAGGCAAAGTGATCAGCGGTTCAAATCTACTTTTCATGTTTCTCACGTTATACTCAACTTCTCACACGATCGTTCACCATGGCATGGGATCATGTGAAAAGTGTTATTTTTGGTGAGAAGTGTGAGAAGTATTTTTAAACCGTTGATCACTTTTAATCAAATACCCTTTCATGAATTGCGGTTTAAAAGGGAATTGATCCGGTGCAATTTTATCTCAATGCATCTCATCCTAATATTTGTCCATTTCTCATCCAGCGGTTGATGAGCACTTCTGACCTAAACCCAAACCCCTTCCCCATATACCTAATATTTAAGATCGTAAATGTATTACGTGTGGGTTACATATCTTTTGATCTAATACCCGTTACTATTTCAGGAAAGGTTTGTCAAGGGAACGAGTTAGGCAGGTTGGCCTTGTTGCACTTGAGAAGCTAAAACATGCTGCCAAAAATACAAGACTAGCCGAAATGTTGGACTATGATTAACTTTCCGGTATGCTTTCATGTGATAGGAAATAATTCCATGTACATACAAACGTTTGTTATTAATTTTTCCATTACCAAACCGGTATATGTTTACTGACTTAAAAAGGCATGTTTTCCACGACAAAAGAGAGGTGTATAGAAAGTGTTATGAATTATATATATGCTATAGGTCACCATTCTCCATCCCGTGATTCGAATTTGTACCAATTTTGATTCATTATCCATTGGAAAATCTACCGGTACATGTAAATGCACTCGGGCTAATGTTAACTCGATCGCTTGTGGTTGTTTTGGATCTGAAATAATGTTCTTTAATTGTGTTTGGAATAGCTTGTGTACATAAAGTTTTGAACCAACTATAAATTGTTTGTTTTAGTTTGTATCTTACTGTACCAAAATCTTAGTTAGGTATTAACTATTAAATAATCGAAGTATTTAACTCAAGAGAATTAAATTGTGTGAAATGTTTGTTGATCATAAATGAATTATGTATTTTACTTTTATTACAATCATTATTTTTGGTTTTGTATATTTGATACATATAAACAAAATCTTTTCTATATCCTTTGACGAATGTTTTTCAACATTCTTAATTGGTGGTAAAGTAACCAACATTTTGTGGGAAAAACATTTGTATATGAATAATTTAATGCGATTCTCAATGATGGAATTATAACTACAAAGTAAATGCTAAAATACATACATGCATACATAATATCCTATAAACATATTGAATTTTGGAATCCTGTGGTAATGGATAAATCATTGGATTTGTTATTTTGAATGTAATAATGTTTTTAAATATCTTAAATAATATTTGTTTTCTAACAATTAACAATGTAATAATTTAATTAACTTTAATTTTCATAAATTATCTATAAACAATGGAATTTAATTCCATTAGAGATCCTACAAATCGAACATATCAAATCCTTCTAAATCAAAACCCTTCTAATTCCAAATCTTTCTACGAGATTGAAATCCCTCGAAACCATTTTTCCAAACTAGGCGACCTTGAGTCTTTGTAATATAAACGTCTCGCAATCCTTTGAATTTTCTTCTTCCATGTTTTTGCTTCTTGAATTTCATTTTCTTTTTAAAAGAAGATAAGAACGTCGTTTCGATGCATATCCGATCAAAGGTATTCCGATAACTTTTAGTAAATTACAAATTGGTCCAAATGGTTTCTCTAAAATAACATTTTTTTCATCATTCTAGTTTTAATGTTACCCATCTTTGTTTACGAAAAGCCATTCATAATTGGTCATTCATCATAATGGTGATTAAAAAATCCATTTTTTGTAAGACGTAAACTTTTTCTTATCGTTTTTGTCTTTTTACCAAATCAAAAACCGCAAAGACCAAAAAATACATCAAACAAAACGTAATTAATAAAAATAATGAGATGTATTTAACATGACTTTTTGATGCCCATAAAAAGGGAAGAACCAAATATGAATGCTTCTGCAAATCACGATAATGGTCTTATAAATTCGAAACGGTAAGAACATAGAATATCATTTTCATCAAGTCACATGATCCGAACATGTAGTTTAAATCAGATCAGACCTATAACCGATCCCACAACTAATCTCAGATCGAGGTGCCGATAAAATATCCCAAAATCCCAATCAATTATAGCCGGTGGATCCATAACCAGTCCTTTATCAAGTGAGAGTGAGCTGGAACGATCATCTCTACTCTTAATTAGAAAAAGCAAAATAAAATGAATTGTTACAATTAATAATCAAGTGTAAATTGTAAAAATAAAAATAATAATGTTATAAACTCAAAATCACAGTTTTAAATTGACAAATAAAAATAATAATAAGTTATAGACCAAAAATCACAGTTTTAAATTGAGAAATCATGTCTAGCTCAGTTGGTCTTTCTAAGGACGGTAACATCCTGGGGGGATTGTGGATGATATCCCAGTCTACCCGGGTTTGAATCCAAGGGGAGTCAATTTGAGGCATGAGGAGTTCCCAGTCCTTGGGCTTGTCCAATCATAGACTGGGCCGCCCCCCAGCCTAGTCAAAGGCTGTGGCTGGTCTCTAGGTCCAGCGTAAGCTAGACCAAGACAACGACGGATTAATGGGCCGCCTTTGGATGCCGATACCGCCGGGGAGGCGTATGTGCGTGAGTATGTGTGTTCGTAGTAGTCGTTCGGAGGTCCGATGCCGCTATGCCTTCAAAAAAAAATTGACAAATAAAAATAATTTGATAGTTTTTAAAGTCATAATTATGATGCGATTTAAATATGGAAAGTAATATAAAATATAAAAATAAAAGAATTAAGACAAGATATATACCAAACTCATTCCCAATACAACCCATGCAATAGTCAAAATCACAACCATTTCTCTAACACTAACAGAATCCCCCGAAATCAAAGCCGCATTTTTTGATTTTTTCTTCACTTTCCATTTCCATAAAACTTCCATAACTCGCTTTCATTCTCTCATTTTAAAACACCAATTCACAAATTTCAAATCTGAAACATAAAAAATGTTTAGATCGGTGAGTAGCAGCAGAGTTTCGGACGATACTTACTACAGCATATACAATCATTCTCCGACGTCGAAGTCGGTATCGCCCGCGCTACGAGCATTGGCTTTGGAAGCCGACGAATTGCCGCAGTACGAACCGTCGCAGTTCTCCACACCGTCGAAGAAGGACAGATTCGGACGCGTTCGGTTCTCGGAAAAAGTCGTTCATCTTATTCCTCTCGTTCTCATCTTGTGTGCTCTCGTTCTCTGGTTCTTCTCGAATCCAGGTCAGTTAATATTCATTCAAGTGATCAGATCTCGTTATTGTTTGTTTCGTATCTTCGAATCAATTTCTTTGAAATTGCTTCTGATTCAGTGATTTATGGTTGTTACATGTATCGAGTTTCAATCGGTGATTTACGATAGATTATCGTTATATGTATCGAGTTTCAATCATGATTTATGATCCGCAGCCAGGGCTGTACGCCACCGGTACTGAGGCCAAACGGTGCTAGAGTACCGTTCAATTAAAATCCCAAGCGCACACACACATATATACATACACTCTATATATATATAAAGATAATATTTAAATATTTAAATAAAATAGGTGGTATGAGTGGTACGGGTAAAAATGAAATGGTATGGTAATGGTAAGGTGGTGGTAAAACTGATGTGGCGCTGAGGTGGCAACTTGTATGACTTGTACAGCTGCGGATGGCATGTATCGATTCGATCTCTACATTTGGTTGATCTTCAATGTCTATATACGTGAAATAGGTTCAAATAAGAACCATTACAATTTGCCGAAACAAATAAACTAATTACAATCATATATGACGCGGACCTATGTGGGTCCAACATATTAAAAAATCATATATGATTTAGGTGGATCCCACTACTGAATCATATAAGACTTTTTAATATGTGTACCCACGTTAACCCACATCAATATGTGGCTATGGTTACTTCTTTTGTTCTTATAAATTGGGGTGGTTCTTGTATGAACCTACTTCCTATATGTGTTTTTGATTGTCGTTTGAGACTTCGAGTTACAACCAGGATTTACGATTATCACATGTATCCGGTTTCAATGATTTACGATCATTATATGTATCCAGTTTGAATCAGGATTTACAATTATTACGTGTATCGATTCGAATCAGTGAGTTACGATCTATTACCTAGTACGCATAATTTGAAGTTCTTTTGTGTCGTATACTGAAGTTTTCATCTTCGATCTCCACATTTGGTTTATCTTCAATGTCGATATGTGTGTTTCTGATCGTGACTCGAGCCAGATTAATCATGCTTTTATGCGTTTGCTAACGATTTCGTGATATGATTTTGAAATGCAGACGTTAATATGCCCATTAAAAACGAAATAATTGCTGCAAAAGTTAAAGGAGGAACAACGAAACAACATACCGATAGCTCTGGCACGACTCGGTTAAAGAATTTGCATTCGGAGATGATTATATCCACGCACAAAGGTGGTCACAAGCTTGACACAAGTTTAGGAAACTAGATGCTAAAAATCCTCCCTTTTTTTAGCTTTATAATGATTCATTTAGTTCTTTGTTGTTAAGGTGATAGTGTCTTAATCCTTTTTTATACTTTACACTTTTGATAATCATTGGAGAATGTTTGTAAGAGATCTATTTTTTGGTCTTTTTTTGAAAGGAAGGCAGCATGAAGTTAAAATGAAATTATAAGGGTACAACCAAGATAGATACAAGAAAAGGTATTATTGGTTAATTTAAGGAGTCATTGAGATTTTTTTATTAAAACTTCTTATTTATTTTTTTAACCGTAAACTAAATTTAAGCTATTATCAAACGCTTATTAGGTAAGTGTTTATAAACATCTAATTACCTTATAGATTGAGTACAACAATCTTCGAAACTCTTATCCAGTATGAAGCATGGCAATGATCAAGAGCGTTACAACCATCAACTCTAAGGCGCTCATCAACAATCTATTTTGATGACTAATGATTTTACATAATAAGGTTAGGAAGGGTGATATATCTTGTTGATAAATGCTTGATCCATAAGCATTTGATGAATAAGGTTTTTAGTTGGTTTATGGATCAGGATAAAAATGCATGTTTTAATGGAGGGTACGGTTTAATCTTTCTAGTATCGAGATACTTGTTTTTTATCGTTTAATTGGATTTCTTTCTTATAAAATTTGATCTGAAAAATAAATTTGGACAAAAATATATAAATGATAGAATCAACCTAAACCTAATTTGTATCATAAGTTTAAAAAATATACAAATTTAAACAACTAACTAACTGAGTAATCCTAAATTTGTTAAAAAGATCATATATCGTTTCTTTTTATAATCAAACGTTGCGACACTCTAAAAGAGTTTAGGGGCCGTTTATGGTTTCAATCATGAAGAATAAAACGAAATTGAATGCCAAAAGGTGCCCTATTATTCATTTCGCATTTGTGGTCCTAAGGATGATCCTTTGATGTTTTCAAAGTTTCATTTGATATTGTATTAAGATTAGATTTCATTTGGTTTTCATAACTGATTGCATTTCAAGATATTCGGAATTGAATTTTATTTCAATTCCATTTTTGGTTTGAAGAGTTTCATAATTTAAAATCTTGAGATTTTATTGAAATGTCAAACATACGATCTTGACAATATGTCTTTTAGCTACTAAAATCCTTTTAGCTATACGAATCAAATAGAACAATAACCCCTTACATTCCTGATAAAGTTAAACATTTAATTTGTTGATCTCTCTAATTCTTTCCACGTGTATTTGTTGTCTACTTGACGTGAATTCCACATGCATCAATTACGTAACGTTAGATAAAAGTCAATGCAACTTCTATATTTATTATTATCATCATCAATGTGAAGATATTAATAGTATTCATACAACTACTTTGAGATATCTATTTTATGAACATAACATTTATATTAATTATTATGAACCATTATGAAACTTTTAGTTATAGAACCTTATATGAGATTATAATTAGGTTATGACAAGTAGCTAAGGTTCTTATATCAAAATGGAATTTATGCATTCACTATTTCAATATTTTTAGAGGTACTTTTGAGTTTATAATCTTAAATGATATTTTAATTAGACCATCACCTTATTGATGAATTATGAAATCATTTTTGTAATAAACAAAAAGGTCTCAACCTTAATATTATGTATTTTCCTTCCTAAAATTTCAATCCTATCATAATACACAATTTTTTATGTTTGCATTATTTGAATTTTAAGGAGTGATTTAGAATATTAAACAATATACGAAACATCAAAAAAGAATCCCTGGAAAGGTCCATCAAAATCTGAACAAAAGAAAACTTAAAAAAATCCTTTGAAATGAGTCAAAGAACTTAAAAAAATCTCTTAAAACAATAGTTACTATAAATGCGTCGAACGATTTTACAAACTTTCGTCCAATTCAAAAATACATCTGCTCGTTAAAGATTCCAGATCCTCGTCATTGATGCGTCGCTCAGTTGGTAATAGGCGGAGGTAGTGTTTGTCCAAAATCCAATGATCCCGAGCTTAAACTCAAAGCGCTCCTATAACCACAATCGTTGAATAAGTCAAGTAATTATGTACTGATTGAGATTACCGGTATCAACTTGTTTATCAAAAAATATATCGGATCCCAACTCCCAAGTGGAGTATCCAACTTGTAATTTTATTTGGGGGTGAAGAAAGGCCCATTAAGCCCATTAGATAAGCCCAATAGAGAGAGTGAGATTATTCATTATATAAATAGCTTAATCGAAGTTTCCAGTCCTGTAGCGCTGTAACGACGAACGTCTTAATGCGGAGCTGGTGACATAATCACCGTCACAGAAGAAGCCAGTCACCAGCTGATCATCATTAAGCTCTGCTGAACGCCCTTTCTCTTCTCTCATATCTCCAAAACAGCATTGATCTCATAAAATCTGAAGGTAATAATCGTTTTCTGTTTCGATCTTATTAACCTAGGGTTTATAGTTTAATCAGATACAAGCATTTTGATTCATCGATTAGTTTCATCTGGAATACAAACCTGAATTATGTGCCCTAATTTTACGTTTAGATTTCAGAGAATGTAGCCATTAGTTTCCTGTTTTAAGTTTTTTTTTTTTTGAATTTGGCAAAGGGGAGGGAATTCGGACCGATAAGGTATTTTGGTGGTTTGATGGAGTTTGATTCCAGATTAACACTTGTTTTTATCAATTAATGGCTATGGAGTTCTTAAATAATTTGTGTTGAATTTGTTGCAATTCTCTTATGCTTCATTGATGATTAAATTGTGAAGGATTGTGAGAAAAAATGTAAGTCACTGGTTTATGCTTTCATTGGCAGTTTTTACAATGATTTGCAGTTTGGCATGATAATTACTTAGGTTTTTATAATGGAAAAATTCTGCTGATATTTGAATTTTTAGGTCATGGAATGAATTTATTTGTATTGTAAGCAAACAGCATCATGAAAATAAAACCAAAAAATTTGAATGAGTTTTGTCAGGAAAACATGGAAGATGAGTGGTTTGAGGTACAATAAATGTAGACTAACCAATTAATAGACTGCTGAGAACTTGATTAAGACAATCTGGATAGATTTAGGTGCTCATTTGTAAGAGTCACAATGCTTATAGTAATGACGATAAATTGGAGGTAGTGAGAATTATGGAATGGAATGATTTGTTATCGTCACTTTACGCTTCATCCACGCTCTGTAAACTGGATCAGTTCACGTTTACTAAATGCAGGTTTGCAGGGGCCAAAAATGACCGTAGAGAGGTGCAGATAGCAATGAGTTTGCGATTTGGGATTGTCTAACGAGAATGCCAGGCATACCTTTAGTTTCTCGTGAAGTCAAGTACGTTATCTTATTGTTCGTATTGTTTAATTATTCGTTGTCCATTCTGTTTTGTGTCTAATGGCCACATTATTATGCTTTTAGATAATCCTTGAACTGTTTCCAAAAAGGACTATTTTCCATATTAACAATTAGACGTAACGTAGTGTTACTCGTAACCGATGTGGCCACTGACATGATTTTTATTTTAGTTTCTTAATCTCCAAACTAGGAATACCAATACCCCATGTATTGTTTAATGCAATTATTATTTTTAATTAATAGAATGTTTTTGTTTTTTAATTGGAAGTTACAAATCTCTTATTTGATACACAAACGTCACATGAAGCTATTTTATATGGGAAAGAGATGGTATAACTTTTTGTAAGCAAAAATGAGTTGTATGCTTTATATTGCTTGGTATATGGATGGAGTCATGTACCAGAATTTATGTTTGTGTTTGCAGTTACTCTAGAGACTCAGATCAGATGTGCCGCCAAGAAGCCCGTGTTCGTTTGTCCGAGGAAGAGCAAATTGCAGCCGAAGAAAGCCTTTCCATTTATTGCAAGCCTGTTGAACTATACAACATTCTTCAACGGCGTGCTATTAAAAATGTAAGTTGCTTTTTTGGTATGCTCCATTTTTATTATGTATATATAGCTTTTAGGGGGTATTGATCGACATTAATTGTATATTAGATTATAACTTAAATACTTAATGTTTGCTGTTTTTCAATTTGAACTACCATAGGAAGTTTTAGTTGGAGAATGTTATCAGAATTTATGATTATGATCATTGATTACACACGTGCAAAGTCTAATCTAATCTTTGTAAGGTATCTGTATGCTCGGTTTCTGATTTATGTATACTTTCCATGCAGCCACCATTTCTCCAAAGATGTTTGCACTACAAAATACAGGAGAAACACAAAAGAAGGCAAGTTATGTGTCATCATAAATTCGCAGCCTTTTCTTCTGATAACTGATTTTTACGTTCATTGTTTTAAAAGAGGATGATAGCTCTGGCAAATTATTTAGTCATCATTGATATACTTACATTATCTAGCTACTTTTATATATAGTTTTTGGCTCCCGAGACATTTTAATTCCACAGTTGTTGACTAGGCAAGCCTCTGCCATTTGGCGCTATTTGTACATCCTGCTTAATACCTGGATGGAAGTGGTGGAGTCATTTTTGAGAAATATTGTATAGTTTATATTATTCCATTCGGCTGTGAAATCAAATGCACAGATTTGATTTTTCAGATATTTCAATAAGAAGTGATACACCTTGGTTGATCTATGGATCTACTGGCCTACGAATATAAAGATACTGTCTTGCTTCTGTTGATTCCAGGGTACAAGTATCAATATCCATAAGCGGAGCTATTGGTGGACTGCAAACTCAGAGTCTTTTCCCCTTGTACGTATTATTGGCGAGACCAGTTTCTACTCTAAACGGGGAGGTAGCTCTATAAGTTTTTTTTTCGGGTTGATTTTTTATTCACTGTTTTCCCTTTGAAACTTTACGTTCTACTGCTTTCTTTGACGCCATGTGGACCATTTCTTGGTCTGATTTCTAGACACAGCGTTCTAGTGTTTATCGCTTCAAACGAGCCTGCAAGTTGACGGCTTTTAATGGAGCTCAATCAGGGAGTTCAGCTCGAGCTAAATTTATTCTGCCTGAGATTAATAAGCTATCAACAGAGGTCAAATCTGGCTCTCTTGCTATGTTGTTGGTGAGCTGTGGTATGACATGTTTGCTAGTTTTGGTTGTATTCAGATGAACGTTGTGACCTATTCTGTTGCAGTTGTTAACATCTATGAATTTTTTGCAGCTGATATCACAAATCCTAAAGAGATTGATCTAACTAAGGACCATATGTTTTCTCCTGCATGTAAGATATGCTTTCCTCAAGCCATAAGTCTATAACCGAGTTTCTAGTTACTTCTACAAAGTGTTGTGTTCTTAGTTGTGCTTTATGGATGTATTGGGTTAAAGATGAATTCTATTGGCAAATGGAAGAAAACAAGATGAATGATTTTCTTATGGCAATAATGAGTTTTTCCCTATTTTTAGACACTCATTTCGTTCTGATTTGGCTGGTTTCCCTATTTTTAGACACTCATTTCGTTCTGATTTGGCTGGTTTCCTGGTGCCATACATAATGCACCAAGAGCATGCACACATAGACATGGTTCATGTATAATTTTCTCTTTCATGTATTTGTGCTCTCAATTTCTCATCTACGGTCTCTTGTTGTTTGATAGCAAATATCGGGGGTTATTGCTTATTGGGGAGGATACCAATGGATTTTCTTCATCTGTCATGGGAGAAATCTCCAAACCTAAGTTTAGGAGAGAGAGTTGAGTTGATGTCAACGGTTAGCATGCAGTCCTGTTTTATGAAGGTATGCTTTCTATATTTGGTGAAGAGTGGTTAAAAGTGAAATACTACTAAGCTTTTATTGGATTTTACAAGTAGATGCATTGCATTCTGATAACTTACTTTCAGTCCACAGTTTCAGACTTTCAGTTATGCATTTCTGCTTTATGACAATACTTGTCTTATTATTGAGGGAGTTGGGCTGGTCTTTTTGCCTTTTTATTTTTTATATATATGTTCCTAATTTCATTGAGGGGTAATGGGTTAAATTTGCAGTTGAGTTGTTCAGAAGAGGAGAAATGTCTATCTTTTCAGTTTCCATACAATTCCGAAGCTGTGGTACGTCTCATCTTAACATATGTATTGTGGCATGAAATTTACTTATTTAAACCGGGCATGATGTCATTTTATGGTTACCAAAGAGTATATTGCAGCAAGTACCAGTCATGATTTCAGCAGAAGAGCTTGGGGCTAAAGATATATCTCCTTATGACTTGTACCCATACAACAATTTTCCTACTAATTTGCTGCCTCATGTTATAAGGTAGTTTTCATTTTAGAGTAACATGTATCTCTTCTAATTATATTATCTTCTCCCTGTTTATGTACTCATGTGGTTGCCTTGCTCTTGGTTTATCTTCACCTCCGTCATGCTTTTTTTTTGCTCCTTATCTATCTCAACAATATATCTATTTCAATTATAATTGATTTGCTTAAATGGCTTTTAACTTACTTTCTAACAGATTTGATGCTTATAGAATATTCAGAACTATTTGACTGAAGTAGGGGTTAAGGGCTTCTTAAAATTTGGTTCTCCTAGTACCTTTTACACAACACTTTGCAGGCTTAGATCTCTCCCCCAATTCTGTTTAGTGCCACATAGTTGTTTTTTGTTTTTCACCGTTGTTGCTGTTGTAACTGCAATTTGGTCTGCTTTTGTTGTCAGGCTGAGAAGTGGAAATGTCATTTTCAACTACAAATACTACAACAATATACTGCAGAAAAGTGAAGGTAACTCACGTTTCTTGACTCCAACTTTGTTGTTTGTGGCTGTAATAATGCATTTTTTGTCACCTGAATTTGCTCAATATAATTCTTGCATCTAACCATGCTTGGAGGAACTTTTTGGCCTTAATTGGAAGGTTTCTTATCATATAAGGTTGTGATTGTTATTTAACATCAATTAATAAATACTACTTTATGGAGCCGACATTGAAAAAAGTCTCGATATCATGGTGAAGACCCAACATATACTGATTGATTTGATATTTTGAGATTTGAACATGCATTCCACATTTGCAGTTACCGAAGATTATGCATGTCCATTCTGTTTGGTGAAATGTGGAAGCTATAAGGTACATATGGTTCTGTTCCAACCTTGTTGTACATCATAAAGTTTAGGGTAAATTACATATTTGGTCTTTGTGGTTTACATTTTATTGCACTGTTGGTCCCTATTTTGAAATAATTATGGAAAAGTCCCTGTGTTTTACACTATATTGCAGTACCTAACCCTATTGGCAAAATAGAGACCAACAGTGCAATATAGTGTAAACCACAGGGGCCTTTTCCATAATTATTTCAAAATAGGGACCAACAGTGCAACACAGTGTAAACCACAGGGACAAAATATGTAATTTACCATAAAATTTAATATATTTCTAGTTTTATTTTCAGCGTAGGGATGATCATGATATGGTTCTTCTTGACGTTTCAGGGTTTGAAATGTCACTTGGTTGCGTCGCATGATCTGTTCCGCTATGAGTTCTGGGTTGGTAAATTTCATGAATCTGCCACCGTTTTTTGGTTTCTACATTTAGCTGGAGTGGTTAATTTAATCTGATAATGTTATTGATGATGCATAGGTGAATGAAGATTATCAAGTTGTAATTGTATCTGCAAAGACTGATACATGCAATTCTGGGGTCAGTATCTTTTTCACTGTAACTTAGCTTCTTAGGAGGTATTCTTTGTTGCTTGAATTGACATGAACCTAGGTATTTTTTGTAACACTTATCATCCTTAGTTATTTATTCTTTGTAACACTTAGCTATTTGAAATCAACTAAATGCAATGTTGTAGAAGGCATTAAATGGATTTAGACATTCCAACAACTTCTTAGTGCAGAGGCTTAAGACCATAACTGGTTCATTTTATTATGTAATACATAATTTTTGTAGATTATGTAAACATATAAAAACTGGATGTTCAGTGCTATACTATTTTGATAAAATTACTTTCTGTAAATAGTTGATTTATTTTCTCTATTCATGCAATTACTTGGGATGTATTGAATATTTTACCTTTGAGTTAAGAAAAATAAACTGGTGCCCACAAGTTGAGAAGAGGCTACTAATTCCCAATTGATTATTGAAATGCTTAATTCTAAGTTCTAACCTTTAGTTGCATACAATAATCTAAGTGGTAGGATGACGTTGGCACATATGCAAGGATTTTTAGCTTCCTGATTAATTGCAAAAGTTGTATTTCTCTTATGTAACACTCTTTAACCTGGAATACATGCTCTTCAGATTTTGACCGACGTTGATCCTAGACAACAGTCGCTTTTCGTTTGGTAAGTCATAAGCTTCTCTTTTCTGCTAGAGTCCAAGGACATTAAGTTTATTGAGTCTTTGATTTTTGATAAAAGGGAAAGCTAACTTATATGGATGTAACCCACTTCCCACAGCTATAAGCCCTTGAAACGCAGGGAACCAGAGAACCTAACTCCAAATGCGCTCGATGTTCATCCGCTTGTGTTGGATCCAGATATGCCTGCAACTATCAGTGACTTAAGAGGCAAGATATATCATATGAATTCATCTGTTTGGCTTCTAACTATTTTTTTGGTGCTGATATTACACTTTTTTCTGAACATGTAATATCTCTCAAATGTAATTGCATACTACAATACTGAGATGTTCATTGTGTAGAATTTGTTTTCTGGTTATTTTGTTATCAAATCGGGATAAAGTTAAATCAGTACTATTAGAATATAATTCCGTATTGAAACGTGATATTTAAAATCCTAATGCAACAGGTGTATCAAGCGCTACGGGTGTTTCATTTGTTGAACCAGAATCTTCCCAATCAGTACCTGCAAGCAACCTTGCACCTCCTGCGCTGCTACAATTTGCAAAGACACGGAAGTTATCAGTTGAAAGATCCGATCCTAGAAAGTAAGGCCCTGTTTGTTTTCTGGTTTTTAGCTCTTATCTGCTACTTATGTCTGATTCAGTTAGAAAAGACAATTCAAACCGAATGTTTTTTTTGCTTTTCTTTTCAGAGTCTCTTAACCCTTAATGTCCTCTGATAAATTAAGTGATAACCTAGCCACTTAATTACCTATTTTTTTCGTCTAGCACCATTCTTTCGATTTCAATGTCGGTTTAGCCCTGATGCCACCCCGGATTTGCAGGACGGCAAAACACAAAGATTGTAGATCTGTATGTTGGTTTTCTAGAATATCTTGAATCGCTTAAATATGGGCTTTTGTGTGTACGATATGAATAAAACTCCACAGCCTCGCAAATCTGTCACCATCCTTCATTCCTTCTTTTGTTTCTTTTTATCGTCCTTCAATAATCGATGATCACTTCAATTGATGGCGTTAAGTTGCAGTTTTATCGATAAAATAGACGATTATACATATCAGATGTTACCCAGTTTACAAAACCAAGCGGTCTTATTGATTTAAATTTCAGACTTCAGAAACGTCACCTAAGTTTTGGTCTTCTATACTTGGACTGCCTATTTTCGCATTAGGCTATATGTTTTAAATATGTAATTAATTATATTACTTATCATTCTCTCCTTTTTCTTTTTACAGCCAAGTGCTGTTGCATAAGCGGCGATTCTTTCACTCTCATAGAGCACAGGTTATCATGTAGCCTTTTTTTTATTTGTTACAAATTGCTTTTTTGTGGGTAAAGATTTTTACTATTGTTAGTTGAGGAGCAGAAAGGAGAACTTGATGGCAAAATGACAAGATGAATCAAAAACTCAAATTTGCTTGTTTGATTTGTATTTCTAATTCCATGTTTGTGAAGTTCTCCACTGGTGCATCCTGTAGGAATGGATCATGTGTTTCCTTAATTGGCAAAACATAAAACTTTCCAATTCATCATCCAATGTCTGAATCTAATTTTTTAAACCAACAACTATTAGCCAATGGCGTTGGAGCAAGTTTTTGCAGAGCAAGATAGTGAAGATGAGGTCGACGATGATGTTGCTGATCTTGAAGACCGAAGGGTATGTTCTGTTTTGCTGTGATTCTAAATACTGATATCAACTTGTAGCTTGTTTTTGGGATGTGTTTTTGAGCACCTCAATAGTCACCATCTGAAATCTATTATAATTCTTAGAGATTTCCCAGATTTTTTATATATATTTTCTGATGTTTTAATTTTTGTGATTACTATTTTTTATGAAGTTAAAAGTGATTGCTTTCATTACACTACTTTTAACAACCCTGATTCAATTAAATAACATCATTCACTTTTTTCAGATGCTTGATGACTTTGTGGATGTTACTCAAGATGAGAAGCAAATGATGCATCTTTGGAACTCTTTTGTGAGAAAGCAACGGTAATTTAACTCTACTTTATGATTTCCATACATATGTATAAATAGATACAGGGAGAGAGAGTCGGGTTGAAACAAAAATGATACTTATTTAATAGAATACGTAAATGGTTAAATGACATGTGATTTTACACTAACATCACTTACAATATCACATGTGATTCACACTACTTTGTACGGCGACGTAAAGGTGCAGCCAAAGTCGCCAGCACAACTTTTTTTTGGCTGTTAATGTAAAATCACATGATTTGGCCGCTTTTGTATTCTCTTAAATAGTTAGCGTTCTTGTTTGATCCCCCAATCTGTCTCTATATATATTAGTTTATAAAACAAGAACCATGACCAAATAAGAGAACACAAGAATGGGAGAATCCACATGTGATTTGTATCTAGATTCGGATTCAAACAAGAAGAACAACCAAATAAGACAACACGAGAATGGCCAAATCAACATTAAATTCACATGTCTGATTCACGCGACTTTGGCTGTGAGCAGTAATTGGGGCCCAAATCGCATGTGATTTTAATGTAAAATGAAGTTCTAATGCAGAATCACGTCATCGGCCGTTTTTGTGTTTTGTTGCTTTGACCTTGTTCTTGTTTGATCACCTCGAATGGACGTTTGATCTTCCCTCAACGTACAATGATCAAATCATAACAGTAAAAATGTTGCAAACTCATGAAAACGGATATAAATTTATTTATTTTTTATTTTTTTAATCAATGGCTATGATTGATAGTGTTGTTTCAAATATATTTGTGTTTACATTGTGAAAGAAAAATATATTTGGGAAATTAAAAATACACCATAAAAAAGTTTTCACAAGGGTTTATAACTTGTTTATGCCCTTATACTGAATGATAGAGGGAGGTTCAAACGAGAAACATATTAATTTAAGAGAACGTGAGAAGCAATCTCATCCGGTCAACAAAGGCGGCTTTGACCAATACCCCCCCCCCCCCCCCCCCCCCCCCCAAATAATCTCTACCCTCCCATGAATCGCATCAATCCACCGTAACAACGAGATGAGTGGACGAGACTGCTTCTCACGTTTTTTTTTTTAAAATTGACATGCTTCTTGTTTGAACTTTTCCCAATATACATATGTTGATAATTTCATACTATTATGCATTAAAACTTGACATAAATAGTGTTGGTATTAGGGTGCTAGCGGATGCACATGTCGCCTGGGCCTGTGAAGCATTTTCGAACTTGCATGGAAACGACCTCGTCCGTACACCACAATTGCACTGGTATCCTCTCTTTTTTTCTAATAATCTTCAACTCATTTCGACATTAAAACGTATTAACCAAAGTTTTATTTATTTACAGGTGTTGGAGGTTATTCATGGTTAAGCTATGGAACCATGGTCTACTTGACCCCAAAACCATGAACAGATGCCACCTAATCCTTGACAAATACCAACACCAATACCGAACCCAAACCCCCAAAAAACGGTAAAACTTTAATTTTCTCACATGGGGGTGTTTTGTACTTTTATGCACTTCAAACATTCTTTCGTTCCCTAAATTTTATGTACAACATTTCTATCATTTATTTCTATTCGGTAACACAAACTTTTATAACGGAGCCTTTATTCACATTCATTATTATAATCATTACTACTATTATTATTATTCATTCATTATTATAATCATTGCTACTATTATTATTATTCATTCATTATTATAATCATTGCTACTATTATTATTATTCATTATTAATATTACATTCGTATATGCATGCATACATACATATGTAGAGTGAGGTTCATAAGAAAAATATAAGTTTTTAAGAAAACGCAAAGAACAATCTCAACTACTCATCTCGGTCAACAAAGACGGTTTTGACCGGTCTCCCTTTAGTAATCTCGACCCTCCCATGTGATCATGTCACCGTAACCGCAAGAGTGGTTGAGATTGTTTTTTACTTTTTCTTTTTTTAAATTGATATGGTTCTTGTTTGAACCTTTCCCTACATATGTATAGGTAAACACCCTTATTTTGAACATATAAATAGAGATTGAAAATCTTTAAGGCTGTGTTTGGTGAACTCCTTATTTTTGACATATAAATAGAGATTTTATTTTTGACATATAAATAGAGATTAAAAATCTCTAAGTTGGCAAACTAGTTGATAAGCTAGCTGGTAGCTGTTTATCAATAAGCTAGCTTATGAGTAAATTATATTTGATAAAAACTAAGCTTGAGTATGTAAAACGACAAAAAAAGTATTTTAGGGTATAATAATTAATGTTAGTACGGTAAAAGTTATAAAAAGCTTTTGAAAGGCTACTTTGATATGTTTTTAAAATTTTTAATTGCTTGTTAGAGTTGTTTTTCAATATTAAACAAGTTTTATCCTTCAAAAAACTAGGAGGGCGTTTGGTTCATTTCAAGGAATGAGAAAGGAAATGAAAATGGAAATATATGAGAATGGGAATGGAAATGAGCATTGCATTGATATTGTTTGGTTGATATTGTTCGGTTAATCCAATATAATCAATGAAAAATTGCTTTAAATTAAAAAGATATGTTTATTCAACTAAAAAATACGCAAAATGTTTCATTTAACATCAAGCAGATGTGATGCAATGCAACAATGAGTGAAAGAAAACACAAAGTATAAATAAATTTTTCATTCAATTATCCTTCCTCAATATCCCTCAAATCCTCAGTACCTCCAACCAAACCCTCAGTACCTCCAACCAAACGCTCTCTCAGTACCTCCAACCAAACGCTCTCCCAAGAGTATCCAATTAATTGAAAACTCTGTATTTTGATATATTTTTTAAAGTTTTAATTGCTTTGTTAGAGTTGTTTTATATCATTAAATTAGTTTTTGTCCCTTAAAAAACTAAGAATACCAATTAGGTTGTGCCACATTTAAAGGATCACAATTTCCTCAATACTTCATGCAGCAATCAAGATCGGTGGAGATAGGTTTATTCTTTTTTTTGTTTTTTTTTCCTCTTAAATATTTTTTTTTGTCTTATTTACTATCTATTGAGATCAAGACCACCTTTGAATATGGTGATTATCTAACACAACTTTTATAACGGAGCTTTTATTCACATTTATTATCATTACTACTATTATTAATATTACATTCACATATACATACAACATATACATATGTATACGTAAACACTCCTTATTTTTTCAACATAGAATATATCATTAAAACCAAAAAAGAGACTCAAAATAGATACCATCCTTATTTTTTCAACATAGAATATATTATTAAAACTAAAAAGAGACTCAAAATAGAACACGATTCAAGTAAACCTTCTTCAAGTCTGGCCAAAGTGCCCGCCCACACCGATGTGCCCACCGGCCCCGATCCCGCCACCGTGTTCGCCCCGATCCTTATCCCCCCTCATGTCGCCGCGGCCTTTCCACCCGCCGCCCATCTTATCCGACGCGTGGTCCATCGAGTCGGACCCCGTGGGCCGTCCACCCGTCACGTACGAGTAGATCCACGATAGCACCATGGTCGCGGCCACGCCTAGTCCTCCGGACGTCAAAAACCCGGTTACGAGGAGGAAGACGGTGATCAATGCGGGCACCAGGACCGGGCTGAAGATGACGAGGAGCGGTGTGGCGACCGTGAGCCCGATCACGGTGCCCGCGAGGGTGAGACCGGAGAGGACGAGGAGGGAGCCACCGGCTAAGGCGGAGGTGGCGCCCTTGACCACTTGGTGGGCGAGTGGCTCGTTGTTGGTGTTGTAGTAGGAGGAGTGTTGGTAATGCTGGGTGGCTCGTGGGTCGTGTTCGTGGTGGTAGACTTGAGCCATGATGGTTCGTGTGTTATGATTTAAGAGAAGGTTAAGTTGGTTCGATGGATTTTTGAAGGTTGGTGAATTTGGGTTTATAAAGAAGGTATGAAGTGGTGGTGGGGTGGCACGTATTTTGAAGGGTGGTGTCACGTGTACAAGAGCTGGCATTTGACGGTTGCTTGCTTTAGATGTTGACACGTGGTTTTTGTCTCATTATGTTATGAGTTGTAAGAACGTTGGAAAGGATCTAAAAGGGGTTAATAAGTTATTTATGGTAGAATGTAATGTCTTTACTAACACTTGTCCGAATAAGTTTTTGAATCACTGAACTTACGATCATTGCCAATTGATTATAATTATGAAAATCATCGAGAATCTTATATGCCAAGAGTCGTCATAACAAGGATCAAGACTGTTATTCGGTAAATGATGAAAATGACTCATAGGTATCATTAAACAAATGTTTATCGGGTAAGTGTGTACCTATTCCATTGAGGCTGTATTTGGTACATGGGACATGACTAGAATATCTGGTCCCATGTTTGGTGCGGCATAGGATAAGGACATGAACAGGGAAAAGGACTCAAGGTGTGACAATATGGGTCAACGGGAGTTTTTTTTTTCCTCCATTAAAATAAGTAGAACAACATGAGACAAAAGCGGTCGCTGCCTCCACCACTACACATTGTTGGCCACCTCCACCTTCTCTTCCATGACAACAACCTCTTCCAACACTTTTAGAACCACCATCAAATTCCGACCACCCCAGTTGAACACTGCTATTCATTGCTACCACTAGTACCACCGGGCCACCTCACATCTAACATAACCACTATCATCATCGACCACTACTGCCTATCATGTTCTCCATAACCACTAACCACCACAGCCATCCGTATCACTAGTAGTTGCGTCTACCACCACCTCCACCTGTATCGTAACCACCATCATTAGTTACATCGGATTTTCATTCAAGTTTGGTGCTATTATCTTTGCATTTATGTTTATGAAAAATTGAAAATTGTGTAAGAATGTTTATTAATTATGTTATTTACTTTATTTATGTCAATTGTAATTATTATGTGATATATGAAACCATCAAATAATTTTTTAGGAAAACACTTGTATAGTTTTATATAGTCGAGTTCTAGGTATACCAAACATCAAACAAACACATGTTCTATTTAGTTTAGTCATGTCTTGTCCAATCATTTCTGCGTATAAATGAGTTTATAAAGCTCAAGTTTCTTGGATGTAATGTGCAACAGAAAAATTGTTAAGCGGCATTAAGCTTGAGCTCTAATTTTTTAAAGTGTTCGAGTTTGAGTTGTACTTGAATAAGCTAGTTGGTTTTACACCCGGTCTACGTTTTGACTTTTGAGAAGGCTTTGTTGGATTCCGATATTTTCACTTGGCCCACAGCCTGTAAAAGATGAGAACATTTTTGGGCCTTTAGTGGGCCGTTGATCCAATTACTGAAATGGACTGGTTATGTGAATTTGTTTCTGCACCCAGTAGTAGGATAGTTTATGCCAGTTCTTCATCTTCCGATATATTTTCAAATATTAGTTATCTATTAAAATATCATGTAAGTTCATCCTCTTTCAACATACTTTTAGAAAAGTATAAAAGATAAAACACATTTAACCTTATTTTTAGTAGAAGTGTTTAGAGATGCCTTTTAAACCGTCGATCACTTTAAATCAAATACTTTCTCATGAATTATGAACTAAAAGAAATTAATCACTTTAAATCAAATACTTTCTCATGAATTATGAATTAAAAAGATATTGATCCGACACATGTATGTGCATCTCATTCTGTTGTTTGTCCATTTCTCATCCAACGGTTAATAACCAATTCTTACCATTTTCACCAAACTTGACACTTCTAATTGAAACCCAACTTATTGTTAATAACAGTTAAAATAATATATCTCTCTCTTTTCTTGATTTAGATATTTCTCTCTTCTATATTTTAATATATATATATATATTTTAATAATATATTTTTTATTGAAGCAAAAAATATCCAAAAAAATATCCAAGATGGGTGTTTTTTCCTATAATCGTTGGAGATGCTTTTCAAAAGCATACATCATGGCAAGTTTACGTGATTTTCAAGACACCATTCACATGACGTATTGCTTAAACCTTATTTCTAGAAGATTTTCATGTTTTCCCATTATTATAATCAAAGTCTTATCTATCTACACATAAATATATACATTTACGTTATTGACCGCTGATGTTCTTTAATGTTGCATGACCCTATATACACCTAAACCTCTGAGAAAAATATAAAACTTCAATTAAATATAATTTAAGAAAAAAATAAATAGAGAGTATAGAAATCATTATACAAAGAAAATAAGAATTTATAATTATTATAGAACCCATATATGGTTTTTTTATATCAAGAAGTATATTTTAGAAAGTTATAAATCCTTCAAAAAGTCCATGATTAATGGCAAAAAATATGATTTGAGAGGAAGCACTTTCACCTTTATGTTGCAAGAAAATATGTAGAAATAGAATCATTGACTATGGTATCCCTGTAACTGGTTTCAAACTATCATATCTGATATCTTGATTTAAATGGTTATAGGTGAAAATCTTATTAAAGTATATATCTAGTAAATTCGCGATTTTAAGGTATATCCAATAACGCATCGATAATAAAGATTTGGGTCTTTCAGGCTATTTGGCATGGTTTATCCGTTTTGAGTTCCTACAGGGTTATTAGAGGTTGTCGTGTTTATATTTTTTTAAGATTCTATAGAATCAGTCGAGGTGGATATAAGCTGGCTAAAAAACTTATTTCTTAACAAATGGAAAATATTTTATTAATACTGAATATGACATGTGTGTCGCACTATCGATTATAAGAGTTGTGATAAAAGATGAATTTTCATTTGAATTCGTTTCTATATTATGTATATTAGTTGAATGACATATGTCAACTACGATATTTAGAAGGAAAAAGATAGAATGATTGTTTGAAAAAAGGAAATGGGGGTCAAGTTGTTGAAAATGAAAACACCTTCGTGTGAATGTAATTCCAAAATTTTATTCTCTTTAAAAAAAATTGTTAAATCTTTTTTTAAAGTTCTTAAATTTTATTCTCATAATTCTTTTATTATTTCTAGAAAAATTATATATAACTTTTCATTGGTATGGATTGAATTAAAGTTTTATTGTTTGGTTTTATAAGTTATTACAAAAACATTGGTAATATTATTTTAATTTATAAGTTTTTAATGGGCTTTTAATATTTAATTATAGTGTTTTATAAAAATGTTTTTAACTTTTATTTAGGTTGTATTTGGCAAAAATACACTAGCTTATTATAAAAAGCAACCTAATTGTATCTACAAGTGCAACGTCTAAATAAAATGTTACAAGGGTGTTCTCTTATAAATGGTGGCTTTTGTAGACGGAACAAAACAAAATATAACAAAAAACGGATGACAATCCCATGTTTGGCCGACTTAAAATAAAACTTAACGGAACTGATTAGAACAAAAGTGAAACACGCATGTTCAACCCTTACTTCTGAAACCAACGAAATAGCACGTAAAAGACCAAAATACCCCTTGCTTCTCTCCCATGATCCTCTTGTTTTTTAATTTTACATTGCGTTAACTTACCAAAATTCTAATGTTCTAATATGATTAACCACATGGTTTTAACTTTATTGATATTTTTAAAAAAGTTATCTCAATTCTTAAATGACCATATTTTTATTATAATCTTCATATCTTCGAGTAAAACAAATTGTATCACCAAAAAAAGGAGAAATAATACGTCCGACAACTAATTTATTTGTCTTAAACACACATATAACAATATTATCCTGGAAAGTTATATAAATCCATTTTATAAAAGTTAAGAATGAATAAAATAAATATATTTTAGTTGTTATAATATTTGGTACTAGTGGCCTTCATCATGCTTTAAATTATTTTAATTTAAAAAATAATTAATTCCTATCTCTGTTATTGGTGCTTACAAACTGATATTATCTTATCCTAATAAAATAATAATACATATGAGAAACACATATCTTTCAATTTGTCTGGTATCAAGGTAGCTCTGTGTAGGTCATAAACCATTATATGATTCAGTTATTGATTTATCCAAATCTTTTTAAAAAGATTTCATTTTGCATTTGAATAAAAAAATATCAACAAATTTAATTAAACTCTTAATAATAATGATTTGATTTAGGCTGGGTTTGGTAAAAATAAGCTAGCTTATAAGCTAATACATGTTTGGATTGATTATAAGCTAGCTAATAAGCCAGCTTATTGAAACGCTAGTTAGAGTAACATTTAGGAGTCTTTTGTAACTTTTCCCAATTACACTTTTATTAATATAGATTATTATTATACCTTAAAGTACATTTTTTAGTCGGTTTACATATTTATAAGCTAGTTTTTAACAAACATAAGCTAACTTTTTTTTTTGAAGGGTATCCGAGGCTTTGTCCCGACTAGTCCCGACAAAGTTCACCGATAGCTAAAGCATGTTGTCCCTGAGTTAATCCCCAGTGGCTACAATCTGGAAGCACCTGGATTCGAACGTAGGGTAGAAGGGTTAACTAGCCACTTTCCACACAGACATTAACCAGTACGCTACAGTATTATGGTTAACATAAGCTAACTTATCAATTACTAACTAGCTTATTTATCAATATCAACTATCAGCTAACTTACTAGCTACTTTGTAAAAGACATCTTATTCATTTTAACATTGTTTTGAGGATTATAATTAAAAGAATACCCATTGTCTTGGAAAATGTCACACATTGTAAATATACAAAGAAACATGTTGCAATGTAGCAAATTTCCATTTATGACCTCACATCTCTATACATAAACCTTAGTGCCAAAAGGGCCTTTTGGGTATTTCACATTTTCATGTCACATTCTCACAAACCCAATCCAAATACATCCGGGTCGGACCCTGGGTATCTTCCACTTAACCCATGGGCCCCACACAATTTGCAATTTGGCAAGTATGTATAATCTAACAATCGGCTTGACGGCTCGGCTTCAATTTCCACCTAACCACTAACGGCTTCAGCCACATTTGATGATCGGCTTTGAACTTCCGGCTCAACTTGCTCAGCCGTCAACACCTTTGTATTTGTATTCTTCTCTTAGGTGAGCCGCTTACCGAAGCCGATGAAACCGAAGAAGCCGGCTCGGGAGACCTCCTCTTGGAGGTAACCCGAACCGGCTCCGGCTCATTCAAGCCGATCCGATGTGGGAAGTTCAACAAAGCCTTCGAGCCGCGCATCCGGTAAGCCGCGATGTCGTAAGCCGTCGCGGCTTCCTCAGCCGTCTCGTACGTCCCGAGCCACACCCTCGCGCCGCTCTTAGCCGGGTCCCGTATCTCCGCCGCAAACTTCCCCCACGGCCGCTGCCGAACCCCCCGGTAGTGCTTCCCCTTCGGTGCCGCCACCGCCACCACTGACGTCGAAACCGCCTCCTCCGCCTTAGCCGGCTCCAATTCCAATTCATTCGGCTCGGCTTTAATTCCTTTACTATCTGCCAATGGCGAGCAGCTCAGTTGGTAATTATGGGTGGGACCAGGTTTGTACAATATCATATGGTCCTGGGTTTGACCCTGTGCACTCCCATAGCCACAGTTACTGAGTGAGTCAGGAATGCCCCCTGCATTATGATGGTATTGGCAATCGATCGTGGGCCAGTTGGGATTGCTGGAATCAACCTTTTGCACGATCTCTTTGCCGTTAAAATTAAACGGCGTCCATCCGACGCTATACGCGTCGCGTAAAATGCCGTAAATCACCATGTCCTCCGAATCATCGACTTTTAACGGCAAATCGCCCCAATTTTCCGTTAAGCATGGGATGAGGCTACTGAAGCTTAAGCTCCGGCAGAACGCCGGAACTTCGCCGGAATTGGTGGCCGGAAAAGGCTCTGCGGCGTGTGAAGGAACTTGCATCATGGTTTTTTTTTTTGGTGGGTTTTTGGAGATTTTGAAGAGTTGAAAGAAAAATTCTGGGAATTTGGTAGAGGATGGTGGGTTTATATATGCGATGGATTTGGTGAACAGTGGAGGGGGTGGAAGTGGAGATATTGGTAAGTTGGAGGGGGTTAAGTGAAAATTGGAGGCCTTGGTGGGCAAGTGGACAAGTTGAGACAAGAAAAAGAAAAAAACAAAGATTAATGTATATCACGTGGTGAATGTACGAACCATTATGTTGCTGACGTCATGGCTTGACGCATAAATAAATAATATTATTTTTTTTCGTTAATTACTTTCACTAATTGATTTCATTGATATATATTATTTCCTAAATTGTTATACTTTAATCATAAGTTTTTCCAGAAAATAAAGTTGAAATCAACGTCAATGAATAATTACAATGTACATAAAATTAATAAATTAAATTTGCTAATTGTTGGATATTAGTTCAAAATAGAAAATAGTAATATCTAATTAATACATAATCGGTTCAATCTTTAATTTAATAATCAACAGAATTACAACATTAAATGGATTATGCATCGACATATGCATGCACATTTACTGATACCATAATGTCCTCCACAATAGCCTTTACTGTTAAGAGTTTGATGGAAAAAACTCGTAACTAATGAGGATGAGCCCAAAAAATGCAAATCTCTAGATGTTTTTGTGAGTGAGAATCCACAATAACCTTTATTGTATATCTCTTCTATGTGAAACTCACCTAAAATTGTGAGTCTAAATTAATGAGGCTAAAATAATATTTATGTGAAACTCACATCGTTTGAGAGAAAATAACATTTATGTGAAACTCATCTAAAACCGTGAGTCTAAAAGTTGACAAAGCATCAATATCTAATACCAGTTAGTTTGAGAAGTTAGAAATGATAGCAAACACAAGGATATCAGACCCAAGAAATGGATTTGGTGTGTCAAGGAGGATGTTGGCCACCTTAGGGGTGGATTGTAAAATTTCACATAGTTGGAGTGGGGAAGTAACTATCTTCTAAGGGATTGGATACCTCTATCAGACTCATTTTAAGACTGTGATTCCAGGTATGGATAAAGCAGATAATATATGGTAATGTTAGCTAAAATGTTATAATTTTGTCTACTTTTATATTTCCTTTCCGTTTCTTATCATTTTCAAAGAGTAAGAAAGTCAAAACCATAGAATCGACCACATATCCACATTTGATGCAAACCTTTGAGCTTAAATCAAAACAAAAATCATAGAGTTGAGGCACAAATTAATATATTGTAGATCAAAAGCACAGATCAACATATCCACATCTAAAAACAAATAAATCACTCTATCTAAAAGTAGCAACAGGAAGGCAAGCAGTAGATGGAGGAAAATGCAAGGACCGTACGAGAGAGTAGCATAGGTGACAAAGAGGAGGGGCTTTTTTTAAAGTCTATAGCATCAATTGGAGGGCGAAGGGCGGGTTTTTGAGAGAAGGTATGGAGTTGTAAATCTCACACTTGAATACAACTTACCCCATTTGACCAATCAATCAAGTCCATGACTTTAATAAAGAGTAATTTACTAAACTCTTACCGGGTAAGTACTTAGTAGGTCATTTAACTTATTAGATAAACATAACAATGATTGATAATCTTGCTTGGTAATGATGGTGGTAATGGTGGAGAGTTTTAACCGGTAAATGAGAATGATAAATAACAACTCTTACCTAATAAGTACTTACAAGATTAAAATGTTGAAAAAATATATTTTTTAATAAACTAAGACATTACAATAATAAATTAAATGTTAGTATTATCTTACTTATAATTATATACTTACAAGGTCATAGTTGAACAAAATAATAAAAATAACGAGGTGACATCTTTTTAAAATGTATATTTGCCTTAAACATAACCATTAAACCATAAAACATTGGCCTATGCCGCCGTATTTCTTCAATATAAGTCGGCTACTAATACAATTAACGAATTACTTCCATATTCTATATTTTATAGTTTATTTAATATAAACGTCAACCAATCATATAGTTTGTTTCATTTTTAAAATATCAAATCCAACTACTAATTTTTAATGATTAAAGCCCATTATATTTTCCTCTTATTTTTGGGTGTTACAAACAGACTCCTCCTCAGGCACACGTGTGCCATATACATATTAAAATAAATATCTTTTAAATATACAAGAAAAAGAACAACTCCTTAACAGGTAGGTCATGTATGACTTGAAAATTAATTGAATCATATCAGAGGCGTAGCCAGAATTTTCATTTAGGGGGGCTGAAAATTTCTTAAATTTAATTTGTCATGTATCATTCTCTTAATTGATTCACAACCGAAAACCTGATTAGCATTTGAATTTTTACCAATGTATTGTGTTGAAAAGTATATCTATAGCTGGCGTAAAAGAGCATAACATTATAAAACATATAGTGCAATATGTAATTTTTAAACTTTAAGTTATATATTTTTGAAATGTGTATACTAATATCAATATTGAACATAATTAGATTCTAGTTTTTAATGTAATAATATATTTTTTGTAATATTCCATTAAATAAAAAATACTAATAACATAAATATTAAAGATTATATGAATACATCTATTTTAAAAATCAAAAACAAATTATTAATTAAAACAAGAAGTTTAAAAAGAAAATCAACACTTAAATAAATCTTTTGGACAACATAAAAAAAAATATTAGAAAAGGGATAAGAAATAAGTATGAGAAAAAGGTATAGAAATGAATTTGGGAAATTAGGAAAGCTATAGTTACAAAATATTTAAATCTTCAAATAATAGGAGGAAAAAACAAAAGGGATAATAGGAGGAAAAAACAAAAAGAATGCTGTGAAACAGATTCGAACCCGGGCTTTATGGATAGAAGTATGCGTGCTTACCAACTCAGCTACAAGGCTTTACCTGTTTTACTTTCTATTATATAGTATATAAGGTAAATTGTTAGGGGGGCTGAGCACCAGCCTGCCCCCCTACTAGCTCCGCCCCTCATAGATATTGAATAACAATTTTATCAATGTTTATGTGAATATAAAACAACATAATAGGAGAATATGTAATGTTTATTATTTGTGTTCATATGAAAAAATGTTTATTATTGCTTTATCTATGAAAAGGAACGATCATAAAATTTTATATAAATACTGCATTTTTAAAACGCATTGTTTCTTTTATATGAAACAACAAATGAACACTAGTTCTTATATAAATTTGTGCGAATTACCGAGTTCATTAAATATTGAAACACACTCTCTCTCTCTCTCTCTCTCTCTCTATATATATATACACACACATACATATACATATAGAGGAAATTGGGTATTTGGATAAAATTTTGGATTGCGTATTGGAAAATCGCTTTATAACTTAATTTATCCTTTAGGTTATAAAGAAATTAGGAATGGAATAATTTAAAATTTACATAAGCAAATTAAGGCACAAATTGGATTGAAGCAGTAGGAGGACAGGTGACCTTGTATAAATTCCTCGCTAGATCGTCAGAAACAAAGTTGTGAGCCAGTGGGGCAACATGAATAATATTTTGTCATGGTAGGCGACGTGTTACAAAATCCACACGTGAACCCTCGATTACAGACTGGAAATAAGGTCTAGAGGCTCTAGCCAAAAGTCTCAGTAAGCAACTCATAGTTCATAAGCTCTAAACTCAACTTCGACTAAGTGGATTTAGAACCTTTGATTAGAGCCTCTTATAAAAAGGCTATAAACAATATTTTAGACAAATTTTCATCAAATCAATCTAAGAACACTTTCAAGAAGATTCATGACCTTTTGAAATTCAGCAATATATCGAAACTTAGAGTTTCAAAGTAAACCCCACTATGGGTACTACCCATAGAACACTTCAACGAGCTCGACACCTTTTAACGCTGCCTTAAAGTGATCTAAAGTGATAGAGATTATATTTGTAAGTGTGTATTTCACACTTCCTAACTCAAGTTATTTGTTTTATCACCTTAATCTACTTTAAATAAATGACAAAAACAATTACACCAAAAAATGATTTATATTGCTAAAATGGCCAAAAAAACAAACATAATTACATTCAAATTTAGATCATCTACTTATTTATTCTCTATTCTTTTTCGTTATTCATCGAACGTCCTTTTTCTCTCACCACTACGTGATCCGAGTAGCCAACTACCATAGCCTTAAAATTAAATCATACTTTGTATATTTTAATAACTTATTTGATTTCTTGTAATTCTAAATTTAACTTGTTCTGACAACTGATTTTGCAAATCAAATAGACCATCCAAGATTAAAAACATCGATTTTGTTTCACTTCACGTCGTTATTAAAATATGAAACTAAAAAAGATTAATCATCCAAGATTCCATGATAATTTTGCAGCCTTTTGATGGGTTTGTCGTGTAGCCAATTAAATAATAATAAAATGGTCATTAATTTCAAAATAAAGATTTGGAGAGATTAATCTATTGGATTTTGTCAACTTGATTTGAGTAAATAATAGTTTATTATTTGTCGTTTTCAAAATTAATAAATTAATTAATCGACAAACAACGTTAACTTTTAGGAAATTAGATGGAAGCATCTTTAAAGTATTTTTTAAGTAAAACAAACGTGCCCAATTTGTGCTTCTCCTTGTCATCATCATAATTCGGTTTTTTTCAAAATAAATCATGATTTCGATTTTAATTTCCACAATGTTGTTTTTCGTATTACTGTATATGTTAGATATAGACATCGAAATCTTTAACTTTTTAGGTCCGTATATTGTCGATGATAAATCCTAAAACACAATATCGTGTATATATTTGAATCTGTTAATAACAAGAGTAAGATTTCTGTTACAAGTTAATGTAGTAAGTATAATACAACAAATAAATCATAAACTTATTAGTAGTCGAAGATTTTTCGTCCTTTAAAATTGATTGAGGCCCTCGAAATCGCACTGTTCTAAGACAAAAGTTCAGTGGTATATTGGTGTTGTCATGAGAATATAACAATCAATTCAAGTTATAAAACTTGAATCTACGAATTAAATCATGTTTGTTGATGGATTTAGGTAGGAATCGAGAGAGAATATCCGTAATTTCCGTTCATATTTCTGCATAAAAAGAACAGAAAGAGGTATATAGACTTTCCCACTTAATTGCACATAACAGACATCTCTAATCGTCAAACAGTGTTCGACATGGTTAGGCCGGTGAACCAAGTCGTGCGAGAAGCCTAACAAATTTTTAAGTCCCAACTCACAAGGCTCTTATCTTGACATTTTAATATAAATATGTCAAGGGGAACCCACCAGGAACACCACATTCCGAAGCTTAATCAACCAAAACTCAAGGTCTCTGTTTGGGTTGATGGTCGTGCCAAAGCTCCCTTCTGATTCCTTTGTTGCCGTTCAAAAAAAAAAACTAAATGATTCATTTATTTCTACGCTAATTCTAACACCATAACACATTTTATTTTTGGCTGCTTGAGAAGGTTGACAGCCTTGCCAAAACTCTCTTCCTTGCTTTCCTCCGTTTGCCACTTAAAAAAAAGACATATTTTATTAGACCTTTACAGTTATTTTATGCCGTTTGATAAATATTTTAATTTATAATGTTACAATAGTCTTTTCTATTTCATTTATCTCTATATTACTATATTTAGGTTTATTAATAAAAAAAACTTTAATATGCCATTTGAATGAAAAAAATTAGCATGCACGACCTTTAAGTATAATATTTTTCATGTGCGAAATTAAAACACTAATAGTTATATTATATTTTTACGAATAGTTTAAGTTAACAAGTTTTTTTAATTATATATAGCTTAAATTTCAATGAATTTTCACTTAAATTACACATTAATTCAACAAACCTATCATTTAGAAGACTCGAAACCGTTGTCATATTATATCTTGACTATATGTTAGTGTCCCAAAAAATAATGATGAGCTTTCACATTTTGGGCCACTTTTGAATTATGAATATGTGAAGGTTGAAAATAAGGTTTTTATGTGGAAAATTCAATATTTCTAAAGGAATTTATGTTTTAGATGATACCTTTTGTATGATTTTATTAAAACAATTTTTATAGGATAAAAAGGTTTTTCTATCTGATTTCAATAAGATGATGTTCGTTTTTTAAGAGATGTCGAAGTTTGAATTCACTTCTAATGATAAATAATGGTTTTTAAGTCTAAAATTTGAATCAATAACATTGTTTGTTTTTATAAACTGCTAAATTTTTGAATTTGTTTAAATTATGTATTTTACCCGTTTTAATATTCGAGTATTCATTTTGTATATTAGTTTATCCAATTTCACATATTTGTTCATCATTATTATGAAATTGACATTAAAGTTACAAAATTCACTTGCATTTAAATGATAAATTTTGTAGATAATAACATATTTAAATTATGTAAGTTTAGATTAAAACGCCATCTAATTATGATAAATTATTATAATTCAAGTGAACTGATTAAAAAAACATATCTCGAAGGTTAATCCATCTAGAATAATAAAAGGTTGATTTACCTCATAGTAGATAAGAGGATGATCAAACATAAATAACTCTGAAAATATGAAAAAGAATAATAGTTTAAACGGCTCCATTTCATTAGAACAAGAGGTTGGTATGAGATTAATTTTAAGAGAAACACAAAAGAAGCTCACTCATCCCATAGGTCCATTCTGTAATATCAACGTCACGGTAGCTTTACTATAAACCCACAATAAGTCCACTCTGTTAAGTATCACAACCTAGAAAACCGAATATATACATATAACATAAAAGAAGAAGAAGAAGAAGAGAGAGAGAGAAAGAAGAGAGAGAGAAGAGAGAGAGAGAGAGAGACGAGAGAGAGAGAGAGAGAGAGAGGAGAGAAAGAAAGGAGCGTAGAGAGAGAGAGAGAGAGAGAGAAGAGAGAGAGAGAGCAGGGGGGTCGGTTTGGATGTTTGGGTAACCAACTCCATAGCACGAGGCCCCTCCCATAGCGCAACCTAATCGAAGCCTGCTAAACCGCGACAAAAGCCCGATCAACCCACACGAGTGATATGCACAACCTAAGAACGCTAAATATAAACATTTACTTGTTAAAAAATATTTGAAAACTTGATTTTATAGTGTAAATTACATTTTTTACCCCTTTGGTTTTTAAAAGTTTGCATATTTAGTTTTTGTGGTCTGAAAACTACAGTTTCAATCCTATAAGTTATAACTTGCTACTAATTTTGTCCTTATGACTTACCCTTTATTATTATTTAGCTCTCTTTAATTTACAACTCTTGATTATTTTGTTCCCTTAGCATTCAAGGATGACAATTAGGTTAGAGAATAAATAGGCAGATAGCAATAAATTATAAATTAACAAAATGACAATCATTTTCAAAAATCATAAGATGGAAATAAACATATATTTAATGTAACAAGGGAAGATTCTTTTGAATAACCAATTGTTATAATAGGATAATAAACCACACGAACAAAATTTATAATTTAGTCCTATATAATATTAAACTTTGTTGAATATTTTAAATTTTTATAAAACGTAGTTTTATAACATTTTTGGTCATGGTTTGGGGTCTTTTTTGGCATTGTAATTTGGAGCCTTTCTCTCTCGTATATATGATAATTCCTGCCGTCTACGAAAAAAGTTCTATAGCATTTTCTAGGTACTTGTCTTGCATTAAAATATCAATTATTTCATATATATATATATATATATATATATAGGGGTGGGTTCAAATGTGAACCACTTTTTGGTTGTGAACGTGAGGACAACCGAGAGCGCAACACGTGGCGGATGACTAGGCGCCACGTCAAGTCCATGGCGGATGACTAGGCGCGATTCATGGGAGGGCATTGAATTAAAGAGGGGGACCACACTCAAAGCCGCCACGTGTCGCGTTCTCGGTTGTCCTCACGTTCACAACCAAAAAGTGGTTCACATTTGAACTTTCCTCTATATATATATATATATAATGTGTATGTGTGGTATGTTATATATGTTTGTATCTATGTATGCATATAGGTATGTACGTAGTATGCATATATATGATATACATTGCATATGTGTATATAACATATACGTTGGAACATTTTTGAATTGTCTATGTACTTTGTTCTTTAATCCAACATTATAATAGTCCTTTCGTAAACAATCTTAAACCAAAATAAACAAAATATTAACAACTATACTTTAACCGGTTGTTTTCAGTTCCGATCTCTAAAACTCGGACTTCAGTCCTAGTTATACATCCTTACATACAGATACACGTCTCGTATACAAGCCATATAAATAGGTCACTAACTTAAGAATCATGGATTATAAGCTTTTAAAAGATAAATCTATGTGGGTCATTAACTTTGACAAAAAATCGTATTAGTAGATATTTGCAGTATATTGGTATCTTTGTCATGTTCAAATATTCAATGTTAAGAAACAAAGAGAGAGAAAATGTCAAAGAATTATTGGTATCTTTGTCATGTTCAAATATTCAATGTTAAGAAACAAAGAGAGAGAAAATGTCAAAGAATTTTTGCATTCTGTAAAACAATACATGTTACATTTGATCCTCTTTTTAAGCAGTGCCAACAATTTCAACCATTCTTTTTCGTTCATAGATATATGATGGTGACCCAATCCTAAAATAATACGACAAAAAATATCTATCAGTCACAAAAAAAGTTCTTTCTTTTTGACAAACTTACAACAAAAGTTGCTAGTAACTTTTGTACCATTTCAACTTCTATGTTCGGTTGTTCGTTTAGAACAAATATTATATTAATTAAGGCCCTACAATTTGATTTACCGACTATATTGATAAATATTCAAATCGTATCATAGTGTAAGAAATGCATCCTTTATACAAAGATAATAGTTTGATCTTCGCCTTAAATGATGTATATAGTTCGATTGGATAAGACTAGTTGCGGTAATAAACAACCAACTTAATTATGGCGGTTTAGAAAAAATCAGAAAACATTCTATTATAAGGAATAAACCAATCAAAACCTTTACTTGTTTTATCGAGTTAGCGAATCAATACTTTGGTATGGGATCATGTAAGAAGTGATATTTTTGGTGAGACGTGTGATAAATGATTTTAAACCGTTGATCACTTTTAATCAAATACCTCTCATGAATTGTGTCTTAAAAGGGAATTGATCAGGTGCATCGCGATACATCTTATTTTGGTGCATCTCATTTTAATGTTTATCCATTTCTCATCCAATGGTTGATAATCACTTCCCATGTTAACTTCTTCTTTAAATTTTGGCACTCCTATGAGGAATAATAGGCCTTACGAATTATCAGGGACTCCTTAAATCTACTCCCACGCGCACTCCCTTACGCATGGTAATACATAGCATAGAAATCACTTAGGAAAAAAAAATAAGTACTTGCCTTCCAAATAAAGTGGCTGCTAATTAGCACCCCCAAACAAAGATTGCAAACTTCTGCTTTGTGGAAGGCGGTTAGTTTGGAATCTTGATCGGTAGAGAGACTAAAGCTGCAACAAGCAAGTGACTTATGTCGAAAATCCATCATAAAAATTAAAAAATTGATGTATATTTATGGTGGTTTACTGATTCAGCTATTTATTTTTTCTGTTTATTAATTATTTTTTTCACAAACTTTAATTAATTAAACTAAAATTATCAAAAGTCTGATCTAAAGAAAAATCTTTTAAAAATACAAATCTTCTTTTGTGTAAAGAGAAATATTTCTGGAGGATTAAAAAATTTTAAAGAATAAAATATCACAAATCCGGTGAAAATATTTTTTTAAATAAATACTTTTGTCGAAATAAAATAAGAAAAATATTTTTAGATTTGTCAGAATTATAGCAAAAAAAATACACCCATTTAACCTCCTAGTCAAACTCTCCCTTCGGTAACCAAAATACCCACCGACCCGCTCCCGGCCGGCCGCTCTCCGGCGCCGGCAGCCGTTCCACGGCGAGTTCCGGCAAAATTCATTTGGCCGCTTCAGGCCCGGCCGCTCGGAGCGGCCCAGTCCATGTCACCCTCTATATATTAAATTATTAATAGTTGCAAAAAAAATATTAAAACCTCTTCCAGCCTAATGGTAGGGCGTATAACCTCTACAATGTTGGTCTGGGTTCGATTCATGGCCAAGACATCTTTTTTTAAATAAATCCAGCACCTCCCATGAAATTTTATACGAAAAAAAGTGATGGGTAAGGTTCGAACCTGCACCACTCCAATATACAACACAAATCTAAACCATCTCGCTGGGCATGCCACATCCACACAACAAGCCTAATAAATTGTTTTTGTTCAATAACAATAGAGCCGCTCCGAGCGGCCAGGTCTGGAGCGGCCCAAATGAATTTTGCCGGAAATTGCCGTGGAGCGGCTGCCGGCGCCGGAGAGCGGCCGGCCGGGAGCGGATCGGTCGGTATTTTGGTTACCGGAGGAAGAGATTGGCTAAGAGGTTAAATGGGTGTATTTTTTTGGCTAAAATAATTATTTTCTCTAAAAAAAACTAATTTCTTATTTTTTTCAACAGAATTTTGATGATGTTAATTCAAAAAATTAAATGATCCTTCAAAAATCTTTGTAAAATAATCAGAAATAAGTAAATTAAATTAAACTTAATATTTGTTGCATACAAATAAACTCAAAATTTATTTGATTAATTAAAAATGCCAAATATTAAAATTTAAATCCACCGGTAATTGGTTGGTTAATACATTGCGGATTAATTTCATGAAACATTTAGATTTTGTCCTAAAATATATTTATTTTCCCGCAGATTATCAATTAATTAAAAAAATAATTAGTCTTATTAAAAAACCAAAAATAGTTTTTTTTTAGTTTCCAACAAATCCCCCATGGCTATATCTGTCGGAAATATGAAATCTGTCGAAACTTTAACTTTCTAGCACCCGTTTTTCGATAATCGAATCCACCTAAAATGGAACCTTTCGACGAACTTGATCGCAGATAAAAAGTCCTCCGTTTGGGAGTGTTTTTCTTTAATACATCACTTGGATATGTCCTACTTTTGCTTACACAAAAAATGACAACCAAATTTTTACCACCACAAATTATATGATTAACTATTTCAATCAAAAGTTTAAACGTAAAATGAAAATCATTTTTTTGATGAAAAAAGTCTTATAAATACAACTGAAAAATTATGTATAATTTTAGAAAATTAAATAGCTAAATGAAGTTAGGTTTTCAAAAATGCTTTATGAGGTAGGGGGTTACTATAGGGATGGAGTCGACAGTTGTTTGTTTGTGTTATTAAGGAATTGGCGAAAACAATTTGATTTTGCCAAGTTCAATTTAATTGACTATGATTTAATGGTTTTCAAGTAAGACAAATAGTTTTTTTTGTTTATAAATGATTTTCTAGATATTATAAATATTTTTATGAAATTATGAAATGATTTTATAAACGGTTACATATAACATACTTACATATTTTATCTAGTTCACAATCTTTACATACACAACACCGATTTTTAATAAATATGTAAGAAATTTTTTTTTGGAAGAGATTCAAAGACTGAAAATAGTCAAAGTCAAAATTTTGAACATGGAAGTTTGACTTGGTCCTCAACTTTGACTGTCGTTCATGTATGCCATACTTCCGTTATTCATTCGTGTGCACAAAATAAACTATGTATTTTCGATGTATTATATATATTTTTGAAAGGGTGTTCGGGTCAAATCCTGACTAATTCTCGGTAATTTTGAGGGTTAAATTACTCAACTTAAATGTTCTCAGGCATGTACACGGGAATGTTCGAACTCGGTTAGGGCGCTATAAACCCTCCGAGTGATAACCAATCCGCCACAACACCTGAAAGACTTAATATATTATATTTGTACGTTATTTTGATATGAAAAATAGTATAAATATCAATGTTCATATATAAAAGTAAAATATTTTGATATGAAAAATAGTATAAATATCAAATGTTCATATATAAAAGTAAAATGTTTGCAGTATATTTCAATTCAGTTATTAGGTTTTAAATCATCAAACTAGTAATAAAACTTATGCTATAAATCTAATTTGAATAAGATGTATTTGTTGCCGGTATATAGTGAAATTTTTTTTTTATACAAAATAGCGTCTTAATTAGAGGTGTTTGAAATCTCATGTGATTACAGAACATACTCAACTCACGGAGCGGTAACGAAAAGGCATTGGATGGGATGACTCTATCTATGGGCCCAAATGCCACACTATTATATACGCCACCTTACTCCAGTAGCCGTCGTAGTTGAGGACATAGCTACGAGATAAGAGCAAGAGGACCTTGCCACTATTTAAGAGGCGAGGAAAGGGGTTCAACAAATAATTGCCCCTCCACCTGGGTTTTGGTTTTGCAATCTAGCTCGGAAACATCCCGCTTGAGCGAGGGCAGGCCTCCATCAAACGTATGTACATAACTGGGCTTACAACATAGGTCGTAGACTAGGTCATGCCTAATCACAACTAATTATATACTTGAATGTATTTGTAAAATTAAATGTGATTTGATCGTTATTGTGTTTTTTATTTGGTCACTTCACTTTTAAACATGATTCTAATTCATAGCATATAGGCATATAAGCTCCTATAATATGAAATAAGATGATATTAATGGAAATGACAGAATAGTACTCTAAGGAAAAAAATTATTTGTGTTCACAAAAGGAAAAAAGGTAAAATAGAACATCAATTTTTTTTCTTCATGTTTTTAAACAAGAGATAAAAAAGATGTAGTTTTTACGATCCACATAAAATATATATCATTCTGCCAACATCTTAATATTTGAAAAGATCTTCAAATTTAAATTTTTGAGCAAGTATAAGACATAATAACAATTGATTTTTTAAGCTTTTTCTCAACTAAAGTTTTTAATTAATTGTTTTTATATAGACAATTTGAGATGGTTTTCTATTCACGAAAGAAATGTTGAATTATAACCATGGAATAATATAAATGGTGCATGTACCTAAGGGTAACAATTTTCGACCCGACAACACGTAGATAAACGGGTTTGAGTTGAGTTTTTTGGCCCGGCAACCCGTTAACTCCATTTATCTTGTGGGTCGTATACGGGTCGTGTCGCCTGGATGGTAGGTTAACCTGCGAACCTATTTATCTTTTATTTATTTTTGTATATAATAAAAATAAAGAGTATTTTTTTATTTTCGATTCAATTGAGCGCCCAAATAAAATATCCCAAATTCCCAATCTGACTTTTGCCTAAGCCGACTAAGCCTCTCCTAAGTCCTAACCCTAACATTGCTCGACACTCACAGTCTCTCACGATTTTTATCGCTCCCCTCCTAATCTGATTTGGTAATTTGGATTTAGTTGTATTTTTGAATTTTGGTAATTTAGATTTAGTTGTAATCTTGAACTTTGTTTCCATGATTTTTGACCCGGCAACCGCGACACGACCCGTTACGGATTAGGGTTGAAGTTTTCGACACGATTAGTTAAACAAATCGTGTTCGGATTGATGTTTTTGACTCGCCAACCAGAATACGACCTAATTACCACCCCTACATGTACCATTGTTTACTACCCCTACATGTACCATTGTGTACTATGCAATTGTAATTTACAATTTTGTTTCTTTAACTTACTGGAAAATTACCAAAGGAGTGTTAGCCTAGTGGCAAGGCTTGGGCACTACATGGTGGTGAACCCGAGTTCGATCCCTGGGGGACGCATTCTGGAGGTACGGGGGCTTCGACCCCGGGCTGCATGCTTTAGCAGTCGGGCTTCGGACCAAAATTGCCAATGATTAGTCTGGGCCCAATGTGGTCTGGGATACCTCTTTCAAAAAAAAATTGTCAATTTAAAAACAAGTTTGTTAGAAATCGTTTTAATTGAACGGGATTTTTTTGAGATTTGAGTAAGCTATAATTTTGGTCTTTGTGGTTTATATGTATCGTTGAAGATGGTCCCTAGATTTTGGTCTTTGTCATTTATATGTATCTTTTGAAAATGTTTCTTAGGCATTAAATATGATAAATACTTTTGTTGAGTGAGAGGCATTTATGTTTTTTAAGTTATTTTTTTGTCTTAAATCAAAGTAACCAAAATTATAGTTTACGTGATTTCTTTACTCAAATGACAAAATAAAAAAGACAAAAAAGGATAAAAATACATAAATGTCTCACACTTAATGGAGATATTTAACAAAGTAGTGTCTAAAGATAATTTTCAAAACAAATTGTAAACAATAGCGACATTAATTATAGTTATTGAAGCATATAAACCACTCTAAAGATTCATGTAAACCATAGAGACCAAAATTATAGTTTACTCTTGAGATTCTTTCTTATGGTGTTTATTGTATAAAAATTACAAGTTAGCTATTGAAAATGCTCCTCTATCACTTTATTAAATGTATTTTTAAACAAATCTGTTAAACATTTGTATAGTTTAGGGACCCCTTTGTAACTTATTTGTATATATAATTGTTGTCAATACACGCATAGAAAAACAACAAACCTCTTTATTCTTTTCACAAAGTTTGTATGTTTTATGTTTGTGATTATTTTCTAAAACAAAACATCGATTTTATATTAGAGTTATTTCATCATAATCTTTAACAAAACATTTTTATCAAGGAATCATAACCTTGTAGGCTTGTTGTCCAAGTGGCCCCTTCAAACCACTCAAAGCAAAGATAATTGTATCTGTGTCTATGGAAATATATAGATTTTCGAAATGTACTCGATGGTTTTCTAGTAGTACACATCCATTTTTTTTCTTTACACGTTTTTCACACCATATATGTATCTAACTAACAAAAGTCTTTACACACTAGAGTGGTTGAGAGAGTGAGCCAAATCAATCTTAATCGTTTGTTGTTAGGTAGACGACCAATTGTCATAAGTACAAACACTCAAAGGTGGTGTCAGGTTGTTGCATTCTAAGCAAAGAATAAACATACAATGTCCCTATTATCACCAATTAGTTTGAAGACTCTTGTCCCTCGTGACACACATTGAGACTTATAAGACGTTATTTATGATTAACTAATCAGTCATTAAAGGAGTTCAAGGCCTAATATTATTACTTTAGATACACCGAAAGCTAATATGAGTATTTATGGTTATCCAATAAACGAATAAATGTCAAAGAAAAAGTAGAAACTTCTTTTGAAATGGTTAACCAAAGTTCCTCATTATACATATCATGATTTCAAGATTGTTAGATTTCGTCATCGATAAGTTCATACAAGAACATTAACTAAACTAGAGAACACAAAGACAATCAAATCATATGTGATTTACACTAAATACACGCGTAAAATACAATGTGATTCACATGACTTTGGTAATACCACATGAGATTTGTCATTTTCTTATTCTCTTATTTTGACGCTGTTGTTGTTTGTTTCCCCATGCTCATTTATCTCCTATTTACTCTTATGAACAATAATATAATTGCGCTCCACATTCTCATACTACATCAAAGTGAAGGTCTACCACTCAAAGGACTCAACACTTTATGAAAATCTATACTCGTCTAGCTCTGTCACCCTTTTACCTCTCTCTCAACACTCTAGAACAATATTTTTCCATCTAACCTTCGTTTTAGAAGACGTGTTAGAGTTTCATATCTACTAGACTCCAATAACTTATTTTACATATATGTTGGGCCTTCTTTTTCTCTTCAAAGACTATAAATTAATAATTTAAGAGCATCTCAGACAATTATTTTAAAGAAAAAGAAAAAAATAGCTTTTTTTTGTTGCTCTAGCAAGTCTATACTAAAACAAAGAAAAGATAAAAAAAAATTGTTTATTCTAATACTATCATTAATAAAGTTGTTAAAAATTAATTAGAGTAAGGCCCCGTTTACCAAACACTTATTCAAGTAAGTGTTTACAAACAAAATTGAACACTATCACTTACTTACGGGGTAAGATTTTAGTTCACAAAAACGGTACTGTATGTAACATTTTACCTCGTAAGCGCTAACCGTGGTAAGAGACGACGACCCTCAATTATCGGGTAAGACTCTTATTCTAGCTTTCACTCTTACTCGAGTAAGATTGTTGATCCTTGCAATATGCTTCTCGTAAGGTAAAATGACTTGATAAGCGCTTAGCCAGGTAAGTGTTTTGTAAACGGTCCCTAACTCTTGAAATCAAATTTTTTTTTTTTTCATAATTATTGAAAACGGTCTATTTTTTTTTCTTCTTCGTATAATCATCACAAAAGCTGTATTTAATGTGCTTGGAAGAAAAGACACAAAGAGTTGAGGGTGAAAAGGACAACTCACAAGATGAATTCCATACGTAGGAAAGAGAGCTATACACAACATTTTATGGTCAACGTGACACAAACTCACCATCACGTGACCTCAACCAACAATTAATGGCCAAACTTTCTTGACTTGTGTTTGGTCAAAAATATATTTACTTCGTATTCTTATAAATCTACGCAAACTATTTAAAAATACGATCCGATCCAATCCATTGCAATCCGTTTGTGTTTATGTCATTTAGTAGAACTTGGACCACTTCGTTTTGCACTCATCATTCAACAATCTGATACGTTTAACCAGTTGATTCAGAGAATTTATTAACAGGTCTTTTACATAATGAGCTGATCTAGTATTTAGACTATGGTTACACGTGCAACCATAGATTTAGTTGCATAAAGTGTAAAACTTTAAACGTTTTAATAGTAAAACTATAGATTTGGTTGTGTGCAACCATAATTGTTACATAGATAAGAGCATGTGTGATTGTTGCAAACCGTTTCTAAAATTTTATGGATCCAATTCTCATTGTTTAAGGGTGTATTTACCAATGCAAATTGCCTGAGTAACGTTAATAAATAAGGGATTGTTTGTATGGTTTCCATTAAATCCCATATGGATAAAATTGTTTTTAAACCACAAAGGGTTGCGGCTTAATGGTTAAGGCTTAGGGGGATGTGGTGGAATATCTTCTCTATCTAGGGTTCAATTCCACAACAATAGTAGCCACTAAATTTATCAATACTGATTTCTTACACCTATAATTAGCCTGGATTAATCTAAGCATAAGCACATAGCCCATAATGCTCTTCTAAAAAGATAATTGTTTATGTAGATCAATATATCTATATAAATTGAGAATTTTTGGTTTGAGATGGTTTGTTTATAAACGAAATAAACATGTTTTTTATTTGAGAGAGACAAGTATTTAAAAAAAGTAGGTTTTCTACATAAACCCCCCATTAAAAGATTACTAAATAAACCACTTTCTCTCCTTTGGGTTTCTAGCATCTTGCTAGGCCCAATAATAAAGCTGTTGGTTAAAAAAAAACTAAATAAGCCACGTTCTACATCCTTAACCCACTATCAAATAGTCATGTATAATTGACTGAATATATTGCAAGTCCTATACTTTAAACAAGCTGTTAACAAACGGGTCCTAAAGTTCACCACCCCAATTGATTTAACAAAGTAAGATTCTCCGTTATCAAGACAGTAATGCATAATTATTAATAAACATCTGCTAGCCGATAAGTTTTTCCGATACGTAAAAAAGTTGTCATTTCCACTTACCATGATACCATCCTATTTTATTCTGTTGTAGGTGCGGATGGGGATCTAATACAACCAGAATTTCATTTTTGGCATAGGGAAATTTCTTTTTGCCAACATATTTTATTTCTTTGTATGGTACATGCAACCATAAAAATAAGTTATTTGGAAGGTATGATACTAAAATAGTAAAAACGATGTACAACTTATATAGCAGTATGTACAAGTTAATAAAAAAGTACGGAAGGAACCTGGAAGGAAGTAAAAAGGTGGATTTTTTACGTAGACGACAACACGACCCCATCACCCGCAGTCATCCACCATTTACTACAAGACCCTACTAACAAGTTTCCATTTTTATCCTAAACTATGAATTTATTACATATTTACTCCCCAACCTTCATTTTAAGGCATATAAGTTTCCTAGCTTTCACTTTTAAGAACTAATGTATGCATAGTCTTCTTTTTTTTTTTTTTTTTAATTTATCAAACAATTAAGGTAATTTGGTTAATATTACCTATGAATAAAGCTTGTATAACATATTTGAGTTTATCATAGTTTGTAAAGGATAGTTCTTTAAAATGTATTAAACTATACCTGAAAAGTTATTGTGTGTCTTTACCTATAAAAAATGGTTTTTGAGGTATCAAACACTTATTTTTCTTCTATTGTGTTAAAAATGACTTACTACCGGTTAAACCGGTAAACCACCGCCGGAGACCCAAAACCATTGCCGATGATCACCCGGAAACCATCTCTCCACCGGCAACCATCACCATTGAAACCTCCACCACCCATAACCACCACCCAGAACCATTATCGTTGTCGTCCAGAACCACCACCCACTACCACGACCACCCAGAACCACCATCCCCACCACCAAGAACCTCCCACCGTCGTCATTAACCACCCGTTGTGCAGGTCATGATACATACAATAACAAAAAAACTAAAGTTTAATACATCAAAAATCATTTTTGGTACGTAAATACACACAATAATTTTTCAGGTATAGTTTGATACATTTTGGAGAAACATCTCCTAGCTTTTACGAAACATAATTTATTTACCAGCTTGTTACTTTGTTTGTCGTAAATAACCTTTGTATAACCGTATTGCTAATTATAGAACCTTAGGGACCAAAAATGTAAAAATAATAAAATAAAAAAGTAGTCTTTGAATTTGCGTCATGGTTACTAACTTAACGATGCTTCCCCTCTCCATCCTGGAACTAACTTCTCTCCTTCCTTCCATCCTCAATTTCATCATCTGTCCCTATCTCTTCTCTTATTATTTTTTTACTTCATAAATTAATTCTATCCAATTTCCTCCACTATATATATAACCAACCCACACTCCACCTTTTTCCACTCAAAAACCACTTCTCTAGTTCTCTTCCATAATAATTCCATTTCAAACAAACTAAACTTCTTCACTTAATCAAGCTTAATCAAGCTCTTCAACAATGGCGTCACCTAACGAATCTTCAGCCCTAGATCTCATCCGTCAACACCTCTTAATCGACGATCAATCCTTCCTTCAAACCTACTCCACCAATTTTCATCAAATTGAACAAATTTCACTCTCTAATTCTCCATCTTCTTCCAATTCAAATTCAAATTCATCACCTGTTTTTGATGAAAATCAGTTTGAATTCAACGCTGTATCTGAATCGAATTCGAATCAATCGATTATCAGCTTTGATTCGTGGAAACGGAGTCGGAAACCGTCGCTGAACATATCGATTCCGTTTCCTCCGCCGGTGATCGAGAAGAAGAAGTCGCCGGAGACTACGGCGGCGGCGGCGGCGACGGCGGTGGCGGTTTACGAGGAGAAGAAGCATTACAGAGGAGTACGGCAGCGTCCTTGGGGAAAGTTCGCGGCGGAGATCCGAGATCCGAATAAGAAAGGAACTAGGGTTTGGCTAGGGACGTTCGACACCGCCGTGGAGGCGGCGAAGGCGTACGACCGGGCGGCGTTCAAGCTCCGCGGCAGCAAGGCGATACTCAACTTCCCGCTCGAGGTCGGAAACTTGAGCGAAACCGCGGCGGAGATCCGGCAGCCGGCGGTGGCGGTTGTGAAAAGTAACAACCGGAAAAGGTCGGTTAGGGAAGGTGACGTGGAGGAGAGAGAAAGTGTGAAGGAAATGAAAACGGAAACGGTAACGGTAACGGAGGAGGTTAAGATGAGTGATGCTATTGCTGCTATGCCGTTAACGCCGTCAAGCTGGACGGCGGTTTGGGACTTTGGTGACGGAGATGGTAACGGAAAGGGAATATTCGAGGTGCCTCCGTTATCGCCTTATGGCTTTTCGTCGGGGTGTATGGTTATCTGAAGTTGGAGTTAACGGCGTTTGCTAAATCTGGAAAAGGACAAACGGACGTTAGTGATGTACCGTTTAGTATTATCCACACGGCCATCTTTTTTTTTTTAGGAAAAAAGAAAAATTGAAGGTGGCGAGTTGTGTAGTGTGTACATATAGAGGGAATTTAGAGAAGGATTTTCCACGTATTTCTTTTATTTTTTTTTAGTTTGTTGAAAACTAATAAAATATTTTCCACGTCAGTGTGATTTCCAGTTAAAAAGCAAAATCATTCTTTATTTATTTTCAGCTTAGCCTTTTAAGATAATATTTTATTGTATTCGTTAATAATATATTAGAAAATAGAGAAATAAATCTTGTAAACTAAGATGTTTATTCAATAATTGTGCAAAGTTTTCTTTATAAATCACTTAATTATAATATAAATTAAACTATAATAATTATGAACAATTATCATTGTGTATTTATTAAAATTAGATATATGTAAAAAGTAATAATATTTAGATTAGATGAAGTGTTATCATTGATATATGGGTTAATTACATGGGTATGTATCGAACTTGTTACGTTTTATCATTGTATGTACTCAACTTATAAACTTACTATTGTATGTATCGAACTTTCTAAAATTGCCATTGTATGTATCCAACTTTATCAAAACCTCAAGTTCGATACACTTTCGTGACAAGTAGAATTCATTCAATGATAGGTTTTGATAAATTTGGATACATACAATGGCAAGTCTAGCAAGTTCGATACATACAATGATAAGTTTATAAGTTGAGTACATACAATGATAAAACGTGACAAGTTCGATACATACCCATGTAATTAACCCTTGATATATATAACATTGATTCATATAGTTTATCAGAATTTAGCGTTCTTTAATGAATATACGTTCATATACAATAAAGACAATAAATATTTGCTTATTAATTTAAAGAAAAATATCTTTGTTGCGGAATTCACCTACTATGACGAATCAAGGATGTGATAAATTATTGAATTTTAAAATTTAACATCACATGGTATTAAATTCACGTTATTTATTGGAAAGGTAGTAATTTGTTTGTGATTAAACAATTAAGGAATATCTTTTTTGATCATTGAGCTTTTTATTAATGTCAATAGATTAAGGGATAAATACAATTTTAGAAAGTAAGAAATATAATATTAAATTAATTACTATATCTAGATACGTGTTACAAAACGAGGGGGTATCCTAACGGACAAATCTATCGGCAAAATCAAGAATCTTGATATTAATTAATTAAATAATTAAATTTAATAGGCAAAATCTGTAAATATTTAATATTCCCCCTTCGTATTAAATTCATAGCAGAGCAGATACATCGTGGTGGGGTGAATCAATCACGGTTTACACACGCTACGTTATATCGTATTTCTTCTATAGAAACTTCCCCAAAAAAGAAATTATTTTTATAATTATGAATGATAGAGTTAATTTATATACGTAATTAGTTTACAGGCTATCAGCTATCACACTACCACTGCCTACAACTACCATCAGTTGTCGGTATCTGTGTTGACCACCATTTGTACCTCCGTCACATTAGCCACGACTACCTCCTCCCTCACTGTTCACCATCTTCATCATCCGTAGCCGTCGCCATGGACTAGTTTCTACGACCTCCACCCACATGGGCATTTTCGCTGTAACAACTTCCTCGTTGAGCTTATAAGAATCTTTCACGTTGAATAAAACATAGTTTTTCTTTTGTACGAATTGGTGTTTTTCGAACTATCACCTACTAGATCAAGTTCTTTAGAGCAAATTACGTTTTTTTTTCCTTATGGTTTGTTGAAATTTACAAATTTTGTTCCTGTGTTTTTGAAATTCGGTTTTCGTTCCAATGGTTTACTATTTATTTCTATTTTCACCCCTGAGGCTAATTACTACTTTTAGTTCGATGGACGAAAATAGATATAAATTTAAAATATATGGACGAAAAAAGAAAATAGGGTTTAAATCATAAGAATGAAAATAGTAATAAATTGAAAACCACAAAGATGAAAAACATAGTTTACTACATTTTTTTAGTGTCATTTATATGATATATAAAACCATATAAAACTATTTGTTGGACTTGTCTAGTAACGTGCTATCGCGTTCTAATCGTACCAAATACTTGACAGACAACTTGTCAACCTTGCGTATCCTCTCAAGTCATGTCTTGTTATATTAAGTTATGTATATATGATCATGTTGAATCATGTCTATATATCAAACTCTTTCAAAATTAACTTTGAGGAGCACTTGTAACAATTTAGATGGAACTTGAACTAGTTAACAATAGAGAGCTAATAAGTTCCCAACTACTTGACAATTAATAAAATCTCAAATGATTAATTTGATACATACTTTAAGGAATTGTCGCCTGATATTTTCAAACCGTGAGAGCATGATAACGACACACATCGACCAAAATTCTTTCACAACTTAGTTTTCAAAAGTAAATTGACAATCTTTTAAATCAAATCAATTTAAACTGATAACGTTTATGTTTAAGTTACTTTTCAAGTCACAACTTTTATAAAACACCTAATTACGATGGTCTTTTTTGAACCTTGATACTATTTTAAATGATTTAGAATCAAACTATATGATCCGATAAAGGTCGACATGAATGTCATTTAACATATAATAGTTTTTAAAAATAATTAAAGAAAATGGATGGTTTTTCCACAAACTATAGTCATCGTGAAAATGGGCCACTTTCTACCTTTCATAGAAATTAAGTATGTTCACTAGACACATCATTGAATGATACCAATCGGGTTTTGTTTTCCTCTTTTAATATATTTTTTTTTCGTCTATCAATTTCCAAGAGCTACAGTATGAAAAGGATGGGATGGATTTTCATCAATATAATATCGTGGAAATATCAAGAATTTTATGGTTATCTATAGGAAAATTGTATTTTTATCGATTTTAATTAGAACTGATATTTTATTGTTTTATGTAGATTTACGTTCATTTATTTATTTATATTTATTGTTTTATGTAGAGTTACGTTCATTTATGTTTTATTGTTTTATGTAGAACTGATAATTTTTTATCGATATTTTATTGTTTGTATTTGGTTTTTGGTGGTGGTAACAAAGGTTTTGATGTTGTTCAAAAAAAATTATTTATATTTCAAGCATACCGTGTGACTGTTCTTCTTGAATTTACTTTATTAAGGTTTTCTTTTTAATACTTTAGGTTTTTGTATATGATTTTCCATCTTGAGTGAAAGCAAGTAGAAGTGAGAAACTCGTACTCTTCTTGGTGTCTTTAGATTCATTATAGAAACAGTGTCCTTCACAAACTGCAAAAGCATACGATACATGTTGGTTCTTTTTGGACTAAAAGTCTTTGTTTGTAACGAAGGAAAATGTCAAGTAAATGAATTTGTTTGAATGGAACAAACACAAGAACCAAAAAGTTCCACAGTAATATTAAAAACTTGATTGGTGTGATGTTATGGATTTTTTCTTAGATCCTTTGGTTATTACGAAAATGGGTCGCTTTCTATATGTCCCTTCACTTTGATATTTATTTATCTTATGGTGACCTTTTATTTTTTTCAAAGGATCAGACAAGCTTGAGCCGTGCACGACTAACAAACAATTGGTTATGGGTATGTAAGCAGAAAAGTCTTGAGGCCTAAAATTCAACATCTCGTGCAAATAATATCGTTTTCTAGCAATAATACATCTCAAACATACTAATATAATGATATAATAAGTTGTAGACCGAAAGACTGCACAACACATTATGATGTCGGGTGACTTACGCATTGCTAAAAGATTGCATTTAAAAATTAAATTTTTGGCATTTTCTGAAATAAGAACCAAATAAAAATACAAAAATAAAGGGAAGATTGGGGAAGAAAGAAAGCAAACATATTTTTTTTTGGAGATCTTTTTTGTAGAAATTCATAAGAAGCATCATGATAAATAAGTCGTGTAGAAATTATGTAATTTCACTTTATTATTATTTTGAGAAGTTTATTTTCAAAATTCTTGTTGAATAATTTATAGTTCGAAAGTTTAAATTGATGATTTATGATTTGAAAAAAGGTATTTTATGAAATATATATACGAAATCTCAAAATATAGAGTTTTGATAACTTTTAAAATTATAAACTCTTAAATCAAAATATTTTAGATAATATATATTTTCAAATCTATATGATGTGAACATGCTTTAAAATAATAATTATTCAAGAACATCTTTACTTTTGGATTCTTGGCTTTGTCCAACATGTTTGGAGGCTTTGGAGACTGTAGAATACGTTTTTGCAGGGTGCGAGAGATTGCTGGTATTTGGATCCTTACCACCAGATTGTCGGACGTTGTGGTTCTTTCTTCTTGCTCAGCGAATTCGTTGATTAAATGAGCGGATCACATTCCTTTTTCAATCGTGCGTCAGAAGTGTGTTGATGCTGTCTGTAATCATTACGGCCTTTTAGGTGTTATGGAACTTTCTTTTGTAATGCTCAGATATTTGGAATGATGAAACCTAAGAAATCAACTATTTTTGATGATATATTTAGTAGATCTTATTTTTGGACTTGCAATAGGAGGAAAAATTGTAAGTTGAATTGAGGGCATTTGGCTACAAAACCCTACTTTGGCTTGTAATATGTGACTTTTGCTAGCTTATTGCTTGTCGTTTTTTATTCTTGTGTGCTACTTCGAATAAAACTTTATCTTAAAATTTTGTTCGGTTTGTAGGACTGGATTAAAGTTGGAAGAATTTGAAACTGAATTTCATTGGAATCACATGTTCGATTTGATAGAAATTTTAAACTAGAAATCTTGAGATTTCATCGAATGGGTTAGACTCACGTAAAACCGGTTTGTTTTCGTGAGATCACATTTTTACAATTTTTAATTTCACAACAAACACTGTGAAAGTAACAAGAATCCGAACCTTCATTGAGATCTCATAAACATAAGATTTGAGAATTTTACGGAGATGGTTGGTATTTTATGTGATTTCATAATATTTGCATATACTAATATTTTAAAATATGTTAAAAATGTTTGTTTTATAATAATCAATTAATATAAAAGTAATTTCATTATTTTTATAAGTGTTATTAACTTGTTTTATAAACTATTTATAAATAATATGATTCTCAATTCAATATCAAATTCTACACCTAAACACATAAATTTTTTTGATTCCAAATTCTTTTATGAAATAGGAATCTTTTAACACCTTTTTATTAAACTAAAAGCCCCAAAAGACAACGTAAAAGTTAATGTTTCTCTATATAATATCTTCTTTGTCATGTCAGATTGAATAAATATCTATAATTTGCAAAATGATAAGAGTTGTCAAAGATTTATGAGCGATTATTTTAAATAAACTAATTGAAAATAGAAAAGAAGTTGAAAAAACTAAATAAAAAATGTTTTAATGCAAAGTTAATAGACGTGACATATTATTGAACAATAAATTTACTATTGGACGTGACATATTATAGAAAAATACAATATGTGCATGTGATATATGATTTTAACACATTTTAAACCAGAATATAAGTCATATTACGTAACCTTGGAACACGAATTTTCAACTTCACAATCCTTTTGAAAATCATAAACTTCAAAAACAATTAACTGATATATACCTAATGTAACAACATATATTTTTTCAATACACTTAATAGAGTTTTAAATTTACTTATTTTGTATTCATTTTGACTACGTATTAATACTGCAACGTTTGATTAAAAACATATATATGAAGTTGTCAATTATACCTTGAAGCCGAATATATGGATTAACTAAGTGGATCATAATCTAATTGTTTTGTGTTAAAAACTCAAGATTTTTACTTTCATCTTTTACATTAACTTGGGGTTGAAAACTAATTTTGTAATTTAATTAACAATTAAAAATTCAATAGCACCTTAAAGTGTTTATTTCGTTTTTATCGATGTAATTACACATGCCATGCTTAAAACAATTTATTCAAAAACATATCGTTGTCATATTATGATTTATTTATTTCCGCCCTATTTTAATCGCTAGCTTAAAGAATAAGTAAAAATGAAATGTCAAATGGCTAAAAAATTAAATGACTAAATCATCAAAATAAATAAATAAAATACCGTCATTGAGTATATTTTTTTCTCTTTTGGATTAAATCATATGGAGAAAATGTAAAAATATTTTTTTTTAATATTAATATGTGTGAAAATTATATTGACAAGTTACATATATATTGGGGATTAAAATATGTAAAATTCATAACATCCACTTTAATCGATCATCCACGTTTGTAGACTTCCTTGCCAATCTTGTCAATCGCCACATGAGCGCTACATCAGCTTTCCACTATCTTACAAAAACATTGTCAATTTTTACCAATTCATTCACACCCATAGACTCCCTTGCCATTAAAAAAGAGAGAGAGAGAGAGAAATAAAAGAGAGATAGAGAGAAAGGAGAGGGTGGGGTGGGGTGGGGTGGGGTGGGTGAGTATAGTCTAAGACATCGGCACCACCATACCGAAAGACTCCCTTGCCGATCGGCCTCGGCGATGTTGCCGATGGTACCGATCGGCAAAAGCCCTTTGCCGACTCCAATGCGGATGATAATTAATATTATTAATTAATAAGATAATCATGAATATTTTTAAATTAATCGTGCATACAATTCTTTATTTCATATCTCTGTATTAATATGCACATTTTTTATTCAAGGTAAATACCTTAACAAATTTTTTATTAGTGTGTTTACAACACAAGGTTCGACCCAGGGGGAGTCAATTGAGGGCATGAGAAGTATCAAGTTCTTAAGCTAGTCTAATCAGACTGACTGGCCTCTAGTCCAGTCAAAAACTGTGGTTGGGTTGTAGGTCGAAGGTAAGCTGGGCCAGGATAGCAGCGGATTAGTGGGTTGCCCGTGGATACCCGATACCATCGGGGAGGCGTGCATGCATGTGTTCGTGATAGTCGTTCGTTGGTTCAATGCCACTATGGCTTAAAAAAAACCCAACTATAAGCTCGTTGTTCCTTATTTTTCTTTTTGCAATCTGTGGCCTAGTGGTAACTTCCTAAAGGGTGGCATAGTTGTAGCCCACCCGGGTTCAAACAATAGGAAACACAGATGGTGGCCACTGGGTATTATGCCCAGGGGAGCATTTCTTCGCTCTCAATTATATTGCTAGGATGTAGTCTGGGCACAGCCCAGGTGAACCTTTCCAAAAAAAAACATTCTTTTTAGTTTTTACTACTTATTTACTATTTTAAAACTTAATAAAGAGATAAACACTTTAAATAAACAATAAAAACACCCTCTTGGTCTAATCATATTTCCATAATCCGAAAAGCTACACGCAATGAAAACGGAAACAAGTCGGCACTTTGCTTTCAAAAAAAAGCCCGCCCCCACAATATTAAATGTTGTCAAGTTTGTTTTTTAACTATCATTGCAACTCCAACTTGTTACTAAATTACAAAAGGATAAATAATTGGTGGCAAATTCATGAACCCAATTTCGGAAATAACTAAAATGCCACTTAGTACCTCGACAACGAACCAAGGTTATTAATTAAAACGTACATTTTAAATTAAGAGACCCAGACGGGGACCGAACTGGGACCGTTAAGTCAAGTGGGTGTCGATGAATGATTGTACATGATGCATAAAATGTGGTAAACCCAAGTGGGTGATGGATGGGATCACTCAATTGGTTGCAACCAACAAATGGATATGATGTTGGAAATTTGAAATTGAACTATTGATGACAAGAAGACAGCTGCAGATGATGGATGGATATCAAAGGCAACTTGTTGTTGGGTAGTTTTCTATTCTGTCAACTATCTAAATAAGTCAAATATATTAAATATTTGTTATTAAATTGACTTGTTTTCAATTATATGTGTTTAAATTTGGTTATGGATAAAGTTAATGATGTAGCATTTATCTGAAAGTTAATGGGCCTCTTTGAGGATTAGTGGTAGAAAAAGAAACAAAAACAGGCTGGAAAGAAAAGCGATTTGTTTAAAAAAATCTTGCTTAGAAGTTGGAATACCGCATATGATATGAAGGACGAAAATCTGTTGTATAAAAAATCACACGTCGGATTGATGATCAACAAATGAAATTAAGATACATCAGATTTTTTTTTTGTATGTTTTAGTTTTACGATATTAAAGTTCATATTTTCTCTCACATAACCCATGCACACGTCCCCACACGAAGTCGATGAGGTACCGGGGATCCATACGGGCACTTGACTAATCCTCGACGACCATGAACCGACCTGAAAGCCGACCCATGGTCAGGGTATTATCAATGCACACCCCATGAGTCGAACGTAGGTAGATAAGGATGCCATCTACTGTTCCTTCCATGAATGTTACTGATCACCAGGCTACTATTGCTTTAATATATAGACCAAGGTTACATATTATGCATATGGATTCACATGGACGTTTTTTAAATTTATTTTTTTAATGATTCATATATTAACCTTTTATGTTTACATTCTCAGGATTAGTCTGGGCAAAGGCCCAGTAACCCTTTACTTTTTTTTTTTTTTTTTTTTTTTTTATATTAACCTTTTATGTTTACATTCTCATGATATATAGTCATTTTATATGACTTATGGTGATTTATAGTCATTTCTATAGAAATTTGGTAAAAATAATAATTATGACGCTTTTCTTTAATAGAAAAATCATCTTTAGGCATTTTGAGTAAATGGGTGTGGCATCTAAAAAGTTGCTAAAATCTTATAAGATTCAAACAAAAAACATGATGTTTCATGAAAAGCTAAACCGCAATAACATGTCAAGTGGTTTAGTTGGTAACTATTCTAAAATGGTTAGTGCTCGATTGTGTTACACAAGACTATTTAGATCAATTTCAGATGTAAATCAATAATTAAATATTTTGTTAAAATTATATACAAACCCAAAGTTTGTTCATATTCTAAAATTCCAAAAAAATATACAAACTTTTTTAATTTTGAAATTATCCCAAAAAAATAAGCGGAAATTGTCCAAGTCTAACCAATGTAGTACTCTAGTACGCTCTACGTAGAAGGTAGAAGGTTATACATATATAGATTGTTGTTAGGGATGCCAATTAGTTGGATTGATTGGATTGAAGATATTTGAACAACCCAATGCAATATTTGTGGTTTAAATAATTCTAGCTCAACCGAAATGTATGGGTTAGTCGTGTTTGATACATCAAAAGATTTTTCTAACCTTCAATATGTTTTTTTTATATTAAATCACAATTCCTTTTTCATCATCAATTATTTGGTACAACTTATCCAAACTCTTTAAATCTTAATTATATCACATTCAACCATTTTCACAATTTGCATATATATGTTTACATTTACTGAACATACATAAAGATGGAAAGAGATTGGATATCAAGTTATTTTGGATTGAGTAATTTCACGTCGAGTTGGGTTGGTCTTGGTTTTTAGCACCCTTAATTGTCTTAAGAGTGTCGAGCTATTTTGGGCCAAATTTGAATTTATTTTGGGTATTCTATTTTTGGGCAAACTAAAACTTATTTAATTACTTTATTTTAGTTAATTATAATATAAAAATAATTAAATGTTAAAATACATATAATTTATATATACAATATATTTATATAAATATCAACATCAATTGAAATGTAAATATATATAACTATATATAAAATATTATATATAATTTTTTTTTTAAAAAAAATCGACAGCTAAAAAAACCGACTTAAAAGCCGTTGTTTTACCGGTAGAAAACCCGGTCGTCCCAAATAATATAAATCGATTAAAAAACCGGTTTTCCTAAAACCGAACCAGTTCAAATTAAAAACCGCTTCTGTTTTTTTTCCGGTTTTCTGGTTAATCGGTTTTTTGTGCACATCTATGTAAGAGTACATGGAATCCGTTGTTAATCTCTTTGAAGAGCCATTTTTCAGAGAAAATGGTGGAACTATGGCATTTCAACAAGAAGAATCACAATCTTGTATAAGGATATCCAATTGTGGATGAACTAGAAACAACAATACATTCAAAATGCTTCACCCAAATTCATAGATGAATAAAGTACTTTGAAAGTTGAAAACATTTAACAGATTGCAGCTTTCCTGGGGGATCAAACATATAATTTGCATAACCCAACAGCAATTGATGAACAAGCTTTATTCACATATGAATATATGATGCTTTCCATCTTCACAAACCCTGCTTTGTTTCCAACAACAGGATGATATCGAATGGTCGATGGGACTTTCAAACGCAAAAATGATCGATCATATGTTGAATAACATCTACACCATCTGTATGCAAGTAATTATCTTTCACCTGCATCCAACTCAAAAAAATAAAATCTATATAACGAACTAACAATACGCAAACCCTCTTCGTTAAACAGGTTATTATCACCAGCTTCAAGTAGCGTTGATGAGGGCCGTTCTTTAGCATGTTAAATATGTGATTCTGAATTGGCCCTCATAATTTTAGGGCCCAATGTTACATTGTCTAGAGTCTTTTGCTATAGCCCACTTCACTGCCTATCTACTTTCTATCAAAAGACTAAAATAATACATCTCATCATCACCACTATAATTTGTGTTTATATATATATATATATATATATATATATATATATAGGGGTGGGTTCAAATGTGAACCACTTTTTGGTTGTGAACGTGAGGACAACCGAGAGTGCGACACGTGGCGGATGACTAGGCGCCACGTCAAGTCCACGGCGGATGACTAGGCGCGATTCATGGGAGGGCATTGAATTAAAGAGGGGGACCACACTTAAAGCCGCCACGTGTCGCGCTCTCGTTTGTCCTCACGTTCACAACCAAAAAGTGGTTCACATTTGAACTTTCCTCTATATAATATATATATATATATATATATATGGGTGGGTTCAAATGTGAACCACTTTTTGGTTTTGAACGTGAGGACAACCGAGAGCGCGACACGTGGCGGATGACTAAGCGCCACGTAAGGTCCACGTCGGATGACTAGGCGCGATTCATGGGAGGGCATTGAATTAAAAGGGGGGACCACACTGAAAGCCGACGTGGCGCCTAGTCATCCGCCACATGTCGCGCTCTCGGTTGTCCTCACGTTCACAACCAAAAAGTGGTTCACATTTGAACTTTCCTCTATATATATATATATATATATATGTATCTTTGTTATCTCATTTTGCAGCTTAAACGTTTTAGGTGTAACAAGGCCTCTTAAAAGATTGGAACATGAAATATCTACAGAAGATATCGTGAAATCTCATGAATACCTACCTGAATGACACTATGAGCAGCAAAGCTTAGTTTGCTATTGTGAAAACTAACGTCGATTTTTTCCCACGATACACGAGAAAGCCCGATCACCAGTTCTTCTATACACCCATATAAACATGCGTTACAAGAAGAAATACGTCAAAATGGACATTTAAATACATCAAAAACGTCGTTAACTATCGTTACAAACCTTCCAAATCATTTATATTGTCATCATTATTGGTGAAAATTTGGTTGTCATCATATGCCTTGGAGAGTTCTTCATGTACAATATGAGGATATTTCTCATTTACAGAGTCCTCCCACTGCAAAACAAAAGATATTTCAAGTATGACTACAATATAATTGAGTTAATAGGATGCCTAAAATAAATAAGTGTCCTAATAGGGTGTTTTATATGATCAAACCAAAAAAGTCATATCTAAAAACGTTACAAAAAAGTTTAAGGACGATTTTGGGCGTTGTAACAAGTTTTTAGGACATTTTTTTAAATAAAACGTCCTATTAACTATTTATAGGACGCTGTTTGAAAAAAAATATTCCTATAAATACAAGTATCCTCTAAAAAGATGGGTTTATATGACGCTTTTCAAACTAGTGCTATAAAATTATTAGACAAAACGTTTATTGGTTTGGTCCTATAGAATACTTTATTAGGACACTTATTTATTTTAGACGTCCTATAAACTTAGTTTTGTTATAGTAACATGAACGTTGAATTTTATGGAAGATCATAGCACCATTTACAAGATAATGTACCTTTGGCAGTTCCACGTTACGCCTAATTGACGATGTTCTCCATCCAACGATGTCTAATTATATTCTTAGGAAAAAAAACAAGGACATTTGATGCATCCCGTAACATGATACTTGTAACCACTCGTCTCACAAGGATAGAAAATGGGATTTGCTAGCTGCTTATAAGCCTCAAGTTAACTTTCATAATGGTTTTAAGTTGGATTTGAAGTTATTGGGCCAGACTGTTGCTTTGGGCTCTCGGGTGTTACAGTATAATACTAAATTACTCTAAGGAAGAATCAACAAAATAGAAAAAGGATACGGTCACAGGCTACGTTTGAATAAGCCACCCGGCGATGAAATGAGCGAAGTGCTGACCTGCAAAGTTTGGCAATGTCAACAACCACATTGTCGAAAGGATATCATAATCCGAAAACTCTAAGATTAATCATTCTGACATGAAATGGCAATCACCGAAATCTTGCAACATGCGTTTAAGCAGGGGAGGCTTTCCGTTGTCATCATCCGTAAGAAAAAGATGCCGGCCGGTTCTTCTAAATATCCAATGAATAACAAGAACAGCAGCCTTTTCTAAGACAGATACACCAAAAAGAAAAGGCACCTGCAAAATCAAGCAGACATGATCTGCAAATTCATTTTTTTTGGTGTCTCAGGCTATGCCTAGACTAATCCTGGCAAATTATGACTGTAAGAAATTAGCCTTGATAAACTCAGTGGCCAGTTGACCACAGTTGTTGCATACGTCTGGAATTGAACATTGGACAGATGGGATAAAATCCATTACATGTTTCTTGAGATTCTTGAAGGAGATCAGAGATTACTTGTTTGTTGCCTCTTGAACCAAGATGAGGAGTGGCAACAGTAATGAAGTTCATTGGAATCAGACCACCAATTGTGGGCATTGATTCTTTAGAGTCTTCAAGTGATGAACCCTTTAGATTTTCTTTAGGAGGTCTATATAATCGTCCAATCGCGTATCTTGCCACCAAACCTCCCACGGAATGTGCAACGAAGGAGATCTTGCGAAGATTTGGCTTTTGCTTTATAACTTCAAGGACCTGAAGTCAACCCAAAGTGTATAAATGATGGAACACAATTTGAACACAAACCCAATGATTGTTAAAAACAAGAGAATATGCAAAATTTAGAAAACCAACCTCGAGTGATAATCGCTCACCCATTACATCCACACCGTCTAATGTTTGTATAGATGTATTGCTTTTGCTGCCTACATTGGATGTAAATGCCCACAAAATACATATAGAAGCAAATTTGAAATATGGTAGTTATGGCTTATTGTGATCAGCTGAAAATCAAACAGAAAAATCCTTACGGTGAATGAATACTTTATCCGGAATTGTGTTAATAAACTGCTCAGCAGCAAACTTCCAATCTGCAGAACTGCTAAAACAGTAAAATGATTGTTAGAAAAATCAAGAAACATAGTTTTATAAGGCCTTTTACTCCAAACTAGTATGGCAAGCTAATGAAAAGGAACCCAAAAGAAAACATTAAGAGATGAACACTCAGATATCTCTCTTTTTGTATGTTATTCCATAAATAACAAGTTCAAATTCATGAATTCATAACAGATTCGAAGCTTCTTTTTCGTTATTACTAATATTTCAGTCTTCATTCGTCTTTCAATGTTCGAAATTTTATCAAATTTTGGTTATCTAATAATCTTAGATGAAGATCTTCTTGATTTCAGTTATGATGAACTAATATCATCTATATCTAAGGAATTACTGGTTTTCACTTGCTATTCTGTTTTCCTAGCAAATCTATTTTTTTTGGGTTAATTACACGAGTATGTATCGAACTTGTCACATTTTATCATTGTATGTACTCAACTTATAAACTTACCATTGTATGTATCGAACTTTCTAAAATTGCCATTGTATGTATCCAACTTTATCAAAACCTCAAGTTCGATACACTTTCGTGACAAGTAGAATACATTCAATGATAGGTTTTGATAAAGTAGGATACATATAATGACAATTTTAGAAAGTTCGATACATACAATGGTAAGTTTATAAGTTGAGTACATACAATGATAAAACGTGACAAGTTCGATACATATCCATGTAATTAACCCATTTTTTTGTTCTGGTTTTTATATGATCAGGATTTAATCATGTGTAAAGCATATGCACTTCTGAATTGATCTGCATCCACTATGCTTACATATTACCAAATTAGACTTGCTCTAATTTCATATAAACTAAGGCTGTGTAAAGAGTAAACTAGCTTATAGCTTATAAGCCAGCTTATTGAAACGCTAGTTGGAGTAGTGTTTCAGGAGTTTTTTGTAATTGTTTCCAGTTATACCCTTATTAATAGTAACTATTATACCTCAAGATATACTTTTTGGTCATTTTCATACTCATAAGCTAGTTTTTTGCCAAACATAATTTATTCATAAATACTAGCTAGCTTCTCAATCGACAACTAGCCGGCTACCAGCTAGCTTATCAGCTAGTTTGTCAAATGTTTATAATACACTCAGTATCAATTCATGATTGAAAAATTTAAACAAATTAGACGCTAGAAATCAATGGATATGTCTGAATCTGACCTCCCAAGGATTCCATTGACCATGATGACGAGATGATCGGCGGAAGAAACGTCCGATTGAGTACGACTGGAAACATCTTCACCTCCGGCAAGCTTTTCCGATGAACAATCGTCACCGTTTCTCATATTGCATTCCATATATATATTATATATACCTCAATAATGAAGTTAGTATAGATTATAGATAAATAAAATTCTTCAAATTTTGGAACAATTGATGATATAATATAGAAAGAGAATGACGTTAGAGAGAGATGCTTCCAAGTTATTAACGAATAAATGAAGAAGAAAACATTGGACGTGGCGAAGAGTGCACGATTTAGCAATGAAATGAAACTTGCAGTTTACAGCTTTTGATTTCATATTTCCCGGGTGATGTTTAAATATTTATATAGTTTTATAACCATAGCATAAATTAAATATGCACCCACTAAACTTACTATTAAAATCTATATCAACGTCCACGACCACAAGAGAAGGGCATCTTACGAAACACCAAATGCCGTTGAGCTACAAATCCTTTGACATGCAGTGCCAAATACTTGATTATATCTTAACATTGTAAATTAAGAGGCCTTTAACTTAAACACTTACACTGTAAGGGCTTACCAATAAAATTGAACACTATCATTCGGACCATATTTAGTCTCTTAAAACGGTGTCGGATGCAACAATTTATAAGATTCATCAATCTCACTTACCGGGCAAGACTCGGTCCATGCCATCACTCTTACCGGGTAAGATTCTAGTCTTTCATCCCTTAAGGTAAATTCAACCGATGAACACTAACCGGATAAGCGTTTAAATCATTTTAGCCTATCATTAACTTTTAAGTTAAGTAGTTTGATTAAAGTTGGATAAAAATAATGTAATTAAAAGAATTACAAGAGTATAAATATACGATTGCTATATTTTTATTTGGGTAACCATACGTTTTTAAGTTAGCTTACGTACACCAATTAATCGTTAGATGACCATAAATAGTTTGGATTCATTGCAAACGAACCTTTCATGACTACAAGAACTTTGATAGCACCTTAATTTAAACTCGAGGAAATAAAAATTTCCACTACATTGTTCTAAACCTTACTACTATATCATAATCAAAGTTAGTATTGATATAAGGTCACCTTTTATCTAGTTTTCCTTTTAAAAAAAGTAACCAACTAACCTCTTCAATTTCCTATTTGTATTTTTTTAATGAATGAGATTCTTCTTTTTTTAATATGATCATATGCTTTTGGTCGTTAGCAATCAAATACCTACTATGTTCTGGTTATTAGATTTTCCACTCAATAGTTGATATAATTCTTTTTTTTTTTAACAGTACAAATCGCATTAAACTAAAACATACTTTATTTATGTTTTTCTATTATAGAGATTCAAAAATGATATATTGTCATCTACAACAAGGCATCCAAACAAAAAAATATATTAATTTTTTACAAATATATTTTGTTCAGAAAATTATAAAACTACATTAAATTTCGATATAAAGTACATTTATTGTTGATTGAAAACTATTTAGAGGACTTATCTTCACATTATTATTGTTACCCAAAAGATAAAAACTGGGCTTTTAAATCTTTTTAGCTGATACAACTATTCTATATTGGATTGGGTCAACATTCTCAATTTACCGGGTGATAAAAAGGAAGACCTTCAATGGAGTCATGTTATCTTTCCTTTGGTTTATTCTGGTCTTTGAAGAATGGAAAGATCTTTGACAGTTCATCGTAGGAAAGAGGACATGATCTTTAGTCATCTTCAAGCGTACTCGTTTTTTTGGATCAAGCAAAGATCAAGGCTTCCTAGCTTCGGCCATAAATGGGCTCTGTGGTTCACGTCTCCCCTTTCATGCTTCTAACCGTAGGGTCTTTGTTTTCAGGGTGTTCCTTAGGTGTTTTGTTGTTTGTTGTTCGGCGGTTTCCAGCCTTTCGGTAGTCTTTTTTCTTCTCTTTTTCTGTCCGTTTGGCAGGGGTGATGGCCTTGCCAAAGCTCCCGTCCTCTCATGACCTTCTCTTGTTGCCGTTAAAAAGAAAATAATCTTTTTAGCTAATTAAATTCACAATATTTAAATATGTTTACCTGTATTTGAGTTATAGTTTTTTTGTCTTATAAATATTAACGTGGTTCGTGACAAAAATCAGAAGTATGATTAATATCCAAAAAAAGGAAAAATAAAATAAAAATATCGTTACTATATTTTAGCACATGGAGGGGACAATTCAATAATTAGTGAGGCTTGTTCTCTCTTATCCATATGGATATTATCACGGTGTGTTATTTTTTGAATGCCTGAAATTTTTTATTTATTTTTAAAAAAGTAGGTATATATATTTTTAATAATTTTATTAGATAATATCCGATAACATTTTAATTAAGCTTCGATCATTATTCGATTCTCCTATTACACACTTTGATGAATTTTAGGCATCAGTTGAATTTTTATCATGTTATCGATCTTCTTTTAAAGTTATAACATGGTTCTTTCAATAGGATTATCTTTTATGATCATTGAACTCCAGAACATATAGTTTCAAGATCCATATGTTTTGATAAAAACCAATTAAAAGATCATGATTGTTATATTTTGAAAGCAATTAAGAAGATTTTGGAAATGTTTTTAATACATCTAAAAAAGTTTAAGGCGAGTCCGTGACCATAAGACTAAAACATAGCTTCAGAGTCTCTCAGATATGGCTTTTTTGAGGCCTTCAAATCATTATAGAAAGATGTGTGGTTCATGTGCATTCTTGGTCGGATATAGAAACAATGGAAAAAAGATATCCTCATCCAAGTTTTTTAATGTAAAGGAAATGTTTCTTAAGCATGATTGGAGTGAGACACGTTTGCTTCAAATGATGCATGAAAAAGACGTCTATCAAATGTGGTTTTGCTTTTATTTGTTTCTATTAGATCTTTTGTATCATGTTCGAGGCATTTCTTTGGCAACCAAGACCAATTTATGTCTCGCCTACTGATGTCACAATGTCACTTATATAAAAATTATTAAATAGTGAAAATAAAATAAAAAAACCCTACTCTAAAGATCATCACCATCAATATTACAGATTTAACCCCTATAATTTATTAAAGCTATAGATAGCTAAATATACTTTTTTTATAAGAACTATTCAATGTTTCTAATGTTTGGTGACTTTGAACTATTGTTTGTCGTTCAATTTAATCTAATACATGTAATAAATAGGTATATTGAATAATTGATGCACAAGCACTTACAACAGAAAAAGAAATCGTACTAGCAGAAAATTAGAATATATTAACACATCACTATTCAAGTTTCGTACCTTCATCCAACCAATATTGTACACATTTATATATAATCAAATATTGCTTGGTGTATTTGTACGAGTAACTTAATCCAATTCTTTTGTCACTTTTAAATTTATTATAGATAGCAACAACATCTAAATGAAGAACACGAATTATGTTTTAAAAGAATGATGGTCCAAACTCCAAAATGACAAAAACGAGAAAGTTATATATTAGCAGCTATTGGGTTGGGTTGCTTAAGCCCAACATAGTTTCAACTTTCAACCATACTAAATTATTAATTGACGGTTTCACAATTTAACAAGTTGATTTGTTGTGTTTAATTAAATGTGCATAAATCTTAAAATTTATATATAATAAAAGAGTAACTGGACTATCACGTGTCGTCGTCTGGTGAATCGGTTTCAAGATTTTCCCGCCTAAATATGCATCTGAACGCATTTTACACTTTTTGGTTCATTTAGGATTATATGATTGACATGCTTCCTCCTCTTTATCCTATACTTTTAGTTATTTATTTAACTCTTAATCTCTCATTTTTACTTCATACTCATATGGTTAGTTGTTTATTTAATTTTAATCCCTTAATTTTTTTATTTTACACCGTTATCATATAAATAATTATATATTATAAACTAAAATGCATTAAAATTACGTTTCTTTTTGTACAATTTATATCATTATAATCGTCGCATCAACCATTTGAAATGAACCAAATATTGAATATTTTTTATTTAATCTTATTACTAAATATTAAGAATATATAAAAAGTAATATATTTCACATTTTCTTAACTTCTTATATTTTCATTTTTCACTCTTATCAAATTAAAAATTCCGAATAATCGATTAACTAAAATATGTTTATTATTTTTTAATAAATTATACCATTATAATTTCAAATTTGAGAAACTTTGCTTCGCATTACGTGTAGATATACTCTAGTTAACTTATAAATTAACTACTTAGAATAGTTTACTAAAAGTTTCGTACCACCTTCTTAATCATAACATTGATTAATATTAATTATTGATTATTATTTATTAATTATAAATAAAAATTTTAAACTTTTTTTTTCCACAAAATTCAACGTCATCAATAATAAAAATCACTTTAAACGGTTTAAATATATCAAATTGTTATCTAATAAATCATACCTTAATATTCTTAATATAATTTATTATTTATAAAATATATAAATAATAAACTTGATCATGAATAAAACGGGTCGGTTTCGACCCTAATCTATTATGGAGCATCTTCTTCTTGATTGCAATAGAGAAGAAAGAATCTGAAATTGAAGCTGAATGAAGGTCTTCAATGGTGAGATTATCGTTAAACAATAATCAATTACATAAAAGAGAAAGCTCTGTCATATCCACCGTAAGTAAACTCAAAAACCCTAAATTTAGATTTTCTCCATTATTTCCTTACATAGCTAGACACTGATAAAAATAAGCTAGCTTATTGAAAGGCTAAGCAGCTTTCCCTTATTGATATTAATTATTATATCAAAACTTACCTTTTTGGTCATTTTACATGCTCATAGACTAGTTGGCTTATTGGCTAGTTTGCCAAACACAGCTTAAGAAGAACAGAACAAATACCAATAGGTTTTGCTGAATATGATTGCTTTATGAAATTTGTAAGGACCTTTGTATTCAACCATAACTGTGTGTTAAGTGTGTGCCATTTGCAATATTTGAAGTGCTTGAATCTCTTTCTGTTTTGAATCTATTAGATTACTGTGATTGCAATGGTGCTTCCATGGAGTAGAACCCTAGCTAATATATACAGAGTAGGGAGGCACAAGAAGTTAGAAGAAGTGGCTAGAAACGTATACGGTTTTTCGTTACGGAATTTTTCTAGGGTTGCCTCTTTTGATATGCCAATGGCTCCAGGTTCTACCAGAAAGAGTTATGCAGCTAAACCAGAGGTAGGCATTAGTAAATTTATGGATTATCAAAAAAAAGAAATATATCTTTTGAGAAAAAAACATTCTGTAATTTTTATTTTGTTATTTGTAAATGTAGGGGCAAGCTTTGGAGCAACTGGTACGGTTACTTCGCTTCATGCTCGTATTTTTTTATTTTTGATGCATATATTCTTTCGGGTGATCGATACAAGGGGTCAGGTTCAGGGAAAAACCTCATAGAAATGGAAAACTGAGGAACACCCTGGTAGCTCTTCATCTTGATGGTATGCACTTGTGCATACAAGTAAATTAAGTTGCTTTTATAACATGCACAAGTGCATAATGCACATGTGCATAAAAACCAAAAAGCAACTTAATTTACTTGTATACACAAGTGCATACCGTCCGGATGAAGTGCCACCAGGTGTTCCTCAGTTTTCTAATTTTTTGAGGTTTTCCCTTGAACCTCCCTCACGATACAAGATACGATGGTTGTTAAAGGTAAGTGGAGTAGGTGTTGTTGGTCTACGTAATTGAGACATCAAGTGATGGTTATTCTCTTGATTTAAACTTATTTATGTTACTATACATAGTAATTGTTCCTAAATTTGTGTAGATTAAATTTGAATATTTGAGTAATCAACAAGATTTTGCAACTATCCAAGGTTGTCAAGTTGCTTACTTGTGAGTTGTGATGATTAGGTTGCAGTGATTTCCACAGGTAAATTTGAACAAGATGTTCCGTACTAATCCAAGGTCATTGGCCTTGCCACCTGGATCCCCAAAGAGGTTTAACGAGCCTAATTACAAGGGTATCCGGCGGTTTATCCTCAAGTTAATGCTCTTTTATAGTAAACAAAGCACATCTATTCGAGCAGCAAATGTTATATATCTCCGTGTTATTTCTCAAGTTGATAAACCGTCAACTTATGATGGTTAGCATTTTCTTGCTCTCATCAGAGTAACACACAATCATTTACCTCAAAGTTATGATTAAATGAAGTTTTTTTTATAAATAATTTAAACACATGCATGCAGTTCTTTGCTTGGAGAAGACCTTTAAAACAACATTCTCCATGCTCATGTTGTACATGTGGCTCTGTTTGCGCCGCTTGAAAGTAGAAGGAAAGGAAGGTGTTGAATTGGGACAGTATGTGTATGAGATATACAATCATGATTTGGAGATGCGGGTTTCTAAAGCTGGGGTTAGTAATCCATTTTTGATGATTTTTCTACAGTAAGGTGTCGTTTGTTTTTTAAGAGGTCTGAAGTCTGATTTGACATCTAAAAAACTGTAAGAGGTGGATGATGCACCTCTTAAAATTTTAGAGCGATGGTAAGAGGTTTTCAGACCCTTTTTTAAAAGTAGACAAACAGTCTCAAGTCTGCAAACCTCTTAATTTTCAGACTTAAGAGGTTTTAAGAGGTATTTTTGAAAGAAAATTTCCATTGTTGTTGCCGATTGAGCTCTCATAATAGCTTTTCTGCTTGCTAGTTTGAGAGTATCTTGTCGTTCAACTTATCTTAGTCATGAATATTTTTGGGTTTTGACTATGAAGTTGTGAATCCAACAAAGTACTTAATATATTAGCAACCAGAACTTTAAACTCAGTGATATAATTCCTAGTGTTGTAATGCAGGTTAATTTGCTGTTGTCTAAATGGATGAGGGAGTTGGAAAAAATATTTTATGGTAATATTGTTGCTTATGAAACTGCCATGCTTCCAGAAGCTAAACCTGATGAATTGCAAAATGCAATATGGAGGTAAGACATTCACTAAATGTTTCAACTAGCACTTGCTTCTGCACAATCTTACATCTTAATCATTCTTTGGCATTTTATCTAATTACTTAATATAGTAGTAACACGTTTTTTCCTATCCGTTTTCGGTTTGGTCCCATTTCCTGATTATCTTTGCGTATGCTGTAGGAATGTATTCTCTGATGACGGTTCACCAACGTATGATGTGACTGCATTACCGGCTGTACTGGCAAGTTTTCACCTTTGCTATAGTATCACCAGTAGTTGGCACATGAAATTGTATCTTTTCTTCACTCTTGCTAGATGCAAATCATGCAATAAAGGATTTGCCTTCTCCAATGCTTACATAGGGGCAATTTCTTTTGCAAACTTTGAGATTGAGAACCCAACTATTTATAAATACTCAAGATGAATGCATGATATTCATGATGATAATAATAAATTAATAATGAATATCTAGGTTTATTCATAAATTAATAGTTTTTTTTTGGAAGGGTATCCGAGGCTTTACCCTGACTAATCCTGGCAAGGTTCACCGACAGCTAAAGCATGCTGCCCTGAGTTAATCCCCAGTGGCCACAATCTGGAAGCGAGCGCCTGGATTCGAACCTTCAAACCTGGGGTATAAGGGTTAACTAGCCACTTCCCCTACAGGCCTTAACTAGTACGCCACAGCCTTGTGGTTTTCATAAATTAATAGTTGGTTCACAAAGTTTTCAAAATATCAACAGTTTTCAAATGAGCCTACCCCTACTTATGTATATTGATAAACTTTACTTTAGTGTCCTTTACTTGTTCTACACTTTGTAGTTTGGCCAAGAGGAGCTGCTAAGAATTTGTTTTCACAATTTTCAGGCCTTTTCAAGATATGTCCGGCGAGAATGCACTTGTTTGTCATTAACAGGTATGCCGTGTACATTTTCTCGTATGGATTTGCGTTGCATTCATCATGCATATCCTTGTGTCAATATGATTCATAATTTAGGAATTTTCATGGAAAGGATTTGGAGTATTTGGTGTGTTTGGTTTATAAGATTTGCAGTGGAATTGGATTTTATTCTTTGTAGCTAATTAAAAACAAATTATAAAAATAATTAAATTACCTTTTATAAATTGACTATTACAAAACAAATGTTTTTTCACACATTTTAAAAAATTATTACAAATATGAAATCCTGTGAAATACCAACTATCTCATGGGACTTCTAAATGCAACTATCTCCATGTATTATGTTGTTGTTACTATTGAACTTGCTTGGTTTATGAAACTCGAAATTGACAATATGATTGTGATATGTAGATAAAGAATCGTTGTTTGCCGGAAACTTTATGTTCACCCCTCTGGAGAACCTGAATGCCTAAGATCGCATTCTAGCAATACGTAAAGGTAGTTGTAATGTGAACCCTTGGGCTTCGATTTTGATCTTGATCCGAGTTATGAGTTCATGTATCACTCTAGAATACCATCAGAGATGTAAAATTTGACGGTATTTCTCAATACAAAAAAGACAGTTCGACAAATGTTCTTTATAGTTGAATGACCGTTTCTGACCCAACCACTAAATAGAAAGGGAAGGAAGGAAAAGAAAAGAAAGGAAAAGAAAGAAGAATGCATGGAAAAAAAGAAAACAGTTTTCATGGAAAAAGAAAGATATCAATTTTACAAATGTCCTTATTTACCTTTTAGTTAAATGTAATTGAGGAGTACATGTGTAATTTGGTAAATATTTTTAATTTTTATAAGTTACCAATTCATGAAACAGAAATTACAACTCAAGGTAGTCATTTTGGTTCTATCGACCAATTTATCCCAAAAAACTATCTCTGGCCATAATTTACCTTCACTAAACTATATAAACAAAACTTCAATTCCATTTGAAAAATCCATCTCCCCTCTCTCACCTCACCTCGCCAACCGGCTAACCAGACCGGAGAGTTTCCCTCGGACTGCTCAGCCGATGGCGATTGGCTGCCACATTCGACCGTTGTTCTAACTTCTTCCAATCCATAAAAAGATCAAAACGACAATCTAGAGCCCCTATAATCTCTCGATTTCTGTCGTTTTGATCTTATTATATATAAAGAAACATGGGTTTCCTAGGATTTACCATGTTCTTGTGTCTTCTTTCTGTGGCTCGTTCTCAAGAAGCCATGGATATTGACATCGACCTCCTTCCGAGAGCCTTGATCATCGAGTACCCGGAAACCCGTCTCAAGAACACCTCGGAGGAGCTTCACATGCAATGCACGAGTTGGAGGGTCGCGGGCGAGTCGAATAATTTGAGCCCGTGGAGAACGGTTCCGGTGGAATGTGGGGATTACGTGAAAGCATACATGTTGGGTCGGTCGTATTATTTTGATCTTGAAATGGTTTCGAAGGAGGCCGGAGGTTATGCCAAGAGCTTGCAATTGAAGGAAGATGGAATGGATGCTTGGATTTTCGACATCGATGAGACCTTGCTCTCGAATCTTCCTTATTACTCCGATCATGGTTTCGGGTATATTTTCATTTTCATTATCAAGATTCTTTTGTTCAAGAAATCTTGATTTTTTCACCATCAAATTTTTTTTATTCAGGAAATCTTGGTTTGCCACCATCGAAAATTTTTTATTCAAGAAATCTTGATTTTTCATCATCAAGATTTTCTTTATTCAAGAAATCTTGATTTGCTATCATCAAGATTTTGATTCAAGATATTTGGGTGGAACTTTTTAAAAGATCCATGAAAATCTTGATAATTTTTATTGATGAATTTTGATGAAAATTGTGGTATATGATTTGGGAAATCTTGATATGCACCATCATGGTTTTGATTCAAGAAATTTTGCCATTTTGGTGAAACTTTTGGAACATGATTTAGGAAATCTTGATATGCACCACCATCATGGTTTTAATTCAAAAAATTTTGGTGAAAACTTTTTAAATGATTCAAGGAATCTTGATTTGCCACCATTAACATTTTGATTCAAGAAACTTGGGTAAAAACTTTTGAATGATTTAAGAATTCTTGACTTGCCATCATCAAGATTTTGATTTAAGAAATTTGGGTGAAATATTTTGAATAGTTTAAGAATCTTGATATTCCACCATGATGTTTTTTATTAAAGATATTTTGGTGAAAATCTTAAAACGGATGGATTTGTAATTCTTTCAAGAAAATTTATTGGTTATGTTATGCTTTCTAATGAAATATATTTGATATGCTTTTTCGGGATTTATGTAGATTGGAAGTTTTCGATAGTGACCAATTCGACAAATGGGTTCTCGAAGGGGTGGCACCAGTGATCGAACCCACTTTGAAGCTATACGAAGATGTATTAAAGCTCGGGATCAAGATCATCTTGTTGACAGGACGCACCGAGGACAAAAGAAACGTTACCGCTACAAATCTTATGAATGTTGGATGCCGCAAATGGGACCAACTCATTTTAAGGTATGTTCCAAAGACTCTTGCACTCTTTTATAACGCATAAATAAGTTTTGTAAACTAATATTTTCAAAATGCCCCAGAGGTGACAACGACCAAGGAAAACCAGCAATAGCGTTCAAGTCAGAAAAGAGGAAAGAGATTATGATGGAGGGATTTCGGATTATTGGAAACTCGGGTGACCAATGGAGCGATTTAGTAGGTACTTCAACAGCTAGTAGATCGTTTAAACTTTCTAATCCGATGTATCATATACCTTGATACGTTGTACACAATACAAGACATTACTTACAAAAGACGTGGTACATATGTAACTTTGTTTTTTCTTTTCTAAGTATGAGTAAATTTTTTTACAAAATACATCTTGTTTTGCAGTGTTAAGTATTATTCAATATACATTTCAAAATATAATATGTAGTCTCTGTAGGTTTAAGTAAACTCAACCCAATAAGTGCTTCATTATTTTGGGATGTTGCATCAATCAATATATAGTTGAGGTATAAGAGTTTTTGCTAATTTGAAATGCGATTTTACGAAGATTATATTTGTAATATGAAAGATTACAAAAATCTTAAGACGTTGTTTTAACAAGTTGTCCTCTTTTATAATCATATTTATAAGGTTAGTTCATTTTGTTCTCAATACGACAATCGTTATGTCAATAAAATCTTGATACTAACCCCATAAAACCTCTATCGTACAGCTCGAAATTGAGTTTTGTTATAATGCACTCCATTTGCTTTCCAGAACGATTTAAAATGCATCCATATTATTTCAAGAATAATAGTGTAATCAATGGAAATAAGTGACAGATTCACGTCAACTAGTTCTTTATAAATGGTTATAAAAAGTGGTGATTTGCGTATGTACGGTATCCACATGTATATACATATAACTGGATATGTATCTTGATTTTATGTACGTGTACATGTTACGTACATGTGGATACTGAAAAAGTTACTTACACCTACGTATATGTACATGTATAGATTGTATATTAGGATGTTCTTCGCTTTTTCAATTTGATTGAACAAAAAGATTTTCCATTTTAAACGAAGGACAAATCTTAGCCCTCCATAACTATTTCATCCAACAACTCATATTAACTAGACTTTTTATTCTGTATGGGCCTAACAAACTTTTGGACCCCGAAAAACTCCCTTTAAGCTACTTTTTGGACATTTTCGTGTTTTTCGTCTTTTTGGGCTTTTATTTTAGGCATGTTGTGTTTGGCCCGTTGCCTTTTGTTAGGCCCATCTCGTTTAGTTCTCTTATTTATGTGCCGGTTGTGTAATTCGGATGGGCAGATAATCAATCAAGAACTTTTCATTTTTCCTCCCAACTTTTGGATTCTTGACAGAATTCCAAAACTTGAAGCCTGAGGCTTGGTATTCATTGAATCAACAAGCTTTAGAAAAAACTGAACATGGTTATTCATAGAATCAACGTGTTCAGCTTTGTTTCACCCGTATACGTTGCATCAGACGCAGAGGCTATGTCTAGCAAACTAGTTAGTGCAACACAAAATGTGTATTGTAGAAAACTACTCATACTTAGAAAAGGAAAAAGAAAATTACATATGTACAATGACTTTTGTAAGTAACATGTCGTGATAATGTACTATGTACAACATATGATGATATATGGTACATCGGATTAGAAAATTTAAACGATCTGCTAGTTGTTGCAGTACCTACTAAATCTCTTCATTGGTCACTTGAGTTTCACATAATCCAAAATCCCTCCATCATAATCTCTTTCCTCTTTTCCAACTCGAAACGCTATTGCTGATTTTCATGGTCATTGCCACCTCTCGTTATTTTGAAATTTAGCAAACTTAGTTATGAGTTATAAAAAAATGCAAGTCTTTGGAACACATCTAAAAATGAGTTGGTCCTATTTGTGGTATCCAACATTCATAAGATTTATAACGCTCAAGTTACATTTGTCCTCATTGCGTCCCGTCAACAATATGATCTTGATCCTGAGCTTTAATACCAAATCCTAATAAACTGCCTACGACCATCTCTAACCCACCACTAAAAACACTAAAATGGTGATTTTTTCATCTTCAACCTAACATTGAAACACAAAAGAGTTTAAAGGCCAAAAAGATAGCCCTCTCTATATTTTGAGGCCAATGAAATAGCCTATAAAAATATAAATTATTATAATATTCAATTTTTACAATTAAATATATATTTATTGATTAAAAGTTTAATAAATTAAGATGTTTATTGTTATAATAATATAAAAAGATGGTTTTTGTGTGTGTGTGTTTTTAATGTTGGCTAAGGGTTGTTTTTTTTTAGTGTTTAAGGATCTCATTATTTTTTAGTGGTTGAGTTGGAGATACGTTGGGTTGGAGATACCTTAACCATCTAGTTGGGTTCAATACATATTAAATGTCAAGAGGGCCTTGGGCCTTTGAGGTCTCTTGATGTGACGAGGAGAGGTCTTGGTTGGTAATGAGAAACAGAGAACCTTGCATGGTGGGTAAAGCCGCGTCACACTCTGTTTGTCTGTTCTCGTCGTTTCTCATGGTCATGTCACTTACCGTCCGACAGTTTTTGTCGGTTATGTCCTATGGTACAAGGCATACGTATAAATATATTTTCTCTTAACGTTTTTGGCAGACCAAAAACACAGAACTATTGGTTCTCTCTTGTTCTTCATCACTATTTCTATATGGAAGTGTAATAGATTATTTAGAATCACTCTTTACTTTAAACAAATATGGATAGGTAAGATGAGGTGAAAAGTGGAGTGACACACCTTGGGTAGGTACTTCATCCCCAAAAGACACTACACCCTTTATGGACCACTCACTAGGTAACTAGTTCCATGTCTTTATACTTCTTTTAATTTTTCTTTGGGAGAATTGTCTTATATGGCTGGTCAAGTCAATTTATTTGATCTATTAGTTATTTATCTTTCATTTCTACTAAAAAAATCATTACATTCATATACAGACATATCTTATAAATACTTCAAAAAACCAACTTATTCCATTTTCTTTTTAGAAAAATTCACCAGGGTCTGTAAATTACAGATCTGAGTCCGTCTCTTACAAAAGAAAATTGACTAGCTTCATTTTTTAAATATTTTTTTTTGCTAGGTCCACAAAAAACAGATCCAAATTTTACAGATATAACGATATCGAGTAAAAATTGGAGACTTGACTAAGACGCCGTTTATCAAACACTTACCCATCGAGAATCTTTACCCAGTAAGAGTGAAGGCAACTTATCCAATAAGTGATGGTCATCATCTCTTACCAAGGTTAGCGTTTAAGGGGTAAATTAGTGCATAGGGTGCTGATTTTGTGGACTAAAATCTAACCCGGTAAGTACTTGATAATGTTAAATTTTACCAGTAAACATTTATTCGGATAAGCGTTTGGTAACGATCCCTAAAAACCGATTTAACTCCATGAAATAGATAGTTGAAGCAATTTTCGAATTTGGTAACTTTTATTTTTCTTTCAATTTTTATAAGAAAAAAAAGAAAAAAGAAGATTAAAGAGATGAGGTATTTAAAAGAGGTGGGCCAAATGGTGGTGCTTTTAGTGGGCCCAGCCCTCTTACACAAATGGACTAAACATTATTACTTTCAGTTCCAGTTACCCTTTATGGGCCCACCCATGGACCCTTTTCTTTAATACAGTAACTGTCTGACGTCTTTTAAGTTGTCTTAAAATATATATTAATTATTCTTTAAATTATGTAAATCGATTAATCATATATTAAATTATTTAATTAAAATTTTGAAATAATGGTTTATGGGGTTGGATTCTGTGATTTGTTTAAGACATGGATCCTACATCGAAACAAACTATCTATATCGATAGTTTTTGAATTTAAAATTTTCATTACAGTTAGGTAAAATAGGTGATAAGCTACTTGATAGCGGATAAGCTAGCTTATAAATAAATAATGTTTGGCAAAAGTTAACTTAGGCCATCCGCTATGGGTACCGGTAGGAGACCGGTACCCCTTGCTTACCGCCGGTAACACCATCGTGTGTGATCGGTGTGGCATCGGCAAGAAGGTCCACCGGCATGGTGGTGCCGATATGTTCTCTCTCTCAACCTTTTTTTTCTTTTTTTTAATCAAATAATTAATGAGGGGTATGATAGTGGATGAAAGGTATGGAGTTGGTAGGGTAGTGGTAAAGCTGATGTGGCAGCTGATGTGGCAACAGGTATGACAGGTACCATAGGTACCATAAAGGATGGCCTTAGGAGTATATAAAACGACCAAAAAGGATATATTGAAATATAATAATTATTAATAAGAGTATAATAGAAAAAAAGCTACAAAAAGTTGGTAAAACGTTGCTCCAACTAGCGTTTCAATAAGCTATCTTATAAGCTAGTTTATGGTTCAACATGTATTGACTTATATATTTAATAAAATAACCTAATAATTTAACAAAATAATTAATACATTTTTTTTAATAAAATAGTTTTCTATAGGTTATATTGGCTCAAGAGTATATATGGTATTATGCAAAAAATAAAATACTAAATAACTTAATAAAATAATTATTATATATTTTAATAAAATAACTTTAGTAAAATAGTTTTTTACTTTTAGGTTATAATGGATCAAGAATATATATCGTATTATGAAAAAGAATAAATTTCATTTCATCAAAATACATACTAGTCGTGTCATGGGATTTAGAAATTCCTTTCGTGAAAAAAGAATGAATCAAACAAACAAATAAAATTTGATCAATAAAGTTCAACCTTCAGATTACATCAACTTCCTCCAACATCTACGAACCAACGGCCATCTTTTTTTGAAACACCGAAAGAAGACCCGAGAAGAAAGAAGTTTTGACAAGACCATCACCCTCTCCAAACGAGCCAAAAAGAACAAAGCAAAAAGAGATATAATAACTAAATTGTCCCCATATAAAAAGCATATGCTTTAACATAGCAGACTTTATTATTTTAGATAAAAAGGAAGGTAGACAATTAAGATTTCATTTATTAGAGGTTAAGGTTATTAATTGTCCATCGTAATATGTGGATAAACTATCATCACAAACGTTGGAAATGTGTTTACTTGAAAAATTGTTGTCATGTCATAAAACGCATTTAACATAATTAATTTTTTAAAACAAAGTTTACAACTTATTTATATACATACAATTTTTTAAAACTAATTTTTATAAAGTAAGTGATAAATACGTTTTAATACAAGTAATGTGTTGAATTTAATAATGCAACATAATACTTAATAAAACTAATTACCAAACAAAAAACGTAAAAACAAAACCCAAAGGGATGAGGAATAGAACAAAGCATAATATACCATTAAGTTCGAAACGTATCACATTGTAATCGTACCTGAACAACTACCAATACATAATAAATAAACAAATTAAAAAAAACGATAAGAATAGGACCGACTAGGACTAGTTCTAGGTGAGACCTTTTATAACTCATCCTAACGGTACTGGGCAAGGGCCGGACCTAACAAACACATGAACAAGGACCCAATCTAGGACCGATAGATCTTTATTTTAGGACCCATATAAACCTGAATCTTTTTATTGATCAAAGTAAAAGGTATTGGTTGAAAGTTTGATGGATTCACTACAAATTAAAGGAAAATTGATTCGCATAACTAAAACACGCCATTAGATTGGTCTTTCGATCATTTCTCTCCTACTTTTATCCAAATGTTAGTCCTCCGTAATATCCAAGTCCTTAATAACATGGAATGTGAGTTCAATTAAAAAAAAACGAATTTGGTCAGTTTTTTCTTTTATATATATATATATATATATGTATATAGAATAGGGATTTTCATTTGTGAACCACTTATTATATATATATATATATATATATATATATAGTATTAGGTTCAAATGAGAAGTGATCTCCACTACTCATCCGGTCAACAAAGGCGGCTTTGACCGGGTCCCCCTCCTTTAATTGTCTCCACCCTTCATGAATCACGTCAATCCCCTGTGATCGTGTCCACCGTAACCGGTCAAAGCCAGCTTTATTGACCGGATGAGTGGTGGAGATCACTTCTCTACTTCGTATTTTTTTTGCACTTCTCATTTGAACTTTTTTATATATATAGGTCCATAATAATGAACTTAGGTCCTTAAGAAACAATTATTTTAAAGAAATATTAACTAGATTTTTTTTATATCACATAGACATTTAAGTAAAAGTGGAAGAATGATTGAGAGGCCAATTTCATTATTTATTAACTTGTTTTCCCCAAATTAGAGTATAAAGTTTTTTCAATAATAATGGTAATGAACTTTTTATATAAATTAGCTATCATATCTAAAACAGTTGTGAGATCTGCAATAATAATCATTTATACTTTGTAATTTTATCATAAAATAATTATTAAAACTTTTGGCAAAAACTATTTATCTCCTTCCAATGTTATTTAAATCATTTAAAAAAGGTTTCTTTGGTGTACCTTGAAAGATGATTTGATTCCCCCATGAGACAATACCCCACATCTCTTTCTCTTCTCTGTCTGCTCCTCAAAACAGAAGGAAAGAAAGGCTTCTTTTCACATTCAATCCAACAATCATAATGCCTTCTCTTTCTGTCTTCTTACTTCTTCTTCTATTCATCTCCATATAACACCAAACATATTCCAACCCAGATCTTCTCTCAACCCAAAATGGGTCACACTTGACCCGACCCAGATCCTGTTTCTTTTTCACCTAATCTTCACCCACAAAACCCACTTCCATTTTCTTCCCACAAACCCAAATGGAGAAGAAACACATGCTTATACTAATTGTCACACTATCTTCATTTTTTCTTTTACTTTTTCTTGTTTTTATTGTTTTCTTGATTTGTGTGTGTAGAAGGAAAGAGTATGAGAGAGATGAAGAAGGAAAAGGGGAGTGTAAAGAAGGTGGTGTTGAAGAGATAGAGATGAAAGGGGATTTGATTAGGTTTGAAGGTGGTGAAGATCTCACTTGTTTTGATATATTGGATGCTCCTGGTGAAGTGATTGGAAAATCAAGCTATGGAACTTTGTACAGAGCTAACTTGCTGAATGATTCAGTTCTTTTGTTGAGGTTTTTGAGACCAGCTGCTTGTACTGGGAAGGTACAAGATGTGATGCATGTGGTACAACTTTTGGGGTCAATTAGGCATCCTAATTTGGTGCCTCTTTGTGGGTTTTATTCTGGACCTAGAGGTGAAAAGCTTCTGGTTCATCCCTTTTACAGGAGAGGAAGTTTGGCTCAGTTCATCAGAGGTGACTTTTCTTTTATCTTTAATTTCTTGGTGTTCATAATTAATAAAAGATTGATAAAAAATGATAGATTTCTGCAATAAAGATTTGATTTTTTATTTGGGTTTTCTTTAAAGATTCTCATAAAGCAGTGGCAATGCTGTATTTTGTGCTTTTTTGTAATCAAGATCCACCCTTTATGGTTTTCTTCATACTGTTTCTTTTCCTTTTATGCTTTTGATACATCTTTTGATTCATTATATATATATATGTCTCCATCATATGCCTCTTTGTGGATTTTGTTGATTTCTTGAAGATTGGTAATGGGTAGTTGTGTGTTATTCAATTTATGTAACAGGGCCATTGTTTTTCTTTAAAAATCCTAATTGCCCATCATTTTCATATGCTAAAATGACTAATTTGACCTTGAAAAGTCAATATTTGTCTCTAGGAAGAGACAGGATACTGCAATTATGTGATAGCTCATGTAACAATTAATTATTCATCTTAATTATTACTTCCTACCAAATTTTTTCATATAGAAATCAAAGTATTCTTGATTTAAGGGAGTCTTGATTGGAAAGAAGAAGCATGTGGGGTGTGCCTGCCTGCTCATTTTAGTCATCTATTTTGGAGCTTTTTGTTTATTTGATTATCTTCCTATATTTAATTTCATTCACATGCTGCACTTTTTAGATTTGGTAGCTTATGTTTCTTTAATTTTAACTGAACAGATGAAAATGGTGAATCCCACAAATGGGAAGTCATTTATAAGATATCAATGGGAATTGCTAGAGGATTAGATTATCTCCATACAGGGCTTCAAAAGCCAATTATCCATGGAAATCTAAAGTCGAAAAACGTACTTTTGGGAAGAAATCAGCATCCGTTCATATCTGATTTCGGCCTCCATCTGCTCCTGAATCCAGCAGCAGTACAAGAAATGCTCGAAGATGCTGCTGTGGAGGGCTATACGACACCTGAGTTGAGTAAAACGAAAGATGTTAGTAAGGAGAGTGATATATACAATCTTGGAGTGATTTTACTCGAATTAGTAACGGGTAGAGAACCCGTTAGTGGGAAAGCAAACCCTGATCAAGATTTCGATTTGCCAACATCGATGAGGAATGCAATCTTGGATCACCGAATGTCAGATTTATACCATCCTGATGTTGTCATGAGTGAAGACGATAATGCTGGATTAAGTCCGGTTAACGAAGGTGTAATTCTCGAGTTCGTTCAGCTGGCATTGGCTTGCTGTTCTCCCTCGCCTTCTCTCCGGCCCGACATAAAGCAGATTTGCAAGAAGCTTGAAGAAATTGGACAAAAATCTTGAAGATTCAGGTTGATATTAGTGAAAAGTTTTGAAATGTAGGTCAGAAATCTCAAAATCCAACTAATCTTGGAGACAATGGGATGAGGGTTCTGCTGTGCTTGGAAGTTGTACTCAGATGCAGTAGAGAGTTGTACTTTCCTAACAGGCATCAAGGAACTGGATTTTGATTTAGTATGATGATGGCCAAACACATCTCTACTGAAAAGGGTGTTTTTGATATGGGTCAAACATGTACTTGAAAGGTCAAAATCAGTGCCTCCATTGATGGTTGACCCATCTACTGGGTGTTGGCACTGCTGTTATTTTGTTCACCAAGAAAAGCACACATCAAATTGTCAATTATGGAGAATATTCAAAGGGACCAATTGTTTTTTAGATTCAATACAACTGTTAGATATGACAAATCAAGCATTCTATTTATTATAAATTTATAATCTCTCTCTCTCTCTCTCTCTCATCACACACACACAGCAATTCCAGTTCATTTTCTTTAAATATTTAGCTGGCACAGGAAGATGACTTAATGAGGGCAAAACAAGTGGTTGGATGAGTTTCATTATGAAGTAGGGTGATGCATCAATAATGGTGATGGTGGCCAGTGGCCAGTTAGCTGCCCAATGTTTCCAAACTCCAAAAGCTTTGAAAATCAATGCCAAAGGGGACTATAACTTACAACTAAAAGATACTATCTGCAGAGGGCAGAACCAAACATCTTGCTAAAATCCTGACACTAATTTTTCTTAATAGACCATAGCAATGTCAAATGTTTATTTCATAAAGCTGCACATTCTAACTACAAGTTCTGTTTCTAGTAATGATGCTTAATGTTGCAATTACAAATAATAAGCAAAATCAAACTTCATTTATCATCTTTATATTCTATAGAAGTCAGTTAGGGAGATGGGATCTATTGTACTAAATAGATCCTGAACCAAATTCTTTATTTACATCCATGACCGAAGACGAAATTGAAGACTTTACTAGCCAATTAGGATTTAAGAAATATCGGTAGAAGGAACAGTTAGGGCCTGTTTGTTAGAGGCTTAATGAGACTCATAACTTATTCGGTCAGCTATACATGATTGTTTGGTAGCGGCTTAATGATATAAAAAGTGACTTATTCAAAAAGCTCTCAAGGGGGAGCTTTATGCAGAAAGCCAAGTTTTTCCAAACCTACCCCTCTCGATTAAAACACAAGCTCCTTCCATCTATGAAAAAAAACCCTCTCAAACGAAAAACTTCTCGATCTATACAAACAAATTAATCCACCACACAGACAACTTTATCCATCCATGACTCGTTGGAAAACCAACCAAATATCCCCTTGGTCCAGTAAACAATCATCTTCTGTTTCTAAGCAAGTTATGATTTTGGTGCTAGTGCTAAAGATGGTGCATTTCCTATAATGCAGTTAGTTTCCATGGGTTTAGGGGTTTCTTTAAATTTGAACCTAACACTACACCATCATACAAGGATAACTATTTATAGTCTGAAACATAACTCCAGTTGCAGCTTCAAAGGAAGCTGATTCGTGAGGGCGGTGCTACACGAAAGTTGCTTTCCATGAAGCAGAGGTTTCACAAGAAGCATACTTGGCTTTAATAAACGGTGGCAAAGTTTTAGAAGCCTCTAACAAGACTCCAAAATAAAATTTGGACCACTTTGGTGTTGGTAACAAATGCAACATTAACTATCCATATCAAACATACATACCCAAGTTTCGAAACCCAAAACCGAAATGACAGAAGATGGGTGAACATGAAAGTCACTAGCTAAGTACTATAAAAGGCGAAACTAAAACAGTGACTATATGTTTCAACCAGCACATAACGAACAACTGGCCCACAAAAAAGGGCAGGTACTACCATATTTCCATCAGACATGACAAAGAGACTCGAAAAATTGAAAAGCACCTGGCCATCGGCCTACTTTGGATAAGCCATCATCTGCAACAGACAACCTAGAGGGCCGAGATATCTCAAGATCACAAAGCTCCTGACAAGTCTTCAACACGATGTTATATCTTATAGCCTTCCCGGGGACTTCCAACACTAAAAACGAGTCTTCTTCCCTTTCTCCCAAAACAAGACAGTGTATTACAAATGCTTGAAGTGGCCGGAAAATGCCAAGGAGAGTCATGCTCATTTCAGTCGTCTGTGGGAATCTGGTAATGGACTCGTTAAGATCGATATGGTACTTCAACGACCACCCCGAATAGTCCCTATTCATTTCATGGACATCAAACTTCATACTAAACGGAGGGAATATGTCAATAAACAGCAAACAGTCACGGGATTCGACTAGAGGATAACAATGCCTCTTAACATTCCAACCTTCGCGCACAATAGGCGTAGGAATCTGATCAAGGCGGTCCTCGACCATCTTTAAATAAAAAACATAACCTTTCTTATTAATCCAGTGAACTGCATCATTCCAATAAACCCCACCCATGAACTCTGTATCAATCTGGTTAGCAAAAGGCTTCCCAGACATCTTCCAACTCCCTTTCTCCGACGAATATATCTCGATATTATAAAGATGATCACTCCACAGGTATCCACGAACACACACCACTCGATAATGACACGACCTCAACGGATCAAACGCCAACGTCATACCACGCGGCCGCCTTTGAAACCAATCGCAACCTTCAAGCTTCGGAAGCGTGGCAACTTGATTAATCGTCGGATTATACACGTAATACTTCGCATTATACACGATCTCCTTCGACAGTTTCCGATAGTATTCACGTAAACTATGACATAACATCAAACCATTGGATGAATGCAGAACCACCATACCTGAATTCTCCACATTTCCATGGAAATTTCCATGGAAATCAAGGGTTTTGAACGGAGGTTTAACCTTTTTTTCGCAATCGAAAGCAACGAAATCATACTTCGGAGGATCGACATCCGCAATCCGTCGAAGAAACAGACCGATAGAGGGATTAGGGTTAGGGTTTCGAAGAAGAGCGAAACGATGGCTTGAAATTAGAAACCGCCAATGCTTAGAAACGCATTTCGATCGGAGGAGTGATCGGATTGGTAATCGGAGAAGGATTTCCGTTAACACATCATCGTGAGAAGCTAAATCGGCCGATGATAAGATGAGTTTTTGGTGGTTTTTATCGTTATCGTTATCGTAATCTTCATCTTCTTCGTCTAGGTTTCGTTGATTGGAGTTACGATACCTCTTTAGGTTCGTCTTCATCGCCGGTTAATCAATCTCGGTTGTGGTTGTTCTCCGGCGGCCGGCGAATCAGTTTCCGGCGATATTGAATTTGAATTCCGAGCTCTACCGACGACGACTGTGCATGAATTGCTGCTATTCAGCCCCGATTTCGAATTGGCTTTTTGTGTCTTAATGAAGTACTAGAAAGAAAGCCCTCTTTTCCCACCTAGATACAGTTAGGGGTGTAAACGAGACGAGCAGCTCGAGCTCGACAGGGCTGGGCTCGAGCTCTGCTTGAGACTTTATGTTAAGCTCGAGGTCGACTCGATAGCTCGACGAGCTTTCATACTTCAAGCTCGAGCTCGACTCGTGAAAGATACATTATACTCGAGTTCGGCTGGAAATTACCTAAACAATAGGTTATTTAGGTTATAACTCGAGCTCGGATCAAAAAGCTCGAAAGATACATATTTAGGTTATTTTGATATACGGCCTTATATATATAATATATGTTAATAATATAAAATTAATATATATATATATATATATGCTATACAAGGCTCGACAAGCTCGATAAGAACTTGAGTCGAACTCTTAAAAGCTCGAGTTCGGCTCGTTAAATATTCGAGCTTGTTTTTTGGGCTCGAGCTCGAGTTACTAGATAAAAGCTCGACTCGTTTACACTTCTAGATACAGTTATTAATTATTTAACTGTGAGAACTTATGTCAACGCTATAGGAGTTGGAATTTCAAGAATGTTTAGGACCTCAAACACACCTTACTATACCACATTCATTTGGTGGATACTTGGGGGTCGACTAATTCATCTAATCGAAATTCCAATCATAGTTTGCAACAATTTATGTAGTTATACATATGCTATTGGAGTTGAAATCATCCTAGCTATTAGAGCCAAACTTGCCCTCTAACAAATCATCCTTGAAACATGTATATTGTAATAATTCCAATTTCCATTAATTTTACTTGTTTATAAATATGAAGTAGGCAAAGTTATTCTATCCTATGTTTTTTTAAACAGTATGTTGGTGCAATGGAGTATCATCGTGTCACCATGACACCAAGTCACGATGACCCGAGTTCGAAACCTCTCCAAGGAGAATAACCACCCCCAGCCTAGCCATCCAGTTTCCATTTAAAGGGGGCTTCAAGGCATCAGCTGCGAAATTAATCTGCTAAAAATGCCTAATGCAAGATTCGAACCGTTGTTTCAAGGTTGTAAATTTCAAATCTACCTTAAAGAATAAAATAAAATTGAAGATCATATAAACTAACTTGGTTATGTTTATAGACTATAATGATCGATAAACTCAATCAAAGTCTTCATTATTTAATTTTCAATATTCTCAAAACTACCTATTACTTAAACAAAGATCTAAGTTGTTGATTTATTCGTAAATTACATATGGTTTTAGTAGTCCTCCTTCCTCTTTTTTAAATTAGGCAGATCATTTTTTTATCTTTGTATTCTTAGGCCATCCACTGTCGACCCTTTACAACCCACTGGTTTCAGCTGCCACATCAGCGCCACATCAGCTTTCCACAAAACTACCCCAAACTACCCATTTCATCCACTGTCGACCCACTGCAACCCACTTCATCAAAATTCATTTTAATTTAAAACAATTCTAATATTATATAAAAATTAAAAATTACATTATAAAATTTTAATAAAAATAATTCTAATATTAGAAATAAAAATTTAAAATTACATTATAAAAATTAAAAAATTAATTTCGGGATGCCCAATAGTGTTCCGTTAAATCGGCTCGTAGTTGGAGGTGTTTATCCTCCTTGTTTGTCGACTTGAAGTTGCTTCGTCACCGACAATTAGTTTGACCGCTTCGTTCATGGCGGCTATCGCCGCCAAGTGGGTGGCCTCCAACAAATCGTCAGCGTCGTAATCGTAATTCGGGTGGTGAATTGATGAGGATGATGCCGATGATGATCGTGATGATGACGATGAAGACATTTTTTGGAGAGAAAAGTGGAAGAGATGAAGGTTGTGTTTGATTGAGAGTTGTGGAATATATGAAAGTTGTATATGATATATATATATATATATAGGAAATTAAATTGAAAAAAAAAAAAGAAAAAAAAAACAAAAATAGCCGTTGGAATCGCCAACGGTCGAAATCACTTCGGTTTGGGAGAACCGATTGTCTCCAACCCGTTGCTCACCGCGGCGGTGTTCACCTTCTAAACCGACGGGTAGCATCAAGCCGATTGCTACCCGATGCCAAAATGCCGTCCACTGCGGATGGCCTTACAATAGGTTGGTTTCTTAATATAACTATAAAGATCTAAGTTGTTGATTTATTCAAAGAGCGAAATCATTAAAAATTTACAATCTTATAAACCGAAATCATTATATAAATACAATTACAAGAAGGTAACTCGTTAAAATGCAACGACAAAGACAAGTTTCACTGAATTTCCAAAAAAAAAAAAAAAAATAACAAACACCGTTAAAAACACTCAACCATTGGGACAAAACAACAGTTTACTCTATTTTAAAAGGGTAAGTTTTGAGTTTGGTCCTTAGACTTGTTTTATTTCAACATAAATCAATCCTAAGCTTCATCTATTTCAAATTTGTCCATAACATTCAGAAAATCTATGTTGTTATCACACCTACTAACAACCATCCATTTTTATCATTTCCTTTTAGAAGGCATCTGAAACTCTGCCTCAACTAATCCCGACAAGTTTTACCGACAGCTAAAGCATGTTGTCCTAAGTTAATCTTCAGTGGCCACAATCTGGAAGCGTCTGGATTCGAACCTAGGATAGAAGGGTTAACAAGTCAGTTCCTCCCACAGGCTTTAATCAATATGCCACGACCTTGTTATTATCCATTTTTATCTTTGATGAAAGCATTTTTGGTAATTTTATTTTTGAAATGTGACAAGGCAACGAATCATAGTATTTTCTAAGATTAACTATAATTGTTTGATTAAATTTTTCATTCAATCACTAACAACTACTATTGTCAATCGATTCAAATACAACATAATTTTTCTCATGGTTCTAAATAACTTGTTATGACTTCATTATGGCGCGTTATGGCACCAAGGCTTGGGGTCGCCGCCACGTTAACCCCCATGGCTCCACTCTAAGGCTTGGCTTGCTTGTAACGCGTTATGGCACGTTACACCACGTTATTTTGTAAGGTTTGTGGTTACTTTTATATATAACTTACGGGATAAACGGTAGCTATGTGTGAGACTTAAAACTTAAATAAACATTAAAACTAAAACCTTAAATACGTGGATACTTAATCCCATTCCCGTACATGGAGAGTTGAATATGAATTCTTAGAAAAGTGAAGAAAGTAATGAGTATGGATTCAAGAGATTTATTCCCGATTTTGCACCTATGATATCCTTTTTATAAGCTTAATATACTTTGTATCAATGGTTATTCTTTCTTTTTTAGTTTTATTACTTGTAATGAATTTAATTTGTGCTATGATATTATTCAAAACACCGATATTTACAACTACAAGTGTATGTGTATCCCGCCTTAGGGCACGCCATGAGAAACGCCATGGCCTCGCCATAACTCGTAAGGCTTGAGGCTTGACCTCGCCGTTACGCCACGCCTTACGCCATTTAGAACCTTGTTTTTCTTATCGACAAACACACACACACGCACACACATACGTTTATGGGGTGTCCGGGCTCATAAGGACCCCCGACTAATCCCCGTTGACCACGATCCAATTCAATTAAAGGTACCACTATGTGGCAGACCCATGATCTGGATATCACCACATGCTCTCCACGGGATTCGAGTCCGGATAGTTAGGAATACATCCACTAACCCACATGATGTTACCTTACAACTAAGCTAGACATGCTTTCATAAATATAACATAATAAAATCCCAAAAACATCAACATACCACCACTAACTTTGAATATAAACAACAATTTTGAATGAATTCATTCAAATAAAAGTGAGATAGAAATCCTAAAATCATAAATCAAACAAAAATCAACATTTACAATGGTAAATAGTAAGTAAGGCTCTATTGAAACTATAACCATATTAATGGAATGTTAAAAGATTTGTATTGATAAATTTATATGAATCAGCGAGTATATTATTTAAAAAAAATGAAAGATTTGAATTCATATTTATTTACTACTCGGTGTAATAACGATCAATTTGAGGGCTTGTAAATTTATCCATTAATCCACTTAAATCCGTCTATCTTTAACAAGTTTAAATCCACCAAATCAATTATTGGGCTTTCGATTTGTTGACGGTGGGATTCTTGTTTGTATACGCGTTATGAAAGTTTTCCTTCTCGCTTTATTACATAAATAAATGCCATATTTTTGTGATGAAAAGAACCAAGAAAATTGAAGTCATATTTAAAAAATATATATTAGTATATTGACGATAACATTTAATATGAATCACATGATAATAAATTCATAGAAAAAAGTTGGCCTATGTATGGGTTCACTGGACCGTGTGATATTAAATGGAAAAGGGTCCACAAATACAAAATGTAACATATTGACATTGACTCAAAACTTTGATTAGGGTCATGTGCAAGTCAGCATACGTAAGTGTCAACAACAACTATCATTTTGTATAAAATGCAATATATCTAAAATGTTTCATTTCTTTTTCTTGTATCATGTATGATTTTATTTTCTAAGAAATATGATTGACTTTTCATAAGTATACTGATTTTATTTTCTATAAGATATGATTGACTTTTCATAAGTATACTGTATACATCCAATCACAATCTCAAATTCTTACAATTCACAATAGAGTTGCATATGAGGCTCATATTTGTTTTGATTTTAAGAGCATCAACATTTTGGACTAGCTTCGACCATAACACACGACAAAGTAATATTCAAATTGTAGGCTTATTAATGTAAAGGTCTTATTTCAAGTTTAATGGCACGTTAAAAGAATACTAAAATACACATATTATATTATAGTAATAGAATAATAGGTGAAGGATCGTGTGAGAACCCGAGTTAATTGTGAGAAGTATGAGAAGAGGATCTAAACCCTTAAGAACCCGAGTTAATTATGAGAAGTATGAGAAGTGAATCTAAACCCTTGATCTATTTTAATCTCATGTCATCCCAATAATCATGCTTTAGCTAGAAAGGAATTGATTCGGTGCATCACAGTCTAATGTGCATCCCTCATCCAATGGTTGATAAACCACTTTTTTACGCTTATCAAGTTAACTCCAACTTCTCATCCAAACTCAACCCTAGAATGATATTTGTATAATTATTATAGTCATTGTTTAATAAATAAAACATTACTTACTTTAGAAATAATAATGAAAAACAGAAAAATGTTTTTAAACTTTGGACGTGAATAACATGGACTACCATCTTTGATGGACACTCTTGAAAAACACCATTCCATAAACGACTACACCAACCGATTGGAGGAAGGCCATAGGCGAAAAGGGCATTTTACCGATCAATTAAGGATGATGTAACGAGGTTTTTACAATGATTTATCCTATTGTTATATGTTATTGACAACTCACAAGTTTTTTATAGACAACTCATAAGTTTTTTTATAAGAATTTAAAACTTTAGGATTTTAAATTAACACAAGTTATCAAAATTGCTCATCTCTTTCGCTTTTGTTCTACTTATTGGTGAGATAGGATAAAAAAAAACATTTTTGTCCTAATCTAATGTTACGCCTAACATGGAATAATAAAATTTTGTACTATCATATCATGTTCTCCATCACAAACTCATACGTATCATACGTACCCCAAAAGGACTAATTAATCCTTTAGTAACTAGGACCCTAAGACAACTATGTTTCCTAGTTGGTGAGTTCTTTGAGCCTAGAGACGTGTAGATGCTCAACTCCATTTGGTTAAAGGAATACATGTGCACACTTTATCCATGGACGCATTGGCGGAGCTACCTTTGGCCCAGGGTTATCCTGGGCCAACCCTCATTTCCTAAAATATTTTACTACCCCATAAATAAGCAATAAGCAATAAGCAAGCTTTTGAGCTATGTCTTTATTTAATTGTTGTGATGGCAGCTTTTTATTTTCTATGATATCTTTTTCTATTATTGGATATAAATTAAGTTGTACTTTATACCTTTACTTTTCAATAGATCACTTCATCAATATAATATATTATTACAAAACAACTCCGTTTATAGGACCCCTAAAGATAAATATCTTGGCATCATTCTAATAGAAGAGAATTTAATTTTTTAAGACCAAATTATAAAATATCAAATCAAATGGTATTACCATAGATTTATGATACGTTGTTGGACGTTTTAACTAGATTTTAGAACGTTTCTAAAATAAAGTGTCGTATTAGCTATTTTATAGGACAATTTTGATACAAATTTTTTTGCATAAAATGACTAATACAAGACTCTATTTTAAAAATGTAATTAAAATATTTTATAGACCTATTATAACACTTTTAGATATACAATATTTTGGTCTTATAAATTTAAGTCCTAAAATTTTAGGAGCCATGTAAACTTAATGTTGTTGCAATATTTGTTCTTATTTATTTCATTAATGTATTTTAAAGGTTACAATAAAGAGGACCACTCTGACCGGAAATCCTGCCTCCGCCCCTGCATGGACGGACCTTATGTGGTGCATACAGTGACACACACCACCATAACCACTGTATTATTTCTTTGACGAAAGGTAAAAAAATAATAGTTTTACGAAAGTACAACCGTATTGTTTTGAAGAGTCTAATCTTATTATTTTAAAAACTTTAAGGGTACACCCAAAAAACCAAATAATTCTTTCGTAATCAACTTAAAAACCGAAAAATTCTCTTAAAATCAATCAAAAATCCCAAAAATTCTCTCGATTTAACAAAGCAAATCAACAAAAAGTCTATCGAAATAAAAACTTCTAAACTTGCATCGAAATCAACAAATAACTTAATTATATAATAACACCATTTAGAAAATATAGTAGATTCGTTCTTAACTTTATCGTTATAATTGTATAAAGTTTTATTTTAAGTAACATGTGAAAAAACCAATTTCCTATCATGCAAACATATTAAAGCAACCCCAATTAAAGTAAGCCATAACTTCAGAATATGAAAGGCGCATAAAAAAGTGTCCCGATATCGTGAAACATCCAACAAACTATAATAATTATAATTAGAGAGTTAAATACAAATTTGGTTCCTATGGTTTACAAAAAATAACGGCTAAGGTCCCTTAAATAATTTTTTAACGATCAACATCCTTGTGCTTTCCTTTTTATAACAACTAACGTTCCTATGCTTTTATTTTTATAACTGCCAACGTTCTTATACATTAACGTTGTTAAATATGGTAATTTTAAGGAGGGATAAATTCTCCAAAATGAAAATGACGAATTTACCCTTCTTAAATTACCCTACTTAATGCATATGGACGTTGGTTGTTATAAAAATAAAAGCACAAGAACGTTGGTCGTTAAAAAATTCTTTAAAGAATCTTAGCTGTTAATTTTTATAAACCACATGGATCAAATTTGTATTTAACTCTTATAATTATAATTATTATGAAATGGGTTAAACAATAAAATCTATATATAATAAAAGAGTAACTGATTTGACACGTGTCGTGCTCTGAGTAACTCATTGACACGTGTCGCGCTCTGGTGAGCCATTGCCACATCATATGCATATGTGTCATGGCACTGATTCAAAATTTAAAATTATTAAAAATTAATCCAAAATTATCTATCTATATCTCTATCTCTCTCCCTAAATTGATATTTAAATACTAAAAATTAAATATAACAAATTTTATCTCTATCTATTGGTATGAAGTCATTTGTATCTCTATCCCTCTCCCTAAATTGATATTTAAATACTAAGCAGATTCAACAAAAACCGTATAACCCTTACATTTTCCATTTTAATTTTTCAAGTTCCTCCATTACTCTTTTTGCAAACGTCTTAGGTAAGTTCGTCAACCATTTTTACGAAGAACATTCATGCATAATTTTTTTTATTATTTGTTTTTGCAATTATTTGAAGAATGGTAAGAAAATTTGTGTCATTGTTTTCTTATGATGAACTAAATCATATAGTTTGATTTTCTCCTGATTTACTTTTTTTAAGTTTTTTGATCCACATCAGTAGAAGCATAACTAAGTTTTCTTCTCCACATTATATGATAATTTATATTTGTATTCATGTAATTAATTGATAAATAACAAATTATTGTTAAACGTATCCATTATTATATTTCAATCCAAGTACACTTTTATATGTATACATTTCTCTTTATATGTGAAAGTATATTAACGTCATTTTAAAGTCAAAGATAGTTTATAGTTCGATCTATAAAATGTCTTTGTTATATTTTCGTTGTTGATAATTTGATATAATTGAATTAAATTAAAAATAAATAAAGTTTGTACTTTTTTTTTAATATAATTAATGTATTTGATAGAAAATAATATTGATGTTAAAAAATAATAGCACAACAATTCATGTTTGTAATATAAGGTTTTTGGCATGACTTAATTTCTTGAAATTATCCTGTGTATTACACGGGATCAAAACTAGTTAGGCCATCCTCTATGGAACCTGCCATACCTGCCATACCTGCTGCCACATCAGCTGCCACATCAGCTTTCCCACTACCCTACCAACTCCATACCTTTCATCCACTATCATACCCCTCATACCCTTCCCTTTATTTTTTTAATTTTCATTTCATACCCTTCATTTTATTTTATTTTTATCTCAAACCCTTCATTTTATTTTTTTAAAATAAACATTAACTAAACAATTAAAATTAAAATTAAAATTAAAGTAACATTAATTAAATTAAGTAAAAATTACATTAACATAAAAACTAAAAAAAAACATTTCATAATAAAAATTAAAATTAACATTTCATAAAAACTAAAAAAACTAAAATAACTAATAATATTTTTTAAAACCCCACGTTTCGCGTAACCGTTCTTTTTCTTCAATAGCGGCCTCCAACTCTAAACCCTCGAGGTGCCGATGCGGTTTCATGTAGATCTTGTAATCGATACGTTCGGTGGGTGATACGAGAGGTTCGGTGGGTGATACGGTTGGTGATACGGTTGGTGATACGGTTGGTGATACGGTTGGTTCGGTTGGTTCGGTTGGTTCGGTTGGTTCGGGTTGGTACGTCTCGAACCGGAGGGGGTGCCGTGTGGATCCATTGACGTGAAGATGTTGATGAAGATAATAAAAAATATGAAGATGGTGGAGATAGAGATGAAGATGAAGATGAATATGTATTTGATAGAGATGAAGATGGTTTGGTAAAAAGGTTAAGATATATATATATATATATATATAAAATGGTTAAAAAAAAAAATTAAATTTTTTTAACCCCAACGGTAATATAGCCGTTGGGGGGGTTATTGTGCCAAAAAGTAAAAAATGAAGGTGGGTTGGTGCGAACGGCATGGCGACACCGGTCGAGACCATACCGGTCTCCCTACCGGTCACCCGCGGCGGTGTTCCCGCCGGTGCCGGTAGGGAACCGGTCCTCCATACCGGCCCGTAGAGGATGGCCTTAAAATTAATAAATAAAGACGACTTTTGACGAAGTCCACGTGTAAGTGATGTTTGAGATTTTTACCGACGAATATATTCGTCTTAATCAAATATATTTTAATTTTAAATGGGATTTAATTATTAAAAAAAGCATGGTCCCCCCTTTTTCGAACTAACCCATATTTTTCTAGAGGTCAAACAAGTCCCTACACTTAAGAAAAAGAGTCGAATATTCTAAAAACACCAAACTTCGCCATCTTTTAAAGTTAATTTTTAATTGTACTTATTTGTCGTATTTATAAAGCAGCTATTAAATTTTATTTATTTTAATATAGGGGAAGTATCCGTTGCAAACCACCTAGATTGTGCAAACTATACAAACCTAATCATAACCATTGATTTTCTATTTATTTCCATTGATTTTGTGTATCCCTAATTTTTAGGCAGTTTTTTTCAAATGTGGTTGAGAGAATTTAGGAACTTAATTAATCTACACTATTGATCATGTATATGTGTGGTTGAGATTGGTTTGTATAGTTTGCACAATCTAGGTGGTTTGCAACGGATACGACCCCTATATATATATCTATATTTTTTTTGAACCGCAAGTAAATACACATGTTCTTGGGTTATCTCGGATCCAAAAGCATATCTTCATCGATCACGGTCCAACTCAATTGAGGATATCACTATGTGACAAACCCATGATCATAAATATTGTCATATGCTCTCCACAAGATTCAAACCCGAATAGTTATGGGTACCATCCATTGATTTCTTAGGATGTTATCTTACCATTAGAATAAACATGTTTTAATAAATATATATAAATAATAGAAAAATCTTTATTTAAGAACTCATAAAATTATAATAACTTTTAGAACCAATATGTCATATATTATTTCACATGATCTTTATATCTATGAGACTATGAAAATTGTGTATTGATTAATATATATGATAAAATTATATTTTTTTATAATATAAACGTTTTTTATGTGTTTTTGAAACAAAAAATATACTAAAAAGTTTCGATTATGAATTAAATACATATAAAAGTTAAATAAATCATGAAATAATTACATATTAATCAATATATTAAATTTTAGTTTAGATAAAAAATTAAATGATTAAACCCCTAATTAACAAATACAATATATAATTTATTAAAAATCCACTATATTATGATTACATATTAATCAATATATTAAATTTTAGTTTTAAATATTTTTTTAATGATTAAACCCCTAATTAACAAATACGATATATAATTTATTAAAAAACCACTATATTTTTATACCGCAATTGAAACGAGAAGTGTTCGGTCAACATTAAGTTCTAATATGATGTAACGCCCCATGTTTTTAATTCTTGAATATCACGACTTTTCGATATCTTTCTATATTCTTCAAGTATAAATACCTAAACAAAAGTTTACAAGCAACAAACGACACATTTGTAGAAAATTGGTTACAAGATAGGTAAAGTCTTTGGAAATTTACTTGTCAAACGTGATAAATACAAGAAAAATAATAATAAAATCTAAAGTTGCAATAAATTAATCACTAGAGCCAAAATAAATTATTTATTTTGGATATTAAATTCTTTTGTCTATAGAAGTCGTTGAACAAATAAAAAGAATATAACACCGGTTATAACCAAGTATATATTAATATATGTATTGTTAATTTCGCTAGAAAAAAACAAGATCAGAAAATCAATTTTGGGAATTGCAATTGCAATTACGGCACGGTTTTTTTCTTTAATTTAATATCTGATTTTTGTGTTCTACTAAAAATCTTTTACACCCAACCAACTAACTTCAAGTTTTTGATACATCTTGGCTACGAAAAAAACGAGATTCTAGAGAGAGAAATTTCACTAAATTGAAGGGATTCTAGAGAGAGAAAACCTGCTAATTTGTTGTTCTATGAGTTCTTCATTCTGAATTCCAAGTTCTTCTGATTATTTGGTATGGGTTTTCCTTTTCTTGATTTAATCCTTTTTTTTTTGAATCTTAAATGTTCATAATTTTCTGGGGTTTTAAGGATTATTTGAAACAATTCTTATTGTAATTTCAAGATTCAAATTCTTATATTGGAATTTACCCTTGTAGTTCTTTAAGATACTCAAAATTCTCACATGAATTCTGGGTTTCAAGAATTATTTCAAGAAATTAGCCCTTGTAGTTCAAAAGATTACATTTTTATGTTTTTTTTCCCAACTGTATATTCATAATTTTCTGGGTTTTAAGGATTATTTGAAACGATTCTTATTGTATTTTCAAGATTCAAGAATGCAAAATTCTTTAATTGAAGTTATCCCTTATAGTGAATTTTGGGTTTCAAGAATTTTTTCAAGAAACTGTTGTTGGGTGAAAAACCTGAAATTAGCTTTTGTAGTTCTTTAAAACACTCAAAGTTCTTACATGAATTCTGGGCTTAAAGAATTATTTCAAGAAAAATTTGTTGGGTGAAAAACCTGAAATTAGCACTTGTAGTTCTCTAAAACACTCAAAATTCTCATATGAATTCTGGGTTTCAAGAAAATCTTGTTGGGGTGAAAACCCTGAAATTAGCCCTAATTATTCTGTTTTAAATTATAAAAAATCACATTTTTATGGGGTTTTATTGGTGCAGAAAATGGAGGAGGATCAAATAATTAAAGGGGTAGAAGAATTAGCAACCCCTTCATATTTGGTGGTTGCTTTAGCTGTCAATGGAGGCAGAAAAACCAAATATATTGTTAAATGGGCATTGGATAAATTTGTTCCTGAGGGTATGCTTCACTTCAAGTTGTTCTTGATTCGCCCAATAATCACCAGAATTCCAACACCAAGTGAGTTTATTTTACAAGATTCATTCAATTTTCATAAAGTTTCACTATTTAGCTATTGCAATTTGAAATAAAGTATGATAACTTTATCCATAAAACTCACCATAAAAGGAAAGACTTCCCCAATTTTTAAGATCAAGATTTCTGCCCTTTTTTTCACAGTGGGTCCGGTTCCTCTTTCGCAAGTTCGAGAGGATGTAGTAATTGCTCACAGGAAGGACGTCGAATGGCAAGCGTACGAAAAGCTCCTTCCTTTCAAGAACATGTGTGCCAAGAGAAAGGTTCGAGCTTTATCATCATTTCTTGATTTATATGGATTGTATCGTGTAACGCGCTAATGATCCCGTGAGAAGTTGAGTTGACAGTGAGAAGTGGATCTGAACCCTTGATCTGTTTTAGAAGGGAATTGATCTGGTGCTCCTCATCCTAATGTGCATCCAACGGTCGATAACCTCAACTTTTCACTGGAACCCAACCTTCGAGTATTGTGGTATTAAGATCTTTGTTTTTGCAGGTGCAAGTAGAAATTGTGCAAATTGAATCAGATGATGTTGCAGAAGCAATAAAACAAGAAGTTTCCAAAGGAAATATAAGCAAACTTGTGATTGGAGCTTCATCAAATAGCATATTCTCAAGGTACTCAAATTCTTTCTTGAGGTTTTGTTTTCATCATATCTACTTTTATTTTTTTAAACTATGGGTATCTGGGTCAGCTTGCGTACACCTCGAAGGAGAGATAACAGTCAGGAAAATCACCAGAGGAGAATTGAACTAGCGACCTATGGGTACCTTTATTTGTCAGTTGAGCTAGCCCTCAAGGTTATTATATTATATCTGTCGTTTGACATATTAATGTTTCTTGGTGTTTTAGGGGACGAAATTTGTCGGCAAGAATCTCAGAAGGCGTTCCGAGCTTTTGTACAGTGTACGCTATTTCGAAAGGGAAGTTATCTTCGCTACGTGCTTCGGATTCGGAGACCATCGGATCCACTAACGATGATAGCAACAGCAGTGATTCGAGCTCCGTAACCAATTCTTCAAGTATTGCTCAAACAGGTGACTTTTAGAAGTCAAAGAGGCTAATTTCATACTTCAAAATTCAATCTGAATTCATTGATTATTTTGAAAAGGATTCATAACCCATTAAAGATTATAACAATTACCACAATAAAAAGATGTTGGGTGTTAAATTTGAACCAAAATCAACATCAAGATTTGATTTCAAAGAGTTGTAGATTTGACCCACCAGGTTACTTTATGAGGTCAAACCGTCAAAAAGACTAATTTCATACTTAAAATTCAATATGAATTCATGCATTGTTTTGAAAAAGATTCATAACCCATTGAAGATTAAAACAATTACTACAATAAAAAGATTCTGGGTGTTGAATTTGAACCAAAATCAACATCAAGATTTGATTTCAAAGAGTTGTAGATTTGACCCAACAGGTGACTTTTTGAGGTCAAAGAGACTAATTTCGTACTTCAAAATTCAATCTAAATTCTTCAACTGTTTTCAAAAAGATTCATAACCAATTAAATATTACAACAATTACCAGAATAAAAAGATGTTGGGTGTTGAATTTGAACCAAAATCAACATCAAGATTTGATTCCAAAGAGTTGTAGATTTGACCTCAGAAGTCAAAGTTTCTATTTCTCTAATATTGTCATGATCTCTAACAGAGTGGACAGACCAAGGCTCAGCTACTTCATACTCCCAGTTTTATTCACCTTCACTTCCGATGCAACGATTTGAAGCACTTTCGTCGATAAACCGAACCCTTCTTCACAAAAGAAGTGGTTCGTTAGAAAGTCCACGGAATAAGCTCACGTTTCCAGACGATGAAACAACGGTTTCTTATGCCAGTAACGCTGATTATTTTCGTGCAAGTAGTACAATTTCTAGCAATCGGAGCTTCTTGACGGAAAACCAATCTTGGACGTCTGATCAAGCTTCCACATCCGGTGCTCCTTCCGAATTTTCATCAGAAATCCAGGTATCTCTCCCTCTTTCCGCCACAGAAAATCCACGTTATAGGATACCAAATATGTCTAAATATCATAACAGCCTAGCATCTCCAACAGATTCGTTATAATTTCCTTAAAATGGAGAATCAAAACTCAAAATTTTCAAAAATTTACATTCAACTCGACATATTCTCTATTTTGGAGATTACCTCGTTGGTTGTATTATTAAAATATGTTGTACATGTAATAAAGTTATAATTTCTCTCTCATAAACATTTAACATGAATGTTTCATGTTGGTGGTAATATAATATAAAATTGTCTCTCTCATGTAATCATTTTACGAGAGTTCTCCAAATTCGAAGAATTTCACATTCTCTCTTGTTTTTTTATTTTGGAGAAAGTTTTAGAGAATCTGTTGGAGCAAAATTTTCCTTTCTTTGGAGATGCTCTAATTTTATAGGACCAAACAATTGGGTGATGTGTTATATGCAAAATTGCTACAATAATTTGTTGTCTTAAGTCTTAACAATTTTTAGGACACTTTTGAGTTTTGACATAAAGTGTCATTTTAGCCTTTTAACATGCCACCTTTGAGAACAAGCATATCTTTTTCATACAACACTAGTTTTTATAACACCTTTTCATATAATGTCATAAAAAAAGACTAAAAATATTGCTTTGTTTCACAAGTATCTAAAAAACTTGTTAGGACGCCCAAAACCTTTAGGACGTTTTTCATAATGTTATGGTCTTATACACTTTAAGTCCTGTAAAGTATTCTAATCTATGAGGACATTTAGACATATTTCACATCTTATAAAGCCGATTTTTAGTGTTATCATGTGTCTTTGGATTCTTGTAGTCTTGACCACTTGAAAACCGGCTGTGCAGGCTAACGATGTCAACTTTGAGCTAGAAAAACTGAGAGTCGAACTTAGACACATTCGCGGGATGTACGCAATCGCACAAAGTGAGACATTCGACGCATCTAGAAAGGTAACTCCCGTTTCACGTCCTACCATACTTTGTTCTTCTAGAAGCTTCTTAAACGATCTAGAACCTACTACTTTTTTTTTCCAGCTGAACGATCTTCAAAGACAGCAACTTGAGGAATCCATTAAGCTCAAAGAGTTAAAAGTCAAAGAAGAGGAAGCCGAAGCGTTAGCTGAAAAAGAGAAGCAGCTGGCTGAAGAAGCTAAACGTCAAGCTGAATGCGTAAAAGAATGTCTACGAAGAGAAGCCGCTATTAGGATGGGAGCCGAAGAGATGGCTTTACAAGAAGCTAGAGAGAAAGAAAAGCTTCAAAACGCAATAACCGGAACTTCGATGAAGTACCAGAAGTTCACGTGGGAGGAAATCGTGGATGCTTGTGGTTCGTTTTCAGACGATCTTAAGATCGGAGAGGGCGGGAATGGAACCGTGTATAAATCGAGCTTTCATCATACGGTTGCGGCCGTTAAAGTTCTTCACTCGCAGGAAGCTCATAGAACCAAGCAATTTCAGCAGGAGGTATGAATTCGAAACAAATTAAGAGATTTAGATGCAGATTTTGTTGCACTTACAACATTCTATTTTTGGCCAAGTGTTTCACCTTTAAATTAAACCGTTAATGTTGCAGCTTGATGTATTAAGCCGAATAAGACATCCGCATTTGCTTATTCTCATCGGTGCGTGTGTCGACCACGGTTGCTTAGTTTACGAGTACATGGAGAACGGGAGCTTAGACGAGAGATTATCTCGCAAAGATGACACCCCTCCGCTCCTATGGTTCGACCGGTTTCGGATCGCGTGGGAAGTAGCGTCGGCCCTCGTATTCCTCCACAACGCAAAGCCGAAATCGATCATCCACAGAGACCTCAAACCCGCAAACATTTTGCTCGATAAAAACCTCGTGAGCAAGATCGGGGACGTCGGTCTCTCGACAATGCTCCAATCGGACCCGTCTTCGACCTCCACCATGTACAAAGACACGAGCCCGGCCGGAACCCTTTGTTACATCGATCCGGAGTACCAACGGACCGGATTGGTTTCGGAGAAATCGGACGTTTACGCCCTTGGGATGGTGATCTTGCAGCTGGTGACGGGGAAACCAGCGATCGCACTGACCCATGTGGTGGAAACCGCGATCGAAGATGGCGAGTTGGAGAAAGTGGTGGACCCGGAAGCGGGGGAATGGCCGGTTAATGAGATGAAGGAGTTGGCGGTTTTGGGGTTGAGTTGTGCTGAGATGCGGCGGAGAGATCGGCCGGATTTGAAGGAAACAGTGCTTCCGGTACTGAAACGGCTGAAGGAGGTTGCGGAGGAGGCTGAACGGAGGTCGGCGGTGGCTCGAACCACCCCTCCGAACCACTTCGTGTGCCCGATAATGAAGGTATTGATTAACCGAAAAGAGTGAAAATTGGGGAAAATTGGCTCTACAAGCAACCATCCAACCCAAATGGTTTTTTTATCCAAATATCACTAGGCCCGCAAATTTATCGTTTGTTTTTTGCAAACCTAGCTAAAAAAATATAAAAAAATTGAATATGGTTGATTTCTCTTTAAAAAAGGAAAAATAAAATTTTTCTGTGTTTTTTAGCTAGATCGGTGAAAAAAACAGACTCGTAATTTGCAGACCTAGTGATATTTTGGTAAAATGAGAGAAAATGGCTAAAAAGTCAATATGGTTGGCCAGTTTGGCTCGTAGGTTTTTTTTTTTTTGTTTTTTTGTTTTTTGATGATGGTTTGATTTATATATATACAGGATGTTATGGTTGATCCTTGTGTTGCTGCTGACGGGTATAGTTATGATCGCAGGGCGATGGAGAAATGGTTGGAGGAGAGCGATAATTCTCCGATGACGAATTTGCCCTTGCCGAGTAGGAGCTTAACCACGAATTACACACTTGTTTCTGCGATCATGGAGTGGAAGAGATCAAGAAAATAATGGTGATTTTGGTCTTTTTAGGATTGGTTTTATGTATATGGTTTTTGTTTGATTCAAGGTGAAAGATGTTATTTGGGTTTGATATGAATCTTGATTTTTTTTGGATATATAAATGTACATTTTCTTGGAGTTATGGAGTTGCATGTACCCGAAATATAAAAGTTCAATGTTTCGTGTAAAGGTATGCTTGTTACCAACTTAATAAAGCTTACTAACTTATTTCGTGAGCCATATATGATTGTTTTATAATGACTAAATAATATAAAAAGTGACTTATCCACTATACATAAAGATGGGTGTATAACTCTATGCATTAAGCCCAACCTGAAAAATCACGGGCCTAGTGAGCCTAAAGTCCAATAGGGCCAGGCCTAAACAACTACAATTATCGTCCCTACTATGTACGTTTTGCTTTGAAAATGGTCTTTACTCACTAACTTCGTTAAATATATTCGTTAAGGACATTTATGTCTCTTTATCCTTTTTCTCTTATCACTTTTCGTCCTTTTAGTAAGGAAACGTGTATACTACAGTTTTGGTATTTTGAATGAAGACAAAGAAAATGATAAAAAGACATGAATGCCCTTACTTAACGGATATATTTAACGAAGTTAGGGACCCTGGAACATTTTCAAAGCAAAATTTAAACAATAGAGACAAGTGTTGAGGTTTAGAGACCACTTTCAGAGATTTGTAAACCACAAGGACCAAAATTGTAGTTTACTCCCGAAAAAACCCATACTTTTTTTTGCTTACTGAAAACGGGTTTGGAAGGCCTTGACCCTATGCCACGCATTTATGACACATGATGCACTGGTTTTTACTAGTTGTAACCTCTTTTTGGTTATCGTATGATTAGTCTCGATACAAAACATAATCAAATAAGAACCACAAAAAATCTCTAAAATATCTTGGTACAAAAATTTATGAGTGAACATGAAGAATGGCATCACAACTTATATTATTTGATTCTTTCACAAAAAATATAGGCATTTCGTTATCGAAAGAGTACGAGATAATAACAAAAATACTTTTTTGAAGTTTTACGAGCTACGTCCATCTAGGCGACGACCCCTTCCGCTAAAAGCCCCTCCATTTGGCAACGGTCGTGTGTTTGTTTCCGCCTCTTGATTGTCCCTACCTTGACCCCTTGTGGAACCATCCGAGGTTCCACCGACCCGAAAGCCCCTCCCTCGGAAAGCAACTCCGGTGGCTGGATCTCTCCGAATTGGACTATTCATTTGGTAGCCCTTACCCCAATACGCAACGAGCTTGTGACTACAAAACAAGATTTAAGGACAACAAACAACACAAACGTATATAATAAACCAGACCAAACCCAACAAATCCAGCATAAATATATTCGATGAAAAACAACAAAATCGACCCACAATGTGGGCCATTGTGCTCATCGATGTTTGTTTTTCGCGGCTCAAAAATTGCAAAAAAGCGAAGGAAATTTTGTAAGGATACACCCACAAAGGAGTCTTGCAGAAGTTGCTGCCACTAGCAAGAGGGTGAAGAACAGTCAAGAAGTAGTACAAATGGCCAACACCAATTCCTAATAAACTTGTCATCAATGGATTTCCAATCACCAAATCGATAGCTACCATCGCCCAAGGTAAATAGAACCCCTGAATTCTCGATCACAATATGAAATCAAAATCAAAATCAATCGTTAATTCAAAATGAATATTCATCGGTTCATAACGAACAGAGTAAATTACAATTTGGGTCGTTGTGGTTTGCTGTTGTTCTTGGTTTTTGTTCCTTACAAAAAGGTTTTGGTCTCTCCCACTAACGAAAATTAAATTCCATCTGTTAACTCCCCATGTGCCTTGCACATGAGGGTAAAGTAGTCATTTTATCGCTGAAAGATGAAGACACATTTAAAAAAAAACTATTTCCCAATGTCGTCATCTTATATTTCAGAGATAAAATGACTACTTAACCTCATGTGCAAGGCACATGGGAGACTTTTAATGAATGAAATTTAACTATCAATCTATCATTAGTGGAAGGACGAAAACCAAGCATTTTTGTATAGCATGGGGGTTTTCTTGCAATAAAAGTTATGTGAGTAGTGCAAAACCAAGAAAAACAACAAACAACAGGGACCAAAATTGCAATTTACTCTAACGAATATTCATGATATTTATTAGTTCTCACGGTTCTCAAATGAACTTTAACCCTACTCGAGTAAAAGCTTCACAAATAAGAGAATCAAGATACCTTCAACTCTACGAGCCCATAAATATTTATACGTGCGTTAGGGAGCTCACGACTCCAAACATAAACGATCATGAAAACCAACGAAGATCCCATGAACGGAAACCGAAAATACGGAATGGCAGCCACACCCTATTAAACATGTCATTAGTCCAACTAAAACAAATCATTTAAAGAAAAAAAAGTAAGATGGTTCCTTTATAGCATACCAATAGCGAAAACGCTCCAAAAAAGAACATCCACACGTAATCCGCTGTTCGTTTGTCGAAAGGACCCCTCTCCAAAGAAACCCCATATCGTAATCTGAAAAAAACCAACGCTAAACTTTAAAGAAAAAAATCTCAACTATAAAAAAATCTCAAAGGTACGATGAGATCATGGAATCTTTACATGATCAGTAGGCGAAATGCGAACGAGAACGAGAAAGCCCCGATGAAGAGGAAGTTCGTTAAAAGCCTCCAAATCTGCATCATGGAAACATTAGAGCATCCATAGTGATCGTACCTATAAGAACCTTAGTTGCCATACTTTTTATTGCCACATCATTGGCATCTCGACAAAGTAAGAACCTTGATAAAACTCCACAAAATCATAAAATTATAAAAAAGAAAGGTACAAAAAAACAGGGTTCTAAGAATCTGTAACTGGATAAGAACATCTGCCCCACAATGGAGGTTCTTGTAACTAGACCCTCCATTATGGATGCTATTATTGGTTTCACTATTTGTGGGACCCAATGATGTTTTCAAACATTTGCATATAAAGCGGTAATTTTTACCTGAAACTTCTTGAAAACATCTCCGTAAACAAGAGCCATGATCATGGGGTCGTAAAACGGAAGCTGACAGGCTGCAGCCATTATAAAAGTGATGGTTGCATACGTCTTGGCCACGGGCGGTAAAGAATTATAATACCTGATTACATTGAGCGGATTTCAAGTGACGTTAAAAAACCAATCTTTATGGAGGAACAAATCAAGATTCATGATCTTTAATACTTGTAACATGTACCATATACAAAAAAAGATTATAATCCCACATACATAGATCGATCATAACATCGAAGCTCACTAAAATCAACCCAATTTGGAGAATTGCATCTTGTTTTTCTCTCTCGTTATTTCAGATAAGTAATTCATCATGAATAGTTCATGATATTCATAATGAATAGTCATGATACTTATTGGTTCTCATGGTTCTCAAATAAGCAGATTTCAAAAAATCAAGATTCCTGATCTTTAATACTTGTAACATGTACTATATACAAAAAAAGACTATAATCCCACATACATAGATTGATCATAACATTGAATATCACTAAAATTAACCCAATTTCAAGAATAAGAACTTATTTTTTTTCATTATTTCAGACAAGTAGATATATCAAGAAACCAAGGTTTCAAATAGCGCGAGGCGTGGCGTAGCGGCGAGGCCAAGCCTGAAGCCTTAGAAGCCACAACGAGGTTATGGCATTTTCCAAGGCTTGACTGACGGCAAATCTCTATATCATGTATATATATATATATATATTTATACACATTACCATATGTTTTCATATTATTACTTAATGAATAAATTATAATAAATAGTTTAAAGTTAGTTATATATCAGAAACTAACAAATAAGGCATTAAAAAGATAAGTTAAATCAAAATATCGTGCAACAAAAACCGCGCATTACCCCATGGCGTGCCTCAGGCGTAACGTGGCGTGAGACACAAGCCTTAAGCCACAAGGCACCATGGCGGCTGTTGCGGCGAGCTTTTTCGAACATTGCAAGAAACACAGTCAAACAAGAATCTTTATTCTAGTTCATGTTATGAATCAATTTCAGAACCCCAAATACAAAAAGATGATAAATTTCATAAAAAGTTAGATGATGGTTAAATAGATAAAGATAGAGAAGAGGACTTACTCCATAGGGGTAGACATTGTTGATGATCGAAGTTGGTTCTTCCGCAACTAAACAAGAAATCAACAAAATGCCATATATATATAGGGGATATATATTGACTTTTGATGCAAATTGCATTGTAAATTGTAGTTATTTAAAAAATAATTAGTTGTAACATCTAATCATATACCATCTTATATTTTATCAATTATATTATTGTTTTATATATAAAAAGCTATTATCTGTAATTCTATATAACCATTACTTTTAATTATATTATATAATCAACTATATATAAATTATGCAATATGCAATAGTATATATAAATCCTATTTTCTAGAGTAAACTATAAATTTGTCTTTTTGGTTTACCAAAACCAACGAAACTCGTTCCTATGGTTTAAAAACTATACTAGACGTTCCTGAGGTTCGTGTTTTGCTTTGGATTTGGTTCCTGCTCACTAACTCAGTTAAAAACTCCATATTGAACAGTTTAATAAGTAATCTTGTTTTATTTTTATTTTTTTATTAAACAATAATACAATTTATAAAATACTAAGTATAAATATAATTTAATTAGTTAGAATAAAATTAATTAGTATCAGGTGTTATTAATTGATCAAAATATTTTTTATAGGCAAAACAAAATTTAACTTGAATAATTAAAAAATTTTAATGATTATCTTAATTATATTTTATATTTTTTTATATTTAAAATAAACTAGTTGGATTAACTTGAACAATTCAAACCTCAATGATTATCTTGATAGATTTATATTATTAATATTTAAAATAATTTAATTGAATTTATTAAGTAAATGACACATGTCAATCAAATAATCTTAAAGTGAAAAATGCCTTCAGGTTCAAGTTTAAACCGAAAAATACTGATTTAGGATCATCAAAGAGCGACATGTGACATCTCAGTTACTCTTTTATTATATATAGTATATCTCACATAAAAGTTAAACACAATCATTAACTTTAGGAAATTTCCAAATAAATAGACTTTGGGATCATCTTTGGACCCAAATGAGAAGTTGGATTCAAGTGAAATTGTCAAATTGAAACTGTAAGCATTGCTTTCTTGAATAGGTCAACTTGCAGTCTTCTTCACGTTATTAGTCATAGTCTTGGTGGAGCACTTAAAAGAGAGAAGACTCTTTCAGTTGACTCAGGGTCAACCTACACAATAATAATGAAATAATAAACCAAAAAGAAAAAAACTTCAAATAAACAAAATTTTATAAAATCTTTATGATGTTTTCGGTATAGTTCACAATGTTGCATAAAGAATGAGCAATAAAACGAACACGAAAAAAGGGTCTAAAATAAGGGTATGGTGCTTTTTCCTGTATTTACATTCATAATGATTTACAAACAATCACATGTGAAGCATAAGGAGAAAGGGAGGGAAGGGTATAGGTACAACAGGGGTAAAATTGTCATTTTCAAATCCGACCAACTACGTTTCGGGGCCAGAAGCAAACAAACTAATAAGGCCACGAAAGACTTGTGCGGAGAGTTTTTGTGCTTTAAGGATCTCGCCATCCACGTTCCACACGCTCTCCTCCCCGTAAGAAGTGAACGTGAAAGTTGTAGTCTGTGGAAATCAAACGGAAATGTTAAAGAACAAGAAAAATATGGTTTTTATTCGGAAAGACCATAAAAAACGTACTTTATGGTGTTCAACGAAATCGAAATTCAGAGGTGTTCCACCCTTTCTTGCTAATTGAGTGAGATGCCTACATATGCCAAATTCCAACCAGCCATCATTATCCATTCCCTCTTTCGAAACCCCTTTGGGCAAAAAAAATGCATCAAATAGTATGGTTGGGTCAAGTTTAGGGGAAAACCTCAAAAAAATGAAAACTGAGGAACATCCTAATAGCCAATGAGCTAGACAATATGCACTTGTGCATACAAGTAATTTGTAAGAGCATCTCCAACAGATTCTCCAAAATATTTTCAAAATGAAGAACCAAAGTCCAAAATCTCTATAAAATACTAAGTTCAACTCCAATAGGTTCTCCATTTTGGAGATTGCATCATTACTTATAGTATTAAAATATTTTATGTATCTAATAAAATATCATTTCTATCTCTTAAACATTTTATTTAAGATTTGTTGTTGGTGGAATATAATAAAATATCATTCATCTCTCCTTGTAATATTTTTTTGGAGAGTTCTCCATTTTGGAGAAAGTTTAAGAGAATCTGTTGCATCAAAAATTTACCCAAAATCCCCATTTCTCCATTTTGAAAAAGTCGTTGAAGAGGCTCTAACATGCACACATGCATAAAAAACAAAAAACAACTTAATTTACTTGTATGCCACAAGTGCATACCGTCCAAATGAAAGGCCACCAGGGCGTTCATCGGTTTTCTATTTTATTTGAGGTTTTCCCCTAAACCTTCATCCAGTATTATGATTTTACCATAAATAGAAAGCATGAGAGCAATCTTTGATCAAAACAAGATGCAAGAACCCATCTGAAAGGTGTGCATCAGCAACCAAGCCATTGGGTGCTCTTTCATTTCTGCAAGAGATCACCGCAGCCCCAATGCTAATAAACCGTCCTTTAACTCGCACCCAATTTGATTCTTGATGCGGGTCCCGTATTTCTCTTTCCGGGACGGCTGAATTACAAATATCACATTTAGCACGACAAGGCACTCTTTCCGGCTTCTTGGATAAGCCCCAAAAAGTCTTTATCCTTCTTGCATTGGCACCCACGTTCGTTTTTTCCGTTTCAACTTTCAAATACTCTACTTTGGCCTCATACGATCTAACAAAAAATAACGTATAAGTAGTCGATATCAAGTTACGAAGAAAGAAAAAAAAACGTGTAGGTGAATACCAAGTAAATGACAATTTTCATCCCTATGGTTTAGAAATTACAGTTTCCGTCCCTATGGTTTGTAAATCATTGCTACTCTCGTCCTTATGATTTTCAAATCATCGTTGGCTTGGTCCTTGGGGTTTAAAATTCGTTACTATTTTGGTCCTTGTACTTGGATATAGAAATTAGTCCCTACGGACGAAAAAGGCAATTACTAAACCACAAGGACGGAAGTCATAATTTTTATGAATACCTATGCCTGAGGAACACCTTTGTTCCTGCATAATCGTATCGTTTTGGCCCCATCCAACGATATTTCTCACTCTCAGTAATCACATCTCCGTAAAATCCGTAGCTAGTAAGATCCAAGAAACAAAGAAAAAGAGTGAAGTTCGTGTAAAGAGAGAAAAAGTTTCGATCTTTTTAAAGAAAATGCTAAAAAGATTAGTCTTTACCCAGCAAAGGAAGCTGCATAGCGTACAAGAGGCTCGTTCTTGGACTTTCTTGACTTTTCCCATCTCACGACTTGAGCTATATCAAGGCGTACCCTTTTACCCAAGATAATTTGAAGCGCTGATGTCATCGGATCCCGAACTCCAGTTGTGCTGATGGAAAGTGCACAAAGTATTCACATAAAAACTCAATGTGAATAAGGGAGATTCGTAGAAAAGAAAGATGAGAAAAATTACCATATTACAATAGCATCAGTGGAACCAGCAGGAATAAGTCCAAATCGAAACCGTTCATTTGGGAAGGACATTTCAGAATCTTGATCTAATCAAGACAGAAGTAGTTGCCACGATAAGGTAAAATGAAAAAGAGTCCTGCAAATATTCACATGTGAATTTGGGTGATCTAACCTGTGTTGGTGCCTGCAAGCCAGATGCATAATTCTAAGTGCATAATCCACAATCAATAGAACCAAAAAACGAAAGAAGATTACGTACTGAGATCTACGGCTCGTGATTGATCGAGTGGAGATCTTAAGAGAACAGCAGACTCATCCTCACCAGAAACCGAAGGCTCGGCAACAGTTACGGTTGGATCATGAAGCAATACATCACTTTCTGCTTCAACGGTTTGATCGTCATCTGGAGGGGAGGTGGGTAAGGAGCTCTATGTCTTGATAAGAGAATTCCGTTAATGATCTCGTTAAAAAATCCATCACCGCCCTAAACCTCATCAGTTGATCAAACAACAAATTAATACAAAAGGAACTACAAATACTAAAGATGCCAATTTAGGAATATAGGGTCAGGTTCAAGGAAAAACCTTAAAAAAAAAAAAAAAAAAAAAAAAAAAAAAAAAAAAACTGAGGAACACCCTTCATCTGGACTGTATGCACTTGTGCATAGAAGTAATTTGTAATGTTCACATGTGCATAAAAACCAAAAAAACAACTTAATTTTCTTCTATGCACAAGTGCATACGGTCAGATAAAGGGTTGCCAAGGTGTTCCTCGGTTTTCCAGTTTTTTCTTTTTTTTCTTTTTTTTTTCTTTTTGAGGTTTTCCCTTGAACCTCCCTCTAGGAATACAATACTCACAACCGCTACAATTCCATCATATAAATTAAGCTCCCTATTTGTCATAGAAGTCACGGCCTCAAAAGCATGCCCAGCTCGTTCCGTTACAATAACCTGTAAAAAACAATTCATCACAAAACCGTTAACATTTTGGCTTAAAATTGTCTCATATTCGACTTGTTAAAATGTTGAAAGAAATCTTGAAACGAATTGGAATTTTGGGCCATCGGGAATCGATTAATGTAATAAGGCGTGAACCTTTGTTTTCACTTTTGCTTGTGAAAAGATAGGAGCTAAACTTTCCCAAGTTCGACAACCGTCTCCTTTTCCACTCCCCGGATGAACGTAAACCTAGTAAACATGAATGAAACAAATAGTCAAACCATTTTCTTGAATCATGTTTTCAACAAGATGAAATAGAACATACCAGAAGATTCTTGGGCCGGTCGGTTTCCATGCTTAGAAAAGTTTTCATCTTGTTCACCCACATTAGACATGTCTGCTTATCGACATGGCCAAAAGTGTAAACCGTTGGAGCCCAAAGAGAAGGCTGAGACTTTGACCTCTCGACACCATGCACTGTGAATCGGTACATCTACAAGCAACGTATGCAAGAAAGTAATCACCTTCAAAAGAAATTGAACACAACAATCTAGCAATCCCCATATCCATAAAAAGGTGTGAACTTTCTATAAGGATTGGAGTTTTAGGATTAGGAGTGTCTAACTATTCTAAAGAGTGATTCAATGTAACTTTAACTTTTGGCACTCCTTGATCCTTAGAGGGTGTATTTGGTATCCAGACAAGACAAGATAGAACAGTTGTTCAGCATTTGGTAAGACAATATTGGACAGGATAGAACAGAAAAGAAATGACCAATTTACCCATAATGAGTTGTTCAGCATTTTGGTAAGACAATATTTCAACTTTTTCCATGTAGTTTTATTTATTTATTATTATTAACATTTAATAAATTACGTCAATTAATCAAAATATAGAAAATGCATAACATTAATATTCTTAGAACAGTTTTTTTCATGGATCAGTGAGTTTTTGTCATGTCAATGTCGTGCCAAAAGTGGGACAGTGAATTTTATCCTAACTTGTCCAGTCCCATGTACCAAAAGCAGCCTAACAGTATGGTAAGATAGTGTCATAAAGAGTGACAAAGGAGTAACAAGAAATCTAGAAATACAACAAAAACTAACCTCCGATGAATGACCCAATAACAATCCGGGGTTTGTGAGAAGAGTTTCATGTACCAACCCCCAATCTATAAACTCGACATTATACACATCCGAAATGTCGATTGAGGTATTACTTTTGGAAACAATTTGTATCCCTAAACAAGTTGACCCATCTTCTTGGTCCTTCACCATAACAACAACAACAAAAACAAAACATGTAATAAGGTTAATCTCATGAAACTTTTTCATTTAGCATCTAAAACATGTGATGGGTACTAATCTTGATTCTTGAGTATAAGAAACAAGAAACAAAATGGCATATGCTTAAAACCACTTAAAAGAAACTAACCAACATCATTGCATCCATCATCTATGTAAATTAACAAACCATTTTCCATAATTACAAATGCACAAATTGTACCATAATTTCTTTATTCACAAATTGAGAAGAATTATTCACAAAATAAGCCATATTAAACTACAAACTTTATTCATCCAAATCAATTACAAACAAGAAAAATTCAAGAATTAGGTTTCCAAATGAAAATTGGAGACTAATTATAGAGGAAAAGGGAGCAATTCTTGAAAATCAAATTTATAAATTACAACTACCAACAGACTACAGTTATCCCCAAACTTAACTGCTGTTACCACTGATGCAAACCAACAATTAACAGATTAACAATCAATCAGACAAAATCAGACAATTATCAACTAAATCAATTAAAATAGAAAAACTTAATTCAAGATTTAAATACTCAAAAAGACAAGAAAAACAACTAACATTGCAAAGGGATTCCATTAATTTCCAAGATAACCCATCTGGTTTAAGGGTTAAAGAAACCTCTCCAACATGATCCAAGAAGAAATTGGAAGTCAAAATCGAGGGTTCTTCTCCACGAATAAATTGGGTATTTGATTCAGAATCCATATCAAATAAAACCCACAAAAATCACAACTTTCTGAAATGGGAAATATAGTTTCTTCAAGATTTCTTGAAGAAAGAAAGAAAAATTGAATCTTGAAGTCAAAACGTAAGAAAACAGGGGTAAACTGGTCAAATCCTTTGATTTGTTTTTCTTTTTTTTTTAATGGAAGGATTTATATAGGGTTTTCTGTGGATTTACAGGGATCATATTCATAGGGGGTGAGAGAATGTAAAGAAAGAAATATGTTTTATTTGACCTTTATTAGAGCATATTTTTCTAGATAGACATAAAAAGGCATATTAGTTGTAACTAATCAATTTTCTATGTTACTTTTACCAATTAAAATCAAATAGTTGATCCAAAAAAATAAATTTTATAAAATACTTTTGTAATATAATAATTGTTGTAAAAGCTAAACATTATTCTTTTAAGATTTATATTTCTATTTTTCATTTTAGGAAAAAGTCCATTCAAAAAAGTGTTTGTGGTCCGATTTGGCTGGTTTTACCCCCTTAAACCACAAATCAACCCATAAGTTAGTCTATTAAAAATTTAAATTAGATGGTTTAAGATCAAGTGCACAAACTGGTCAAAACGGACCACATATTAGGAGGTTTGGTCCAAGTAGTTTAGACAGTTTGTGAAAACAATTATAATTTGAATTATAAAGCTTCATTGGTTTGAGTCCATTTGAAGTAAAGAATGTCCACACGAAAGTATTTGAAATATCCCAAAATAACACTAAAACAGTAAATGCATATATAAAAAAAATAATAATAGTATAAAAATATATATGTATTTGACTATCGGTTTGGTCCAAACTGTCCAAAACACTCCAAACTACAAATCATACTAGACCGTCTGGTTTGGCAATTTTTCAAACCAAACTGGACCGCCAGATCGCTCAAACTGCCAAAAACAGTCCAATTTAATTTGATTTCATCTGTTTAAACGGTTTAACCATATTTTGAACACCCATACCTTATTTGGTTTGTAAGCAAATCAAGAAAATTAGTTTATGGATTTTGGCCTAATAAATGGTTAAGGGTCATTCAGATTTATTTGGATAAAACAATTAAATTCTCTACATTGAAATATTTTCTCATAATATGACTATCTAAACCTGCTTACATGTATTTTAATTAATTTCCTAACATCCTAAAATTAATGGTGGGAAAAACTTGAGAGACAACAAACAAATCTAAGACCTTTATAAAAACCAAACTCAAACTTAAAAAGAATAAAGTAAGCAAACTCACAAGATCTTATCCACTGAGCTATCCGTAGAGAATATATTATAGTTCTTCAATGCATATTGTACAACATTCAAACAATTTAAGTCTATCTTATCTATTTAAAGATTTTGATAACAAAAATGTTAAAATTTCTTATATAACATTTTGTCAATTGTTTATAAAAATAGAAAATCATTAGTTATACAAGTCATAATTTTATAAATGAGATAGAAGTTTCTTTTATGTGTCACTAATTTCTCAATCATCACATCCAGTTAATGTCATACTTTTAATATGACGTTAACTCTTATGTTTTATTTTATTTTTTACTCGTTTCAAGCGATCTTTAGTTTTAGTACATACTTAAAACGGCCATCAAAAAGATTGGAAAGAAACCCAATCTTACACAACAAACTCTCATGGAGAGAAAAAAGAATGGGTGGTTTAAAGTTGGCATAACATCATTTTGACTCTCCATTTACTTGCAACATGTTTGCAAGAGATCACAAAGAATGCTATACCAAAATGCAGAATAACCTACTACTTAGCTCGGCTCTTTTACACAGGATACACAGTGAAGACCTCCACATCATCCATACTCGGGCTTCTCACCGAGTATTGAAACGTCCATCCATGGCAGGCACCGGCATGCACCCCATTCTTGTCGACTGCAAAGATGGCGCCCACGAAATTAGGATACTTCCTTGCTATTCTCAATATTGCATCTTTTGCGGCAACTCTTGGCTCCAGTCCTAAGCGCATACTCTCCACAACTTGATAACTGAAATAATCAATTTTGTACACAAATCAAACATCACAAAGACAAGTCTTCAAGAAAACAATGCTTCTGTCCTTTGTGATAGAGGACAGGCCTGCATACATCTCACCACCCGAGACGCTATTTAAATTTAAGATTACCATGGCAAGAAACGCATCATAATATCACCATCACCGGTTGCACCACAAGCTCCGACTTCATCATCAGCGTATGAAGAAGAACCAGCAATCGGTCCATCACCAACTCTACACTAAATAAATAGGTACATAAAAATGTAAAATGCTTAAATCCAAACAAAATTTACAAAAAAGTCAATTTGATCAGCATAACGACCCTGATGGTGTGAAATGCCTACATATCCATAAGAAAAGGGGTTGTTTGGTTGGTTTTCATCTACGCAGCTTAATAAGACTCACAACTTATTGGTAGTGGCTTAATGGTATAGGAAGTGTCTTATTCAGTAAGCTTTTAGGAGGGGTGGTTTATGAAAAAAACATGTTTCTTTCATCTACGGAAAAGCCTTCCCAACAAAAACCTTCTAGCTTTATACAAACAACTTTATCCATGCATAACTTTATCCACACCGAACTTAATGAAAAACCAACCGAACAACCCGTAAGTTTTTTTTTTTTAGATAAGGTTCACCTGGGTTTGCCCAGACTACATCCTTGGTAATTTTTACCGAGAGCTAAAGCATGCTCCCCTGGGATTAATACTCAGTGGCCCCTGGTTGCTCACCCCCGGATTCGAACTTGGGTGGGTTTTCCCCCAACACCAAGCCTTAACCGGCAGGCTGCCCCATTGGGGTTACCAAGGATTAATCTGGGCAACCCGTAAGTTCTGTATGAATAAAGGGGTCTGTGTGGATTAATCTGTCTGTATAGATTGAGAAGGTTTTTGTTCGGGAGAGTTTTTCCATAAATGGAAGAAATATATCTTTTAACTCGGAGGGGAATTTTTGAAGAAAAAAAAACTCTTGGTTTTCTTGCATTGGCACCCACGTTCGTTTTTTCTGTTTCAACTTTCATATACTCTACTTTGGCCTCATACGATCTAACAAAAAAATAACGTAAAAGTAGCCGATATCAAGTTACGAAGAAAAAAAAGGTGTAGGTAAATACCGAGTAAATGACAATTTTCATCCCTATGGTTTAGAAATTACAGTTCTCATCCCTATGGTTTGTAAATCATTGCTACTCTCATCCTTTTGGAGCACCATTGCTACTCTCATCCTTATGATTTACAATTCATCGTTGGTTTGGTCCTTGGGGTTTATAATTCGTTGCTATTTTGGTCCTTGTACTTGGATATAGAAATTAGTCCCTACGGACAAAAATAGCAACAAAATGCAAACCATAGGGACGAAAAAGGCAATTACTAAACCACAAAAACGAAAATCCTAATTTTTATGAATACCTGTGCCTAAGGAACACCTTTGTTCCTGCATAATCGTATCGTTTTGGCCCCATCCAACGATATTTCTCACTCTCGGTAATCACATCTCCATAAAATCCATAGCTGGTAAGATCCAAGAAACAAAGAAAAAGAGTGAAGTTCGTGTAAAGAGAAAAAGTTTCGATCTTTTCAAAAAGAAAAACGCCAAAAAATTAGTATTTACCCAGCAAAAGAAGCTGCATAGCGTACAAGAGGCTCGTTCTTGGACTTTCTTGACTTTTCCCATCTCACGACTTGAGCTATATCAAGGCGTATCCTTTTGCCCAAGATAATTTGAAGCGCTGATGTCATCGGATCCCGAACTCCAGTTGTGCTGATGGAAAGTGCAAGACGTATTCATATAAAAACTCAATGTGAATAAGGGAGATTCATAGAAAAAAAAAGATGAGAAAAATTACCATATTACGATAGCATCAGTGGAACCAGCAGGAATAAGTCCAAATCGAAACCGTTCATTTGGGAAGGACATTTCAGAATCTTGATCTAATCAAGACAGAGGTAGTTGCCACGATAAGGTAAAATGAAAAAGAGTCCTGCAAATATTCACATGTGAATTTGGATGATCTAACCTGTGTTGGTGCCTGCAAGCCAGATGCATAATTCTAAGTGCATAATCCACAATCAATAGAACCAAAAAACGAAAGAAGATTACGTACTGAGATCTACGGCTCGTGATTGATCGAGTGGAGATCTTAAGAGAACAGCAGACTCATCCTCACCAGAAACCAAAGGCTCGGCAACAGTTACGGTTGGATCATGAAGCAATACATCACTTACTGCTTCAACGGTTTGATCGTCATCTGGAGGGGGAGGTGGGTAAGGAGCTCTATGTCTTGATAAGAGAATTCCGTTAATAATCTCGTTAAAAAATCCATCACCGCCCTAAACCTCATCAGTTGATCAAACAACAAATTAATACAAAAGGAACTACAAATACTAAAGTTTGCAAAAGATGCCAATTTAGGAATATAGGGTCAGGTTCAAGGAAAAACCTCATTAATAAATTAAAAAAAAAAAAAAAAAAAAAAAAAAAAAAAAAAAAAAACTGAGGAACACCTTTCATCTGGACTCTATGCACTTGTGCATAGAAGTAATTTGTAATATGCACATGTGCATAAAAACCAAAAAAACAACTTAATTTTCTTCTATGCACAAGTGCATACGGTCAGATAAAGGGTTACCAAGGTGTTCCTCGGTTTTCCAGTTTTTTCTTTTTTTTTTTTTTTTTTTTTTGAGGTTTTCCCTTGAACCTCCCTCTAGGAATACAATACTCACAACCGCTACAATTCCATCATATAAATTAAGCTCCCTATTTGTCATAGAAGTCACGGCCTCAAAAGCATGCCCAGCTCGTTCCGTTACAATAACCTGTAAAAAACAATTCATCACACAACCGTTAACATTTTGGCTTAAAATTGTCTCGTATTCGACTTGTTAAAATGTTGAAAGAAATCTTGAAACGAATTGGAATTCCGGTCCATTGGGAATTGATTAACGTAATAAGATGTGAACCTTTGTTTTCACTTTTGCTTGTGAAAAGATAGGAGCTAAACTTTCCCAAGTTCGACAACCGTCTCCTTTTCCACTCCCCGGATGAACGTAAACCTAGTAAACATGAATGAAACAAATAGTCAAACCATTTTCTTGAATCATGTTTTCAACATGATGGAATAGAACATACCAGAAGATTCTTGGGCCGGTCGGTTTCCATGCTTAGAAAAGTTTTCATCTTGTTCACCCACATTAGACATGTCTGCTTATCGACATGGCCAAAAGTGTAAACCGTTGGAGCCCAAAGAGAAGGCTGAGACTTTGACCTCTCAACACCATGCACTGTGAATCGGTACATCTACAAGCAACGCATGCAAGAAAGTAATCACTTTCAGAAGAAATTGAACACAACAATCTAGCAATCCCCATATCCGTAAAAAGGTGTGAACTTTCTATAAGGATTGGAGTTTTAGGATTAGGAGTGTCTAGAACTATTCTAAAGAGTGATTCAATGTAACTTTAACTTTTGGCATTCCTTGATCCTTAGAGGGTGCATTTGGTATCCAGACAAAGTTGTTCAGCATTTGGTAAGACAATATTGGACAGGATAGAACGGATAGAACAGAAAAGAAATGACCAATTTACCCCTAATGAGTTGTTCAGCATTTGGTAAGACAATATTTCAACTTTTTCCATGTAGTTTTATTTATTTATTATTATTAACATTTAATAAATTACGTCAATTAATCAAAATATAGAAATTGCATAAAAATAATATTCTTAGAACAGTTTTTTTTTCATGGATCAGTGAGTTTTTGCCATGTCAATGACTCAATGTCGTGCCAAAAGTGGGACAGTGAATTTTATCCTAACTTGTCGAGTCCCATGTACCAAAAGCAGCCTAACAGCATGGTATGATAGTGTCATAAAGAGTGACAAAGGAGTGACAAGAAATCTAGAAATACAACAAATACTAACCTCCGATGAATGACCCAATAACAATCCGGGGTTTGTGAGAAGAGTTTCATGTACCAACCCCCAATCTATAAACTCGACATTATACACATCTGAAATGTTGATCGAGGTATTACTTTTGGAAACAATTTGTATCCCTAAACAAGTTGACCCATCTTCTTGGTCCTTCACCATAACAACAAAAACAAAAACAAAAGGTTAATCTCATGAAACTTTTCGATTAGCATTTAAAACATGTGATGGGTACTATTCTTGATTCTTGAGTGAAAAAAACAAGAAACAAAATGGCATATGCTTAAAACTACTTATAGGAAAATAACCAAGATCATTGGAGTATCCACAGTGGTGGAACCTCCAAGAACCTCACTTACCATATTTTTCCCTATCATGTCATTGCCATCTCAACATACCAAGAACCTCCTTAAAACTCTACAATGGAGGATCTTACAAAAACCTCACTTCCCTCTTCTTATTTATAATATAATTTTTATTTATGTAAACTATTATATAACAGAAAAGGAAACTATTACAAGAACCTGAGTTCTTGTTCAAGCACCCGGGTTCCAATAAGAACCTAGTGACTGGACAAGAACCTCTGTGTCTCACAGTGGAGGTTCTTGGCAAAACTCCATAAAGAACCTCACGAAGAACCTCCATTGTGGATGCTCTTACATTAACAAACGATTTTCCATAATTACAATTGCACAAATTGTCACAAGCATTCAAGATTGATGAGGATTATTCACAAAATAAGACGCATATTAAACTACAAACTTTACTCATCCATATCAATTACAAACAAAGAAAAACTCTAGAATTAGGTTTCCAAATGAAAATTGGAGACTAATTATGGGGAAAAAGGAGGATTTCTAATTCTATAAATTATAACTACTAACAGACTACAGTTATCCCCAAAACTTAACTGCTTTACCAATTACCACTGATGCAAACCAACAATTAACAGATTAACAATCAATCACACAAAATTCAGACAATTATCAACTAAATCAATTAAAAGAGGAAACTAAATTCAAGTTTTAAATACTCAAAAAGACAACTAACATTGCAAAGGGATTCCATTAATTTCCAAGATAACCCATCTGGTTTAAGGGTTAAAGAAACCTCTCCAACATGATCCAAGAAGAAATTGGAAGTCAAAATCGAGGGTTCTTCTCCACGAATAAATTGGGTATTTGATTCAGAATCCATATCAAATAAAACCCACAAAAATCACAACTTTCTGAAATGGGAAATATGGTTTCTTCAAGATTTCTTGAAGAAAGAAAGAAAAATTGAATCTTGAAGTCAAAACGTAAGAAAACAGGGGTAAACTGGTCAAACCCTTTGATTTGTTTTTCTTTCTTTTTTTTAATGGAAGGATTTATATATCAGGGTTTTCTGTGGATTTACAGGGATCATATTCATAGGGGGTGAGAGAGAATGTAAAGAAACAAATATGTTTTATTTGACCTTTATTAGAGCATATTTTTCTAGATAGACATAAAAAGGCATATTAGTTGTAACTAATCAATTTTCTATGTTACTTTTACCAATTAAAATCAAATAGTTGATCCAAAAAAATAAATTTTATAAAATACTTTTGTAATATAATAATTGTTGTAAAAGCTAAACATTATTCTTTTAAGATTTATATTTCTATTTTTCATTTTAGGAAAAAGTCCATTCAAAAAAGTGTTTGTGGTCTGATTTAGCTGGTTTTACCCCCTTAAACCACAAATCAACCCATAAGTTAGTCTATTAAAATTTTTAGTTAGACGGTTTAAGATCAAGTTCACAAACTGGTCAAAACGGACCACATATTAGGAGGTTTGGTCCAACAGTTTGTGGAAACAATTATAATTTTGATTTATAAAGCTTCATTGGTTTGAGTCCATTTGAAGTAAAGAATGTCCACAAGAAAGTATTGAAATATCCCAAAATAACACTAAAATAGTAAATGCATATATAAATAATAATAATAATAATAGTATAAAAATATATATGTATTTGGCGATCGGTTTGGTCCAAATTGTCCAAAACACTCCAAACTACAAACCATACTGGACCGTCTGGTTTGACAATTTTTCAAACCAAACTGGACCGCCAGATCGCTCAAACTGCCAAAAACGGTCCAATTTAATTAGATTTTATCTGTTTGAACGATTCAACGATATTTTGAACACCCATACCTTATTTGGTTTGTAAGCAAATCAAGAAAATTAGTTTATGGATTTTGGCCTAATAAATGGTAAAGGGTCATAAAGATTTATTAGGATAAAAACAATTTAACTCCCTACATTGAAATATTTTCTCATAATATGACTATCTAAACCTGCTTACATGTATTTTAATTAATTTCGTAACATCCTAAAATTAAAGTTAAAGGTGGGAAAAACTTAAGAGACAACAAACAAATCTAAGACCTTTATAAAAAACCAAACTCAAACTTAGAATAAAGTAAGCAAACTCACAAGATCTTATCAACTGAGCTATCCTTAGAGAATATATTATAGTTCTTGAATGCATATTGTACAACATTCAGACAATTTAAATCGATCTTATCTATTTAAAGACTTTGATAACAAAAATGTTAGAATTTCTTATATAAAATTTTGTCAAATGTTTATAAAATAGAAAATCATTATTTATACAAGTAATAATCATTTCTCTTTCTCAATCATCACATCCAGTTAATTTGTCAGATTTTTTGTATGACGTGAACTCTTATGTTTTATTTTATACTCGTTTCAAATGATCTATAGTTTTAGTACATATGTAACATGGCCATCAAAAAGAAAAAGATTTGAAAGACCCTGAATCCAATCTTACACAACAAACTCTCATGGAGAGAAAAAAAGAATGGGTGGTTTAAAGTTGGCATAACATCATTTTGACTCTCCATTTACTTGCAACATGTTTGCAAGAGATCTAACAAAGAATTCTATACGAGAATGCAGAATAACCTACTACAGCTCGGCTCTTTTACACAGGATACACAGTGAAGACCTCCACATCATCCATACTCGGGCTTCTCACCGAGTATTGAAACGTCCATCCATGGCAGGCACCGGCATGAACCCCATTCTTGTCGACTGCAAAGATGGCGCCCACGAAAGTAGGATACTTCCTTGCTATTCTTGATATTGCATCTTTTGCGGCAACTCGTGGCTCCATTCCTAACCGCATACTCTCCACAACTTGATAACTGAAATAATCAATTTTGTACACAAATCAAAGATCACAAAGGTCTTCAAGAAAACAATTTTCTGCCCTTTTTGATAGAGGACAGGTCTGCATACATCTCACCACCCTAGACCCTATTTAAATTTGAGATTACCATGGCAAGAAACGCATCATAATATCACCATCACCGGTTGCACCACAAGCTCCGACTTCATCATCAGCGTATGAAGAAGATCCAGCAATCGGTCCATCACCAACTCTACACTAAATAAATAGGTACATAAAAATGTAAAATGCTTAAATCCAAACAAAATTTACAAAAAAGTCAATTTGAGCAGCATAACGACCGTGATGGTGTGAAATGCCTACATATCCATAAGAAAAGGGGTTGTTTGGTTGGTTTTCATCTACGCAGCTTAATGAGACTCACAACTTATTGGTAGTGGCTTAATGGTATAGGAAGTGTCTTATTCAGTAAGCTTTTAGGAGGGGTGGTTTATGAAAAAAACATGTTTCTTTCATCTACGGAAAAGCCTTCCCAACAAAAACCTTCTAGCTTTATACAAACAACTTTATCCATGCATAACTTTATCCACACCGAACTTAATGAAAAACCAACCGAACAACCCGTAAGTTCTGTATGAATAAAGCTGTCTGTGTGGATTAATCTGTTTGTATAGATTGAGAAGGTTTTTGTTCGGGAGAGTTTTTCCATAAATGGAAGAAATATATCTTTTAACTCGGAGGGGAATTTTTGAAGAAAAAAAACTCTTGGTTTTCTTGCATTGGCACCCACGTTCGTTTTTTCTGTTTCAACTTTCAAATACTCTACTTTGGCCTCATACGATCTAACAAAAAAAATAACGTAAAAGTAGCCGATATCAAGTTACGAAGAAAAAAAAGGTGTAGGTAAATACCGAGTAAATGACAATTTTCATCCCTATGGTTTAGAAATTACAGTTCTCATCCCTATGGTTTGTAAATCATTGCTACTCTCATCCTTTTGGAGCACCATTGCTACTCTCATCCTTATGATTTACAATTCATCGTTGGTTTGGTCCTTGGGGTTTATAATTCGTTGCTATTTTGGTCCTTGTACTTGGATATAGAAATTAGTCCCTACGGACAAAAATAGCAACAAAATGCAAACCATAGGGACGAAAAAGGCAATTACTAAACCACAAAAACGAAAATCCTAATTTTTATGAATACCTGTGCCTAAGGAACACCTTTGTTCCTGCATAATCGTATCGTTTTGGCCCCATCCAACGATATTTCTCACTCTCGGTAATCACATCTCCATAAAATCCATAGCTGGTAAGATCCAAGAAACAAAGAAAAAGAGTGAAGTTCGTGTAAAGAGAAAAAGTTTCGATCTTTTCAAAAAGAAAAACGCCAAAAAATTAGTATTTACCCAGCAAAAGAAGCTGCATAGCGTACAAGAGGCTCGTTCTTGGACTTTCTTGACTTTTCCCATCTCACGACTTGAGCTATATCAAGGCGTATCCTTTTGCCCAAGATAATTTGAAGCGCTGATGTCATCGGATCCCGAACTCCAGTTGTGCTGATGGAAAGTGCAAGAAATATTCACATAAAAGAGTAAAGACTCAAAGTGAAAAAGAGAGATTTGTTGAATAGAAAGACGCAAGAAATTACCATATTACAATAGCATCAGTGGAACCAGCAGGAATAAGTCCAAACCGAAACCGCTCATTTGGGAAGGACATTTCAGAATCTTGATCTGCCACAATAAAGTAACATGAAAAAGAGTCCTGAATATATTCACATGTGAATGTGGATTGAAAAAGAGTCCTGCATATATTCACATGTGAATGTGGATGATCTAACCTGTGTTGGTGCCTGCAAGCCAAGTGCATAATTCTAAGTGCATAATCCACAATCAATAGAAACAAAAAACAAAAGAAGATTACGTACTGAGATCTACAGCTTGTGATTGATCGAGTGGCGATCTTAAGAGAACAGCAGACTCGTCCTCACCAGAAACCAAAGGCTCGGCAACAGTTACAGTTGGATCATGAAGCAATACATCACTTTCTGCTTCAACGGTTTGATCGTCATCTGGAGGGGGAGGTGGGTAAGGAGCTCTATGTCTTGATAAGAGAATTCCGTTAATAATCTCGTTAAAAAATCCATCACCGCCCTAAACCTCATCAGTTGATCAAACAACAAATTAATACAAAAGGAACTACAAATACTAAAGTTTGGAAAAGATGCCAATTTAGGAATATAGGGTCAGGTTCAAGGAAAAACCTCAAAAAAAAAAAAAACTGAGGAACACCCTTCATCTGGACTGTATGCACTTGTGCATAGAAGTAATTTGTGATATGCACATGTGCATGAAAACCAAAAAAACAACTTAATTTCCTTCTATGCACAAGTGCATACGGTCAGATAAAGGGTTACAAAGGTGTTCCTCGGGTTTCCAGGTTTTTTTTTCTTTTTCTTTTTGAGGTTTTCCCTTTAACCTCCCTCTAGGAATACAATACTCACAACTGCTACAATTCCATCATATAAATTAAGCTCCCTATTTGTCATAGAAGTCATGGCCTCAAAAGCATGCCCAGCTCGTTCCGTTACAATAACCTGTAAAAAACAATTCATCACACAACCGTTAACATTTTGGCTTAAAATTGTCTCGTACGCGACTTGTTAAAATGTTGAAAGAAATCTTGAAACGAATTGGAATTCCGTCCCATTGGGAATTGATTAACGTAATAAGACGTGAACCTTTGTTTTCACTTTGGCTTGTGAAAAGATAGGAGCTAAACTTTCCCAAGTTCGACAACCGTCTCCTTTTCCACTCCCCGGATGAACGTAAACCTAGTAAACATGAATGAAACAAATAGACAAACCATTTTCTTGAATCATGTTTTCAACATACCAGAAGAGTCTTGGGCCGGTCGGTTTCCATGCTTAGAAAAGTTTTCATCTTGTTCACCCACATTAGACATGTCTGCTTATCGACATGGCCAAAAGTGTAAACCGTTGGAGCCCAAAGAGAAGGCTGGGACTTTGACCTCTCAACACCATGCACTGTGAATCGGTACATCTACAAGTAATGATTTTAGTGGAACAAAAAGTTGTTTGATGATTTTAGTGGAACAAAAAAAGTCATTTTTGTCCCACCCACTCCCAGCCATTGTCCCGGTTCCATGTCATACAAAACATGGAACAATGAGTTTTTGTCCTATCCTATGTCGTGCCAAAAGTGGGACAATGAATTTTATCCTGACTTGTCGAGTCCCATGTACCAAAAGCAGCCTAACGGTATGGTATGATAGTGTCATAGTGACAAAGGAGTAACAAGAAATCTAGAAATACAATAAAAACTAGGGTTTACTTTACCGAAGTGTATCCAACTTGTCACGAAAAGTTATTGTATGTATTGGACTTTGATTTTGTCTATTGTATGTATTAAACTTATAAAAACCTACCATTTGATTTATTTTGATACACTTTTGTGACAAGTTGGATATACTTTCGTGGTAGGTTTTGATAAGTTTGATACATACAATAACTAGTTTTGATATGTTTGATACATACAATAGAAAAAATGGAAGTTCAATACATACAATAACTTTTCGTGACAAGTTGGATACACTCCGGTGAAGTAAACCCTAAAAACTAACCTCCGATGAATGACCCAACAATAATCCAGGGTTTGTGAGAAGAGTTTCATGTACCAACCCCCAATCTATAAACTCGACATTATACACATCCGAAATGTCGATTGAGGTATTACTTTTGGAAACAATTTGTATCCCTAAACAACTAAACAAGTTGACCCATCTTCTTGGTCCTTCACCATAACAACAACAACAAAAACAAAACATGTAATAAGGTTAATCTCATCAAACTTTTCGTTTAGCATCTAAAACATGTGACGGGTACTAATCTTGATTCTTGAGTGAAAAAAACAAGAAACAAAATTCATATGCTTAAAACCACTTAAAAGAAACTATCCAACATCATTACATTAACAAACCATTTTCCATAATTACAATTGCACAAATTGTACCACAAGCATTCAAGATTGATGAGGATTATTCACAAAATAAGACATATTAAACTACAAACTTTATTCATCCATATCAATTACAAACAAAGAAAATTCAAGAATTAGGTTTCAAAATGCAAGTTGGAGAGTCTTCCAGTGCTATGGCGGATTGGTTATCACTCGGGGGTTCATAGCGCCCTAACCGAGTTTGAGCGTTTCCGTGCCTGGGGACATTTAAGTGGGGCCATGTTTAGCCCCCAAAATTGCCGGGGATTAGTCGGGCTTTCGCCCGGACACCCTTCCAAAATAAAATGCAAATTGGAGATCAATTATGGGGGAAAAGGGGGCAATTCTTGAAAATCAAATTTATAAATTATAACTACCAACAGACTACAGTTATCCCCAAATTTAACTGCTGTTACCACTTATGCAAACCAACAATTAACAGATTAACAATCAATCAGACAAAATTCAGACAAGTATCAACTAAATCAATTAAATAAGAAACTAAATTCAAGTTTTAAACTCATATGCAGAGTGCACCTATATGATACCAATGTGTAACATAATGAAGGCCATAAGTTATAAGAGAAACTGACTTAACATGGTCCATTTTACTAATTACACCTTCTTAATGTCATTACTAAAAGATTATACACCTTTTGTTACGTAAAAACTCCCCCAATCCTATATCAAGTGTCAACTTTCCCTAATATGCCTTATGTATCAAAATTCATAACCACATATAGAATGGTTCTTACATATCTAAGGTTGGGCAAGCAACTAACATGTGTGAAGAGTGCTTAAAGGAACGACTAATAAGCCTACAAATACAAAGACCAAAGGAACCAAAAGAACCCAAAGGTGAGGCAAAAACTGTGAGGTTTCTTGGTATCCATATCATGTTGAATAATACTAGTAATTTTGTTAGAAGTGTTCTCCTTAAGTTAAAGCCTAAGGTTTTTGTGCAGAACGTAAGCTTAACTGTTCGACACATCTTATTTTAAGTCTAATCATATGCTATTTACGAGTAGAATGTAGACCCACAATCAACTTACTCTCATTGATTTGTGGCCAGCCGCAAGTGTTAATTAGGAGTGGCACAAAGAGTTCCATCCTAGACATTGTACTGTGCTTAGGATCTAATTAGGAGTGGCACAAAGAGTATTAGCGGGCTGAGGTATGAGCCAGCAACTTTGGCAAGCAAATACATGAAGACTTGTGACACATGGTCGGTTTTTCCTTCTTTTGCTATTCTTTTTCTACAAAACTTTATTGTATGTCCTATTTTATCACAATAGAAACACTTAACAGGAGTGTAGGGTTTACCTCTGCCTTTGCCGTTAAAACTTGATGATCCGGATCCTTGTTCTTCTCTACTTGAATCCAGTCCCTTTCCTTTATCGTTTGTACTTGATCCCCATGATGTATGAGTTTTGAAAGCGTGTTCCATAACAGGCATGACTGTATATTGAATCCAAAACATTGGCCAAAGAGTGAAGCAATATTTGATAAAAAAAAAACTTGCAGTGTGGTAAAAAACTAAATTAATAGAACACAATGTTTCTGCACAATAATGAAGGAAGCTCTAGCTGAGCAATAGTGATTGATTCATAGTATCTATCAACAATTAAACTTCCCATTAAAATTGTAACACAATTACACTTTCAAATCAGTACACTATTCAATGAAAAACAAAAAAACACATCCTCAATTATTCACATGTATCGTCAATTATTCACTATTCAAAAAAGTATCCTCAATCATAACCCTCTGTACTCTTCAACAAACAAAATTCCTTTTCAGTTACCTCCTCCTTCCTTCTTCTTCTTCAGCAATTTCATCCAACCGCCAGCATAGAGCAACAAACTCCACAGAGCTTTAGCTCCCTCCGATGGTGCCGCCGCAATATTGAGAGGATCATAGAGAATAACCGGCTGAGCAGGCGGCGTAGCTTGAATTTCATCGTTTTCCGGTGGAGCTAATGACGCAGCTGTGGCCGGTACCGCCGCGAAATAATCTTCTATAATCTCCGGCGGCTCAGCTAGCAGCAGTTGCTGCAGAGGATGATCTGGTGATGATTTCGTAGCAGCCGTATTTATACGTGTGTATAATGCCATTTGGCAACATCTCATTGGATGAAATGCCACGTGGCATGATCTGATTGGGAGCTTTAAAACAGAATTTGGCGCCTTCGTCTTCTCCCTCGCCGGAGAAACAAATCGGAGTTTTGCAAAAACCAATCGGAAGTGAATTGGGAATTGGTGGGTTCACCCCACCGTCCATTACTAACACACATCGGATGGTTGAGATTGTCGATCCGTGTGATGGTTTTTTATTGGCTAATATTTTTACCAGGTTAATTTTACAACACCGGTGAAAAACGAAAAACAACATATTTATTTTTATTAATAGAAAAATATCAATTTGTTTTTTCTTTAATTATGCTTACCACTGAATTAATTATGAGTTACTTCTAAATAAATATAAAACAAACATAATAGTTTTTTTTTTTCATTTAAAGAAAAAACAAACATAACATAATAGTCATTAGCTAATTAAGTACAACTTTTAAAGACTGTTTTAAGTACATGATGAAGGTGTATGTAATGTATGTATAGTATATCTACATATATGTATAAGCATAAGTATATATGTATAAATAAATTGACATGAGAAGGTTATTCATATGTAGCAAGGCAAGAAGTTCCAACAAAATATATCCTTAATCACATGTGATACATCCACTTAATCATACATGGTTAAAAAAATGTTGCATAGACCATGTAAGACCTTTGGTTGTGTTCACTAAGTCACATGTGTCCTTTATGGATGTATTTGATTATATATGACTAAGTGTATGTAATCATATATATTTTGTACCTTCTTGCATTTTGGCAATTTGATCAAATTCTCTCATCATCTCCCCCTCTCTCTGTGTATGTACGTATGATGTGTAGGGTCGAGTTTCAGCAAGAAGTTGAGATTAACTTGAGAAGTGTGAAATGATATTTATCAACCGTTGGATGCATATTAAGATTATATTCACCGATATAAGATGCATCAGATCAATTCTTTTTTAAAGCATAATTCATGGGTGGGAATGGGATTAAAAGAGATCAATGGTTTAGATCCATTTCTCATGCTTCTCATCGTTAACACAACTTCCCACACAATCCTTGTTGTGTGTGTGTGTGTATGGTTGGGTTTCAGCGATATGATGTTAACATGGGAAGCATGAGAAATAGATCTGAACCATTGGTCTCTTTTAACATCATCAACTATATGTATACAAATGTTGACATATGCATATAGATCTGAACCATTGGTCTCAACTTCTCACACAATCATTCAACTATATGTATATGTCAACATTTGGAATCATGTAAGATCACCATTCTTGACACTCGTAAAACCTATTTAGGGTTATTGGATGAGTTGATCTCACTGAACAATTACAGGAAAGAAAATAAACATTCACAACAAAACATCAAACTTCGTTGAAAAAATTTAAACCTTCAAATTACAAAAAACGAATCATGATGCGAAAAACACAACATCTAATAAATCTTTCAAAATTTGGTTGGTCCTACGCGAACCCTTTTAACATCAATGTCAATTATACGTAAATATATTATGTATAATTGTTTCATGCTTCCAATTGAAGCTTTATTTAATAGGAAACTCAAATGCATATCTATAGCCCCAAATCTACTACTTGATGCCATTATTGTTATTTCAAAAGATATTTTCAAGTAGCGTTTTAAAGTATCTTTTCAACTTTGTAAAATAAATGTAACTTAACTTGGATTTCTTAAATGATTGGCCCTCTTTATTGTAGTTTAAAATTCCTAAGTGAATGTGAAACTTACATTTGTTTGTTATCTAACAGACTACAAACTTAGCATCACTAAACAAGTATATAACAAAAACCTCAATGTCTTCGAACTTCTTTTTTCTAAAATATATGTCAACAACTAGGGGAGGAACACGACTCATATAACGTGGGAGGCCGAAATATAGTATGAATTTCTTTTTAGAGATACACATGATCCACATGTAAATTGTTTTGTATTCTTTTTTTCTATAATCTAGTTTTACAGAAAACTTGTTAATGTAAAATTAAGGGTCATGTGTGTTACCTTATAAATAGTTAGGGTGCTAGCAATGATTAAGTGTCTTAGATTGTAAATAAGTAAATACAAAGACTATAAGAAAAATATTAGTTTAAAAGGAAATATTTTTTATTTTTTATTAATGAAGAGATTTAAAAAATGAAATACTAAGAAATGATATTTTAATAAATAGATAATATATAATTTTTGTATTAAAAAATCAGTTGTAATTGAATTCAATCTTGTAACGTTGAGAGTTTTATTGAAAAGAGAAAAAAAAATAGTAATAATATGATTTTTATGATAAAAACTTTAATGTGACATTTTGACCTAATGTGTACAAATCCACATCAAAACCGGCTATTTCCGGTTGTGATGGTATAATGTGTACAAAAAAATAGTTCAATGATGTCCATTTGAACAAAAAATAATTCATTGGTATTATGTGTACAAAACGAATAGTTTGTTACCTTATAAGTCATAAACCCTATAAAGAATTTCCAACTCTTAGTTGATATAATTTTACAGTTTTTTTAAAATCTATTAATAGTTATCGTTTTCTTTTTACTTAGAATAAATGTATTTATTTATAGAAAAGTTAAAAATAAAATAAATATAGACAATTAAATTCTTATATATAATTAAAACAAAATTGAGAAAAAAAACTACCTAAGTACAGTACATACAATAACTTTTCGTGACAAGTTGGATACAATTTTATGAAGTAAACCCATTTTGGAAATACAATAGAAGGACATTTTTGCAAAACACTTTTCGAACATGTGGTGGATCCAAGATCTTTTTTTTTTTTCTTTGGAGCACTTTTATTAATGCAGGTTGCTTAATATATTTTTCGCCTAATTCGATCATTTTGAGTGATTTTTAAAGTTTTCTTGGTTGATTTTAATGGAATTCTACTTTTTTCCGCGATTTCGTGGATTTTTCCCTGGGTTTTTTTGGTTTTTAATTAATTTCGAGTGACTCTTTTTGGCTGATAGAGGAGTCCAATACGAAAAATAACTAGGAAGAACCATGTTGGAAAAATAAAATGAAAATTGTTTTTAACCTAAAAAAATTACATTTGTTGTTTCCAAATGGAGGTCCTTAAGGTTATTGAGCTAAAGTTAAAGATTGAAAATATTTGCTATATTCATTATATAGAATATTATACATTTAAAAAGGTAAGAAAATCATCTCCGAAATACATTAAACTTCAAGTTAAATTAATTTCTAGAATGCGAAATACAATTTAACTTAACTTCATTGTTTAATGTGCAGTAGATTACTTCAGCTTATTTAAATTTAAGAGAGAATTGCATCTATATCCTTACAAACTTAAATAATTACACATATATCCTTATAAACTTTTAAACTACACCTATATCCTTACAAGTTACAAAACTCTAATAATTACCCCTATATCCTTATACCCAATTTATTTATTTTTAAAATCATTAAATAATTATTCTTAATAATTTAACTTTTAAATTCCCAATCTACCCTCCTTTCGAAATCACACTCCTAAAAACACACAAAAACACAAGGACTTTGTTATTTCTCCTTTTTAAATCAAACTCCTAAAAACACAAGGACTTTGTTTTTTGTTTGTTTTTTAAAGTTTTTTTTTCTTAATAATAAACCAAATAAATCCACCACCACTTTTTCTCTCTCTACAAACATGCTACTGCTCTCTCTCTCTTTCTCTCTGTAAAATCACACACAGGAAGGAGGAAATGGCAAACTTAAAATCTCAGCAGTTCACTTTAGGGATTTATCTAAATCTAGATTTCCTCCTTTGAAGGTTGAAAATGATTGAGAAGTAGATACATCTTTGTGTGTGATTTAGGAATATTTCTTCATTTCTCCTTCTCAATCTCTGCAGTTCTCGACAACTTACGAACTGTCGTCGTCCAAGTCACAGCAGCCGGCGGTCGGAGTGCCGGAGACCCGATTCAAAATGATTTTCGTCGGTGGAGTTATTGGAGTTGTCGGATTCAAAATCACTACTCATCGGTGGAGTTATTGGGGGGGGGGGGGGGAGACGCGGAGGAGCCAGGAGACGTTCGTTTCTAAAGGAGTTTTCGAGCTGAGACGACATCTTCTGAAAGGCCGACGTTTCACGAGGCTTTTATTCCTGCATTTCACCACCAGCGATAGTGCCTTATGGACTGGAGTACCTGATATGTGTCGTCAATTATTGGCTTTGTCAGTCGTTCGAACAGATCGCCGCTGGCACGAGCATCTTGCCGGAGGAGTCCGGCGAGCTTGATCTGCTAACTGAATTGGTTTGGCGAGGATCTGCTTGACTATATCTGCCATAACCGACCAATTTGAAGGTTGAAAATGATTGAGAGTTTGAAGATTCCAGATTCCGGTGGCCGGAGATCGGAGTACAAAGATGTTGAATTTAGGTTTTGGGGAATCTATGGAAGAAGGTGAAAGAAGGGTAGTTTAGGAATTTAACATCTATATTATATTAAAAATATTTTTTAACGGTTTTAAAATACTTTAAAATAAAATAAAATGGGTATAAGGATATAGGTGTAATTACTTAAATTTTGCAAGGATATATGTGTAGTTTAGAAGTTTGCAAGGATATATATGTAATTATTTAAGTTTTGTAAGGATATAGATGCAATTCTCCCTAAATTGAAAATACATTATAAACCTTCAAGTTAATTAAATTAAATTTATGAAAGAAAACTTAACGTTATTTTTATTAATCAAGACTATTGGGAATTTCAATTTTTCCTTGACTATTCTCCAAACTTAATGAAATTATAAAATTATTTGAGATAGACGCAATCTTAACATGACATTAAGGCTATATTTGGCAAACTAGCTGATAAGATAGCTTATAATTGATAAGATAACTTATAACTGATAAGGTAGCTGATAAATAAGTTGCGTTTGGCAAAAACTAGCTGATAAAGTAGCTTATCACTGTAAAATGGCAAAAAAAGACATGATAATGTAAAAAGTTGAAGGGTGTATTTGGAATAAGAAAATAAAAAGTCACATAAGTCACTAAAACTGACGCAGGTGGAAATACGCGGAACGGATCGACAAACGTCAAATCCAAAATTGAAAGAGAATTACAAGCGTAAAACTCAAAACACAAGAGATAAAATTCTATAAATTCACAAAGAGAACAATTATATTAAAACTCAAGTCTATGAATATGAATTACAATGAACCCTAGCTATCCTATTTATAATCTAGACAAATTAATTAAGGAAACTAAATAACCTAATTCTATTCTAACTTGTAAAGCAATTAAAATAATTACCAAAAATAAATCCTTGATAAACAAGAAAACTAATTAATGGTAATAATCCTAATCTAAATTAAGTAACAAAATTTTTGAATAAATCCATAAAGGCTATCGCTTCGGGACTGATCTCGCAATCCAGCATCACGCTCGCGGCGCGAGGAACCTTCAGCCGGCTTCGGCCATGTTTTCGATGTTGATTCCTAGCCTTCTTCCGAGCTCTTTTTTGAGGTTTCCAAAGATAATTAAAAATACCCGATACAGCTCGAAATCGATCTGTATCAAAAACACTAGTAATGTGTTTGGCAAAAATAAGCTAGCTTATAAGCTAGTCCATCCAAACATGTACCAGAAGCTAGCTTATAGGCTAGTTTTTTGAAACGCTATTTTGAGTAGCTTATTAGAAACTTTTTGTAGCTTTTTCCGATTATACCCTTATTAATATCAATTATTAAATTCAAAATACATTTTTTAGTCATTTTACATACTCATAAGCTAGTTTTTGTCAAACATAATTTGTTCAACAGCTAGCTTATCAGCTACTAACTAGCTTATCAATTAACAGCTAGCTTATCAGCTATCAACTAGTTTGCCAAACATAGCCTAAGAGTAGCTTTTCAAAAAAAACTAGCTTATAAGTCATCTTATAAGTTAACTTATGGTCCATTCAAACATGTACTTTGACTTATAAGTTAGCTTATAAGCTAGCTTATTTTTACCAAAAGATGGCTAAAACCAAAAACATCATTTACAAACAACCCTCTTATCTAAACCTGCATCATATACACGACCACGTCATCTTCTCCCTAGATTATTTACAAATAAACACCTTATACTTCCCTTCCTCGGAACTACATCGACTAATGGCAACCGAATGTTCGAGTTTCCTTTAACGATCCCCACTCAATGTCTCGAAACTCCGATGCACTTTCAACGACAATTGTTTCACCTAGCACAACACTGGTGATCGATCACGTCCAAACTGGCTTGAGAAAATGGACAATTGTATTGAGAAGATAAACTTGAATATCGGTGTCTTCTAATGCGTTTATTTCTGTCACAACTCCTTCGTACCACCTGTCGTCGCTCCACCATGCGTCCACTGCAGAACCCACCTCGAAACCAAGATTGGTTTCGTTTTCCGTTGGCCAGGGGTGTCGTAATCCAAGTTTATCGAGTATGGGTGTATGGCTATTATGAAAGCGGAAACCCATTCCTACGTATGAAATAATTGGTGAAATCAAATCATATTTAATAAACCTAGTATATCTCATCCGAAAGTATGGTTTTGGAGAGAAAGATGGTATGAAAAGTTTTCTACCTACCTCAAGAATGAAAACACGCAAAAGCCCGAAGCCCGAAGCCAGACCCAATAAAACCTCGAGACTAACAAGTCCAAATCCCAGCCAAGGCATAAAAAAGCCTAAACGGGTCAAGCCATTTTTTCAAAAAATCCCAGCTTAGAAAGCCTGATTCAGTTTTTATTCAAACAAGAGCCTGACCCGCCTATCATACCTCGGGCTTTTGTTTACTGAAAACGGACTTGCAAGCTTAAAGCCTTTGCAGACGAAGTTATGGGCCGTTTATTTAAACAATTACCCGTTAAGCACTTACCGGTAAAATTTGAATACCATTATCAAACAATACTTTAGGGTAAACACTCATCGGGTAAAATTCGTCAATCTCACTTACCATACAAGACTCTCGGTTTATGTCATTGTTCTTACCCTTAAATATTCTCAAAAGCCCAATCCGACACCTGGGCTTATATTTACTCTATTTACTCTTTTTTAGCAAAAAGAAAATTAAAAAAATTTAAATATAAACCAAAAAAAAAAAAAAACGAATATTTTATCTATTTGACTTTTATTGAAAGTCCAACTCCCAATTTTGAATTTTCCCAAGATAACTCAAACTCTTGGTCTCTTCCTCATTCGGTCTCCCTTTATAATTCCCTGGTTGACTTCGACTTTTGCCTTCCTCATCCCGTCTCCCGTTGATTCCCAGGTTGGCTTCGACTTTTGGCTGATTGAAAAAGATGTTTGATTTCATCTACAGAAAGCCTATTAACTTCATCTACAGAAGGCTTATTAGTTTCATCTACACAAAGCTTAAGGTAATATATATATATATATATATATAGAGGAAAGTTCAAATGTGAACCACTTTTTGATTGTGAACGTGAGGACAACCGATAGCGCGACACGTGGCGGATGACTAGACGCCACGTCGGCTTTGAGTGTGGTCCCCCCCTTTAATTCAATGCCCTCCCCATGAATCGCGCCTAGTCATCCGCCGTGGACATGACGTGGCGCCTAGTCATCCGCCATGTGTCGCGCTCTCGGTTGTCCTCACGTTCACAATCAAAAAGTGGTTCACATTTGAACCCACCCCTATATACATAATATTTACGGTGTGATTTTAGTTACAACAACAAGGATTATTATTATGCTTGTATAAACACCTTTGATCATACTCTTTTCCATCTATTATATTTTTGTCTAAATGCTTTATAAGTATTAAGGTTCGAATGAGACTTGTAAAAAATAAAGGCGGTTTTGGCCTCTTAGTCTCTTGCCTCCGTGAATCACGTCCAACCGAAATTTGACTAATCAAAGGTTGCAACTTTGACTATTCAAAGGTAGGTCTATTGGTTGCAACTTTGAACAAAGGTTGCAACTTTGACTATTCAAATGTTGCAACTTTGACTGATCAAAGCCGCAATCTTTGTGATACGTTATCTTACGGGGGTAAGGAGAGGAGATGTTGGGTTCATATGGTACTCCTTGGCCTAATTGGTAAGACGCTTCCCCAAAGCAGACAATATCTGACCTAGTTGGCCCAGGTGCGTATCACTTTGACTAGAGATCACTTCTCTACTTCGTAATTTTTTAGCACTTCTCATCTGAACCTTTTTCTGCTTTATAATATATATATATATATATATAGCATAGATTGTTTAATGTCTCATTTGAACCTTTTTCTGCTTTATAATATATATATATATATAGCATAGATTGTTTAATTTCTCATTTGAACCTTTTTCTGCTTTATTATATATATATATATATATATATATATAGCATAGATTGTTTAATTTATACTAGTGTTACATTTAGATACAGCGGCAGAATCAGATATCTGTAAACTACTACCCGTGGTTGGTTGCTCATAACGACGATAGCGGCGACCAGATTTTCTACAACATCCATGACCCGCATTCTTGTTATACGTGTCGAATCCCTGAATTGGTCGGGAAACGTATCCAAGCGTGTTTCCATGGATGGGTTATTCTGTCCGACCATCACCGCACACACTGGTTTCTTTGGAACCCAAACTCAACCTTGATTTGCCTCCCGCCTTTGCTTCTGAAATCTCGGACCTGCTGCTGTTTGTCATCCCCTCCCGGTGTTCCTGGTTCAATTCTCCTGTTGGCAACACTGGATAAACCTAACTTTGTCTTTTGTAGGTTAGACCGTGAAAGAAAAAGATTAAGATGGATCGAGATGTCATATGCTGAACAGCTAAGTAGCATAACTGGTCGGCATGATGAGATTGAGATCCTAGATTTTCTCACCTGTTACAATGGTGAAGTGTATGCCGCCATGTTCTATGGTCATTGTGTCGTAAAAATTCACGTCGTGGTTAAGGAGAAGTCAAACTTGGAAGACATGATAAGACTGTTGCCATTCGTGAACTTCTCCCCACCTCCTAAGCCCTTTGGTCGAGCTGTCCGCAAAATTAGAATCTTCATAGGATCTTCTTTAGAACCGTTAGTAATGTTTCTAGGTTTTGCTGATGTGAAGAAGCGAAAACCTATTGATGTATGTTTGTTTAAACTGGATATAACTAGCATGGCATGGGTGGAAATGGAAGAATTGGAAGACACTTCGTTATACATGGACATGGATGGTGGTCTCTTCGGCGGTATCGTTGCCTCGGGCTTTGGGGGTGGTTATGTACACATTATAAACAAAGTTGACAAAGTAGTATATTCATACAATGTCAAAGATAAAACCATCCGTATGTCTTCTTTGAAGCATTATCTAGACCTGACACCAAGCTATCTCGCTGTATGGCCAATGCCTGACCCTGAATTTAGGTATTATTGCCTTTCTTCAATTCCACATCATTTTATTTACATTATACATGTTTTACTTGTTATATTTCACACCGGTTTTCAATTTTTTTTTTGTTTTAATTTTTTTGTAGATTACAAACCGATGGAAAGTGCATTGCTGTTTCAAAAGCAGATGAGCGCAAGAAAGATGAGATGGTGGTAAAGGAAGTAGTGCATGAGGAGGAGGAGGAGATTGAGGCAAATCATGTGCTGAATCTTCCGTTTCATGTTTTGGAGATGATGTTGGAGTTTTGTGTTGGTGTCGAGTACCTTAACTTTCGTGCTACATGCAAACTTTGTCATCTAGCGGCACCTCTGGTTAATGGAAAAGTGCCGCAAAGGAGACTGAAGACATATTCATCGGTTTCTTCGCCATGGCTGATGCGGTTTGACAAATGTGGAGGCATCATCACTTTCACAGATCCCATGTTTGGTGACAACTACTTTATAAGAGCAGAAGAAGAAATCGTTTCGAATAGCATAGTAATGTGTTCCATGTACGGTTGGTTGCTGCTGCTCATCGGGGACTCTCGTCTGACCCTCTTTAACCCTTTCACAAATGAAATCCACGAGCTTCCTGCACGAAGGACGTATTCCGAAAATTTTTGTTTCTCGGCACCACCAACGTCCCCTAATTGTATGGTGGTGGGGTATTCAAGTTTTCAAAAAGGTTTTTTCTTCCACTCTGTAGGTGGGGAACCAATTTGGCGTCGATTGGTTATGGATGTTTCGTTTTCCCTTGAGTTTCCAACTTTTTGTGGTCGAGATGTTTATGGCTTGCGTAGTCAGGGGCGAGTTGATGTTTTCAGAGAAGTAGGCCCCGGTTACGTGTGGGAGGTCGTTGTAGACCGGCTCCCAACAATAGATAGTTGCTCTGCGGTAGACTATTTCTTAACAACATGCAATCAACATCTTTTATTATTGATGGTGGGAGATTTTGGAGAAGCAGTTGAGGTATTCAAGCTGACCGAAGAACTAGAATGGGAGAAAATGGATGGTTTAGGAAGGCATGCAATTTATGTATGTGAAACACTATCAACATGTCTCTGTGTGGCCGCTAAAACGCCTGAAATGGAGAACAAGATCTTTTTTCCAAGATTGCATTCCAAGAACGGGAAGGTTAAGTTTTACTCTATGGAAACACGCATGTTTCACACATTTGATGACAGGAATATAGGCGAGGAAAGTAGTCTCGAGGATTTCTATCAGCATGGTGACAGCCATGCCTGGATTGAACCAACTTGGTGCTAGCTTTTAGCTAACTTTACTTGGATTAACTAGTATATCAACTATTATCTGATTGTTTACTGATTTTGAACAACATTATTATTGTTAAGTTGTAAATGAATAGGTTTTTAATTTATCATTCGAAAATGCTTGAAGAATTTCAAAAAAGGTAAAATTGTATGCTTTCTGGTAAGGGTGTTTGTGGTCCGATTTGGATGGTTTACCCCCTTTAAACCACAAACCAAACCATAAGTTGGTTTATTAAAGTTTTAAATTAGACGGTTTAAGATCAAGTGCACAAATTGGTCAAAACGAATCACATATTAGGAGGTTTGGTCCAACCAGTTTAGACAGTTTGTGGAAATAATTATAATTTTGAATTATAAAGCTTCATTGGTTTGAGTCCATTTAAAGTAAAGAATGTCCACAAAAAAAGTATTGAAATATCCCAATATAACACTAAAACGGTAAATGCATGTATAAAAAATAACAATAATAGCATAAAAATATATATGTATTTGACGATCGGTTTGATCCAAATTGTCCAAAAAAACCTCCATACTGCGGACCAGACTAGACTGTCTGGTTTGACAATTTTTCAAACTAAACTGGACCATCATCAGATCGCTCAAACTGTCAAAAACGGCCCGCTTTAACTTGATTTGATCCGTTTGAACGGTTCAACGGGTTTTTTTAACTCCCAAACCTTATTTGGTTCGTATGCGAATCAAGAAAATTAGTTTTTTTTTGGAACCGGTGGAGTTAAAGTTAGCTGTTAGCTTTGTACTTGGGAACGTTAGAGCGGGTCAGTTAACCCTGGCGGCCCACAATCGCCTCCCTTTCCAACACCACAATTCTCCTAAATTCACTTGAGGAAAAGTCCCTTGCAAGGCTCGAACTTGAGACCTACAAGGGCAAAACAGGCCAAGGTTTCCCTTGATGGCCAAGTGAGCTAGCCCAGTTGGTTAAGAAAATTAGTTTATTGATTTTGGCTTAATAAATGGTAAAGGGTCGTAAAGATTTATTAGGATAAAACAATTGAACTCCCTACATTGAAATATTCTCTCGTAGTATGACTATCTAAACCTGCTTACATGTATTTTAATTAATTTTTTAACATCCTAAAACTAAACGTGAGAAAAACTTAAGAGACAGCAAACAAATCTAAGACCTTAATAAAAACCGAACTTAAATTTAAAAAATAGTGTAAGCAAACTCAAGATCTTACTAGTTGACTTATTTTTAGAGAATATATTATAGTTTTTCGATGCATATTGTACAACATTCGAACAATTTGAGTCGATTACTTATCTATTTGAAGATTTTGATTTTTAATTTTGTCAAATGTTTATAAAAATAGAAAATCATATTTCTCATATAAACTTTATAAATGAGATAGAAATTTCTTTATGTGCCACTGACTTCTTAATAATCACATCCAGTTATTAGATTCGTTTGGCTGACTTATATAAAATAAACATATTGGCATAAGCATCATGGACTACACTCAAAATATATAAGAGAGAATATAAAATTTTTATTATAACTTAATGAACCCGATAGATAACCCTTTATTAATTATTAGCATGTTACATGTGTTTTTTTAGGAGGTCCCAAATTTTGGGGCCCTATGTTACTTTGATTCGGACATTTTGTATAGCCAAATATGTGAATCCACCTCTATCTAATTTCTTATGTTATGTTATGTTTTATTTTATTTTATACTCGTTTCAAACGAACTATTGTTTTAGAGTTTTAGTATATATGTAACAGAACCATCAAAAAGATTGGAAAGATCCTTAATCCAATCTTACACAACAAACAATCATGAAGAGAAAAAAAATGGGTGGTTTAAAGTTGGCATAACATCATTTTGACTCTCCAATGAATTGCAACGAGAATGCAGAATAACCTACTACTCAGCTCGGCTCTTTTACACAGGATACACAGTGAAGACCTCCACATCATCCATACTCGGGCTTCTCACCGAGTATTGAAACGTCCATCCATGGCAGGCACCGGCATGAACCCCATTCTTGTCGACTGCAAAGATGGCGCCCACGAAATTAGGATACTTCCTTGCTATTCTCAATATTGCATCTTTTGCGGCAACTCTTGGCTCCAGTCCTAAGCGCATACTCTCCACAACTTGATAACTGAAATAATCAATTTTGTACACAAATCAAACATCACAAAGACAAGTCTTCAAGAAAACAATGCTTCTGTCCTTTGTGATAGAGGACAGGCCTGCATACATCTCACCACCCGAGACGCTATTTAAATTTAAGATTACCATGGCAAGAAACGCATCATAATATCACCATCACCGGTTGCACCACAAGCTCCGACTTCATCATCAGCGTATGAAGAAGAACCAGCAATCGGTCCATCACCAACTCTACACTAAATAAATAGGTACATAAAAATGTAAAATGCTTAAATCCAAACAAAATTTACAAAAAAGTCAATTTGATCAGCATAACGACCCTGATGGTGTGAAATGCCTACATATCCATAAGAAAAGGGGTTGTTTGGTTGGTTTTCATCTACGCAGCTTAATGAGACTCATAGCTTATTGGTAGTGGCTTAATGGTATAGGAAGTGTCTTATTCAGTAAGCTTTTAGGAGGGGTGGTTTATGCAGAAAGCCATGTTTTTCCAAACCTTTTACTCAATCAAAAAACACATTTCTTTCATCTACGGAAAAGCCTCCCCAACAAAAACCTTCTAGCTTTATACAAACAACTTTATCCATGCATAACTTTATCCACACCGAACTTAATGAAAAACCAACCAAACAACCCGTAAGTTCTGTATGAATAAAGCTGTCTGTGTGGATTAATCTGTCTATATAGATTGAGAAGGTTTTTGTTCGGGAGAGTTTTTCCATAAATGGAAGAAACATATTTTTTAACTGGGAGGGGGATTTTTGAAGAAAAAAAAAAACTCTTGGTTTTCTTCATAGAGCTTCTCCTAAAAGCTTACTAAACAATCCACTTTCTACATCATTAAGCCACCACCAAACAGTCATGCATAGCTATCTGAATCCCTTTCAAAAAAAATGTATAGCTATCCAAATAAGTTGTGGATCCCATTAAGCTCATTAAGCTTCTAACAAACAGAAATCCAATACTACAAAAAGAAAACATCACAAAATGAAAAGCATACCTGCCAGGGATCTTAAAGCTAGCACCATTGGTTGATGTACCAACAGCAATATGTCCAGACTGAAACCACAACAGAATTTGATCAAAGAAAATCTTCCATTATTTATCAAAAGAAACCAAGAAAACAAGAACTAAAAAAATTTTCAACATACTTTATCAAATATTGCCATAGATATTGTATCATGGTTGTGCAAACCCACATGAGATAATTTCATATCTTCTGCTATCTCCTCCACCAAACATCTCTTCTCGTCAAGATTTACGCCCTTTTTCCGATGATAAGGACCGCAACTATTTGTAGGTATGACGTTTTTCCTAAAATTAGGTTGGCATCGGTTTTCTTTCCATTTAGTCCACTTTTCCATAGATTCCGTTGAGCTAAGATTCGAAGGTCCTGAAAGACCCATTGAAATGGCAAAGGCGGAGGCTTGATCTCCAACGAGCATGGTGTGTTCAGTGTGAAGCATTACTAATCTCGCGGCTTTTATGCCGTCTTTCACATATCTCATGGCACCAACAGCTCCCACCTCCATTGTTGCCTATATGAATCTTGGCGGTCCCAATATACAGCGCAAAAGTTAATGGTTTTCAACAATGGTTTCATGAAGAAAACCCAAAATCATAAAAAGGGTCCGTTTGGTTTGTAGGAATGGAATGTAATGGATTGGAATTCATGTAGGGATTTGGGTTTGTAAAAATATGAAGAAAACAAATTGTGTTTGGTTTGTAGGATTTGGACTTTTATTTTAACCGATTATTAAAAATACAAATGTTTTTAATATATTTTAGAACATTATTATATACAAATCCTATGAAATACCTTGGAATCCTAGCTGCCTACTTCGGATTTCAAATCCTATGTTTGAGGGATTTCAAAGAAATCATAGGATTTCAAATCCAGACCATCCTGCAAAGCAAACATGGGATTGGAATGGATTTGAATCTAAATCCCCCGAAATCCATTCCATTCCTGCAAACCAAACGAACCCTGGCACAAGAAGAATGTTTAAATGTTGTTTACCCCGTTCATGATTAAGGCGTCAATTGTAGTTTCGCTGTTCTCATCTGGACTCCCACCAGGTCCAACTGTTCAATACAAATTTAAAAAATATATATACAAATTCAGTAACGATGAACACATCAATGAATGATTGGCGATTAATGTTGATTTGGAGAAACTTACCAGTACCATCACATCTAAGTAGCTCACAAGTGGAACAACCTTCTACAACTGCATCAATGGAAGATGATCCATCATTGATAGCCTTCCATCCGGCTCTAACAGCTTCTAAGAAGGGCCAGGTGCTTATTACTAATGGAAAGTTACTTGAACTCCCAACCTCATGTCCAGTTACCTAAGAAAGAAAGAGCAACCAAAATCTCAATGCGGCTATAAATTCGTTCACTATAAGTAACCAAAGAAAATCTTAATGGTTTTGAAGTTCAAGGTGAAAGTTGAGACTTAATTTGGACTAGATGGAACTATATGATTAAAGTATTCGAGGAAAGTTGAAATGTGAACTCAATTTTGGTTGTGAACATGATGACGAATCTCAGCCACTCATCCGGTCAATAAAGGCGACTTTGACCAGGTCCCCTCCTTTAATAATCTCCACCCTCCCATGAATAGCATCAATCCTCGGTGATCGCGTCCACCGTAACCGAAGATGTGTGGCTGAGATTTGTCCTCACGTTAACAACCAAAATTGAGTTCACATTTGAACCTGACCCTAAAGTATTTGTTCAAAATCCGATGCCTATATGATTAAAGAATATTTGCTCCTTATTAGCTTATTCGCTTATTAACTTTCCCAAGAAGTTAAAAAATTTTGCCTTCTTAAAAACTACTTATTGCTTTTCCATGAAGCTATAAGCACTTTACCAAACACTTCAAAACAACTTATTGCTTTTCCAGGAAAGTTAATAAGTTACAAGCACCTTCAATTAAGCACTCCCAAACACCCCCTTAACACCAAACACTTTGTTTTTGGTTAGAATAGTAGTTAGAGATCCCCATTCTGGATCAATCCTAATCGAAGATCAATTCAAGACCTCTACTCTAAGCTAATTCATGGATTATTTTAGGACATAATACAAAACCATTAGATCAACACTAATAAAAGTCATCCAGTCTCCAAATTCACAATGATCCTATTCCCAATGATCCTTTGTGTTAGATTAGAATGCATAAACTTTAGTTAATTCCATTTCTGAAAAGAAATTGACAGATGATTATAGTGAATCTTTCCTTTCCTCTAGGTTTTCCTCTGTATGCTCGAAATTCATTTGACTTTCCAAAATCCTTGCAACCGAATGATTAATTAATATGATGCAGAGAATCAGACAACATAGGTAAAAGTAATATGTTGAAATCGAGTGACTTAATGATTCAGACGTATGAATAAAAAGTACCGTGGTGGATAGCAGGGCGATGAGAAGGAGAGACAAGACGGCAGCCATTGAAGTCCATCTGGCTTCCACAGTAGAGGGAGTTTTTCTATAAGAGTAAAATTGCAATTTTAGTCCCCATGGTTTGTTGCTTTTTACAGATTAGGTCCTTATAAAAAAACTTATTGAAAGAAAACCCTGTTATATGCATTTTTGTTGGGTTTTGGTCTCTCCTACTAACTTATGTTAACTTTAAGCCATTAAACTAGGGGGTTTTGGTCTTTTCGTATTCTACTTTAATTTTTTTTAGATAAAAATATAATATATGGATAAATTTATTTGATAAATAAATAACTACTTGTAAAAGAAAAGGAGAGAAGGATTACTAGTAGGGCAATGGGTAGGGGTATGGGTAAGATAAGGGTTATTCCGTTATCCAATCCATTTAAAAAGTGGATAACGAAACCGGTAATTATCCATCTTAAAAACCTCTTATCCATACCCTACCCTACCCATTAAATATAGCGGGTAATGAAACGGGTAATGGTTAAATGGTAAAACAAAAAAAATTATTTTGATCAATAAATATATCGTTAAACCTCAACATGTAATTAAAATATTAGTTCATAAATACTTTTTATATATGTAATTTGCTATAGTAAACATTTAAATATTACCACAAACATATTCATATTAAAATAAAGTACAAATTAACATACGACAACAATATAAAAATATGAATAATAAAATTAATATAATTATTTAATATTTAAGTATACACAATTATACAGGGTTAAGTTCTGGTAAGACCAAGCCTTTTTGGTGAGACCGGTGAGACCAACATATTTTACTTGAAACTTCACATCAAAACATTTGTGAAGGTAAAAAAAATTGAACATTCATCATTAAAACATACTAAAAAACAATATCGAAAAGAAAATCTCCAAAAAAAGTTAAAAAACGAAACATTCACAGCAGTTTTTTTGTGAAGGTTCGCATTATATATATGTAACCTTCACAGAACTTGAGCTGTGAAGGTTTCGTTTTTTAGCTTGTTTTTGATAGTTTTTTGCATCGAAAGTGATTTTTAGGTCTGCGTATTCGAGTTTTATGTACATTTATGGTGTTTTTTTTGTGAAGTTTCATACGTTAGGTATTGGTCTCACGCGGTCTCACGATAACAGCTTGGTCTCACCTGATCCTAAGTCCAATTATACATGTGTAAATATATATATATATATATATATATATATATATATCATAACGGGTAACGGGTAATGGATAACGAAAAAAATCATTTATCCATATCCTACCCATTAAATTTTTGGGTAAACGGGTAATGGGTAAGTGGATAAATGGATAAATTTTCTTTTTCCATACCCTTATCCAACGGTCGAGACATAACGGATAACGGGTGTACCCTTATCCATTGTCAGCCCTAATTACTAGGTGGAAATAACCCTTTATGTAACAAATTCGAGTTAATGATTACTAGTGTGAAAGAGATCAAAACTGAGCAAAATTATATATAACAAAGCTTTTCTTATAATAATACAATTGTTTTTTAGGAACCTGATTAATAATAAACCACAAGGACCAAAATTGGAGTTCACTTTTTTGATAATAAAAAATGTTTAAGTTACAAGTTTAGTCCCTGAATTCATGATCAATCTGCAGATTTAGTACAATTTTCGATCACAAGGCTTAAGATTTTTTGTATCTTTTACCATTTTTAGATTTACCCTAATCAAATAAAAAACATGTCTTCGTCCAATTTAAGAAAGTTTAGAATTTTAAGTTGAATAAGAAGGTTAATTATTTTAAAATATAAGAAAAAGAGGTTCATATATAAACTACTGAAAAATTCAAGATTTTTTTCTTATTTCTAAGAGGTATGTGTGAACCAACCTTAATGATTATTCATATGAATTAATATACGCATCTTCAAAAACGAGTTATTTTTTGATGATTCTTTTAATTTTTCCTTCTTATCCTTTTCATGATATTTGGTATTATTATTCAAAATAAAATAAAATAAAGGATATAATTATTATTTTACAGATTTAATGTCATTTTAAATAAATAAACACAATTACAATGTTAGAGTGTGATCTTCGATTGTGTTTATATGCTTGAAATTTAGTGTATTGTTGTTGGGTGGCTTTTGGCGTCCTAATTGTTACAAAACACTAATTCCAAAAATCATTTATTTTCTATGATTGATGGTCTTTTTCTTAGTTTATATTGTATAATTTCAAGAAAAAGGTTTTTGATATTGATTAGGACACATTTGAATATGAAGGAGGCGATCAGAAAAGACAAATTCCTGATTAATTATCAGTAGTTTATGTTTTACCCTGATTAATTATCCGTAGTTTATGTTTTAAAGAGAGCGTGAACTAAGGTTGCAAATTCGAGCTTAATCTCAAGCTTAGCAATTCTCAAGACCTCGAGTTGACCCGAAACACAAAATAAACTTGTGTAACTTAACAAACCGAGCTTCATAACACCTATTTTTGAGTTGGCTTGTTATGCATCGGATCAAATCCCTTCTACAATGCAATTTATGAGAGGGAATGAGATTAAAAATGGTCAAGGCATTTCACTCAACTTCTCACTGTTGGAGATGAGGTCCAAATTATTAACTGTTGGTAGTATTTTAATAATGGCAGGGTCCTTTTAGATTGCCCTTAAGACCCAAATAAACAATCAAGAAATTGGAGGGAGTAAAGTGATTAAAATTATTTAGGATAAATATATTTAATTAGATAATATCTAAAATATAATTAATTAGATTAATTATAGATAAAGGATAATAGCTTGATAATAATTAAAATAGTTTTTAATTGAGTCATCAAGTTGTAAAAAGATTAGGATATCTAATTATATATTAGAGATAATTAACCGATAATAATTAAAATAGTTTTTTAATTGGTTTAAGAGTTCATGTAGGATTAGGTTGCCTAATTTAAGATATTATAAATAGATGTCTTGGGATCAAACTCAATTCATCAATTCATTCTCTGTCCTCTTTGTGGCATCCTCTTTCTCTTTCCCTCTCCAAATCGCCAAAGGTCTGAGCGTTCTTTTTCCATCGAGTTCTTCAACAATCGCTATCAAGTAAGTTTCTTGATCCTTTTTGTAGTTAAATTTTCTAGAGCATGAGCATCGTTAAAGGTTGTTGTTTTATTGTTACCATAGTTTGTTTGAATATGCTTTTGTTGCTTGAATGTGGTAATAGTTTTGATTAAAACCTAGCACTCACATGCGAAACAAGATATCCATTACTACGAAATTATGAGCTATTTTCTAACATATTTTCTTTTCCAAAAAACGACATCAGATTGCTCGGATACCATACAATTACTATCTTTTGTTCTTATATAAATGGCAATCACTACAAAAATTCACTTCAATTTTATTTATTTGTGTCAATAATGATTGTGATAGAGTTGGACATGTTGAATTTTGTGAATGCTTCATAGTCAAATTGGTTACCCTACCAACAACATCTTCTATAATTTCACAAGTTTTCATTTAACTGAAAAAAAAAAAGAGTTCAAAAATAGCAACACCCTTCTAACCCACTCTTCTAAAACCTCATTAATTACTCACCTTTATTTAAGTATTGCACATCAAGAAGTGTAAAGATATAAGCTTCTTGATTATCTTCCATCTCTTTTGATATTTAATCCCTATTATTCAAGAAACAGCTGTTAACAGTTCAGTTAACTATCTAACTCTGCTTAATGGTTTTTTGTGTGCTGAATTAGACATCTAGCAGTCAAGTTGGACTGGTATCTATCTCTCCAGCAGTCGACTTAGACTAGTAACAACCACCTATTCACTTCTTCAATACATTATATATATATATATATACTATATAATCCTCCCCCAAAAAGAAAGATCAGCTAGAAATCTATGGCTGTTGGGCCGGTAGTAGCCAGCGAATCCGGAAAGTACAATGGTCGGATTACATCATTTGTTGTGTTGTCTTGCATGGTTGCTGCAACCGGAGGAATCATTTTCGGATATGATATCGGAATCTCAGGTAATTTTCAACTAAAACTACCATTATATATGTATATACGATATGTATATAGGGTCAGTTTCAAAGTTTCAAAGCAGAACAACTAAGGAACGTCCTTGTAACCATTCGTCTGGATGGTATGTACTTGTACATAAAAATAAAAAAACAACTTAATTTACCTCAAGTGCATACCGTCCATATGGCTAACAGGGTGTTTCTTAGTTTTCCATTGCCACCCCCCCCCCCCCCCCCCCCCCCCTAAAAAAACAACTTTAAAAGTACTTCTATGCATTAGTGAATACGGTTTTTCATAAAGGTTCAGTTTCGGTTTATTTGAGATTTTTCTTTGAACCTGACCCTATATATATGTAGAGGGGCCTAATCAAACGAGAATTCGGTAATTTGTGAGAACCAATGTGGACCACTCACAGTTTGCACAAACTACTGAGTTCTCCCATGAATGGCCCCGTATATATGTATATGTATATAATGGAACTGCTCTAGGAAGAATGAAGTGATAGATGGTATAAGAATATATAGGAATTGAACTGTTAAACATATAAGTAACATGTGTTAGCAAACTGACCTGTGGAAGTTCTGAATTTGAAGGTGGAGTGACCTCTATGAAGCCATTTTTACTGAAATTCTTCCCAGATGTCTACAACAAGAGGATACAAGACACCAAGATAAGCAACTACTGCAAATTTGACAGCCAACTCCTCACTACCTTCACATCTTCGCTATATATTGCTGGTCTCATTGCTACCTTTTTTGCTTCACCCGTCACCCGAGCGTTTGGGCGTAAAACATCGATTCTTATTGGCGGGATGGCGTTTCTTGCTGGTGCAGCCCTTGGGGGCGCGGCTTACAATATATATATGCTTATCGTAGGTCGTGTTCTTCTTGGTGTAGGAGTTGGGTTTGCAAACCAGGTGAGCTACAGCTACTCTTAGGGGCGTAAGCGAGCAGAGTTGCTCTTGAGCTACTCGTTAAGAGCTCGAGCTTGATTTTGGGCTCGTTTAATAAATGAGTTCAAACCTTTATGATTAAGCTCGATTGGGCCCGCGAGCCTAAACGAGCCTCAATTAATATATAATATAGATATAGGGTCGGGTTCAAGGGAAAACCTCAAAAAATGGAAAGACTGAGGAATACTTTGTAGCCCTGCATTTGGACCGTATGCACTTATGCATAGACGTAATTTGTAATATTCACATAGGCATAATGCACATGTGCATAAAAATAAAAATAAAACAATTTAATTTACCTCCATGCACAAGTGCATACAGATGAACTGCTACAAGAGTGTTCCTCAATTCTCCGTTTTTTTAGATTTTCACTTGAACCTCCCTCTATAGATATACATGTTGAATAATAAAACTATAAATAAGAAAAAATAGAAAACATATTAAGTATTAATTTATAGGTAAACGACTCGAGCTGAGCTTAGGCTCGTCTGACAAACGAGCCAAACTCGACCTCGAGCTTTGTGAACTTAAACGAGCCTAGCTCGAGCCTGCTAAATCTTTAACAAGTCTAGCTTGAGCTTAATACATAAGGCTCAAAACAAGCCGAGCTCAAGCTCAAGCTAAATGAACTTAAGCGAGCCAAGCCCGAGCTCAGTCGGGCTCGGACTCAGCTCGTTTACTCTTCCTTTTCTTTATCCAATTTCATCATCCACTTGCTTTAAACAACCATATCTTTATTCTTTCTTATGATCATCAGTCGGTACCGTTATATCTATCGGAAATGGCACCATCAAGATACCGAGGAGCATTTAACATGGGCTTCCAGTTTTGTGTCGGAATTGGCGTTTTATCTGCAAATCTCCTAAACTACGGCACCCAAAAGATCAAAGGCGGATGGGGATGGCGAATCTCGTTAGCCATGGCTGCGTTTCCCGCTTCCATCCTAACGATTGGAGCCCTCTTCCTCCCGGAAACACCCAACAGCTTAATCCAACACAACGCCGACCCAAACACCGCCAAGAAAATGCTCCAAAAAGTCCGAGGAACCGACGACGTCCACGCCGAATTCGACGACCTCGTGGCCGCAAACGAGACATCGAAAACCATCAAACACCATTTCCGAAACATCATGAAACGGAAATACCGGCCGCAGCTCGTGATGTCGATCTTAATCCCGTTCTTCCAACAGGTCACGGGAATCAACGTAATCTCATTCTACGCCCCGATCCTCTTCCGGACGATCGGGTTCGGCGAAAGCGCGTCACTGATGTCAGCGGTCGTGACGGGACTAGTCGGTCTCGCAATGACCTTCACCTCGTTACTAATCGTCGATAAAGTCGGCCGGCGGACCTTATTTGCAATAGGAGGTGTCCAAATGTTCATCTCACAGATGCTCATTGGTTCAATTATGGCAGCAAAGCTAGGGGACCATGGGGTATTAAGCAAGGGTTATGGTTTTTTGGTGTTGGTCTTAATTGGGGCTTATGTGGCTGGGTTTGGGTTATCATGGGGGCCATTGGGATGGCTTATTCCTAGTGAGATATTTCCATTGGAGATCAGATCAGCTGGCCAAAGTATTACTGTTGCTGTTGGATTTTTGTTTACTTTTATCGTTGCTCAAACGTTTCTAGCGATGCTTTGCCGTTTGAGATCGGGAACGTTCTTCTTCTTCGGTGGATGGGTGGCGGTGATGACGGTGTTTGTGTATTTGTTTCTACCGGAGACGAAGAACGTGCCGATCGAGAAGATGGATGGGATTTGGAAGCAGCATTGGTTTTGGAAGAGATATGTGTGTGAAGAAGATGATCTTGAATCCATAGATGGAACACAGAAACCTTAATTAATTATAAGTATTTGGATTGTTATTTTGCTGTATCTTTTTTGATCATGAAGTGAAAATTATCGATGTTACAACTGTGATTAGATTATACCATGAGTAGCATAATATTTCATATCTTCATATAGCCTCATGCCACCTTTTTCACCTACACAAAGCTCACTACCACCATTTTAAAAAACGATGTTGTTATATGGACTTTCTTTGACTTTTAATATACTCACATAAAAGTAGACCTTCTGTACTGAGTCCTACATGTATACTCATGTAAATAACCCATTCATTTATTAGAAGGTCGATTTATAATTCCAAAAAAAAAAGAAAGAAAAACTTCAATCCTCTACTAATGGGTTTTTATGGTTCTGTATCTGTTTTACTAGACAGAATGATAAAAAAGATTTTAGTTTTAAATAGTTTTTAAAACTTTGACTTGAATTTTTTTTTACAGGCTTGTTATGATTTTTATATTTGTTTGGTCAGATCAGGCCCGAGCCCGATGGTTAGCCCGACCTGGCCCGGCTCGATAAAAAAATAAAAATATTGTGAACATAAAACTAGCTAACTCTGTTTTTTTGTCATGAATAAGACATGATGCTGATATCTAGCAGTCAAGTTGGACTGGTTATCGCATCTATCTCTCCAGCAAGTAGACTTAGACTAGTAACAACCACCTATATTTATATCTATATCTATATATCTATATATATACACACACACACGTAAAACATACACCCATCCTCCCCCAAAAAAAGATCAGCTAGAAATCTATGGCTGTTGGGCCGGTAGCAGGTAGCGAATCCGGCAAGTACAATGCTCGGATTACATCATTTGTTGTGTTGTCTTGCATGGTTGCTGCAACCGGAGGGATCATTTTCGGATATGATATCGGAATCTCAGGTAATTTTCAACTAAAACTACCGTTATATAAGAGGAGAAATCAAATGCAAACCACTTTAATTTTGCAAACCGTCGATTTCATTTGTTAAGTAATAAAATTGGTTTTATGAAATTGTTTAGTTTGATGAAATTGTTCCGTATAATTCATATATTTGTGTTTTTTTATGTGAAAATGAAATTGTTTCATATATTTTCTCATTTGGATGAAACTTTTTCATTTTTACATAAAAAAACACAAATATATGAAACAATTTCATAAAAAAAGGAATTATATGAAACAATTTCACGACACAACTTTTTAAATTTAAATGAAATCGAAGGTTTGTGTTTGCAAATGAAACAATCCATATATAGAGAGACACGGGAGGGTTCTCAGGGAAACCTTAGAAACACCTTGGTAGCACTTTATCACTTGTGCATCATGGTAAATTAAGTTGTTTTTTGGTTTTTATGCACATATGCATTTTACAAATTATTTGTATGCACAAATGTATACCGTCCAAATAAAATGATATCAAAGTGTTCCTCAGTTCTCTATTTTTTTGAGGTTGTCCCAAATCTAAGCCTGTATAACGCATTTTTTTAATGGTATAAGAGTACATAGGGATTAAATTGTTAAAACATATAAGTAACAATGTAACATGTAGTAGTAACTGACCTGTGAAAGTTATGAATTTGAAGGTGGAGTGACCTCTATGAAGCCATTTCTACTGAAATTCTTCCCAGATGTCTACAACAAGAGGATAAAAGACACCAAGATAAGCAACTACTGCAAATTTGACAGCCAACTCCTCACTTCCTTCACATCTTCGCTGTATATAGCCGGTCTCATCGCTACCTTTTTTGCTTCGCCCGTCACCAGAGCCTTTGGGCGTAAACCATCAATCCTGATTGGCGGGGTTGCGTTTCTCGCTGGTGCAGCCCTTGGTGGTGCGGCTTACAACATATACATGCTTATAGTCGGTCGTGTTTTGCTTGGTGTAGGAGTTGGGTTCGCGAACCAGGTGAGCTAGAGCTACTCTTAGGGGAGTAAGCGAGCAGAGAGTTGCTCTTGAGCTACTCGTGAAAAGCCTGAGTTAAACGAACCTGAGCCGAGCTCGAGCTTCATTTTAGGCTCGTTTATATAAATGAGCTCAAGCTTTTATGATTAAGCTCGATTGGGCCCACGAGCCTAAACGAGCCTCAATTAATATATAATATAGATATAGGGTCGGGTTCAAGGGAAAACCTCAAAAAACGGAAAAACTGAGGAACACTTTGTAGCCACCGTATACACTTATGCATAGACGTAATTTGTAATATTCACATAGGCATAATGCACATATGCATAAAAATAAAAATAAAACAATTTAACTTACCTCCATGCAAAAGTGCATACGGACCAGATGAACTGCTACAAGAGTGTTCCACAGTTCTCCGTTTTATTAAATTTTCCTTCAACCTCCCTCTATAGATATACATGTTGAATAAAAAAACTATAAATAATAAAAAATAGAAAACATATTAAGTATTAATTTACAGGTAAACGAGCCGAGCTTAGGCTCGTCTGACAAACGAGCCAAACTCGAGCTCGAGCTCACGAGCCGAGCTCCAGCCTACTAAATCCTTAAAAAGCTGAGCTCGAGCTTGATGCATAAGGCTCGAAATGCGCCAAGCTCAAGCTTTATGAACTTAAGCGAGCCAAGTCCGAGCTCAGTCGGGCTCGGACTCGGCTCGTTTACTCTTCCTTTTCTTTATCCAATTTCACTGGTCTGCTTGCTTCAAACAACCATATCTTTATTCTTTCCTATGATCATCAGTCGGTTCCGTTATATCTATCAGAAATGGCACCATCAAGATACCGAGGTGCATTCAACATGGGTTTCCAGTTTTGCGTCGGAGTGGGCGTTTTATCCGCAAATCTCCTAAACTACGGCACCCAAAAGATAAACGGCGGATGGGGATGGCGAATCTCCTTAGCCATGGCCGCTTTTCCCGCTTCCATCCTAACGATCGGAGCCCTTTTCCTCCCGGAAACACCCAACAGCCTAATCCAACACAACGCCGACCCAAACACCGCCAAGAAAATGCTCCAAAAAGTCCGAGGAACCGACGATGTCCACGCCGAATTCGACGACCTCGTGGCCGCAAACGAGACATCGAAAACCATCAAACACCCTTTCTAAAACATCATGAAACCGAAATACCGGCCTCAGCTCGTGATGTCGATCTTAATCCCGTTCTTCCAACAGGTCACGGGAATCAACGTGATCTCGTTTTATGCCCCGATCCTCTTCCGGACGATCGGGTTCGGTGAAAGCGCGTCGCTGATGTCAGCGGTCGTGACGTGACTAGTCGGTCTCGCAACGACCTTCACCTCGTTACTAATCGTCGATAAAGTCGGCCGGCGGACCTTATTTGCAATAGGAGGTGTCCAAATGTTCATCTCACAGATGCTAATTGGTTCAATTATGGCAGCAAAGCTAGGGGACCATGGGGTATTAAGCAAGGGTTATGGTTTTTTGGTGTTGGTCTTAATTGGGGCTTATGTGGCTGGGTTTGGGTTATCATGGGGGCCATTAGGATGGCTGATTCCTAGTGAGATATTTCCATTGGAGATCAGATCAGCTGGCCAAAGTATTACTGTTGCTGTTGGATTTTTGTTTACTTTTATCATTGCTCAAACGTTTCTAGCGATGCTTTTCCGGTAGAAACAAATACACAAACACCGTCATCACCGCCACCCATCCACCGAAAAAGAAGAACGTTCCCGATCTCAAACGGCAAAGCATCGCTAGAAACGTTTGAGCAACGATAAAAATAAACAAAAATCCAACAGCAACAGTAATACTTTGGCCAGCTGATCTGATCTCCAATGGAAATATCTCACTAGGAATCAGCCATCCCAATGGCCCCCATGATAACCCAAACCCAGCCACATATGCCCCCATTAAGACCAACACCAATAAACCATAACCCTTGCTAAGCACCCCATGGTCCCCTAGCTTTGCTGCCATAATTGACCCAATAAGCATCTGTGAGATGAACATTTGGACACCTCCTATTGCAAATATGGTCCGCCGGCCAATTCTATCGACGATCAGTAACGAGATAAAGGTTGTCGTAAGACCGACTAGTCCCATTACCACCGCCAACATCAGCGACGCGCTTTCACCGAACCCGATTGTTCGGAAGAGGATCGGGGCGTAGAACAAGACCACGTTGATTCCCGTGACCTGTTGGAAGAACGGGATTAAGATCGACATCACGAGCTGCGGCCGGTATTTCCGTTTCATGATGTTTCGGAAAGGGTGTTCGATGGTTTTTGATGTCTCGTTTGCGGCCACGAGGTCGTCGAATTCGGCTTCGACGTCATCGGTTCCTCGGACTTTTTGTAGCATTTTCTTGGCGGTGTTTGGGTCAGTGTCGTGTTGGATTAGGCTGTTGGGTGTTTCCGGGAGGAAAAGGGCTCCGATCGTTAGGATGGAAGCGGGAACGGCGCCCATGGCTAGCGAGATCCGCCATCCCCATCCGGCTTTGATCTTTTCGGTGCCGTAGTTTAGAAGATTTGTGGCTAAAACGCCAACTCCGACACAAAACTCAAAATCCATGTTAAAAGCTCCTCTGTATCTCGTTGGTGCCATTTCCGATAGATATAACGGAACCGACTGGTGATCACACGAAATAACAAAGATACGGTTGTTTAAAGCAAGCTGATAAGTGAAATTGGATAAAGAAATAGGATGATTAAACAAGCCGAGCCCGACTAAGTTCGAGCTCGGCTCGTTGAAGTTCATAAAGCTCGAGCTTAGCTCGTTTCGAGGTTTATTGATCAAGCTCGAGCTAGGTTCGTTTAAGTTCATAAAGCTTAAGCTCGAGCTCAATTTATTTAGAGCCTTATATATCAAGCTCGAACTCGGCTTGTCAAGGATTTAGCAGGCTCGAGCTCGGCTCGTTTGTCAAACGAGAGTGAACGAGCCTAAGCTCGGCTCGACTCGTTACCCGTAAATCAATACTTAATATGTTTTTTTTATAATTTCTTATACTATTTATTGTTTAACATATATATTTATAGAGGAAGGTTCAAGCGAAAACCTAGAAAAAATAACCGAGGAACATCCTCGTAGCCATTCGTGTGGACTCGTATGCACTTGTGTATAGAGGTAAAGTACATTGTTTTTTTTAATGCACATGCGCATATTACAAATTATGTCTATGCAGAGTGGATACGGTCCAGATGGAGAACTACGAAGGTGTTTTTTCAGTTTTTCAATTTTTTGGTTGTTGAGGTTTTCTTTTGAACCCAACCATATATTTATATTTGAGTAAAATACAATTTCATCCTTGTGGTTTGTTAAAAATTCGGTTTTCGTCCCTATGGTTTAGAAATTACAGTTTTTGTTGTTATGGTTAGTAAATCATTGCTACTCCTGTCCTTATGATTTACAATTTATTGTTGTTTTTGGTCGTTGAGGTTTAGAATTCTTTACTATTTTAATCCTTTGTACTTCAATGTAGAAGTTAATCCCTAGGGACAAAAATAACAACAAAATGCAAACCATAGGGACGAAAAAGGCAATTACTAAACTACATGGATGAAAATCATATTTTTTAACAAACCATTGGGACTAAAATGGTAGTTTACTCTTTTTTTATTAATATTAACTGTGGCTCGTTTTGTGAGCCTAATTGAGCTTAATTATAAAGGCTCAAGAGCTCGGGCTCGTTATTAAACGAGCCTAAAAAAGGGTAGCTCTAGCTCACCTGGTTCGTGAACCCAACTCCTACACCAAGAAGAATATGACCGAGTATAAGCATGTATATGTTGTAAGCCGCACCCCCAAGGATTGCACCAGCAAGAAACGTAACCCCGCCAATAAGAATGGATGGTTTACGCCCAAAGGCTTTGGTGACGGGTGAAGCAAAAAAGGTGGCAATGAGACCGGCTATGTATAGCGAAGATGTGAAGGAAGTGAGGAGTTGGCTGTCAAATTTGCAGTAGTTGCTTATCTTGGTGTCTTGAATCCTCTTGGTGTACACATCTGGGAAGAATTTCAGTAAAAATGGCTTCATAGAGGTCACTCCACCTTCAAATTTATAACTTCCACAGGTCAGCTGCAAATACTTGTATGTTTAACAGTTCAATTCCTATATATTCCTATACCATCTATCACTTCCACATGCCAGTTTCACGTGAGATCAAGCTATTTTCGTGAGCAGGGCCGGCCCTGGGGGTGTGCCGGTGGTGCCGCCGCACGGGGCCTTGGTTCACGAGGGACCTCCGAATAATTTTATAAATATTAATATAGTATATAAATTGTTTAGTGAAACAAATACAAAAAGGCATTTGTGTGTAGTGGTAGGACACTCCAGGTTCGATCCTAGAAAGCTCTTTTTCCAAACTTATGTTTATTTTTTAATTTAATTAATATATATATTTTTTTAATTTAATTAATGTGAATAATCTTTTAATGATTTTTTCTTGTTTTAAATTTATTTAATGTGTATACTTTTAATGATTTCTTAATTCTAAAAACAAACTTAAGACATTAACAATTTTATAATTTTCGTAATTACTTTTTGTTTCTTAATTTGATATTATCATATTGTTTTAGTAACTTATTTTCGTAATTTAGTTTTCACACTCACCTAAAATTACTGATACTTAATTTTTTTTTGGAAGAGGTATCCCAGACCATATTGGGCCCAGACTAATCCACGGCAATTTTGGGCCGAAGCCCGACTGCTAAAGCATGCAGCCCAGGGTCGAAGCCCCCGTACCTCCAGGATGTGTCTCCCAGGGCTCGAACTCGGGTTCACCAATATCAAGTGACTTATTAGATTAAAAGCAAAAATCCAAATACCACATTAGATTAATCAACATGACTTTGATTAAATGATGGAAAGTGCAAACATAAAACAACATACAGTAACAGAAAATACAAACATTTGAATGGTATCGTATATAACCTGGTGACCCCATTTGGCCTCGACCATATTAGTAGAAAAACAGGAATCGGGATGAAATTGTCCATTCTCATCAATCTCTCTAGATGAACTCTCCTCTCGAAAGCCTAATATGACAGCCTCCTGTAGAGCATTACAAGCATATATATAGAAAAGAAAAGGAAAAAAAAAACATTACACATAGGAAAAGAGGGAATGAATGAAAACCTAATCATCAACTACTTCAAATGAATGAAAACCTAATTATCAACTACTTCAATTCATTCAAGAAGCACTACAAGTAGAAAAGAACGAAAGAAGGCCGGGATGAAACTGAAAATTGGAACATGCCACATACCTTGACGTGTTCAAGAACACATGGAGAGATGTATAATGCAAGCTAGATTAAACAAGCCATGTTAACCTGGAGAATGTAATATGTAAATTTAATGGAAAAAAAACTAACTTTATCATTCAAGAAATGAAGATAGTAAACAAAAACATTTACTATGATTTATACATACAAGCAAAAAAGGGGTGACAATTTGAAATATAAATACACGTAGACAACAAATGGTATATGATGGATAAATGAAGCCGTGAAATATTCAACCATCTGTTGACCATGCTTGCACATTAGAGTCACGAAATTTCAAACCTAAAATTACTAATACTTAATTTATTCTTATATTTTATATTCTTGTCATTTTGTTATTTTAAACATCTTTGTTGTTTTAATTTGTCAGATTTTTAAAATATCGTGAACTCTTATGTTTTATTTTATTTCATTCTATACTTGTTTCAAACGATCTTATAGTTTTAGTACATATGTAACAGGACTATCAAAAAGATTGGAAAGACCCTTAATTCAAACACAACAAACCCTCATGGAGAGAAAAAAGAGTGGGTGGTTTAAAGTTTTTTTTTGATAAGGTTCATCTGGGTTTGCCCATACTACATCCTTGAATATATGATGCAGAGAATCAGACATAAAAGCAGTATGCAAAAATCGAGTTACTTAATGATTCAGACATATGAATAAAAAGTACCGTGGATACGAGGGCGATATCAGCGCTGGAGTGTTTACCGATGAAGTCCATTTGGCTTCCCAGGAGAGTACTTTTTCTATAAGGGTAAAATTGCAATTTTAGTTCCCGTGGTTTGTTGTTTTTTCATATTAGATCCTTATAAAATATTTATTGAAATAAAAACCCGTTATGTGGATTTTTGTTGGGTTTGATCTCTCCTAATGATTGTTAACTTTAAGCCATTAAACTAGGGGGTTTTGGTCTTTTCACATTCTAGTTTAATTTTTTTTAGATAAAAATATAATATATGGATAAATTTATTTGATAAATCATAAATAAATAAATACGTGTAAAAGAAAAGGAGAGAAGGAAAAGGTGAAAAGAACCCTTTATGTAACAAATTGGAGTTAACGATTACTAGTGTGAAAGAGATAAAAACTGGGCAAAATTATATATAACAAAGCTTTTCTTATAATAATACAATTGTTTTTAGGAACCTGATAAATAATAAACCACAAGGACCAAAGTTGGAGTTTACTTTTTGATAATAGAAAATGTTTAAGTTACAAGTTTAGTCCCTGAATTCATGATCAATCTGCAGATTTAGTACAATTTTCGATCACAAGGCGTAAGATTTTTTTTTTATCTTTTACCATTTTTAGATTTACCCTAATCAAATAAAAAATATGTCTTCGTCCAATTTAAGAAAGTTTAGAATTTTAAGTTGAATAAGAAGGTTAATTATTTTAAAATATAAGAAAAAGAGGTTCATATATAAACTATTAAAAATTTCAAGATTTTTTTCTTATTTCTAAGAGGTATGTATGAACCAACGTTAATGATTATTCATATCAATTAATATACGCATCTTCAAAAACGAGTTATTTTTTGGTGATTCTTTTAATTTTTCCTTCTTATCCTTTTCATGATATTTGGTATTATTATTCAAAATAAAATAAAGGATATAATTATTATTTTACAGTTTTAATGTCATTTTAAATAAATAAACACAATTACAATGTTAGAGTGCGATCTTCGATTGTGTTTATATGCTTGAAATTTAGTGTATTGTTGTTGGGTGGCTTTTGGCGTCCTAATTGTTACAAAACACTAATTCCAAAAATCACTTATTTTCTATGATTGATGGTCTTTTTCTTGGTTTATATTGTATAATTTCAAGAAAAAGGTTTTTGATATAGATTAGGACACATTTGAATTTGAAGGAGGCGATCAGAAAAGACAAATTCCTGATTAATTATCGGTATTTTTATGTTTTATCCTGATTAATTATTCGTAGTTTATGTATTAAAGAGAGCGTGAACTAAGGTTGCAAATTTGAGCTTAATCCCAAGCTTAGCAATTCTCAAGACCTCGAGTTGACCCTAAACACAAAATAAACTTGTGTAACTTAACAAACCGAGCTTCATAACACCTATTTTTGAGTTGGCTTGTTATGCATCGGATCAAATCCCTTCTACAATGCAATTTATGAGAGGGAATGAGATTAAAAATGGTCAATGGTTCAAATTCACTTCTCACAATTCACTCAACTTCTCACTGTAATTTATTAACTGTTGGTAGTATTTTAATAATGGCAGAGTCCTTTTGGGTTGTCCTTAAGACCCAAATAAACAATCAAGAAATTAGAGGGGGTAAAAGTGATTAAAGTTATTAAGGATAAATATATTTAATTAAATAATATCTAAAATATAATTAATTAGATTAATTATAGATAAAGGATAATAGTTTGATAATAATTAAAATACTTTTTAATTAAGTTATCAAGTTGTATAAGGATTAGGATATCTAATTATATATTAGATATAATGAAATGATAATAATTAAAATAGTTTTTTAATTGGTTTAAGAGTTCATATAGGATTAGGTAGCCTAATTTTAGAGATTATAAATAGATGCCTCAGATCAAACTCAATTTATCAATTCATTCTCTCTTCCCTCCTCCTCTTTCCCTCTCCAATCGCCAAAGGTTTGAGCGTTCTTTTTCCATCGAGTTCTTCAACAATCGCTATCAAGTAAGTTTCTTGATCCTTTTTGTAGTTAAATTTTCTAGAGCATGGGCATCCTTAAAGGTTGTTGTTTTATTGTTACCATAGTTTGTTTGAATATGCTTCTGTCCCTTGAATGTACTAATAGATTTGATTAAAACCTAACATTCACACGATCCTTCAAAATCCAGTATTTTTTTAGTGCAGAAACAAGATATCCATTACTACGAAATTATGAGCTATTTTCTAACATATTTTCTTTTCCAAAAAACGACATCTATTTTCTAACATATTTTCTTTTCCAAAAAACGACATCACATTGCTCGGATACCATACAATTACTATCTTTTGTTCTTATATAAATGGCAATCACTACAAAAATTCACATTCAGTTTTATTTATTTATGTCAATAATGATTGTGATAGAGTTGGACATGTTGAATTTTGTGAATGCTTTATAGTCAAATTCCCATTACCCTACAAACAACATCTTCTATAATTTCAAAAGTTTCCATTTAACTGAAAAAAAGAGTTCAAAAATAGCAACACCCTTCTAACCCATTACTCACCTATAAAAAAAATATAAGCTTCTTGATTATCTTCCATCTCTTTTGATATTTAATCCCTATTATTCAAGAAACAGCTGTTAACAGTTCAGTTAACTATCTAACTCTGCTTAATGGTTTATTGTGTGCTGAATTAGACATCTAGCAGTCGACTTAGACTAGTAACAACCATTCACTTCTTCAATTATATATAATCCCATCCTCCCCCGGAAAGAAAGATCAGCTAGAAATCTATGGCTGTTGGGCCGGTAGTTGGCAGCGAATCCGGAAAGTACAATGGTCGGATTACATCATTTGTTGTGTTGTCTTGCATGGTTGCTGCAACCGGAGGAATCATATTCGGATATGATATCGGAATCTCAGGTTATTTTCAACTAAAACTACCATTATATATGTATATATGATACGTATATAGGGTCAGTTTCAAAGCAGAACAACTGAGAAACATCCTGGTAGCCCTTCGTCTAGATGGTATGTACTTGTACATAAAAATAAAAAAACAACTTAATTTACCTCAGTGCATACCATCCATATGGCTAACAGGGTGTTTCTTAGTTTCTTTAAAAGTACTTCTATGCATTAGTGGATACGGTTTTTCATAAAGGCTCAGTTTCGGTTTATTTGAGATTTTCCTTTGAACCTGACCCTATATATATGTAGAGGGGCCTAATCAAATGTGAATTCGGTAATTTGTGAGAACCAATGTGGACCACTCACAGTTCGCACAAACTATGGAGTTCCCATGAATGGCCCCCTATATATGTATATAATTGAACTGCTCTAGGAAGAATGAAGTGATAGATGGTATAAGAATATATAGGAATTGAATTGTTAAAACATATAAGTAACATTTTGTAGCAACTGACCTGTGAAAGTTATGAATTTGAAGGTGGAGTGACCTCTATGAAGCCCTTTCTACTGAAATTCTTCCCAGATGTCTACAACAAGAGGATACAAGACACCAAGATAAGCAACTACTGCAAATTTGACAGCCAACTCCTCACTACCTTCACATCTTCGCTATATATAGCCGGTCTCATCGCTACCTTTTTTGCTTCACCCGTCACCCGAGCGTTTGGGCGTAAAACATCGATTCTTATTGGCGGGATCGCGTTTCTTGCTGGTGCAGCCCTTGGGGGCGCGGCTTACAATATATATATGCTTATCGTAGGTCGTGTTCTTCTTGGTGTAGGAGTTGGGTTTGCAAACCAGGTGAGCTACAGCTACTCTTAGGGGCGTAAGCGAGCAGAGTTGCTCTTGAGCTACTCGTTAAGAGCTCGAGCTTCATTTTGGGCTCGTTTAATAAATGAGTTCAAACCTTTATGATTAAGCTCGATTGGGTCCGCGAGCCTAAACGAGCCTCAATTAATATATAATACAGATATAGGGTCGGGTTCAAGGGAAAACCTCAAAAAACGGAAAGACTGAGGAACACTTTGTAGCCCTGCATCTGGACCGTATGCACTTATGCATAGACGTAATTTGTAATATTTACATAGGCATAATGCACATGTTCATAAAAATAAAAATAAAACAATTTAACTTACCTCCATGCACAAGTGCATACGGACCAGATGGACTGCTATAAGAGTGTTCCTCAGTTCTTCGTTTTTTTAGATTTTCTCTTGAACCTCCCTCTATAGATATACATGTTGAATAATAAAACTATAAAATAATAAAAATAGAAAACATATTAAGTATTAAATTACAGGTAAACGAGTCGAGCCGAGCATAGGCTCGTCTAACAAACGAGCCGAACTCGAGCTCGAGCTCACGAGCTGAGCTCCAGCCTGCTAAATCCTTAACAAGCTGAGCTCGAGCTTTATGCATAAGGCACGAAATGCTCCAAGCTCGAGCTATGAACTTAAGCGAGCCAAGTCCGAGCTCAGTCGGGCTCGGACTCGGCTCATTTACTCTTCCTTTTCTTTATCCAATTTCACCGGTCTGCTTGTTTTAAACAACTCTTTGTTCTTTCCTATGATCATCAGTCGGTTCCGTTATATCTATCAGAAATGGCACCATCAAGATACCGAGGCGCATTCAACATGGGTTTCCAGTTTTGCGTCGGAGTGGGCGTTTTAATAGCAAATCTTTTAAACTATGGCACCCAAAAGATCAAAGGCGGATGGGGATGGCGAATCTCGTTAGCCATGGCCGCATTTCCCGCTTCCATCCTAACAATCGGAGCCCTTTTCCTCCCGGAAACACCCAACAGCTTAATCCAACACAACGCCGACCCAAACACCGCCAAGAAAATGCTCCAAAAAGTCCGAGGAACCGACGACGTCCACGCCGAATTCGACGACCTCGTGGCCGCAAACGAGACATCGAAAAACCATCAAACACCCTTTCCGAAACATCATGAAACGGAAATACCGGCCGCAGCTCGTGATGTCGATCTTAATCCCGTTCTTCCAACAGGTCACGGGAATCAACGTAATCTCATTCTACGCCCCGATCCTCTTCCGGACGATCGGGTTCGGCGAAAGCGCGTCACTGATGTCAGCGGTCGTGACGGGACTAGTCGGTCTCGCAATGACCTTCACCTCGTTACTAATCGTCGATAAAGTCGGCCGGCGGACCTTATTTGCAATAGGAGGTGTCCAAATGTTCATCTCACAGATGCTAATTGGTTCAATTATGGCAGCAAAGCTAGGGGACCATGGGGTGTTAAGCAAGGGTTATGGTTTTTTGGTGTTGGTCTTAATTGGGGCTTATGTGGCTGGGTTTGGGTTATCATGGGGGCCATTGGGATGGCTTATTCCTAGTGAGATATTTCCATTGGAGATCAGATCAGCTGGCCAAAGTATTACTGTTGCTGTTGGATTTTTGTTTACTTTTATCGTTGCTCAAACGTTTCTAGCGATGCTTTGCCGTTTGAGATCGGGAACGTTCTTCTTCTTCGGTGGATGGGTGGCGGTGATGACGGTGTTTGTGTATTTGTTTCTACCGGAGACGAAGAATGTTCCGATCGAGAAGATGGATGGGATTTGGAAGCAGCATTGGTTTTGGAAGAGATATGTGTGTGAAGAAGAAGATGATCTTGAATCCAAAGATGGAACACTGAAACCTTGATTAATAAGTATTTGGATTGTTATTTGTGTTTATCTTTGTGATCATGAAGTGAAAACTATGGATGTTACAACTGTGATTAGATTATTACATGATCTTCTTTGACTTTTAATATACTCACATAAAAGTAGACCTTCTGTACTGGATTCTACATATATACTTATGTAATAACCCATTCATCTCATAGGAGATCCATTTATAATTAAAAAAAAAAAAAAAACTTCAAAGGCTAATAGGTTTTTATGGTTCTGTTTTACTGGACAGAAGATAAAAAAAAAGATTTTAATTGTAAATAGTTTTTAAAACTTTGACTGGAATTTTTTGTTTACAGGCTTGTTATGATTTTTATATTTGTTTGGTCAGATCAGGCCCGAGCCCGATGGTTAGCCCGACCTGGCCCGGCTCGATAAAAAAATAAAAATATTGTGAACATAAAAAAAAAATTAAACATTCATTTTAAAAAACACCATGAACATAACATTTATAGTGTTTTTATGATGAATGATCGATTTCTTTTAATCTTTATAGTGTTTTGTTGTGAAGTTTCATATAAAAAGTATTGGTCTAACCGGTTTCATGGAAATAGGTTGATCTCACTTGATTCTAAATGTGTGTGTATATATATATAGAAAGGTTCAAATAAGAAGTATTAAAAAATGAGAAGTAGAGAAATGATTTTCAGCACTTATCCGATCAATAAAGACGGCTTTGACCTTTGTTGCATAAATCAAGAAAAGTACGAAAATTAAGTTGATAAGAATTCAAAATATGAAGACGTTGAAGTCGGAGATCCGAAAGAAGGAGAGATCAGAATAAAACATAAAGCGATCGGAATCAATTTCTGCGACGTTTACATGCGTAAAGATCTGTACCAAGTCTCCCCTCCTTTGCCGTATACACAGTATCATTCAGACACGTGTCGCGTTGTCGGTTGTTTTCACATTCGCAAAGAAAGATGAGTTCGCAACCGAACTTTGGTCATGGTTGAAGTATAGTTTGATTTACAAACCCCCTTAATTTTTGGGGATGGACCTAGCCGTCTGGGACATTTTATAAAGGTGGATTCTATCCCCACCCCTTATTAGGGGGGGGAGTGTCGGTAGGTAGGGTGAATGCACTGGTGGGACCTAGTGGATTTATGTGAGTAAGGGGGTGGGGATAGCAATCCCCTTTATAAACAATGACGCAATATAATTATGTTTTTGATTGATTTCTAAAGATTTTCTAAGTTTTTGTTTTTGTTGACTTCGATGGATTTTTTTCTTTATACTTATGTTGAATTGATGGAATTTTTCAGTTTTTTTTTTTTGTTGAATTGAGGGAATTTCTCGGTTTTTTGTTAAATCTATAGAACTTCTAGTTTTTTCGGGTTGATTTGGTGAAAAAAATTTCGGTTTTTAGGTGCACCTCTTGATGTTTCGAAAACAATACGGTTACACCTTCATGAAACTAGAAAATTTTACCCTTCTCCGAAGAAATAATACAGTGGCATGTGCTGGCCATGTGCTCATAAGAATACCCGTCCATGTTAATTTCACAAGTTGTCGATTTCATTGGTTAAGTTAATGAAGTTGTTTCATATAAATTTTTTTGTTATGAAATTGTATCATATATTTGAATTTCCTTATGTAAAAATGAAAAAGTTTTGTCCGAACGAGAAAATACATGAAACATTTTCATCACAATGAGAAAATACATGAAATTCTTTCGTTTTTTGCATTAAAAAACATAAATTTATGAAACAATTTCGTCAAAAAATTAATTATATAAAGCATTTTCATTAAATTAAACAATTTCATCAACTTAACTAATGAAATCCACGGCTTGGAAAATTAGGATGGTTTGTAAATGATCTCCCCCCATGCTTTAATTAACGAACGATGATGACAGGTTGAACGTGGCCATACAGTTCTTGTGCATGCCGCGGCCAGTGGAGTCGGATATCTCGTTTGTCAGTGGGCAAATGCCGTCGGAGCCACAGTGATCGGAACAGTGTCAACCGAAGAAAAGCTCGTGCAAGCGAAAGAAGATGGATGCCATTACGTGATTCTTTACAAAGATGACAACTTTGTCGATCGTGTGATGGAGATAACATCCGGCAAAGGGGTGGATATCATCTATGATTCCGTCGGCAAAGATACCTTTGATGTACGTTGATTTAATGATTAAATTCATGGGTTTTAAATGAAATGAATTAAGATTAACTAGTGTGTACGGTGTTTATTTAATCGTTGATCAGGGATCGTTGGCCTGTTTAAAACCTCGTGGATTAATGTGCCATTTCGGAATGGCATCTGGTGAACCGGAGCCGATAGCTTTTGCTAAGATTTCGAGCAAATCGTTGTTCTATACTTTTCCAGGACTGCCACAGTATATCGATGATCGAGAGGAGTTGGTTGCAGCCGCTGAAGAGTTGTTTTCTAATGTTGCAAACGGGGTTTTGAGGGTTCGTGTGAATCGCAAGTATCCCTTGAGTCAAGCCGGTCAAGCTCACGCCGATCTCGAAAGTCGTAATACGATGGGTTCGGCTGTGTTGATTCCAGACGATGAGTGATTTGATACTTGGAAGTGATCAAGTTAAGTACCGTTTTGTAAAAAAGCTAATAAGTTAACGGTTGATAAATGCGTTTATCCATATAAACTATCTAGTACTTGAATATCGTTATAAAAAATCTATTACCTGAACAAACTATGTTTAAAGTGATAAATTAATGTTTATTAAATATAAGTCGATGAGTTAATGTGTGAACAGCAAGTTAACACACACGCTCCAGCAATATCAGACCTCCAATTGGGCAATCACACTAATCCGCTGCGACCCGGCCCAACCTTATATTATATGAATTCAACATCATCATCATCTTCACACACATATCTCTTCCAAAACCAATGCTGCTTCCATATCCGATCCATCTTCTCGATAGGGACGTTCTTCGTCTCTGGTAGAAACAAATACACAAACACCGTCATCACCGCCACCCATCCACCAAAGAAGAAGAATGTTCCGGATCTCAAACGGCAAAGCATCACTAGAAACGTTTGAGCAACGATAAAAATAAACAGAAATCCAACACCAACATTAATACTTTGGCCAGCTGATCTGATCTCCAATGGAAAGATCTCACTAGGAATCAGCCATCCCAATGGCCCCCATGATAACCCAAACCCAGCCACATAAGCCCCCATTAAGACCAACACCAATAAACCATAACCCTTGCTTAACACCCCATGGTCCCCTAGCTTTGCTGCCATAATTGAACCTATTAGCATCTGTGAGATGAACATTTGGACACCTCCTATTGCAAATATGGTCCGCCGGCCGAGTTTATCGACGATCAGTAACGAGATGAACGTCGTGGTGAGACCGACTAGTCCCATTACAACTGCTGACATCAGCGACGCGCTTTCGCCAAACCCGATCGTACGGAAGAGGATCGGGGCGTAGAACGAGACCACGTTGATTCCCGTGACCTGTTGGAAGAACGGGATCAGGATCGACATCACGAGCTGCGGCCGGTATTTCCGTTTCATGATGTTTCGAAAAGGGTGTTTGATGGTTTTCGACGTCTCGTTTGCGGCCACGAGGTCGTTGAATTCGGCGTGGACGTCGTCGGTTCCTCGGACTTTTTGTAGCATTTTCTTGGCGGTGTTTGGGTCGGTGTCGTGTTGGATTAGGCTGTTGGGTGTTTCCGGGAGGAAAAGGACTCCGATCGTTAGGATGGAAGCGGGAAACGCGGCCATGGCTAGCGAGATCCGCCATCCCCATCCGCCTTTGATCTTTTCGGTGCCGTAATTTAGAAGATTTGCGGCTAAAACGCCAACTCCGACACAAAACTCGAAACCCATGTTGAATGCGCCTCGGTATCTTGTTGGTGCCATTTCTGATAGATATAACGGAACCGACTGATGATCATAGGAAAGAATAAGGAGATGGCTGTTGCTGATCAGTGAAATTGGATAAAGAGAAGGAAGATTAAACAAGCCGAGCCCGACTAAGTTCGAGCTTGGCTTGTTGAAGTTCATAAAGCTCGAGCTTAGCTCGTTTCGAGGCTTATTGATTAAGCTCGAGCTAGGGTCGTTTAAGTTCATAAAGCCAAAGCTCAAGCACAGTTTGTTTTGAGCCTTATGTATCAAGCTCACAAGCGAAAACCTAGAAAAAGAAAATACTGAGGAACATCCTCGTAGACATTCATGTGGACCGTATGTAGTTGTGCATGGAGGTAAAGTAAATTGTTTTTTTATTTTATTTTAATGCATATGCGAATATTACAAATTACGTCTATGCAGAAGTGGATACGGGCCGGATGGAGAACTACGAAGGTGTTCTTCAGTTTTTTGTATTTTTGAGGTTTTCCCTTGAACCCGACCCTATATTTATGTTTGAGTAAATTACAATTTTCATCCCTGTGGTTTGTTAAAAATTCGGTTTTTGTCCCTATGGTTTAGAAATTACAGTTTTTGTTGTTTAGTTTGTAAATCATTGCTACTCTTGTCCTTATGATTTACAATTTTAATCGGTTGTACTGAAATGTAGAAATTAATCCGTCGTGGTTTAAAATTCTTTAATATTTTGATCCGTTGTACTTAAATGTATAAATTAATCCCTAGGGACAAAAATAGCAACAAAATGCAAACCATAAGGACGAAAAAGGCGATTACTAAACCACATGGATGAAAATCATAATTTTTAACAAACCCTTGGGACTAAAATGGTAATTTACTCTTTTTTATTAATGTTAATTTAGACTCGTTTAGGCTTGTGAGCCTAATTGAGCTTAATTATAAAGGCTCAAGCTCGAGCATGTTTATTAAACGAGCCTAAAATGAGGCTTGGCTCGGGTTCGAATCGATTTTTTTAGCGATTCGATCCCGAGCAGCTCGGTTCATTTACACCCCTAGAAAAAGGGTAGCTCTAGCGCACCTGGTTCGTGAACCCAATTCCTACACCAAGAAGAACACGACCGATTATAAGCATGTATATGTTGTAAGCCGCGCCCCCAAGGACTGCACCAGCAAGAAACGTAACCCCGCCAATAAGAATTGATGGTTTACGCCCAAAGGCTCTGGTGACGGGTGAAGCAAAAAGGGTGGCAATGAGACCGGCTACGTATAGCGAAGATGTGAAGGAAGTGAGGAGTTGGCTGTCAAATTTGCAGTAGTTGCTTATCTTGGTGTCTTTTATCCTCTTGTTGTAGACATCTGGGAAGAATTTCAGTAAAAATGGCTTCATAGAGGTCACTCCACCTTCAAATTCATAACTTCCACAGGTCAGTTGCAAATACATGTTACTTGTATGTTTAACAGTTCAATTCCTATATATTCTTATACCATCTATAACTTCCACATGTCAGGTTCACGTGAGACCAAACTGTTTTCGTGAGACCCGTGATCCCAAGATTTTACGCTTGAAATTTCATAGCAAATTACAGCAAAAACACCGTGAAGGTTACCTTCACAGTAATTTGCGGTGAAGTTTCAAGTATAAAATCTTGGTTTCATTAAAACTACTTGGTTTCACGTGATCCCAAGTAAAAACCTCAGATAAACCGAGGAACACCCTCATAGCTCTTCGTTTGGACCGTATACGCTAACGCATAGAAGTAAATTAAGTTGTTTTATGGTTTTTTATAGAGGGAGGTTCAACGGAAAACCTCAAAAAAATTGGAAAACTGAGGAACACATTGGTAGCTTTGCATGCGGATGGTATACAAGTAAATTATATAAGATGTTTTTGGGTTTTTATGCATATGTACGTGTGCATGTTACAAATTACTTGTATGCACAAGTGCATACCATCCATCCAGATGAAAGGCTACCAAGACGTTCCTCAGTTCTCCATTTGTTTGAGCCTTTGATTTACATGAACCTGACCCTATATGCATATATAATGGTAGTTTTAGTAGGAAGTTACCTGAGATTCCGATATCATATCCGAAAATGATTCCTCCGGTTGCAGCAACCATGCAAGAGAACACAACAAATGATGTAATCCGGCCATTGTACTTGCCGGATTCGCTGCCTACTACCGGCCCAACAGCCATAGTTTTCTTTTCTAGCTGATTTGGAAGGAGGAACTGGGAATGTTTTATGTATGTATACATATATATAGATATAGTATATAAAAGTATACTGAAGAAGTGAATAGGTGGTTGTTACTAATCTAAGTCAACTTATGGAGAGATAGATAACGGTCCAACCTGATTGCTTAGATATCAGCATGATGTACAAAATCACATATGATTCATACAAATTTGTCTACGCCCTTAAAAGGCAGCCAAATTCACCCAAACACTTTTTTGTGACCGTTAATGCAAAATCATATGTGATTTAGCTGTTTTTTTATTCTCTTAAATAGTTAGCATTATCGTTTTGATCCTCTTTATATATTATAGAACTTTGTTATTTTTTTCCGTTTGCGATGAGGTGATTGAGTGGTAGCCCTTGCACCCCGTATCTCGTCCACGCGTGTGAGAATCTTTTGATTCGCACCTTCTTAGTCGTCATGGGAAAGAAAGGCATAAAAAAATAGACTTATTCCCTTCTTTCTTATCACTAGTACTAGAATTGCATCTCCTTTGCCCGCGAGAGAGACTTCTCTCCCTGTCGGAATAACGGCTCTATTCTGAAATCTATCATTTAATGTTTATAGTTAATTTTAAACAAGCTTTTAAAGCATAGTTTATTTAGGAGGTAGATAGTTTCTACAAATAACTTATTAACCGCCATCAGGGGTTATAGCATGATGGTAGGGAGTTTTCCCTATAAAGGAGAGGTCTCAATTTTGAGTCTCTCTAGAGGGTTTCTTCCTTGGAGCTTCCTGAGGGTATTTCCCTTGAGGCTCTTGGGGTTATTATCTAGGGGATAGGTGAAGTAGCCCTACCGAATTAATTAGGGGGGTGTAGAGGAGTGGGTTTGAACTCGGGGCCTGGATAAGATCAACTGTGTTCAAACCTGTGCCTCTACCGCTGAGGCGAAGCTGTTAAAAAAAAAATTATTAACCAAACGTTGATTTATTAACTATTTTACAGAACAATACTTAATATCAGCAGATCATCATTCGTCGTCTGGAATCAACACAACCGAACCCATTGTTTTACGGCTCTCAAGATCAGCGTGAGCTTGAACAGCTTGACTCAAAGGATACTTGTGATTCACACGAACCCTCAAAACTCCCTTTGCAACTTCCGAAAACAACTCTTGAGCAGCTGCAATCAGCTCGTCTTGATCATTAGTGTAGGCTTCCAGTTGCGGAAAAGTGTAGTACAACGATTTGCTTGCAATCTGACCCAAAGTTATCGGCTCTGGTTCACCGGATGCCAGTCCGACTTGGCACATAAGTCCACGAGGTTTTAAACAGGCTAATGATCCCTTCAATTGAAACATAATTAAACACGTTAAATTAATTAAAAAGACCATCGATCGGCTCATTAGATTATGTACGTACAAGAAAGGTGTCTTTGCCGATGGAATCATAGACGACATCCACCCCTTTGCCGGCTGTGATTTCCATCACGCGATCCACAAAGATCTCGTCTTTGTTAAGAATCACATGATGACATCCGTCTTCTTTCGCCTGCATTGCCTTCTCTTTGGTCGACACAGTTCCAATCACGGTGGCTCCGATGGCGTTTGCCCACTGACAAACTAAAGATCCAACTCCGCCAGCCGCGGCATGGACAAGAATTGTGTGTCCACGTTCAACCTGTCGTCGTTAGGGGCGGTTAAAAAAGTAAGATTAAAAACTAGTGTTCTTTTATTTTTGTAACTTCTACCGTAGTTCACCCTAACGAATCTTCGTATGGGACCCCATCAACCAAAAAACTATAAAGTAATTAACAGAAAGATTAAAAAAGAACTTTTAAAATCAACAAAAAAATCCGAGAAGGCTCTCGAAATCACCAAGAAAACTTAGAATTCCTTTGAAAACAACCAATAACACTTAAAAAGTCTCTTGAAACGGTCGAACTAAGCTAAAAGTATATCTGACAACTTTGGAGGCTTTAATCTATCTTAAAGGTGTTTACACCAAAAAATATCGTGGATCCACCACTCGTCGTCATCATCGTTAATTTACTAAAATCATAATCACATAAGCTATTATATTATATATATATATATATATATAGAGAGAGAGAGAGAGAGAGAGAGAGAGAGGAAAGTTCAAATGTGAACCACTTTTTGGTTGTGAACGTGAGGACAGCCGAGAGCGCGACACGTGGCGGCTTTAAGTGTGGTCCCCCTATTTAATTCAATGCCCTCCCATGAATCGCGCCTAGTCATCCGCCGTGGACTTGACGTGGCACCTAGTCATGCGCCACGTGTCGCGCTCTCGGTTGTCCTCACGTTCACAACCAAAAAGTGGTTCACATTTGAACCCACCCCTATATATATATATATATATATATATGATCATATTCATTAAAAACTGAGGAACATCTTAATACCTCTTCATCTGGACCGTACGTAATTGTGCATAGAAGTAACATGTAACATGTACATGTGCATATGCACATCTACGTAAAACCAAAAAAGAACTTAATTTACTTCCATACACAAGTGCATGCATATGATTCAGATAAAGGGCCATGAGGATGTACTCAGTTAGTTTTTTTTTTTTTTTTTTTTTTGCGGTTTTCCTTTGAACCGCAATCAAGAGTGATTGTTGTGACCTTAAAGCAATGACGGACCAACATTCTTGCAGTCAATCCTTTAAAGATGACGGAAGCTGCCACAACGGGATCGATGTAAGAAGGAACCGGCACCGCTCGATGTGCCGGAAGTATTCGCTCCTCAGCGTAAGATCCGACGTCCAACATAGCGTAAGCAACAAGATCTCCGACTTTGCAATGGGTTACTCCCGCACCGATTGCCGTTACAATTCCGGCTCCCTCTAAACCCGGAGTATATGGCAACGGAGGAGAGAGTTGAAACCAATTTTTACGCATGTATACATCGCAGAAATTAATCCCAATTGCTTTATGCTTCAACTTGATTTCTCCCTCTTTTGGTTCTCCAACTTCCACATCTTCCCATTTCAACACCTATAACAAAAAAAAAAAAAAAGTTATATATGACTTCACAATTTGTGTACTAAATAATACACACTCAATCTAAAAATATTATAATATGTTTTTATGAGTTTTTAAAAGTATTTAGTTTCATGTAGTTATATTTACATATGGGACACTTTTGGGGATCGTGTCCCATAAAAACAGTTAATACGATAATTTATATCAAATGTGTCATAAAAACCTTAGTAAAACACCTTATAAGGCTATTGCAACCCTCCCAACCCTCTCAACCTAACATGTCACATCAGCTGATACATCAGTTTTTCTCCAATCCTCTCATAACCCTCTACAACTCGTACCCCAACCCTCTCACACACAACATACACACCCCACACACAAAATAAAGCGGTGTGGGCAACCCGCTCAACCCCCAGCCCGCCGGCTACCATGGCTGCGTATCCCAACCCTCTGAGCCCGCCAGGTTGGGGTGTGAACCCGCATAAGCCCGCCAATGAGCCCGGGGTCCCGCTACGCACAGCCTAAATCTATTTTAACAGATTTTTACTATTTGATTTATAAACTAAAGTCTTATAAAATAATATATTAAAGGTCACAGACTTCGGGGCCGCCGTTTTGATGAACTCTTATTGTTTTCACCATGGTCATATGTGGGTGTCTCTTGTGATATATGGAGGTGAGTATATATAGGAGATTTGTAATTAAGGTCATTTATATTAATTTTGTTGACATAAATTCAATCCCATGTTACCTTTAAAACGAACAATTAATCCCCCTTCGTTAGGTCAAATACCAAACCCTATGTGTAAATTTTCTATAACTACCCCCACTAAGTACCTAAATACTTAAATAGTAGTACATGGTGTTCATCTAGAAATTGACATTATGAGCTATTTTAGTTTTTGTAAAAAATAACATCTACAATCTCAATTAAATAACTAGTGCCTTATATTTTCTTAACTTTCATCATTAATTTTTTTATCAAAAAAAAAAATAGTTGATTTAGTAATTATCAGCTAAGTTCTCGATTAAGACATAATTTTAACATTTATTTCTAGTTTATCGACTAGTTTGCAAAAGAACTTTTTTTTGAACGGCTGTTGGTACAACGGATTATCATCGTGCCACCATGGCACCAAGTCACAATGACGCGAGTTCGAAACCTTTCCAAGAAGAATAACCACCCCCAACCTACTCATCCAGTTTCCATTTAAGAGATTCAAGGCATCAACTGAGATTTGAATCTGGCACCCGTTTAGGGAAAATCCCCCATATGGACTCCAGTAGGAGTCGAACTCCTGACCTTCACCCACATAAAGACTATAACCTAGCTATGCATCAGACCAACCGAGCTGGCCGTCAGTTGCTGTGAAAGAAAACTTAATTCAACCATTTCTAAAGTATTCAAGTCAAATATATAAACTATGAGATGAGAACAGTCACATTAAGCCTCATTAGAGTTGGATTTTTATTTTTATTTTGGTTTGACTCTTATTTCTGTAAGTTCTCACTCAAATATATGGTTTTTTCTGCATTTGTTTTTTAAGCTTTTTTCATCCCTAATATATTATATGGAATCAGATTGCTACCAAAATACCCTTGATTAACCACAAGGCTTGTGGCGTAGTGGTAAGGCCTATGGGGAATGTGGATGGTATCCCCATTCACCTCAGGTTCGAATCCCCTCGTGCGCATCTTGTGGCCAGACTTAGTCTCAGATAGCCGAATTTTCAATTTATGTTCTAAATTGCCAAGGATGTAGTCTAGGCAAAGCCTATATAAACCTTTTCGGAAAAAAATACCCTTAGGTGGCGTTTGGTTCGCAAAATGTTTTTGGAAGAAATGGAATATGTCAAAGGAATTTGAATGGAATGTTGTCAGGTTTGACCACCTGTTTGGTTGGCAGAATTGGAATGGAATTTGTTAAAAGAAATGGAATCTGTCTGCTTGGTTCACAGAATGTAGCTTTGAAATTGAAATAAAATTTTGATAAATGACTAAAATACCCTTTTTGATAATTTTAATTTAAAAAAATATTTAATAACAATACCATTAATTAAATACTTTATACTTTTTTAACTAAAACCCCTAGCCTCCATTTATATAAAGAAAAAAAAAACCCTACCTCCATTTATCTTACCCCATCTCCCTGGAACCCCTCTGGAGTTGATTTGTGAAATCAAAATTTCTCCCAAAATCAAAACCCACACCTATCTTCTTCCAAAATCAAAACCCTAATTAATCAAAATCAAAACCCTAATTAATCAAAATCGACAACCTTCCACCACCACTCCTCCGCACCGGCCACCGTCGCCACCAGCCGCCGTCGCCACCTGCCACCGTCGCCACAGTCCAAAATCTGGAGTTGACCGATGACCTCCTACTCTCCACAGCCACAGACGATGTACCTTCTTTAGTTCTTATTGATTGTGTTGTATCTGATTTGGGCAAGGGTAGTTTTGGAATAATTATTAAAAAATCAAATTCCATTCCTTTGAAATACCATCTATATACCATGGAATGATAAAATCCCTCGTTCATGGAATTCAGACATTCATTCCATCAAAAACCTTGAACCAAATAAGGGAATGGAATTTGATCAAAGGAATTGAGACATTCCATTCCACCAGATTCGATTAGATTCTGTGAACCAAACACGGCCTTAATTTAATGAGATTAAGGTTTGTGGCCTTAGGAAAAGGAGGGACCCAAATAGTAAAAGTCAAACCACAATCATCTTACATGTAATTATTTTGTTTAAGAGACCTAATCCAAATGTTTATACATTCGTAGGGACGAAATTTGTAATTTACTCTTACTTATATATTGTTTCTCAAAATATGCAAAAATATAAAAGTTATATAATATTTTAATAATATAACTATTGTTAATGTCTTTAAAATAAAATTTTATTACGATTAAATTTAAATAACTTAACTTTTTATAAAATTATAGATATTTTTAAAATAAAATTTATTACGATTAAATTTAAATAACTTAACTTTTTATAAAATTATAGATATTTTTAAAGATCCTCTTCGATTTAAGAAGTCGCCAATTTTACTGAGCACTGTCTAATTTGAAAAATTCACTGATTTAACAACTAACTAGTTAATGGCCCGTGTAATACACGGACGATTTAAACATATTGTTTTAGTTTCTAATTAGAATTAACATTTGCATTATAAAGTTGACAAATAATTCACCACAAATCAAACGTAATATCCAATTAATAATATAAATATGACTTAGTTGATAAAAGAAACATTAATGATTTAGTTTAACCATAACCATTTAGAAAATTATATATATAAAATTTAAATTTAACTTTTTTCAGTCGTTTATTTAAAGTTTTTTTTTTGAAATTGAGTAAGTAGAAAATAATTATTTAGTAAAATAATTCTAATTAATCAACGATTTAAATGGAAAAAAAGAAATTACCCTTACTTTATTATTAAATATGTTAGTTATCTAGTAGTTGTTAAAATATCTAAAATTTATAATTTATAATTCTTTTGCCGAAAGATTCGGATTTCGTGAATGATTTTAAAACGGGAGGGATTCAGAAATATATTATGTAGTGTTTTTGATTTGTAGAGATTTAAAAAAATCAATATTTATAAATGATCTATAAAATTAGTAAGATTAAGGGGTGTTTGGTTCATTTTAGGAATGAGAATGGGAATGAGAATGGGAATGCAGGAGAATAAGAATAAAAATAAGCATTGTATTGAAGCTGCTTAGTTAACCCACTATAATCAATGAAAAATTGTTTCGTATTTAAAAAATAGTTTATTTCACTTTGAAAATACAATAGATGTTCCATTTAACATTAAAAGATGGAATGATATATAAAAAAAAGAACTGAGTAGAAAGAAAATTTTTATTCCCCCAATTTGGTCAGGAATGGAAATTAATGGATCTGCAGGAATGATTCCATTATATAATATCATACCAATCAACAGTTATAATTATCATTCTCATTCCTGACCCTGCAATACCCCCCAACCAAGCACCCCCTAAAAGATTGAAATCTTTGAATTTCAAGAATGTCAACAGTAGAATTTTAAATAAAATAAACTTTCATTATTTATAAATAATCTATAAAAATTATTAGATTAAAAATAGAAATCTTTAAGTTTCTATCAAAAATAGAATTCTAATAAAATGTAAACAAGTTAATTTATATCTATTTTTAATATTTAATAATATAAATAAATTAAAAAAATATTCAATATTATACTCATTTTAAAGGTATCGTCGAGACGATTATAATGATGTAATTTATAGAAAGGAGAAACAAAAAACTTAAATGGTTTTAATTCATATATATTATTTACGTTAATATGATAAGGATGTAAGGTGAAAATTGAAAAACTAAGTGGTAAAAAATAATTTAATCAAATAATTCTAAGGATACAAAATATAAATTATAAAAGGAAAATTAATAAATTAATGAGAAATTTTAGGTAAGTGAATTTTGGAAAATAATTTTTCCATATTTGTAGTTACAAAAAAAATGAATTTATAGCTATTAATATGGTATTAAAAAAATACATATACATGATGACATCATCAATTGTTGTATTTTAATTAATTGGCCAATGAAATGGCTCAATTTCGTATTGATGATGTCAGCCAAAACCTTGATTTCATTGGTCAATTAAACAAATCCTATGAAATGATGATGTCATAATCTATTTCCATTTTTTTTTTCCAAAATTTACATACCTAAAATTTCTCATTAATTTATTAGTTTCCCTTTTATAATTTACATTTTGTATCCTTATAATTATTTGATTAAATTACTTATTACCCCTTAGTTTTTCAATTTTCACTTTACATTCTTATCATATTAAGGTAAATAAAAGTTAATTTATATCTATTTTTAATATTTAATAATATAAATAAATTAAAAAAATATTCAATATTATACTCATTTTAAAGGTATCGTCGAGACGATTATAATGGTGTAATTTATAGAAAGGAGAAACAAAAAACTTAAATGGTTTTAATTCATATATATTATTTACGTTAATATGATAAGGATGTAAGGTGAAAATTGAAAAACTAAGTGGTAAAAAATAATTTAATCAAATAATTCTAAGGATACAAAATATAAATTATAAAAGGAAAATTAATAAATTAATGAGAAATTTTAGGTAAGTGAATTTTGGAAAATAATTTTTCCATATTTGTAGTTACAAAAAAAATGAATTTATAGCTATTAATATGGTATTAAAAAAATACATATACATGATGACATCATCAATTGTTGTATTTTAATTAATTGGCCAATGAAATGGCTCAATTTCGTATTGATGATGTCAGCCAAAACCTTCTTTTAATATATATATAGATATAGATATTATAAGCAATCAGATTTTAAAATTTTGTTAATAAAAAATAATATCACCGACTTGCTAAATTTTGTTTAAAAGTAAAAAGTTCCATATCTAAAATATTGAATTAATTACAAAAATCGCCTTTGTGGCTTAACTTTACAAGCCATATATAATACTTCTGAAATATTTCCCCAAAATATGGCGTTTATACCAACCCATAAGCTACAATCCCGAACTATCACGTCAGCGGCACATCAGCTTTACCCATAAGCCCTTGTTAAGCTGCCATTACCTACAAGTCCGAATAACCAATCTATATATATGTATAAGGAAGGATCATACAAGAACAAGGGTATTTGCAAGAACAAAGGAACCCATTTTGCAGGGACGGATGCCCTATAGGGCCTTTAGGGGCCATGGCCCCTGCGCTTTTTGCTGCAACAAACAGATACACATATAAATGTATCAAGCCATTCAAAGAGGAAAAGCAAATCAATTTTAAGTTTGGCCCCTTCACTTTTACACCTTTAAGTTCTAAACCCTAGTCCATTATAAGAGTTTTTAGTTCACAATTTTTAATTATTATCCAATAATTCTATCTTTAGAACTTTTTCGTTTCCGCATATATGATATTTTTGTTTTTAGTATATATGTATATAGTTTTTAGTTTTTAATTTGAAAGTTTTGAAGACTATTTGCAATCTATTTTTTTTTCTAAATAAAGAGAGGCTACCACTTCTAGAATCGATTAACTGAAATAATCCAACAGCCTTATAAAAAAACATCCTCCGTAGTCCAGTCTGATAAATCTCGCCCTCTCGGACTTCCCATCTTAATTCACACAATAGACGAACTCTCGACATCTACCTTTAGACTTCTGTCTAACGTTTGCGTATCCATTCCGACCTCCATGAAATAGTCCTTGTCTCTCTATGAATGAGAGGAAAGTTGGCCACCAAATCCGAATGCAAGTAGAAGCCTTATCTCTCATTGTGTTATTACTTAATTAATTAGAAGACACTAAAGGTTAAGAATCTCTAAAAATGAGAAAAAAACAAAGGGTCTGAGTTGTCTTTTATCTAATCGAATCAGACATAAATGACAACCAAAAGTTTACTATATTATGACTTTGAATAGTGATTTTTTGTATTTTTTTATAAATATATAATATATTAGATCCGGCCCCTACGGTTGGAAAGCTTGTGTTCCGCCCCTGCCATTTTGAGCCACACATTGATGTGGGACCCACATCACATGTGATCCAGAATTGTTCCTTTGTTCTTGCAAATTAATTTTGTTCTTGTTTGAACCTTTTTCATATATGTATATATATATATATATATATATTATGTAGGAAAGTTCAAATGGGAACCATTTTTTGGTTGTAAACGTAAGGACAGCCGAGAGCGCGACACGTGGCGGAGACTAGTCAATAAAGGCGGCTTTGAGTGTGGTCCCCCTATTTAATTCAATGCCCTCCCAGGCCATAAATCGCGCATAGTCATCCACCGTGGACCTGACGTGGTGCCTAGTCATTCGCCACGTGTCGCGCTCTCGGCTGTTCTCACGTTCACAACCAAAAAGTGGTTCACATTTGAACCTGCCCCTATATATATATATATATATCGAGAAAAAGAGAGAGAGGAGAGTGAGAGAGGGAGAGAGAGCGGACTAAGCGGGTTGCCAAACCTGTTCACGAGCGCGGCATGCGAATCCCGCATGGGGAGTATGGCTACGTACCCAGCGAAGCCCATGAAACCGCATGGTGAGACCGTGGTTATTCCCGAAGGGGCTACCGACGGCCTTAAAACTAATCGATAAATCATCCAAAACTTAGTTTATTCACTAATCGATAATTTACACAGAGAACTTATTAATCAAATGTCGATTTATTAACTATATTACATCGCGGTACTTAACTCGATCACTTTCAAAGGTACAAAATCACTCGACGTCATCTGGAATCAACACAATCGAACCCATTGTTTTACGACTCTGAAGATCGGCATGAGCTTGACCAGCTTGACTCAAAGGATATCGATTCACACGAACTCTCAACACTCCTTTTGCAACTTTAGAAAACAACTCTTCAGCAGCTGCAAGCAACTCCTCTCGGTCATCGGTGTAGTCCGGCAGTCCTGGAAAAGTATAGAACAACGATTTTCTCGAAATCTGAGATATAGCTATCGGGTCCGGTACACCAGATGCCGTTCCGAAGTTGCACATAAATCCACGAGGTTTTAAACAAGCCAATGATCCCTTCAATGATTAGTTATATGAACACATAAATTAATTAGTTTCCTTCTGTTTGAAACCCGTAAATTAATATCGAATTATCAATCTATCATTACAATAAAGTTGAGTTTGTAATACACTTAGAATAAATAAGCATGTTCTACAGGACCTACGTTTATAGAACCAAACCAAAAAAATGTCATATTTAAAAGTGTTACAATATGTTTATAAGACGTTTTTGCATGTCGTAACAAGTTTTTAGGATAATTTCTAGATAAAGTGCCATGTTATCTAATTTTATAGGACATTTTTGAAAAATGTCCCATAAACTCATCATTTTAAAGAATATTCATGCTTATAGGACTCATTTAAAAGAATATTTATGCTTATAGTCTCCCTATAAACTCGATTTTGTTGTATTGGATGGAGGAACGTACATTAAAGGTGTCTTTGCCGACAGAATCGTAGACGCCATCTACCCCTTTGCCGGATGTTATCTCCATCACACGATCCACAAAGATCTCATCTTTGTAAAGAATCACATGATGACATCCATCTTCTTTTGCCTGCACAGCCTTCTCTTTGGTCGACACAGTTCCAATCACGGTGGCTCCGACAGCATTTGCCCATTGACAAATCAAAGATCCGACTCCACCGGCCGCTGCATGGACAAGAACCGTATGCCCACGTTCAACCTGGCGTATTAGGACATAAACGAAATTGATCAAAGCAGAAAACGAGGACATGATTATATCACTATCCTTAAGAAATGTATTAGCCCTCACTAGGGGCCTGTTTGTTAGCAGCTTAATGAGACTCACAAGTAAACAACTTATTCAGTTAGCTATACATTAGTGTTTGGCAGTGGGTTAGTGATATAGAAAGTGACTTATTCATTAAGTTTTTTTCTTTTTCCTTTTTTTTTTGGGGGGGGGGGGGGGGGGGGGGGGGGGAGGGAGGGGAGGAGGGGGGCGTTAAACATGTCATTCTCAATTAAAAAAATAGTTTCTTTCACTTACGAAAAAACTCTCCCAAACAAAAACTTCTCTTAATTTATAGTACCAAAATCACATTGCAACCTTTCATGAACACGTGCAATCTTTCATGAATCGTTGCAATAGTTCACAAATAACCCGAAAAAACCACAGATTTAGTTTCCCACAAAAAATAACCGAAAACAGTTTAACTGAAAATTAACAGAAACGTTATAAATGAAGATTGTTGTAACCTTAAAGCAATTACGGACACACACTAGTGCCGTCAATCCTTTAAAGATGACGGAAGCTGCTACAACTGGATCGATGTGTGAAGGGACCGGGACCGCTTGATCCGCCCGAATTATTCGCTCATCGGCATAAGATCCGACGTCCAACACAGCGTAAGCCACAAGATCTCCGATTTTGCACGTGGTTACTCCAGCACCGACGGCCGTCACAACTCCGGCGCCCTCTAAACCCGGAATATATGGCAAAGGAGGGGAGATTCCCAACTCATCTCTACGCATATAAACGTCACAAAAATTAATCCCAATTGCTTTATGCTTTAACTTGATCTCTCCCTCTTTTGGTTCTCCAACTTCCACATCTTCATATTTGAACACCTATAAGCATGTGTTAATTAGTTTTGGATTAAAAATTGGGAATTCATTAGTTTAGTCATTATAAGTTACTGGTTTGATTTCCTAGCCATTTCTTTGTAAAAGTTTACAAAATAACCATCAGGTCCATCAAATGTATCTTTGTAACTGCTCCACTGACAGACCTAGGTATAAATTGTAAAGATCGAAACTCCATGGGGTCAGCTCCTCCATTGGCAAACCTAGCTCTTCCATTTGGCGGGCATGGGTAATATTTGTAATTTTTTTGTCTTGTAGTCAGATCCGCTAATGGAGGAGCTGCATTTGGCAGGAGCTTAAAGCTATTTCGTAAATTTTTACAAGAAAATGTCAAAGAGATCAAACCACTAATTTAAATAGTTAAAATAATGAATTTATATATAGAAAAAAGATATTTTATACAACGTCTAACATGTCTAAGTTGTTTGATAGTGGTTTGATTATATAGACATATTTTCAAATAGTGGCCCATAAAATAGTTAATACAACACTTTATTTTTAAAAGTTTCATAAGTAACTCTTATAAATCTATTATAATACTTTTAGATATGACAGTTTGCTAAACTAAAGTTTCTATTAGAACACGTTAGACATTTTAGACGTATATAACGTGACAAAGGTAAGAAGATAAGGTTAAAGGTGACGACCTCAGGGCCGCCATGTTCATGAACTCGGATTGCTTTCACCATGGTGGCATGTGTTGCTATAGAAAGCAAAAAAAAAAGGAAGGTTGTGTGCTTAATGAGGTAATGAATTCGGTATATATAGGTGTCGATTTGGTTTTTTTTTAGTATATTTATAGCAAATTGTTATTTTTGACTTTCAGTTCACTTTAAATATATTACAACTTGTCAACATGTGCCTTCTATGTTCAAGAAGTCTTATAACCGTGTTGAATAATTGTTTTATGAAGAAAAAAATAACTTTATTAGCTAACTATGATGCCTTAATTAATGGCATTATATGTATATTTTGTAAAATCTCCAAATTTGAATATCTCTCAAAAAATGATTACCATGATGCGGGACGGCATGCGTGGAACGGATCGACAAGCATCAAATCCGAAAGGATAACAAGAATTACGAAACGTAAAACTCAAAACAAAAGAATAATCTCTAAAAAAGATAAACTTTTATTGAATAATAACTTGATTACAATTCAAACCTAATAATCCTATTTATAATCTAGCTAAAACACAATTAAGGAAAGTAAATAAACCTAAATCTATTATAAAACTTGAACTTTATATAATAAAACTAAACAATATGGAAACTTGATAATAATCCTAATTACTAATTATTATCAACTAATAAAATATTTAAATAAATTTATAAACGCAATCACTTCCAAATTAATCAGATGTGCACAACTATCAGCGTCAAGCTTGCGCCGCGAGCTATACCCTCCGGCACAGGTCGAAACCAATCTGTATCATACTATGAGAGTGAAATGATTTTTTTTATTATGTTCCACCAATAAAAAAAATTAATAAAACATTTAGGAGAGATAAATAGTATTTTATTAGATATATGTAATATTTAAATATAAATAATGATTTTATCTCCAAAATAGAGAATCTATTGAAATTGAAAACATTTTATCATTTGAATTTTTAAATTTTGATTTTCCATTTTGAAGAACTTTTAAAGAAGCTGTTAGAGATGTTCTTAACCGCTTAATTAAATAAAAGTTTTCAGCTAAACGAACAACAGAATATTCATGTATTGTCATATATTTTATATTTGCAATTGATATTTCAACAAGTTATTTATATCGTTTTTAACTTTATCACATAACTTTTGTTAACAATATGAGCTTATTTATTAGTTAACTTAAAGTTTTATTCTGCTAATGAAGTAGTTTTTAAAGATAATTTGATTCGCTTGTCGTCTCAAATAACAACCGAACCAACGTTTTACGATCCATCTGGAGACCCATAAAAATTAAGAGTAAAGTTTACTTTTGATCCCTAATGTTTATTAATTTCAAACATTTTTATCCTCAACTTCGTGTTTTTACATTTGTCCTCGACGTTTGTCAATTTTCAACAAACTTCGTTTTTCGTTAAATACAGTGAAGATTTCATCCCTCAAACCACCATTGATAAATCCCAAATCCTCTCCACCATTGGAAAATCAGTGACGGATCCAGGATTTTTTCGTGGTGGGGGTGCTTTTGGTTGTTAAATTTTTTTCTTTTTTTCAAGAAAATTTTCTAAGGCTATCAGTATCCGAACCCTCTCAACCATCCCAACCCCACTGTCACATCAGCGCCACATCAGTTTTTCCCCAACTCCACAATCAGCTCTCTGAAACCCTCTCTGATTAGTATCTGAACTCTCCCAACCCTCTCACTTTTTATTATATAAAACACACGAGACCCACACAACACACACCTCCCAACCCTCTCAACTTTACATGTTTGGCATATCTTAGACCATCCGCAGCGGGAAGTGGCAAGGGCTTGGCATGGGGTTGTTGCCGATCAGCAAGCCCGGTAACACCGCCGTGGTTGATTGGCAAGCACCAAAATCAGTACCCCCATGCCAACTTGTTAGACTACCCCACCCCACACCACCCCTCTCTCCTTTCTCTCTATCTCTCTCTTTTTTTTCTTTTTTCTTTTTATTTATTTATTATTTAGATCGATATGGGTGTGTTTGAATTGGACATGATTTTTGGTAAGATAGTGGAAAGCTGATGTGGCAACTAGTACCATTGGCAACATCATCTACCACTGTGGATGGTCTTATCGACATTATCCTATTGGATGAGAGTCTGTCATTTTAATTTTAATTTATTGACCTTTTATCGAATAAGGCTACTCGCACCGGTAAGGCGGGTTTGCAGCGGGCTTACCCGTCGAGCCCGCCGGGTCTTTATGGCTTGGGTGCGTGGTTCAAGGAAGCCGGCGGCTTCAAGGTCCAGCGGGTGTGGAGAGCCGTTTGAGAACGGCTCTTTCCAACGGTAAACTTATTTAATTTTTTTTTTTTTTACTTTTTTTTTTCAATTTTTACTCCTATAAATACTCATTTAACCCAACTTCATTTTTCACACAAACAACCTTCAATTCTTCAACTCTTTTTTCACACAAACAACCTCCAATTCTTCAAACCTCCCACTCTTCAAACGATGAATCCAAACGATCGAAACCTCGGATCTTCATCACGGCGCGCGAAATGTAAACGTCGGGCGGAACCCGAGACCCCTTCGAAGCCCTCTTTCAAAGTCGACGTTACGCACACCGGGTTCCCTCCACAATATCCACCCGATTACGATGTCGAATTTTCGCCCAAAGGTTTTTGTATCACAATTAGTCATCCTCAAGCTCCTCAACCCGGGAGCTCTTCACTACCCAATCAACCCGGGAGCTCTTCACAAGCTCCTCCACCCGATTATCAATCGCTTCCTTCGTGGACTAATCCATTTTTTCCTCCTCCTTATCAACCACAATTTGTACCCGGTTACCAACCCAATTACCAACCCGTAAAAGAGGAAGACACTTCCGATGAGGAAGAACCTTCACCAACGACCCAAGAAGAGGAAGACATTAAGTTTTACACCACCCCGCACTACCATCTCGGGGGTAAAAAGCTCTTCGATACTTTGAAACGAAAAGAGGAGATCAAAGCCAAATATGGCTTGTAATTTTTAGTTTATTTAATGTTTTAGTTTATTCTATTTAATTATGTAATGTTTAATTTTAATTTTTAGTTAATTTAATTATGTAATTTTAATTTTTAGTTAATTAATTATTAATCTTATTATTAATTAATTAATTACATGTTTTATTTAATTAATGTTATTTAATTAAATGAAATAAATAAAATAAATTGAAAAGTGAGAGGGTTGGGAGGGTTGGGTGTGTGTTGTAGAGGGTTATGGGAGGGTAAAGAGAGGGTTGACCAAAAGCTGATGTGGAAGCTGATGTGGCATTCAAAAAGTGAGTGGGTTGAGAGGGTTGGAGAGTATGGGTGCGAGTAGCCTAAGATTTTGGTAAATCTTTGAGTGCATGCGGCAAGCCACCAGCAATCGACATGATGGAGATTGATAATTTAACGTTTGAGTGACAGTGTTATGTGATATTAGTTTATCAGCTAACAATCAGATCAATCAACAAATTGATTTACTACGAGGGATACAGATAATTTATTAACGATTGGTTTGTTAAACATAACTTAATTCAAACAGATACAAAGATATTCAAATAAAGCATAAATAAACATCGCCTAATCATCACTCGTCGGGGATCAACACAAGCGAACCCGTTGTCTTTCGACTCTCGAGATCAGCATGAGCTTGAGAAGCTTGACTCAAAGGATACGTGTGATTCACACGAACCTTCAACACTCCCTTTGCGACATCGGTAAACAAATCTTTAGCAGCTTCAAGCAACTCCGCTCGTTCGGCGATGTACGCCGCCAATGCCGGAAAAGTATAATACAACGATTTGGTATAGATCTTTTCGAAAGCTATCGGCTCCGGGCTACCGGATGCCATTCCGTAATGGCACATAATTCCGCGAGGTTTTAAACAGGCAAATGATCCCTTCAATTCAACCATATAAAATTGAAACCCGAAAATTAACTAATTAAATCTAATCGAATAATTGAAATCATGTACTTACATCAAATGTGTCTTTGCCGACGGAATCATAGACGACATCCACCCCTTTGCCGGATGTTATCTCCATCACACGATCGACAAAGTTTTCGTCTCGGTAAAGAATCACATGCTGGCATCCATCTTCTTTCGCCTGAACAGCTTTCTCTTTAGTCGACACTGTTCCGATCACTGTGGCTCCGGCGGCACTTGCCCACTGGCAAACCAGATATCCGACTCCACCGGCCGCCGCATGAACCAGAACTGTATGCTTACTCTCAACCTGTCATCGTTGTTAACTTAATTATTTAAAACACTACGGTAAAATTGAGTGTAAAGGACATTTAAAATAAACAAGCGTCATAAAAGAAGGTTTTATATGAACAGACAAAAAAGGTCCTATCCAGAAATGTCACAATAAGTTTATAAGACACTTAAAATAATAATTGTCATAATTAGTGTTTTATACCACCAAAGTTTATATGACCAATCAAAAAAGCGTAATATTTAAAAGTGCTACAATAATTTTATGCTACAGTAATTATATGACTAGGATGTGATAGAATATCTCATCTGCCCAAAGTTAAATTCCAGACGTCCACAACAATTGTGGCCACTGAGTTAATCAAAAGACACTTAAGTGCTTTTTCAAATAAGTAGATCCCTTTTTACTTCTTTAAATTGTTTATTAGCGATTTAGCGTTTTTAACCCGTGATAAGCACTTTTACCCAAACACTTAAAACTGCTTATCTGCGTTTTCAACCCGTAATAAACAGATAAGGATAAAAAAAATAAGCAATCCCAAACACCCCCTTAATCAAGATCAACTGGTGTCACCTTAAAGCAACGATGGACCAGCACTTGTGCAGTTAATCCCTTAAAGATAACAGCAGCTGCTATAACCGGATCAATGGAAGAAGGCACCGGAACCGCTCGATCCTCCAGATATATCCGCTCTTCGGTGTAAGATCCGACGCCCACGTCACTGTAAGCCACCAGATCTCCAACTTTGAAGTCGGTTACTCCGGGACCGACCGCCGTTACAACTCCGGCACCCTCCAACCCTGGAATATACGGCAATGGAGGGGAGGTGTCTCTCATATTTTCACGCATATATATGTCTAAAAAATTGACTCCGATTGCTTTATGTTTTATTCTGATCTCTCCTTCTTTCGGATCTGGAACTTCAATGTCTTCATATTTCAGGACCTGTAATAAAACCATGAATTATTTTGTTAGTTTTCGGATTTATAACAACTTATGTTTATCTACTTATTTGATTCTTTTTTTTTTAAGGGAATCTCGGGCTTTGCCTTGGGTAATCCCGATAAGGTTCACCGACAGCTAAAGCATACTGTTATGAGTAAATCCCCCCGGTGGGCACAATCTTAAAACGGGATTCGAATTTCGAACATGGGGTAGAAGGGTTAATACTTAATAGGCCACTTCCCCTAGAGGCCTTAACCAGGCCTTAATCAGTACACCACAACCTCGTGGTTTGCTTATTTGCTTATTGCTTGTTGAAAAGGTCAAATAAACTCCTTATCCGCTGGTTGACACCCGTAATAAGTGTTTTACCCAAACACTCAAAATTGTTCATTTGTTGTTCCGACCAGCAATAAGCAAATAAGCAGTTTTAATAAGCTGTTCCAGACATCTCCTTAAAGATGGTGAAGTTAAGAGGGAGGAGATAAGAGGAAAGGTGATGACTTCTATGCCGCCGTGTTGGTGAACTCTGATTGCTTTGACCATGGTGGTTTTGTGGGTGTTTTCCGGCGATGGAAAGGTGGTTGTGGGTGTTTTCCGGCGATGGGAAGCAAGGAAAGGGAAAGTGGATGAATAAATAGGAGAGGTGAGGTGAGGTGAGGTGAGTACAGGTGTCAGTTAGTCATTGGTTGGGTTTTATGTGGATTAAATTCTTTCACACCTCACCCCCTAGTCAAAAGGACACTCAATTTGCATGCCACAAATTTACTGCAGCATCTCCATGGCTTTTTTAAAATAAATAAAAATAAAAAAAGGAATGAGGATTTTAACTTAGAATGTACTTTAACAACTTTTTTAAAACTTTCTGCAAAGAAAGTACCAAGAGATAGAATAAGTTTTTCTTCAGATATGAAAATAACTCAAAAAATTATTACTTTTTTTAAACAACCAATAAAAAACCTTGATAGTAATAATTTGGAGAAAGAAGTAATTTTTTATTAGATGAATGGATTATTTAAATAGTATACTTGATGTAGAAATCTCTAAAATGGAAAAAATGTTGCAGATGAAATCAAAATTTTGTTAAATGTCATAAATAGTTAAATAATGCCACCATCCTGCTAAATTTTGTTTAATATATGTTATTCCATTTCCTTTATTTAAAAAAAATATCATCATGCTTCCTACTTGATTTACTCACAACTACAAATCCGAATCGTTGTTGGTTAGCACCGAAACCATCACTGACCACATGTTTTAATGAATTAAAATCTTACCTAGTAAGTTAAGGGAAGGCAATGACTATTAATAGTAAATGGTTATCGGATAAATATTAAGTAAATGACCCCTTAACTACGGTTGCACCAAATTTGGTATATCTTATGGACATTATTCCTATTGGTTGTTTATCAAAAGGTTTATGAATAAGAGTCTTCTAATCTACTGACCTTTTATCGAATAAGATTTTGGTAAATCTTCGAGTGCATATGGCAATCCACCGGCAATCAACATGATGGAGATAGATAATTTAACGTTTGAGTGAATGTACGTGATATTAGTTCATCGGCTAACAAATCAATCAACAAATTAATTTACTACAAGGGGTACAGATGATTTATTAACGACTGGTTTGCTAAACATAACTTAATTCAAACCGATACAAAGATATTCAAATAAAGCATAAATAAACATCGCCTAAATCATCACTCGTCGGGGATCAACACAAGCGAACCCGTTGTTTTTCGACTCTCGAGATCAGCATGAGCTTGAACAGCTTGACTCAAAGGATATGTGTGATTCACACGAACCTTCAACACTCCCTTGGCAACATCCGTAAACAAATCGTTAGCAGATTCAAGCAACTCCGCTCGTTGGGCGATGTACGCCGCCAATGCCGGAAACGTATAATACAACGATTTGGTATAAATCTTTTCAAAAGCTATCGGCTCCGGGTTGCCCGATGCCATTCCGAAATGGCACATAATTCCACGAGGTTTTAAACAGGCAAATGATCCCTTCAATTCAACCATATCAAATTGAAACCCAAAAATTAATTATAATTAATTAAACATAATCCAATAGTTAATTAATTAAATCATGTACTTACATCAAAGGTGTCTTTGCCAACGGAATCATAGACGACATCCACCCCTTTGCCGGACGTTATCTCCATCACACGATCTACAAAGTTTTCGTCTCGGTAAAGAATCACATGCTGGCATCCGTCTTCTTTCGCCTGGACAGCCTTCTCTTTGGTCGACACCGTTCCTATCACAGTGGCTCCAGCGGCACTTGCCCACTGGCAAACCAGATATCCGACTCCACCGGCCGCCGCATGAACCAAAACCGTATGCTTACTCTCAACCTGTCGTCATTGTTAACTTAATTAATTAAAACACTACGGTAAAATCGAGTTTATAGGACAATTAAAATAAAAAAGCGTCGCAAAAAAATGTTTATATGACCAAAAAAATGTCCTATCTAGAAATGTTACAATAAGTTTATAAAACACTTAAAATAATAATCGTCATAATGGAGTGTTTTATATCACCAAAGTTTATATGACCAAAAAAAACGTCATATCTAAAAGTGTTTCAATAAGTTTATGATAAATCTTTTTATCGTAACCACAGGGGTTGTGGCATAGTGGTTGAAGCCCAAGAATGTTGTGGAATATCTCATCTGCCCAGTGTTCAATTCCAGACACCCACAATTCGTGTCCACTGAGTTAATCAGGGTTAATGTTTTATAGCTAAAAAATGAAAATTACCGTAGCAAATTAACAAGTTTATACGACATCTTCAAAATAAATTAAAGCTGTATTAGCTTATTTTATAAGACTTTTTTCCAAATAGTATCACATAAAATGGTTAATAAGACTTTTTATTTGAAAAATGTTCTAAAAAACACTTTTTCCTTGTAAACGTTTTATACCAGTTTTAGATAAAATATTTTTTTTGTAATTTTAGTTATATAAAACACTGAATTAAGATGCTTATTTATTGTAGTGAAAGCATGCATAATCATAAAGTAATTACTGTAAAATATATATATATATATATATAAATATCAAATACAAATGTAAATCATGGAATTCTTACAAACCTTATAAATCTAATCTTAACCATTGATTTTGTTTATATTCTAATTTTAAGGCGGTTATAAAAGGTGGTTGAGAAAAGATTTAAGAACCGGATTAATCGGGCCACATTGTTGTTCATATGCATGTATAGTTGAGATAGATTTGTACAGTTTGTAAGAATCTCATGGTTTGTAACGGATAAGATCTGTATAGATATATATATATATATATATACACCTTTTAATTAATCAAGATCAATTGTCGTCACCTTAAAGCAACGATGGACCAACACTTGTGCAGTTAATCCCTTAAAGATGACAGCAGCTGCTATAACCGGATCAATGGAAGAAGGTACCGGAACCACTCGATCCGCCAAATATATCCGCTCTTCGGTGTAAGATCCGGTGACGCCTACGTCGCTGTAAGCCACCAGATCTCCGACTTTGCAGGTGGTTACTCCGGCACCGACCGCCGTGACAACTCCGGCACCCTCCAAACCCGGAGTATACGGCAACGGAGGGGAAGTATCGTTCATATTTTTTCGCATGTATATGTCTAGGAAATTGACTCCGATTGCTTTATGTTTTATTCTGATCTCTCCTTCTTTCGGATCTGGAACTTCAACCTCTTCGTATTTCAGGACCTGTAATAATAAAACCGTGGATTATATTGTTAGTTTTTAAATTTAGAACCACTTATGTTTATCTGCTTAGTTAATTTTTTATTTTTTTAAGGGTATTTGGGGCTTTGCCCCATCTAATCTCGGGGTTCACCGACAGCTAAAGCATGTTGTTCTAAGTCAATTTCCCTGTAGCCACAATCTGGAAGCGCCTAACAAGCCACTTCTCCCACAGGCTTTAACCAGTACGTCACAGCTTGCTTATTGCTGGTTAGAAAGGTTAAAGAGACTCTTTAATTATCTGCCGGTTGATACCATGATAAGTCGTTTTACCCAAACACTTAAAATTGTTAATTTGTTGCTCAGACTAGCAATAAGCAAATAAGGAGTTTTAATAAGCAATCTGAAACAGCTCCTTAGAGATGGTGAAGTTTAAGGGAGAGGAGATAAGAGGAAAGGTGATGACCTCTTTGCCGCCGTGTTCATGAACTCTGATTGCTTTGACCATGGTGTTTTCCGGCGGTGGAGAGGTGGCTGTGGGTGTTTTCCGGCGATGTAAAGGTGGCTGTGGGTGTTTTCCGGTGATGGGAAGCAAGTATAAAGGGAAAGTGGGTGAATAAGTAGGAGAGGTGAGGTGAGTACAGGTGTCAATTGGTCATTGGTTGGGTTTTATGTGGATTAAATTCTTTCCAACTCACCCCTAGTCAAAAGGACACTCAATTTGCATGCTAAAAATTCACCTTTTAACTGAGTCAAATCAGTTTTACTTTCTTACTCGTTTTATAAAGAGTAAATTATGGATTTGGTTCTCCTGGTTTGGTTTGGTGGTTTTCATGGATTTGGTTCCTAAATTTCAATAATTACATATTTGGTCTTTGTGGTTTACAAATTCTATTGGATTTGGTCTTTGTGGTTTGCAAATTCTATTGGATTTGGTCCTGCCTACTTCCACAACTAGAGACCAAATCCAATTGAATTTGCAAACCACAAGAACCAAATTCGTAATTATTGAAGTTTAGGGACCAAATTCATAAAAACCATCAAACGACGAAGACCAAATCCGTAATTTACTCTTTTATAACTTATAAAATTTATCATAGAAATTAAAAACTATATATTAGAATTATTATTTCTGTAATATAAAAAATTTCTAATTTTTCCTAAATTTAAAAAACTCTTAAAAAATTGATAGCATAAAAGAGAAATTACTATTTCTTTAATCTCATTAGGCCATCCTTAGCCATACCAACCATACCACCCATTTCTGCTGCCACATCAGCTGCCACATCAGCTTTACCACTACCCTACCAATTCCATACCTTCCATCCTTAACCATACCACTCATACCCCTCATTTTTCTAAAATATATTAAAATAATTTACTTAAAATTAAAATTAAAAATAATTTACTTAAAATTAAAATTAAAATTAAAATTAAAATTAAAATTAAAATTAAAATTAAAATTAAAATTAAAATTACATTTTAATAAAACTAAAAAATACAATAAAACTAATTATTTTGCCGAGAGTCCCACAAGTGTTGAGATAAATCTTGGCGAAGGTTGTTGTGCCTCTCTCGGTTTTTCACTAGGTTGACGTTTCTTGCCCGGTCTGCTTCGGAGATATTTGTTTCGATATCTTCCGGTAAAACCTCCGTAGGATCAAAAGGATAATTTGAAATGCCTTCGTCTTCACGAATCATGTTGTGTAAAATTATACACGTGTACATGATTTCTTGTAGCTTCGTTCGTGTCCATACTTGCGCCGGTCTTTTTACCATGTGCCATTTACTTTGAAGCGTGGCGAATGTCCGTTCGATGTCTTTCCTAGCCGATTCTTGACGTTCCTTGAAGTGGATCCGTCTCTCGTCGTCATGTGGATACCTAAATGCTTTGACGAAAGTCGTCCACTCTGGATATATCCCGTCGGCAAGATAATACCCGTGATTGTAGTGTGTATTATTTGCTACAAACGAACTATCGGGTGCTTTATCTTCGAATAAATCGTTGAAAACCGGTGATTGATTGACAACGATTATATCGTTCGTCGCGCCCGGAACCCCGAAGAATGCGTGCCAGATCCATTCATCATATGATGCGACCGCTTCTAGAATTACCGTCGGTCCAGCATGATCACCTCTATGGAATTGACCCCTCCATGCGACGGGGCAATTTTTCCAGGCCCAATGCATACAGTCAATGCTACCAAGCATGCCGGGCAAGCCGTGGACTTGTTCATGCATTGCGTAGATTCGTTGAATATCGCTGGCAGTAGGCTTTCGTAAATATTGTCGCATATATAGGTAAATAATACCTTTGCAAAAATTCTCAAGGCAATCCCTTGACGTCGTTTCGCTCATCCTCAAGTACTCGTCGGAAGCATCCGAAGCAGTCCCGTACGCCAATTGTCGAATAGCGGACGTACACTTTTGAAGCGCGGAAAACCCTTTCACGCCTCTTGCATCCCAATGTTGCTTGAAATATTCGGTCTCTCTTTCTAGATCGTTAACTATCCGTAAGAATAGTCGTCGACTCATACGAAACCGCCGCTTAAAGTCTTCGTCGTTGTACACCGGGTTATTAGAAAAGTAGTCGGCGATAAGCTTATCGTGTCCCTCTTCCCGACCTCTTTCTTTATTCGGCCCTCTCGGTCTTTTATTTGACGGACCTTCTCCATTGTTTTGCAATACCCCGGTAGTCACAAGTTTACCGACCAACTCGGCAGCTTGAAGGTTGGCTAGAAGAACTTGATCTATCATGAGATCAAATTCGTCATCGGAATCCGCCATATTTTTGTGGATAGGAGAAAAGAGAAGAAATTGAAGAGAATAGAATGAGATGTGGAGAAGAGAATACAATGAGATGTGGAGAAGAGAATAGATGTATATGTATATATAGAGAGATTAAAGGAAAAAAAAAAAAAAATTTTGAAAAACTATCCGTTAGAGAGCCGTTGGGCGGGGGGGGGGGGGGGGGGGGGGGGGGGGGGGGGGGGGGGGGGTTAAACACGCCTTTTTCAATCGGTAACCGGGTACCGGCCTCCACCACTACCGGTCCGGTACCGGCCATCCACGACGGTGTTCACCGTCGGTAGTGGCGGTACCGGTACCCCATACCGGCCCGGCTAATGATGGCCTTAGTAAGATCGAATTTTTTTACCTATTTATATTTAGTTTTTTTAAGTGTATTGAAATAATAGACTATTAAATATATATTATAATAATATATTTTGGATTAAAGTATCAAAAATAGAAAATATGGTAGCCATGTTTGTAAAATTTTATTTTAGGTTTATTCCCCTATTTTTCTTTTCATTTTCAATTTTCTTGTCATTTTCAATTTTCTCAATCAGTGACAACAATGGTAACCAATGAAAAGTTGACTTTTAGTAATCTTCCACTGATATTAAAGAAACACTTATTGATAGATCAAAGTTCTTTTATTGTAGTGTTTAATTATGCTATTTTATTTTTATTTTTTCTTTCACTTTACTTGCTTTACAAAAGAAAAAAAATTGATTCTTTTGTTACGTATAGTCATATGGAGGTGTGGTCCTGCCCTCGTGGTCGTCTAACAAATTTAAACCTAAAGAGAGTGTTAGGTTACAAAGTAAACATCTAAATTTGACATTTTGAGATCAATAATTAGGGCTATAAATGTAAGTGGTTGATCAGACTATCGTTGAGTTTCGGTGAGAATTTTAATTTAACATGAACATCGTCAAAAATAGTTATAAGCCGTTACATGAGAAATAGATGCACATTAAGAAGACATGTATCGATATAAAATTCATCGAGATGCACCAGATCAATTTTTTTAAAAACGCAATTCATGAAAGGGCATGAGATTAGAAGTGATCAACGGTTCATATCAACTTTTCAAGCTTCTTAAGTTAAACTCGAATTCTCACGATTGATCCTTATGAGATCAAAGCATTGCTTGGTTTGGGAATGACTGGTTGATTATCCTTTTCATGGATGAAAATGGATTGCAAACTCTACGTTGAGTCTTTGGGGCACCTCTCCATATGTTATAACTTTGAGTTTTCCAAGACCATTGATTATTTTTTGGGTGTCATTGAGGGTCCTAGGAGTGTTTAAAAATCCAACGAACCCAACCAACTTAACCGAATTAGATGTGAAATAACGTAATCCAAAGTAAAAACTATTATAAGTAATTACTTTTTATAATTAAATATGTATTTATTGGTTCAATTTTTAATATATTAAAATGTTTATTTTTATTATAATATAAAATATGTTTTTAATATATTTTTTTATCAACCGTTGGAGTTGATTTCTAAATGCTTCAAAATCCCATCATTTTTAATACTTTTTAATATGTGTTGTTTAATGATTAGATTAGAAATACCCTATCTATAAATATTCTTAGGCCGTTGGTAGCGGCGGGGTTGGGCTGGTGGGCTACCGGCGAGCTCCGCTACGCCTGTTGACAGGCTAGCGGGATCCGGGTTGAGTTATGTGGGGAGGCCGACGATGCCGCTTGGTGTATGTGTGTGTGGTGTGTTGTGTGTGTGTGTGTGGTGTATGTAGTGTATTTAAATAAGGGTTGGGAGGGTTCGAGTACTAATAGGAAGGGCTCTAAAGGACTTAAAAAAGGCTCCAGAAAAAATTGATGTGGTGTTAACGTGGCACATAGGACTCGACTACCGGTGGCTTTAAGCTAACAAAATCATGCAAAAGAATAAGAACATACTAATGATCGTGGGTAGGGGACTGGTTGATGTAAATAGAAATCAGACATGTGGTGACTGATAACATGAAGCAAATATTATGACCCATGCCAATAAATGCCCACACTATTGTGGCCACATAATTTTGTAAAAGTCACAAAAAACCAATAATTGTTTCTAAAAGGGTATTTAAGACTTTATTCCGACTAGTTTTGATAAGGTTCATCAATAGCTAAAGTATGTTGCCTTATATTAATTCTCAGTTAATTAACCACTTTTATCACAGACCTTAACCAATTTATTTGTTCAAGCTTCAAAAAATTTATGTTTTAAAGATACAATTTATACATACAAATACAATTTAGAATACTATTGAAGGCAAAAAAATAATTTGATTAAACCAAGCCATTTTTCAATTTTCGCTTTATCTCTTAATTATTTCTTTTACTTTACAAAACTAGTCCTCAGGTTTACTATTGAGTCAAAACTAAAAATAACTTTTTTTTTGTCTTTTAGTTGTTTTGCAATTCTGGACCTAGTTTATAAGGCCATCCACTATGAGAGTAGATTTGGCCATCGAGTACTCATTGGGTACCTCCAAACCGACGGCTTCTCAAGTGAACACCAGCGTGGGGTTGAGCGGGTAGCTTCCCTACGGTTTGGTGAAGCCGATGCCATCCCACCCACCCTACGCCACCCCACCCTACCCCACCCCACCCCTCTTTCTCTCTCTTCTTTCTCTCTATCTCTCTCTTCTTTCTCTCTCATATTTATTTTTTTTTAATTTTTTTTTGATGGAATGGGTTGCAGTGGGTTGACAGATTGGGTAGTTTTGGGTAAAATAGTGGAAAGCTGATGTGGCGCTGATGTGACAGTTGAAACCATTGGATAGTAGTGGGTCGACAGCGGATGGCCTAAAGATAAATCAACCTAAAAAGATAGCTAGTTTAATTGTTTGTCAAAAAAAATCTTATGTATTTCAAATATTTATGTTTTGACATGCTTTTATAGAAGTTACCATTAGTTCTAAAAATGAAATTATTTCATATTTTATTTTTCCAAAAGAGTAATAGTTAAACCATTAAAACTCGCCAACTTTACAAAGCACGTATAATAAAGTTGTTTTTTGTATTTTTGTTTGTTACATTGTTTTAATTCATTAATATAGCTTTGTTACTTTGTAATGAAAGTTATTATAATAACCCATTTTCTTGGTTCCGTGTTTTATCCACATGCATGATAATTAAAAGGGTTTATGACCTATAAGGGTAACCAACTATTCCAATTGTACAAATGTTACCATCGAACTCTTTTTTGTACTCAATTGACCAATAAACTCTTTTTGACCGTACATATACCACCATTATGACCGGGTATAACCCGTAAACCACCATGAACCACCGGTAACCACCACCACCACCACCACCAAAACACCACCACCACCTTCACCACCACCAAAACACCACCACCACCTTCACCACCACCAAAACACCACCACCACCTTCAAACCATCACCACCACACCCACTACCACCACCACCTTCAAACCATCACCACCACACCCACCAAAGCTGCCACCACCACCACCACCACCAAACTACCGTCGTCGCCGCCACACATCTGCAACCACCGATCTGCAACCACAGCCACCAAACACCACCAATCTGCAACCCAAAATTGAATCAGATCCACCACGAATCAGATCCACCACCCAAACTCGATTTAGGGTTTTGATTCCGGCGACGCTCATCTGATTCCGCCGTGCTCTGTCGGGTCGGACGAGGGCGACGAGATTAAAGCCGGATAGTCTGATTCCGGTGGTGGCTTCGTTTTCCGGTGGTGGCTTCGTTTTCCTATCTGATTCCGGTGGTGGCTTCGTTTTCCAGGGGTGAAGTGTTTGAAGGCGAAGAGGTGGAAGGTTGTGTTGCAGATCTGAAGTCAGGTGAAGCTTATGGCGGTGGTGGTTGCAGATCGGTGGTTGCTGGTTGCAGATCTGAAGTCAGGTGAAGCTTATGGCGGTGGTGGTTGCAGATCGGTGGTTGCAGGTTGCAGATCTGAAGTAAGGTGAAGCTTATGGCTGTGGTGGTGTTTTGGTGGTGGTGGTGGTGGGTTTGAAGGTGGTGGTGGCTGTGTGGTGGTGTTTTGGTGGTGGTGGTGGTGGGTTTGAAGGTTGTGGTGGTGCTTTGGTGGTGGTGGACCTGGTGGTGGTGGTTACCGGTTGTTTACGGTGGTTTACGGGTTATACCCGGTCATAATGGTAGTATATGTACAGTCAAAAAGAGTTTATTGGTCAATTGAGTACAAAAAAGAGTTCGATGGTAACATTTGTACAATTGGAACAGTTGGTTACCCTTATAGGTCATAAACCCTAATTAAAAAGACAATAAAATGCATAGAAAATTAAAATAAAGATCATTTTAAAATGATAACTAAGATTTTTATATAAGAACTCAAAAGATAAAAGATTTTTTATAAGAATTTTATCTTATATCGGTTTTTTTAAAAATGTACATTTTGCTTAAATAGATATGCTAAGTGTAAATAAATGGAAAATTGACTCAAAATAGGTCTTCTAATGATTTCTCTTCCTATTTTACACCAATGTCATTACTTACGTAGTATCTAGGTTTGGTCTAGATCTAGCTACCGTTATATTCCCTTTTAAAAACTGATCTTTTCTAAAGACCCCAAGTTAGCAATTGAGAAATTCGTATTTTTTTTTCTTAATAGAGATTTTTCAAGAAAGGTACATTTTGGTCTAGATCTAGCTATGGACGTACACGTTACCAAAGTAATTGATGAAAAAATGAAGAAAAAGATAACTACATCATCTTCAACAACTTCTTTAAGGTAAAGAAAATAAGGATTTTTAGCCTAGATTGTACTTCAACAGTTTTTTCAAAGCATTCTTCAAAATGGAGGAAATAAGAGAGGAAATGAGTTTTTCAACAAACATAGAAATAACCCCAAAAATCATTACTATTTGAAATAGCCAATAGAAAACCTTGAAAATAAGAATTTATAAGAAAAAATAATTTCTTAATAGAAGTTGATGATGACGTATACACTTACGATAGCACCGACCGTTTGCCTTTTACACATCTAAAGTCACAGAGGAGTGAGGACCACTCATGTCCTCACGCACTTATTCTTTTCCGTACAAAAAAAAGTAAATACAATTTAATAATATGTTCATTTGTGAAATGTGGTTGAAAATATTAGAAAATGGATTCAAATATCTATGTTAAGATAAAAAATAAAATATTATAATATTTAGAATTGTTTTAATAATTATATTTTTTATGTTAAAATAGAGAGAGAAAAGAATATAAATTATAAAGATCTATAAATTTAAAGAAATATTTAATAAAAAAATCCATATTTTAATAGAGGCACCAATAAAATGCCTAAATAAAATTACATTTCATTCCAACAAATTCTCTGTTTTAGAGACTTAAATGCAAATTATGTTTTTAAAAATATTATATAACTTTACCATCATTTATATAAAATAATAATACTTTAGTGTAGTTAGAACATAAAACCTTCATTTTTTTATTTTAAAAAAATTATTGAAGATATTACTATATGTTATTGTTAATCTTACAAAGTATGGTTTAACCGATGTTATATAAAACTGAATTGATTCTCGTCTTGCATGTGGAGGTGGTCCTACCTGCGTGGTCGTCAACAAAATTAAAACCTATACAAAGTGTTAGGGTAAGAAGTAAACGCCTAAATTTGACATCTTAGGAATGATATTAGGGTTATAGATGTAAGTGGTTGATCAACCACTATTTGGTTTTTAGTATTAACTGTTTGATCATCGTTTTCATAAATTAAAATGGATTGCATACTTAACCGATAAGATAGACACACGTTTTCTATGTTCAAAAAATAGTAAAAACTTGAACTGTCTTAAATTATCATCGAAGGCCTTATATGATTATCAAAGTACATCCCATATGACTTATGAACTGTCAGCCACTAACTATATCGCAGAAGCTTTTCTTTCTATATTCTAGATGATATTTCGTAACATATCAAATTCATAGCACGATTTCATTAATCATCTAATCGATAAACGTTAATAGATATTTTTTATTACAAATATTCATAGCATGGTTTCATTTCTCTAAGTAACTAAAAAAATCTATTATAACATAGTTGTTAAAGATATTTTTATTTACTATTAATCTCACTGATCACTCCTTAATATTTGTAATAAAAAAAAACTTTTAAATTTACTAACCTATCAAAATCATGTACAAAAATAGCAAATATCATTGGTAGGGAACGATTGATGCAAATAGAAATAAAACATGTCAGTGTAAACTATAAATAAAACAAGCAAAATAATTACTTAAGGGACCCACCAATAAATGCCAACGCTATTGTGGCCACATAATTTTGTAAAACTCACAAATTACTAATCCATTTCGCATATAATATCTGGCTCGAGCTTGATTTTCTTTTTGAATGTTTGAATTTGAAGTTGATCAACTAGTTTTTTTTCAAGCTTGATGATTTTTATGTTTTGAAGATACAATTTATGAACATATAAATATGTTTAGTTCAAAAAGGTGGATGCTCGAATGACTCGGCTCGACTTGACGTGTAAAATTTAGCCAAGCTTTTGAAACAGCTGACTTGAACATTTGCATTAGTGAGCTCGACTCAACTTAATCAAGTTCTATTTAGTGTTCGAGTTTGACTCGAGCTCGTGAAAAGCTCGAATTGCTTACATACCTATCTATTTAGTGGAGAGAACTACTGAGTGAATAGCATGATGGTGAGTTTACAAGGAGTGTTGGAGAAGTCGTTCGAGAAGATGATCAACTTTGGAGGGGTCACGAGAGAAGATGGGGAGGCTTTACTTTTTCAATTTTAATTTAGTAATAATATAGCTCCTTCATAATATAATAATATATTTGTTTTATTTTAATTGTAAATTAAATAAATACCAAAGTGAAGAAAATACCCCTTAAGTTAACGGATCTATTTAACAAAATTTAGTCTGAATGACAAAAACTAAAATGAAATCGTAACCACCGTAATTATTGATGATGAACTTCTTCAATTTGAACGGATCCGATTCCGAATCTTTTTGAGTAACTATAACGAGGGACAATTTTTGGTAACGAAGGACAACAATAGGGATCAAAAGTGTAATTTACTTAAAAATAAAGTAACAATGATGTTGACTTATGGCAAGTCACGGAGGACCACGTACTGATGCACATATGGTCATATCCTTTTTCCGTACAAAAATGTAAATACAATTTAATAAATATATTCATTTGTAACACGTGATCGGAATATTAGGAAATGATGCCTCGTTAAAAAAGACAAGCGTCATCTAAAAGTTCATGTAGGGGTGAGCGTGGTTAGGAACCGAACCGAACCAAACAGACATGATCGATATCGAAAATGTGTAAATTTTTAGACCGAACCAAATTTGTATATACGGTTTCGGTTTGGTCTCGGTTTCGGCCTTAGAACTGAATCAAGACCAAATTGAAAGCCATTTTTCTTAATTAGAACCAAATTACACCAAACTCAAATCTGTAATCCATCGGCTGTGACTTAGTTAGGGCTTTGAAAATTTAAAATTGGGCTATCTTTTGAGTTACCCGGTTCGGTCAGGTAAAAAACCGACACCGATTGGATCAAAACCGATGTGGACCGAAACTGATAGAAGTGAAACAAAACCGAAAACCGAACCGAATATATATACGTTGTTGGTTCGGTCCGTTCCGGTCGGTTATTTCACATTCCATCTACTATATTGGCAAATTGATATCAAAGGGTGTTAGCTCAGTTGGATAGGTGACATCCCTGGGGGTGTGGGGTGAAAGCCACACTACCAGGGTTCGAATTCTACGGGTAACATTTCTGAGATATCCAGACTTTGAATCTGGTTCTCTGGGTCGGATTCGGGGCCGGTATGGGAGGATCCAGTCTATGGGATCCACTTCCCTGCCGGTCGGGTTCAGCCATAGGTTGGACCGGGTCGCAGCGGATTAGTGGGATTGCCCAATTGGAGGTCCGATACTGTTGGGGAGTGTGTGTGTTAACTTGCCGTTTAAAAAAAATATTGGGAAATTGACCCAACTAACTAAAATTCACCTCAAAATTGGTCTCTTAACCTTATTCTCCCCATTTTTACGAAAATAGCCACCAGGTCAGTTAAAAGAGATCCGTTTAAAACATACCCAACTAAAAGATAAAAAAAGAAGAAAACAGATTCGTACAAAAAAAAAGACCTAAATTCATAATATAAAGAAAAATCAAGTAGATTCATTTTTTAAGATCTTCTAGCCGAGTCTGTTTTTAAGGATCCTTTTTAATCGATTCGAGGGCTATTTTTATAAGAATTAAAAGAATATAAATATGATTAAGAAACCAATTAAGAAGTAAGATATGGTTAGCTTGCCAATTTTAGGCTTCCATCCCATATATTTAGGTGAATTTAGGAAAGAGTTGGTTCTCAAATGTCAATAGTAGTTGAAAAAAAACCCCAAAGTGCATTAATGAATAAAGTAAAAGTAATAACTACTAGCCACATATAGAAACCTTCCCAATAATTCACATCCATCTACTTCTTCCTACTATTAAACCGCATTCTTTACACCAAAACCAACCATCTTTTCTAACTCTCCACAAACCCACCATGGTAAAAGCAATCATAGTTCATCAGCATGGTGGCCCTGAGGCCTTGAAATGGGAAGATGTTGAAATCCCTGAACCAAAAGAAGGAGAGATAAGGCTGAAACATAAAGCAATTGGTGTGAATTTCTTGGACATTTATATGCGAAAGAGTCTTTACGGCACCTCTCCGCCATTGCCGTATACCCCGGGTTTGGAAGGCTCCGGAGTCGTGACGGCCGTGGGGCCCGGAGTTACGACGTGTAAAGTAGGAGATCTCGTGGCCTACGGTTCGTTGCCCGTGGGATCTTACACGGAAGAGCGGATACTTCCCGCGGATCGAGCCGTGCCGATTCCGGATGGTGTGGATCCCGTGGAAGCGGCTTCGGTTATCTTTAAGGGATTAACCGCACAAGTGTTGGTCCGTAGCAGTTTTAAGGTGAGATATATACAAAATGTTGAATTATGGTTTGTTAGTTTAAGATTCATATGTGAATATGGTTTTTAGTGGAATGATAAGTTGGGATTCATATGTGAATATGGCTTTAAATGGAAAGATAATTTGGGATTTATGTGAATATGGTTTTTAGTGGAATGGTAATTTGAGATTCATATGTGAATATGGGTTTTACTTTTGAGTGAAATGGTAAGTTGAGATTCATATGTGAATATGTCTTTAAATGGAAAGATAATTTGGGATTTGTATGTGAATATGGTTTTTAGTGGGATGGTAATTTGAGATTCATATGTGAATATGGTTTTTAGTGGATTGGGAAGTAGAGATTCATATGTGAATATGATTTTTTTTAACGGAGTGATGATGGATTATGTGTAGGGGTGTTAGCGAGTCGAGCTTTTAACGAGCTACTCGAGCTCGAGCTCGTTTTTCTCGAGCTCGAGCTTAATAATACTCGAGCTCAAGTCGATCTCGAACATAAAATCGAGCTCGTTTAACTAAACGAGCCGAGCTTTATAACACCAATGTTCGGCTCGACTCGTTCGAAAACTCGATTAAATTTTTCGAGTCGAGTCGAGTCGAGTCGAGCCGAGCCGAGCCATTCGAGCATACCTTTGTTCGAGTAACCATTTTCATATATTTATTAATAAATAGGATAAAAATATAAAAATTATCGAGCTCAAGTTGATAAACGAGATAATCGATCGCGAGTTCGAACCTATAAACGAGCTTCGAGCTCGAGCCCGATAACTCAAAAAATATTCGAGCTCGAGCTCGAGCCTTACATTGAAAAAGTTAATCGAGCTCGAGTCGAGCTCGAGCCCAGTATTAATATTTGAGCTCGGCTCGATTAACCTACTACTCGACTCGGCTCGGCTCGTTAACACCCCTAATTATGTGGACAGGTTCAACCTGGGCATACCGTTCTTGTGCATGCTGCAGCTGGTGGAGTTGGAACTCTATTGTGTCAATGGACAAGTGCCATTGGAGCTACGGTCATCGGAACTGTGTCGAGCAAAGCAAAGGCAGTGCAAGCGAAAGAAGACGGATGCCATCATGTCATTAATTACAAAGAGGAAAACTTTGTGGACCGTGTGATGGAGATAACATCTGGCAAAGGAGTCGATGCGGTCTACGAGTCCATCGGAAAAGACACCTTCTATGTAAGTAACTATAACTGTTGCAGTCCTACATCAGTTAAAGTTACAGTCTTATCCAAAAAGGCTTTTTTTGGAAGTAGTTTGAGGGTTTACTTTTAAATATATATATAACTAACGATATCTATTTGTTCTAAATTGAAAAGGGGTCATTTGCGGTCTTAAAGAAGCGTGGATATATGGTGCAATTTGGGATGGCATCAGGTGAACCGGATCCAGTTCCTTGTAATACGCTCTCTGGAAAAGCGCTCTTCTATACATTTTCTGCAATGGGGGTATACACTGAGGAACGACATGAACTGCTTGCGGCTGCTGAAGACTTGTTCACAAACGTCGCAAATGGGGTCTTGAAGATTCGTGTTAATCATAAGTACCCGTTGTCTCAAGCAGCACAAGCTCATACTGATCTCGAGGCTCGGAAAACGTCTGGTTCGGTTGTGTTGATACCGGACGGGCAATGATTGATTTCGTGGTGTTCAGTTTATGTGTTGGATGTTTTGATTCTTGGTGTGATTTGTTAGAGATGAATGTTTCTATGTTTTTGTGGTAATTGTTGTAATAATTACCGATATAGGTAAAGTGTTGTTAGATTCAGCGTATATTGTTCTTGTTGATGTTACGAATCTGTTTAGTGGTGGTCCAACCAAGTGGTATAAAAGCCAAAGAACATTAAAGCGTATTTTTATAATTTTGGAGAATAGTTACTTTTAAATTTGTGGTTCTGAAAATAGTGGGGTTTTAATGTCTGTCGGTCTTATCTGTATCGTTGAAGATATCTATAAAATTAAAAATATAATTATTAGACATTTTTATGGTATACATTTTAGTAGTAACAGTAACATAGTAGATAAAATTTCATATATATATATATATATTTTTTCCAATTATGAATTTAGGTTCATTTAGTTGTACAGTTTAAGGTTTTTTTTTTCTTCTTATTTTTAGATTAAAATTCTATGAGAATTTACCTTTTCTTTCTTAAGCAATAGCTTAAAAATATGTATTAATCAACAAATTAAATATTATTTTTAGATAAAAAAACCATTTGACACCAAATCATAAATAAAAATTTATACAAATCTCACAATCTTTTGAATTCTTTACTTTTACTTTTAAGCTCCTTCCAAATATATTATATCAACTTTATATGAGTTTCCGATGAGTAACACAATCAAGTTTAATCATATATTTTTACAAAACATAGATTTGGTTAAAGAACTCAAGAATCCAAGGCAAGGGTAATTTGGTGTTTCGAAAGTCACCTAAAGGGAGGCAACTGGCAAGGGTAGTTTGGTCTTTGAAGGTGAGGTCCTTAATGGGTTCTTATTCGAGCCCTCGGAGCCCTTTGTCATATATGTGTCATATCAGCTTTATCATAAACTCTCTATAATTCCTCTGGAGCCCTCTCTATTAGTACCGAACCCTCCAAATTAAATACCCAATACAATAAAGAAAAGGAAAAAAAAATAATGTGAGAGAGGGAGAGGAGCGGCTAGCTCAGAGTGGAGATGCCGCCTTAGCCACAGCCCGCCAGCTCGTCGAGATTTTTTGTACTAGAGACCGCCCAATCTCTTCATTCCGTTGGAGCTGAGCCTGTGGAGCCCCATGTACCGCTACAGAGTACTGATAGCCTTAAAAATTCAAGGGAAGGGTAATTTGGTCTTTTGATAGTCACCAAAAGGATGGCAAAGGTAATTTGGTCTTTTGATAGTCACCAAAAGGGAGGCCAAGGGTACTTTGGTCTTTGAAGGGAGGTACTCTGATGGGATGGCTAAAGTAGCGGAAAACTTTAGGGGCCATTTAGTAAAAATAAAAAAGGTTAGCGGCCAATATGTTATAAGATATAAATACAAGGACTAGACTTCAATTATTAAACACACATATATATCTTCTTTGTCTTTTTTTTAAGGGTGTCCGGGTCAAAGCCCGACTAATTTCGGTAATTTTGAGGGCTAAACGTGACTTAAATGTCTCTAAGCATGCGTACCGGAATGTTCAAAATCAGTTAGGACGTTATGAACCCCGAGCGATAACCAATCCGTCATCATATTGGAAGACGTATCCTTTTTTGCTCGACTAATTCTCGTGACTAAACATGACGCCATTTAAATGTCCTTAGAGCATCTCCAACAGGTTTGCTATAATAGAAAATTTGATGTTTTTTTTTCCTTAAAATGCTCCAACAGGTTTGCTAAAAGGATTGCTAAAATAGAAAAAACTTGGGTTTTCTCTAAATTTAGAGAATTCTCTAAAATCCCTAAAAGTAGAGAGAGAAATATTATTTTAATATTTTCCACCAATAGAATAATTTGATTGTTTAATTTTTTTTAAAAAGTTCATTGGAATTATAAATGTAACTATATTTTAATAATATAAGTGATGTTAGAATCTCTATAATAGAAAAGCTGTTGGAGATAGAAAAATATGATTTTATAGATTTTGACATTTCATTTGTTATTTTAAAAAAATTATAGCAAACCTGTTGGAGATGCTCTTAGATAGTCAGATATGCACGCACAAAGACTCAAACTCGATTAGAACGATGTAAACCCGGACGATAAGCAATCCGCTGCAGCATTGGAAAACAAGACGTATCTTCTTTGTCTTCATGGGGGAAAACTGGAACAAAACCCCATCGAATTATCCGTCTGCCAACTCGTAACAAGAATTTCCTTCGATTCACAATCTTCGATATAGCTTTCTTCTTGTTAATACTCAATTCCACCATTTAAAAGATCGTAAAGCTTGCTGATTTCAGCCACATAACTGGAAACAATGGTAAAAGCCATTAGGGTTTATGAGCTTGGTGGCCCTGAGGTTTGATCATCTCTTCTAATCTCCCTTAAATCTGTTTTATTTTGCTGTTTCATCTTAAACTTTTTCGTTATATAAAATTCGATTGCAATTGAATCCTTATAAATCATCTGCAATTTTAAAGCTGCTTAATTTATGTGGTATGGAAGAAAGGTTTTAAAGAAAAATGGTTTTACTTTTACAGGTAATGAAATGGGAGGATGTTGAAATTGGGGATCCTAAAGAAGGAGAGATCAGAGTGAAGAACATAGCCATCGGTGTTAACTTCATCGATATATATTTCCGTACCGGAGTTTATAAGGTGCCTGAGATCCCTTATACACCAGGTTGGTTTATCTTCTGAATTCATGAATATCTATTATTATCACTTAAGGGGTGTTTGGTTCGCATAATGAAATTTGATGGAATTGAAGAAATTTAACTTAGAGGGGCTGTTTGGTTCGCGGAATTCAAAGGAATTTGACGGAATTGGAATAGCAAATTCTTTTGAATTCTTAGTTGTGTTTGGTTTGTGGAATGAACTTGATGGAATCTTTTGAATTCCATTGAATTCCACAATTTAAGGAATTTGTCATTCCTAGGCTTAAGTGAAGGAATTGAATTCCTACCGACCGAACGCGTGGTCAAATTCCATTTCAATTCCTTCAAAGTCAAATTCCTTTGATGGATTCCAATTCCATAAAATTCCATTATGCTAACCAAACGCTCCAGGAATTCGAATGGAATTTGACCAACACGATTGGTTGTGGTAGGAATTCAATTCCATCTCTTAAGCCAAGGAATGATGAATTCAAAGATTTCCATGAACCAAACATCACTAAGGAATTTGTAATTCCGATTCCATCAAATTTATTTGAATTCCATGAACCAAACTGCCCCTTAAAAGATTGCCAATGGAAACTACATTTTCCAAATATGAAATACGAACGAGTGTCGAGGTGATACAAGATGGAAGTTTTGTAGGGGTGGAGGCGGCAGGCGTGGTGACGGCGGTGGGGTCGGGAGTAAATGGTTGGAAAATTGGAGACTCCGTTTATCATTCCGGGAGTGCGATGGGAACTTATACAGAGGAGCAAATTGTTTTGGCAGATAAAGCAATGCCTCTTCCTCCTATTGATCCTTTAGTAGTTGCTTCTGTCATGGCCAAAGGACTAACCGCTCGCTTCCTAGTCCGAACTTGGTTCAAAGTAAGTTTGCACAATTGCTTTAAATATCGTCAAATAAGGCTTATATGTTATTGGCTAGGTTAGCATACCAAGATCTCAATTGGCAGTTGCTGAATGGTTCAATGCTGGATGATTAAGAGGCTCTTATAATATAGTGCAAAATGAAGTATGGTTTTTTCGTAATAGTTGAGAATGTAATCAGGGGCGTTGAATGGTTAAGGAAGGCCCAAGATACAAAATCATTTTAGAGGGTTATAGAACCATTAAGAGGCAGAGCTATGTTTTTTGCCAAACAAGATTTACCTCTTACCGATTCAGAGGCTCTGCGTCTTAATGAAATTGTAAAACCGTTGGCACATAAAGTGAAACCTTGGGCCTACTTCTATAAGTTGTCATTTTGAGTCTCCTTAGGGTGCGTTTGGTACGCAAGACAGGATGGGACAGGATGGACGAAACATAACACTCTTATCCCATGTTTGACACAATCTATGTGGGACACGCTATAACTAAGTAGAACAAAAGTGGAACAAGCCTGTTCCATCCTAAATAAACACTAAAAATCTCATCAGGGGTAAAATGGTCATTTAATCAGTCATGTTCTATCCAGTCCTACCCTGTCATGTCTTACCAAACACTGAACAACTGTTATATTTTATTCTGTCCTGTCCTGTATTATCTTGTCCTATCTGCGTACCAAACGTACCCTGAAGGACGCTGGATTTTTCTGGCTGTTATCTTTAGGGTATCGTGCGTTTTTAGTTATTTTTCTTGAAAATGGCAAGTCTTGTATATAGGTAGAAAAAGGACATAGAGTACTCATCCATGCAGCAGCAGGTGGGGTTGGATCTTTGTTATGCCAATGGGCAAATATGCTCGGTGCCATCGTTATCGGAACCGTATCAACTAAAGAGAAGGCTTTGCAAGCAAAAGAAGATGGATGTCATCACGTTATCATTTATAAGGATGAGGATTTTGTTACTCGTGTCGATGAGATAACGTCTGGAGGTGGAGTTGATGTTGTGTTCGATTCTGTAGGAAAAGATACCTTTCAGGTAACCAAGATCCTCCCTTTATCCGGTTAACACAACCAAAATCAAAATCAAATGAAATGATTATGAAACAAACCCATTATATCCCATCCGGAGGTGGGATTGGGGGAGAGTAAGGGTCTGTTTCTTAGCAGTTTAATGGGATTCTCAACTTATTCAGTTAGCTATACACGTATACACGACTGTTTGAATGTGTGTTAATGATTTAAAAAGTGGCTTATTTTGTAAGCTTCTAGGGGGAAGCTTTATGCAGAAAGGCAAGGTTTTTTGGCACCTGCCTCTCCCAATTAGAAAACATGCTCATTTCATTTATGAAAAAACCACTAACAAACAAAAATCTTCCCAATCTATGTATACAGATTAATCCAGTGACAACTTAATGCACACATAACTTAATGAAAAACCAACAACCCCTAAGTTAAAATGTGATGACACATTTTATATTCTTGATTATATGAGGTTTGGGCTTTAAGGCAAAGGATTGTGTGAGAAGTTGAGTTAACGTGAGAAGTGGATCTGAACTCTTGATCACTTTTGATCTCAAGCCCACCCAAATGAATCGCGTTTGATATGGTGATTGATCCGGTGCATCTAATCCTATTGTGCATCCAACGGTTGATAACCACTTCTCACATCTTTCATGTTAACTCAACTTCTCACCGAAACCCAACCCTGGGCTTTAATGGGTAATTACGTCTCTTGTTTAGGGATCGTTGGCATGTTTGAAACCTCGTGGATATATGGTGAGTTATGGCCAATCTGCTGGTACACCTGATCCCGTGCCTTTATCTGCATTGGCGGCAAAATCGCTATTCTTGACTAGGCCTTCTCTGAGGACCTCTGGTATATCGAAGGAAGAGATGCGTGAAGCTAGAAATGAGGTGCTTAAGAACGTGGCTTCGGGTGCTTTGCGGGTCCGTGTAAACCATACTTACCCGTTATCTCAAGCTGCCCAAGCGCATGCTGACCTGGCGGGTCGGAAAACTTCAGGGTGTGTCGTGCTCATACCCGATGGACCAGAAAGGTGAATATGGTATTTGGGATTTTAAAGTGCTTTTACACTTGGATTCCATGGAAGAATTGATGCAAGTTTGTGTAACGAGCATGAGATTGTATTCAATCAAATGTTATATAAGATGTATCATGGCCTCTTAAGAGACTTTTGTGTGCAAAAGTAGAGATGTAAATTGAAATAAGGGAAGAACATCAACAATGTATGAAATTGCAAATGCTATGTGTTTGAGTCGTCTTATTTCAGATAACTTTTAAAAACCCAAGGACAATGTTTTGATTAAAATAAAATTTTGTTAGTTTTGAGAATGTGTATGACGAAAATGTCTTCAATAGCAGAAAAGCTCATGTACACTTTAGTTCTTGAGCTAATGCTTTATTTTTGAATTTAGGAAGCAAAGTTAAAGAAAAAAAAGGAAAATAATTGATTTATTTGTATTTTTGAAAGGGAAGAAAAAGAAGAAAATAAAAAAGTTGACCTTCTCGAGCACGAGCACAGGATAGGTAATCGAGAGATGGAACTAGCGTATCCGTTATAAGAGTGTATTTTTGGACAATTACAGCGGCCTATGGGCGATGAAAGAGCTTTATAAGAGCCGTTGTCCTTATTTGCTAACAAAATATTGTTGGATCGGGTATAAACATCCAACGTTTCTTTTCGGATTTGGGTCTTTGTTCTCAAAGTCACGAACCTGGTCATACTTCCTCTGTGAGGAAAACATGATCAAGTAAAAACACAAAAAAGAAAAAGTGTTATTTTAGTAAATAATTTTCTTTTTAAAATAATAGTGGTATTTAATTTTTGTCAAACATAATTCATTTGTAAACCAGCTTAAAAGTTACCGATAACCAAACATGTTATAGCCATTTAAAGGAATTCTTAAAATTAAAGAAACTATCCGGTTTTTTCATTATTGCTTGCTTCGATATTTTAGAGGTTCTGTTTCCATTCTAATCTAGAACATTCCGGCTTATCGGGCTTATTCAATTCAGCCATCGAGGTTTTGCATCACTCGTTTCTTGTGTGCTTCTGTTCTCTTTCGTTCAAACAGCTCTCTCCGGCAGCCACCGCCACCGCCGTCCGCCGTCCGCCGTCGTCAATTCTCAACCTTCTAGAATCTTATGGAAACTCTCGAAGCCAACCACGTCGATCGGAATCACTCATCTCTACAATCGGAGAATCCCCTACGATCTGAAACCCTAGCTTCCTCCTGCGCTTTCCAAAACTCATCACCAAACCCTAAAATCTCAGATTCAATCCACCATAATCACACAGACGATTCTATCACGAACAACGATATTAACAATCTAGAAACCCTAGCCTCCGGTCAACAAAATCAAAATTCCGCTTCTCAGATCTCGGATTCAATCAACCGAAATCACACAGAAGGTTCTGATACGAAGAACGATATTCACAATCTAGAAACCCTAGCCTCTGTTAATGCTGTTAATGCCTCCTCGAAGAATTCATTAATTCAGATCATTCACAAGCCGTTGTTGTCCGAAAACGGTCTAACGAATAGCGGCACAGATAGAGATTGTTCCGGCGGGGAGGAGGAAACGACCAGCCGGAGACGGAGGAAAAGCCGTTGGGATCCTCCGCCGAGCGAAGAAGGCGGTGGTGCCGTCAGCGATGGAAGCGGTACAACCGGTAAGAGGAAGCGGAAATCGCGGTGGGCGGACGATGAACCGAAGCCGTTGATACAAGTACAACTACCGGATTTTATGAAGGATTTCGCTGCAGGTATCGAACTAGATCCCGAAATTCAATCGCTTAATAGTAGGCTCCTTGAAATAAGTAGAAAGTTTCAATCTGGATTGCCTTTAGATGATAGACCTGAAGGCGCTAGATCGCCTTCTCCTGAACCTATTTACGATAACCTCGGAATTCGAATCAATACACGAGAATATCGAGCTAGGGAGAGATTAAACAAAGAGAGACAAGAGATTATATCACAGATTATAAAGAAAAATCCATCGTTTAAGCCACCGGCAGATTATAGGCCGCCGAAAATTCAGAAGAAGCTTTACATACCTATGAAAGAGTACCCTGGTTACAATTTCATCGGACTTATAATCGGGCCAAGGGGAAACACACAGAAGAGAATGGAAAGGGAGACCGGTGCTAAAATCGTGATTCGAGGTAAAGGATCGGTGAAAGAAGGTAGAATGCAGCAGAAACGGGATTTGAAACCCGATCCTTCGGAAAACGAGGATTTGCATGTTTTGGTGGAGGCTGAGACACAGGAAGCGGTTGATGCTGCTGCTGGGATGGTGGAGAAGCTCTTACAGCCGGTTGATGAAGTGCTCAATGAGCATAAGAGACAACAGCTTAGAGAACTTGCGGCTCTTAATGGAACCATAAGAGATGAAGAGTATTGTAGGTTATGCGGTGAGCCTGGCCACAGGCAGTTTGCGTGTCCTTCTCGTAATTCGACTTTTAAAAGTGACGTTTTGTGTAAAATATGCGGTGATGGCGGCCACCCAACTATTGATTGTCCTGTTAAAGGGTCTACTGGTAAAAAAATGGATGACGAATATCAAAACTTTTTGGCTGAATTAGGAGGGACGGTTCCTGAATCTTTAACCAAACAAGGCTCTTCGACTCTTGCTATTGGTAATGGTCCGAGCAGTTCAGGAACCAATCTTGGTTTGACAGGTGGCGGGACTACGGGAGAAGTTGGATTAGGGGCAAATGTGGTGAAACCCTCGAAGGAATATGATGAAACGAACTTGTATATTGGGTACTTGCCGCCTATGTTGGATGATGATACTTTGATTCGATTGTTTTCACCTTTCGGTGAGATCGTGATGGCTAAGGTTATCAAGGACAAAATCACGGGGCTGAGTAAAGGGTACGGTTTTGTGAAGTATTCAGATGTTCAGCAAGCTAATACTGCTATTGCTAGCATGAACGGTCATAACTTGGATGGGAGAACAATTGCTGTTAGAGTTGCTGGAAAGCCCCCTCAACCAACGGTCCCCCATTCAGCTGCTAATCCAGTTCAGCAGCCTCTGGCTGGATCCGCTATAACCGGTGCACCTCCTGGAACGTTTGTTGGTAATCCTGTTCCGTGGTGTCCACCTGGACCTCCTACGTACGCACCTTATCCACCGCCCCCTCCAGGTTCCACCATTTACTCGCAGGTCGTGAGTCAACCGCTGTCTCCTTTTGGGGTACAATATCCCGCAGCCGTGCCAGGATTATCTGGTGAGGTGCATCAAAGCTACGGTGTTGGGGTGCAGCCACAAAATGGGCAGTCTGTTGAGTCAGTTCCTGCTTATGCTTATAGTAACTCGGTTGCTGCTGTTCCACCGAGTGTTCCGCCTGCATATCCAACGTCTACATTTGCTTATGCACCGTATTATGGTGTAACTCCTGCACCTCCTCCTACAACTAATACTACCAATACGCTTCAGTCGACGATGGACCATTCACAGATCATTGCAAATGTTCCCTGGGCCTCAAATCTGACTGTTCTGCCACCTGCAAATACATCTAGTGTGGATACAGAATTTGAAAAGTTCATGGCAGAGACGAAGTGATCCTACCCTTGTCGCTTTTGGGTTGAAAGGTAAGCCTTCATACTCTAAACCTTTCTGTGCTATTATTTGTGAGTTGTTGGCAATTGATGTTTGATTAAGAGATGCCACTTTGCAGTAGTTTGCAGAAGCTCTTTTGCTCCTGCAGATACAATGCCAGTTCTACTGCACAAGTTAGTTGCCAATCATGAAAACCTTTTACAGTTTGCTTTAAATGGCGTAATCTAATTATCCCATAACCTTGTCATTCTAACAAAACTCGATTATAAGAATAGAGCCAAAAAGATATTTTATTGTTGAACATAGACAATGTTATATAAACCTTGCCTGGAGTGTGTTGAGGTTCTATGATGCTTTTAATTGCATTGAAATGATTATTGAAAACTGAAATCATTCTTTCATGCAATGGCCCCCCAAGGTCAATCTATTCGTATGATTTATCTCTAATCTCTTTTTGCATATAATCCGTATATTCCTTATTTAGTGAAAAATTCCCTGTTCAATTTGCTACACCAAGTGTATTGGCTTGAAACTGTGGCTTATGTATATATGAGGATGTCAATAGATCTGCAGGAAATCCAAGGGCCAAATGACACATGCAGATGTATTAGAATACCTTACTCACCTTTGTTTTTGCTTGCTTTTTAATATTCAATATACCAAATAATATAATGTCTGATTTTAATTTCTGTTTTGTTTGAGGCCTGAAGATGTTATTTCTGCCGTTACAAGTCTTAGGCATCTCTTTTAGATTGCTAGATTGAGCCAAACAGTTCTTTTCATCACATCCCCTTGATAAGAGCTACATGGAGCAACCAAGTTAGGGATTTCTATTCTGCCACTATAATTATATGTGTATTCAAATACTTCGTAGGGGGTGTTTGGGATTGCGTTTCCAAAATTGTTTATGCTTTTTTTCGCAAGTGCTTATCCGGCTGGTTCAAGAAGTCAGATTGGTGTTACTTATTAAAAACTCCTTATTTGCTGCCTCAACCAGTCATAAGCCCTTTTTCTTTTCTCAATCCAAACACCTAAAATTGCTTATTTGCTGGTTCAGCCAGTGATGAGTCAATAAGCCGATTTAATAAGCAATCCCAAACACCCCCTTTAGAACTTGAATCTACTATATGCGTCACTAAAGACGACGCTTAGTTTACAATTTGATTAGAAGTTCCCCTATTGTAACATTCGAAGCCAACTATACCAGATATTGTCCGCTTTTTCCACACACCTGGACTCATGGTTTTTATATTTGTCTGATAGAGGATATAAGGCAACTTTCGTTCCCATCCGCAACCAATATGGGATCTTACACTTATGTCAAGAATTTATTTTTTCAAGTAGATTTAATGGAATCACTTTTATGTAAATGTGGGATCTTACAGTTCAAGACTTTGCATTCAATGGTTGGTTGAAACTTACTATATCTTCTTGATTCATCATTGACTAGTTTCAAGTCTTTTTGTGCAGTGGGAAGTTAGTATCTGTGAAATGTTCCATTAAAGATGGAAGAATTGTGGATGGTCTTGACTTTCGTTCTGCTTTTTTTTAGCTATCACGTAATGTTTTTTTGTACGTTCTTAACCTTTTTGTTTTGCATGTTATTGTAACTTTGGCAGGGATCCATGATTGGTTGCAATGAATTGTTGTTGGAAGTTTGGGACTCACACCTTTAACTTGCTAAGTTGGTTTGTGACATGTGCAGAGAGCTGGTGTTCTTATGTGGGATTTATCGCTTCGTTACTTTATTGTAGCTTTTTCTAGAGTCTCTGAGGACGTCTATGGACTAATTACTGACATTTTGCTATTTGTTGTTACTTTTCGTGTGATAAAAACATATTTGCACTTGTATTTTTCTAAAGTTATTGCTTCTACCTACGCAGTATGGCTTTTTGCTTCCCGTATCTAAAGGTAAATGACGATTATGAAGATACGAAGGCTCGTTAATCATCCCATTTTGTGGTTATATATGTTTTTATTACTTGGAGAATAATAATACTCTTATGGTATGTTTCTAGTTCATGTGTGGCAGGTACCAACCTGGTGAAGTTGGATTGCTTGCTGATGGATTAGAATAACTTTGACATGCAAAAATAGGCAGAAAGAGAATTGTTGGTTTAGGATATTTATTACTAGTATGATATAATAATTTGATTTATAGGTTGAAGTTGTAGAATGATGAAGCTATTATTGCAAAAGACTTTCTTATCTATAAGGATAAGGGTGGTAGCGTATTGGCAAAAGGTCTGGGAAGATGTGGTGGAATATCCCATCTGTCCAGGTTTAAGTTCGGGCGTTAGCATCTTGTTGGCCATGCTTAAATTCATATGATCGTAACTTAATTTCTAAATTGCCAAGGATGTAGTCTTTGCAGAGCTTAGAATAACCTTTTCCAGAGATTTAAAATCTCTTCCAAGTTGTGTTTACAATTTGGATTTATTTATCATTATGTCTTAAGAGAATACAAGATTAGAGTTAAGACATTTCTAAAAACTATGGTAATATGGAGATAAGGTGATTTTTGCATTTTTCTTTTGTTTTAATAGTTATTTCATCTTGTATGCTAAAACAAACATAAGAAAAGAGGTCGTAAAAATCTATAAATTTAGGAAAATATCTTAACAGAGAAATTGTTGTTTTAATATTTTCTACTATTAGGTTGTATTATTATAATTGTTAAAAGAGAATAGCTTTTGGAGATGAATATGTTTTTTTAGAAATTTTAATTTTAACACTCTATTTTAAAGAAAAGAAAATAACACACATTTGAGGAGCTTCTATAAAAGCTATTTTTACAATATACTTATATATTAACACCGTGTCCTAAAAAATAGAGAAAAAAGAAAAATAAAAATAAATAATAGAAATTGTTTTTAATTTTTTCACATGTGTTCTAGAAAAGAATGAAAAAAAATAAAAATTCTCTTGTGTTCTTGAACATGAGAGAAAATAAAAAAAATGTCATTTTAATAAATACACCATTTTAATAATTTCAGTAATTTTTATATTAGTTTTAATTTTTTTTTTCTTTTTCCTTTCCGAACCTTTCATTCATATTTGAAAAGAAACTTAACAGTATTTTCTTTTTGTTTCACGATGTGGTAGCAGGGAAGGCCATGATCGTTGGATATATGCAAAACGGGTTCAACGAAGAAGCAATCGATCTCTTTAGATCGATGATCCAAATGAGGCCCTGAACCAAACAACTATACTCTAGCAGCCATGTTGAGCGTAAGTTCGAGCCTACTCACTCCTCGCCAACATCTACTCCGCTTGTGGGAATTGGGAGGATGCTGTCAAAATCCGAAGTCGATGAGGTTTCGACAAGCGAAGAAAGATCAAGGGATTAGTTGGGTTTTAGATACAGGACCGAGTTCACATGTTCGGACCTAAAACATTTAGTTATAAAAAACAAATATAACAATCTTTAAAATGTTATGTGAATTACGTGTAACTAAAATTATCAACCTTTCTTTATATAACTTGTAATTAAAATGCTGCTATGTTTTAAGCCTTTCTTGGTCTCATTGAAGTAACTTCCTTATGTAGTAAAAGTGTTCGATGAAATGTCTGAATGAGTCTATGTTTTAAGCTTAACATAATTTTCTTCTTACCATCTTGATTTGATCTTTTTAATGAATTTCTATGTATTATGAGTATTAGGGGAAGATTCAAATGTGAACCACTTTTTGGTTGTGAACGTGAGGACAGCCGAGAGCGTGACACGTGGCGGATGACTAGGCGCCACGTCATGTCCACGGCGGATGACTAGGCACGATTCATGAGAGGGCATTGAATTAAAGGGGGGACCACACTCAAAGCCACCACGTGTCGCACTCTCAGCTGTCCTCACGTTCACAACCAAAAAGTGGTTCACATTTGAACTTTCGTCGTGAGTTTATTATTACAAGTTATATAAGTTTCTTTGTAGAATTTACTTTTGCAATTTAGATAATTTCTTCATGGGGACTTCTGAACAGTATGCTTCTCTAATTCAAAGAAACCTTGCTGTTAACAAAGATCCATGTGTGGGAAAAGCGATTCATGCTCGAATAATCAAGTCGGCTCTTCATCTTGGCGTGTTCCTCATGAACACTCTCATGAATTTCTATGCCAAAACTGGGTTTCTAGATGATGCCCGCAAGCTGTTTGATGAAATGCCTGTTAGAGACCCATGTTCTTGGAACACAGTTATCTACGCCTATGCGAAAAAAGGGAAGGTTGATCATGCCCGCCGGCTGTTTGTAGAAATGCCTGAACCAGATATAGTTTCATGGAATTCGATGATGGTGGGTTATACTCAAATCGGTTGTTTCGAAAAAGCTATCAAGATGTTCATCGACATGATTTCTTCGAAAGTGATCCCGACACAGTACACATTCAACATCGTTCTTGCCTCGTGTGCTGCGATGAAGTCGTTAGATATCGGCCAGAAAGTTCACTCGTTTGTCGTTGAACTTGGACTCGGTAGCCATTCCAGGGTCGCAGACTCTCTGCTAAACATGTATGCAAAATCAGGCGATCTCTTGATGGCCAAAACCGTGTTTGGTAGGATGAAATTGAAGAGCACCGTAAGCTGGAACACTTTGTTAGCAATGCATATGCAAAACGGGTTCAACGAGGAAGCAATCGATCTCTTTAGATCGATGATCAAAGGAGGCCCAGAACCAGACATCTATACTCTATCAGCAATGTTGAGTGTAAGTTCGAGAGTAGCTTCTCTCGACCACGGTAAACAAATTCACGCAAGAGCCATAAAGTCCGAAGCGCTACATTCTGTTACTCTAAGTAATGCGTTGATTGACATGTATGCTAAGTGTGGAAACATTAGTAACGCGCAGCGTGTCTTTGAGCCGATAAGTTGTTTAAAAGACACCATCTTGTGGACTACGATGGTCGTTTCTTTAGCTCGACATGGCCACGGAGAAGAATCATTGGAATTGTTTGAAAAAATGTTGAGTCTTGACATAAACCCCAATCATATAACTTATGTTGGAGTGATTTCGGCGTGTACCCATATGGGATTGGTCGAAGAAGGTCGTGGGTACTTCAAATCGATGCAAGAAAAACACGGGATTGAACCCAATACGGTCCACTACGCGTGCATGATTGACCTTTTGGGACGTGCAGGAAAGCTTCAAGAAGCGTGGGATGTGATACAGAACATGCCGATCGAACCCAACGTTATGGCATGGAAATCACTTTTAGCTTCTAGTTTCATTCACAAAAACATGGAGCTTGCGAAAGTTGCAGCCGAGAAGGCGTTGCTAATCGAACCTGATGACAGTGGCACCTACATGGCCCTTGCCAACGTCTACTCCGCTTGCGGGAATTGGGAGTACGCTGCCGAGATTCGACGGTCGATGAGGTTTCGACAAGTGAAGAAAGATCAAGGGTTTAGTTGGGTTCAGATTCGGGATCGGGTTCACGTTTTTGGAGCGGAAGACGATGTTCATCCTGAGAGAGAAGAAATCTATCGGACAATGGCGGAGATTTGGAAGGAGATCAAGAAACTCGGGTTTGTGCCGAAAACGGAAGTGGTGTTGCATGATGTTGATGAAGAGATGAAAGAGCAGGTTCTTATGCATCATAGCGAAAAGCTCGCGATTGCTTATGCGCTAATGAAGACTCCGAAGAACGGTACTTTGCGTATCATGAAGAACCTGAGGATGTGTAAAGATTGCCATTCGGCCATCAAGTTCATTTCGAAACTTGTTGGTAGGGAAATCGTTGTTAGGGATTGGACTCGGTTTCATCATTTCAAAGATGGTGTGTGCTCGTGTCGGGATTACTGGTAGAGCCATGGCTTGAGACGTTGGGACCGATATATGCTCATTCAGGTTTTGGTAAAATCCGATGGGAGAGACACGCTTATGAACATATCAAATTATATGGTTTGGTATCGGTAAGTAGGAAGGAGAGTTACGGTGAGAAACATAAGTGTAAGAAGTGGCCTGACCCCTTGGATTAAGCCTAACTGAATAACAAAAGAATTAAGATGTATCGAGATGTACTAGAGTAATTCATGGATGAGATTGAGATTAAAAGTGACTCTTCTTCTCATCCTGTGTATATAATTATAATTCATATATTCATTTAAAAACAATCTACCTTTTTTGACACAAAGTTTTCTACTTTTATTATCTTAGGTGCCGTTTAACAAAATCACCAAGTACATCAGAGATTTATCTTTATATACCTTAATCTTTATATACCTTATCGTGTTACATTAGTGGTAAGTATTTTAAGCTAGATAAGCTCTTATTGGGTAAGATTTGTTTTCCAGATTTACCTGGTAAGACTCTCGGTTTAGGGATGGCAATGAGATGAGTATCGGTAATCCTAGTCCCATACCCTGTTATAAACCATGTTCCATACCTGGTCCGTCGGGTATCCGATTACCAAATAACCATCGGGATTGCAAGTATTCTTACGGGTATCGGGTATTCCATTTATATTCTGGTCGATTAAAATTACTAAAAAGAATTTTGTTTCATAAAACTATACAACGAGTTGAATTCTTTTTAAATTTTCATTTTCTAGCAATATGAACATTTAGCTACATGTAATGTATATTAATATATATTTTCTATACTAATAAAATCAATTTGTCATTTCTATCATTCTATATTTTCTTGAATTTTTTTTAATATATTTTCTATGCTAATAAAAATCAATCCATCAGTTCTATTTTATCTTATATATTAATAAAATTATAATATATATCATATTAGGGGTGGGTTCAAATGTGAACCACTTTTTGGTTGTGAACGTGAGAACAGCCGAGAGCACGACACGTGAGGGGTGACTAGGCGCCACGTCAGATCCACGGCGGATGACTAGGCGCGATTCATGGGAGGGCATTGAATTAAAGGGGGGGGACCACACTCAAAGCCGCCACGTGTCGCGCTCTCGGTTGTCCTCACGTTCACAACCAAAAAGTGGTTCACATTTGAACTTTCCTCTATCATATTAGGCCATCCGCTGTGGATGAGCCCGATGGCTTCGGGTAGTCCACAAGCCGACGTTTGTGTGGGAACACCGCCGTGGATGGCAGAGGGTAGGCCACAATCGGTTTGTCCAAGCCGTCCATTTCACCCCCCAACCCAACCCACCCCACCCCCTCTCTCTCTCTCTTCTTTCTCTCTGTCTCTCTCTTCTTACTCTCTCTTATTTATTTATTTATTTTATTTTACTTTTAATTAAATGATAGTGGGTTGATAGTGGATGAATTAGGTAGTTTCGGGTAAAATTGTGAAGAGCTGATGTGGCGCTGATGTGACAGTTGAAACCATTGGGTAGTAGTGGGTCGACAACGAATGACCTTAATAGTAAAAACAAACTTATTAAATATATATATGATTCGGAATCGGATAAATTAGAACCATAACCATTCCAAACTCGCAAATTCCTTTTGAAAAAATTTCATACCCGGTCCCATAACTATTTACTCGACCCAATACCCGTCCCAAAAGTTTCAGGTATGATTCATTTCATCAATATATTATGATCTATAAATCAAACTAATTTCATCAATATATGATAATATTATTGATAAACAAATTATGAATTGAAATGAATTTTATAGATACAGCATAACAGAAGAACCAGAAAGCAATTATAATGGCACCTTCTAAACACCAAAATCTGATGTATTTATCTGATCACTATGCTTCTCTACTTCAAAGAACCCTTCTTGTTAACAAGGATCCATATGTGGGAAAAGGGATTCATGCTCGAATAATCAAGTCGGGTCTTCATCTTGGCGTCTTCCTCATGAACAATCTCATGAATTTATATGCTAAAACCGGGTTTCTTGATGATGCCAGCAAGCTGTTCGACGAAATGCCTCTTAGAAACCCATCTTCATGGAACACAATCATCTCCGCCTACGCAAAACAAGGAAAGATTGATCATGCACGCCAGGTGTTTGTAGAAATGCCTGAACCGGATTCCGTCTCATGGACCGCGATGATGGTGGGTTATAATCAAATGGGTCGTTTCGAAAACGCTATCAAGATGTTCGTCGACATGATTTCTTCGAAAGTGATCCCGACACAGTACACATTCACCATCGTTCTTGCCTCGTGTGCTGCGATGAAGTCGTTAGAAATCGGGAAGAAACTTCACTCGTTCGTGGTTAAAGTCGGGCTAGGTAGCTACACCAGCGTCGCGAATTCGCTACTAAACATGTACGCGAAATCCGGTGATCTGGTAATGGCGGAAACCGTGTTTGGTAGGATGAAATTGAAGAGCACTTCGAGCTGGAACACGCTGATCGCAATCCATATGCAACGTAAACGGTTCGATCTTGCACTCGCTCAGTTCGAGCAAATGAACGATCGAGATATCGTGACGTGGAATTCGATGATTTCGGGTTACAATCAGCACGGTTTCGACATCGAAGCTCGTAATATGTTTGCTAACATGTTAAAGAATCAATCACTAAAGCCCGATAGATACACCTTAGCGAGCGTTTTATCCGCCTGTGCTAATCTCGACGACTTAAACTCGGGAAAACAAATTCACGGTCATGTAATCAGAACCGAATTCGACTTATCCGGGGCTGTCGGAAACGCGTTGATTTCGATGTACTCTAAGCTCGGCAACGTGAAAATTGCTCAAAAGATCGTAAAACAGAATCGGGTTTCGAATCGAAACATAATCGCGTTTACATCTCTTTTAGATGGGTACCTTAAACAAGGGGATATGAAATCCGCTCGAGAAATATTCGATTCTTTAAACGATTGCGATGTGGTAGCATGGACGGCCATGATCGTCGGCTATATGCAAAACGGGTTCAACGATAAAGCAATCGATCTCTTTAGGTTGATGATCGAACGAGGCCCGGAACCAAACAGCTATACTTTAGCCGCTATTTTGAGCGTGAGCTCGAGCCTCGCTTCTCTCGACTACGGTAAACAAATTCACGCAAAAGCCGTGAAATCCGAAGTTTCACAATCTGTTTCCGTAAGTAACGCGTTGATTAACATGTATGCCAAGTCCGGAAACATCACTAACGCTCGGTGTGTTTTCGAGTCGATAAGTTGGTTAAAAGACACTGTCTCGTGGACTTCGATGGTGATTTCGTTAGCTCAACACGGCCACGGAGAAGAATCGTTGGAATTGTTCGAGAAAATGTTGGATCTTGGTATAAACCCGGATCATATAACTTACGTCGGAGTGATTTCGGCCTGCACCCATATGGGTTTGGTCGAAAAGGGTCGATGGTACTTCGAATTGATGCAAGAAAAACACGGGATCGAACCCACCGCTAGCCACTACGCGTGCATGATAGACCTTTTGGGACGTGCAGGAAAGCTTCAAGATGCATGGGATGTGATACAGAGCATGCCGTTCGAACCGGACGTTATAGCGTGGGGTTCGCTCCTAGCTTCTAGTTCCGTTCACAAAAACATGGAGCTTGCGGAAGTTGCGGCCGAGCGACTGCTTCTAATCGAACCCGATAACAGCGGTGCCTACTCGGCACTCGCCAACGTCTACTCGGCTTGCGGGAATTGGGAGGACGCTGCCGAGATTCGAAAATCGATGAGGTTTAGAAAAGTGAAGAAAGATCAGGGGTTTAGTTGGGTTCAGATACGGGATCGGGTTCACGTGTTCGGAGCGGAAGATGTTGTTCATCCCGAGCGGGAAGAGATCTATCGGACGATGGCGGAGATTTGGAAGGAGATCAAGAAACTCGGGTTCATTCCAAAGACGGAAGTGGTGTTGCACGATCTCGATGACGAGGTGAAAGAGCAGATCCTTATGCATCATAGCGAAAAGCTCGCGATTGCGTATGCTTTAATGAAGGCTCCAAAGAACGGTACTTTGCGGATCATGAAGAACCTGAGGGTGTGTAAAGATTGCCATTCGGCAATCAAGTTTATCTCTAAACTTGTTGGTAGGGAAATTGTTGTTAGGGATGCGACTCGGTTTCATCATTTCAAAGATGGTGTGTGCTCGTGTCGGGATTACTGGTAGAGCCATGGCTTATTCGGGATTTCGGGCTTTGGTTAATGTTATGTTGGTAAAAAGAGGGTTTATATGCGGAAAGGGACGATATTGGGTCTGATTGGGTAAAAAATGGCTGGATCGGAATGAAAACTACGGAAATAGTCACTTTACTCATTTGGGTAGAAGACTGTGTATGTGTACATCTTACCCGCTAGACTCTACTTTCGGATATGATGGTTAGGGTCCCTCAATGGTGCAAAGTGACTCCCATAGAGAAGTTGTTGGAATCAAAACTAACTTTTTTTTAACGCTTTGAATTTTGATTCTCCATTTTTCGAGAATGTGTTAGAGATGCTCTCAATTGGTATTCATGTATTCATAGAATGTATTGTTGCATTGATATGCAAGCATTCGGACTTTGTTTTTTTAATCGATTTATGATATTTTTTAAGAGGTGTTGAAGTCTGTAATTTTGTTTTAATTGTTATTGATAAGAGAAAGATCGACAAAAGTTGTTTGCTTTAAAATGGATAGATGATATCATTGTGATATGTAAACCCTCCATTTTGTGATCGTCTATATTTAACCTTCGTGATATATTGTAGTTTTACTAGTATATATGTAAAATGGTTATCAATAAATCTTTTGAAACTATTTCACTTGTTTTTTACCAACAAGTTTTAAACATTATCTATGTATTTTAACATATTTTCAACAATTTTAGTCGTTTATTCATGGATTATTATAGCATAAACTTATATACTATGACAAATATATAGTTGTTGATTTACTGATTTAGATTTTTATTTTTAATTAAATCGTGTGTAGAAAAGTTTTAGCATGGTAAGACCGAGCGTACCACACAATCGGTTTCATAGTGGTTTCATGATGGGCTCGGCGGGCTCGACCGAGTGTACCACACAATCCATTGGTTTCACACTTGATTTCATTGACGGGTTCCCCAACTCCTCTAGTTTCACAACCCAATCTCTTTTTCTCTCTCCTTAATTATATATAAAAATGTAGAGGGTATGAAAGGATGTGTTATAGGATAACAAAACCATATACTTGTATGGTACCCATGGCCTAATTAAATAATAAATAATAACTTAATTTAGCATAATAAAATCAAAAATTTTATTAAAGTTTTTTGAACCTGATGATAATGTCTAATTGTCTATATTCATTGCAAAATGATAACAAGAATATAAAGATATTTTAGGGAATAAGAGGCTAATAAGACATAATGGTGTTACCTCTTGTCCAATAAGAGGACGGTAAGAGGTTATAACCTCTTATTGTAAAATGACAAAGAATCTAAAAAATCTAACCTCTTATTTGATAAGACATGAACAGTAAATAAATAAGTGGTCAAGAAAAACAAACGACACTAGGGATTATCAGTGGCTAAAGTTGAATTTTTGTGTTAATGGCTCAACCATGTTTGATTCTTTTTGGAGCCAAATTAGAGATGTTCTTAGGTAAAAACAAGTTCGTAATTAGTCGGTGCACATAAACTAACTTGAAAAACTACAGATACCATAAAAAGAAAAGAGAAATATAAGAAAATTACCAAGGAGTACTTGTCCTTAAAAGATGATACTATTTTGTTCTATTAAATAGTTTATATTTCTAAATCTGGTTAAAAGAGTGAGCGTAGCGTAGTGGAAATAACTCATTTGCGTTCCTAGGGTTCCCGAGTTCGAATCCTGTAGTTGTCGTTTTTTCCTTTTTTTGATCTCCATTTCAAACCCTAACCGCAGATCCTCCGTCGCCGGCCTGTTTTTCAGCCAGATCTCCGGCCAACTTCTCGTCTCCGGCCGTGTAACTACTACTAGCATCCATGGACATAGATCCACCACCACCGCCGCCATCATCATCAACTCCTAAAAAGGTCTAATAACATCACTACTTTTATTTCTTCTTAAATCTTCTATAATTCTATGTTTTCATACAGATCTGAATCAAAAATCTCATCTGAATCTAACAATTTTACAGCCGAAATTCACCCCTAAAGCACCGCCTAGAAGGAAAACCGCTCGTCTCCTGCCTAAAAGGTGTGTTTTCTGGTTCAATTTTTTGGATTATTTATGCAGTTTTTGGTTTATGTGATCATTTTAGTTTTGAAAAGTAAATTTGTGGATTTGTGCAGTGATAGTAGTGATGATGATGCTGAAACTGCTCGGGAATTCGCTCGCAAATTTAATGTAATCTCTCTCTCTCTTTTTTGATTTTCAGTTGAATCCGATCTTTCGGATGCAACGAAAATGATAGTAATATTTTTGCGGAATCGATCGGTTGAATCTTATGTCTTATTTCGCCCATGATGATGTAGATGTAGACCTAAATGAATTGTGGAGAGTTTTTATAAGAACTAAATATAAATATTCTTTTTAGGTTTTTAAATAAGAACTTTGGTTCTGACCTTGATGTTGGTGTGAATTGACGTATTTGCTATTTTTTTATTTTATTTTTATGATTTTATAATGATGTTGGAAAAATCGTTTAGATCCTTGAAAAGGAAGTTTCTCTAATTTGATGAGTTGAAAATGAAGTGGCAAGAAAAAAGTATAAAATGAGGTTCCTATAAAAACTTAATTGAAGATGTTCTAAAGAAACCAAACGAATTACTTTTAAAATGTTAACATTTTTTTCATTCATCATATTTGACGATTGATATTTTGTATGCAAGTAGGACGGTTGATTTGCGAAAATAATATATTTTAGAGAGAGAAAAACGTAAGAACAAATAATTTAGACAAACATGTGTCAATTTCGGCTAAATTTTGCAAATAAGATATAATAGTACATGCATTTGTTAGATTTATTGTTAGTTTTTTCGTGATTACTTAGTAATGGCATGTTTAAATATCAATATCACTAGTTAACAATAAAAACAAATGGACCTTTGTTTTTTCCTCGATGACTCTTTTTGGACAGTAAACGGAGTTCTACATATTTTCATGATATCCGAGTTAAAGTTTATCATTCTAGACCGTCAACACTCTATGGCAATTTATCTACATCTAGCTTGTGTTGAATTCGTATGTTAGAAGTCTTCTTAATATATGTTAGAATCTCCCTCATCTTCTCATGGCTCTATCGGTGTTTCAACTTTCACATGTGAAATGTTCTTTATTGGTCACAATTTTCTTCAATAGTTCATCGGTCATAATTTTTGTGTCATGCAGCTACGCCGCAGCGGCACAAGAGGGCCTAAAGTCGAAAAGAAACGTAATTCTCACAAAACCCCTTTTACATTGCAATCAAGCATGACTCTGTTACGAAAACCTCTTTTTTCTTAGTCTGGATTTGCTATGTTTCAAAAATGCAGCTTCAGGTGATGCTACAATGTCGCTTAGAGATGGACCATCGTCAACTCAGTTGAGGACTCGCAGCCAGATAAAAGAAAGGAACAACAAAAACACCCCGGATTTGCGAGAGTCTACTCAGAAAAGCATCATATGTTCATCTTCAACCGCTACAAAAGATGGTGGTGATCTTGACGAAAACCCATCATCATCATCTAAGGATGTGTCTGAATCCAAATGCAAGACTGAAAAAGTGTACAAAGAACCATGGGTGAGATACGCTTCTTATAGTTTCCATAAGAAACAAGTGAGAACACCAAAAATAAGCATGGTGTTAGCATTTAGGCATTGTTTGGTAAACCAAAAGTAGCTTATAAGCTAGCTTATTTTTTCCGTACATGTTTGGATGGAGAAAAAGTAGCTTATAAGCTAGCTTTTTGATAAGCTACTTGGAGGTAGCTTTTTGGAGCTTTTTCCAATTATACCCTTCTTAATATTAATTATTATACCCCAATATACCCATTTTAGTCATTTTACATACTCATAAGCTAGTTCTTGCCCAACATAATTTGTCCATAAGCTAGCTTATCAACTAGTTTACCAAACATAGCCTTATTTGATGCTAAAAAGAAACAAGTGAGAACACCAAATATGCGATTCTTTCGGTATGGTGAAGATTCGTGGATGCATTTTGATGGAAAATTTGCTTGTTTCTTGGTCTTAATCACAGGATTACGGTAAAAACTACCCGATCAGTCTTCCATGGAGACGCCCCGGCTCTGGAAATCCAGGTACGGAAACTTTAAATAGTTAAAAAACTCGTGATTAGCTACATTTGTTCTCGTTCTTGGAGATTTAACTCAGATTTTGTGCACAATCCATTTTTCGTTTCTTGTAGAGCTTCTTAATGCACTAGAGTTTGGGCAGGAAAAGGAGTATGATGAGAATAACATCAACTCTGCTTTAGAACTTGGGTTATTGGTGGGTTATTTGGTTTAACAAAAATTCAAACTTGGTTTTTCTTTACTTCCCACATTACCAATCCAATTTATTGCTTTGAAATGCGAGCAGGAAAACAGTGAGGAAAAAAAGATGATCCTTTTCCAGTTTCCACCGAAACTTCCCTTAAATAAGCAAGCACATCGAGTTCCGGTTAGCTTAAAGGGAAAAGAGAAAGTTGAAAGCTCTATTCCATTGAAAGAAGATGCTTTCAACAAATACTGTGATTTCAAAGAGTTGCCAGATGGGTTCATGGGTAAAATGCTGGTTTACAAAAGTGGAGCTATCAAGTTCAAGCTTGGAGATACGATCTTCGATGTAAGTTTCTTGGACCCAACCTTCATCTTCTTTTTTTGGAAGGGTGTAATCTGGGCTATGTCTGACTAATGCTGGCAAATTATAGCTGTAAGACATCAACCCTGATAAACTCAGTGGCCACAATTGTTGTGGACGGAATTGAATCCTGGGCAGATAGGATATTCCACCACATCCCCTTGAATTGATGAGTTGTTTTTGTACTAAGCCTATGTTTGGCAAACTAGCTGATAAGCTAGCTTATCAACAAATTATGTTTTGCAAAAGCTAGCTTATGGGTATGTAAAATGACCAAAAAAAGGGTATATATTATAAGCTAGTTTGTGTTTACCAAACAATGCCTAATTGTTAACTTTCGTAGGTTTCTTCTGGTACGGCTCGTGAATGTGCTCAAGATGTTGCAATCATGAACACGAAAAGCAAGGACTGTTGTGTGGTGGGGATGGTCGAAAAACAAGCCCTCGTAACTCCGGAATTGACTTCTGTGTTGACCAACATCAACCTGCAGTAAATGGTAAAAAGATTCATGGAGAGCCAGCTGACAAAAAGGCATTAGGTAAATTTGTAAACTGTGGCTATATGTCTATATTGCTAACAACTAGAATATGTCTATGCTACTTAGGAAAAACTCATTCTTCTTGCACATTGATCCGGTAGAGTAAAAAAAAGTTACTTCCATAGTTTTTGCAGTAAGATCACATCATTCGCCTAAATCCCTTGTCCGCAAATAGACTATGATCAAGACCACCATAACCGAAAGACAAAAAGAAGTTTCTAGGGGTAGTTTACCAAAAGCTTATCCGGGTAAGCTATTATGGCAAGAAACAAAAATGTTACCTTGTAAAAGCAAAGACAATGATCAAAGTCTTACCTAGTTAATGTTTGCCAGGTAAATTTTTGCATGCGATGCTGTTTTAATGGACTAAAATCTTGCCATTAAAGATAAATGATAGTGTTGAATTATACCGGTAAGTGCTTACGGGGTAAGTGTTTGGCTAAACACCCCCTTAATTATCCTCCTCCACCACACCGCCACCCGTTGGTCTGCCGGTTCCCGACCAGATCCTGGTGTGGTAATTATCGGTTTGTAGTTTTGAAGGCATTTTATTTGATTCTATGGGGGGTAGAGTTTGTGGATAAGAGGATTGTGTTTTATTTGCCATGGAAGTTGAAACATCAGTTTTTTGAGAAGAATTTTCCTACCCAGTCCTTGAAGTATGCTACATGGCCTATATGAGCCTTTGATAATTTCAAAATTTCTCAAAAAAGAAAATCTCGATTTTTAAAAGAAACAATTTCAATCCCTCACCGTTTCTCCGTTTTATAAATCACACTGTTTATCCGTATGGTTTGCTCGGAATTTTGATATGATTCGAAATCTCGTATTATATGATACAAATTATAATGAAGCATTGGAGTGACTCGATTACCCATTTACATATTTTAAGTTATAAAGGTTGTAATTTTTTTTTTTGGCCGACCCCGGTTTGGAACTGGTTACCGCTGGAACTAGTTAAGGCCTAACCCGGCCGATGGCCATCTCTAGTCGGCCCTATGTTTTAGAGTTATGGACTTATGGTTTATCGATAAGCAATCCATGGGGGTACTTTTAGGTTATCTAATAAAATAGAAAACAAATCTTATTTTTTTGTGTTAAAACACTTGTAGTATATTAGAAATTTAAGGGGCAATTTAGTTTAAAGAATTTAAAAGAATTTGATGGAATCAAATAACACAAGTTGATCAATATTCTCGCAATAATTTCCCTCCTATATATATTTTCAAAATATCAAAAATTACATTTTTTTTCCCTCTTTTAATAAACGATAAGCAATTCGATGTTGATTCAACCCTTTCATGTTATTTTCACGGGGTTAAATTATAAATGTTTAAGTTAACAATATTGAGAAATCTTTTTTTCTTTCTAAGTGTAGTATAATATTTTGAATTCCATAATTTAAGGAATTCATCATTCCCTGCTTAATGTGAATAAATTGAATTCCTACCAATCAAACGAGTGGTCAAATTGACAAATTCCATCAATTTTCATTCCAGTTCCTTCAAAATCAGATTATTTCGTTGGATTTTAATTCCACCAAATTTTATTTTGCGAAGCAAATGTACTCTACAATGAATATTAAAACAGACAAGATATTCCACTACGTTCTCCCTACGATCTCAACCACTATATCATAACCATGCTAATTTGTAAACATTTGGTATGAATAGTACCATAGTTTGATTTCTAGATATGTAATGGAGTGATATCAAGACCTTGGCAAAGATCTTCACAGCATTCTCCACCCATTCTATAATGGGAATGGACCACTAATCATCCCCCACATTGCCATTGTACTTTATCCATCTCCAATAGTACCCTAAAGACAAATTTCATTTAAAATAAATTTAAGATTAGATTGTTTTCTACAAACTTTCATCTTTTGAAAGTAGTTAAGACCACCTTCATCCATAGCAGATTCAAATGATGTCTTTTTTTTATGGGCAGAATAGAGGTGTAGATATAATCTATACGAGTAAAATTCCGAGTTCGAGCTTGGACATCACTTATATATCAATGGTATACATGTGCTAATTTACCGCTCCTATTATGACTTTGGGACAAATGTTATGGGAATGCTTTCGGAAAGTGGCATCTACCTTTTTCAATGGCACTAATTTGACTAATTCATAAACTCATCGCCAATTATGTAATTTTATTATTCATGGTAGCCCAAAAAAATACAATAATGACATCGGTTGAGATGGTAATGCTTTTCACCATGATTACACATAGAGGTTGGTTTAAATAAGAAGACTAAATATCGTGAGAATCTATAAAAAAATAGGTTAAAGAGAATATTTATATGTAAGTAATTGAAAGTTTCTGAGAGTTCTACTTAACAATGCATATGCGAACTAGCATTATAAATCATGTGCGAACTAGGTTATGTAACTGCTTATGTTCTTGAACATGGAACCTTTTTTTGCATTTTAACCTTCCACACTATAAATAAATTGTGTGGTGTATGAGGTGAAATATCAAGTTACAAAACACAAAAAACACAAACAATTCTTGCTATAATTTGTGATCTCGACTCGTATAATTTTCAACCCATCGTTGATGTAATTCATTTGAAAGCATAATAAAACGTGTTTTTAATGTGTACAAATAACCTCAAATGGTTTGTTGTTTGGTGGTTGTATTTTGCCACCTTGGATGTTAGCTTTGGTTTGTAGGCTGGTTTTGGCCGTTGGTTGTTTGTTTCTTTTTGTTTCTCAATAATATTACCGATTAATTTCCTTAAAAAAATAACCTCAACTGGTTATTACCTTAGGGTGCGTTTGGTACGCAGACGGGACAGGACAGGACAGAACAGGACAGGACAGGACAGAACAGGACAGGACAGGACAGAACAGGACAGGACAGGTGTCCAGCGTTTGGTAAGCTAGAACAACATAGGACAGGACAGGCCAGAACATGTTAAAATGACCAGTTTACCCCTGATGAGCTGTGTACTGTTTTATTAATAAATAATCAACTTAATGCATAATAACAAAGAATTTAAAACCTTATAATATTGTTTTATTGATAAAGTCTATAAGTTGTCGCCGGAAGTAGCAGTCGTAGGTCGCCGGACATTGCCGGAGAGGGAGGTGGAGGCCGCCGGACGTCGCCGGAGGTAGCAGCTGTAGGTCGCCAGATATCGCCGGAGAAGGAGGTGGAGGCCGCCGGACGTCGGACGTCGCCGGAGGTAGCAGCCGCAGGTCGCCGGACATCGCCGGAGAGGGAGGCGGAGGCCGCCAAACGTCGGACGTCGCCGGAGGTAGCAGCGGCAGGTCGCCAGACATCGTCGGAGAGGGAGGCGGAGGTCGCCGGACATCGGACGTCGCCGGAGGTAGCAGCCGCAGGTCGCCGGACATCGCCGTAGAGGGAGGCGAAGGTCGCCGGAGGTAACAGCCGCAGGTCGCCGGACATCGCCGGAGGTAGCAGCGGCAGGTCGCCAGACATCATCGGAGAGGGAGGCGGAGGTCGCCGGACATCGGACGTCGCCGGAGGTAGCAGCCGCAGGTCGCCGGACATCGCCGTAGAGGGAGGCGGAGGTCGCCGGAGGTAACAGCCGCAGGTCGCCGGACATCGCCGTAGAGGGAGGCGGAGGTCGCCGGAGGTAACAGCCGCAGGTCGCCGAACATCGCCGGAGAGGGAGGTAGATCCGAGGTCGTGAAATCGAAGAGGAGATGGAGTTTGGGAGAAAGCGGTTGAAGAAAAAAAAGGGATATTTAATTAGGTTTCTTATTTTAGGGGTATTTTGGTCATTAAGTTCCTTGTTCCACTTAGTTCCATGGGTAAGGGGGTGGACACACTTGTCCCATGTCTTGTGCTACTGTGTTCTACTTAGTCCAAGGTTGGGGCGCGCCAAACGCAGGACAGGACTGTCCTGTCCTGTCCTGTCCCACCCTGTCCAGTGCACCAAACGCACCCTTAATATCCTCTAACCATAAAATGGACATGTTTTAACCGGTTAATCAGAACACCATTTTAACCGACCCAATGTGTAGCCAGTTATAACTGACCCGAACCGGTTATAACATTTGAATGGATCGATGATAGCTAAGTGGGGCCAGGAAACATTGGGTTGATGATTTGTAGGAGTGGGCCAGGGCCCATTGGGTATTGAATTGAAAGCAACACATGCACTTGCTAATTATATGCAATCGAGATCTTCCCCCTTTAATTTATTTTCATCATTATAATGTAGACTTTCTTTTTTTCAATTTTGTAACCAAAAAACAAAAGTTACCAGAAAAAGCACCAAAAATATTTCCACGACAATATTATGACACTTTGCTTCACAAAAATTTCAAAATGTCATCAACAACATATTATTCTTAAGAATATAATATGTTTCAAGAGATTGGAAATTAATTGAGATCATAATTAATGTCATTAATAACATGCAGTTTAATCTTTATAAAATAGTTGCATCTATTATTTTCCATAAAAGAGCTTGTCATATTATATGTTTCTGGTCAAAAAACATACAGATTAATATGCATATTTTTTTTGCTTATAATTATGAAGTTTTAAAAAATATATAATAAAAAAAATTTAAAATTAGTTATTGTATTCATTCCGACTCCATTTCTAACAGAACAATGAACTTGGCTAACTATAGCTTATGCTCTACTTAAATATTCACAAATCATCTTCAATATTTTTTTATTAAACTGGAGAAAATAATGATTTTAAAGATTTAAGCTATTTTTTTGGGTAAATTTCGATTTTAAAGATTTAAGCTATTTCTTTCCAGCAAATTTCCTCGTATTTGCTTGTGAAACTCTTCGAATTAAAAGAATCCACAAAATTGATCATTGTAAGAAATAAATATTTTTATCATATTCACACTGATAAAAAAATCTTGATTAAATGTTTAAAAAAAGAAAATTATATTATATTAAATGTAAAAGTTATCTTAATAACTAGGATACCCTCATGCCCTCCAATTAACTCCTCTTGGATTCGAACCTGGATAGACTAGGATACCATCAACAGCCCCTCCTAGGATGTTACTGCCCTTAGGAAGCCTAACTGTGCTAGACATGATTTGTAATATAAACAATGTTGTAGTATTAAAAATAAAGAAACTATCATGATCAATGTATTTCTTTTTCTTAGGATTTGAGTTTTAGTTTTTTATTTTAAAGAATATGTTACAAATACCCATAAAAATATATCTTGTAGAATAATTATCTTTATATGCATTTTTTTTTTGTTAATATATTATCATTTTATTAGTTTATGGATAGTTTAAAACTGGAGTGGGGTTTTTAACCCATGGCATCAAAGCAACTTTCTTTTTAGATGCCATCATGAAATATGACATGTGAATTTGGTCCCACTATCAAATTCAATTACATTACTTTTTCTAAATTCTCTCCACATACAGTCACTTTCAAATATTTTCTTTACTTATCCATAGTGATGGCCAAAAACCGGGTTCGGGCCGGGCCGGGCCGGGCCGTTGACCAACCCGGTTTGCTACAGTAAAAGTCAAACCCGGGTTTGGTCAAACCCGGGTTGAGTCGGGCCCGGGTTCCGGCCGGGCTCAGATCGGTTTCCGGCCCGGGTTCCGGCCGGATTCGGACCGGTTTCCGGCCCGGGTTTCGGGTTCAACCCGGGTTTGCCGGGTTCTGCCCGGGTTCCGGACCGGTTTCCGGTCCGCGGGCTGAGACCCGGGTTTGACCGGGGTTCGGGCCGGGTCGGGTTGGTCAACGGGCCGGGTTCGGGCTAGCCCATCGGTTCGGTTCGGTTCGGTTTCGTTTGGCCATCACTACTTATCCATAACAAAGATCCATCAAATCTGGACATTTTAATTCCAATTTTATAATTCTTATTATGGTTTTTTTAAAAGTAATTTAGATTAAAACGTGAATAAGGTTTATATTGCACTAATCCATCAAGTTATAAAAATAAAAATATTTGTAATGTGATTTAAATAGTCCAAACCAAAGAATTGAGTAGATTTTCAAATTGAGCGATCTGGTTAAAAATGACTAGGTTGGTTAAATCAAACTATTAAAAGGAGAACTGGGTCCGGTCTATTAGATTATTTGGGCTTATGGGAGTCGAGTGAAGAAACCATGCATAAAAAACATAAACAAAAGTAGCCATAGAGGTGAATGAGAGAAGATGAGTCGACGATATACGAGTTAGAGTTAAGAGTTAGGGATTGTTTGATAAATGCTTATTGAATAATTGCTTACTTGAAATAGCCACCATACTCACTTTATTGGGTAACATTCTCAAATCTCATCCATCGAAATAGATTGTTAGTAAGCATCCTTGTAAGCTAAACAAATAAGAGTTCTCCCTCAGTTATCAGGTACAATTTGCGGTCCTTATCATTCTCACCAAGTAAAATAAGTGGCACCTACTAAACATTTGGTAAATGATCTCTTAGTTTATCTTTACTCTCTCTCTCTACACACACACACACACACATATGTATATTATGTAACTATTTAATATTATATATAGATTAATGTATAAATATATGTATGATATTAACTATCAGTAAACTATATGAATCGTAAATCAGATCGTCAACCTATCTAAACAACCGAAAAATGGTACAATTTCATTGGTGTAGTCGGCTACTCGGCTTGACGTTTTTTCTGAACACTTCTAATTAAAAAAAATATGTTTTGAGGACAAATGAAAATGGGAAGATGGAATAAACACCTTGAGTCAATGGATGACGGTGTTTCTCACTAAGTCCCATATGCCATTATTGTAAGGGGTTGCACGGTTGATTTTTTTCATTATTTTCTCTATTAATTTGTTCATATGGACATAGAAACTTTTTGTTTGAGAGACTTGTTTCATAGATGAAAATGTCATGTTTTTTAATTAGGAGGAACAAGTTTAAAAAACCTAACTTTCTATATAAAAATTCCTTTATAAGCTATTGTATAAACCACTTTCTATACGATCAAGTTATTATCAAATAATTATGTATATTTGTTCAATTACACTCTAATTAAGTTGAGACTAATACTAAGAGAGTGATGGATTAACTAAACTATTTTAAAATAGGGGTATAAAAGTCAAAGAAAATGGAGTGGTGATGGTGGTGGTGGTGGTACAGAACCATTGGTCATTTGGTCTTTTACTTTTACAGCATCATGCTGTTAAAGACTCATATCATATATCACATCCCCTTCTTCTATTCTTTATTTTTGGAGCCATTCAACCATCACTTTCTAATCCAATCTTCTCTTATTATTTTCCCCCTTTTTTTGTGGGGGGTGTGGTTTGGAGAAACTAATGGACATGAATCAAAATAGCCCTCTTCCCACATGAATGAACTTTGATTTCTTGAAATCCCCATTTGTTTTTCTTGAATTGGTTTGTTTCTTTGTGTTATGGCCAAAGTGTTTGTTGTTTCAATTATATTCAATATTGATTGATGTTAACACTTGAAGCATGAGGAGTCACCCATCATCAAAAGATTACAATTGCCATTCACATGTAGATTGAGACCCTTCAATTTCCTAGTGGTCCATTTTCTATTTGGATATTGACTCAGCTAGCCAAAGAAAATTTATGAATTGGTCGTCATTTCTCTCATAGTTTTACTTAAATGTCACTACATCTGTAATATTAATTGCGGACCTAACTAAAAAAATATAATAAAAAAATTGGGCATTTTTGCTTAAAAAGAAATGAGTTTGACATCAATCTAGAAAAAAGTGAAAGAAAAATGACTAGAAGACCAATTCTCTTGTTTACTTTTGGTTATTAGAGTAAATTTCCCTTTTATATTTTATGGGTATTTTTTTATTATTCTAATTTTAATAAATATAACTTACTTCATCTTAATCTTCACGTTAAATTGATTTTTCATCAAAATTCCTATTTTTCTCGATGTTTTTTGTCACCTTGTGTTTGGAAAATTTTCAATGAATGTTTCAATTATAGTGATTGAAGGTTGGCAAGAGAATTACTATTATTGACATATATATGATATTTTGATGAGTAAAAAGTATTCCATATAAAACAATATTTGTGATAAAATAACTAAAAAAGTATGAAGGATATAACTAGTAATGTTTCTTTAGTATATCTATTTTGAAACAATTAGTAACCCACATAATTACTTTCTTTCTAAATATTGAACTCACAACTTACAACTTTAGAGGGAAAAAAACATTGGCACCATTGGATTGTTGGGAGTGAAAACCTTTAATTCTCCTAATTGACTATAAAAATGGTCCCAATTTACAGGAGCAAAAATGTTTGGTATGTTCGAATCAATAAAAAGGAGAAGAGGGTATGTAAGCTTTGCTAGTAAATTTATTAAAGGTTAGAATTACAGAATGGACCAGTTAAAAAGTAAGATGAATGTACAGATATATTCCTCTGTAAATTGGTCTTTTCTGACATATTTTGTCCCCACTCTTTCGGGTTTTTGGACATCAATGATCTTCATTTGCTTATTAACCATCACAATATAGAAACATATTTAGAGATCTCATGTTTAAAATTTAATCTTTGATATCATATAATGAATTATGAGCCATGTGAAAATAAAAGTTTGAATTTTTTTTTTATAAAATATGCTATGGATCAATGGAAGCCATACAAATTGTAACACGTGTTGTTATAGAATTATTATGTCAAACTAAATAGAGAGATAGCATAAGGTTTCATTCAATTGGTTTGAAAAAAAAATTATAGTTATTAAAAAAAAAAATACAATCATTGCTTATTTATACGATGAATTATCATATAAGTAAGGATTGATTACCGAACTTCTAACAAGTAAGGTTGATCAAACATCATATCTTATCGGTGAACATGATAACTACTTACTAGATAATTACAACTCATTATAATCCATTATAATAAGTGAAAATAATACTCCATGACAATAAGGTAAGAAAATTGATCAAGTTATAAATATTATAGATATTTACTTGGTAAAAAGAGTGACAAATGACCCCTTTATATCTCAATCCAATAATATGAAAGACAGGCAGGTAGAAGGTCAATTTTAAATTGTATATTATCATCAATAATAGGTGAAATAAGATAATTATAAAGACATATTTTAAAATGTGGTTTTTAATTAAAACAATAATAATTTTTAAAAAGGAAAAGGGATTATAATATAAGGGTAAGGCATGCACATTCCATCTGTTTTTTGTAATAATGCCAAACAACCAAAGTGTTTTCAAAGGGGGAAACAAACAGAATTTTTGGTCCTACATCCCACTCCCACTCCCAATTTGCCTTGTCTCTATCATTTTATTATTTTTATTTTTACACATCATCATTTTTAACAAGTTTAAAGTTTATTTAGAGCATAAGAATGTTTTTATAAAATATTCTTTTTATGTTCTTTAATATATTCTTTTTATGTATTTTGTTATCACCTTATCCTTAATTCATTAAATTACAAAATTTCTTAAAAGTTTTACAACAGTCATTTTTGCAAGAACATTATTCTTATGGAGATTATTGATTAACATTAATAATAATTACAAAGTTAATAAAATAAAATGTCATAAAATTTAAGTTTGTCCATGGATCATGTTGTCACCAAGACCAAGTGTATAGATTTGATGATTAAAAATAAAAGAAATGATTGTATTTTAATTGTCACGTTATATGCACTATAAAAGTAACATTGCCAAATAAATCATGATTTATCCTACCCTAAAGTCAAACATGTGATGATGTTTTGCCACAATACATCCATACATCAACCTATTCATGTAACCCTAGGTAAGTGTAAATTATTGGGGTATAAAGGAGTCAAGCCAAGTCAAATTAGGTTCTTCAAAAGATTTAAATTATGCCACTACCCACTATCTAACATGTTCGAAGATCTTGAAATGATCTTTCAATTCCTTGGAGAAATTGCAAAAAATCATTTTCGTCAAGAATTGAATCCACTTTTTCGTATTTTTGACAGAAAAATCTAGCAGATACATTACTATAGAGATTCTTATCAACACAATAAGACATGATCCATCACTAGTTCCCTGTCAAATGTCAATTCAACCCATGTCTTTACTTTATTTGTTGCCTCTTCACAGTCAACCTTCCCCTAACCTTTCGCACAACATCTGACAGTCCCACTCTGTTATGTTCACTAGCATCGACGGTGACCCTCTTGCATGACGTTCATCACCACCCTCTTTCTTTCTCAAAATTTTGACCATTAAAATTTACATACTAGTGTTTTGATCACAAGACAAATTTATAATTGTTTGATGATCTCCTTTGATGTTTTTGTAGTTGACTACTTCACGTAACACTTTATGTGCAACTTCAATAGAATTTTTAAAATATCATTCATATATTTTCGTTAGTATTAATAACTTTCTTGGATAAAAGATAACATAATTATTTAACGAATGTAACATTCAATAATGTCATTTCTAAATAAAAGAATCGTAACGGCTTGTATTGTAGCGTACCGGTTCAAATCCAACGCAATCAAGGTCTTGTGGCCATAAAAGTTTACCTGCTATAACTCCAATCGTCTAAAAGATTAGTCAATGCACATAAACCGACCCAAAAACCCTCGAAAACTAAAAAAGAAAAAGAATTGTATCTCTAAGCACCAACTTTAAATCATCACAAATCTATAAGTACAAATAAAAAAAACAAGAAGGATCATATTGGATTGGAGCATCTATAATAAGAAATAGAATCTACTTTGTAGTATTATATATATAATGTTGTTGATGAATATAAAAATAGGGATGTTTGGGTAGTAGTTGAATATTAGAAAACAGGGACTTTCTTGGATCCTGGGAGGAACAACTGCAACTGTTACCATATGCAGCCAAAGATAAAGCTGAAAAAGAGAGAAAGAATGCCCAGGAATAATCATCAAAAGTAAAGTTTTCAATATGAAATCCCAAGATAAAAGTTTTCTTTGTAAGATATGTGGAAACCCCGTGAGTGGGGATGCGTGTATTGAGAACAATATATAGATACAAAAGATACAAGAGGGTCCCTAAACTATACAATATTTAACACACCCCCGTAGTTTGATCAGGAGGTAAACGAATGTTCAAACTATCTCTAAAATCTAGAAACAAACTCGTAGGTAGACCCTTTGTAAAAATATCAGCATACTGATACGCGGATGGAACATGCAAAACACGCACATGACCAATCGCAACACGCTCCCTAACAAAGTGTAAATCTATTTCCACATGCTTGGTTCTCTGGTGCTGAACAGGGTTAGATGCTAGATACATGGCACTGACATTATCGCAGAAGACAACAGTGGCACGAGAGAGAGGACAACACAACTCGAGGAGGAGATTTCGCAACCAAGCAGTTTCAGCAACTACATTGGCTATCCCCCGGTACTCGGCCTCGGCACTAGAGCGGGAAACAACATGCTGCCGTTTGGAGGACCAAGATACGAGATTGTCACCCAGATAGACACAAAACCCTGAGGTGGACCGACGTGTGGTAGGACAACCGGCCCAGTCGGCATCCGAATAAGCAACCAAACGATCAACGGCTGACGCCTTAAGATGAAGACCATGAGAGAGAGTACCCTTTAAATACCGTAAAATGCGTTTAAGCGCATTGAGATGCGGAAGACGCGGGTCATGCATAAAGAGACAGACCTGTTGGACGGCATAGGCAATATCAGGACGAGTAAAGGTCAGATACTGCAGGGCACCAGCAAGGCTTCGATATAAGGTGGGATCAGGAACAGGCTCACCATCAACAGCAAGCTTTGTTTTGGTGTCAGCCGGAGTGCTGCAGGGATTGCACGAGACCATATCAGCTCGTGCTAGAATCTCCTGAGCAAAGGCAGATTGAGAAAGAAAGAGTCCAGACGTGCTACGAGACGCAGCGACTCCTAAGAAGAAGGATAACGGACCCAAATCAGACATGGGAAACTCAGAGGATAACTTAGAGATAACCATGGAAATGAGAGTAGGAGAGGAGGCAGTAAGAATAATGTCATCGACATAAAGAAGGAGGTAGATAGTATCAGATCCACGATGATACGTGAAAAGAGAGGTATCAGTCTTACTGCTAAGAAAACCTAAAGAGGAAAGATAGACAGCAAAACGATGATACCACGCACGGGGTGCCTGCTTAAGGCCATAAAGAGCCTTGCGTAGTCGACAGACATGATCAGGAAAAGAACTGTTTACATAGCCAGGAGGCTGACGCATGTAAACAGTCTCAGTGAGATCACCATGAAGAAAGGCATTCTTAACATCAAGTTGATGAATAGGCCAGTTGCGGGAGATGGAGATGCTAAGAACCGTGCGAATAGTGGCAGGTTTGACAACGGGACTGAAAGTGTCATCAAAGTCCAGACCGGGTTGCTGTGAGAAACCCTGAGCAACAAGACGGGCTTTGTAACGCTCAAGACGTCCATTGCTGTCAAACTTATGGCGAAACAGCCAACGATTGCCAACTATGTTAGCATCAGAGGGTTTAGGAACAAGATCCCACGTGTAGTTAGAAAGAATGGCAGCCATTTCAGCATCCATGGCGGCCCGCCAATGAGGGTCACACATGGCCTGAGCAGCAGATCGAGGAATGGGAGAGAGGTCACTGGTGACTGAAAGGTTGAAGATCTGTTTAGGCTTAAGTGAGCCTGTGCGCGAACGAGTGGTCATCGGATGACCGGAGGTAGAGGCCGGAGCAGGAGGCTGAGAAGGCTCAGCAGAAGAAGCAGAAGGAGAAGATGAGTTAGAAGTACTGGATTCAGATGGAGTTGCGACAGCATCGGGAATAGGAGATAGAGAAGGTGGAGAATCGTCAACATCAAACGAGTCGTAGTCCTCGGAGGAGGGGCGAGGCTGAAAATCAGGAAAGGGAAAATGCGTTTCGTCAAAGACGACATGACGCGAGATGATTACCTTTTGAGTGATAAGATCCAAACAGCGATACCCACGGTGATCAGTGCTTGGACCAAGATAGACACAGGCAGTGGATCGCGGGGCAAGCTTGTGAGGAGCAGTGGGTGCGGTGTTTGGATAGCAAAGACAACCAAAGACACGCAGATGAGAGTAGGTAGGAGAGAAACCAAAGAGTACCTCAAAAGGTGTTTTGTACTGGATGGTAGTGGACGGAAGCAAGTTAAAGGTGTGAACCGAAGAAAGAAGAGCCTCAACCCAGAACTTGGGCGGGAGAGAAGCTTGGATGAGAGACGTGCGAAGGGTGTTGTTGATGGTGCGAATGGTGCGTTCAGCTTTTCCATTTTGTGGAGACGTATAGGGACAAGAAAAACGCATTTTGATGCCATGAGTTTTAAAAAAATCCAGGAATGGTTGGTTGTTGAACTCACGACCGTTATCACATTGAAAGAGTTGGATGTCCGTTTTAAATTGATTTAGGACATAAGCACGAAACGTTTTGAAAACATCAAACACCTCAGATTTAGCACATAAAGGAAATACCCATAAGAAGTGAGAAAAATCATCCAAAAAAAGAACATAATATTTAAAACCACTCAAACTAATAACAGGTGAAGTCCATATATCAGAATGAATAAGTTCAAACACACGAGAAGTTTTAGTAGTAGATAGAGAAAAAGGTAAACGACAATGTTTTCCTAACTGACACGCATGACATAAAGCAGAAGTTTGACTAGAGCAAGCAATGAACTTGCGGGACACAAGAAACTGGAAGATAGCAGCACCCGGATGACCAAGCCGTCTATGCCAGACGTCAAAGGAGACAGCAACGTTAGCCGAGGCAAGAGTAGACTGAGGAGCAGGAGGGAGAACAGGATAAAGATCATGATGATCGCTGTCGCAACGCTGGAGAAAAGACCCTGTTTTAAGATCCTTCACAGTGAAACCAAAAGGGTCAAACTCAACAGAAACAGAATTATCTATGGTAAAGCGACGAACAGAGATAAGGTTTTTGATGAGTTTATCAGAAACTAAAACATTGTTAAGATGAAGAGGGTAAGAGGAATAGGGTAAAGTACAGTGACCAATGTATCTGGCAGGAACCATAGCACCATTACCAACCTGTATGAAATTAGAGTTACACGGAGTTAGAGAGTGCATTGTACCTTGATTGAATGTCATATGCCTGGTTGCACCCGAATCCATGTAAAAGTTGTTGTCCTGAGGCGCCTGAACAGACATAGCCTGAAACACAGAAGATAAATCAGTATATTGCGGCTGACTGAACTGAGAGGCATGTCCACCAAAGGAAGGCTGAGGAGGCAGTGGCACAGGTGTGGACGGCTGCATGGGCTGGCCGTACTGAGACGGAACGGGCACTGAGTGTGGAGACTGATGTTGCCCGTAAAGGTACGGAGATGACGGCACTGGCGACGGATGAAAAGTATGCGGTGAGGGATGCTGAGGAGCACTGAACATCGTCGAGGATGGCTGAGGAGCCCCTACCCCAAAGGAGTGCACAGGAGGTGCACCAAGAAGGCCTGGCTGAGCTGGTGGAGCATGAGGAGAAGCCCCAAAGTACGCCTGAGAGTGTCCCTGGTTACCTGCAAAAGAGTGGGAACTTGTGGAAACATTAGTATTACCCCCCCCCCTTGGAAGCAAAACGCCCATTATTTTTCCCTCTATTAGTTTTATTTTTCGGTTTTCCATTTTGAGCAGAGGAATATAAGGCAGCGGAAGAGGTAAGAGGAGGATCTGTATGGGATTCAAGCGACTCTTCACGAGACTCATGAAGAAGAAGCATGTTTTTTGCTTCAAGAAAGGAGGGAAAGGGTTTGGTGTTGGTGATGACATCTACAATGCTGTGATATGAGGGAGGTAACTGACGCAGGATTTGCATGACAAGTTCAACTTCATCAATTTTAGAGTCACAATCAGCAAGGGCATCAGCCAGATTTTTTAATTGGTGACAAAAATCAGTAATAGACAAGGCACCCTTTTTGGTGTTACGGAATTGCTCTTGTAGCTGAAGCATTCGAGACATCTTATTATTTAGAAAGAACTCGTCAAGTTTATCCCAAAGGTCTTTGGCAGTACAGTTATCACTCGAGATGATTTGCAGTAGATTTGCATCACAGGTAGAGTAAAACCAAGATTTGATGCGGGAGTCAATTGCCTCCCAGTCCTCATCATCATCACCAGCAGGTTTAGACTTGCCAGTGATGTGACCATGGACTTTGGCACCCTTACACATATCAAGAAAAATACGACGCCAAAGTTTGTATTTGGAACCGTCGGTGGAAAGTTTAAAGCTAAATTGTGAGTAGACATTTGTGAGGGCAAAGACAAGTTGACTAGCAGTAGGGCTAGTGAGGGTACTGGCTTGTGAGGAGGTAGACATTGCAACAAAATGAAACACACAAAAAAGTAAACCTAATAAAGTGCGAGAAAATAGATGAGCGTCAAGCTTAACCGTGGGTAGAGGGATAGTAATGTACCACAAACCCTACACGCAATGGTGGACAGAGACGACAGCCGATTGCAAAACAGCCACGGTGTTAGGACGCTCGGACGCGATCTGAAAAAAAAACAGCAGCCTTTTTTTTTTTTTTTTTTTTTTTTTTTTAATATATATATTAAATTTTTTTTTTTTTTTTTTTTTTTTTTAATATATATATGGGTGGCTGATGTTTCCCTTTTCACAACAAACACCCCAAAAAATCAAAGAGGCGGCTGTTTGTGTGTGGAGGCGAGTCCGGCGAGAGTCCGGCAAGAGACACGGCGAGAGTCCGGCGAGAACACGGCAAGAGACACGGCGCAGTGGCGAGAGTCCGGCGAGAACACGGCGAGAGGCAGTTCCGACGGAGAAGCAAGGATCCGGCGTGTGTCAGATCTGGCGATGGTTACGAGCGGTTACGCGAGGGGTCACGAGCAGATCCGGCGAGATGCAAGGGTCACGAGCAGATCCGGCGAGATGCAGGGGTCAGATGCAGGAGTCCGACGGTTACGTGACGGAGATACGTCGGCGGTTATATTGACGTGAACTGTCGTGAACCGGTGACGGAGAGCAACCTCGACCAAGACGACGAACGCCGAACGCAAAGGTGAACGATCGCAGAGCCGGCGTCGATTTGCAGATTCGGCGAGGTTTTGCAAATTCGCCGTCGATATGCGGATTCCGGCGACAGGACAGAAGAACGTCGGTTTGCAGCAGTTAGCGGCAAGGGGAAAGAGTGAACGAGCAGGGAAAGGGTTTGCCGGAAGTTGGCCGGTGGTTGCCCGGAATTTGGCCGGCGGCGGTGACGGCTGGATAAAAAGCAAAAGAGAGATTAGGGTTTTCTTAGGGTTTCTTTAGATTGGCTCTGATACCATGTAAGATATGTGGAAACCCCGTGAGTGGGGATGCGTGTATTGAGAACAATATATAGATACAAAAGATACAAGAGGGTCCCTAAACTATACAATATTTAACATTCTTCACACACCCCACCTCACCACTACAAACCAAACCAAAATAAATCCCTTCTTTTAATTAATATAATATAACATATTTTAAAATAAGAGAATAAAGATTTGTGTTCATAGGTTCAGTTATCTTTAAGTGTAATCATTAAACTAAAATTCCCACCTTAAGTTAATCTCACAAAAGTAAAACAAATAGTTAGATGTTGAAAAAAATTTAAAAAAATAAAGATAAAAGGCAATGACATATAGAAGAAACCTTACCAGCAGAGTTTGCAGAAGAAAGCTTTCATGATTTCATGATTTCATCACCAACATCATCTTCTTCTTCTTCAATCACCATTTTCACCAAACAAATCCACTCACAAAAACAAATAACAATCATCATGAAACACCCTCCACCAACCACTCCTAAAAAGCAACAATCAAAACCCTCCATTTCTTTTTCCCCTTAAATTTACCACCTCTTTTCTTTTTCCTTCATATTCATTCCCACCACCACCATCACCACCACCACCACCACCGTCCACCACCGCGTATCGCCGCCATGAACCGCGGTCTCTATCCATTGTTCATCTTCTTCTTCCTCCATTTCGGTCTCGTTTTCTCTTCATCTCCCACCACTCTTCCAATCCAACTTCTTTCACTTCTTAAACTCAAATCATCTTTACTTGATCCACGTAATACTTTCCAAGATTGGGATCCATCGCCTTCTTTACCCGAACCCGGATCCGAACCCGATTGGTGCTCGTGGTCGGGTATCAAATGCGACCCGAAAACGTTTCGAATCAACTCATTAGACCTCTCTAATCGGAACCTCTCTGGCGAGATTCCGGAAGACATCAAGTACTTGACTCACCTCCACCATCTGAATATCAGTGCAAACGCCTTCTCCGGAGCTCTCCCGTCAACGATCTTCGAGCTCGCGTTTCTCCGGACTCTCGACGTCAACCATAACCTCTTCAACTCCACATTTCCGCCCGGGATTTCGAAGCTGAGGTTTCTTACATTCTTCAATGCCTACAGCAACAGCTTTAATGGCCCGTTGCCGGAGGAGGTCGTTCGTTTGCCGTTTCTGGAGCACCTCAACCTCGGTGGAAGCTACTTCGAAGGCGAGATTCCGAAAACCTACGGCGGTTTCCGACGGTTGAAGTTCTTATACCTCGCTGGAAACATCCTCGGCGGTCGAATTCCGTCAGAACTAGGGCTCGTAACGTCGCTCGAGCATTTGGAAATCGGATACAACGCCTTCTCCGGCGGAGTTCCGCCGGCGCTCGCTTCGTTGTCGAATTTAACCTTCCTCGACATATCGTCCGCAAATCTCTCCGGTGAGTTTCCGGTTCCGCTAACTAACTTGACGAAGCTCGAGACATTGTTGATCTTCAAAAACAATCTGCACGGCGAAATTCCGGCGAGCATCGGCGGTTTCCAAAACGTGAAGTTTCTCGATTTGTCGAATAACAAATTCTCAGGAAGCATACCGGAGGAACTTTCGTCGTTGAAGAACCTTATCGAGCTAAGCCTAATGAACAACCGGCTCACCGGAGAAGTTCCGGAAGGCATCGGCGAGCTTCCGGCGCTCCAATTTCTCTTCCTATGGAACAATTCACTCACCGGAGCTCTTCCACAAAAACTAGGGCTAAATTCGAAGCTACAGAGGCTAGACGTCTCTTCGAACTCGTTCTCTGGTCCAATTCCCCCAAATCTGTGCCTAGGTCACAATCTAGTAAAACTCATCCTGTTTTCGAACCGATTTTCCGGTGGAATTCCACCGTCGTTAGCAAATTGCTCCTCGTTATTGAGACTACGCGTCCAAAACAACCGACTCAACGGCTCGATTCCGATCGGATTCGGAAGTTTACCTAACATTACGTTCATGGAGGTTTCCGATAACAACCTCACCGGACCAATTCCGGCCGATTTACCTAACGCCGCTAAGCTAGAGTACCTAAACGTTTCAGGAAACTCGTTTCGCAGCGGTTTGCCGGAAAGCATCTGGAGTTCGCCGAGTTTACAGATTTTTTCGGCGAGTTCGAGCAAACTCACCGGAAAAATACCTAAATTTCAAGGCTGTGAAAGCTTCTATAAGATTGAAATGGAAGATAACGAGTTAGGTGATAGCATACCTTGGGATATCGGCCATTGTTTGAAGCTGATTTCATTGAATATAAGACGTAATTCGTTAACAGGAATCATTCCATGGGAGATTTCGACTTTACCTTCGATAACGGAAGTAGATCTATCGCACAATTTCCTTACCGGTACGATTCCTTCCACTTTCGGAAACTGTAGTACGTTAGAAGGCTTCAACGTCTCGTATAATCAGCTGATCGGACCGGTTCCGTCCTTCGGACCGGCATTTTCGAGCCTGCATCCGTCTTCGTTCGCCGGAAACGAAGATCTCTGCGGCGGAGTGCTCCGGAAGCCGTGCGTTACGGAGACGGATCAAACGGAGGTGAAACCGCAGCAGCCGAAGAGGACGGCTGGAGCTATCGTGTGGATCTTAGCGGCCGCTTTCGGTGTAGGACTCTTTATCCTGATAGCCGGAAGCCGATGCTTTCGAGCGAAGTATAACCGTCGGTTCGTGACGGAAGAGATAGAGATCGGACCGTGGAAGCTCACCGCGTTTCAACGGTTGAGCTTTACCGCGGATGATGTGGCGGAGTGCTTGACGATGACGGATAAGATCCTCGGGATGGGAGCCACCGGCACCGTGTACAAGGCGGAGATGCCAGGTGGCGAGATCATAGCGGTTAAGAAGCTTTGGGGAAAACACATCAAGGAGACGATACGACGGCGAAGGGGAGTGTTGGCGGAGGTGGAGGTGTTAGGTAACGTCCGACACCGGAACATCGTGCGATTGCTCGGTTGTTGCAGCAACCGAGAGTGCACGATGTTGTTGTATGAATACATGCCTAACGGAAGCTTGGACGATCTTCTGCATGGGAAGGACAAAGGTGAGAATTTGATGGCGGATTGGCTCACGCGCTACAAGATCGCGTTAGGCGTGGCACAAGGGATCTGCTACCTCCACCACGACTGCGATCCGGTGATCGTTCACCGTGATCTCAAGCCGAGCAACATCCTACTCGATGGTGAGATGGAGGCTAGGGTGGCGGACTTCGGCGTCGCTAAGCTCATCCAGTGCGATGAATCGATGTCGGTGATAGCTGGATCATACGGCTACATTGCGCCAGGTATTACGCTTTACTAACTTGTACATCCGAGTGCCGTAAAAATCATCCATGCTAAATTTTCATATACCATTCATGTCAACAAGTCAAATGAATATACGTCATCAAACTAGAATGTGAAGTAAAATAATATAATTTTAAAATATAATATAATTTTAAAATATATAAAAATCTGATTTGTTATTATTTCCTTAGACCACTAGGATTTACAAATGCAAATTTTGTAGAGGTGATTTCTATCCATGATGATTTGTTGCATTATCGACTTGTACATTTTCTGCATGTTTCTTTTTGTATTATATTTTCTATGAACCACCTAAAGTTTGAAGTTACTACCGGAGTCATCCCCTTAAAAAAGTGTATAGCCTTTAAAGATAAAGGACTGATTTTGTAAATTTTATAATTTTGCCGCCATTTCAGTGCAACTGTTTAAGCGCACTATATTAGGCGTGAAGTACCTTTTGCTTTTAAATGTGTACTTTTCCGTTATCGTGGACCCCACAAGATCCAACGGTGATTAACCATTACAAAAAGAAAAGAAAAGAAAAAAGTAAATTTCGGTTTTCATACTTATAATTTATTAAAATTTGAAATTTTTATCTGTGTATTTTAAAATTTGCAATTTTCATCCTTATATTTTGTAATTTATTGTTATATTTGTTTTTATGATTTCCAACCTATTATGGTTTTGGTTTTTGGGGTTTAAGATTCTTTACTAATTTTAGTACGTTATATTTTAAAGGTAGGAATTATTTTAAGAACGAAATATCAATAAATTATAAACTAACCACATGGACTGAAATCGTAATTTACTCAAGTAAAATCGATTCAACAGTTAATTTGTTGGTCTTTGTATCAACTTTTGAATGTGTTTGAATTGTTACTAATTTATTTGGTTTTGTGTAGAATACGCGTATACTTTACAAGTGGATGAAAAAAGTGATATATATAGCTTTGGTGTGGTGTTAATGGAGATCATTAGCGGGAAGACATCGGTGAACTCTGAGTTCGGAGATGGGAACAGTATTGTGGATTGGGTGAGGTCGAAAATGAAGAGTAAAGAAGGTATGAAAGACGTGTTCGATCAAAATGCGGGGGCTTCTTGTAGCTCGGTGAGGGAGGAAATGTTGTTATTATTACGAGTGGCTTTGTTGTGTACAAGTAGGAACCCGGCTGACCGCCCTTCAATGAGGGACGTTGTGTCAATGTTACAAGAAGCAAAACCAAAGCGGAAATCGCCGGAAAACATGGTGGTTAGCGGTGGTGATAAACCACCGCCGCCGCCACCACCACCGCAAAAACCGATTGTTGAATGTTGATAGGATTGGTCTCTTTTTGGGTTTGTTTTTTTTCTTTTTTAATTTTTTACTTTGGGGATTAATGAGTTTGTTTTTTTTTTCCTTTTTCAAATTAGTGCTGGGGGATTGGTATAGAAGAAGTAAATTTGTTTTTGTTATGAAGGAAAAATGTGATCAACTATTGTTGGGGTGTTTTCTGTAATTTAACAAATGGTCATTGATGTATGAGACTATGAGTGCATCAAAAAGAGTCCAAAATGAAAATGAAAATGCTAGTTTAAATACAAAAACAAATACATTAATTTGCATAAGTACATTTATTATCCTAAATAATTCAAACAAAGACAACATACAAATTGGTCTTAAGAGGCAATTAATTAAGATGGTAATTAACAACTTAAACACCGATCCCATCGGTAACTCCCCGAATCGCATCCTCCGGCGACTGAGCTGGGAACACCACATTATCATAAACCATACCCGCAACGGCTCCACCAATCAATGGTCCAATCCAATAAACCGCTTGGTTCCGGAAACTTCCACCGGCCACGGCGGACCCAAACGAGTACGCCGGGTTCATCGATCCACCGGTAAACGGGCCAGAAGCCAACACATTGGCTCCGAATATCAACCCGATAACCAATGGTCCGTTCGTGCCAAATGCACCACGCCTAGGGTCCCCCGCAGCATAAACAGTGTAAACCAATGCAAATGTCATCACGCCTTCGAGAATTGACGCCCCAAATCCCGTCATTTCTGACGGAATCCCATGAACCGGAACATGCTACAAATTTTTATCAAAAAAAAAAATCAATTTACTATGAAATATAGAATACATTATAATTTTAGTCCCTACGGCCTGTTATAAATTTTTGACACTTTAATATGAAATCTGGAATAAAAAACTAGAGTAAATTTTTAACAAACCATGGACCAAAATCATAGTTTACTATAGAAATTATATTTCATTTGTATATTATTTGGGGAAATATTTGCACACCTGTCCAACAGTGAGTATTTTGAGAACCATGCAAGCCATGAGAGATCCAAACATTTGAGAAATCCAGTAGAAGATGGCCATCGGAATGCTGATGTGTCCTCCCACCGCCATTGCAAACGTCACCGCCGGATTCACATGGCCGCCGGAAACGTTAACCGCCACATAAACCGACACCGACAACGCAAAGGCGGTTGCAATCGCCGTCGCTACCAGGCTAGTAGGATCGGTTATTGCCGCTTCCGGCGTCGACATCTTCCCTACAAAACAAATCAAACATCACAATTCACCACAAAATCACAAAAATTCATTTTAGATCAACAAACATATATATATATATATATAATTAGAATCATACGAGAACGATGTTTATTAAAAAAAGGAACACGAGAACTAAGAAAATAAAAATCATATAGATTTTCTTAGTTATCGTTTTTTTTAAATAGATATTGTTTTCGTGTGACACTGTTCTCGAGTGATATTGTCGCTATGTATGTATATATATATACTATGTATGTATATACTTGAAGACATGGCGGAACCGACTGCGGCAAAGACGAAGAAGAAGGTGAGAGGAACTCGGCGAGATAAGATCGGAGAGCAGCGGGAGTGATGGCGTGTTCGTATCTTTCTTTCAGAGATGCCATTGATTGATGTTTGTTTGAAGAACTGAAGAAGAAACGAAATCGATTAATTTGCAGAGGGAGGTTAGAAACGAATGTTGTAACTTGTTGTAAAATGGTTGGCAAGATGTTTACAGGGGGTTTTACTGGAATTTTCAAATATTAACCGCCATGCACACGTGGCTGTCTCTGGTTGGCTAATGTTTTGATGTTTGCAGTTTGTACGGTTAAGCGTCTCCAAAATTGAACTTATCCGTTGATGACATATTTTTCCACCCATGTATTTTTACGACTTATTTTATAAAGTTTCACGAATTTATATAAATGGATTTATATAGCAACACTAAGAACTTTTTAAGTTAAAAACATTTTTTTAATCTTTCTACTATGGTTCTCCTAAGAAAAAGCAATTTGAAATCAACTAAAAGAACCCAAAAAAAACTCTTGTAACCAACTAAAAGAACCTTGAAATCAACCAAAAATCATGAAAAAATCCGTCAAAATCGCTCAAAAAACTTAGAAATCCTTAAAATCAAATTAGACTAGAAATATATCGAGAGACTTTAAGGGCCTTTAATCCATTTTAAAAGTGTCCTCATTAGGTAAAATTCTTGGATCCGCCATGATCAAATTGTGTTTCTTTTGCAAACTTGAGATAAGGCATACAAAAGTACCATTCACACCAAACAATCTAGGAGTTTCAAATGCACCATGACTACTACTCTAACCCAACTCAAAATCCATGCTGTCATGTATTACAATGGTTGCATTTCTAAATGATGGCCATGGCCATTGGCAGAGGATGATGATGGTTCAGAAGCATCTCCATCGGACTTCATCACTTGAACCGGAGGTGGATTCACAACGGCCATTGGCATCACGGCATCATCAGAGAGTCGTCCCTTCATCTCCCTGTGTTCTTGGCACAACGCGCACCAGTGCATACAGCAGTGCACCAAGCACGGATCACACGGCGAGTTCTGCATATTAATTCCGACAACAAACCATAACTACATTTGATTGATCTTTACTAGAAACAAAGGTGTCGTTTGTTTTTTAAGGGCTCTGAAGTCTGAAGTTTGATTTCACGTCTAACAAATAAGAGGTGGATTTGAAACTCATATAGATGGTTTCAAACATTTTCTTAAAAATAAAACAAACAGCCTTAAGCGTGCAAACCTCTTGATTTTCAAACTTAAGAGTTTATAGGTATTTTTTTTTTTTTTCAAACACTCCCTTAATTATTTTTTTTCTCTTGCTTTTTGGCGGTATTCATGTAACGTTTAAGTGGTGTTTGTTTTTAAAGAGGTCTGAAGTCTGATTTCACATCTAAAAAATAACAGGTAGATGGTGCACCTCTTAAAATTCCAGAGAACGATAAGAGGTTTTGAGACCTTTTCTTAAAAATAAAACAGTCTCAAGTCTGCTAATCTTTTAACTTTCAGACTTAAGATGTTTTAACAGGTATTTTTTAAACAAACAGCTTCAAAATAACACACGGCCGAAAAGGGAGTTTGGAGGATACCTTAAGATGGTATTTCTTCTGTAAAGTTTGTCTAACGAATCCGGTGTATATGCCACACATCCACCAACTGAAAAGCAGCCCCTCCCAAATGAGAAACGTTGTGTCGGGGTTGATACCGTGAATAAGTGCGGTTCCTGCAGCAAGTGCCATACCCCCTTCGACGAAAATTGCATGGCAAACACATGGTGTGGTCCAAGGGGTGTCATCTCTCAGCTTCTCGTAATTGCGCCCGAATAAAACACATGGACAAAAAAGTCCTGTCCTGCCTGCACAAGTCATAAAACAGGCGGTCTTGAGATGAGCTTTCTCACAGAGTCAAGGCCTGGGTTCACTGTAAGTTTGTGGGGTTCCAACTCAAAACCAATTGGCTATAAGTGGAGTAGCCCAGGACTCTTATAAGCACATTACAAGTTCACTTTGTGTCCGATGTGGGACATTTCTCAACACGCCCCCTCACGTGTGGCGTTCTTTGAGCCTAACACGTGGATACTTTGGGTTACGTGGAGTCCGTGCGGCTTTTTGACCAACCACGGGTGAACCTGGCTCTGATACCATGTAAGTTTGTGGGGTTCCAACTCAAAACCAATTGGCTATAAGTGGAGTAGCCCAGGACTCTTATAAGCACATTACAAGTTCACTTTGTGTCCGATGTGGGACATTTCTCAACATTCACCACCACTTTAACCTCAATGACTCCACTCTAAGAATTGGTTTGCATTATAACGCGTTATGGCAGGTTATGAACGCGTTATTTTGTAAGGTGTGGGGTTTTTTTTAATACAGAAAACCTCAATGACTCCTTGGGTTCGCTTGGTGGGGGTGATGGCCTTGCCGTAGCTCCCTTTCGTGTTTCCCTTTTTGCTTTTAAAAAAAAGAACTTGAGGAATAAATGATGATTACATACAAAACTTAAGTGAACATAAAAAGGAAACTTAAAAACTAAGGGTCCGTTAGGTTAAAGCTAAGGAATGAAAATGAAAATAATAGGGAATGAAAATGGAATGAATTTTCATTCCACCCAATTTAATCAAGAATGAAATTTTGGGCTTCTAAGTAAATGAGCCCATTACATTATTAAAAAACCAAACAGTTTGTTTTATTATCATTCCCACTGATTAATGCTTAATCCCCGTAACCAAACACACCCTAAAACCTTAGATAAGTAAATACTTACTTCAATTTCCGTACATGAAAAGTCGAACACAAATTCTTTAAAAATTGAAGAAATCAAGAGATTTAATCCTGCTTTTGCACTCTTGATATCATTTTTTATATTTATGTATTTGGTATCAATGGTTCTTTTTTCTTCTTTTTTTTTGTTTTATTACTTTATATGAACTTAACTATTTTATGGCATTATTCATAACACTAGGATCACAAGTGTGAGTGTGTGTATTTATATATGCCTTTTTACGGCACGCCTTGAAAAAGGCAGTGGCCTTGCCGTAACTCGTACAGCTTGAGGCTTGACCTTGCTACCACTTCATTCCTCACATCATTTAGTACCATGGTATGAACTCAAAACATCAATCAAAAATAAAGAAACTTAAATCATATTTTGGCCTTAATGCATCGACAGCTCAAGAAAAACTTACAGCTTTCGGTATCTTCAGCGCAACCGAATATTCCAGTCGACCAAGGTTCAACGGCAGGAGGCTCATAGCTATCAGGTAAAGGCTGCCTACATTCGTTGCACTTGCGAACATTTAACTGTAAATCAAGTCAAAAAAAATGAAAACTATGTTATCCGCAAAAAACATAAGCTATCCTATCATCTATTCCTCTTGCTGTTAACCCTAAATTTACAAATTCTTCCAATTGAAACAATTACATTATAGATCAAGATCAATCAACAACTACAGATTGACCAATGGATCTCTCTTGTCCATTTCACAGATCTAGACAAAATTCAGCTAGATAATTCTAGAACACACGAATTTTAAAACCTAAACAGAATCAGATAAGTAAAAATTAGGGCTGATTTAGATCCAACTAAGAAATAGATACAAATTGCAATATCTATAACTCCAAGGATATCAGTCCATATCTAGATTGAATTTACTAAATTCAACATAAATCAATGTCGATTTCGTAACTCATCCTCTAAACTCATAAATCATGATAACAAACTAACAATTGAGTTAAATTGCAATATCTATAACTCCAAATTTAGGGCTGATTTTAGATCCAATTAAGAAATAGACATAAATTGCCATATCTATAACTCCAAATTTACTAAATTCTACATGAATCAATGTCGAATTTCGTAACTCATCCTCTAAATTCATAATTCATGATAACAAATTGAGTTAACCTAAATTACAACTAAATCAAAATTGCGTAGTAGAAAGGAGAAATTGCAAATGAAAAACCTGAGGAACTTCGATTGGTTGATTAAGCTCTCCAGGTTGGATGTCGTCTATAGGAGCTTGATTTTTGTTCAATTTTACGTACTGTGACTGATTATTATCTCCATCCGCCATTGCTGATTTCGATTTCACAAAAGCTACACAGAGAAACTTGAAATTGAGGAAAAATTACAAGCAGGTGAGATCAGAGGTTGGAGAAATTGTAAGCATTAAGGATCAATGGTGAGAAATGGAGTGGATCTCTTCCATGGAAGGGTTTAATGGATGAAGTTGGAGAGAGGCGGTGGAGCAGAAGTGGTGAAAAAGTCTGAAGTGTGGGTGGAAAAGTTCTCGTTAAGATCGTTGGTCTGAACCCATTAAGCCGGGGTATTTTAGTATTTTTCTATCCAGTTTCATGGGTATATTTAATTAAAGTGGGAATTTAGTTTGCATCTTTGCAAATTTCATTAATTACATGTATATTATTGTAAACTTAAATTTCACTAATTTCATTTATTTATTTAAAAACTAAAAAAATATTATTATCTTAAAAATAATAATATCTTAAATGTTATTATTGTGTTCCATTAAATCCGACATGTATGTATGTATCTTATACTCGAAGACATGGTGGAACCGACTACGGCTAAGATGAAGAAGAAAGTGGAGTGGAACTCGGCGAGATAGGGAGTGATGGCGATTAAGTAAATTATACCCATTAAGTAAAATATAGCTACAAGACATTATTCTAATAAATTTAGTAACTATAAATTGGTAACTCATGTTGTATTTCGTTTGATATAATGGAATAGAATTGATTGGGTTTCATATAGGCATTTGGATTTGAAATTATTTAGATTTGAACGAATATGAAATTTTTTATTGTGTTTGGTTTGTAAGATTTGTAATGAATTTGAATTTCCGTTAATTAATTTAAAAAATTATAAAAAATATAAATTAAATAAATTACTATTTATTTAACTTATTTAAAAAAAAAACATATGTTATTATTAAATCCTATGGACTCCATTGTTATATTTTAAAACATTGTTATACAAACCTCCTTAAATTTCAAAATCTTATGTTCGAGATTTCAAATGAATCCTACCATTTCAAATTCTGACAATCTTGCAAAACCAGACGTGAGATCGAACGGATTTGAAATCCAAATTCCCCGAGATCTATGCAAATCAAACTCGTGGCTAGACCAAAATCATTTATGTTGGTGCGGTTTTTGATTTCAATATTATTATTAAAATACGATATCGGTTTTTGTCTTTTTGATTCTCGATTCAAGGTTTTCTTTATAAGTGGTGGTCATGGCTGCTTGTTCACATTGAAGCTAGATCAAAATGTGTTTTAAGGCATACAACTCAAAATTTATGGTCATGTATTATTACAATGGTTGCATTTCTAAATGATGGCCATGACCATTGGCAGAGGAAGATGGTTCCGAAGAAGAAGAGTCTCCATCGAACTTCATCACTTGAACCAGGGGTGCACTCACAACAGCCATTGGCATCACGGCATCATCAGAGAGCCGTCCCTTCATCTCCCTATGTTCTTGGCACAACGCACACCAGTGCATAAAGAAGTGCACCAAGCAAGGAGCACATGGCGAGTCCTGCATATTAATTCCGACAACAAACCATAAGTACTACAATTCATCTATACTAGAAACAAAGGCGTCGTTTTTTAAGAGGTATGAAGTGTGATTTCACATCAAAAAAATAAGAGGTGGATGGTGCACCTCTTAGAATTTCAGAGGACGGTAAGAGATTTTCAGACCTTTTCTTAAAAATAAAACAAACAGTCTGCCTTATGTCTGCAAACCTTTTTTATGAGGCATTTTGTATATAAAAAAAACAAACAGCCCCTTAATCTTTGCTAGGAACAAATATGTCGTTTGTTTTAAAGAGGCTTGTAGTTTGATTTCACATCTAAAAAATAAGAGGTGGATGGTGAACCTTTTAAATTTTCAGAGAACTTTAAGAGGTTTTCAGACCTTTTCTTAAAAACAAAACAAACGGTCTTAAGTCTGAAAACCTCTTAATTTTCAGACCTAAAAGGTTTTAAGAGGTATTCTTTTGAAAACAAACAGCCCCAAAATAACACATGGCCGAAAAGGGAGTTTGGAGGATACCTTAAGATGGTATTTCTTCTGTAAAGTTTCTCTAACCAAGCCGGTGTGTACACCACACATCCACCAACTGAACATCGATCCAACCAAAATGAAAGGGTTGAAACCGTGAAATATTAAGGTTCCTGCAGCAAGCGCGATACCCCCTTCAACGAAAATTGCGTGACAAATACATGGTCTGGTCCAAGGTGTGTTGTTTTGCAGCTTCTCGTAATTGCGCCCGAATAAAACACAAGGACAAAAAAGTCCAGTCCAGCCTGCACAAGTCATAAAACGGGAGGTCTTAACCATGGTTCTAAATAACTTGTTATGACGCATTATGGTGCCATATGACTCCAAACTAAGGTTTGGTTTGCATTTTCACGCGTTATGGAGGGTTATGGCATGTTATGACACTTTATTTTGTAGGATGTGGGATTATTTTTAATATATAACTTGAGAGATAAATGATAATTAAATAAACATGAAACTTAAAAACTAAAACCTTAGAGAGGTAAATACTTACTCCCATTTCTGTATGTATTCAATTTGTTCTATGGTACACACACACAAACACACACACACATACACACATATATGTGTGTGTGTGTGCCACCTTAGGGCATGCCTTGAAAAAGGTTGTGGTCTCACAATAACTCGTAAGACTTAAGGCTTGACCTTGCCGTCACTCCACAGTTCACATCATTTAGAACCTTGGTATATGCTTAAAACATCAATCAAATAAAGGAACTTCGATCATATTTTAGGTGATGTGTTTGTAGAAGGTGGTCATCGGAATGATGATGTGTCCTCCCACCGCCATTGCGAACGTCACCGCCGGATTCACATGGCCGCCGGAAACGTTAACCGCCAGATACACCGCCACTGACAACGCAAAGGCGGTTGCAATCGCAGTCGCTACCAGGCTAGATGGATCGGTTATTGCCGCTTCCGGCGTCGACAGCTTCCCTACAAAACAAATCAACCATCACAATTCACCACAAAAACACAAAAATTGGTTCTGGTACTATCATGTTTCTATGTATGTATGTATATACTTGAAGACATGGCGGAATCGATTGCGGCAAAGACGAAGAAGAAAGTGGAGAGGAACTCAGCGAGATAAGATCGGAGAGCAGCGGGAGTGATGGCATGTTTGAATTGGTCTTTCAGAGACGCCATTGAAGTTTCAAATGAATGTTGTAAAAAGGATATCTTATATAAGAAATGGTCAATTGATAAATGGTATGACTTTAAATGCTATAATACACCTTTGTAATCAAGTCATTAAAGAGGTAATCACTCACTGTATAATATCATAATGGAAACTTAGAAATAATAAATGAATAGTGACATGTGGATCCAATGGATCAACATTAAGATTAAGATAATTGGTACATAAAACCTAGAATTAATGCCCAAGATCTTAAGCGATGGACATAAGTCCAAGGTCCGAGAAAGCTTAAGTTATTCTCCAACACCAATTGAGAAGGCTAAAACTAACATCTGCAAATGCCTTATTCAATAAGATTTTATGGGGAACTTAATGGAAAACCAACCAAATAGCCCTTTCGTGGTCCCAATCTAATTGATGCACCATATGGAAATTGAAAGACAAAACGATGTCACACCATTTATTTATATCTAAAATTGGAATTAAATTAAAAGATTTTTTTATAACATCAAATTATAATTAAGTGCAGAGGATACACGTTTTTCGTCACGTGCATGAAAGACCCCACAAAGTTGTCTGACTTGTTTTTCTGAGAATCCTATCATTTTGACGCAATTTTGTAAGTTTTTGGTTGATTTTGAATGATTGTTTTGGTTTATTTGATTGATTTTGAGACTTTTTTAGTTAATTTTTTTCGAAGTATATTGGTTGATGTTTCTTGTATTTACTAATATCCAAGAGTATCTCAAAGTCTAAAGAATCCACCTTTCATGCCCCCAAAAATCCACATGTCACTATTCATTTATTATTTCTAAAGTTTCCATTATAATATTATACAGTGAGTGATTACCTCTTTAACGAGTGGATTACAAAGGTGTATTATAGCATTTAAAGTCATACCATTTATCAATTGACCATTTGTTATATAAGATATCCTTTTTACAACATTCATTTTAAACTTCAATGGCGTATCTGAAAGACCGATTCAAACACGCCATCACTCCCGCTGCTCTCCGATCTTATCTCGCTGAGTCCCTCTCCACTTTCTTCTTCGTCTTTGCCGCAGTCGGTTCCGCCATGTCTTCAAGTATATACATACATACATAGAAACATGATAGTACCAGAACCAGAACCAATTTTTGTGTTTTTGTGGTGAATTGTGATGGTTGATTTGTTTTGTGGGGAAGATGTCGACGCCGGAAGCGGCAATAACCAATCTGTCTAGCTTGGTAGCGACGGCGATTGCAACCACCTTTGCGTTGTCAGTGGTGGTGTATCTGGCGGTTAATGTTTTCGGCGGCCATGTGAATCCGGCGGTGACGTTCGCAATGGCGGTGGGAGGACACATCAGCATTCCGATGGCCACCTTCTACTGGATTTCTCAAATGTTTGAAGGTTACCATATATAACATGCATGTTGATAAACATATATATCGAGATTTTTCAACAGTGATGTATCCATATATTTTTTTATTTGTACATTTTACACGTTATCGACTTTAGATTAATCTTTCGAGTTATCGGTTTTAAATTTGAGATGATTCGCGATGCAACGTGCAGGTAGGTATCTAATAATTAACATAAATCAAAGAAAATTCCATGTCTAATAGTGATCGATATCATCTGTTCGTCTCCCACTTTTCCTCCTACCATTGATAATATTACCCGACCTATAACAAAAAATTTATGGGCATGTTATCTATTTTTACAACTATCATGTTGTCACATGTTGGACCCCAGTATGTTTGAATTCTAGATTCCCCACTGTTGGTGTGTGTACCCATTAAGTCAAGGATATTTTAGTAATTTTCTATCCATGGTCGGTTTCAGTGATAAGTCATAATTTTATACATTTTGATATCAAATTGGCAAGTAATTAATATCAAATGGATGTTTAAATTTCTTATGTTTTGTGTGAATTAGTTGTCACTTGGGTAGTTGGGTGTAACCAATTAAGATAAAAAAAACAAATAATTTTAATTACTTTACACCATTCTCGTTGGCAACAATTTTTTTTACGGCAGTTAAACACACGCACACGCCGCGACTGAAGTCGAAGAGGTATCCGGGATCCATTCGGGCACTCGACTAATCCTCTCGACCATGGAAACCATTACCGGCCCATAGCCTCGCCCATGCCCGGCCCGAAGGTCGACCCATGAACTGGGGTGTCGCCTCCTGTTCCCCTCCGAATCGAACCCAAGTAGACAGGGATACCATCCACTGCCCCCCTCAGGATGTTACCGACCATTGAGCTACAAAGGAATTGACAAATGTCCTTCAGTATGTGGATGGGGGGATTAGAACTTGGGTGGGCACTATGTACCCTCCAAGCACTAACCACTCCACCACAACACGTTGGACCGTTGGCAACAATTTAAAAGATAGAAAAGCAAAAAAAAAGGAAAAAGAAAAGTATGTAAAATAAAATCGTAATTTTTAAACCATAGGAATGAAAATTTTAGTTTTTACAAACCATGGCGACGAAAATCATAGTATTTGTATTTACTTTGGGGATATATTTGCATACGTGTCCAACGTTGAGGATTTGAGAACCATACATGCAATGAGAGATTCAAGCATTTGAGAAATCCAGTAGAAGGTGGTCATCGGAATGCTGATGTGTCCTCCCACCGCCATTGTGAACGTCACCGCCGGATTCACATGGCCGCCGGAAACGTTAACCGCCAGATACACCGCCACGGACAACGCAAAGGCAGTTACAATCGCCGTCTCTACCAAGCTAGACGGATCACTTATTGCCGCTTCCGGCGTCGACATCTTCCCTACAAAACAAATCAACCATCACAATTCACCACGAAAACACAATAATTGGTTCTGGTACTATCCTGTTTCTATGTATGTATGTATATACTTGAAGACATGGCGGAACCGACTGCGGCAAAGACGAAGAAGAAAGTGGAGAGGAACTCCGCAAGATAAGATCGAAGAGCAGCGAGAGTGATGGCGTGTTTGAATCGGTCTTTCAGAGACGCCATTGAAGTTTGAAATGAATGTTGTAAAAAGGATATCTTATATAAACATTCTTATGATGCACATTTATGAATTTTCTTATGTTGGTTATATTTTCTTCATAAATTGTTTAGTGACTATGGTTCATAATTTAACCGATTTAACTTTAGTATGCACATTTATGAATCTTCTTTTTTTGTTAGTGTACATTTTAGATGATATAAAAAACAATAAATTGAAAGAGGAAAGCAATCAATGATTAGTTGGAAGGTGGATACAAATATTTTACCTAAGTTACTCTAATTTGCTCCTCCTAGTTTTTAATTCTGTCTCATCTCCTATATATATATTATATATATATATATATATATATATTATAAATGCTCAAATCTTGAACATAACCCAGTATCCAAGTTAACACCAAGTCATGGTCAGCTTAATCAATTGCTGCAACCAAGCCAAGAGAAGAAAATGGTAGAAGAAGATCAACATTCATGTTATAGAAGAAAAATAGGTCAAACCGTGATATTTTTTTTTACTTTTAACGGCCTTCTACCCTTTTCTTCTCTTGGCTTGGTTGCAGCAATTGATTAAGGTGACCATGACTTGGTGTTAACTTGGAAACTGGGTTATGTTCAAGATTTGAGCATTTATAATATATATATATATATATAGAGAGGGAGGTTCAAATGTAAACTCTATATTTCGTGTAAACTATGTAAACCAATCCAAACCATTGATTTTCAAAAACGTTTCCATATTTCACATTTTCATATTTCCATAATCATTGACTTACCATATATTTCACATTTCCATATTTTCTATGAATCCATATCCTCCTTTGATTTTTTTGATCAAGGGCCACGATGGGTTTACATAGTTTACACAAAATATAGAGTTTACATTTGAACCTCCCTCTATATATATATATATATATATATATATATATATATATATATATATAGGGGAGGAGCCAGAATTAGAAACTAGGAGGAGCAAATTAGAGTGACTTAGGTAAAATATTTGTATCCACCTTCCAACTAATCATTGATTGCTTTCCTCTTACAATTTGTTGTTTTTTATATCATAAACTAAAATGGACACTAACAAAAAAAAAGTTCCTAAATGTGCATCCTAAAGTTGAATCGGTTAAATTATGAACCATAGTCACTGAACAATTTAAGAAGAAAATATAACCAACTTAACAAATATTTCAACTTATATCAATTTAGATTATAAAACTGTTTTTTTCTGACTTTAGTTTTAAAATCAATAAATATAAATCCATCAAAACAATATCAATATTCTAACATTTATTGCATTTTGTAAAGTCAATACGAAACAGAAACAAGCAAAATAAAATCAAACTAAATAAAACGAATATTTAAATTTTTAAACATATAAATTGGATTAGATTCTAAAATAAGTATTGAGGATTATTTTCAAATATTAACTAAAATAAAAGGAAACAAAGTGTAATTTTACTTTCTTTAGTCTTACCCATCATTGCCATCACTTTACCGGTTTACCGACCCCCTTCAAACGCCCTTACTCTCTTTTGTTTGATAAGAGCACCTTCAACCTTCACACCAAAAAAAATCATCAAAAAAATTAAATTGGTGGACTCGTTAACATAAAAAAATAAACCCAACTCCAACCGTACTTCAAAAAAAATACCAAATTAAAATCAAATGATAAAATAAGGGGTGTTGTATGGAGTCATATAAAATGGTGTGTGAATTTGGCCCTTTAAATTTGGAGCCCAAACTCCTTTCTCTCTTCTCTAACACCAAACTTTTTTGGTGTTTGAAGGTTGATTGGAGTTGATATTTGGTGATTTTAGGTTTTTTAGAGGTCCATTGGAGATGCTCTAGCCCATATAAAAACTATTATATGAAAGAAGTTAGAAGAAGTTTATAATTTGCTATCCCTCCAGTAAATATTGTTCGGGACCCCATCAATCAAAAAAATGCATCGAAACCAACTATAAAACTAAAAAATATTTCGAATTCAACTAAAAAAGAAGAAAACACGGTCAAAATCGACAAAAAAACTTAAAAATCACTCGAAATCAACCAAAACGACTTTCTAAATCCTTTGAAACGGTGGATTTAGGCTAAAAATAAATCGAACAATTTTACGGACAATTAGTCTACCTTAAAAGATGCATCCACTAAAAGAAATTTTGGATCCCCACTTGTTACAAGGTGGCTCCTCCCTATATAATGGGAGTAGTAGTAGGGTAGGTTTGATGAAAGAAAGAAATAAATAGAGATGTGGGAATGAAAGAATGAATTGGAATTCAAAGTAGGTGTTATCGAGTTAAAAGATTAAAAAACCCATTTATAGTCCGTTAAACAAACACATATAACTCTCATTTAATGGTTGGTCAAATGGGTTAGTGAAACGGTACTTTAATGGATGTTGACGGACTATAAATGTAAGACGTTAAAAAAACACATTTAACGCCCTGGTCAACCGATTGGTCAAACGTTCATTAACGGAGAACGGTTCGTTTTAACGACCTTTTAATGACCCAAGTCAACAGAAATTGGTCAAAACTCGGGAAAAAAAAGTTCGGATTTTTTGTTGGGTTCGTTTTAACGGAGCCTTTAATGCCTTTTCATGGGCATACGGTGCTAAGAGGGTAGAGATGGGCATCCGGCCCGGACCCTGCTTGAGCCCGATGAAAAGCCCGGTCTGGCCCGATCAAGGCCCGGTCCTTGTTTTGGACTATTTGAAAGCCCAGCCCGGCCCAAGGTTGGTGGCCCGGAAGGCCCGGTTCAAGGGTCGAGCCCGGACCGGCCCGGTTCAATGACAAAATCGTAATTTTTTTAAATATTTTTAAACTTATTAATGTTGATTTGGATGCAACTTAAATTACTATAAGTATAATAAATGTATTTTTTAGTATATTTGTTTTATTTAACTTAGTTTCATCAGTTTAAAATAAATTTGTTTATGATTTAAGTTTATAGATATATTTAATTTATAGTTTAAACTTTAGAATAATAAAATAAATCTAGTTTATATTGTATATTATTATTATTATTGGAATCATAAAATAAATATAGTTTTATAAGTTAGAAAAAGAGAAGAAAAAAAATATTCGGTATCTCAAGGCTCGGGCTAAGGCCCAGTTCAAGACCCGGTCTTCAAGGCCTGGGCTTTTTTCACATATAACGGGCCCAAGTATGAAACTCAAGACCCAGTCCGGCCTGAGTCCGGTCAAACAAAGGCCCGAAAAGTTCGGTCTTTATGAGTCCCAATCAAAGCTCGGCTCGGTCCGATTTTTGTCCACCTCTAGGAAAGGATATGGATAAGAGATTCAAGATGGGATAGGATTTTGAGCATGTACGCCAATTTCCCCTTCATGTCCATTAGTTTCTTCAAACCAAGTCTCTCAAACGAATGACAAGGACATTGCATTATACCAGACAACCAAGAGAGAAAACTCTTATTTGTTTAGGATGCTTACTAAAAATCTATTTGTTTGATTATTTACACACATATTTGTTCAAACGAGAAGTTTGACATTTTGCGAAAATCTTAGTAACAAAATATTGGCTCAAAATCTTATTTTCTTCATTTTGGAGAAGTTGTTGGATATGCACTAAAGTTTATGTTTGTATGTGTGTCATGATATATGATATGCGGACTCTTTTCATCGGTATACGGTTAACAATATTACTTACCTTACAATCTTTTACTGTTTTACATACAGACATTACTGATAATCTTACCAAGTAAGAGGCATAATAATGATCATCAGTCTTACCTAGTAAATGAAGAAAAAGACTCTTACTCAATAAGCTTTTACCGGGTTTAAGACGCTTACCAATAATAAATTTTGACGATCGAGAATATTATACAATAAAGTAACTGAGGGTAATTCCCTCGTGAATAAGCACTTATCTGATAAACGTTCAGTTAACTTACTTCTTAGTTGGTTAAAAACATCTGCTTGATTCTTCTACTTTAATAAGAGTAATTACGTACTTAGTACTTACATTGATTAACTTGATACAAATTATAATAAATACACTGTGCAAATTATCATATAAGTATCAAATAAATAAAACAAAGTTTATTATAAACATGACAATAACATGATAATATTTTTTTACTTTTTCTTTATCCTACTTTTAATTTAAGATGGCCAATTTCTATACCAGCCAGCCCATGCAGAGACCAGCCCACTAATCCCAAGTGTTACAGCATGATTACAAAAAGGATTGGGCTCAATATCAGCCAGCCCAATAATCAAATCAGCCAAATTAGCAGACACAGCCATTAATCTCATCACTCTATCAACTTTAATCTTCTTAATTTCATCACCTTTTTCCTTTGATTCTGATAATAAACCCCTTTTAATCCTCCTTTCTTCTTCAATCCCTTCTTTGATCATAATAAACTCCAAAACACAAAAAAACACATACCCAAGCGATTCCCCAAACGCTGATATATAGCTCATTCTCCGAGCCAGGTTCGCGTCAAGAACCCCTGTTCGCGATAACCAGAGGAAATGGTCAAAAAAGAAATAAACCATTTCCCCTGCGTTGGCAAACACTGAGAGGCATCTGTAAGTAGGGGTCGGGCCTGGGTTTCTTCTTAGTGCATTGAACCCTGTGAGAAACCGACCGGTTCTGAAGGCTTTCCGACTGAGCCCTGATGCCACCTCACACTGTTTGGCTCGATGGGCTGCGGCCGGATTGCTGGTTTCGAGATGCCAAACGAGTAGCTTGGAGACATATTGGAAGGTTTTGACAAGCTTGTCAATGCCATCCCTTTTAGCTAAGAAGATAACAAGCTTGTCTACTTTGTCATTCATGGTGTGTTGTGAGGTCTAAGGGGAATAACTTGTGTGATTTGTGAAAGAAATAATGGTGGTGGTGGGAAAGAGAGCCACAAGTTAGGGGTAGATTTGGATAAAATTGAATTATTTTTGGATGGACAATATTATTTTCATATTATCCTAGATGACAATTTTGTTTTTTAGGTATGTTCTAAAAATATTAAACAGCAAATATAAAATAGATTGTTGTGATATATGCAAAATATTATGCCAATTTTCTTGTTCCATTTGTGGTTCATTGATTTCAAGCATTAAAGTCGGCAATATAATTGCCTTAAAAAATGATTATGCAAGCAAAGACTATGTCATTGTTTAAAACTTAAGATTTCTTTTCAAAATTGAATTTCTTAAATAATGATATTATTATCAATCTAATTGATTAAATAAAATAAATCTTTTAAAAATGTATCAATTCTATTGAGCAAAGTAATCATATCTTCATTGATCCCAATAACTCACGTTTCGTAGGATGATAATCTTTTTTTACACGAATAGATCAATCATAATTATTCTTATTCATTGATCGTATAGCAATTAGACAATATTTTGCATCTAATTTATCATAATTTTCTTGTTTGTTTTCAGTTTTCACGCCAAAATGGCTTTGTAATGCTTTTCCTATAAAAAGATTTTGCCATCATAGTAGGATTATAGCCCATCTTTATCTACATTATAGCCATTGTCATCTTTATTGCTATCGAGCTTGCATCCAACACCTACTGAGCATAAAAAAAATAGCCAAAAAATTTGAAAGATGATGTAAACCATGAAATTTGTATTTGAATTTAAAAATTCTACAAAGGTTAGGTATATTTCATTTGAAAGTTATTTTGTATTATACTCAAATTTCCCTTAACAATCATTAGATGTTACTTTGGTTCATTGTATAAAGAAAATGGGTTAACTATAATTTTATTATTTATGATCATGTATCTATCTTGATAATAAATTTAACTGTAAATCGTTAATTTTATGAGTGAATGTCAATAAAGTAATTTTATTGGACCAACTGTAAGGTTTGATCTTTTGGTAATCGATAAATGAGATTGATTGATTATGATTAATAATGAAATATTAAAATGCAGTTGATGGGCTATTTTCCACATATAATATAAAAATATCACCTTCAATCATAAAATTAACGATTTACATGAGTATTGGGATCAATCACACGGAAAAATCATTGAGCAAGTAATCACATTCACACTTATAAGGGCAACTCCAACCACACAGAAAAATCATCAAATTTGTCGATGTTGGACTCCAATCATACGATATATCAGCAAAAAGAAGTTGCAGGGCAAGAAAAGTTTTGGAAGGAAGACACCATATTTGGTGTGATACTAGTCACACACCAAAAGTCATGTGGTCCACCAATTTTCATTTTTTAGAGTTTTTTTAATGCATCTCACCCTCACAAAGCAAATGTTATTTTTTATGGACTTGCTAATTTTGTATGATTTTTTTTAAAGTATGGTTGGAGATGAGTTTCTTTTTGGTCTTAAGGGATTCACTAATTTTAATGTATTTGGTGTTTTTTTTTTGGTGTTATGGATTGGAGTTGGTCTAAAACACTTAATTATTTTATAAAAATGACGTCATATTTTGAAAGTTAAACCTCCAAAGTAGAAATTCATAAGATCGGTTCCACTTAAGATCTAGAACACTATTCAAATAGTAGAAATACCAAACCCCAATAATCAAATTCAATGAATGCACAAATAAATTAAACGTTTCATTCAAACCCACCAAGCCATTGTTCTAATCATCACGTTTCTAGCGTACACAAGCTACCATGTTTCTCATAAAACCACTAGCATAATCAAAAGTGCCTTGATCCATATCAACCCCCAATCAATCTCCTTTTTGCCAAGATGCAAATCACTTTCGATAGATGCAAAAAAACGTACGTTTACGAAAGGATCGACAAATATCTAAACCCTTTTGATACAATTACAAGACGTAAAACTCAAAACAAGATAAATAATCTCTAAAAAGAATAATTTTTTATTGACTAATAACTTCAACTTGATTACAATTTAAAACCTAATAACCCTATTTATAATACTAAATTAAGAAAAAGATAAATATCAAATCAAATCTAGTGCTAATATAAGTAAAATACTAATAAATAGAGTTTTGGATAAAGATAGGAATGGTGGTTATAAGCCAATTTTCAACTATTGAGACGTTCTAACTCAACCAAACACTTATTTATTTTCGGCCCTATAAAATAATGTAATCCTATTGGGCCCGCTATGGGCTGCCAAATAATCGAGGTGGCCCAATACTCATTAACTTGTTGAACTTATAATTTGTGACATTTAAAATTAAAGTTATTATATAAAATCTCAACAAATTGAACCAAATCTAAGTGGCCCTAGTTTTGGTGTCTATGTTTCCTACTTTGGCGGATTATACAAAGTTATAATATTTTTCACACTATTTCACAATATTGTTACAAAAAGAAAAAAACAACCATCCAACTATCACAATAAACACACCTTAACAAGTTGTATTAAATAAAAAACCTACCATAAAAGTACTCCCAAAAAAAAAAACTTGCAATAATTATGTCAAAACTAACAACTTTTTTACTATTAAAACTAACCATTTAAAGGTGTATATTTGAAAGAAAAAAAGGGTTTTTGTGACTTAATATAAATGGAAATGTGTGTGTCATACTTTTTCACACCAATACCATCAAATTCTCTAAATCTTAAGTGTTCTTGTGGCAATGTTGTTGTGATCAAATTATTTCAACCTAGTGTTATTTGTTGTGATGTTTGATGATATTTTCAGGTATTAAGTCTCAAGTTTTCTAGTAGCTTTTATTACCTTGTAGTTTAATAATTTCAATTTTCAGAATTTTTATAATATTTTTAGTATCGGAATTCTTGTAAGTTTTTATTTAAAAGAAACTAAACGTTTTCGCCTTGACAACCGTGTTGCAAAATGAACTATAATAAACCAACCACAATCTTAAAGTCCTTATTTTTAACAGCATTCTGATTGAGGGGTTAAAAGGGTATATGTAAGAGAAGTTTTCATCTACCAGTGTTGGAAAATTACTCATTGAAACGTCACAAAAAAACAAAATCTTATCATGATACAGTGAGACATGTGATGGATCCATAATTCTATATTGGTCCCAACATGTCTTGTTAGATTCTCAATGAATATATTTGTTGACTTTAAATAACATATACGGTGATTCAATAAAGTGTATCAGTTCGGTATTTGGATAGCCAACAAATCACAACATAAATGATGAATCCCACACAATGCGGACGTTTTTTACAGTTTGTGCAACTTGATCAATATCACTACAATAAAGATTTGGTAACCTAGTATCCAATCTAACTTAGAATGCTAATGTGAAATGTAAGGTAGCATTTGTTATTCAAACGATTGACGAGAGAGACTAGAAGAAAAGTTTGATTTGTTGTGCGGAGTGATTTCGATGAGCCAAAATCAAGATGAAAGATAACAAAAGAGGACTGATTTGCCGATCAAAACCTTGCATAGATAAAATATACATAAACTTATCTTTGTTTAAAAAAAATTGTTTTGTAAAATTGACCTAGAACAAAATGATTTGGGGACATTGACTGAATAGTCTAAACTAACATTTCAACTAATCTCTCTGTTTTTTTAGCCAAACCCTTTTTGGAAAATACATACTTTTAATCCGAATACAATTGTGTTGGGTTCGCCTTGCAAAATGTCCTTTTTGGCTTTTGAAATCTCCTTTATGATTTACGTAATAAATAAAGTTTATCAGTTGACGTCCAATAGATGTGAAGGAAAACGAACTAATTTAAACATCTATCATAACTTGGAATTTTTTTCAAATGATGATTGAATCTTTTTGGTTTCATCTATTAAATATTTTTTTGTTGAAATTGGATCCAACTAATATCAATTGGCTTTAATTCATCCTATTTTTGTTAATTAGATGGGTTGAATCTCTATGCACCCTTAATAATAACCAATCAAAAATGATATTCTAACCATAAAAAATCTATCTCACAATTTCCAAAATAAAATCTACAAAATATTAATTATTTTGTTATCAAATGTCGACTAAAAAAAAGGTGCATCTAAAATGATTAATTCTTGACCATTTTCCAATGACTTCTAACAGATATTAAAATTTTGAGATTGATTGGCTATTTGGCTGTGATGCATTAAGTTTTTTAAAAAAAAGGTGTATGACAGAAATTAACTTTCAAATAACCAGATCTATTAAAATATTATTGACACGTGTATTATTCTGAGTGGTTGTGGAACTGGCCACGTCATCATGTGTGCCACGTAGGACGATGGTGGGCCCAATGGTATATTCGCAGCGAATCGTTAAACAGAAGACGAAAGGAATAATGCTCTTCGGATATGCGAATATGCTCCCGCCTCTAAAACCATCGAATGGGCTTCTCAATAATTCCTGCCACAAGTCGGCTGTGCGAATTTACTAAATTACCCTTTTTTTAATCTTAAATCACCATCTTGCCATTTTGCGCAAATTGACGACTTTACCCTTCTTTGGGTTTCCTTTCGTTTGGTTATGACTTCCAATTCGTCACCACCCACATATTTAAAATTTTGATGTAAAATTGGTGCATGTGGTTTGTGTGAAAAGATCACGATTTTTGTTTGAAATTTATAGTTTTTTTCTTTATAATTTATAATTTATAATTTATAATTTATTATAATTTTTGTTACACCACACAACCAAAAACTTAGTTACAAAATTATGAGGAATGTAATCAAGATGAAGTCTAAGTAAATATTTTCCAAAAAATAATATATTTTGTAATAAACGATAATTTAAAAGTCATTGTATTTAGCTATTTGCTTATGATAAAATGACAGGTTTAGTTTTTTTATTAGTGATTATTTATAGGTTTTTTGTTAGTTTGGTTTTGTTACTAACGTCAAGCACCCTTAACATGAAATTTATTTATGAGACATGATGAATTTGTCAGGGTCCCGGCTTTGGTGGCGGGTTTTTGATTGGGTACAAAGGACCATGGGGTTCGGGTTTTCAGCCTAATTAACCTTTTGGAATATATTTACTAAAATCTTGAGTATTTATTTGTTAATATAAAAATATATAATTCTTATCATTATCACCATCGCTCCCTAATTCCACACGTAGTTAATGGTTGAAATAAGACATGATGTTTAGATCAAGAAAACGACAAACACATGGATTAAAAAAACAGCTCTTAATAAAATAAGAATAAGGAAAAAGGGGAAATTCGTGGTTAATGCTCCCACGCATGTCTATTCGTTGTACACTACACCTCATTTCTTTCTTGTAAGACGATTATTGAATATAAAATATTTAATACTCTATTTTAAATTTTGTTAAAGGTTACAATAGTTTTCCTGTAAAACTATTAAGATGGTGTTTAAGAGTGTCTTTTGAGGTTCAAAAATGCTTTTGACTAAAAATGTGTATTGACTATGATGGTAGAAAAATAAACTTTTAAAAAATGCTTATATTAATTTTTATGATGGTAAAATCTAAGGACTATAAGGCTTGGTTTGGCAAGCATAAGCTAGCTTATAAGCTAGCTGATAAGCTAGCTTATAAGCTAGTCCATCCAAACATGTACCAGGAAGCTAGCTTATCAGCTAGCTTATAAGCTAGCTTTTTGAAACGCTACTTTGAGTAGCTTATGAGAAGCTTATTATAGCTTTTTCCAATTATACCCTTATTAATATTAATTATTAAATTCAAAGGTACCCTTTTTGGTCATTTCACATACTCATAAGCTAGTTTTTGCCAAACATAATTTGTTCAACAGCTAGCTTATCAGCTACTAGCAAGCTTATCAATCAACAGCTAGCTTATCAGCTATCTGCTAGCTTATCAGCTACCAGCTAGCTTATAAGCTACGCTTGCCAAACATAGCCTAAAAGTGGACTTTACGCAATTACGCTAATAATAACTACTCGAAAATAATAGCTTTGGTTGTTCTTCATGTCAACCTTTTATTTATATTTTATTCTTTAACAAATATTATTTGAAAATATAAATTGATATTGTATTCTTTTTAATATGAAAGAGCGTGGCCCACGTATTTAAAGTCAATGACGTCAAAGATTAGTGGATAATGTCAATAGATTGTATACTACACGCAAATGCGAAAATATTGTATATTATATTATGATTTGAATTAACATGTAACATATCTTTTATTATTTTTTAAAATAGAAAAAATTTAGTATTTTGGAAAAGAATTATTTCAATAAATTTATAAAAACTTTCTCTAAAACGATAAAAGTGAAAAAAAAATAGAACGTAATTTTTAAAAATTTTAAAAACTTATAAAAAATACTTATATTTGGAAGAGAATTTTTTTATCATTAAATATTGAAGCAAAAATTGAATAAAAATAAAATGTTTAAAAAGAAGAAGTAATATTCTTATTTTCTTAATATAACTGATCTTGTAATCTTTTAAAATGATGAAGATTTGTTAGTTTTAGTGATTTTTAGTTTTTGCTCTAAGAAGTTCTACAAAACTTGGTTGAGATGTTCTATTTGATATAATTTAAAAAAATGATATAAAATTATTAAAATATAGCAATGGAAAATTTAAAATTCTTACCAAGGTGGTCAAATAACTAAAATTGATTTGTTTTAATGGATTATAAAAGGGATCACATGGCCTGATTAACTCTAAGTCTATTATTATCATGTACACATTCCTTCATGTTAATTTATAGTACATTAGTATTATACTCTAAAAACTATAAATTAAATTAAATGATCATGTATTAGTCGTTTTTGGTTCCCTTAACTGGTTGGGGGTTTTCTTGACCCTTTCCATATTGTTTGGACTTTTCTTGGGAATAAAAATGGTTTCCAGAGATTTCATAAAGAATTTATATTTAGCTTCAATAGATTCTTTATTTTAGAGATTTCAACTTCTATTATATTTATCTTCCCAATATATTTTTTAATAAAGAATTTATATAAAATAATAATGTTTCAACCCCAATGGTGGAAATGAATAAAAAAGTAGTTTATTTCTCTACATATTAAGTTTTAGAGAATTCTCTAAACTTGGAGATTTTCCAAGTTTTCTTTATTTTAGAGAACCATATAGAGAAGGTGTTGGAGCAATTTAAATAACAAAAACCTCATTTTCTCTATTTTAAGGAAGCTATTGAAGATGCTCTAATAATTTTTTTATGTGTTTTAACGTACAAGAATAAGAATTGTTTTCTAATGTTATTTGGTAATCTTAAAGTATCCTAAAATGATTAATTAACTTAGGTATTGAGGCACCTTATTTATAGGTAGCATTTGGACTTTGGTAACTCCCATATATTGGTTAGGTTTGTTATAATTCTTAGTGCATCTTCAATAGTTTCTCAAAAATAGAGAAAATGAGGTTTTTGTTCTTTAAATTGCTCCAACAATTTCTTTATATAGTTCTAAAATAGAGAAAACTTGAAAAATCTTCTAGTTTAGATAATTCTTTATAATTTAATGTGTGGAAAGAGAAATCACTTTTCTATTCATTTCCACCATTGAGAATATGAGATTGCATGATCATTATTTTATATAAAATTGTTTTAAAAAAGTGTATTTGAATGATAAATTTATAGAATATTTTAATAATAGAAGTTGAAGTCTCTAAAATAGATAATCTATTAGAGCTAAATATAAATCGTTTTAGAGATTTTGACCTTTAAATCTTTATTTTAGGTCCGTCTATTAAAAGTCTATTAAGCCTAAATAAAAGTTTTTTTTTATTATGTAAAAATATTTAATTACACCTTTTAATACATGTTTTAATCGTTCAATTATTATAACATTAATAATCATCATGGTATTGTTCCGGATTCTAATCATCCAAAAATCATATTAAATCAAATGTATTCTTTGTGTTTGATAATATAGGTTTAAGTACTCCTTAGTAGTATTTGGCAAAATATTAATTACCAATAACTTTAACCGGCCCCACACAAAACCTGTCTTCAAGGAGACCAATGTGAGAGGGTATTTTTTGGCTCATTCGTCGACTAAGACTTGGTTTGAACCTAAGACTTATTATGTATGAGTAAAGTCTCTCCTCCACTCTTTTGCTAACTAATGCATATAAAACTTACAAAATTTATACTATTTATTGTGTCAAGTCAAATGGCCACATAACAATTCTATGCCCTACACGGGTTGAATTTGGATAAACATTCTTTAACGATTTGATATTAGTTTTGTTGTTATTACTAAGTACTACACGTACACGACACAATTGGCATCAAATTTATTTGTCAATTTTCATAAGTTGAATGTGTTACCCATAAAACAACATAACTTTACTCATCCAATCTTCATGAGCACTACTCTATGCTACAATTGGTACTACAATTTTAACTGGGTCAAAAAGACTAAAATACCCTATTATTAATAGATGCCGCTCCAATTATGCATAAACTCAGCCAATATGATAAAAGCCTTAAAACAAATGAGACAATCATAAAACTATTACTAATATATATCGGACCCTATCTAATTAAAACGTGGACCAAAAAAAAAAACATAGCCAACTTTTATTGTCGGTGCCATTACATTGAACCTTTTACTACAATCTCTATCAATTAGTCACTCAATATACACATCGTGTTAAAAATTTGATTATATTTTAAGTGTCATATATATACCAAAAAATAAAATGTACTTTTTTGATGCATAATTAATGAGAGATTTTAGCTGAAACTTAATTATTTAATTAAGATATTTTACTATATTAGAATGCCATCTAATATTGATAAATTAAATATAATACTTTATTATAACAAATAGACAATTAATTATCATGTGATTTTTTTAATTGTTAATATTTAATAAATATAAAAGTTAATTTCCAACGGAATCTTAGAAGCTGGCCAATTGGATGGGTTCAAAATGATGAATAGGAGGATCTTATATTCTAATTCATGTAATCATGTTTTTATTTAGGGTTAATTACATGAGTGTGTATCCAACTTGTCACGTTTTTTCATTGTATGTACCCAACTTTTAAACCTACCATTGTATGTACTGAACTTTTTAATTTTCTCATTGTATGTATCAGGTTACCTGCTGAGCAGGTAACCAGTCACAATGCCACATAGGCTGCCACATAGATGCCACATAGATGCCACATAGGATGCCACATGGAATTTCATTGTATGTATCAAACTTTTACTAATTTTTTCATCTTCAACCTCCCTCCCACCACCACCACCACCACCACCACCACCACCACCACCACCACCACCACCACACCACCACCAAACCACCACCACCACCACCACCCAACCACCACCACCACAGCCACCACCATCACACAGCCGCCACCACCACCACAGCCACCATCTCCACCACCACAACCACCATCTCCACCACCAAACCACCACCACAACCCGTTTCTCGATTCGGGTCAAGGGATCATCGACCAACTCTTCAAAGCCGTCGGTTCGATCCAATCTCCCAAAATCGCAGCCACCACCATTCTCCGGTGAGTTTGCTCCCCCCCCCCTCTGATTTCAACCCCTCCGGCGACCCCGAAACTCCGGTGAATTTGCTCTCGTGCTCCGGAGCCCGATCGCCGTCTAGAACCGGTACCCGTAGACGACAGCGTAGATCGACGTCGTCATCGTGATCCCGACAATCTGGAACGATTGAGAAAACTCCAGCCACAGAAACGACGATCATACTCCGGCGATGTATGACCGTTCATACTCCGGCAATCGGGCTCCGGAGTTTAAATAGAAGATCGGGCTCCGGAGTTTAAATAGAAGATGAAGATGTGTGACCGTTCATACTCCGGCGATCGGGTTCTGGACGGCGATCGGGCTCCGGAGCGCGTGTTTTCCGGGCTCCGGCGACGGTTGTTGGGTGGCCAGCAACGGAGTGGTGGTGGTGCAAGATGTCTAAGAGAGGAAGCCTATGTGGTGGTGGTGGTGGTGGTGGTTTGGTTGTGGTGGTGGTGGTGGTGGTGGTGGTGGTTTGGTGGTGGTGTGGTGGTTTGGTGGTGGTGTGGTGGTGATGGTGGTGGTTTGGTGGTGGTGTGGTGGTGATGGTGGTGGTGGTGGTGGTGGTGGGAGGGAGGTTGAAGATGAAGAAATTAGTAAAAGTTTGATACATACAATGAGAAAATTAAAAAGTTCAAGAATATCCACATCAGATGCCACGTCACGCCACATCAGATGCCACGTCAATATAACTGGTGCCACGTCAGCCTCTTACCTGTTAGGCCATCCACAGTGGTACCACTCATACCACCTGCATAAACTGCCACCTCAGCGCCACATCAGCTTTACCACTACCTTACCATTACCATACCATTCATCCACACCCGTACCACTCATACCACCTGTATGATTTTTTAAATAAAATACTATAAATTTAAATACTATAAATTTAAATAATATAAATTTAAATACTATAAATTAAAAATAAAATTACATTAATATTAAAATTTCATTCAAATTAAAAAAAAACTAATTAAAAATAAAAAATACAATAAAACTAATTATGATGCATAGAATCCCACAAATGTTGAGATAAATCGGCGCGAAGGTTGGCGTGCCTCTCTCGGTTTTTTACGAAGTTGACGTTGTTTGCTCGTTCTTCTTCCGAGATCGTTGTCTCGACTTCGCTCGGTAAAACCTCCGTAGGATCAAAAGGATAATGTGAAAACCCTTCGTCTTCACGAATCATGTTGTGTAAAATTATACACGTGTACATGATTTCTTGTAATTTCCTTCGTGACCATACCCGTGCCGGTCTAGCAACGACGTGCCATTTACTTTTAAGCGTGGCGAATGTCCGTTCGATGTCTTTTCTTGCCGATTCTTGACGTGTCGTGAACTGCACCAGTGGCACTTCCACTGGGTACCTAAATGCTTTCACGAAAGTTGTCCACTCGGGATATATCCCGTCGGCAAGATAATACCCGTGATGGTAGTGTACGTTATTCGCTACGAACGAACTATCGGGCGCTTTATTTTCGAATAAATCGTTGAAAATCGGTGATTGATTCACAACGATTATGTCGTTCGTGGCACCCGGAACCCCGAAAAATGCGTGCCAAATCCATTCATCGTATGATGCGACGGCTTCAAGAATTACCGTCGGTCCCTCATGATCACCTCTATGGAATTGACCCCTCCATGCGACGGGACAATTTTTCCATTCCCAATGCATACAATCTATCGAACCAAGCATGCCGGGTAAGCCGTGTCGTTGTTCGTGCAACGCGTAGATAGCCTGAATATCGCTAGCAGTTGGCTTTCGTAAATATTGTCGCATATAGAGTTTAATAACACCTTGACAAAAATTTTTTAGGCATTCCCTTGAGGTCGTTTCGCCCATCCTTAGGTACTCGTCCATAGAATCTGAAGAAGTCCCGTACGCCAATTGTCGGATAGCGGACGTACACTTTTGAAGCGGAGAAAACCCCTTCACGCCTCTTGCATCCCACTGCTGCTTGAAACAATCAAACTCTCTTTCAAGATCGGAAACTATCCGTACGAATAGTCGTCGACTCATACGAAACCGCCGTTTAAAGTCTTCGTCGTTGTACACCGGGTTATCCGAAAAGTAGTCGGCGACAAGTTTATCGTGTCCATCTTCCCGACCTCTATCTTTATTCGGCCCTCTCGGTCTAGGGTTCGACGGTTCCGCCTCTCCGTTTTGGATACGTTGAATAATCAATTGCGTCGCTTGAATGGTGTTCGTAACAATTTGATCCACGATGAGATCAAATTCTTCGTCGTCGTCGAAAGGATTCATTATTTGAAAGAAGATGAGAGGTTTAAGAGAAGTTTAAGAGAATTAGAGGTGAATAGGAGAAGTTTAGAGGTGAAAGAATGAGAAAAATTTGTTGGGGTTTGGAGGTATATATATAGATAAAAAGGAAAAAAAAAAATAAAAAAAATATATATATATAAATATAACCGTTGTATAACGGTAGGATTGAAAAAAAAAAGAAAAAAAAAATTGAAACCAACGGCAACTTCTCACCGCTGCCCTCACATACCGATCCCTCACCGGCATACCGCGGCGGTGTTACCGCCGGTATGCCGGCTGCACAGCCGAGGAACCGTCCGCGCTGCGGATGGCCTTATATCAGGTTTGATACATACAATGAGAAAATTAAAAAGTTCAGTACATACAATGGTAGGTTTAAAAGTTGGGTACATACAATGAAAAAACGTGACAAGTTGGATACACTCCCATGTAATTAACCCTTTTATTTAATCTAATTAAACTTTTTTTTGTTTTTATTCATGTGTTTTTTTGTTTTTATCCACTTAACTGGTTTGAATCTTGGTTCTTTGTGTATATATAATGATTTTAGGGAGTTCATAATCATCCAAGAAATTTGTTGGTTCATGGTAGATCATCCAAACATCACAATTAAAAAAAATCAAACTATTAGTTTAGCTTTTAAAGTAAGGGGATGTTTAGGATTGCTTAATTTAAAAAAAAATGATTTTTTAAAGTGTTTATTAAACTTGATTTTAGCTGTATTAAGCCAACCATCATTTCACATTTTGCCTACAACACCCATGAACTTTGGTATATATATTTTCATTTTCTATTTTTTTTTTCATTTTTTGACTAATGTGGGATATCTTATACAATACTAATATTTCATCTCTTCATTAAAACCAATCTTTTTGAGAGAAAAGAACTCAAAGTTATAAAAAGAAAAGATAAATAACAATGTAGTTTCTCAATGGTTTGTTGGTGTAATTAATAATATAAAGAGAGAGTAGATTACCTGTATGGTCCTGTGGTTTTTGTTACATCTTTGGTTGCTTTGATTAAATGGACCAAAATGTCCTCTTAATTAATCAGCTTAGCATAAAAAAATGTAACTAAGTTAGTTCTAGAGACCCAATGCATTATAAATCGAAAATCACAGTAATGTAATCCATATATATTTCAGTAATCCATATATATTTCAGAATAGGAATATATTAATCAAAAGGAACAAAGATGTAATTTACTCATTATATTACGAAGTATTGTAATTAATTATTTCTTTGTAACATTATTTTTATTATTTTACATGTTTATTAACTAGTTATTTAGTAACTATTAAATATGATCCATTCATAAACTAATTTATCACCCTTAAGGGATGTTTGGTTGGTTTTCTATTTAGTAACGTATCAGTAAAATTGTTTATATGGACCTGTCTGTGTAAACTAATTTTTTTCGCTTGGAAGGTTTTTTTCTTAGATGAAAAGAGCAACTTTTTACTTTGGATAAATATATTTGTAAAAAACATGGTTTTATATGCAAAGCTTAATGAATAAGACATTTATAGTATTATAAAACTGTTACCAAAAAGTCATATATAATTAATCGAACAAGCTATAATTCGTATTAAACGCATTAAACTCCTAACAAACAAACTCTTATCTGTTTATCAAACTTACCTTAAATTTGTTGTTTCAAAAGAAAAAAAGAAAGAAAAAAAAAAGAGTAATTAATTTTTATAGCCATTTGAAAAATAGAGATTTACCTCCTAACCAATCTCTCACTCCCTTTACCGATTTAACCATCATCCCCGCCCCAAACAACCCGCCCACTATTTCCGAACAACCACCTTACCTCCGCCGAGTGATGCAGCTGCTGGAGACAAAAAAACCAACCACCCCGCCCCATATACCCCGCCCTAGGGCGGGTTTTAAAAAATTTCAAATTTGGTCCTTGTATCAATTTCAAATTTCAAAATTGTCATAAGCAAAATTTCAATTTCAAATTTGGTCCCTGTATCAATTTCAAATTTATCATAAGCAAAAATTAAGGATACATGAGGCCTAACGAGCTTTAACATAGCCAATTATACCTAAAGAGCAGAAAAGTTAAATTCAAGCTTTTTGGTTATTTATTCCTTATTGATGAAGGACCAAATATGAAAAACTTTAAACCCCTCCCTAGGGCGGGGTGGTTGTTTTTTTGTCTCCTACAGTTGCATCATTCAACGGAGGTAAGGTGGTTGTTCGGAAATAGTCAAACCCGCCCTAGGAGGGTTGTTTGGGGCGGGTAGGATGGTTAAATCGGTAAAGTGAGCGAGAGATTGGTTAGGAGGTAAATCTCTATTTTTCAAATGGCTATAAAAATTAATTACTCAAAAAAAAACATACCTTAAATATTTGTTTTAAAATACACGTTGGTTTGTCCAAAAACGTTTGGTGCAGGCGCACATTTATAAATAAATAAAACGGGGGTAACATCGTCATTTCACATCCATCTCATTTTACAATAGTAGCTGCAAATATAAAATCAACCAAGGGCATTTCGGTAATTGAACATACGAACTTGATAAAACCATCCGCTATAAAAATAAGACATGTTTTCCGTTCGCTTCCAACAGCAAGTGTAGAAGAACCATTAGCTGCCGCATTCAAGAAGCAACTTAAACAAGAAGATTCAAGAGATCGAAATATAGATACATACATATATATACATATATATAGATTTAGAGAGAGAAGTTGAAGAATCTAGAGAGAGAAACAATCGATTTGCATCGAAAACTTGATAATTTGATATACAAGGTACTGTTCTTAATTCTTAATTTTTCATCTTTTCAGTTAATTCGCAATCTGTTACATTTATTTTACGTTTTATGATATTCGATGTGATGTTTTTTCTTGATCGGAGGTTAGATTAGATCAATGAAGTTAAGTTTGACGTGATGGTTAGATATTTGAGAACGTGAAATCCGTAACACTTTATATTCGTAATTAATCTATTCACGTTATTCATCGTTGTATTGGATTAATTTAATTATCTTTAGATTTGTTCGATTTAGACCGAACATCTTTGTATCAGTTCTTCACTTACGAATTGCGATGAATAGAGATCGGTGAATAGTTTATGTAATTTTACTTGTTTGAATTAAGGTATCGTTTGATACACAGACAGAATTGGACAGGACCGGACAAGATATAACTGGACAGTACAGGACAGGAATTTTGGTTGATGTCCATCGGATTTATCAACTTCCAGAGATTTTTAGAATTTTCCAAGGGAATTTCTGGAATTTTTTGGCTTCTGGTGCAAGATCTCCATTGATATTGGTGTTAATTTAGCTAGCATGACTTCTTATTTGGTTCTAATGATGTTGATTAGATCTGGTGTAGAGAGGATTTAGAGGTTTAACTTTAACTTTTAAGGAAGATATGAGGAATAATTTTTGATTTATGGAATAACTTCTTTTGGCCTTTTGGCCTTTTGTCTATTTATATAACAAATAGCATATATATATTCAGTTCTATTTTTATGTCTATTATTCTATTTAAATTTTGGCCTTTGGACTTTGGATTGAGCTGAATCAGATTGTTTTTTTTCTTTTCTTACCTAATTTTGTGTTTGATCTTTGTTTTTCAGCTCGGGTTTCTCGATAACGGAAGGATCGAGGAAAAGGAAGTTGAAGATCGGAAAGAGTTAATTTATTTCGATGGGTTCCATTTCAGAACCAGGACACGATTTGAATCGAAAGAACACTAAACCTCCGGGAATCAGATTCGTAGAATGCACCAAGAAATCGAATATTTCGTTCAAAACGCACCAAGCCATTGTTTTAATTGTTACGTTTCTAGCGTATGCGAGCTACCATGCGTCCCGTAAAACCACCAGCATCATCAAGAGCGCTCTCGATCCCCAAAATCTAGACGAGTCCCTGCAATCGGTCTCCTTTTTGGGAAGATCCAATGCGCTTTCGTGGGTTCTAGGAAACGGTTGGGCTCCTTTCAATGGTGCAAATGGCACGGGATTGCTCGGAGATCTTGATCTTGCTTTTCTATTCGTATACGCAGTGGGCATGTTCTTTTCGGGCCATATTGGCGATCGGATGAACCTAAGGATCTTTTTGACGATCGGAATGGTGGGAACCGGTTTATTTACCTCGCTATTCGGTTTCGGATACTGGGCAAACATTCATGTGTTCTACTACTACTTGATCGTTCAAATGATCGCTGGGTTGTTTCAATCCACGGGATGGCCTTCAGTAGTTGCGGTTGTCGGGAATTGGTTCGGCAAGAGTAAGAGAGGGCTTATAATGGGTATATGGAACGCTCACACATCCGTTGGAAATATCGCGGGCTCGTTGACCGCTTCGTATTTCTTGAAGTATGGCTGGGGATGGTCGATGGTGGTTCCCGGTTTGATGATCGCTCTTGTTGGTGTGTTGGTTTTTATGTTCTTGCCGGTTGATCCAGAATCGGTGGGGGTCACCGTAGATGAAGATGAATCGGGGCCGCCTAAGAAGGGACTAACCGAGCATCTATTGAGTCCAAAGACCGACAACGAGAAAGGAGCGCCTGTCGGGTTTCTCGAAGCTTGGAGAATACCGGGGGTGGCTCCTTTTGCTTTATGCCTCTTTTTCGCGAAATTGGTTGCTTATACGTTCCTATATTGGCTTCCGTTTTACATTAGTCATACAGGTACGTATTATCGGTAGCTTTCCGCCATTAATTAGTTGTTTCTGAGTGATTTCGGTTGATCTAATATAGTTTTCTAAACTTTGCAGCTATAAACGGCAAGTTCTTATCAAATCAGGATGCCGGGAACCTATCCACATTGTTCGATGTAGGGGGTGTGGTCGGAGGAATCCTAGCCGGTCACATTTCCGATAAGCTAAACGCTCGAGCCATCACAGCCGCAAGCTTCATGTACTGCGCTATTCCCGTGCTATACCTGTACCGGAGTTACGGACACATATCGATGCCGATAAACATCGTTCTCATGCTAGCCACGGGAATGTTCGTTAACGGGCCGTACGCGCTCATCACGACCGCAGTTTCCGCAGATCTCGGGACCCACCATTCCCTCAGGGGAAACTCGAAGGCACTTGCGACGGTCACCGCGATTATCGACGGGACGGGATCGATCGGTGCCGCTATCGGGCCAGTGCTAACGGGCTACATTTCAGCTACTAGTTGGAGCGGTGTATTCACCATGCTTATGATTTCGGCTTTTGTGGCGGGGTTGTTTCTTACGAAGCTTGTGGTGGCGGAGGTGACGGCTAAATGTCAAGAATCTCAAGGGGGTTCGAGCAATGGTGGTTCACGGGCTGTGGCGGTGGAAGAGGTGTGATCCATGGTGGTGAAAGATGGAGATTTTGGTGTGTTATGTGTGTGAAAAATTCTGCCATTTTTATGGTCTCTGCTTCGATATTAGGAAGAAAGGGAGAAAGGGGCCGTGTATACAATTGTATTTCCTCCGAGATTCTATGGAAATGGGCGAGATGATCGTGTTATAACGTTTGTAAATGTAATAACGAGTACTCGATCATCAAAATCAAATCGAATCAAACATTTAGTTCTATGATATTTGAACAATAAGATATCTAGGAAGTCATGGACTCATGGTTCAAATCCTTGTTTTCTAAGTTGGAAAAGGAACAATTCAACGAATATGAATTCGATTTTCTACATTCTCTTTTGGGAACAAGTCTTTGGTGTTGCTTTTAAACCTGTCTACATTAATACAATGAAGTACCCTTATATCAGGGTTGTCTCCATTAATAGGTGAATCTTGTTTGGCAAAAAAACAAATCTACCTCTTAATGGTTCAAAAACCTTCTCAGCGATTGTTTGGCGGTTGCTGAATGTTTTGTTGCCAGATGATTTAAGAGGCTCTTATGATATAGTGCAAAATGAAATATGGTTGTTTGGTAATTGTTGAAGATAAAATCATGGTGTTGAATGGTTAAGAAATACCCAAGATACAAAATCATTGAAAAGGATTTAGAACCATTAAAGAGGCATATTTTTTTTCCAACCAAGATTTACCTCTTAACAATTCACATGTTGTCTCTTAATAAACTATTAAAAGGTAAACAAACAATCCCTAAATGATTTTGTATTTTATGCCTCTATTAGACCATATTTATCCGTACCACCTTTACCGGCTGCCACCTCAACGCCACATCAGCTTTCCAATTCCTTACCAACACCATACCATACTATCCTTACTCATACCAATTCCATACCATTCTAATTAATTAGTTAAAAAAAAGAAAAAGAAAAGAAGAGAGAGATAGAGACAAAGGTGGGGTGGGTAGAGGAGAGAGAACGGCAACCAGCTACCGGCCTTCTACCGCCCACCCACAATGGTGTTCCGGGTGGTACCGGCCTTGTACCGATGCCTGGCCGCGGATGGCCTTAACCATTCAACACTCTAATTTCATTATGAACAATTACTAAACAACCAGAATTCATGATTTTGCATTATATCATCGCTTTAAACAAATCAAACATTTCGGTTCGATAATATTTGACCCATATGACATCTAGAAAAGTCATGGCTCAAATCCTCATTTTCCATAATAACGAAACAAATATTAATTCGATTTTTCCACTTTTTCTGTTGGGAAACAAGACTTTGGTTTTGGTTTAAAGCCTGTCTACACAAATAATGGAATGAAGTAATGTTTATATTAAAAAAAGATAGACGTGAAAAATAGGTCGGTATTGTTTTGAAAAATGAGTCATGTTTGAATATAATGCAAATAATTGTATCCATTTCAGCCAAGGGAAAGTTATCTACTTGTGGTTGTAGTTTTAATGACCGTCATTATCCACATAATATTTTAGATTAAACCAATGCAATTAATGGCAGTGGTCCTTCGGCTTTTAAACGTCACCCCACATAGACTTTAAGCCACAACCTTCCACGTAAATATGAGTTTTCATATTAGACAAAACATTTTTGATCTTGTTTTTGTTACTTAATATACCATCTATTTTAGACTTATACACATCATATATCATATAGATTTAACCACCACTTATTCTTAGCAACAAAAGTCACAACACGTGGAAATTTAACTCCATTGAAATCATTCTTATAAGGCCATGCGTAGCGGTAACCCGCTGGCTGGCGGGTTAAGCCGGCGGGTTGGAAGGCTTCAGCGGGTACCGCTACGCCCTCCAGCGGCTTCAGCGGGTTCGAAGGAGGGCGGCTTACCCACGCGGCTCAGAGCGGCTTGTGTTGTGTGTGTGGTGCGTGTGGTGTGTGTTTAATTAAATGAAAGGGTTGAGAGAGTTTGGGTACTAATCAGAAAGGGTTTCAAAGGGTTAATGGGAGGGTTGGAGAAAAACTGATGTGACAGTGAGGTTTAGAAGGTTGGGTACTAATAGTCTAACAATACTTGGGGTTTTTTTTGGAATTGCCTATCTAAAATAGTTATTGACTTATTACGTTGTAAAAAAGGTATTAAGCATTTTTTAGTGTTCGATTGAGAAAAAAGAAAACTTGCTTAAACCTTTTTTGGCAAAGTAGATTAGAAGAATAAAAAGTCTTTTCATTCTAATTTATCAAAAAAACTTATAATAAAAACAACATCTTTTGAGACTAATAATAAATGTATCCATGAGTCCACAATATCCTTTCATGAATATAACTCAATAATATCCAAAAATATACTTTTTAATCATTTTACACATAAAAACAAATTTTATCAAATATTAAAAAATAATCTATTAGATTATCAACAATAACCTAGTCCAAACATTTTTTTATGAAACTCTTTTTTCACACCACATAAATTGATAAACACTTTTACACAGAAAAAAAAACATAAGTTAGTTTTAAATAAGCAAATCCCAAACACCCCTTTGTTTTTTTAAGGCATAATTAAAAATATATAACGGGGGGTTTGGTTCATTTTAAAGAATGAGAATGACAATGGAAACGCAAAAGAACGAGAATAGAAACGAGCATTGCATTAATATTGTCTGTTTAACCCAATATAATCACTGAAAAATTGTTTTATATCAAAAAGAATATGTTCCTCCAACTTGATATTACAAAAAATGTTCCATTTAACATCAAGAGACAGAACGGTGTAGGAGAAAAAAGAACTAAACAGAAATAAAACTTTTATTCCCCACGATTTGGTCAGAAATAAAATAACATTTTCCATTATCATTCTCATTCCTTACCCTCTAATACCCCTAACCAAATGTCCCCCGTAGTAAAATCAAAGGGGCTATAAAAATTAAAGTTTAATTTTGCAGTTAAAACAAGAAAAAGCAAAAGACCAATGATGAAGCAAATGGTCCAACATATACTAGGTAACAAGGAAAGAATGGATAGCCATTAGGTTTATAATTTTTAAAAGAAAGAAACCAAAACCAAAACTGGACCAAGAAATCACTTTGGCAATCCCACTGCACATAAAATTAAAAAACACTATTGTGGTTGTAATCTTCATGAAATTCCATGTAGGACCATTATTGATAGCTTTTAATCTAATTCTGTTTTTTAGTCTAGGATGCTTAGACACCACGAATTAACCCTCTAACGTCACTATATATATTCCAGAATTTATGCCCACAAACAAGCCAATGCTATGTACGTGGTTGCTGTTACTTCACTTTTTTGTATTCAATATGTGCGACTTAAGCTACACAAATAAACAATCCACTAGCAAAAGGACTTTTTGGCCTAAAAGTGCCTAGTGGTCGAGTTTAATTTGTCCTATATACATAAGTTATGCGCTTTTAATAAACCGACAAACATATTTGATTGCTTTTTACGCGTTGATTAAGATATGTGCAAAGCTAGTTGTAAAAACCTTTTAAGCTAAATCGACATAAATCCTATTTGGAGATTGTACGATGGGTTGTATTTTACCTGTCATCCAAGGCCCATTTGATGTTCAAACAAAGCTTGTTTTTTGGCATGTGGATTAATTGTTCCTTCGCTTAATACATGTATGTAGAGGTGGCCAAATGGGTCCGGCCCGATCTAATCCAATCGGTTAACCAAGGCTTGAATTTGAGCAGCCGGTTATAACCTTAACCGATTTTTTCAACAAAAAAAAAAAAAACAGTTGTTAACTACCCCTTTTTGGACTGGTTTTTCAAATCAATAAGGTTTTTTTAATTAATTTATATAATTAATCCTCCTTTAAAATTTTTATTTAAAAAAATACGTTTAACCGATTTGTAACCAGTTATAACCGAACCGTAACCGGTTCGACCTCAACCGATTATCCCTCTTCCCTAACCGTAATCGGGTATGGTTTAACCGGTTATATGTATGTGTGTGTCTATCCCTTATTCCCCTTGGTGAAAGCTCCTCTGGGCCTCTTTATGTCTTTCCTTACCTTTTGGGCCTACTGATTGAGCTTATTATCTTTGGGCTCAAGGCCTAATTAGCTGGCGTTACTTGTCCTTGGTTATTGGGCATACTAACACAACTCAAATGAGTGAATGACCACCTAGAAGGCTAGAAATTAGAATGGTTTAATACTTAACATAGCCCAAAGCTAAACAGAGCTTTAGAAGTTCACCCATAGCTATTCATTCTATGTGCTTTTAAAAAGATTTTTGTGACATATACATTTTTCTTCTTTATATGTTGGTTGCTTCTTTTATTCTTTAGTCTAATAAGTTTCAGTGCCTCAAACTCCTACTGAAATCTTCATAAGATACAATATCACATGTATATAAATAACAGTCCTACCTTGGAGGGAGCTGCTATTGAAAACCTTCACTTGATCTATAAATTGGGTGTTTATCCAACTCTACAAATACTAAAACGGCCTGTATCCTCCACATAAAATTATGGGTGGAAACAAACACTAAGGTGTCATTTGTTTTCTAAGACTTCTGAAGTCTAAATTCACGTCTAAAAAATAAGAGGTTGATGGTGCACCTCTTAAAATTTAAGAGGACAGTAGGAGGTTTCCAGGCCTTTTGTTAAAAATAAAACAAAATCCTAAGTATGCAAACCTCTAAAATTTTCAGACTTACGAGATTTTAAGAGGTAACTTTTAGAAAATAGATGCCCCCTAACCAAATAGTTTATTTGAGTTTCACATATAAGAGCTAGACTGTGACCTGAACCAGAAGTTCAAATACAAGGTCAGAAGAATAATGGGTCCTAAATCATCTGCAATGGAAGCTTTTTAAAAGCTTATTCAAAAGCTTTTTGGCCATCTCACATCTAGAAAAAGCCCTGGGAACAGAGAACTTATTTTCTCTTGTAAATGCACAGGTTTTCAATAAGCCACCTAAGCATTTGTTGATGAAAAAGCTTACCATTGTGGATGCTACTTGGAGCACTTCTTTGACTAAGAGGCCGTTTACCAAATGTTTACCAGTAAGGGAAATATCCTCACTTACTTTATCATATACATTCTCGGCTATCAAAGTTGATTGTTGGTAAGCGTTTTCAACGCAGTAAGCGCTTACCTGGTAAGAGTCATTTCCATCACTTACCATGTAAGACTCTTTGTCTTTGTTATGGCTCTTACCATGTAAGATTCTCGATGGTTTCCATGCTCAATTGGAAACGATCATAAGGTAAGTGATACCAGTAAGCGCTTACTCGGGTCAGTGTTCAGTAAACGGGTCCCTAACATAATATCAGAAGAAGAAGAAGAATACCTTAAATTTTTGTTGCTCTTGAGGCTTTAGCATGAGAGGAACTCGATAAAACCTGTTTTAGCAATCGGAATGTGAGCCACATCGTTTAGACCCGTAAAAAAAATTATACATGAACTCGTAAACTTTTCGGTGGTGGCAACCTGAAAGGCAATGATTCAGTTGGTTCACGTAACAATGGTGAGACATTTCGTCGAACACATGGTGTGCATCTAAGAAAAATTATTGGTGGATTGAACATTGACAAATATGATTGAATTTTGTGGATCTGGCTGCAAATCAAACACTTAATTACAGAAACATATAAAACAAACAATTAAATACATCAATCTACAAATGTTCTTATTGAAGACAGATTCAAATTTAAAAATCGTATAACCTTATCGTTGCATTATAATCGCTATACTTACAGATTCAAATCTAACTTCTGTTTGAATGCTCCTTTTGTTTTTTGGCAAGAGATTGGCCGGAGAAGAAGGTTATGAAAGGTGGCGGTTACCACCGACCACCGTACACGGCGGTGGAATATAAACAGTATGATTTCATGGGGAATGAGAATTAGCCAAAAGTTCCCCTTAAGTTTTAGAATTGTTGACAACTTGTACCCACTACTTTGATTTTACATCAAAGTAGACATATGGATTATACACCGTGACAATATATTCCCAAAGTTTTGTAGTAGTTGATATCTTGAACCCATCACTTTCATTTTGTACCAAATTGAACCCGTTGCTTTATTTTTTTTTCATGTTCTCAAACATTGAGTACTAACTTTAGTGGACTATAACCCATCATCTCCAACGGGTAATTGATGTGTATGCACAAAGCCCCACCCCCACTTTGCACAAATATCCTTAAAAGGCCGTTATAAGGGCCGTTATGCACATTGAGCCGTTATAAAGGCCCAAAACGCCGTTATAACGGCCCGCCGTTATAACGGCGTTTTGGGCCGTTATGGCACCGTTATGGCGCCGTTATGGTATGGATATATGTGCAAAGGGGAGCACCGTTATGGGCATAATGGCAAAGCTCTCATCTCCAACCCATCACTATGAACACAAAAACAATAATGCTTTCATTTATAACCCAACATTAAAACACAAAAAAGTTATAGTTACCAAAGAAGTCAACACTTCAAATTTAAAAGCAAAAAAGTAGGCCTCTAAAATCCCAATTTATTTTGAAGAAGTTTTTGGAGCTTAAATTTATTCAAAATCCCAATTTTCTCAATTTTTGAGAAGTTGCTAAAAATAATCTTATAAACCCATCATTTTTGCTGATCTTGGTGTGTGTGTTTTAAATGTTTAGTTTGGAGATGCTTTTTGTAATAGGAAAAAAATAGAAACTAAAAAAGTATTTTATATATATAAATTGATAGTATTATGTATATTTCATTAGAGTAATCGGAGTGGGTGTGGTCTATGGTAGGGGTGAGCATTGGGCCCGAACCGGATCGAACCGGCCCGAACCCGGTTTGGAACCGGAACCGGAAACGTCCGATTCTTAGGATCGGAAACCGGACCGTATAAGTAATACCGGTTCCGGTTCCGGTCCCGGTTTCGGTCCCGGTTTTTCGGTCAAAAACCCGATTGGAACCGTGTAAATAAAATATATAGTGTATAATTTCTTCTTCGGTCAAAGACATATTTTATTATTTATATTATTATTTTACTTATTTAAATATACAACTAGTCGACAATAATGAAATATAAAACATATATATATATATATATGAGAGTTTTATATGAGAACAATAACTATTTATATAGTTAGTATCGTGGTGGTCGATGGTTTTTTATCGCCGTTTTTTATGGATATATATATATATATATATATATGAGAGATTTATACGAGAACAATAACTATTTATATATATAGGTAGTATCGTGATCGTCGATGGTTTTTTGATCGCCGTTTTTTTTTTATGGTATATATATATATACATATACATATACATATGAGAGATTTATACAAGAATAATAACTATTTATATAGTTAGTATTGTGATGGTCGATGGTTTTTTGATGGATTTTTTAATAGCCAAGGTTTTTTTAAGTGCATGTTCTTGTCGGACTTGTTGAATAATATAGTTAGAATTAGATTCTTTTTAACTTACAATAAGTATATTAAACGTCTCTTAAACATCCGGTCCGGTCCCGGTTTTTACCCGCATATTTGGAACCGAACCGGGTTTGGAACCGGAACCGGAAATGGCCAATTTTTAGAACCGAGAACCGGACCGCATAGGTAATACCGGTTCCGGTTCCGGTGCCGGTCCCGGTTCCGGTGCCGGTCCCGGTTCGGTTCCGGTTCGGGCCGGTTTTTCCGGGTCCAATGCTCACCCCCTAGTCTATGGGGAGTGGTGGACTAACCAATTGGGTGGTGGGTTGGTACCACTCTACGATGCCGTCAGCAGTTGAGAGTGTGGCCTCTTCTACGAAGTTTTTGATGCGAGGTGGATAATATGTGAGAGAGTGTTGTGAACCATAGTTTAGGTGTGATATATGATCACTATTCGCTACCAGTGTGAATGATAGGTAAGTGACAAGAGAACAAAGATGGCGTGGAACTAATATAACGATGTGGCTATATTATGAATTTGATAGAAGGTAGTAAGGTAACCACTTCATATTTTTTTTTTTTGCAAAGCAAAAGGAGACCACACAAGGCAAGGAGTTTCGGCAAAGCCATCACCCCGCCAAGCAGGCCCGAAGATTTATTAAGCACAAGCTAGCGAGAAGCTAGAAAAAGCCGAGTACAACGGAACCAACTAACCGAAAAAACAAAGGGGGCCAAAAGGGAACACACGAAACAGACGCATTGACGGGCCAAAAGCAAGCGCTCAAAAGAAACTAGCAAGAGCGAGGAGCCAAGGTCCAATTATCCATCTTCATGCACCACTTCCTGTTTCTAGAGGCAATCCAGAGTTTAGATAATATTTGAACCACTTCATAAATTTTAAGATTAATCAACGTACACCACAAACACCTATAATCAATAAAATTATTAAAAAACTTTCAGATAATATTCTTTTTTTTTATCAGATAAATTTTATATAAAATAATTATTTCATAGCTTGAATAATATGATTATAAGTCAATTTTGTAAGCATACTTATCGACCGCCCACGTGATTATTATTTTATAACCAAATATATTAAAAAGAACTATAAATTCTCCTGATCTAGTATTAGTTGTTAAGTTGGCCTTTTCCACAATAGCTTTCACTTGGTTTTGGAAAAGTGCTTTTTAACCGTTGGTTTTTTGTTTTTCTTCCTTTTTTTTTTAAATATTAAATTTGGCCACTATAGTGTTGTCTTTATTTTATTAAATAATTTGCATTTAATATTTTGTTCTTAAAAAATCACATAACACAAAAAGACTTAAAACTTCATAAAAGCAACAATTGGTTGGGATTGATATGGTACATACAAATAGATGTTATATAATCAGTGCCGTCCCTGGGAAAGGGCGGGCCGGGCGTACGCCCAGGGCCCAAAAAATATAGGGGCCCAAAATTTTATAGAACGCTATATATAGTAGTACAAAGTTTAGTAAATAAAATAGACATTTTATTAGTGTTTAATAGAGCTTGATTCTTTTAGTATTACATATAATACTAAAAATATAAAATATTTAATTACATTGGAACTTAAAATATACAAAATGTTAATTGATCGTTCATTTTATAGTATTACTTATTGTTTCTTTAAATTTTTTATCTAGTACCAACATTTAAAATTTCTTGTCGAGAAGAATCTTGACATATTCTTGGTTATTCATCCCTTAGTAACTCTATTTATTATTCATCCCCATGAATTCTATATATGTATCTAGATATAGTAGATTTTTTGTTGTTAGTTAAGAAAAATCTTATATTTTTAAAAAAATTACCAACTTTATGAGACAATTTAAATTATAGCTATAGTAAAGATATATCATACGATGTTTTTTAAGATGTTAGGTAAAAATTAATGTGGTAGATAATATAAATTTAGAAATAGTTATTGATTGATTTTGCGTCTAAGAATACTACAAAAAATTGTTTTATATGAATTATTAGTAATCTTTTAATTCAATTCTATTTTTATGAGAAAAATGATATATTAGTAATCTTTTTCATATTTACCATGGGCCCTTATTTGACTCTCGCCCAGGGCCTAAAAAATGTCAAAAACGGGTCTGTATATAATAACATACATGTTTAAAAAACATTAATATACAATTTTTATCTTTAATAACAAAAATAACAATACATCGTTACAAGATCTTATCTATAAAAGTATGCTAAATTAACGTTGGTTCACCAAAAGTCAACATGGGAAAGCATTGAAATAGATAAAAGTCAATTAACGTTGGCTCACTAAAATGTATCTATAACATGAAGTCGTTGAAATACACAACAATCATCCATCTTTTTAGAATTACAAATACTTTTTGTTTAAATTAAACACAAGTACACAAAATATTTACTATATATGGTGTTGATTTGAAAGTAAACTTAGATTCATATAAATATATTTTTTTTTTAATTTTAAGGGTCTCATCCATCCTTTTTATAGTAATATGAAATGCAATAAAAACAGGGGAAAAAATCCACAATGCCCATCTATAGTTTTAATTTAATTATTAAAATTATTACATTTTTACATGAGCCAAATATCTATTTTTTCTGTTTAGTTTTATCAATGAGATTGAATCATTATTATTTCGTCCAACTTTTAAAGAGATGTATTTAAATGATAAATTTATATAATATTTTAATAATATAATAAATATTAAAAATATTAAAATAATAAAACCATTGGAGTTAGTTTTTTTTTTTTTTACTTCTAAATTTCTATTTTAGAAAAATTATAAAGAGTCTATGAAAATTTGTTTTTACCCACAAGGGGACCATTTATCAATCGCTTAATGAGAAAAACATTATCATCACTTAGCTTATCGTGTTAGATTATCGGCTATTAAAATTGATTGCTGGCAAACATCTTTTAACCCCGTAATTGCTTACAGGATAAAAGTCATTTCCACCACTTAGCCTGTAAGACTTTAGGTTATTGCTATGAGTATTGCTTGATAAGATTATCGATGGTTCTGATGCTTATTAGTTAAAAGAAAAAACATAACATAAATGACACTAATAAGAAATTACCTGGATAGATGTTTTGTAGATGTTCTTTAGCATCCCCAACAGCTAATCTAAAAAAAGAAATAAAGAGTGTGGAGATTTTTAGCCTAAATTGTGCTCTAATTTTTCAAATTTTTCCAAAACGAAGAAAGTAAGAGAGAGACTAAGTTTTTATACAAATATAGAGATAATCCTGAAATGATCACCATTTAAAATAATCAACGAAAACCTTGATAATCAAATTTTGGAGAGAAAAATAATACTTTAATAGATGAATGGAATATTTTAAGATTATAATCAATGTAAAAATCTTTAAAATGAAAAAGTTGTTAGACATATTTATAATGGTTTCTTGAAGATTTTAACTTTTGATTCGAAATTTTAGGAAAGGTATTGAAGATAGTCCTAACATACTTAAATATCAAAATCTATTTTTTTTAAGGCTTAGTGACATCGAACCAACGAAACGAACATACACACGCACGCCTCTTCAGCGGTATCGGACATCCACATGCAACCCGCTAATCTGCCACTATCCCCGGCCCAACTTACGCTGAACCTAGAGCCCAACCACAATATTTGATTGGGCTGGGGGCAACCCAGTCTATGACTAGACCAACCCAAGGATACACCCCTTAAATTGACTCCCTACCAAATTTAAACCCGAGTAAACTGAGATGTCATCTACCGTTCCTTCCAAGATGCCACTGCATTAGAAAGACCAACTAAACTAGACATAATTCGTTAAATATCGAAATCTATAATTCATATTTTTAATAGCATGCCACATATAATTTACAACCGTTTCAGAAATCATAGGATTTTGAGCATATCTTTTTGCAAAGGAGAAGGAAGTAAAAAGACAAAAAAGGGCACCACAACACAAACCCCAAGAACAAGAAGAGAAAAACAAAAAAAAAATTATCACTTGCAAATTAATTCAACCTTTTTTCCCCTTTTTTTCTTTTATATTTTTTTCTCCTCTTATTAGCTTTCCCGCAAAATTTGCCCAATTTTCTCTCTCTCTAATCTGCGTGTGTTGCCAAGATCGGAGAATTTTTCGCCCAATTTTACTTCACCATCATCTTCCCCAATTGGATCAAACACAGGTTAGGTTTTCATTCAATCAAATCACACGATTTCATCAATTTCTGTAACCTGATTTCATCAATAATCGTTCTCAATTCGTATTATCATCATCATCTAGATGCAATCAGCTCATCAATTTACCTGTTGCTATTATCTGATAATCATCTGTTTGTTCTTCTCTACTTGCACGATTTGTATGTGAGGACTTGTGTATAGAATTTCGATTTATTCGTTTTGGTAGTTTTTTATTTTTATTTTGATTTGGTACGGAATTCTAGGGTTTCTTCTAGGCTGGTGTTTGACTTTTTGGAATTGGATCCAGGATGACATTTTGTAGTTGGTAGTATGTTGCATTTGTTTGAAGTTATTTATTGAATTTTGAATTGGTTGAACTTAGTTTGATTAGTTTGAAATTTGTTGTCGCCTTTTGTTTTGAGCATATGATGGAATTGTTATATGGATATGTGAACTTTGCTCCTTTTTATGGTTGGGAACAACATGGTAAAGAGTGTATAAATCACATATATCATCACATGTTTGTGGTTGCCAAATATGGCTACTTTTCATGGAGATTTGACCTACTTAGCTAGATGCGAAAATAGGCGAGATGCGTTATGGAGTATGGACCGTAACATACCTGCTAGAATGAGGATGGAGTGAGAAAATTAGGTGATTGTGTAGGTTGGTGCACCGAAGAGAGCTAGACATTGGGGAACCAAACTTCTAGACCATATAGAGGGTAATGGGAATGTAGTGTGGCTAAATGAAGTATGCAATATCCTTCCAAAGAAAAAAAAATTGAGATAACTCAACGGTGGGGACGTGAGTCCTTGTATTTGTTTTTAGTTGGTATAGCTTCAGTTATGTGATAGAGAGCAAATGAAGATAATCGGTTAGAAAGTCACAATGTTTGCTAAAAGTATGCTATAGGTTCCTTTTGATTATCGTTTGCTAATTTTGAAATATTCTGATACAGGTCACTTATATCGAGATCTGAGCCCAGGAGATACCTTGAAGGGTTCCTTGGGGAGGTGTACAAACTAAGTTATAGTTTGTGGGCTTCTCCATAATTTGTGCACAGTTATCAGTTCAGTGGGCAAAGGGAGGTCATGTATATTTTTAGCTCATGAAATCCTGGAACTTTTGTTGCCCTGATGAAATTTTCTTTGTATCCCATGGGTGTGGGCTATTTATCAATTTCGGCAGTTTGTACAGTGTTGAGCTTTATAAGCCTCCAATATTGTACAGAACTTTCATTTGTGAAACTAAAGTCAGATGGATTGATGGGTGAAAATCTTCTTGACCCTGGGGTTGCCAGTCGTGTACTCGAGCTGTTTTCGGGTTCTTATACCACAATTGCATTGGTGGTCAATTTTGTTCTCAACATATTTATACTAATCGTCTTGTCTCTTAAGGTATTCAGGTTTTCTATATAGATTGTTTTCAAACTTAAATTTTACGCACTACTAGATATTTACTTACGTTTCTTTGGACTTTGACTCCCAATAATGTCCTGTTTGTTACATATGGTGTCTTGATATTTTTAACGGTTTATTTCTTCATGCAGACAATATTTTTCGTTGAGCTGCATGCAACTGAATCTCGGAAATTGGTGGAGCGACTAGTTAATTATGTTATTTACAAGGTAGGCAGTAGTGTATGTGAAGTCGATTATGATTAAGATCGTTGGTCTTATCTATATGATGAATATATGTAGCTTCTTACGATCACGATGACCGAACGGCCACCAACTTGTCCTTCTGGATGAAGATCGTGTTTGGTTGTATTTGTGACAAGCTGATGTGTCAAATGTCAAAACAAACAGTGTAAATAATTGCCTAATATTGTTTTCAAGGAGATTAAAACACCCTATTGAATGATGAAAATTATAATGTCATCTTCAACATAGAATGCTAATTAATCATTAACCGCTGATTTACTATTGGTCTTGTCCTTGCAGGGAACATTTCTTCCGTTGGTAATCCCACAAACAATAGTTCAAGCAGGATTGTGGTCAACATGGTTGACTGTACTATGCTCTTTGAAGGTATTATTACACTGTGAATTTGGCGTTTATTTTAGGGGATGTAAAGAATTGACAAATTTTTATGGCTTTTATTGTTAATTTTCTACAGATGTTTCAAGCTTTAGCCAGGGATCGCCTTGAACGGTTGAATGCATCTCCTTCTGCAACTCCCTGGACTTACTTCCGTGTATATTGTGTTTTATTGCTGGTTGTCACTGTCGACGCAGTCTGGTATTTTCTTGACCTTAAATCTTGATGAGTTCCTAATCTCTGTTTACACAAGTCTATGACTTTGCATAATTAGAAATGCATCTAGAGTTCTGGATAATAGTTATCTATGCATTTGCTAGTTTTTGTGCTAACTGCTAAGACATCACATGAATGGTAATTTGAGCACCAGGGATACATTTCCTGGACTAACACATATTGGGCTTAGCATACTTCTATATTAGATCACCCATTTTCTAAATGCATTTTGTAACTCTGTGCAGCAAGTTAGGTCTTTTAGTACAGAAGGAAATGTTTTTTTTTTTTTTTTTTTTTTTGGGGGGGGGGGGGGGTGGGGGTGGGGGTGGGGGGAGGGGTAGGGATGTAGGGATGTAGGGAAAGGATAACTCACGAATTGACTCAGTTATGTTACTTGTTTTGGTGGGCCATCTTCTGTGGACCAGTACCCTTAGGGCCATCTCTTGCTTGCAAATGAATTAGGATTGTCAGGTCCATATTCGTAAGATTCAGATTCAGGTCAACTCAATTTTGTCCGCCATCTGCTACACAAATCATTTTCATTGAAACACATCTGCCACCACCCCTGCGGGAAGGAAAATAATTTAAGAATCGAAAGTGATGATTCATTTGATTCTGTTTCTCAAAAACAATTTCGGCTAAAGTATTGATTAATAGTGAATGCTGTTTTTCACACTTAAAGTTTTGTGTTCTTGCCTTCTTGGTAATTCATGGTATAAACTCAAAGTTAAAATTTAATTATAAGCTTCCAAAATATTTGCACTTGACATGCAGTCTGAAGGAGTGGATGGTTGAGGCCTTTATTTGTAGAAGTCTTACCAGAATCAGGAATCAAATGATTAAGGCTTCTCTTCTGTGGACTTAAGCCGTTAATATTTGAACATGAGTTTACAGCCTTATAATATTTACATTTGGCGTTGGGGGTATACTTGGGATATTTTGGATTATCTTAGTGGGTTGATGTCACCATCAACTCGGCTTTTAACATTTTCATGCTTAGTCATCTCTTATATTCTTTACCCATATTTGCAGGATAAGGATGTGTCTATTGATCTACCAAACGATACCCGCCGATGCAATTTTAGCAGCACCCGCCCCTATTAGTTTTGCACCGTCTATATTTCTGTTATTATTCTTTGAGCCACTTAGTATTGCTTTTGAAACACTACAGGTATAGTGACCGAATCTTCTCTTCAGATTCCATCCACATTTATAGTATTTTCTTCTTTCAACTGTTAGATTTTCACAAGTGGCTGATAAGTCATTATATTGCTTTTTAGGCCATTTTGGTTCATGGGTTTCAACTGCTTGATATATGGCTTCATCACTCAGCAGGCAACACCACGAATTCCAAAGTTTCGAAGCTTTTGGATATGTCAGCAGCAGGCAAGACACTCTCGTTTTTATTATTCTACATTTCTACTATTTGTTTTATGACGGTTTTATGCCATTCATAGAGCTGGGGATATTACGGAATTCAATTTTATTCACGACATGATGTGTATGTGCAGGTTCACTGTGGGAATGGAAGAGTGTGATATTACGGAATGTGGGATTTTTCCTCGATATTATGACCTTTTTAATGGCTCTTGGTCATTATGTGCATATTTGGCGGCTTCATGGCATGACATTCCATCTTGTAGATGCAGTGCTTTTCCTAAATATACGTGTTAGTTCTTAAATGAGCTTTCATGCGTTGCGATTCTACTCTCCTTATTTTATATGTTTTTATCCCTTTCCTCCCAAATAAAATAAAAAGCAGGCTATTTTTTGCTTATATTAATTTTATGTCATAGGCAGGCCCTGTTAAGTGCAGTTCTGAAGCGTACCAGAGGGTTTATTAAATTAAGGATAGCTTTGGGAACCCTTCACGGGGCTCTACCTGATGCAACATCTGAAGAGATACAAGCTTATGATGATGAATGCGCCATTTGCCGGGTAATCATTTTACCTCTTAACAATTCCATTAAGAGGCAGCTTCTGAATCGTTAAGAGGTAAATCTTGTTGGCAAAAAAAAGAACAGCCTCTTAATGGTTTTGTATATTGGGCCTCCCTTAACCATTAAGCGCCCTGATTTCATTCTTAAGAATTACCAAACAACCCTATTTCATGTTGCACTATATCATAAGAGCCTCTTAATCATTATGACCACTTAATTATCCAGCACCAAACCATTCAGCAACTGTCAAACTGACCCCTTGATTTCGTTTTGTTTTTTATTTAAAATTTTATTCAATGTCTCTGTCAACAAGCATTTTCTCATGGTGGGTAAATTCAGGAACCGATGGCCAAGGCTAAGAAGCTCTCCTGTAATCATCTTTTCCATCTTTCATGCCTTAGATCTTGGTAAAATTTCATATATATTTTTTGGTTACGGTTGCTATAGGGGATATGCTATGATTAACTATGCTGATTTTGCTGAGGTGGCATGTGGATGCCAGGTTGGACCAAGGTCTAAGTGACAATTATTCGTGCCCCACTTGTCGAAAACCCCTCTTTGTTGGCAGACCTGAAGGAAATGATGCACCTCATTCTGGTGATGTTTCAAGTGATGAACAACTCGCCCGTCAGTTAAGCTCTAGACTTGAACGACAAAATGTTCCTAGTCATACCCTGCCTACAGGTGTAATTCCAAATCAAATTCCGAGCCCTTTGGAACATGATGATTGGAGGTTTGTGTCTCTGCTAAATTCAGAATTTATTTAACAATTTCTAATTTGATCTTGCGACTCTCCAAGCTGTATTAGCACCAAAAAAACTAAAAGAAGGGGGTGTTAACTGTGTAAATATTGCTACCAATTATCAACAAAAGTTGTAAGATTTAGGTGTCGTTTGTTTTTTAAGAGGTCTGAATCTGATTTTACATTTAAAAAATAAGAGGTGGATGGTGCACCTCTTAAAATTTCAGAGGACAGTAAAAGGTTTTCAGACTTTATCCTAAAAAGAAAACAAACAGTCTTAAGTCTGCAAACCTCTTAATTTTCACACTTAAGAAGTTTTAAGAGGTATCTTTTTTAAACAAAAAGCCCCTTAGTATTCACTCATAACCAAATGATTATGAGACACACTGGCTTTCGAGAACCCAATAACTCTCCTGAGGGGCTGTTTGGTTCGTGGAATTTAGAGGAATCTGATGGAATTGGATTGACAATTTTGTTTGACCAAATTCTTTAGTGATGTTTGGTTTGCGGAATGAACTTGATGGAATTTGAATCCATAGAAGTCCACAAGTTAAGAATTCATCATTCCTTGGCTTAAGTGAAAGAATTGAATTCCTACCAAGTACCAACCAAATGTATGCTCAAATTACATTCTGCAAACCAAACGCCACTTGAGGGTTATACCAAATTGATTAAAAAACTGATACATAATCCGCTTCCACTATCCTTCTATTTATACTTCTCCTAACAACCGACGTACCTCACTTTTTGACTAATTGACCAGCCAGCTATTATCCCTGCTATCTATATATGTAACAGAGTTCCCGTAATTCGATATGAATGTATGATAATTTAAGGTGTCAACTTCATGTAATGCTTCTTCTTGTTTATTTTCTGGTCATATGGCATACAGGGGGTCAGGACCAGAATCAGGTTGGTTAGGATTAGACGGGGCGGGTCCATCTACGGGTATGAGATCCGTGGGTTTGGGTCGAGTCCAGATGATGATGAGGCATCTTGCAGCTGTTGGGGAAACCTACGCTCAGACCGCCCTTGAAGACACTGCGTGGAACCTGTGGCCTATAAATCCCTCCCAGTCTGCTGCTAGCACGTCTACTTCAAACAACCCTTCTCCCAGTACCTTAAGACATCGAGGACACGGTGGTGGTGGTGGTGGTGGTTCAGTCATTAGAACTCCTCCACGTGTTTCGGATGATGACTTATCAAACATACTTGCGATGGCTGAAACCGTTCGCGAAGTGCTTCCCCATGTCCCCGATGAACTAATATTGCGGGTATTGTCTCTCATTCCATAGTTACTTCACTTCTGATAATCTAATAGCATCCACTATGTGCTTTTTAGGAGTTTTTTAAAAGGTTTTTCAAAAAGCAAAAAGCTCCTTTTGAGGTTTTTCACATAGTGGAGAGGTTTTTGGTGAAGTTTTTCTCTCATGGGTCATAACTGCACGACTTGTTTTTTCAAAGGTTTTCCGTATTTTATCGGTTTTAATCTTATGAAATTATATACAATAAGTACATAATTTAAGTGATTAGATTATTTTATATTTAAACTAATGTCTTATGTTTGACATTACTCTCTACACTTTTTATGGATTTCTTCATAATCCAATTTTTTATTGTACATACTTTTAAGTTAATTTTTCTTTTTAAAGTATTATTTAGTATTTTCTCGATATAAGTAAAATTGTATTTGTATAAATTTTAATAAATAAAAATGATATAAAGGTAAATTGGCGGGATCTTAAAAAGTTTGAAAAAGCTAAGAAAAAACTTGGATAAGGTTTTTCACATAATAAACTTGAATCGGAATGACAAATTCCTTCCACCAAATGCCTTAGTGATGTTCGGTTTACAGAATAAAATTGATGGAATCCTTTGAATTCCATTGAATTCTACAAGTTAAGGAATTCATCATTGGCTTATGTGAAAAGAGTTGAATTCCTACCAACCAAAACGTGTGGTCAATATCCGTTCCAATTCTTTCAAAGTCAAATTTCATCGATGGGTTACAATTCCATCAAATTTTATTCCGCGAACCAAACATCACCTAAGTCATTGGTATTCTTATAAATTCATTTCACCTTGGGTCTGATGTGATCGTTACAATTGGTTATGAATTGTGCAGGACTTGCAGCGAACAAATTCTGTTTCGGTTACTGTGAATAATCTTCTTCAAATGTAAGTGGGTAGCGAATGGATCTTGTTTCGGGATGAAGTAATAAGAGGATGTATCCATATATGCGAAGGCAATAGTTTGTACATACCCAAAAGTGTCTTTTAAGTTGGACAAAATTGTTAAAAAAAAAGACTGTATAACTGTTGGCCTTGAGGAGGTTTTGTTTTAGGGATGGAATTGGAAACTAAAATGTATGGCTTTTTTTTTCTTTATGTTTTGGTGCAATAATGATGAAGATAATTTATTTTGGCATGTGAGGAAAAAACTATTTGCAGCAGCAGCAATCTCAAAGGAAAGGCTCAAATTCCTTTGCAGGTTTTTGTCTGAGGACAGTTTCCAAATACATATATATATAATATAAATATATATAATGCAAGTGGTGAAACAACCAAACAAGTCCCACTTAATTCCAGGATCATTACCTCTTTTATCGCGTCGTACGGTACCTTCACTTGCTTGTCATTTAGGAAAATCGACATAAGGCTAGGAGAACCATACAACCTTTTGGTTTTGCGGTTTCGTTATCAAATTAGTAGCACGTTAGATTTCTACTATCCCACCGTCAAAACCATCATCAATCTTTTAAATTCTCTAACACAACCTTTCAACCCTCTGTATTTTTTTTAATATTTTATGTCTAAATATAAGGAGTGTGAACCCAAGCGGCTTCCCAAAATCGCTCCCGAAACTGTCGGAAGGCGTAGCACGGGTGGGTTGAGCCCGCCGAGCCCACCACGAAACCAATTGTGTGGTACGCTTGGCCTAAGGCTATGCGTACTGGGGGAATGGGTTGGGCAGCGGGGTTCATACCCCATCCCGGCAGGCTCAGAAGAGAGGGTACGTCGTGCGCGGGCTGGCGGGCTGGGGGGTTGGGGACTACAGCGGCTTCACCATGCCGTTGCGTGTTGTGTGTGTCTCGTCGTGTGTAGTGTGTGTTTTATATGATAGGTTGGGGTACGGGTTGCAGAGGGTTGCAGAGGGTTAAGAGAGGGTTGGAGAAAAACTGATGTAGAGCTGATATGGCAGTTAGGTTGGGAGGGTTGGGGTGATAGCCTAAGAAAACAACAATATAACCTACCTACTTCTTTTCCACTTCTATGTACATGTCGATACATCTCGTTAATGTGGACCTAGCTACAAAAAAGACGATTTAGGTCAATTTTCATTTTAAAAGAAAAGTTTTTTACAGATCTAAGTCCGTACTTGCCAACCCAAAAATTAAAAAAAAAATCAAGAAAAATTAATCGGATTTATTTTCTGTTTTTAGCTAGATTTGCAATATTGCGGACATAATGACATTTAGATAACAACGGAAGAGAAGAATTAGAAAACAAATTTTAAATGCATATTTTGGTCACTTGAGTGAATTCTCTCTCATTTTTCTTAACAACAAAATTTTGCTCACCAAAAAACTAGCTAGGAGCTAGAGAACACAATTCCCCACCTCCCCCATCATTCATCCTTCACAAAAAGTATATATTACTTTCTGATAATGAGAATGACATATAGCTTTAGAAATATGTAATTATTTATAATTTTATATTAACTAAATAAGTAAATAGTATTTTTATCTTTGATAATATAGAAAGTGAGATCTAAAATATACCCTAACTCAAATGTCGCTCTAGGCAAGATGCACTCCGCAAAATAACTATCGACATTCATATAGCTATAAATATCTTTAATTTGGATGATAAATGATATAAAATGCGTATTATGAGGATTGGGGAAATGAAGAAAAGCGTGAGTAGATAAAAATAAGAATACGAAAAGCAATATAACGATATAACATTACGAGTAGAAGTAAAAATATTATCTCTCTTTTTCATATTAACTTGATGGGTTTTCACATTTAACATGATATCAGAAATGATGATTTCTTAAGATGTAATTCGATGGAATTACATTTATCAAACATGGTATTAGAGTTGGGATGCATTTTTATAAGGGACTTAACATTTTGGGACACATATGTAGTATCTGTATTATTTTTATTTGAAACAAAAAAGATTATTTTATATAGTATGGTTAGAATGTGGTCAAAGGGGTTATTAAACAAGTGATTGAATAAATGGGGAGATTGATGATAATTTACTAATTAGCCTCTGTTTTTATCTTGTTGGTGGTTTTGGTTGCGTGTGAATTGCGAGGGTAAAACCGGCAATAAAACACGGAGCCACCGTAATTTCTTCAGACAACCTACCCTTTCATACTCTTCCACAAAATAGTAACATATAAAAAATTTCAAATTTATTTTTATTTTTAAGGTATGTTACGTAAATTACTAAATCAAAATTGCTAAAACGATCTTATGTTATTTTATTTTTCTAAAACCTAAGATATATTGTTGTACTCTTGCAATTTTTTCCTTTTCTTCATTTTCAACTTTATAAAAAAAAAACAAAGTGAACCATAAGGCTTGTGGTGTAACGGTAAGGCCTGTGTGGGATGTGGATATACATTATTACATCTCAAGTTCAAATACCTCGTACGCAGCTTGTGGTCAAACTTAGTTTCAGACGGCCGAATTTTTAGTTTTAAATTGCTAAGGATGTAGTCTAGGCGTAGCTTGATGAACCTTATCCAAAAAGAAACCAAAGTGTAAATAAAGCTACCAATTAAACTAGGGATTTTTGTGAAAAACGATATATATTCAGTTCCGATGATATGATATGTATGGTGTTATCTCCATTGTCCAAGATCAAATTATAGCAAGTGAACCACGGCGTACTAGTTAAGGCTTGTGGGGAAGTGGCTAGTTAACCCTTTTACCCCAGGTTCAAATCCATGCGCTTCCATATTGTGGGCACTGAGGATTACCTCAAGACAGCATGCTTTAGCTGTAATAAACCTTGCCAGGATTAGTCGAGGCAAAGCCCTTAAAAAAAATTTGTAGCAAGTGAGCCTTGAATATAAATGTTGAATATTTGATTTTTATCGACCGGAAATCCTCCTTTAACTTACATACACAAAATAACTTACAACAATCATCAGTTATCTTAAGTTTCAGTCTTAATTCATGTCTTTAAAATATCAGACCATTGTCATTATAATAATATATTGTATCATATTATTTTATTGCATTACAAACATGAAACATTGGAGCAAATCACGAGATCATTTTTCAACTAATATGATTAATTTATAAGGGTTTCAAGAGATTGAAAGTGAAAGATGAAGGAAGATAGGGGACAAGGAGGGCACAACCCTTTCTTGAACTTGTGAATATTTGCTACTTTCTAAACCCTTCATTTGCATGTGTATGTCTCTTCCTTCTTTCCTTCTTTATTTTCTTTAATTAATACCATCAAAACCTTACTATTTAAACTCAAAATCTTTGAGCTTTTTACAACCACTTCCAACTGCTGATCAACCAAATTCTTTATCTTTTATCGATCTTTTTGTCAAAGGGTTCGATCGATCAAAGATGGTTTCGATGGCTTCTTTGGTTTTGGTTGCTTTCCTTTACTTGGTTAGTTGCATGCATTCCTCCAATGCCCGTCTTCTTTCCGCCATTTTTAGACCTTTTCCTGCAACCCCACATCATGTATCCAACTCTCTCCAGGTAATTACTCCTTCTCTAAGTTAAGGGATTAATAACCAGAAGAAAATTGAGTTAATAGGACGTCTAAAATAGATAAGCGTCCTGATAGAGTGTTCTATATGACTAAACGAAAAAATATCCTATCTAAAAATGTTACAAAAAGTTTATAGGAAGATTTTGAGTGTTGTAACAAGTTTTTTAGAACATTTTTTCAAATAAAGCGTTCTATCAACCATCTTATAGGATACTATTTGAAAAAGTGTCATCTAAAATAATGAGTTTATAGGAAACTTTTCAAAAATATTCATAAATTTAGCTAATACGATACTTAATTTTTAGACTGATTGTAACTTGGAATTGTGAACAGGTTGTAGCAAAGAGTGGTGGAGATGAGATGGTAGAAAGAGGTGGAACTCACCCTCCTTCAGCTACTCCATTTTTGAAGGCTGAATTTGAAGAATTATTGACACAAGATAGTAAGAAGATTAATGGTGGTGGGGTTGTTAAAGAAGGTGATAACATTGATTTAAATAAACACACCAAATCTTTTGTTTCGGTTTCGTCTAGTAACGAACATCATCTTGGTGTGCTTTATTCGGATTACTCGAGGCCAAGAATGCGCCCTCCCTCTCATAATTAATCGTTGTAGAGATCGCTTAACAAATTTATAATAGAGCATGACATATAGAATTTTTGACCAATTTAATTTATTGATTTTGATGATAAAAAGTTATATTCGTTTGTTGTTGATTTTACATAATACTGACTTATAATGATGGTTGATGTATAGGGTTCGTGTCCTCCCTTTTTTCTTTTTTAGGGTTCTTTTAAACGCGAGTCTATAAAACCAGATCAAATATTAAAAGTAGAGTGCTTTCTATACTCAACATTTGTATAGAAAATGTGCATTTATATGGTTTGTTAGTTTATGTAGTTTGTGTTGTTTCTAAACAAAGAATGATTAACATGCAGGAAGTGATATTGTTGAATCATCTTCCTCTCATCATGTGGCTTTGCTAAAGGGAACACATGTAAAGGTAATTAAATAATTAAATTTTAATATTTTTAATTAAAATCAAATTTAGAAAACACCCAAAAATGGAGGATCCTACCATAAATTATAAGAAAAATATCATTTTTTGTTGTTTCAGAATTGATGGGAATTTTGGAAATATATGAAATATTTCAAAACTTAAAAAAATCATATTTATTTTAACAAATATGGCCTATTGGCTATTAGTTTATAACTCAAAGGCTTGGGAAATGGGAAGTGAATCCAAACATTTGCTCCTCTTTTCTTGAATAAAATGTTGGCCCATATATAAAAAACTCCCATAATGTATGGAGGCTTTTGACTTCTGACTTTGACCTTGACCATGTCACCTTAGATTGCTTTGATGCTAAATAAGTTAGTATGAAAACACAAATTTATAGATTATAAGAAGGCAAAAATTAAAACAATAACTTATCTATGCTGATGTATATGTAGGGTTCAGAAAGAGAGATTACATCCAAATACCATGAGAAAGAAGAGGTTATTGGTCAGAACGATGATATTGTAGTAACAGATTATCAGTCATCTCATCGGAAAACACCAATTCATAACAAATGAGTTTTTGATATATGAGTATGTATTTGCATGATGGGATATACACGAATATTGTTAGATGCATTCACGTTATGTGCCGATATAACTTCAAAAATCTTGTACGTATATAGTTCTTTAAAGATGTATTTGAGAGTTGCATGTTTATCCAGATATTATATAGTATAGTTTTTCTTATAGATTAGAAGAAGTTGTAAGGTAATATAATCGTTTTGCTTGTGCTTAATGTTTGTGCATTTAGGCCTTTGTGGGTAACTTATTAATTAGTTAGGGGCTCTTTACTAATCGGGGTAAGCGTTTATCAATAACATTTAACCTTATTGAGTGAAGATTGGTGAGAACGAAAAAGATGTGAATTTTAAAGCTAGGTTTAAAATGCTTACCAATAATTGGTTTGTAAGGTCAAATATGTTATAGGATAAGGTAGTTAAATGTGAATCTTATGTCAATAGACGTTTATCTAATAAAAATTTGATTTGTGTTTGCTTTTCCTTATTCAATCTCCATGAGGTTTATCCAATTATTAATTATCATTTTTTTTTCTTTTACATGATTAAAAAAAGGAAAAACCTTTTCCACAAACTTATGATTATTTTTAGGCCTTTAGATCGGATTGGGAATGCCCAATTATTTTTAGGCCTTTAGATCGGATTGGAATGCCCAATTATTTTTAGGCCTTTTACAAACCAAAGTAGTAAAGTATATAAACAAACAAAAACCTGAGTTGAATATGTAACAACCCGTTTTACATTGATAAAAAATAGAATTCATAAGCTTCTTGTAAGCGTTAGCTTAAGGGATATCCATAACTTACACCATGACTTTAAGTTGGATTCAAAGTTAGGTCAATCTGTTCTGTAGTTTTGGTCTTTTAGGTGTTACAGAATAAGTTATCTTTATTGGGTTAACGAACTCGAAATTTGAAAACTGAATCCTTCTTGGTTCGGATGAGTTATAGCTTTCGGAAATTAGACACATATCCTCAAAGATCAAAGTTTTTGGATCCACCACTAACGCCAAAACTATATGTGAAATAATTAAAACGCACCAATGCTCATAACTCAATATAGTCAAAGCTATAACATACAACCCACAGAAATAACAACACATAAAACATCAAACCTACATAAAAATCAACAATACAACATGAAATGCGGGTCGGGGGGTTTCATCCTCATATCTCATCATGGATTTCCGAACCATCGGCCTCCTCTTGTCCTAGCATACGCACCACCTCGGCCACACCTTCCGCGATCTCCTTTTGGATCGCACCATCCGGCATATCAAAGGTTCGCCTCTTCAAGGACATGGACCGCCCACCTCCCGATGGCTCAGGGTCCACCACATCCAGCATCGCTTCCAACTCATCCACCATCGACCTTTTCGCACCCCTCACCATGATATCAGCACCCTGATTTTTTCAATCGAAGTTAGGAACTCCACAAAGGATGTAAATATGGCTCAAAGACGAAACCAAATGGCTCACTTAGGAGTCGTAAAAGCTAATTGGGTAAGAGCGTTGATCGGGGTAAGTGCTAACTAAAAATTCCCAAATCACAAAAAGAGGGTAACCCTTGAAAGTGCCTAAACTAACGGCATGTTTATTAGCGGCTTAATAAGCTTAATCTGACTCACAACTTATTCGGTCAACTATACATGATTGTTTTGTAGCTATAATACATGATGTAGAAATTGACTTAGGGCCCATTTGTCAGCAGCTTAATGAGCTTAATATTTAATCAGTCAACTATACATGACTTTATGGTAGTTGGCTTAATGATATTGAAAGTGACTTAATCATTAAGATTTAATGCAGAAAACCAAATTTTTAATTATTTTAAACTATCCCCTCCGAATTGAAAAAACTCATTCATTCCTTCTATGAAAAAACCCTCCAAAACAAAACTTTTCTAATCCATATTTAACCCACACAGACATCTTTAACAGGAGTTGATGGAAAACCAACCAAAATTTGGTGAACTTTTAGGAAGGAGCTTTATAGAAAAAGCCATGATTTTTCCAAACCTACCCCTCCCGGTTAAAGAACATGCTAATTTCATCCAACAAAAAACCCTCTCAAAAGAATCTTCACAATCTATACAGACAGATTAATCAGTATGACAATGACAACTTTATATGTGCATAACTAAATGGAAAATCAGACGAACAAACGCACAATATATATTTAAAGACCGTATATTTACCTCAATGGCGTCGACTGTGAGAAGCAGGACGATGACCTTCTCAGAGAACTTCTGTTTCTCAGCTGCATCACGAGCCAGCTTGCGACGATAAGAGAAATTGTTGAACAAAGCTCTGAGCTCCTTCAGCCTTCCCTTGGCAACAGCCAATTCACGAAGTGCACGAAGAGCCTGAGATCTCCTGATCAAATAAGCCCTAAAAGTCATCTGGATCAACATGGCTGCATCCTGAGGTGATAACTCCTTCTTCTTCCCTTTGTTCCTCTTAGTAAACGCCTAACAACACATTCAAACTTCAATCACCACATAGATCTAGAAATTTAATCAACTGATGATATCAACCGCTAATCTGCTACCAAATCACACTACAATGTGTATTAATTCTACTTATTGTTTGATCTATCAACTAGAATGAAGTCTATTAACAAATTGAAACAGTTAGCAATCGAATGGTGAAGTTAGAAGTTAAAATCTGCTGTCAAATCACATCAATTCTACTTATTGTTCGATTTATCAACTAGGATGAAGCCGATTAAGGAATCGAAACAGTTAGCATAGCAATCAAATGACGAAGTTTGAAGTACAAATCTGCTATCAAATCACATCTATTCTACTTAGGCATCGTTTGGTAAAAATAAGGTAGCTTATAAGTCACCTTATAAGTCAGTTACATGTTTGGACGGACCATAAGCTGACTTATAAGTTAGCTTATAAGCTAGCTTTTTGAAAAGCTACTTTGAGTAGCGTTTTGATGACTTATTGTAATTAGGACACTTATTATCTTTTTTATTCCAAATATACCCTTCTACTTTCTACTTTACTAATTTTAAAGCATGTCTTTTTTTGTCCTTTTACAGTCATAAGCTATCTTATCAGCTAGTTTTTGCCAAACCTAACTTATTCATCAACTACCTTATCAGTCACGTGCTACCTTCATAAGCTACCTTATCAGCTAGTTTGCCAAACATAGCCTTACTCTTCGATCTATCGACTAGAATGAAGTCGATTAACAAATCGAAACAGTTAGCAATCAAATGATGAAGTTTAAAGTTCAAATAGATGATCGATTCCAAGGATTTGTTACTAGAAGCTGCTAATCTGCTATCAAATCACACTACAATTTGTGCGTTAATTCTACTAATTGCTCGATCTATCAACTAGAATGAAGTCCATTAACAAATCAAAACAGTTAGCAATCAAATCACGAAGTTTGAAGTTCAAATAAACGATCGATTTGAAGGATTTTGAAGGAATTTTCAGGAGAAATTAATGGAAGTAAACCTGTTTTAGTACAATAGCTCCATGATCAGGAGAGCCTTGGATTTCAACGATCCGAGCTGTTTTCTCCTTCTTCTTATCCTTCTTCTTCTTCTTCTCCGATCCGCTATCGTCTTCAATGGCGGCATTTGCAGTCGACGCCGTAAACGAGTACTTCCGTGCATCCTCTCCTTTCTTCTGAATCTCAGCCGTCCATTTACAGCTCTTCTCCTTCTTCTTCCCGCCTTTGATCTCCGTCACCAGCTTATACTTCCGATCTGAACCGTCCTTCTCGGAACTGCTAATCTCCGCCGTCCACGTGTACTTCCGATCTAACTTCTTCTCCTTCTTCTTCTCCTTCTCCTTCTTCTTCTTCTCCTTCTCGTCGTTTACCAGATCAAAATCAAGCTCGAGTGCAGAGACACGGTCGGCGAGCGACTGGAGGTACAACTCCGCCGCCGTGGAGCGGCGGCGCCTGGCGGTGAGCCTCCGAGCTGTGGTGGTGGTGCCGGACGGAGTTGTCCTCTGGATGTGGATGAGATCGGTGATGGTGTCGAATGGAGAGAGGAGATCGAGTGGTGGAAAGTTAGGGTTTAGGAGGTCGAGAGCTAAATCGAGATCGGTAGGTGGATGGAAGGGAGAGATAGGGTTTATGAAAGGGAAGGGAGATGATGATTCAGATAAGAAGTAATCGATGATGTCGAGCTTTGCATTTCGACTCATGGTTGGATAACAATGGCGGAATGTTGTGATACTGATTGAGAGAGACGGAAATGGATGAAGGAGATAAAAGGAAAATGGGATGGACGGTGGTGCGTTAGGGGTAAAATTGGGAATTAATATTTTATATTCAAGGTAAGATTGATAGCTGATAAGCTAGCTGTTGATTGATAAGCTTCTTGGTAGCTGATAAGTTGGCTTATGAACAAATTATGTTTGGCAAAAATTATCTTATGAGTATGTAAAATAGCTAAAAAGAGTATCTTTGAATTTAATAATTAATATTAATAAGGGTATAATTGAAAAAAACTACAATAAGCTTCTCATAAGCTACTCAAAGTAGCGTTTCAAAAAGCTAACTTCCGGTACATGTTTGGATGGACTAGCTGATAAGCTAACTTATTTTTGCCAAACACAACCTAAGATAAACGATTATCAGACAGTAAATTTCCTTTTATTATATCTCCCCATATCACTCACATAAAATACTCATTTCCCTCGTAGAGGAAGGGTTCATTTATAGGTTTATGTAAATGTACATGTAAGGTCCGGTATAGGGAGTCTACTTTTATGTAAGTACATAAAATGTTGAAAAGATCTATATAACAACACTCATTTATAATTCTCCTTTTACATAATATTTAGGTTGTATTTGACAAAAATAAACTAGTTTATAAGTTATCTTATAAGCTATTAATTGTTTAGATAGGCTATATGCTAATTTATAAGTTATTTTTTGAAACATTAGTTAGAGTAACATTTCACAAACTTTTTGTAAGTTTACCAAAGATAACCTTAAGGCTGTTTTTGATAAAAATAAGGTAGCTTATAAGCAAATACATATTTAGATGAACTATAAACTAGCTTATTAAATCATTAGTAAAAATACGTTTTTGGTAACTTTTGTAATTTTTTCAAACTATTCTCTCTTTTTTTTTTTCTCTTAATTACTTTTCAAGCTACATAAAGTCGATTGTACATCGACAGTGGAATCTAGATGTACGGTGTGAAAAATCACTGATGGAGCGCATGTGGGTTTTCTTGTCTTTTTGCGCAATATGACAACGGTCACCAATTCCAATCTTACATGTATCCACTCCATACCCACTTTTTACATTTCTACCCTTTATGTGGTAAATGTTCCTCCTTATTTAATATTTACCATAAACGACGAACAAATTGTCAAATGAAAATTGTACAAAATGGATATTTTATTACAAAATGACTCCACAAGTTCACATGTCATTGGTTATATTCATTTTTGCCGTGGGTAACGGTATGCTAGATTGAGCGGCTTTCAACTTGTCGGGCTGATGGGCTGGGCAGACTACCGATACGCTGGCAACAGGTTGAGAGTGGGAGCGGGTATGCCACAGCGCTATAGAAACCATGTCTTTTATGTGTGGGAGAGTTAGATTTCCAGAGGGTTAATTGTGGGGTTGGAGAAAAGCTGATATAAAAGCTAATATGACAGTAGGATTGAGAGAGTTGAATACTCATTGCCTAATTGATTTAAAATTTTTAATCATATTTTTTTCACATATAAGATACTAACATAAGTAAACGAAGTTTGCATATTTTAACATGTATTCACGTAAACTTGTGCTCACAAAACAGTTTTGAAACATCTTCGACCAAAAAAATTAATATTTCCTTTAAAATAGATAACAACAAATAAAAATCTTAAAAAAAATTATGTTCAATAAACCTATACATGCAATAGGGACCAAATCGAACAAAAAATACATACCATAGGGACTGAATCCAACAAAAATCACATACCACATAGACCAAAGCCAACAAAAAAATGCATACCACTGGAATCAAATCCGTAATTAACGAGTCTACGGTCGAAATCCACAAAAACCATCAAACCGCATGAATCAAATCCATAATTATATAGATATTTAAATCATTTAAAGTTTAATTGAAAAAGGAAAGGAGTTTAAGCTTTTTAGGTGATAAATTATTCTTCCCTTTTTTTCTCATAAAAAAGACGTCTTTAAATTCTTGCTTTGCTTGATTGTCGGCTTTTATATATGTAAACATGACAAAATAAAAGTTCCATTAAAAATTAAAAAATAAGTTTTTTGAAACAAGGGGCCATATGGACATATATTCCTGTGGGCTGAAATGGGCCTCAAGATTGTGGACCAAGGAATGTGACTTATAAGTCGATATGATATTGATATCCTTCGAATGTGATATATATAATATATCCACCACAAAATTTATAGTTTTTTTTTTTTTTTTTTTTGAAGAACTATAGTTTTTTATTAATCAGATTTATTACTATCACTAATAAAGTCTCATGCTCAAAAATACTATGATCCAAATTTTTAAATATTAAAATGAATAGCAAGGGCTCCTTTCCTTTAAAATAATGTTTCTTTAGTGATTTGGATATTATAAAGATTAATAATATTTGGTATGTTGGATTATAATAACATAATTAAATTCCATTTTGTTATATATAGTTCATTAAGTAATTAAGTTATACTTTTATTAATTGATTGTTTCCTAATAAATGCTTTTAGAAACAATTTTACCAGTAAATTCTATTAAAATCTAGCCAAATACCAAGAATTCCTCTAAGTTTTCCAAATGAAGAAGAAAATAAACTCATTTGTATCAAGTGATTTTCCATTTTATAAATTACATTGTTAATTATATTATTAAGAAATTTTAAACAATATATTTTCTTTTAATATTTTAATTTTATTTCTCGTAGTCGTCATTTTCATGCAGTTCTCCAAATTTGGAGAAAACAACAAAAAATAATTTTCTCTTGTAGTCGTCATTTTCATGCAGTTCTCTATATTTGAAGAAATTTACATTTTCTCTCGTATTTTATCAGTTTAGGTGAGGTGAGCCATTCCCCCACATCTTAAAAAAAAAAACAAAAGTCCCTTTAAATCGGCAGCCAAACATGCTTATATATTTATTAGTCTTACAATAAAAATATATCAAGCTCTACCTGAAGAACAAGTTAATTGATCGCGAGTTCAAACCCAAAATGAACATTGAGCTTAATAACTCAAAATATTCGAGATCAAACCCTGCATTGAAATTTTTAATCGAGCTTGAGACTTGTATTAATTTTTTGAGCTTGGTTGATTAACCTACTACTTGACTAGATCCAGCTCGTTTACACCGTTGTTTTGATGCCAAGCACATACACACAAAACACTAACATCTATTCAACTTGAAAACCATAAAAGGGATTTGCTAGAGTCATGATCATCGAATCATTAATCATTGAAAACGATCACAGTCCAGGACAATACTAGCGCATATAATTGTGATCTTGTACGAGGGATTGTCTCTTGATTGGAAAATGAATCATTTTGGGAGAGGTGGCCAATAGACGGTGGGTGACAAGTCACCAACCTTGATCAATAGCTAATCATCGACAAAAGTTTAAGTAATATTATTAATTTATTGTGGCTTATTTGATCGAGTTCATGTTCTAGCCTTCACTCATAGATGCGACATTTTTATCTGTGTGCCAAGGTCGTATACAGACCAATTTTTTTTGATACGGTGACATCACATAATATCGATAAAAAATTAACTACAAAAACATGTGTTTTTAATCAATGTGTGTTCATCTTTTTGCTAACGTTCAATATTAACCGATGTTTTTAGCCTAATTCCACTGTTTGAGGGAATTATAAAGTTTTTTTTTGCTTGATTTCTATATATTTTGAATATTTTTTTTATCAATTTCTTGGGATTTTTTCAGTTGATTTCAAGAGCCTTTTTGGGCTCTATTGGCTATTTGAAGAGTTTTTAGTAGATTACGAGGTACAATTACATTTTCTAAAAAGATATGGTTGCAACTTTCACATACCTTAAAATTGTTACCTTCTGGTGGCACGTGCCACCGCCGACACCACTATAGGTCTGTCACTGGCCAAAATTAGTGGGATTTTACATTTGGTTAATTGTTGATCATTGTACATACAAGCTCTTTTGTATGGTTCCTTTGTCGATGATCAATTGATTGATCGTTATCAAAACCACCGACTCTATTTGTGAATGTATATTTATCACACAATTTTGGTGAAATTCATTTAAATCGTCGTGCTTCTTTTTCTTCATATTTATGTTGTTGGTCGCCAACTCATCATTATTGTTCATTTTTTTTGCTAAAGACATGAGACACGTTGAGGATCCAATTAATTTCGCATTTATTGTTGTGTTTGTTTACACACGTTAATCGTTCTTTTTCGTTTGAGACCTATATATGTATCCCATCAAAGAATCCCGAAGATAAATTTTGCTCAATATATAACAAATTTATTTGTTGCACAATAAAATCATAATAAATAATTTATAATATTCAAAGCTTTTAAAATATATTCTGAATATTTAAAAACCAATAAACATATGTTAAAAGAGAATCAAGTAATAAAAAAGTTATCTAAAATAACATAAATAGACAATTAGACATGTTAAAAGTTGTTAACATTATTAAAAAATGTTTAAAATAATTTTCTGAAAAAAATAAATAAAATAACACACCAAATCAGCCATTTAATTGGATTTTGGAACATAGTGGCCTCAACTTCCTCTTTGAGGAAAAAAAAATCTTACTGTCAAAAAAACTGGGACCCACCCTTTTCCTCAAAGTATAGTCAATCTTTGACTAGTCAATGGTTAAGCAAATAGTTACAGTCAACCACCACCTTCTTGGCGCGTCATTCTCACGCGCCCATTAAATTCTTTAAATTAATAATAATTTACCATGTGAGATTTTGTTTTTGTTAAAATATTCTCTTAATTACAAACAATATTTTATAGGACAATTCTACAACATCTAGAAGTCCACACCGCTTCAACATTTAGGCTATGTTTGGCAAGCGTAGCTTATAAGTTAGCTGGTAGCTGATAAGCTAGCGGATAGCTGATAAGCTAGCTGTTGATTGATAAGCTTGCTAGTAGCTGATAAGCTAGCTGTTGAACAAATTATGTTTGGCAAAAACTAGCTTATGAGTATGTAAAATGACCAAAAAAGGTATATTTGAATTTAATAATTAATATTAATAAGGGTATAATTGGAAAAAGCTACAATAAGCTCCTCATAAGCTACTCAAAGTAGCGTTTCAAAAAGCTAGCTTATAAGCTAGCTGATAAGCTAGCTTCCTAGCTAGCTTATGCTTGCCAAACAAAGCCTTATATGGCTGCTTTTTGTTTGTAATTAAAATATTCAGTTAACAAAATTAAAAATATTTTTTTAAACTTGTGGTTTAATAAATATGAATAGGTTGTTTGTAATTAAAATATTCGGTTAACAAAATTAAAAATATTTTTTTAAACTTGTTGGTTTAATAAATATTATTAGGATGAGAGCATCCATAATGGAGGTTTTTATTGAGGTTTTTACAAGAATTTCCATTGTAAGACAGAGGTTATTGTTCAGTCACATGTTCTTATTGAAACCTGGGTGCTTGAACAAGAATCCAGGTTATTGTAAAAGTTTCATTTTCTGTTATATAATAGTTTACATAAATAAAAATTATATTATAAATAAGTTGAGGGAAGTGCGGTTTTTGTAAGAACCTCCATTGTAGAGTTTTAAAGAGGTTTTTGGTTTGTTGAGATGGCAATGACGTGGTAGAAAAAAAAATATAGTAATTGAGGTTCTTGGAGGTTCCACCACTGTGGATGCTCTGATTATTTTATGTTATATTATATGTACTATTAACCGGTAAACAAAGGATCATTTTTATCAGATTAATATTGATTAATAAAAAAGATCTTTAAAAGATATTATTTTGATGATTAAGAGTCTTTCTTAATAAGTTGAGGATAAGTAATAATTTTATCTAGATACACCTTGTTTTGTTTTGGCAAAAGATTCCTTTAATTAAGGATGTTGATGAGGTTTGAATTTTTGGGGAGTTGATCGAATCTAATCATCTTTTGAATAATGAAGTTATCAATCGATTCAAGCCAATTAAAATTAGACAACCAAATTGATTTCGTGTCGTAGATGATTCGTTTTTAATTTGGTCCATCCATTGGATAATTCTAGTAGTTGTTCATTAGATATTTTTAATGTAATTATCATCGACTAAAAGTGTTATTAATTTATCATAATTTAATATACATAACTCTAATACTATATGTGTGTGTTTTAATGATAACATGTGCATGTTGTCGTCACCACCAACGGCAAATGATAGCCACTGCCAACCACCTTCGGCTACTTTTACCACCTTCACTACCAACATTTTCCACAACCACCAATTACAGTCTCGCATTGCCGCCTTTACGATAACCAATACTATAATCCACCTCCATCGCTAACTCCACCACATTGGTTACGACTACCTCTTCCACCAGTGTCGGGCTCCACCACCTTCACGGTCCACCATCCTGATGTCTTTCACAATTCACCACAAAAGACCATCATTCCGTCAGGGTGTCTCCACCGACTCATCAAAATCTTTCTACCCAAATAAACATACATTTTTTTTTCAAACTATACCAATTTTTATCCAATTTCATTCAAATTTAACATCATTCAAACTATACCAAACCGCCTAAACCAGTCAAAGAAAACGCCTAAACAACGATTCAGTTTGACCAATCTTAGCACTTGATGTCAAATTATTCGGTTTTAAAAATTTGTTAGGCTTGTGGTAACGCCCGCAAGCTTGCTTGTAGGCTTCTGAGGGCTCCAGTGGGCTGGGGTACGCTCCCAGCGGGCTTCTTCGATGGGTTCCGACGAGGGCTTGCAAGCCCAACTACATACCCGACGGCTCTCTCTCTCTCTCTCTAAATACATATAGGGGCTTAATCAAATGAGAACTTAGTAATTTGCGTTAACCGTGAGATCTAATGTTACCCATTATTTTATCATTTTACTTGATTTTAGGGACGGTTATTTGAGAAGAATTTTTATTTTTTATTTTTCTTTAAGATTTCAATTGGTGAAATGAATGGATGAGATTGGATGTCACAGTTACCACAAAATAGTCGGTTCCTCCATGAATGACCCCCAATTAAAAGAAAAGATTAAGGATACGAAGACAGTGAAAACTTGTAAGGTGGTGATACTCCTATTAAAGGCTAAAAAGTAAAAAAAAATAAATAATAATAATAACCCAAACAATATTTGAACATATGACCTCTTATTTAAAAATCAAAGAATTAACCAACTCAGTCAAAGAGCATTTATGTATTTATTGCAGCTTCAAATTACATATAGTGGTATACAGCAAATAAACACGGTTGCACTATCACGACATTTACTATGCAACGGATGAACGATACGATGACAAGAGCCACTGTGGCCACCTATATAGATCCGTCCCTAATAGCAATAAAGACTTGTAGATTGCGTTACTCATATAGCCTCGTACCATCGCTTTCGATCCAATTTACGACATTAAGTGATTAAACCGTCCAAACCAGACATCAAAGACATAAATAGTTTCTTTTCTTTCTAGAGGAAGGAAGAAAGTAGGTGGAAGAAAAGGTTGTGATAATTGATAAACGTCAAACGGCGGGTAGGGGTATCCTTAACCAACCGCCACCGACGTTCTCCAAAATCCAGCTGTAACCGAAAACGACGACGTTTTCTCCACTCGGTCGCACAACATGGCCCCGTCAGATCTGAGTCCTCACACCCTGCCACGTGTACATGACTCCCCCTTGACCCACGCGCCACCAATAAAACGCGTACCTCACGCGCTTCCTTCCCACCAACTGAAAATTTCTATATAAACCTCCTCCTTAACCCCTCTTATGCTCTTTCCTTCCTTCCTCCATTACACACCTATACGTACACGCTTTCTGTATCTATATATCTCTATATCTATATCTCTATATCTATTTCTCCTTCGTCTCTTTGTAAATTTCGATTCGTTTTGTTGATCGTAAGGTAATAATGCCGTTTGTTTCAATCTCTGTAGGTTTTCGGTTTTGGTTGTTAATTTGTTTGTTGATGAGTTTTTGTTGTTGTTGAATTTGTGTAGGTTTTGCTTTCGGTTTGCGTTTGTGGAGATTTTGTTGTTTTTTTCTCACAGAAGGTAATAATGATGATCTAATTTGTTACTGTAAGATAGGAATTTCTTCAGTATTTGTTTAATTTGGTAAAAGCGTGTTGAACAAGTTTTGTGGTTACGTTTGGTGTTTTTTCGATTAAACTGCTCTGTTTTTGGTCAAATTTGTTAGTTGTTATCCGTGTTGAGTATGAGTAGGTGTTTTTAGATTTGATTGTGTTTTTGAAATCGGATTTTGAGTTTCGTATTTCATGTTTTTGGATTGAGGAATATGAATTTCTAGTGGTTGGAATTAGGAATGGAGTTTTTAGGTTAATATCAGAGGATATCTGATGTCTCCTGTATAATGTATGGTTGAGAGTAGGTTTTTTGAGAGTTGATTTGTGGTAATGGAATCAGATTTTTACTATTTTGTTTTCCTGCTTTTGGTATGAGAAATTTGTATGTAGTCGACAGTGTTGTGGCGGATTGGTTAAGACTTGGTGGTTCATAGCGCCCTAACTGAGTTCGAGCCTTCCCATACGCATGCCGGGAGACATTTAAGTGGGGCCATGATTAGTCGGGGTTTGGCCTGGACACCCTTCTAAAAAAATTGTATGTATCCGAGCTCATTTATGTCGACCTACTCATGAGTTTCTAGTGGTACGATTAACATCTGATGATATCTCGCATTAAATTTGCTGGTATGAGAAATTTGTGTTATGAGATCGGATATTTACTATTTTCTTTCCTGCTTTTGGTATGAGAAATTTGTATGTATCTGACCTCATTTATGTGGAGCTCCTAATGAGTTTTTAGTGGTAGGAAATGAATGTTTAGGTTAACATCAGATGATATATCTCACCAAATTTTCTGGCTCCAAGGGTCTTTTATAATGTATGGTTGAGCTTTTGTGTAGGACTTTTTAGGTCTAACAGCCTACTACTATTTGCCATTAATGCCATGTTTTTCTTTGCATATAATCTATGCTTCATATACTTCAAGAGTCCTTTAGGCTATGAGTACCCGAGCCCTCTGAGCCCCACTGCCACATATGCGCCACATCAGCTTTTCCATAAACCCACAAGAAGCCCTCCGGAACCCTCTCTGTTTAGTACCCGAACCCTCCCAACCCTCTCCCTTTTTAATTATTTAATTAATTAGTACAACACACCACACACACAAAACACACCACACACACACACAACACACACCACACACACACAACACAGCGGTTGGGGACGGTGTGGGCACACCGTTTGAGCCCGATGCCGCCCAGCCCGCCGGCTGTGTAGCCGATGCCGCCTGAGCCTGCCCAGCCCAACCATCCACTACGCATAGCCTTATATTGCATTGCAAATCCGTTTTGGGATTACTAATTTACTATTTGAAAGTGCTTATGACTTATTTAATCTTGGGGAGGGAGATAAGCTATTTCTAGTGTTTGGATGAGGTTTTTAGAAAAGTGCTTGACTTCTCATAGGAGGAGATAAGTCATTTAAAAAAGAAAACTATTCCATTTTTACCACTTTTCAAAAAGCATAAGTTGTTTTAGATAAGCAATCCCAAACACCCCCATTTGTGTACTAGCCAAACTGTGTTTGGAATTTTCTTCCCCAAAATTATTCTTATATGGTATTGTTGAATTCTTTTGATGAGTTTTCGTGCATCTTGCGAATGAGATTCTCTGTTTTGAAAAAAGAGGGGGTATGGGCTTGATTGCTACCATTCCATATGCTTCTTTGTCATATTTCATTCGAAAAAATGATGATTTCTTTTTTCTTTGTTTATTCCTGTAAATTGGACCAACTTATTTACTTATTTTATAACGTGAGAGTGATATCAAAGCATTAGTAGATGGCATCCCTGTCTACCTGGGTTCGATTCATGGGGTGAACATGAGGCGATACCCTAACCATGGGTCGGCTTTCGCGTTGGTCCATGGTTGCTGAGGATTAGTAAATGACCCCTTCTCACAATGAGAATGTATATAACCCTATTCCGGTCTGGTGTGATACGAAATGAACTTATAATCATAGAATCGACTCGATGGGTCCTGTATGAGTCCCGGATACCTTGTCGATTTCGTGTCGGGAATTGTGTGTGTGTTATCTGCTGTTCAAAAAAAATAACGTGAGAGTGATGTGTACTGTCCAGGTTCAGTGCACCTCTATGCCTAAGGCTGGCTCATTCACATTAATAAGCAAGGGGTCTTTCGTGCTTTCTTGATGTTTCAAACAGTTTCTTTACATTTTTATTTATATTACCTTTTAGTAGGTGGGGTTAAGAAAGTAATAGGTGGTGTACAAAGGAGAGAAGGAAAAAGAGACAAAAGAAGATGAGAGTTTTAATTGATTTTTGATTTTTGAATTAAAAAAAGGCACTCCTGTGGTATTTTTCTCATATTGTTTAGTAAGAGTATGATGCAAATAGATGTGCATTGTTATCACTAAAACGAGTAGTCACACTCAGACAGCTAGTATGTGCATTGTTTGTTGTATCGTATCGCATATGGATTCATTGATGTCTGGAGTTGGTAACCTATGATTTATCATTGATCTATTTGCATATTATTATATATTAGTATGCATTTTTTGTCGGGTTCTTGTCCCATTCAATGCTTCCCAAACATTGGACCATATTGCCTTGTTCCATATGCTGTTGTTCTCTCTACATCCCAAGTCCCCACCATGTGGCTTTGGATTATTAGTATACACCTAGCAAAGTGCCTACTTTATCGTCTGTGTATTTGTTCCCGACCAACTTTTTGTTTGGATGCTATTTACCAAATACATTGACCAAGAAATCACTCACAAGTTCAGTTTTTTTTTTTCTTTTTTTTGTCTAAAGGGACAAAAGTCTGGTTTAATGCACAATATAGAATTTTTGCTATTGAATTTTTTCTGTGACATATGGAAGGCTGAAATTATGTTCATGTACTAATTAGTTTGTCCCTGTGCTGCTATTAGTTCTGATTCCGAGTATGGAATTAATACCATGCTTTGACCTTGTCACATGCATCTACACTGAACACACTGCTGTTGCTTGGACATCGAAGACCGTATTTTCATGGTCCCTCAAAAAATTTGTTTGTTTGCCAAATAATTCTCCAGATAGTAATCATAGGTGGAGGTTAATTAGTAGGTTCGTGGAAAAGTTGAAACCAGAGTAAACCTATATCCTTGGAGGAAATGATTTCAAGATTACTTATTAGCATTTAGCAGCCTGGTTTCTAAAATTTCTTTGAATTTGTTTGATTTGGGAGAGTGGAGATGGTAATGAAAACGAAACTATGGTGAGGTATTAAGTGAATCAGTGAATATGGGGCCTACATTTCGGTGTGTGAGAGCGAATCTACAAATGAGATTGGCCCTACTAAAATAAGACTGCTATAAGTAGGGACGACTGCCCATCCTCACAACTTACGAAAATAGATGCCCACCTTTTGTGGCATCGTCCTACTTGACTGAATTCTGTCCTCCTGGCAGGATTTCATCAATAAGCTAGTTGTTTTTTCCTTGTTTTGTGAGTTGCACAATCTTTTACTTCTAGACTACCGTTTGCTTTGATCGTTTCATATCAGTTTGAGACTCTAGATTTGGAAGTTTATTGAAACCTTTTGTTTTGCAGTTATTTGTCTCACTTGATTCAGAAAAGCCTTTGCCTACCGAGAGTGAGGATTCACAAGTAAGATAGAAGTTTAGATCTTCTTTTTATGTTCTTTTACTCTTTAATTTTCTGCTTTTGTTAACATCTTACGATTGGCAGTTTACAGGAATCCCGTGCTTGATTGACCGCTTCCTACCAGCAACGATAAAAAATCTTTAAAAGCGGTGGTTTTTCATCGACAAGAGGGTCGGCTAAAGAGGATTGTGCAAATTCTGTTTGTAGCATCTAATTCAAATATATCAAACAGCTAGTCAGGACCTGATGGATCTTAAGACTAATCACAGTTCCCCCATACTCACTGATCCCACCCCCATTAGCAAACAAAGATTAGGAATTCATGATTCTTTGCTTCCGTGCTCCCCTGGCACGATCTTCTCTCAAGGCCTTTTTCTGACGGTCCCTTGGAAAAAGCCTGGAGTACTTGACGATGTTCGCTCTACGAGTTGGTTGGATGCCATGAAATCTTCTTCTCCCAGGAATCGAGCCAAAAATAATGGCGTTGATTTTTCATCAAATGATGTGGATGTTGCTTACCATGATTGGATGGTATTCCCTCTTTCTCTTCTCTAATCTCTACACTTTTATTTAGCTTTCTAGCATAAGGGGTAAGAAACTAACAACTATCTTGCCTCCTTGTGCAGCTTAAGTATCCATCGGCACTTGCATCCTTTGAACAGATTGCAAATAATTCAAAGGGGAAGAGAATAGCATTGTTTCTAGATTACGATGGAACACTATCCCCGATTGTTGACAATCCAGATCATGCCTTCATGTCCAATGCTGTAAGAATCCAACCTTTTATTTTTTTTGGTCTTGGAAATATCCCCCCTCCCCCCCCTTTCTTTCCAAAACAAGGATTTTTATAATATCCAGTTGTAAACAGATGCGTGCAGCTGTGAGAAATGTGGCAAAATACTTTCCAACAGCAATTATTAGTGGAAGAAGCCGTGAAAAGGTATTTGAAAGTATTTTTCATTAGTCATTACCCATTTTTTGGGAAGGTTTCAGTTGAACCTCCCTTTTTTTCCTTGCTTATATGTATGATGTTTCTATTTCTTCAGGTACGGAAGTTTGTAGGGTTGAAAGAACTCTATTATGCTGGTAGTCACGGAATGGACATCATGGGTCCTGTTCGGCCTCCGACTGATCATACCACTGCTAACGTAAGGTCCACAAATGAGGAGGTAGCAACTTTATAGTATTTTTGCATAAATAACTATGTGAATCAACATTACTCCTGTTAGGACTGAATTAGTTGTATCCAAGATCACTGTGTTTTGTAATAGTCAGTGTTGTAAGGGATTTTCTGTGCAGTACCTTAGAGCTATAAATAGCTTTGGTTAGTTAGGGCCGTTTGTTTTTTAAAAGTTACCTCTTAAAGCCTTTTAAGTCTGAAAATTAAAGGTTTGCAGACTTAAAGACCGTTTGTTTTATTTTTAAGAAAAGGCCTGAAAACCTCCTATCGTCCTCCGAAAATTTAAAAGGTGCACCATTTACCTCTTATTTTTAGACGTGAATTTAGTCTTCAGACTTCGGACCTCTTAAAAAACAAAGGACACCTTAGAGTTAGGAGGCTTACAATTCATAACTCATATCATGGAGTTTGATAGTTCTCTCTCTAAACATCAATAGACATGATGACTCTTTGAAGCTTTATATTGTGGTCTTGATCATTCTTGATGAATTCTATGTTTAGAACTTGATTCTTGGCCTTGCAACTCCCATTCTGGGTCATCTAATTTTTATTATCTTTTTGAACATAGGATAAAGATGGAAACTTGTTCCAGCCCGCTAGTGAATTTCTACCAATGATCAACGAGGTGATTATATAAAATATGCTTTTAGTTTTGTAGCATATATACGTGACTTTCCATATTAGGAAATACATTACTTATAGCATATGTCTGTTTGAAACAGATTTTGGTGGCCCTTGTTGAGATAACCAAAGACATAAAAGGAGTAAAAGTCGAGGACAACAAGTTCTGTGTCTCGGTGCACTACCGTAATGTAGATGAGAAGGTAGGATTTCAACACTTGCATTACCGATAAGGACATTAACTACTTCAAGGCGGATTATTCAACATCTCCTTTTTTCTAAACTTTTTTAACTTTTTTTAATTACAGAGTTGGCCAACAGTAGCACAATATGTCCATGACACTTTGAAACGGTATCCACGTCTACGATTGACACATGGGCGAATGGTATGAAGTCTACAATTCGTACCATTATTCATGTTCTTTTATAGTTACCTGTTCTGTTTGCTTTAATTCTTGTGTTCATTTGCCTTATATTCGTAGGTTTTAGAGGTTCGCCCTGTGCTTAAGTGGGACAAGGGGAAGGCTGTCGAATTCTTACTCGAATCCCTTGGTAAATAAAGTTATAAAGTTATTAAGTTCCATTTCACAGTTCTCTTTTCATCGAAAAAACTGTTTATAGCAAAATTTCTGAAGGTGATGGTGTTTTTGTAGGCTTGAATAATTGCGATGATGTCCTTCCCATATATGTAGGAGATGATAGAACCGATGAAGATGCATTTAAGGTAAATCTAATTGGCATACATAGTGATGGTAATGGTATTTCTTGAAACTCAAATTATGTAATTATTTAACAAAATATATATAATTTATATACAGTTTCTAAGAGATGGCAATCGCGGTTATGGTATCTTGGTGTCTTCTGAACCCAAGGAAAGCAATGCATATTATTCTCTCAGGGATCCATCAGAGGTATGAATTTATCTTCGTCTTGTAATACATTGCAACAAAATTGAGTTTATAGAAAGACTAAATAAAAATAAAAATGTCTTATAGGACCATAGTTTATAGGACCAACAAAAAAACATCAATCTAAAAGTGTTACAATAAGTTTATAGGGACGTGTTTAAGCGTCGTAACAAGTTTTTTTGGACATTTTCAAAATAAAGTGTTGTAGTAGTTAATTTTATGACGCTTTTGAGAAGTGTGATATTAACCAAATTTTTTAGAGGACACTTGTGTTTATAGGATACCTTTTTAAATAGTGTCCTATAAAATAGTTAATAAATTGTTTTATTTAAAAAATATTCTAAAAAACTTTTGTTTGGTTCTATAAACTAGGGTCCTATAAAACACTTTATTTAGACATTTTCCTATTTTAAATGTCCTATAAACTCAATTTTGTATTAGGAAGTTTTTTATTTATTTTAGACGTCCTATAAACTCAATTTTGTTGTAGGGATACTATGTACAATGACACTACCAATAAGCTGCAATCAAATATCTTGTTGTACTATATTCAGATGAAACCTTATTAAGAAAAGTAACCAATTGAAAAGAAAATGTTGATAAAGTTTGGTTTATAATTTGGTGTAGGTGATGGAATTTATGAAGTCATTGGTGATATATAAGAAGTCGATTCTATGATATATTTATAGGATGTCAATATGACACTTATCACATATAAATAATACAGAGGCAACAGAGGGTTGGAGTACAAATGTGAAATGACCACTTCTCCAGGTCTTTATCGGCAATTGTAAATCTTTTTTTTTTTTCTTTTAATTTTTAATTTTTTATTATATTTCTTTTGTAAATTTTGTTAATTTCCATGGACGGGCAATTCCATTATTGTCTATATATTTATCTCGTTTTTGTTTTCCTTCTATCCGCCTAATTTTGGCTTTATTTTTTCATTGTATATCGTTGGTTCTTTATACACATATTAATACATTACATAGATAGGATATCCTTATCTATATTACTTCATTAAAATTCTTACATAATTATCTTGAATTTGTAGATGATATATGCCTTACAATTGAATCATATACATCACATATGTGATTAAAAAACACATAAATTGGTAAAATTCGCATCCAAGAATAAAATTAAATGTTAAACAAGATTTGTTTTTTCGAATTCTCAGCTTTAGATCTATAAACTCAACTTCTTTGATGGTACTCCGAATATAAGTTGAGCCTTTGTTGACACCTATTGGTCGTAAAGATGCACATGTTATACTGTTAAGAGTATTTTCAAAAAAAAATTAATTTTTTTAAATTAAGGATTTAGAAGTCAAAATCTTTAAAAAAATTTATATTTAACTTCAATAAAATTTTTACTTTTGAGATTTCAATATATTTTATAAATTTATCATTTCAATATATTTTTTAAAAAGAACTTATATAAAATAAAAAAGATCCGATTTTATTGGTGGAAATGAATAAGAAAAAATTCTCTTCATATAAAATGTTTTAGAGAGTTTTCTAAACTTAAATAGTTTTTCTAAGTTTCTCTGTTTTAAGGAATTATATAAAGCACCTGTTGAAGCAATTTAAAAAAACAAAAAATCTTATTTTCTTTACATTAGAAAAGCTATTATTGATAATCTAACTATCTAAGCACTTAACTACTCATTGTGCAAAACAATGGGGCAATGTAAGGTAAGGGCTATTGCTATTCACATCTTTGTAGTATTGGACCAACTCTTGCCTTTAACATAATTATTGGGCCTTGAGAATCTTTGGCCCACACCACCCACTTTCAATGTTGTCACTTCTGTTGCCACCCCATTTTTTTTATAATTTCAACTTAATTTTAAACATCGATTTCCTTATATATTTTTTTCTTGAGTTAGGGGTATTTTAAAGTTTTGTATACAATGGGATTTTTCGGTTGATTTTAGAAAGTTCTTTTGTTTCTTTGGTAGAATACAAGTTACGTTTTACACCTTAAATATTATGGTTGCATTTTTTACGATGACACGTGCCACTGTTAAGTTCCTCTGTTATAATATATATGTCATCTAATAATTCTAATAAATTATTAGTTTGACACGTTATTCATAAGTTACAACCGACCAATTATGTCATCTAACAGAAACTATTGATTATTAATAAAAATGTGACCTTTTAGAAATATTTAATATAGTCTCAACTGTATATCCAAAGAAAAAATTTAGTCAAAAAGAGAATAGTACACTAGGTTTAACAACCAAGAGAGTAATCAAATATTCCTTTATGACAAAAGAAAATAAATTAATCGCTCTATTGATTATAAGTAAATAATATTTTTATAGTTGGACTTTTATTATTAGTTTATTACCATTATATCACGTTTATAATAAAATTTTAGTGTCAAATTTAGTTACAGTAAACAATTTAAAGGATTGCTTGGTTCACAAAATGAAATTTGATGAAATTGGAATTCGTAAAAGAATTTGACTTTGAAGGAATTGAAATGAAATTTGACCATGTCGATTGGTAAAATTCAATTTATTCACTTAGAATAAGAAATAATGAATTACTTAAAATAATTCCATCAAGTTCTTTCTGCGAACCAATCATAAGTTCATTACTAAAGAATTTGGTCAAGGAAATTTGTCACTCCAATTCTATCAAATTTCTTTAAACTTTGCAAACCAAACAGCCTCGTAGAGATATTGTGTTTAAACGATAAATGGAATCAGAGACTGAATTATGCTTGATATATCAAGTACTTCATTTAAAAGATACATACTTGACGACATATTAATATATAAACTGGTCATATCAATATTTTTCAGCCTTGTTAAGAAGGAGTGATGACTATGCTGAAATTCCTTGCCTTATGTAGTCCCTTTGCTTTAAAAAAACGATCAATATTTATCCATTTAATTTATAAGTTTTGGGGATACAAGAAACATAAATATATAGTATTGATTATATTCTCTTATTTTTGGAATCCATCTTTAACATCAAATTAAAACAAATGCTAAAGTTTGGTCCTCATCACTTAGAGCTTCTTTAAAATTTTCTTCAAAATAGAGAATAAAAATTTTGAGCATTTTAGAGAAAATAGAGTATCTCTAAACCTTCTTTAAAACTTTTTTCAAAATGAATTGACGTGATTCATTGGAGGGTATAGATTATTAAGAGAGAGAGAGGGGGGGGGGGGGGTTGGAGGGACCGATCATAGCCGTCTTTATTGACCGGATGAGTGGCTAAGATTCGTCATCATGTTTACAATGAAAAAGTGGTTCACATTTGAACTTTCCTTTATGTATGTATGTATATATAAATAATTTTTTATCTATCTAATAAAGTATTATTTTTATCTCATCAACATTTCATTTCAATTAGTGGAATAAAATAAAATTTATTTATCTCTTATGGTAATCATTTTTTGATATATCTCTTGTGTGTAGCTGAGATTTGTCCTCACGTTCACAACCAAAATTGAGTTCAAATTTGAACTTGACCCTACACACACACGCACATGCACACGCGTACACACACATGTGTGTGTGTGTGTGGGTGTGGTATTAGGTTCAAATGAGAAGTTTCAAAAAATGAGAAGTAGAGAAGTGCTATGCACCACCCATCCAGTCAATAAAGACAGCTTTGACCTAGTCATCCTCTTTTAATCGTTTCCACCCTCCATGAATTACGTCCACCGTAACCGGTCAAAACCGTCTTTATTGTCTTGATGAGTGATGAAGATCAATTCTCTACTTTTTATATTTTTAGCACTTCTTATTTGAATCTTTCTATATAATTTGTGTTTGTTAGTATGATGATAAATGCACGTCTACATTCAAATAAAAAAATGAGTGGAGAAAAGAACACCAACCAGCCAAATCTTCTGATGCCAAATCTTCTTCTCTCTTTCTAAATATATACACATCAAATTATTGTTCAAATAATTCTATTAAAAAACAAAAAGACACATGTATTCACATATGGTGTAGGTAATTTTAAATAAGATTTTGTAGATTCAAATAATGTTAAAATATTAGAATTTGTCAAGGATAACACCAAATTTTTAAATCCAAATGATTAAATATTGTTTAAAGTTGTTATCTATTTTACCGTATAGCATCTTCCCTTAATATCATAACTGATTATTTAAAAGTTTATTAAAATAATAAATATAGTATGTATTTTAATAATATAATTGATGATAGATTGTTAATAAAAATCGTTAAAAATAGAAAAAAGAATGTTTCATAAATTTTAATCTTTAATTCTTTATTTTAGAGATTTTATAATAAGATTGTTGATAAATAATGTGAGAGATATAATAATTCTTACTTATAAGTTAGATTAATCATAACTAAAATCGCAACCACATAAAATATGCCTTGATTTAGATTTAAGGTAACTATAGATTTTGCACGGCTTTTGCCCTTTATCTTTATTTTATTATAAAAAACTTATCTACTTATGTAGTTTTTTTTAGTGATTTAGTATTTGCAGAAAAATTTTAAATTGTCTATAAATTAAATATCAAAACGCTAACATACAAGTCATATTTCTTGCACAATTTCATCACAAAGTTTATGCCACAAGATCATAAGGGTGGTGAAATACTGATAAAAAGTCTAGGAAGGATGTAATAGAATGTCTCATCCACCCAAGGTTCAAGTTCAGATGTGAGTATCTTGTGGTCAAGTTTCATTTTAAACGATCATAACTTAGAGACTGTTTACTTGACGCTTACCCGGTAAGTGCTTACCTGGTCAATTTACCTTACACAATGAACATGAAAATAACTAGAGTTTTACCCGGTAAGAGGGATAACATGAACCAAGAGTCTTACCCGGTAAGAGCGATAGCATGAACCGAGAGTCTTACCCGGTAAGTGAGATCGACAACTCTCATCCGGTAAGAGAGCTTACCGAGTAAATTGTTGCGTACAATACCGTTTTAAGAGACTAAAATGTTGTCCGATATGGTCATGATAGTATTTAATTTTACCAATAAACATTTATCGGGTAAGTATTCAAGTAAACGACTTCTTAATTATCAAACTGCTAAATGTGAACAACCATAACTAAAACTGTAATTAATTTGATTAAAGGAGAGTTGTTATTGGATGGTAACCAATGGACCAAAAGTGTAACTTATTCTTAGATTTATGAAAAAAATACATTCATTATCCAATTTGGAAGAGTTATAATTATTGGTGAGAGTGGGTCCATTTCTGGGTTGTAACATTTTGTCATAAATTGGTGAGTCACGTTTAATTTAGACCCATCACGTGCTAATTGAATCCCAAATGTCTGATACTTTTTTCTCTCTTTTGTGGTCGTAAATGGACACCGTGTTCAATTTATTTTCTACGTGAAAAAACAAAAATCAAATAACCTTTACCAATTATTAGCTCATACAGGGGAAGGTTCAAATGAGAAACATGTCAATTTACGAGAACGTAGGAGCAATCTCAGTCATTCATCTCGCGGTTACGGTAGACGTGTTCACAGAGGATTGACGCGATTCATGGAATGGTAGAGATTATTAAAGGGGGGACTGGTCAAAGCCACATTTGTTGACCGAATGAGTGGTTGAGATTGCTTCTTACGTTCTCTTAAATTGATATGTTTCTCGTTTGGAGCTCCCTCTATATATATGGTCTTGTTTTAATGTGAACTCATCTTTCATTATAAACGTTAGTACCACTAACATTGCATCACGTGACAATATTCAGTTTGAATATTCATGTCATGTGACTTTGTTTGCGACTTAAGTCGTTGTCAAAGTTGCCCTCCTGCATTTTTAACAAAGTTATATATGATTTTTGTTAATTTTTGTATTTTTCTTTAATATATACCGTTTTTGTTTGTACCCGATTTTCTCTTTATATATGTGCGTGTGGACAGAAATAAAGTCACATACAAAGGTAATAAATGTTAAAATTTATAAGTTTTATTATTGTTTTATAGAACAATTAACACATGTAAGATTTAAAGTTTCAGCAAATTATGCTTCATACAATGGACACGAGGTAAATCAAATATTTTTATTTTATATTTGAGATAACTTTTATATGAAATAAATATATTTGAAATGAATACACATGCTTTATCCCTATTGTGAAACAAAGTGTAACAAGTTTTTTTTAAGAGTATCCAAAGCTTTACCCAGATTAATCTCGTTAAGATTTATCGACAATTAAAGCATGTTGCACCTAGTTAATCATCAGGGGTCACAATCTGGAAATGCTCGGATTTGAAGTTTTTTTCACAGAGCCTTAACCAATACGCCACAGCCTTGTAGTTAAAATACAACATGATATCGTTCTAAAATATCAATTATGCTTATCGTATTACATTTTATCCATTTTTTATGTTAGTTGTGTTTAGAAAGTGGGTTGAAGATATCCTTAATCATTTGAGAACTTTGAAATGTATGGTATCCATGAGATCTATTATAATTCACTAATTTTATATAATCAATGTTATTAATAAATGAGATAGTTATTCATATTTATAAATTAAAATTTACTTAAAGTTTTAAGATAATTCAATTTTTATATTTATTTTCTCTTTCATATCCTTAATAGAAAATTTATGATGGTATTTACAAGAGAGGGTTCATATTGTTTTCAAAAGTGTTATATTTAAATTTGATGTGTCTCAAAATATATGTTCATAAATAATACCAAATCTGATAGATTTCATTTGTGTTTGCAATATATTCACGGTAACTTTGTATTCTACTATATATGTACATGTATGTTATGAAAAAACGCCCTCAATAGAAAAGGAGAAATAAAAAAAAGTTTTAATTATATTAAATTTATTTTTTCAACTAATTTTTTATGATTTAAATTGGATCTCATGAATACAAATTACTGAGTTTAAGGCCTAATTTTATGCTTTCCCTGCATCCAAAACAAATCTAAACTATAATTAACTTTATTTATGATGACATATCTAAAAACTTTTATATAAATAAAAACTTTGTAATCTATTTTCAGAGTTTTTGTAATTTATCAATGGTAGCATGTTGAACGGTATCATTACAACCAAAATTACACGTTTGGACTTGGATCGTATTTTGAATAGAACAAAATCGTGTAAAAATGAAATCATACCCTCTATTTCTAACCTTGTGAAAATAAAATACTAAAGACATCATAGAATTTCCGTGTTTCTATGTTGAACAACACTTCTTTAAGATAATCTTTTAAATAAGTAGCATTTATGTATAGTAGCATGTTAAACGACATTGTTAAAGCCAAAACCACACGTTTGGAATTGGATCGTATTTTGGATAGAACAAAATCGTGTAAATATGAAATTATACCCTTCATTTCTAACCCATGAAAATAAAATAATATAAACATCTTAGAATTTTCTTGTTTCCATATTGAACAACATTTTTTTCAAGATAATCTTCCAAATTAATAGAATTTTATGAACATAAAAAATACACGTCTAAATTTAGAAAAATTAAGTGTCAATGGTTGTCTAAAATTTAAATGAAACATACAAGAAAAGACCCTTCGATTGAGACAACATGCCTACCTATTATTAACAAATAAAATTCATAAATTCGATATTTCATTTTATTTTATAAAATATGAATTAAATGATGGTAGGAAAAACCGCAAGAGGTTTTTGTACTTTGTGTATATATATTTGTATCCTTATAGTTTATTAATTTTTGCATATTTGCTATAAGCTACATTAACTAATTTTATGGCTTTAATTCATTTAAATCATGTGCTAGAAATAGAATAAATTTTAAACATAATTACAGATAATGTACATTAATGCAATGTTTATATCTTACCAAAAATTGTTCATTAAGGAAATCCACCATTCAACATCATATAAGAGGTACATTTACACAGACAGATAAATAACACCACACAATTGTTGTATTTAAGTTATAGTTAGAGAAATAGATGATAAATCCTAAATTAATTATTGATCGATAAATTAGATATACACGTTTCCGGGTATCTGGTCTTACAAGGGCATCCAACTAATCCTCATTGATCACGACCCAACCCAATTAAGGATACCACACTACCATTATGTGGCCGACCTATGAAGTGAATATCATCATATGCTATCCATGAGGTTCGAACCTGGGTTGTCAGATATACCATCCATTGATACCCCCAGGATGTTACCTTACCACTGGGCTAGACATGCTTTGGTTATTAAGTTAGTTTTTGGTATTTGATAGTCACGTTTGTTAAAGACTATATAAAACGAAAATGTAAAATCATCCAAAATGTATGAGTTGTTCAATGTAATTAATTAATACATGTCTGGATCCATACTATAATGTTAAATTCCTTTTGGTTCCTATATAATTTTTTTTTGTCTTTTTTTATTTAAGCTACTACTATATATTATACGTTACAAGAAATTTGGACCCTTATTTCCTTTAGTTTCTAGCCGTGCATCCACACCACCAAACCACCATCCCTTAGGAACGACCCTACTAACAATAACTCGCTCTCTAGTAAAGACAAGACAAATAAAGATTACTGAGACGAGGTTAATTGTTAAAAAAAGGCTAGACAAACACAGATTACCGGCTACAATAAACATTCCCTCTAGTAAAGACAAGACAAATAAAGATTACTGAAACGAGATTAACCATTATTAAGGCAGACAGTTATAGATTACCTGGTACCGATTCGAAAAGTTCAAAATAATTCGACTTGACCCACCGACCATGCCAACGAGGCAACCCATACCATGACCCCACGTTTCATGCAAACCCTAGAAATATCCATTTAATTTATTTATTTATTTAATTAATAATAATTTATTATATATATATATATATATACACACCTCAATCCATCTTCCATATCCATAAACATTCTTCCACAATGTCTACTTCCGATCTTGAGCATGCCACATCCACCTCCTCCTATTCTCCGTTGCCGGACTCCGACCACCACCACCACCGTCCTCCGCCGTCTCAATGGCGGCGACCCACCACCATCTTGGCCGGAATCTTTATTTCCATGCTACTTTTTTCTTCTTTAATAGCTCTCATCAATAATCACCAAAATGGTCAACCGCAAAATATCGAAAAGCGGGTTTTCAAACCGATTTCGAGAGGGGTTTCACAAGGGGTGTCGGAAAAGAGCAATCTGCGGCTGTCCACCACCACCGCCGGCGTGGCGGAGATATACCCGTGGACCAATGCTATGTTATCTTGGCAAAGAACCGGCTTCCATTTTCAACCTCCAAAAAACTGGATGAATGGTATATTATATATATTTAACAAAATTAATTATGAATTATGAGTTCATTGATCATTTATTTGATTAATTTATTTTTCATTTTGGGTTCTTCAACTCCATTGATGCTTTCTGGTGGTTGGTTTTTCTTCTTCAGATCCCAACGGTATGTTCTCCCTCTCTAATGCTCATATCGGTTTTATCGATTTTTTTAATTATATATATATATATATTACGATTTCTGTTAATAAAATCTTAAAATTTGATTGTTTAAGGCTGTTCTCGGCAAAAAAATAAGCTAGCTGATAAGATAGTACATGTTTTGATGGTCATAAACTAGCTTATTGAAACGCTAGTTGGAGTAGCGTTTCAGGAGCTCTTTATAGTTTTTTCCAAGTATAACCTTATCAGAATATTAGTGTTAATTATTCTATCTTAAGATACCCTTTTAGTCATTTTTCATACTCATAACTTAGTTTTTGTCGAACATAATTTATTTATAAGCTAGCTTATCAGCTACTAACTAGCTTATTATCTATCAGCTACTAACTAGTTTGCCAAACATACAGATAATTGTTTAAAAACAATGACTTGTTTAATGGAGAAATTTGGGATAATGAATCTAAGTTTAGAGATTCTAATCACGTTACTAAAAAAGATTAGAAACGTAAACAAATAATTAAAATTATATTAATAACGTGGTCAACGGTTTTAGCCAATATTTTTGGAAAAGGTAAGGTTATATAATATTCTAATATTCCACTTCTTCTCAAGCAAGTTATAGACTAAAATATACATATTTGAATTAATAATTGTGAAACTTAAAAAACGAAATTTTATTTAATTATGAAAGCTGAAGTGGTCATAAAAAAACTGATAAACGTCGTTGTACAGAAACATTGCATATGTGGTTGGTTTAATAAGGACTCAAAACTAACCTTCTTTACTTCTTGATAGAAGCCAATATCAGAATACTTATTTTGAATATATCAATATTATATGGTTATATTTTTATTTTTAAAAGAATAAATTATGTTTTTCGTTCATATGATTCGTTAATATTCTTGAGTTTTAAAAAATTAACAAGTCTTTATTGTTTTTGTTTCGTGTGTCTAGAAGTAACGATTAGTCTAGAAAAATTTCAATATATTTCAAATTATAGAGTAAATTACACTTTGGTCTTTATAGTTGTCATTTACTATTTATTTTTGTAATTAGTTCAAAAAAGGACGGTTTTTGATGGTGGGTGACAACAAAGGGGACCAAAAGTGTAATTTACTTCATATTATAAAAACCAAAATCTGATTTATTTTCGCAAACTTTGGGGACTAAAATTATAATTTACTCTTCTTAAAAAGACTTTTCTATAAAGCACGTGTGTATTTGATTAGGCGACTTTTCTAAAAAAAGTACAAAGATAGGAAGACGTTTATACTTTATAGCGATTCTAACATGAAAGATGTCAAAAATGTCAAGATTTTCATTTATAATTGAACCAACATCAATAATTTATAAATATTACAATAAATAAGATGAATGGTCGTTTATTAAGCACTTTTAGGTGTTATTTAAATAAAACTCTTGCTTTGTTTCAAAAAAAGGCCAGGGGAAGTTGTGATCCAGTTATATTCTAATAAATTTATAAACTAAAGTAGATGTATTTTTTACCAATAATTGTGAAATATAATAAAGGAAAACTAGTTTAATAGCAAGAACTGTAGTAATCATAAAATTGATAGAAAAACATCGCTATACATGACGACTACATGAGTGGCTAATAAAGATTCTAAACCAACCTTCTTTGCCTCTGTCAAGAAAACCCAATATTTAAAAAACTTGTAGCAATCATACCATTTTAAAAACAAGATACCAAGAAGCTTTACAACAAAACTACTTTTAATAATTTACAAATCCGACAATGAACATCAAAACAGTAAAAGAATGGGGATAGGGTTAGTTGGGTCCAATGGATCATTGGGTGAGAGTTTGCCCACCGTTCTAAACCTTTTTGAGAAATTAGTAAAGAATTTGTATTTGAGTTTGCATAAAATGCTAATTTAAATAACAAAGTTGTCTAGCACGATGGTAGAGGTAACATCCTGAGATAGTTCAGTAGATAGTATCCCTCTGGCTACCCGGGTTCGAAATCCCGTGATAGCAAGTGGAGTTACCTAGGTGTTGGACCGACCTTCAAGTTGGTTTGAGACTGGTGCGAATTAGTCTGCATGTATTTGTAAGTTTATCTGCCGTTCAAAAAATTGCTAATCTAAAATATCGGTTAATTTAATTTTTGTTAATATTATTTTACAAATAGTTTTTTTTAAAAAGGTGGGGCCCACCTGAGGTCGTCACCCAATCATTTATCCTGCTGGCATAACTATTGAGTGGATTTGAGTCAGATCCGACGTGGACTTTGGATAAAGTTACCATCCTCGTGGATCATGTGCTACGTGTTTCACTTTTATCATCCAACCACTTGTTGACACGTGGCATGAGTCCATCTGTTGTTTTCTTTTGTTTTTTTGGACAACATCGCATTATTTACTGCCGTACACGATAATTTCTTTTCATTTGACTTTTCACGTCTTTTGGTTTGACCAACTACACAATCGTATTTGTAATATTTTTTTCCGATTAATAATAATTGTATCTTTTTTTAAAGAATTACTTCCTCTGTTAACTTAAAATAATAATGTTTTTAATTATTGGAATTATGATTTTTTGGTAACGTAGGTCCGTTATATCACATGGGTTGGTATCACCTGTTTTATCAATATAACCCGGATGCAGCCGTTTGGGGAAATATCACATGGGGCCACGCTATATCAACTGACCTGATCAATTGGTATCATCTCCCTTTTGCTATGGTCCCGGATCAATGGTACGATATCAACGGTGTTTGGACCGGATCCGCTACCTTCCTCCCGGACGGTCAGATCGTCATGGTCTACACCGGGTCCACCAACGAGGACGTGCAGGTCCAGAATCTAGCCTACCCCGCCAACCTATCCGATCCTCTCCTCCTCGACTGGGTCAAGTATTCGGGTAACCCGGTTCTAACCCCTCCGCCCGGTATCGGGAAAAAAGATTTTCGGGATCCGACTACCGGATGGGTCGGCCCGAATGGAAAATGGCGGGTCGCTTTGGGGTCGAAGGTTAACAAAACGGGTATCACGCTAGTTTATGAAACGACGGATTTTAGGAGCTACGAGTTGTTGGATGAGATATTGCATGCGGTTCCGGGCACGGGTATGTGGGAGTGTGTTGACTTTTATCCGGTTTCGACGACGGAGGCTAATGGGTTGGACACATCGGTTAATGGGCCCGGTATTAAGCATGTGTTGAAATCGAGTTTGGATGACGATAAGCATGATTATTATGCACTTGGGACGTACGACCCGATTGGTAACAAGTGGACTCCCGATAATCCGGAGTTAGATGTGGGTATCGGGTTACGAGTGGATTACGGAAAATATTATGCATCGAAAAGTTTTTACGACCAAAATAGGCAAAGGAGACTTCTTTGGGGTTGGACCGGAGAAACCGATAGCGAAGCTGCTGACATTCTAAAAGGGTGGGCATCCCTTCAGGTAAAAATAGGAATTTTAAGATGTAATATAGTTGAATTTTTATGTGACATAGTTGCACATTTATTAAAAAAACATTATTTACTTATTAATTAACGTGTTTTTAGACCATTCCAAGAGAAGTGGTGTTTGACAAAAAGACGGGAGAGAATATACTTCAATGGCCGGTTAAAGAGGTAGAGAAGTTGAGATCGAAAAGTACCGAATATCGTAAAGTATTGCTTGAGCCTGGATCTCTTGTGCCCCTTGATGTTGACTCGGCTACACAGGTACTTATCTCTTTGTTTTTGAATAAAATATACATTTGTGGTCGATGTGAAACTCACTCTTTTTGGAACGGTTGTAGTTGGACATTATAGCGACATTTGACATTGATAGCCTAACATTAGAGGCGGCAGTTGAGGCAGATGTGGGTTACAATTGCACAACAAGTGGTGGCTCCTCCTCGAGAGGTGTCTTTGGACCTTTTGGATTGGTGGTTCTTGCAGATGAATCGCGTACAGAACAAACTCCAGTGTATTTCTACATTGCCAAAGGCACTGATGGGGTTGCCAGTACTTACTTTTGTGCTGATCAATCCAAGTACGTGTTTTATCATACTATGCATCATGACCACAATTTTACCTCATAAGTGTATAATTAACATAAGAGTCATACACAGGTCATCAACTGCTGCAGACGTTGTCAAATTGATCTATGGAAGCACAGTTCCGGTACTAGATGGTGAAAATTTTAGCATGAGATTATTGGTATGATTTAGTTTACATCTCATTTTCATAATCGTAATTACAAAAATAATTCAATTTACAACATTATAAAAGCTATTAAGTATTTTATTAAAATTAAATGTTATGAACTATTTTAGGTTGATCATTCAATAGTGGAAAGCTTTGCGCAAGGTGGAAGGACGGTTATAACCTCAAGGGTATATCCGACAAAAGCAATTTATTCGGCAGCAAAAGTCTTCTTGTTCAACAATGCTACAGGAATAAGTGTAACGGCAAACGTAAACGTCTGGAACATGGATTCAGCAAACATGGACTATTTCCCCCTTGGTGAACACTAAAATTACGAGTCTGCCATTACAATGTCAACCTATTGTTGTATTGTTTTCATATTCTTTTTCCTCTCTTTTTTCATCCCAATTTTATTGGATCCATTTGTTACAATAAGTTTGGAGGTGTGCTTGTGATAAAATATAAAATCAATTTATAATATTCATTTTTATTGAACATTCTAGTTAAGAATCTAAAATTAGACAATTACCTGTCACTAACACTTGCTAGGTAAGCATTTATTTTGAATTTTTTATAATGTAGCACAAATAATGGAAGAAATTATGTTAGATGTAATTGTTTATTTAAAAAACGTGACATAAAAATAATAATGGGATAACATTTAAATAGGATAATGGAATTACTATTGGTAGTTGCTTGTACTAAATCAGTAAACAAAATTTTCGACGTTTTTGTTTTTGTGTTTTCGTTTTTAAGGTATTTAATAATACGATTTTTTTAAACGTCATTATGATATCATTAAAATTACCGGATTTGATAATTTGGTGTCGTATAATCTCTTATCATGAGGTGACAATTATATACAAAAGTTATGCGATTAAATTATTATTTTGACTTTAAATTTCATCAAAAACATCAATTATACTTTTATTACTTAACAATAATATGTTTATCATTAAATAAAATGTATTCTTAGGCTGTGTTTGGCAAAAATAAGCTAGCTAATAAGCTAGCTTATAAGCTAGTCCATCCAAACATGTATCAGAAGCTAGCTTTTTAAAACGCTACTTTGAGTAGCTTATGAGGAGCTTATTGTAGCTTTTTCCAATTATACCCCTATTAATATTAATTATTAAATTCAAAGATACCCTTTTTGGTCATTTTACATACTCATAAGCTAGTTTTTGCCAAACATAATTTGTTCATAAGCTAGCTTATCAGCTACTAGCAAGCTTATCAATCAACAACTAGCTTATCAGCTATCCGCTAGCTTATCCGCTAGCTTATCAGCTACCAGCTAGACTTTTTTTAATTATTTATTTTTTTATTTAATAACATATAAATCATCAAAGCAATAACATTTATAGATGTTTGAATCCTTTGAATTAATTTTAACAAGTGAGTGTTGTTAGTGTAACAACTTACATAATTTTCAAAAATAATTACTAATTAGTTTGGTCATTAAAATTAAAATTTACCAAATCTAGTTATATTATTTTAGATTATAATACCTAAATTTACAACTATATTTCTATTTTACATGAGCGTAACCAATAATTGTTGTTTTCTATCCATTCTTATAAGTTAAATTACATGTGACACAAATTTTTTAGATGTTTTTTTGACAATCGTAGCTTTCATTGTGGTGCCTAACGTTCGAATATAGTCTTAGTGACACAACCGTTTGGTCTCAAAAGAATTGTGATATTTATCAAATTTGGTTATAGCATTCACATATAGTGGAATTTATAACTCATCTTCCATCTTTCGTGACAGTAACCAACAATTGTTGCTTTCCATCAATTATTGCAAGTTAAATACTTTGAGGTGTCCTTTTGCATGAACTTAATTTCTCCATGGTTTTTCTTGTCATCTGTAGTTTTTATTGTACTTTTCTTGTTTTTTCTTACTTTTTAGGAAAGATTTTGAAGATGTGATAGCTAACGTCTGAAAAAGGTTTTGTACGACACGACAGTTTGGTTTTCAATCACTGGTGGTTATGAAATCAACAATCCTTGGGTTTGCTTAACATTTTAGGCAAGATAATTGTGGTATTCCACACGACGACAACAATCATCGTTGTGGTGTTATCGACCCTTGTTTATTACTAGTTTTTAGGCAAGGGGTTTTGTGGTACAATAATTAAAGTTTACTAGTATAAGAGCATATCCATAAATTTTGGTAACGAGCATTTTGAGGATCAAAAACACATATTTAGAATAATTTGATAGAAAATCAAGAAAGTGACCAAAATAAATCTTTAGTGTTATAATATTTAATCTGAGATCAATATTTTTTAATCACTACATGTAGTTTTTAATTTTATTTGATCATAAATTTCAATATTTTCTTTAATGAGAAACTGTATTGATCTTTTACTTTTTGTTCATTGTTTTATAATGCAACCTTACATGTCATATTATCATGCATACAATTGATGATCTTGCATTTCACCTGTTCGAGTCCTGCAATTTCACTACGTATTTTCTTGATTGTTCTTCAAATTTACCAAGATCGATTGAGGTGCACATAAACCGATCCAGACACGTGGAAAGAAAACTAGTGATTAAAACAAAATATAGCAAACGGATCTCATACTACCAAAGTCGGATACATGCATACATGATATCTACCGTAGAAGTAAAAACAACTATTTTAGTAAGAGCATCTCCAAGAGCTATGCTAATCTTTTTTTCTCTTTCTTCGTTTATAGGTTTTAGACGACTATCTATATTTAAAGAAATCTCCAAACTCTTAAGTGGTTTAACAGTTTTAGAAAAAATATAGAAGAAAAAAGAGAAGTTATTCGGAGTGGTGGATAGATAGGACTAAGGGAATAATCTTATTTGGTTCGATAATGGAATCAATACCTTCCCCGAACAGGACCCAGCTTTATTGCGAGCCAAAAAATTGATAAATTTCCCTTTCATAAGGGTCGTTGTGGCATGAACTCATTTATGCCTTTCCTCACCCTCGTCCTACCTTGTAATGAAGACTATGCGTATTGGTGCTCCTGGCTCGACGGGCTAGGATGGACGGGCCCAACGGCTGCCGGTACTAACTCGGCGGGCTGGGAGCAGGCTTCCCCAGCCACGTCCTCAACGACTTCCCCACCCCGACGAAGCTAGAGCTTCAGAGGGATCCAAAGGGTTTATAGTGGGTTTATGGTAAAACTGATATGACGCAGACGTGGATACTGATTTTCGGAATGATTAGTGGCAAGCAAATAAAACATGAAAATACATTTGGTTTAAACTTAAAAAACTTTAAAGGTGGTATCATCTTAAAAGAGGGTAAAATGTATACTTTATATATATATAGTATGTATAAGCATGGGAGTAGTAGTAACGACTTTAGCGTGATTCCGGTTAGAAAAGGCACACATCACGGCGGTTGCAGTGCGAGAATGGATGGTAGTGGTAGGCCAACACACTCGATTACTATGACACCCGCAAAACACGCTCTCAAAGTTTTATGGAAAAACGGATTATTATTATTCATCTTTATTTACATTATATATCAATATAAAGATCACGTAAAATTAAAACCCCATCTAATTCAGCTCGAAAATGGCGTTGTTTTGCATCATCTTGCTGTTATGTTGGTTCCAGCTCTCTTTTGCCGCTGACCCATATCTAGATTTCGAGCTAGAGTTCTCTTACATTACTGCTTCTCCACTGGGTGTTCCCCAAAAGGTGAAAATAGTTGGTTTTTGGGAAGTCTTCCAGGTGTTCGATGAAATGCCTCTGTGGGAATTTTTGATGTTTTTATGCTGTTTTTAGTGATATGGGTTTTTGTTATTTTTGTTTCATTTGTTGCTAAATTTGGTGTGGAATTTGAATGGTGAAAATGGGAAGTGTTTTATTTGTGAATTTTTTGTTTGTATGTGAAAATTGATTGCAGGTGGTGGCAGTGAATGGGGAGTTTCCAGGTCCAACGCTAAATGTTACTACCAATAACAATGTGGTTGTCAATGTGAAGAACAATTTAGATGAAAGCCTCCTAATTACATGGTATGGTTTAGATATAGCTTCAAGTGGTATAATGATATAATCTAAACAATGGAGTCCTACATCAGCTAGATTTGGACCATTTTAGAAACTCCATTCTCTCCTAAATTTTTTTTGGAGAGTAATCATTCCGTATATTCTCACATGTTATTAGAGTCAGGTCTATTACCAACTATCTAGCTAATGGAGTTCTACATATTTTCATATGGTATCAGAGCCAATGTCTGCTGTAGGAACTCGAATCAACATTTTTGGTGAATTTATGGAGGTGTTTGGGATTGTTGAAGTGCTTATTAACAAATTATTCGTGTGTGGTATCAATAATAAGGAGTTTTTAGTGTTTGGATGGGACAAAAAGAAACAAAATGCTTATACTGGTGTCAAACCGGTAACAAGGAGTTTTTGATAAGTTACCCCCTTCTTACTTATTTGCTTATTTCTTAAACACTAAAAAACATTTATTAGCTTATTACGTTTTGGTACGGCCATAAGCTAATCCATACACTTTTTATAAAACTTCAATTCGACACCACGTAAGTTAATAAGCACTTTTACAAAAAAAGGCATAAGTTGTTTTAAATAAGCAATCCCAAACACCCTATGTTTGTTTAACCTACATTTGGGAGGGGGAGAAGGGGGATATATATTGAGAAGAAATGGTCGAATTATGGCCAAAGTATGGCCAATGTGGAACACTATTACTCAACTAAATATGTAAAGGTTGCTACATTTGTATTATAGTTTATGTTTTGAATGTGGGAACTTATGTTTGATAGGCCGGGGATAGAAATGCGTCGTTCTTCTTGGCAAGATGGAGTTCTTGGCACGAATTGTCCGATTCCTTCAAACTGGAACTGGACATACCGGTTTCAAGTCAAGGATCAGATCGGGAGCTTCCATTATGTGCCAACTACTCATTTTCAAAGAGCAGCGGGTGGTTTTGGTGGGTTTATTATCACAAATCGCAAAGTTATTCCGCTGCCTTTCGATACCCCTGATGGAGATATGGTCATTACCATTGGTGATTGGTATCTCCGCAACCATTCGGTTAGTATTTCCTTTAATTTCTAATAATTGTAGTGGGAAAGTTCATTTAGGAAATATAAATATTTTGAGAAGAAATTATTCATGAATTGTTTATTCATCATGAATATATCATGCATTTTCATTATTCATGATATTCATCTTGAACATCTACCACTGTCTTCATCATGAATAACTCATGAATAGTTGGTTCTCATGGTTCTCAAATGAACTCGCTGTATGCATCTAATTTATCGTTTCCTCTCTTTTGTGTGTTAAGTCATTAAGGGCTTCTCTTGATGCCGGAAAGGATCTTGGTATGCCAGATGGAGTTCTAATCAATGGCAAGGGACCTTTTAAATATAATTCCAGCGTTCCCGATGGCATTAACCATACAACACTTAATGTCGATCGAGGTAGATCTCATTGATCCGAATTTATGATATAAAAAAAACATAGAGAACTATGAAATCTTTTGGTCTTTCAAGTGCATAACTATTGAAAAAATGGATGTTTTTTTTCCCCTCATTTTCTTATTAAAGTGTCGTTTGTTTTTTAAGAGGTCTGATGTCTGATTTCACATCTAAAAAATAGGAGGTGGATGATTCACCTCTTAAAGTTTCAGAGGCCGGTAAGAGGTTTTCATATCTTTTCTCAAAAATAAACAGTCTTAAGTCCACAAACCTCTTAATTTTCAGAGTTAATAGGTTTTAAGAGGTTATTCTTAAAAAATAAGCAGCCCCTAATTCTTGAATGTTGTTACAAAATACAGGTAAAACTTATCGAATCCGGGTGATTAATGTTGGAGTCTCGACTTGTTTGAACTTTCGGATTCAGAACCATAATCTGCTTTTAGCGGAAACCGAGGGACATTATACGACCCAACAAAACTATAGTAGCTTCGATATCCATGTGGGCCAGTCTTACTCTTTCTTGGTAACTATGGATCAAAACGCGAGTGATTACTATGTTGTTGCAAGCGCCCGATTTGTAAATCAGTCGGGTTGGGAGAGAGTTACGGGCGTTGCTATATTGCATTATTCGGATTCTAGAGGACGAGCATCCGGGCCACTCCCGGACGCGCCAAATGACGTATATGACCATTCGTTTGCTATGAATCAAGCCATGTCCATCAGGTATGTTTCTTCAGTTCTAGTTTCTTTCTATTGTTACAAGAAAATCGGTTTTATAGAACGCTGAATATGTCGAAAAGTACCAATAGACTGCTTTATAGGACTTGGTTTACAATTGTACGTTTTATGTTAAAGGCGTTGCAATAAGGTGACCACATGTTTTGGGCGTTCTTACTTGTTTTTTAGACAAGTTTTTAAATAAATCGACCTATTGGATTATTTGTAAAACTATTGTACAAAAGTAAGTGCATTGTAACAAGAAGTGTTCATAGGACACTTCTCAAAAGCGACATAAAAAAGCTAATCAGATGCATGGAGAAAGTGTTGAAAATTTTGTTAGGCTGCCCAATTATGTCTGACATCCTATTGTAACACCTTTATATAGAATGCACTATGACATTTAGATTTGGCATCCTGTAAACATGATTTTCTTACATTTCTTTGGGATTAGAATCAGTTATGTTTGTTTATCAGGATGAACAACTCGGCAAGCGGAGCTCGCCCCAACCCACAGGGTTCGTTCCATTACGGTTCCATCAACGTGACCAATACATACGTCTTAAGAAGCACCCCACCGGTAATGGTTGACGGGAAACGTCGTGCTTCTTTTAACGGGATTTCATTCGCTAATCTCGACACACCAGTGAGGCTAGCAGACAATCATAAAGTGAAGGGTGCTTACAAACTGGATTTCCCGAACACGCCACTCGACGGACGTCCACGAGTCGATAGATCCATCATCAATGCCACCTATAAAGGATTTGCGGAAATCATATTGCAGAACAACGATACGGTCGTTCAGAGCTTTCATATGGACGGTTATTCGTTTTTCGTTGTTGGGTATTCTTCCGTTTACTCAACCTTGTTTCCACTTCTTTTCGAAGGATGTGATGATGATGAAATCTACTGATATTTAGGATGGCGTATGGGGAATGGACGGAGAACAACCGGGGTTCTTATAACCGTTGGGATGCAATCGCGCGATCTACCATCCAGGTTTGTTTGTTTGTTTTAAAGATTACATTTGGTACTCTGTAGACAGTACAGGACATGACTGAACAAAACCTTAGGTGTCGTTTGTTTTTTAAGAGGTCTGAAGTATAAAGTCTTATTTCACATCTAGAAAATAAGAGGTGGATGGTGCACCTCTTAAAATTTCAGAGGACAGTAAGAGGTTTTTATACCTTTTCTTAAAAATGAAATAAATGATCTTAAGTCTTCAAACCTCTTAATTTTCTGACTTGAGAGGTTTTAAGAGGTATTTTATTAAAAACAAACAGCCCTTTGTTTCATGATTGGTGTGACCGTGTAACAATTAGACCTGGACGGGACCGGTGGGACAAAAATGCATTTTTTTTCCAACAAATATGTGTAACAATTAAAATTTTAAAAGTTTTTACAATTCTTTCATCCACTTATATGTTGTCCAGTATTGAATAATTTTGTCTGTATATCAAAAGCATCCTTAAGGACAATGTTTTCGTTAGAAATGTTACAAAACTATTGACATAATTTGTGTAATAGGTGTTTCCGGGAGGATGGACCGCAATACTTGTTTATCTTGATAATGTCGGAGCTTGGAACCTTAGAACGGTGAATCTTGATCGATGGTATCTGGGCCAAGAAACTTATATGAGAATCATCAATCCGGAAGACCATGCCCAGAAAACCGAATTGCCGGTGCCCGATAATGCTTTGTTCTGCGGGGAACTCGGCCACTTACAAAAGTATGATACTGTCATGCTACATAATTAACAATATTTGTTAAAGTCTCACATCAGCTAAACTTTTGAAACCCCGGTTTTTTTTCTTCCTCAAGGGCTCTTTTGGAAATTAACCAATACTAATGTGTTTGTATTTCAGGCCTCAAAGAAGTTTGTCGGCATCCGGATCGACCATGGGACGAGTTTCGAAGGTAAATTGGTTTATGGTGATGGCATTTGGAGGTGTTGTTTATATGATGATTTAAGGATTTTTTTTTTGGGGGGGTTAGATTTTGTTGTTAAAAAGAGGATTTTTGTGGGTCATTTAGAATGTTGATGATACTTTTACTTTTAATGTTGTTGGTACAAATTGTAAGCTCTTTTGGTATCGTGAAAGCAACAAAGGCAATGCGCATGATCTTTTGGTTATTTTGTGTCTCTTTTGTTTTCTTTCTTTTGTCTTATTTTAATTTCATATTGAAATTGAGCTTTTTGTGTAATCAAGTAGGATAAGTATGATGGGTAATTTCAAAGTATTATTTTATTACTAATGTGTTAAATTAGTAAATTTATAAAAGAAAATTATTCTAAGTAGAATGGTTCAGAAGTTGTTTTAGATTATACTAGTGGCAAACCCGGCAAACCCCGACATTGTACGATGGTTAGAGCATCTTCAACATTACTAAAATAGAAAAAGAGGTGTAGCTCAAATGGTAAAAGGTTTGGGGCTAGTGGATAGTATATCCATTGGTCTCAAGTTCAAACCATGGGAGTAGCACTTCGGCGATACCCAGACTTTGGGCCGGCCTTCGAGTCGGTTCGGGTCCAGGTAACGGGCATGCCAATCTATGGGCATGTGGGCTCGGCCATAGGTCGGGCTTAGTCGTGCCTGGGCGGGTCCAGTCTATGTGGACTGGGCTGAGTCGCCGTGGATTAGTCGGTGCCGCCCAATTGGATGCCTGGATACCGCAGGTGCGTGTGTGAGTTTATTGTCGTACAAAAAGAATTACTAAAATAAAAAAAGTTAGGTTTTTTCTTCCTAAATTGCTCCAACAGCATTGCTAAATCATTTGCTAAAATAAAAGGAAATTGAGAATTTTTTTTAAATATAAAAAATTCTCTAAAATTTCTAAATAATGAAAAAGAATATTATTTTAATATATTCAAACGACTCGTTAACGTGTGAAATCCATGTCAAAATCGAGTTTGTTTATTATGAGGCCCACTAATTTATTTCGTACTGGGCCACTGTTGGATTTCTTATAGTGGTCTACCATATTAAATTCTAATTTGTATTTGGGCCATTGATTTTATTAAATAAGGTCTGCATTAAATTAAATAAGCCTTTTAATTTTAATTGGGTATGTCTTCTGAATTGAACTTTTGAAGTATGAGTTATAGAATTACTAAATTGTCTTTTTGAATGATTGAAATATAAATTTCTTCATTTAGTGAAAACGCGCACATATAAAGAGAAATTTTACAAATAAAATTTCACATCCTATTAATAATTTATTTATATAAAAAAAAGACAACATAAGTCGTTTTAGCTTTATCTTATGAGAATTTACATGTTTTAAACTCGTTTGATATGTTGTCGAGCATCAAGGACCTACATAGAGACATACTGTAATATCAGTTATTGGTCCACACGCCATGGCTCAATTATTTTTATTAAAGGAATGTGATCATATTGTTTGATTGGAAGTCTTTTATATATTTTCTAAATTTAAATTAATAACACAAGTTTGTAATGGTAGAGATGATGTCTCTTACGTTCTTCAAAAGACGCCTGTTTATGGCTCCAATTTGTCAAATTTCATATTTCTCATTTTAACATTAGAGGGTTTTTTTTAAATGGCTTTTTGAATGCAGTTTTTTTAGCAAGACCTTTAAACGCACTAACTGATCTTTAAAAATTCTATCAAAGATTCTTATAGTTTCTTACAATCAAATGGTACCACAAAACGAAAAACTTTTTCTTGGATTTGTCTATATATAACATCTTTTAATGGTGTAGATATGTAACACCCGTAATTTCGGTGTAATAACGACTCTTTGATAAAATATGGAAATTAGAATTGTAGATCAAAGTTGTGGTGATGGTGTAGATATGTAACACCCGTAATAGGTTTACGAATTCACGTTTACTCAAAGTTGTGGTGATGGTAACGAGGATGCTTATGTATGATTAGTTCATAAATCACCTAGCTACTGATCTATGAATGCGTTGTACGCGAGTGTTTGAGTAACTGTTATTATGATGATGATAAATGTTGGAGTTCGTAAGTAGTCTATTCTTATCCTGTTCTCGTGCATTTGTGTGTGACAGATTGTTATGGCGAACACCCGTAGTCGAACGGGCGCCGCAAGAGAACCACCCGACCAAACCGCTTCGACCGCCGACCAACACGTGCGGGTCGAGACGGTTGAGAGTCCACCGAGGCTTCCCGTTCTTGGTGGGGGAGCGGAGCACATGCCAAGGGTCAATCTCGAGGATCCAAACCCGGTCCTAACCGAGGTGACCCCGGAGATGAGAATGCTCGATAGCGTGATGAAGGCCGTGAACGAGGCCATGAGCAAACAACAAGAGTCCTTCATGAAAATGTTGGAGGATCGTGATGCTAGCCACCGACGCAACGAGACGGTGGGAGAGAACGCCGCTACGGCGTTGGGAGATGCGGAGGTGGTGGTGGTCACCGAGGAGACCCGAGTCACGGGAGATAAGGACAAAGAGAAAGGGAAAACTAAGGGGTGCTCCTACAAGAACTTCTTGGGGTGTAAACCGCCGGAGTTCCGGGGGTGTACCGACCCGGTCGTGTGCTTATATTGGCTCCGCGAGATGGGGATGGCCTTTGAGGCTAGCGAGTGCGACTCTTCACAACGAGTCAAGTTCGCATCCCACCTCCTTAAGGGCGAGGCCCTCACATGGTGGAACTTGACCCGCTCTTCCCTCGCGCCGGAGGTGTACGCTAGGCTCTCTTGGGCCGATTTCAAGAAGAAGACGCTCGAGAAATACTGTAGTGAGCGAGCCCTTGACAAAATCGAGGACGAATTTCGAGGAATGAAGAAAGGCAACAATCCCATCTCCTTCTACGCAAAGGATTTCTTGGAGAAGCTCGGGATGGTGGAGCACTTGGCTCCCGATGAGAAATCAAAGATCAAGGCCTACTCTCGTGGGTTACCGGCCGAGATGAGATCGGCGGTTAGGATCGCAAGGGTCACCACCTTACATGAAGCGATCGAGGAGTCGTTGAGGATCGAGGATGACATCACCCAATGCCGGGTGGAAGGTTACCAAGCCGGGCAAAAGAGGAGATTTGAGGAGGCCGCCGCGTCGGCCCGACCGAACAAGACTTTCCAAGACGGGAAGCGAGGCGGGAACCGAGTCGAGGCAAAGTGGTGCAACAAATGTCGAAGCAAGCACTACGGACCGTGTCGTAGCGACTCCCCGATGAGTAAAGTGCGGGAAGCGCGACCATATGACTCGGGATTGTATGCCCCGGGTGGCGGTTTGTTATGAGTGTAAGGAGCCGGGTCACTATCGGGACGCATGCCCGAAATTCAAGAAGGCGTCTACCGGGGGTTCGAGCGGGTCCGTAGCAAGAGGTGAAGTCCCGCCGAAGGTGACTAGCCGAGCCTTTCAGATGACGGCTACGGAGGCGAGAGAGGCATCCGATCTTGTATCGGGTACGTTTCTCGTTAACTCCATACCTGCACTTATTCTTTTCGATACGGGCGCCGAACGCTCCTTTGTGCATGACACACTAGTTAGGAAATTCACTATGCCTACCACTCCCTTATCTGATGCGTTAGTAGTAGAAGTAGCGGGCGGATTTCTTGTGACCGTTCGAGATTGTTTTGAGGGGTGCACTATAGAGTTAGATGGAGAACCTTTCTCCGCTACCCTCATACCCATGAACGTCGGTAGTTTCGACGTAGTGTTAGGGATCGATTGGTTGCTCGCACACGACGCCAACATAAGTTGCGGCAAAAAGATGGTAACGTTACCGGCGCCTAACGGAAAACCGATTACCGTGTATGGGGATAAGAAGAAGGGCGCCTACACGACCATCTCGATGGTTAAAGCAAGGAAGTGCCTAGCCAAGGGATGCACCTCCTTTTTAGCTTACGTCATCGATACTAAGTTAGAGAAGAAAGAGCTCGCCGATGTGAATGTGGTGCGGGACTTTCCGGACGTCTTTCCGGAAGATTTGCCCGGATTACCACCGGAACGCCAAGTGGAGTTCCACATTGACCTTACACCCGGAGCGGCTCCGATCGCGCGCGCTCCGTACCGATTGGCTCCGACCGAGATGAAGGAGATGATGACGCAATTGCAAGAGCTCTCCGAGAAGGGGTTTATCCGACCGAGTTCGTCACCGTGGGGAGCACCGGTCCTTTTCGTCAAAAAGAAGGACGGCTCCATGAGGATGTGCATCGACTACCGGGAACTAAACAAGAGGACGGTAAAGAACAAATACCCCTTACCTCGGATCGACGACCTCTTCGATCAACTACAAGGTGCGCGGTGCTTCTCGAAGATTGACCTACGATCCAGATATCACCAAGTTAGGATGAAGGAGGACGACGTGCCTAAGACAGCTTTCCGAACGAGATATGGGCACTATGAGTTCTTAGTGATGCCGTTTGGTTTGACCAACGCACCGGCGGTATTCATGGACTTGATGAACCGAGTGTGTAGACCATTCTTAGATAAGTCGATCATAGTCTTTATCGACGATATCTTGGTCTATTCCAAAGATGAGGCCGAGCACGAGCGACACTTACGAGAAGTATTGAACGTGCTTAGAGACGAGAAATTGTACGCCAAGTTCTCAAAGTGCGAGTTTTGGCTCCACGAGGTACAGTTTCTAGGACATGTGGTGTCGCGAGACGGAATCAAGGTGGATCCGGCGAAGATCGAGGCCATGATGAGTTGGAAGTCGCCAACGAACCCGTCAGAAATACGAAGCTTTCTAGGCTTAGCGGGTTACTACCGAAGATTCATTCGGGATTTCTCGAAGATCGCTTCGTCGCTTACGGTGCTAACGAAGAAGAACGCCAAGTTTCTATGGACCGATAAACAAGAAGAGGCCTTTCAGACACTCAAGAAGAAGTTATGTCAAGCGCCGATTTTATCATTACCGGACGGGACGGAAGACTTCGTGGTCTATAGCGACGCGTCCAAGATGGGACTCGGGTGCGTGCTCATGCAACGAGGAAAGGTGATCTCCTACGCCTCTCGACAGTTGAAAGATCACGAAAGGAATTATCCGGTGCACGATTTGGAATTAGCGACGGTGGTATTTGCCTTGAAGTTGTGGCGACACTACCTTTACGGAACCAAGTGTACACTATACACCGATCACAAGAGTCTCCAACGCATTTTCGACCAAAAGGAGCTCAACATGCGGCAAAGGAGATGGCTCGAACTACTAAAGGACTACGACTGCGATTTATTGTACCACCCCGGTAAGGCGAACGTAGTCGCCGACGCCTTGAGCCGTAAGAACTATGGTGATAGCGTTGGTGTGACCCTTAACCGGATTAGCGTGGTGTCGAGTTTGATGGAAAGGATCAAGGCGAGTCAAGCGGAAGCCCTTCGAGAAGAAAACCTCAAGGATGAAGTGATGGTGAAGCAAAAGGAGTTGTTGACCGAGGATAGCCGCAGGCTTAAACTGTTTCAAGGCCGAGTTTGGGTGCCGAAACTTGGTGGCAACCGGGAGCTGCTCTTGGATGATGCCCACAAATCCAAGTATTCCATACATCCCGGGAGCACCAAGATGTACCGAGACTTGAAGATGAACTATTGGTGGCCGGTCATGAAACTTGACGTGGCTAGTTATGTCGAGAAGTGTGTCACATGCCTTCAAGTCAAGGCGGAACACCAAAAGCCATATGGTAGTTTGCAACCTCTAGACATCCCGGAATGGAAGTGGGAGCATATTACCATGGACTTCGTGACCAAACTACCGAGAACCTTAAGGGGTCACGACACTATTTGGGTACGTGGACCGACTCACGAAGAGTGCTCACTTTCTCGAGATGCGTGAAACTCTACCCATGGATAAATTGGCCAAACTCTACATAAAGGAGATCGTGAGAAGACACGGTGTACCATTATCGATTGTCTCGGATAGGGATAGCCGATTTACTTCCCAGTTTTGGCATGGATTACAAGAGGGCTTGGGTACGAAACTCAAGTTGAGCACCGCGTACCACCCTCAAACCGACGGGCAGAGTGAACGAACGATACAGACACTAGAAGACATGTTGCGGTCGTGCGTGATTGACTTTGGTGGGAATTGGGATACACATCTACCGCTAGTGGAATTTGCATACAACAATAGCTTCCACTCTAGCATTGGGATGGCACCGTTCGAGGCACTATACGGACGGAAGTGTAGAACACCGACGTGTTGGTTGGAGGCGGGTGAAAAGCAATTTGCGGGACCCGAGATCATACAAGAGACGGCGGATAAAGTAAAGGGTATCCGCGAGCGCTTGAAAGCCGCCCAAGACCGACAAAAGAGCTACGCCGACAAGAAACGACGACCCGTAGAATTCCAAGTGGGGGAGCGTGTGATGTTGAAAGTGTCCCCTTGGAAAGGTATCATACGGTTTGGGAAACGGGGAAGCTTAGCCCACGTTTCCTAGGACCGTTTACCATTTTGGAAAAAGTGGGACAACAAGCTTATCGGTTAGAGCTACCGCCCGAAATGGATGGGATACACCCCACTTTTCACGTGTGTTACTTGCGGAAATGCCTAGCCGAAGAAGACAGCGTCATTCCTCTATCAGAGATTCGAGTTGACACCGGTAACCGATGTATCGAAGAACCGGAAGCGATCTTAGAAAAGAAAACGAAGAAACTACGCCATAAAGAGGTGTCGATGGTCAAGGTTCAATGGAAGCACCACCGAGGTGCTAATGTCACGTGGGAAGCCGAGGAAGACATGAAGCGGAGATACCCGCGGATGTTTGCGTAGGTGTAACAAATTTCGGGGACGAAATTTTAGTTAGGTGGGGAGGATTGTAACACCCGTAATTTCGGTGTAATAACGACTCTTTGATAAAATATGGAAATTAGAATTGTAGATCAAATCATGCATTTTATGGTCTATTATGTTAGGAAATTCAATTACGAGTCCAACGTTTCTTTCAGAATCGAAAACGGAGCTAAAACGAAGAAGTTATGGCCGAAACAAAATAGGACTGAAATTGATCAGATGCTAGCGATCGCTAGCCACAACCCTAGCGATCGCTAGGCAAATTTACCTGATTCCTGTTTTTGCTCGCGAACGGGCTCGCGACCGTGAAAAGAACCAAGCTAGCGATCGCTAGCCATGACACCTAGCGATCGCTAGGTGTCTGCACAATGCAGAAAACGGGTTTTTTTTTACCCTTCTTAACCTCATTTGACCACTCCTCCTTCATTTCTCAACCATTCCACTCGAATTTTCTCTCTACCTTCTCCAAATCCAAAACCCTACAAGATCTTGAAGTTAAATCCATACTTGGAGCTAGCTAGTTGGGAATCACCCCTCACTCACTTCACCTTCCCCACTCACCCTTTCTCCACCATTGTTGCTCGAAAAGAGGGAAGTTCAAGACTTAGGGTTTTAGCTTGGATTTCACTTGGTAAGCTTCAAATAAACCCTTGTAGGTTGGATCTATGTGTATAATAAAGGTTATGAACTAATCTAGGGTTCGATTTACTTGATTTAGGTTTGTGCTCGTATTTGACCTAATCTTGGGATTTGGGGGTTTTTATCACAAAACCCCAAGGTGAGTTGCTAAACCTTTTGTTAAAACTGAGGGCGCATCACCTTGATTGAATTGTGTATCTTACTGAGTTAATTGCATATATGAAATAGCTTGTTGTGTATTATCTCGCATGATTTACATTCTTGTGGCTATGTGTTGAACGTATGCATGATAAATACGTGAATTGGAATATACCATGAAATGATGCAAAGGGCTTGAGACCCTCGATTAATGCCTATGATAGGTTAAAATGATTGTATGAGTCTTTCTAGACAGTACATATATGCCTCCGAAGGTGTCATGATAGAAATGGCATCGGGGTTATTTGAATGTAACTAACATGGACGATCCAACGCAATGTGTCCACACCTAATAGTCTTGGGAGGTCCTGAAATAGGGACGCACCTATGTCGCCGGCTCTCGGGTGGCTCCGAGATGCGCGGGCCTCGGAAGGTGCCGTAGTCGAAATGGCATCGAGGTATTGGGAAGCAACGAATGTAGGGGCATTGGTTGGTGGAGATGGGTCGCTCCCATTGTTTCCGAAGATAATAATAAACCGGTTTAACATGCTACTTTCGTTGTTTTATATGATATTGTGCAATTGCATGCCTTAACGTATTTCATTTGCATAGAGTCATTTATACAACTCACTAGGCTCCTTTAGCCTAACACTTGTTTGGTGTCGATGTGTCTCTCAGGTACTAGGGACGCGGTTCCTAAGTAGGCTTGGGATTAGAGCGAGCGTGGGGGGGGGGGCATTGAAGAGACCGGTCTTGAGACCGCAAGATTGATCATAGAACGATAACCCTTTTGTAGTCTTCTTCCCAAATTGGAACTAGACTAGTTGGTTATTGTATTTATTCATTTAAATTACAAACGTTGTAATTATACATTACTATTACCCCTATTTTGGGATGAGCTCGCGCTATGGCGTGTTTTGTATCACCAACTTTCTATTTAATGAAAGTTTTTGTTCGCCCTGATTTTTCGGGTGTTACAAGATATACCCATATCAATTGCGAAATTGTTATAGTCTTGTGAAAATTATTAGAGCATCCCTAACACAAACTGTAAATTTGATTTTTTAGAAAAACATCTAGGCATTATACATACTACATCTTTGGCAACTTACGGTCATCTAAGATTAAAGCTACAATAGGATGCTAGTGCATAGATTCAAAGCTAGGATTGAAACAAACAATAAATCTTGAAATTCATAGAATTTTTATTACAAAAAAAACTCTTAAAAGAACAAACAAGTAAAACTACTCCATAATGTCTGGATTTCGTGTCTTCAATTCCGCAATTTCCGTCTTCAATTCCGCAATTTCCGTCTTCACTTTACCCATCCCCACCGGTTGTTGTCGTGCCTGCAACTCTGCAATTTCCGCCTCCAATTTGCTAATTTCGTCGTCCAGATTTTCGATCAGTCCTGTCAAACCCCCAACGGGATTTGTGGCCCACGCGTTGGCTGTGAACTCGAGATTCCTAATAAGTACGGCCCTGTCCCTATCGCATGCCGCCGAACGAATCATCCTTGTGAGGTTTTTGACGTGAAACGTATCACTAAGAAGCGAGAATCTCTTTACATCCCTACTAGTCGGGAAGTAGCGCTTGAAGATACACTTGCATGAACAACAATCGTTTTCAAGAAACAGGCATGCTCCACATCTGCTCATCTTGAAAGAAATATTTTTTTTTTGTTTGTTTTTGTGAGAATTCCTATAGTGTATATGTATATATATACATATACCTCATGTTTTTGTGTTGCTTTTAAAAAAGGAAAACATTTTGTTAAAAAAATCAAAACCATATTTTAAACTATGATGGGATACAAATTCCATAAATACTAACCATCTTTAATTAAAAACCGACTATATTTCATGTAGCCAAAATTTGACAAAAACCAAAATTAAAATTAATACGCTTTATTCTTTTATATTTCACTTTACGTCAATAACAATGATTAAGGTTGTCGATTAGACATTCATCCATCCACTTTGCTTTCATCTCAATATTTGATGATATTTTTTTAATAGAAAATTAATCATTACGACTTAAAAAGCTTTTGAGAAAACGAGTGATTTTGGCCGACCAAACAAAAAGAAACAAAAGAAAGCAAGCTTCCTGTTTTTATGTTATCACGTAATAATATCGTCAAATCATTCGGTTTGTATTCGGTAATATTATAAATGGACCCCCCTATAACGAAATCGGTTGTATTGTAGAATTGTACAGGTGAGACTCAGTATATAAGGATCTATATTTAGAGTGGATTAAATATTTAAGGGGTTCTATAAAACAACACCCTTTTTGACTCGAATGGATGCAAAATTTTTTCAAAGGATGAGATCTTATATTAAGATTTTGATTGATTTTAAGAGATCCTTTTAATTGTTTGGTTGCTTTTGAGAGATTTTTTAAGTTCTTTTTTTGTTGATTTTGATGGATATTTTTGTTAAAATTGAGAGAATTTTTTAAGTTTTGTGATTGATTTCAAGAGAATTTTCGTTTTTTTTGGTTAATTTCGAGATGATTTTTTTGTTTTTTTTTGCACCCTTTGAAGTTTCGAAAATAATATGGTATCATTCTCCCAAAAGATACAGTAGCACCTTAACAAAGCTAAAATTTTGTACCCTTTGTTCGGCAAATAATATGGAGGCATGTGCCACCATGAGACCTTATAAAGGTTCGTCCTTGAATTGACTCATATAACTAAAGTGCAATATTAAATTGGTCACTCAATTATTTCCTTCTCGTTTTTACCCAAAATGTCACTACGTTTGTAATATCTAAGTCTATAGTTTGTGGACCTAGCTAAAAAACAAAAAAAAAAAAAAAAATACATATTTTACCCATTTTTCCAAAAAAAAAAAAAATTATATATGGCTTTGCCCAACCTAGGTTCGTAAAAAAATTCTTTTATTTCTTGAAAAAAATAATGGCTAGATTCGTTTTTGTGTTTTTAGACGGGTCCACGACATTGCGGACGCATTAATACTATGAGGAAATGTGAGAGATAATTGTCGGGAGACTAATTATTTTGCTTACTTTGGCTATTTAAGTTGATCTCCCCTTTTTTATTCACATTAACCCCTTCAAAGCAAAATTCAGGGTTTGTTTGCTTGTGGCCGAGGAATAAATTTGACAAAAAAATAAAATGAGAAGGAATGGAAATTGGTATCTGTTTAATTTAAATATGAATAAAACTCTCGGACTTCTACAGGAACGGGTCCACTATATTATAGAAGATCAAATACTTTTTTTTATTATCATTCATATAATTACTATTTAAGACGTTTAACCAAACACCCTCTGAAGTTGAATTTATTAATGGGCATGTAAAGTACTTTTTTTGCCGAAAATTGAGACATCCCCAAAAGATATTTTTGCATTTAAAGTGTTGATGCACTTTTTATTTCCAAAAGAGATTTTTGCAAGCAACTATATGGATGTGCAACATAACAACAATGTGAAAATAGGGGTTGATAAAAAAAGTTGATAATATTGAATGTGTAGCGTAAACAACAAAATAAAAAGATCCTACCACACGCCACACTCACATTGTTAATTGCAATATAACTAAGCAGATACCAAAATAAAATAAACAATAGTAATTAGGCAGGAACCTAACTTGTGACTTGTGACTGAGGAGGATGAGAGCTCAATGAATGGGAGGGGGAGATCGACAACAAACAACGACAAACCACATGGCTTGATAATGTTGGTAGAAACATGGGTGTAAGACCACATGGACAAAATCAACAGAAGAAAAAACTGGAGCGGGAGGGTGATCAACTAGTTTTGATATCAATTTAGAGGTCGAGTAACGATTAAAAGAGGTATTAAGAAGATAGGCTTCCACTTTTATTTTCAGATGTATTTAAGACCTAAGATAATCTGAAATTTGTATAAAAAAAAGTATTTTGAATGTAAAAATGTACAACTGATCAAATTTAAAAGATATTAAAAGTTTTTTTTAAACAAACAAACAACCCTTAAGACTTAATAAATGGGAGGTGATATTTCCATTTAATAAATTGATTTGTCCAAGAAAGATGGATGGTTCACTAACTTATATATTAGCTTTAAAAATGTTATATCATATGTGGAACAATATCTAACTAAACTTTTGAATGAATTAAGACACTCTCTCACTATAGAATATGAGAGAATTCCTTGTGTTTAAAGTTTTCTTTGGAAAATTTTAATATAAAAACAAGATAAAGATTTTGTTAACAGAATATAGAAAATACTGTTGGAGTAGCGTGCTATGTGTATGTTTTTATGATAATCGTTCGACGGTTCGATACCGCTATGTCTTACAAAAATAAATAGAAAACTTAAGAACAATTTATTGCAAAGAATAGGATGTAAATACTTTTATATTTGAATAACTTGTTAATTAATAATATAGAAAATTGTGTATTTTTTATTCTCCTCTTGACAGGCTGTTTTTCTTAAACATTTTTTATTTTCAATATTATTATTTATACACCGTCGTTTGCACCAAAAAATTCAAATATTATACTTTCAAGATACTTATGATGTTTTATGTTTATTATACTAACGATTTTTTTTTAAACCACGACATTAAAAAATCAACTTAAACTAAATGCATATTTAATTATGACTTTTGTATTATATAAATTCCATAATAGTTGACATATAGCATAATTATTGCTATAAAAATAAATAAAAATAGAGTTTGACTTTTAGATACAAATACATGTGAACTAATCATATATAAGCAATGTATGATTCATACAATGCGTGGCCGTTCGAGTGTAGTTGTTATATGTTAGCTAACCCAAAAAGTAATGGTTTATAAGAAAAAAAAATGATAATAAAAGCAAGATTAAAATATTTTAAATTAAAAAATAAAACTATCTTTTAGTGGTGCAAAATTGGATAAAAATATAAATGGGGTATAGCATATATTATTATATTAATGGATTGTTTTTATTTTAACCGGTTTATCAACGGATTACTTATGAGTTTAACTCTAGTTAAAAACATCTTTTAAAGAAGTATGTATATGCGATAATAACTCGTCACTGGAGTTTAAGATGATTAAATTAATAAATAAAACATTATGCTTAAGGGAAAGATCCAAACGAGATATTTTTACTTTTGAAAATGGAAGAACATTTTTTTTACTGTATTCAATCATACATGACACTATATTGATCACATATGATATAATTGTAATACTAAATTAGAGATGCAAATGATCTTTGGCGCAACTTAGGACCAAATCGCTCGTACACTGGTAGGCCCAAATACGTGTATTATCATATGCGATAAGAGTGTTATTGATCTGATACTATAATGAATCATATATGTTATTAAGATGCAAAACTACATTTGTCATGATCTATATCGTGGTCCAAATTGTCGACACACCATCTGACCATCATTCCCTTATCACATATGATAAGGATTTTTTAGTATTTTCATGAAATAGACGTGTGTTTGAACCAATGCTATACTTAAAACTAAACTATTTTTAATATGTGTTGGGTTTCGATATGAAGTTAATGTTAACGTAAAAAGCGTTATGAATGATTATAACTGAATGAGAACTGAATGTACATTAAAATGAGATTCATCAATCAAATTCGTTTTAAAAACATAACCCATGAAAGGCCATGACATCAAAAACGATTAACGATCTAAATCGGCTTCTCCAATTTCTTACGCAATCTTTTAATCAAATATAATATAGATATTCTTATTAAAGGAAATAACATGAATATACTAAAAAGTCGGTTTCATTTATTATACTTTACATCCACCTTTAAAAACATACTATAAAACAAGGTTCTCCTTCCCCCACAGAAAATAAAGAAATTAAAGACAACCCAAAACCCATTGGCTTCCTTCCACAACAAACAGATATTTCTCTCTTCAATAATCTTCTTTATTGCATTCAATTTTCTCTCTATATTTTCCCTCAATATTCCCATCCACCCAAACTCAAATCACTCATCATTCACACAACACTCTTATAAATAAACACCCAAAGAAACAACAAAGCAGGAAAACAAAAGAAAAAACAATGGCCAAGAAAAGGGTTTTCAAGAATCATTGCAGACCCTAATTCTTTTTCATGTACAACTTTCAACATCCTTGCACCCATCTATAAGCGCCTTGTTCATCAGGTAAAACCCATTAATCTTTTCATATTTTCCAACATCAAATTCCAAAATTTCTTCATAATCTTTATGTTTTTTTGGGTTTTTCTTTTCAAGATTTTGTTGGGTTTTCATTTTCTTCAAAAAATTTATATTCTTGGGTTCTTTTCTTTCAAGATTTTGCCTTATTGGTAATTATTATACTTGAATCTTGTTGGGTTTTGATTCTTTTTTCAAAACATTCTGTTAAATAGATTTTTTTTTTCAAGATTTTGCGTTCTTGGTAAGTATTATCTTAGAACCTTGTTGGGTTTTCATTCTTCTTCAAAAAATTCTCTTTTTTTTTGGGTTTTTTTCTTTTCAAGATTTTGCATTTTGGGTAACTATTATCTTTGAATCTTGTTGGGTTTTGATTCTTTTTTCAAAATATTCTCAATTTTTGGGTAAGAACAGGATCTTGCTTGCAGAGAAAGTGAAATCAAAGCATATTGGCTGAATAGGAATGAAAGGATTCTTGATTTGCTCTTGTGTGAAAAATCTTCCATCATCTGTCTACAGGTTCCACCTCTAAATCTTTTTCTTTTATCAATTTTATTTACATAAAAAAACCATAAAAAATTCACCTTTTCTTTCCCACTTTGAAATAGGAATTTTGGGTTGGAAACGATGAACTTGTTAACATGTATGACACAAGGCTTGCTGATGCAGGATACATCAATTTCAAGCTTGCACGCACCAATAATCGTGGTGATGGTAATTTACTTATTTGCCCAATTGCAATATTTATTTATAAATTTCACATTGTTTTCTAATTGGCCATAAAGATGCTCTTTCTTTTTGTGTCTTAATTATGTTAAGCTGAGTAGGAAAGATTGTCTTTATTCACTACCCAATGCCAAAAAGAAGTTGTATTCAATTTGGGCATCTTTGATTATTGTGGAAAATTGATGGCTTTGAAATTTCTTTTGTGTGTTTAATGAATCTTTTTAAGGTTTTTTTTAATGTTGGAATGGAATATAATAGGGTTGTTGACGGCGGTTCATAAAGATTATTTTCGGGTTATCGACCATCGAGAGTTTCTGTTTAATGATTTCGGAGATCGGGTTGCTCAGCTTTTACATGTTGAAGTAATTGCACCTTTCAATCAGTGCAGAAACAACATTGCTTGCCAAGAAATGCTTATAGTTAACACCCACTTGCTGTTCCCACACGATTCGAGCATGTGTTTGGAGAGATTGCGACAGGTAAACTATCCTCCACTATGATATATATATATATATATATATATATATATATAGAGAGAGAGAGAGAGAGAGAGAGAGAGAGAGAGAGAGATAAGGAACTTAAAATTGATTAGGAACCCATGAACCATCCACAACGCTACACGTGGCATGACTTATTCATGATGAATATGGTCATATTACTCATCATGCATGTGTGATTGATGATGAATAATACATCCATATGCATCGTTAATGTGCTATTCATGATGAATATTCATCCCAAAGAGGGACATTTGACGGGGTGTTGGCACTACATAGTCTCCATGGATTTCTAAACAATTTTGACCTAAAATTCTTTAGGAACCGATGAACCATCCACAATGCGATACGTGGCATATTCATGATGAATATAGACGAGTTGTTCATCGTGCATGTATGATGATTCATGATGAATAACACATTGATTGGAATTATTAATGTGTTATTCATGATGAATATTCATCCTAATGAGGGGCATCTGACCCCAGGTGTGGTCCCTACACGGATTCCTAAACAATTTTGGGTTTTAAATAGAACTTCCTTATCTCTGTCTCTATGTGTGTGTGTATTTGTGAGAGAGAGAGAGAGGAGAGAGAGGAGAGAGAGAGAGAGAGAGAGAGAGAGAGAGAGAGAGAGAGAGAGAGAGAGAGAGAGAGAGAGAGAGAGAGAGAGAGAGGGAGAGGGAGAGGAGAGAGAGAGAGAGAGAGAGAGAGAGAGAGAGAGAGGAGAGAGAGAGAGAGAGAGAGAGAGAGAGAGAGAGGGAGAGAGAGAGAGAGAGGGAGAGAGAGAGAGAGAGAGAGAGAGAGAGAGAGAGAGAGAGAGAGAGAGAGAGAGAGAGAGAGAGAGAGAGAGAGAGAGAGAGAGAGAGAGAGAGAGAGAGAGAGAGAGAGAGAGAGAGAGAGAGAGAGAGAGAGAGAGAGAGAGAGAGAGAGAGAGAGAGAGAGAGAGAGAGAGAGAGAGGAGAGAGAGAGAGAGAGAGAGAGGAGAGAGAGAGAGAGAGAGAGAGAGAGAGAGAGAGAGAGAGAGAGAGAGAGAGAGAGAGAGAGAGAGAGAGAGAGAGAGAGAGAGAGAGAGAGAGGAGAGAGAGAGAGAGAGGAGGAGAGAGAGAGAGAGAGAGAGGGGGGGGGGGGGGGGGGGTTTCAGGGGAAACTCCAAAGAATGAAAAATGAGGAAGACCGTGGTTACCGTTCACTAGACGGTATGCACATGTGCATAGAGTGGTTGAAGCTGTGTTTTGGTTTTTATGCACGTGTACCAGGGTGTTCCTTAGTTTTTCATTTTGTGGGAGGTTTTCCCCTAAACCAGCTCATATATATACGCATGAAAATGTTTGTCTTATCTTTTGCTGTTGTATTTGATCATTGTACATATACCAATCGTGGGCTTAATAGGTGTACAAGATCCTGCAATCTGTTGAAGCTTATCAGAAAGAAAACAATCTTAGCCCGTTGCCCATCATTCTTTGCGGGTAACTATGATTATTAGTCTATTTACCTCGTAAAGTTCGAGTAAACTTTCTTACTTTACTTTATAGGCTAAATATATAATCTTTATATCTTTCTTTGTTGTAAAAGTGACTGGAATGGGAGCAAGCGAGGCCATGTTTTCAAGTTCCTTAGGTCACAAGGATTTGTATCATCATATGATACCGCTCATCAGTACACCGATGCCGATGCCCATAAGGTCAATTTCAGTCACTTGTTTGTTTATCTCAAAATGCACAAATCCACGTGTTTTTTCTATGGTGTTTCATAATCAAGATTTCGACTTTATGCAGTGGGTTAGCCATAGGAATCATCGAGGAAACATATGTGGTGTAGATTTCATATGGCTTCTTAATCCGAATAAGTATCGGAAAGTGCTGAAAGCAAGTTGGAGTGATGCAGTTTTTGGGCTATTCAAGGTACAAAAGCTTGTTGTTGATTTTGGTTTGTTATTGGTGATTAAGCTGCCTTTAACCTTATGGCTATATATGAAAGAAAGAAACTGACTTTTAGATTTGGGGATTCAGTATGGCTCATAGCTTTCTGATGCTGGCTGCCAGTGTTATTAAGCAGTGAGTTATCTCTAAATCTTTTTGATGCTTAATTTGAAGATGGCCCTTTTTTTTCCCTTTCCCATTTTTACTTTGCTTAAAAGACATTATGAACCTAAAATCGATTAGGAACTAGGGACCACCTACAATGCGACAATGACATATTCATAAGGAATATGGATGTGTTATTCACAATGAATGTTGTAACATATTCATTATAAATGTGTGATTCATGATGAAAAACACAGCCATATTCATCATGAATGTGTTATTCATGACGAATATTCATCCTTAAAGAGGGACGAATGGCGTGGTTCTCGGGATCCTAATCAATTTTGGGTTCCTAATGGAACCTTCTATTTTAATGAAACATCCATGATGCATAAAACATTGGAAGTTCTATTTTATGTAGTATTCATGACGAATAACATTCGTTATTATTCAAGGTTATCCATCATGAATACTTATAAAACAAAAGTATCCGTGTTCTCAAAGTATTGAATGCATTATTATAACATTATTCAACTCTAACCAAGATTTTCTACTTTCAGTATCATGTGCGACGGGCTTCGCTCATTGAAGAAGATGCATTTGCGTTTCTTAAGGCCGATAATGACGGTGATTATATTACTTACTCGGGTTTTTGTGAAGCATTGCGCCAGGTATTTACCATTATCGTTTACGATCGTACACATTGTATCACCTCCAATCGGAAACGTTAAACCTTCTGTGTGGCTTTTATGTAGCTTAATTTCATTGGTCATCCAAATGGCCTCAGTAAGGAAGAAGTGAAAGACCTTTGGGTGCAAGCCGACATCGATGGCAACGGTGTTCTTGATTATACAGAATTTCAGGTACGAAATTTCAAGTTTACAAGTAATTACTGTATACGTATATAGTTTTTAAAGCTCGTTGGAATTGTTAGAGCATTTCCAACAGTTTCTCCAGAATGGAGAAAATGGGGATTTTGGACAAGTTTTGGCTCCAACAGATTCTCCAAAACTTTTTCCAAAATGGAGAAAGTAGGACAAAGTGCAAAAATCTCCAAATTTGGGGAACTCTCCGAAAATGATTATCATGAAAGAGAAATGGTTTTTCTGTAATATTCCATCAATAAGAATTTTTGAAATAAATGTTTAGGAGAGAGAAATGATATTTTATTAGATATATGTAATATTTTAATAATATAGGTAACGGTGTTATCTTCAAAATGGAGAATGTGTTGGAGTTGAATGCAATTTTTTATATAGAGATTTTGGACTTTGGTTTTCTATTTTAGAATTTTTTTAGAGAATCTGTTAGAAGACATGTTTATTAAATTGAAATTTGTCTTTGACAAAGCAGCAACGGATATGGAATCCTACGAGGAGCGACCAAACGGAAGACGCGATCAAGATCCAAGAAGATCTCGTGAACGGCACACAACTAACGATTGGGTACAATGTGAAGAATGCGGTACTCTTTCCGTCCGAAGCCGAGAAGGGAACGTGGCCGGATGATTACTCGCTCTCAGATCATGCTCGGCTCACGGTTGCGTTTTCGGCCGTTAAAATGCCGTGCTCGCGGCTTGTTTCTTGATTGTTTTCACTCCGTCCGACAAACAAACACACAGATAGACAGTTGACGAGAAAACGTAGAAGGATGGTAAAGTTGTCAGGTTCAGGTCAAGCATGGACATGTGTTCACGCTTAACCTGAACCTGAAAATGTCTTTGAAGGTATGAACCTGAAAATGTCTTTGAAGGTATGGTAAATAATCGCACGGAGAAATATTGGCATCGACCACGGATTTCCGGTCATTGCTTTAGGACATGGTTGCAAAATTTGTAAATGTTGAAAGAAATTTTGGAACATGTACTATTGTTTAATGGATTAGAAGGATACTATTGGAATTTTCTCACATAAATACATTAAATCTATTTTTTGGCATGAACTTTAATGTATAATTATTTTGTTGGTAAAGGAAAAGTTTGCGAATATACTATTTTTTTATATGCTTGTAAAATTACATTGTAGAGTAAAGTTCAATTTTCGTTCCTGGACTATGTAGATTTCAACATTTTTCGTCCCTGAACTAAGGAAAGGCGCATATCGTCCTTATACTAGGCACTTTCGTTTTGGTCCCCTTACTAACGTTCGTTAACTTTTCCTGTTAAACCCAATTAAATGGGGGGTAATATCGTCATTTTATCTGTTTTTTTCATTTTATTGTTTCTACAAAATTTATCAAACTTAAGGGACCTGTTTTGTAAATATATATAACATATTTAATACATATATTAACACATACACACACATATTTTGTTCATCGATAAGTGCATACGAACACAAATGCAATTATTTTGTTCCAAGTGTAGTTGTTCTTCTAAGCTTATTCGATATTATCCGAAAAGCAAGCAATCTTGAAATTATTTTGAACTATAGCAAATTATAAATAATAACATATCAAGTCCCTTTAATTTATATACATTCAATCAAAGACCAAGCATTTTTTACCACTTTCAAGTCCCTCTAATTTCTATACATTCAATCAAAGACCAAGCATTTTGTACCAATTTTGAGAAATTGGTACTAATAACGAAAAACGATGGTCATGTTACTCTTCAAAAACCTCTTTTCGCACTCATTGATCATACCCAAAATCTTCGTCTAGATCACATTGTTCAAGGGGCTCGCCAAGGTGGTCTTTGATGATGCTAAGGGCAGAAATAGCATTGCCACAAAATGGCTAAAATAATTATTTTCTCTTTACTTTATCATGTATATTTATAGGGTTTTTTTTTTAAATGAGAAATTATTAGTTTTGTAGATAAATTTATTATATTTTAATAAATAAACTGATAAATTAATAATATTATACAGAAAAATTAATTTTTATGATTATTTAACAAAATGTAACATTTCCTAATCATTTTCTCTCCAAAACTCACCAAATAGCCTCATTCATCGAAAACAATTCCACCTTTGGCAAATTTCCACTTTTTTAGCCAAAATAGGAAACTCCTCAAAAAACAATATCCGCCCTTGGTAGATTTCTAAAATAGTGGATTTTTAGTAAGGAGATTTTTGAGGAGATTTTTATTAAATGACGGAGTTTTTGGAATTTTTGAAGACTTCTAATAATTCATGGACTTTTTGAGGAGATTTTTGGAAATCTGCTGGGAGTGGAATTTTCATTGGAGGAGTTTTTTAAATTGGCCGGAAAAGGTGATTTTTAACCGAAAAAGCGAAAATCCGCCAGGATTGAAATTGTTTTTAAGGCGTTCATGCCTATTTTGTGAGTTTTTTGAAGTGGTTAGGAGGTTTTTACACCATTTTTTTAAATAATTATAAAATTTAATTTCTTTATTATATATATAGTTGGGTTAAATTATTATTTTCTTTTATGGAAAATAAAACTTTTAATCAACCATCATCCATGGCTATCAACCAACACTTTTTCATACTCATATTAATAACCATTTCTGTATGCTTTTCCTTTTCCTCAGCCTTACCAAACAACGTCGCTTGGTGGTGCGACCGGACCCCGAACCCGGAGCCATGCAAGCATTTCATGGCCACCAAAACCACCCACAACTCCGGAGCTAGCTTAGCCAAATCCGACTTCTTTAAAATGGCTGTCCAACTAGCCATGGAGCGAGCCCTTAACGCCGAGGCCCACACCAAATGGCTCGGCCGAAAGTGTCGTAACGACCGAGAAAAGGCCGCGTGGGCCGACTGCCTAACCCTCTATGAGAAGACCACGGTCTCGAACCTCAACCAAACCCTAGACCCAACCACCAAGTGCACCGACTTCGACACCCAGACGTGGCTCAGCGCCGCGCTCACCAACCTCGAGACGTGCCGGGCCGGGTTCGTGGAGCTGAACGCTTCAGACTATATGTTACCATTATTAATGAATAATAATGTTACAAAGCTTATTAGTAACACTTTGGCTATTATTAATAATAACAGTAATGGTTTTAATGAGGGTTTTAGAGGAGGGTTTCCGAGTTCGTTTAAGGCGGGCGAATCGTAGGATTTTGCAGGCGGCGGTTAAGGCGGACGTGGTGGTGGCGCAGGATGGGTCGGGGGATTATCGGACGGTGAAGGCCGCGGTGGAGGCGGCGGGGAAGAGGAGTGGGAGTGGGAGTGGGAGTGGGAGGTATGTGATATATGTGAAGAAAGGGCTTTATAGGGAGAATGTTGAGATTGGGAATGTTTACAGGGGATTAACATAGAGTAGGTAAATCACAGGGAATGAATTATCATAGAGTAGGTAAATCACAGGGAATGAATTATCATAGAGTAGGTAAATCACAAGGAATGTAAGGCCAAAATCAAGATTGTTTTGAGTTTGAGGAGTTGGTGTTTTGAAAAATTGACTATTTAGTCCTTGTACTCTACTTTCCGGAAAGTTAGTGTTGAATTGTGCTAGCGAAAAGGAAATGGAGTTACGCCGATGAGTTTTTGCGTTTAGGGATGAAAAAGGGTATTCAGTAGTTGTAATGTTGCATTGGTCATAGATTCACTCACCTTTACTCTTAATCATACACATGAATTATTCATCTTCATTTTGCGCGCACACACACACATTGGTACTGCTGTTGTAATTTGATTTTGTTTACATAATGACAATTTATGATTTGAAAGTTTCAGTTATGATGCTCCACCACCTGTTAATTGGGGCATTCGTATAGTACCGGAGAAGAAGAAGGCTTATGTGATTGGGAGATTAGGAAAGTATGCTAAGACATTGGAGCCTGGGATTAACTTGTTGATTCCTTTTGTTGACAATGCTTCACATGTGCATTCTCTTGAAGAGGAGGATGCAGTTTCTGTTGGAGACCAATCTGTTATTATGAAGGATAATGTCAGCTTGTTGGTGGATGGAGTGCTTTATGTTAAGGTATGCTCTATGTTTGGTAAACTGGTCGATAAGTTAGCTGGTGGCTGATAAGCTAGCTTATGAACAAATTATGTTTGGCAAAAGCTAGCTTATGAGTATGTAAAATGACCAAAAGGGGTATATCGTGGTTGCCCAACACCAAAGTTCCTTTCACCGCTGGCCTTTAAGTTGTAATTAATTGTGCATTTCTTTTTCATTATTTTACTTATAACATCGTTGCTATTTTTTCTTTATCTTTCGTACCATTTTATTTGATTCATGTAATAAGAGTTTACTCCAAGTAATTTAACAAAACAGTTGCATTTTTGTTCTTATGCTTTTATCAATCGAAAAAATCTATTGGCAAAGACATCAATAGAAGTTCGGGATAACTGGCAATGAATTTAGTTTGCTACTAAATCCATCGGCAAGATTCCTTTTAATTAAATAACTTAAATATTAATCCGTCGTTGGTTCATTAATTTAATTGTTTATCAACAAAATAACAGTGACCTTATTTACTTATTTTTAGTATAAATTTTGAATTATTAGTGATATCTGGTAGAAATTTCGATCTATGATTTATATTAATGAAACCCTCTTTTCTAGTAGTGACATTATATATACTATGGTTCCCGATGAGTAAAAAAAACCGTTGGATGAATATCAGCCGTTTGGATTAAACATAAGAATTAATCACATCCGTTTAAATTCTGATCTGGAACATTTTTGTTCCAATGATGTTAAAATTGAATGGTCGTTCTTCTTGATCGATGAAGCAAGTAATCGCATAACAAAGTGAAATATACATAATCTTTGGGTTTGTGCATACAACTTAACTTCATATAACTATGATATTTTATATGGTGCATATGATTTTTCAATGCATACACGTCTTCTTACTCATTACCAAGCAAATGTACAAGATCAAATGTTTCTAAAAAACTGCACAAGATCAAAGAATTCATATAATTATTGGTGCATATAGATGGGATTGACTGAATAAATTTCATTGCTAAAGTAGATTGTGATAAGAGTTAAGAAGAAAAATGAAATCTTAGGACAAGTGGCACATACTGTTTTGGTTGTACAAAGACAGAATTTAAAGAGGATAGAGAGGTAAGAGAGCTGAAGTAGAGCACATCATCAAGTAGTTGTCTCAAACCACAAACTTTTGTGCCAAACAGTAGGTCAAAGTTGTTGTAATAAACTAATAACTTTTGTCAAGATTTCTTTGTTCACTTGTATCTCAATCTTAACTATTTTTTATCAGGTTTTGGGAAAAAGAGTTTCAAAATGGAATCTCAAACACCCTCTTAGACTCTTAGTAATAGATTTTTAGTTAAGCCCATTGTTTTATAAACGGATATGGTGAAAGGATTTGTTCTAATAGAAAAAGAGTGTCGGCTTAAAGAATTATGATTATTATTCAAAATACAGGTGTTATAAAAAAATTTGGTAGAAAATGGTCAAGGGTAGCTATGTCATTTTGGGTCAGAGGTTAGGATAGAGTTAGAAACCCCTTTTGGGTTAAATGTCTAGCCCAACGGTGGTAGGTAACATCCTTGCGCTTGCGTTGAAAGATAGGTTGGCGCGGGTTCGAGCCTCGCTAGGTACAAAAAAAGCCAAAGGCCTTATAGACCTCTTCTGCGGTATCCAGCTCTTGACCGGTCTTCGGGTCGGTTCAGGGGCGAGTCCATGGGTTGGCCTTCGGGTCGGCTCATGGGCGCGGGGGATTAGTCGGTGCCCGTATAGATCCAGATACCCCCAAAACGTGTGTGTGAGTTAAAATGTCGTTCAAAAAAATAAAATAAATTAGTTCTAATTCAAAATATGTGCTTAAAGAATTTAAACATGATTAAAATAATCCATTAATTGTATATATATTACCCACTAATAAAATCTACAATTTATTAGCGATTTTATATCATCATTCATTTTAGATTTATAATATGAATTAGGAGGTTCAGATTACATGTTCGTATAAAAATATATAAAGATTGTCGCAAAACATGATTAAAATAATCCATTAATTGTATATAGATTACCTACCCACTAATAAAATCTACAATTTATTAGCGATTTTATATCATCATTCATTTTAGATTTATAATATGAATTAGGAGGTTCAGATTACATGTTCGTATAAAAATATATAAAGATTGTCGCAAAACATGATTAAAATAATCCATTAATTGTATATAGATTACCTACCCACTAATAAAATCTACAATTTATTAGCGATTTTATATCATCATTCATTTTAGATTTATAATATAAATTAGGAGGTTCAGATTACATGTTCGTATAAAAATATATAAAGATTGTCGCAAAACATGATTTAGAAAGCTAAGTATGAAATTCAAAATCTATATATATATATATACATAGTTTCATCTCATGTAACATCAAATATCTCACAAACACACAAACACAAAAGCTTTTAATCAACCATCATCCATGGCGATCAACCAACCCTTTTTCATACTCATATTAATAACCATTTCTGCATGCTTTTCCTTTACCTCAGCCTTACCAAACGAAGTCGCTTGGTGGTGCGACCGGACCCCAAACCCGGAGCCATGCAAGCATTTCATGGCCACCAAGACCACCCATAACTCCGCGCTCACCAACATCGAGACGTGTCGGGCCGGGTTCGTGGAGCTGAACGCTTCAGACTACATGTTACCATTTTTAATGAATAATAATGTTACAAAGCTTATTAGCAACGCTTTGGCTAATAATAATAATAGTACTAATGGTTTTAGTGAGGGTTTTAGAGGGGGGTTTCCGAGTTGGTTTAAGGCGGGCGATCGTAGGCTTTTGCGGGCGGCAATTAAGGCGGACGTGGTGGTGGCGCAGGACGGGTCGGGGGATTATCGGACGGTGAAGGCCGCGGTGGAGGCAGCGGGGAAGAGGAGTGGGAGTGGGAGGTTTGTGATATATGTGAAGAAAGGGATTTATAGGGAGAATGTTGAGATTGGGAATAAGATGAAGAATATAACGATGGTGGGAGATGGGAGGAAGCATATGATTATCACCGGCAGCCTGAGCGTTGGCGGCGGCACCAGCAACACCACCTTTTACTCCGCCACCGTTAGTAAGTATTATATCTCTTCTTTCTAATTAAAGGGGTATTTGGGAGTGCTTACAAATAAAAGTGTTTAACAATTTATCAGGTTTTCAAGAAAGTAAAAAAAAATTGATTTCTCAAAAAAACGTTTCCTAAAAAGGTTATAAGCATTTTACCCAAACACTTTAAAATAGCTTATTATTTACAAATAGAAAACCTAGTCGTGGTTTTGGGTTTTAGTTTTTCTAAAATTTAGATAGTTCTTTAATGTTAAGACCAATTCTTGCTTACCAATCAAGAAAATAGATGGTGTTATATTTCTTCTTAGACAAGAAATTAACCCAAAGATTGTTTGTTAAAACTCTTTATTTAATTATAACTAATCAGTAAGTAAATAAGAAGTTTTAGGTATTTAGATAAAAGGTTATAAAAAGCCAACTAACAAGTAATGAGTTTTTTAAGAAATCAAAATTATTTAACTTTTAATAAGCATGACTTGTTTTGAATAAGCAATCTCAAACACGCCTTATTATTATTATTCTAAATTGACTAAATATCTTTATGTCTTAGTTGAATTAATATTTTACTCAAAGTTCATGTAAAAGTTTAAATATTTATGTAAATATTTGAATACTTACAACAAAAGAAAAAGTTTTTTTTGGTAGGACAGTCTTACAAGCTCACTCTACCACATTAATAACACATTGACCAAACTACAATAAAGTATTTACAATTGGGGAATTATAAATGGACCCCCCCTATCAAGAGGATGAGTACTTATGTGAGTATACACGCAGGACCCAATATAAGGTATAGGGGGGGTCTACATTTATGTGAGGAAAACAAAAGTCAAAGGGAATCTATTTAACAATACCCTTTACAATTCACCAAACTACAATAGAACAAACTACAAGTTTTAGTGACGAAATTTCATTTAAATTATTAGTTTAGAGAGATTGGTTCGACATTGTGATGTTTTACGCCTTAATTAGATTAACAATTATTTCTTTATAAACCTTGAATACTTGGCTACTGGGTGGATTTTCCAATAAGTACCCCGTATCGATAATTCAATATATCTAGGTGAGCTTATGTATGACTAATTTTTTTTATAAAAGTAATAGTGTAATAATCATACAAACATATGCTATATTTAACTATTTACCAACTCATGATGTTTTTTTTCACTTGTACAACAGTTGTAATCGGGTCTGGATTCATCGCACGTGGCATAACATTCCGCAACACTGCCGGCCCTCAAAACCACCAAGCGGTGGCGCTACTTTCTACCTCCGACCAATCGGTCTTCTACCGTTGCGGCTTCGAAGGATACCAAGACACTCTCTATGTCCACTCTAATAGCCAATTCTACAAAGAATGCTATGTTTATGGCACCGTCGACTTCATCTTCGGCAACGCCGCCGTGATCTTCCAAAACTGCATGATTTACGGAAGACGACCCATGGCTTCGCAAAAGATCACCATCACGGCCCAAGGCCGAACCAAATCTAACCAGAACACTGGGATCGTGATCCAAAATTCTCGAATCATGGCTGCATCGGATCTAAAACCGGTGTTGGGGTCATTCAGGACATTCTTGGGCCGGCCGTGGAAGAAGTATTCTCGAACGGTTTATTTGAAAAACTACATGGATAGTTTGGTGGACCCGCCCGGGTGGTTAGAGCAGGATGGGAAATTTGCTCTAAATACTTTGTACTACGGAGAATATAGGAATACTGAACCGGGTTCTTCCACAAGCCAACGAGTGAAGTGGAGAGGGTACCGAGTTATTACTAGTTCCAATGAGGCTTCTAGGTTTACCGTGGCATATTTCATCGCCAGCCAATCGTGATTGCCTAACACCAAAGTTCCCTTCACCGCTGGCCTTTAAGTTGTAATTAGTTGTGCAGTGAACTTTGGTGTAATTAAGTTGCAATTACAACTTAAAGGCCAGCGGTAAAGGGAACTTTGGTGTTGGGAAACCACGATTGGCCGGCGATGAAATTCGCCACCGTAAACCTAGAAGCCTCATTGGAACTAGTAATAACTCGGTACCTTCTCCACTTCACTCGTCGGCTTGTGGAAGAACCCGGTCCAGTATTCCTATATTCTCCGTAGTACAAAGTATTAAGAGCAAAATTCCCATCCCATTCTAACCACTCAGCCGAGTCCACCAAACTATCCATATAGTTTTTCATATAAACCGCTCGAGAATACTACTTCCACGGCCAGCCCAAGAATGTCCTGAATGACCCCAACACCGGTTTTAGATCCAATGCAGCCATGATTCGAGAATTTTGGATCACGATCCCAGTGTTCTGGTTAGATTTGGTTCGGCCTTGGGCCGTGATGGTGATCTTTTGCGAAGCCATGGGTCGTCTTCCGTAAATCATGCAGTTTTGGAAGATCACGGCGGCGTTGCCGAAGATGAAGTCGACGGTGCCATAAACATAGCATTCTTTGTAGAATTGGCTATTGGAGTGGACATAGAGAGTGTCTTGGTATCCTTCGAAGCCGCAACGGTAGAAGACCGATTGGTCGGAGGTAGAAAGTAGCGCCACCGCTTGGTGGTTTTGAGGGCCGGCAGTGTTGCGGAATGTTATGCCACGTGCGATGAATCCAGATCCGATTATAACTGTTGTACAAGTAAAAAAAATATCATGAGTTGGAAAATAGTTAAATATAGCATATGTTTGTATGATTATTACACTGTTACTTTTATTAAAAAATTAGTCATACATAAGCTCACCTAGAAATATTGAATTATCGATACGGGGTACTTATTGGAAAATCCGCCCAGTAGCCAAGTATTCAAGGTTTATAAAGAAATAATTGTTAATCTAATTAAGGCTTAAAACATCACAATGTCGAACCAATCTCTCTAAACTAATAATTTAAATGAAATTTCGTCAGTAAAACTTGTAGTTTGTTCTATTGTAGTTTGGTGAATTGTAAAGGGTATTGTTAAATAGATTCCCTTTGACTTTTGTTTTCCTCACATAAATGTAGACCCCCCTATACCTTATATCGGGTCCCGCGTGTATACTTACATAAGTACTCATTCTTTTCATAGGGGGGTCCATTTATAATTCCACAATTGTAAATAGTTTATTGTAGTTTGGTCAATGTGTCGTTAATGTGGCAGAGTGAGCTTGTAAGACTGTCCTACCAAAAAAAACTTTTTCTTTTGTTGTAAGTATTCAAATATTACATAAAAATTTAAACTTTTACATAAACTTTGAGTAATATATTAAATTCAACTAAGACATAAAGATAGACTATTTTAGTCAATTTAGAATAATAATAATAAGGCGTGTTTGAGATTGCTTATTCAAAACAAGTCATGCTTATTAAAAGTTACACAATTTTGATTCTTTAAAAAACTCATTACTTGTTAGTTGGCTTTTTATAAACCTTTTATCTAAATACCTAAAACTTCTTATTTACTGATTAGTTATAATTTAATAAAGAGTTTTAACAAACAATCTTTGGGTTAATTTCTTGTCTAAGAAGAAATATAACACCATCTATTTTCTTGATTTGTAAGCAAGAATTGGTCTTAACATTAAAGAACTATCTAAATTTTAGAAAAACTAAAACCCAAAACCACGACTAGGTTTTCTATTTGTAAATAATAAGCTATTTTAAAGTGTTCGGGTAAAATGCTTATAGCTTTTCTAGGAAACTTTCTTTTGAGAAGTCAAATTTTTTTTACTTTCTTGAAAACCTGATAAGTTGTTAAACACTTTTATTTGTAAGCACTCCCAAATACCCCTTTAATTTGAAAGAAGAGATATAATACTTACTAACGGTGGCGGAGTAAAAGGTGGTGTTGCTGGTGCCGCCGCCAACGCTCCGGCTGCCGGTGATAATCGTATGCTTCCTCCCATCTCCCACCATCGTTATATTCTTCATCTTATTCCCAATCTCAACATTCTCCCTGTAAACCCCATTCTTCACATATATCACAAACCGCCCACTCCCACTCCTCTTCCCCGCCGCCTCCACCGCGGCCTTCACCGTCCGATAATCCCCCGACCCGTCCTGCGCCACCACCACATCCGCCTTAATTGCCGCCCGCAAAAGCCTACGATCGCCCGCCTTAAACCAACTCGGAAACCCCCCTCTAAAACCCTCACTAAAACCATTAGTAATATTATTATTAATAGCCAAAGCGTTACTAATAAGCTTTGTAACATTATTATTCATTAATAATGGTAACATGTAGTCTGAAGCGTTCAGCTCCACGAACCCGGCCCGACACGTCTCGATGTTGGTGAGTGCAGAGTTGTGGGTGGTTTTGGTGGCCATGAAATGCTTGCATGGCTCCGGGTTTGGGGTCCGGTCGCACCACCAAGCGACGTCGTTTGGTAAGGCTGAGGTAAAGGAAAAGCATGCAGAAATGGTTATTAATATGAGTATGAAAAAGGGTTGGTTGATCGCCATCGATGATGGTTGATTAAAAGCTTTTGTGTTTGTGTGTTTGTGAGATATTTGATGTTACATGAGATGAAACTATATATATGAGTATGAAAAAGGGTTGGTAATTGATAGCCATGGATTATGGTTGATTAAAACCTCTTGTGTTTGTGTGTTTGTGAGATATTTGATGTTACATGAAATGAGACCAGAGGCGGATTTATTCAATTGACCCCATAAAATTCACACAAAGATGATGTTTTATATCATCCATTTTATATTTCATAAATGCCTTTTAAGTTTTTCACCTAAATGTCTTTTAAGTTTTTGACCTCCATTTTTTTTACATGACCGTAACTTTAGCCTATTTCTAATCAAAATTAGGTTCTTAAAAAAATGGAATCCAAGTAAGACCCTAGATATTAATTTGTGAAGTTACAAAAAATCATATTATAAATATAAACTTTAAAACTCTTTGATAAATAGTATTGGTATTAATTAAAAGTAATTATTGTATACATACATATAATTTTTAAAACTCTTCAAATTTAATAAACTAACCAATAAACATGTTCACATTGATATTTTGATATAAAATTATGGTTTAGCTTTGAATACTTAATCCGGGTCCAAGTGTATAACGTAATCCTGTCTCTTTTTTTGCATTTGCTAGCACCTGTGGATCAGATTTAAAATTGATTCGCTAACTTTTAATAAATATCAAACGATATTTTTGTTTAACATTAAAAAAATCACTAAAACTCATGAAATTATTGGTTAATGGCGTCACTTAACCCGACCACTTAACGACTTTCGAGGGTGACATTAAATAGTAAGGTCATCCTCAGCCGTACAGGTCATACAGGTTGTCACCTCAGCGCCACATCATCTTTACCACCACCTTACCACTACCATATCATTTCATTCTTACCCGTACCACTCACACCACCTTACCACTAAAACATTATCTTTATATATATATATAAATTGTATGTATATATATATGTGTGTGTGTAAGGGATTTTTTGTTGAACGGTGAGCAAGTACCGGTTGGCCTTGGTACCGCTGGCCTACTGGCACACCTCGGCGGTGTTACCGACGGTACAACCGCGGTACAGCCCCGGTTGCGGATGGCCTAACAAAACCGATCCCACATGAATTAACTTGCCATCTATAAATACAAAAATGAAAAAACAAAATAATATATCTAGATGATATATACCTTGAAAGACACATTGGATCCTAAAAATGTGTCGAACAAATAATTTTTTTTCCTATTAGAGCATCTTCCTCAGTGGCGAATCTAGAACAAAAACCCACGTGGTTCCCTACTAAGTTTAGTCGGGAAAAAATGAAAGTGTCAACTATACTTTTGTCGGGTCGGGTCATTAAAAAAATGAAAGTGTCACCTATTGCTTTTTCCACTCTCTTTGTTGTTCCGGAATCATTCGCACCCGATGAACTAGATTCTCTATTCTTTTCTAAAAACCTTAACAACGACATTCTTGATTCTACAAGAACTACAATCAAAGATTCAAAATATCATTAGTTCACTATGAATTAATAATTATATCTAATGTTAGATTATACATCTCAATTCACAAATAAAAAGAAGTTTTAAAGTTTTGATTTTGATTTTTGAACAAACCTGTCTCACTACACCTGAAAATCGGATTGCGAATTGCGAAATCCAATTGATCGATTTGTTTAGATTGGAGATTGGAGGTGAATTGGATGAAGTCGATTTCAAAGAAGTCTTTTTTTTTCGAAGTCAGATAAAAAAATCTAATTAGGTTATGTGTTTTTTTTTTGTATGTGGGCCAGACTTAAAATTGTTGGGTCTAAATAAAAAAATTGGGTCTAAACAAAAAAATTTTAAAAAAAGTAATACCTTTTGGAGCTCTTTGAAACTGAGACCTACTTTACACCACAAAGGATGTTATCCACTACACCAACATTGACTTTGTTTACATAAAGCTGCTTAGAAATAATTTAAGGTAGTTCCTCTAAAAAAAATTAGGTAAGTCCCAATTTTTTTTAATTAGGTAGGTCCCAGGACCTACCTACCTTACACTTAAATTCGCCCTTGATCTTCCTATTTTATAATAGAAATTTTAGATCACATTTTCCTAATGCTTTTGAGCAAAGTTGTCAACAAGGTCCAAAGCATTACTAGTGAATTGTGCAAGGCTCGTTAAATGTGCCCGAACCGAAGACTTGACCCGACCATCCATGGCCCGACCCCCGAACTCGTCCATACACGTGGTCTCGTCAGTCAGCACTGCACTGACCCACGTCAAAACGTTGTTCATGTGCCGGACAAACTCCTTGCCTCTGACTCGGTCATAGGTCTTGAGTTCTTTGATAGAGTTGCTGATATCGTCCAGGCTGCTGCTGACTAAGTCTAAGCAGAGTCCGACTACTCCACTCTCTCGCGGCTTGAGGCCCTTAAGGCGCTTGAGCTTGTTGAGGTAGGCTAGGGTCGACTCAGACTGTTTTAGGGTGACGGCTAGGGCGGTGCGAGCCAGCTCGGCTGGGCTGTGCTTGATGGTTTTGGCGAATGGGGAGAGGGATTTTTCGCAAAGGGCGGGGTAGTCGACGGTGGCGCAGGAGGTTTTGATGAAGGTGGATGAGGGTTTTGCGGCGGCGGCAATGGTGGTGGTGAGGTAGAATACGAATGCGAGGAGGATGAGGGTTTTGGGAGCCATTTTTTTTATTATGGAGAAGTTGATGAGTGGTGGTATTCATAGGAATGGGCCAATATCTATGCATTGAATTACGGGTGGAATAATATCCAATCTATATATAATTCAAAATTAAAAAATATTATAATCTTTATCCAATTAATTTACTATTTTATCTCAAACTCTATCCTATTAATTCAACTATTTTATCTTTATCTCTTTTTTTAATAACAATAATAAATATTATTTATCACATATATATATACTTTGGTAAGTCAATTTTTTTATTTTTCCTTGCCAAAACATGAACATAGATATTTTTTGGATTTAGATTCATTTTGTCTACTTATCACTTTACGTCAAACTCTATCCTATTAATTTAACTATTTTATCTTTATCTTTTTTTTAATAACAATAATAAATATCATTTATCACACACATATATATATATATAGATATTTTTTACTTTACGTCTTCAATTCAGGGGATTTTTTTTTGTATATGATATTATACCATTATATATATCATTTATCACACAAATAGGTTCAAATGTGAACCACTTTTTGGTTGTGAACGTGATAACAGCTCAGAGCGTGACACGTGGCGGATGACTAGGCGCCACGTCAGGTTCACAGCGGATGACTAGACGCAATTCATGTGAGGGCATTGAATTAAAGGGGAGGGGACCACACTCATAGCCGCCTTTACTGACTAGTCTCCGCCACGTGTCGCACTCTACGCTGTCCTCACGTTCACAACCAAAAAATGGTTCACATTTGAACTTTCCTCTTATCACACACACAGATATAGATATATAATATATAGATATATAAATAAAAAATGATAATTTTATATATAGAATACTAGTTAACTCAGCAATACTAGTTAATGGTCTCCTTCATCTTCACATCACCATTTTCTTCAAATCCATCCATGCATGTATCTTCATCAGTCAAAGCTGCACTCACCCAAGTCTTCACATCCCCCATTCTCTCCTTAAAATCTGGACCATCCAAATCCCTCATTGCCACCATTGACTTCTTCATCTCATCCACTGAATCACTCATGTCCTCCAAACAGTCCGCCCCCCCCCCCCTTCTTGCATTTCGACAGCCCCTTCACCGCCTTAGATGCCGATTTCGCACCCTTCAAGCTCACCACCAAGGCGGCATTGGCCAGCTCTGTCGGGATCGTCCGTCTGAATGGTATTGGCAAACGGGGAGAGGGTTTCGAAGCACTGATCTACAATGTGTTAGTACAATTCCTTTATAAACCGTAATTTATGGGAGAACATGAGATTAAAATTGTAACATTTAGATCGACTTTTTATGGTTAAACTCAACTTCTCTTATGATCATTTGCCTTTTTATACATGTCTGGTCTATTACTAAACTAAAAATCGTACTCAGGGTTAAGCTAAGCTCGTCCCAAATTGATCCTGGTCCAAAGAAGTTGGCTAGCGACCGGGTCTACACCGAAAATATTGATCAATTCTATCCTCGACAACCTCCGTCAAATATTCTAAAAAAATTTAAAAATAAATTGTTTTTATATAAAAATGTTATACAACGTATTAGAGATTCTCTCAAACACAAACAACTAGTCTAAAGTTAAGAAAATAAAGAATACGAGAATTTTGAGCTAAAATTTTAGGGAAAAGTCCAAAAAAACCCAACGAACTATTCCATTTTGAATGGTTAAGTCCCTAAACAATTTTTTTGATCAAAAAAACCATTATACTTTCTTATTTTGATTGATTAAGTCACTAAACTATTCTTTTGAATGAAAAAACTATTAAACTTTTTCATTTTGAATGATTAAGTCCCTAAACATTTTTTCCAACAAAATAAATCATTGAATTTTAAAAAAAATTCTACTTATATTTTTCGACCTAAACTAACATAGTTATATTTTACCTTTAAACATTCATAGTCGGTTACATTTAATTTTTTTATTTTTATTAAAAGGGGGTAAGTAACCAATTTTTGAAAGTTTAATGGTTTATTTATAGAAAAGAAATTGTTCGATGACTTAATCATTCAAAACGAAAAAGTTTAATGGTTTTTTTATTCAAAAGAATAGTTTAGTGACTTAATCAATAAAAATGAAAAAGTTTAATGGTTTTTTGGTTTAAAAAATTGTTTAGGGATTTAACCATTCAAAATGGAATAGTTTGTTGGGTTTTTTTGAATTTTACTCCACCGTTCAAAATTATCTCGAATGTTTGTTTACTTCTAATACAAAGTTTTTAGTTTTAGGCTATGTTTGGCAAGCGTAGCTTATAAGCTAGCTGGTAGCTGATGTAACGCCCCAAAACCCATAACGCTAATAACACGCATATATTATAAATCCCAGTGATCTAAATCGCAATCTCATAATATTTAGTTCAAAAGTAATTAGTTAAAGAGTGCATGCGGAACATCCCTCCACAGCTGAGATTCTAAATTTAGGATAAGCTACTAAACTTCTACCGGTAGAGCTACACTAGAGGTCTACCTTCTCCTTGCCTCTCACCACACGATCTTTCCCTGAAAAGGTTTGAGATTTGAAAACGAGGGTTAGACCGAAAGGTCTAGTGAATTCCCTCAAAACAGTTTGAAACACAGTTCCGGCCGCTGGCCGTAAAATCAGATATCTCAAATAAATAGGAAAGCATCATGAGTAATAAAAATCACAATACAACAAACCGGATGACCGAATCCCCCGGATACACAATTTAAGGAGTGACGGACATAGCCCGTGTCTCGCACCATCCCACAATCAATCTTACGTGGCCGGATCTCCCCGATTCTCATTTAAGGAGTGACGGACGTAGTCCGTGCCTCACACCACTAAACTTCCCAGGGATGTACGGTCCCATGGTGCTCATTACTCACGATGCAATCCCGAAACATTTAAAATAGCATGTATATGATGATCATCAATATAGCATTCACAACCATTTATAGTTTTCGCAAAATCACATTTACATCATCAAAACATTTGCAAATCGAATGGATATGTTTTAAACAGTAAAAGCAGTCCATTCATTTTCAGGTAAGGGAACTCACCTGAGCTTAACTCGCTGCTTACTCTAACTCCCGGTATCTGTATAAATTCCTAAGGCATTAGTGATTCGCACTTAGAAAAACCCACAACTAGAATATCCCTAGGCAGACTCAGCACGGGGGTTCCGCTACCCGGTTAGCGGACGGGGTCAAGGGGAGCCGCCCTTGCGGGGTCTGAGGGGCAGCGCCCCTCGAAAAATTTTATTTTTAAGGGGTTAAACTACTATGGAAAATCCTTCTTCGAAAACTAACTCTACTGACACAGACCTCCCAAAACCCGACTCAAGAATCCCGATTCGGGAAACTACCACTCCCGATTCGGGAAATGGCAATTCCCGATTCAGGAAACGCCAATTCCCGATTCGGGAGGCATCCCACTCCAAAATCCCGAATTCAAACGCTACGAGGTCAAAGTGACGACTAAGTTGGCCAAATCCCTCGATTCGGAAATCATAGATTTTCCAATTCGGGAAAGGCAAACGAATAAATGAGTTTCACCCAATCACCCAAGCAAAATCCCGATTCGGGTTAGATGCTTTCCCGATTCGGGAGACATGAACTCCCGATTCGGGAAACATGAATTCCCGGTTCGGAAAACATGAATCCCGATTCGGGGAACATGAGTTCCCAATTCGGGAAACGCAACCAGATCCGGAAAAATAACAAAAATCGGCCAAGAATTGATTCTAAGTCGATCTAAACGCTTTCTAAATCATTACAAAGTAATCCTACATCATTTAACAACGATTTTACACTAATAGGGTATCGAATCTTACCTCGAACGACGAAATCCCGACCCCGAAAATGAAGAAATGGCTCTAAACTTGATCTTCACCACACACACTAATCACACACTATGATTTTCCCCAAAATGGGTAAAATCCCTAGGTTAATACTATAAATAGTATGGGCTAAAAGGCTAAGCCCATACCATTTATGGTATAAGCCCAACTATCAAACTTTACCCAAATTGTCACAATTCACCCTTAAGGTTCAATTCTTTTCAAAAGAGTCATTTTTAACGAGTGACTAACATTAGTACTAACTTTTAAACCCTGGTCATTACAGCTGATAAGCTAACGGATAGCTGATAAGCTAGCTGTTGATTGATAAGCTTGCTAGTAGCTGATAAGCTAGCTGTTGAACAAATTATGTTTGGCAAAAACTAGCTTATGAGTATGTAAAATGACCAAAAAGGGTATATCTGAATTTAATAATTAATATTAATAAGGGTATAATTGGAAAAGCTACAATAAGCTCCTCGTAAGCTACTCAAAGTAGCGTTTCAAAAAGCTAGCTTATAAGCTAGCTTTCTGGTACATGTTTGGATGGACTAGCTTATAAGCTAGCTTATGCTTGCCAAACAAAGCCTTAATAATAAAAAATCATCTTTTTAAAGTCCTATAGCTTAGGAACAGTTGTTATAACATTTGGTAAATGTTAATATATATATATATATATATATATATAATTACTAATCTAAAGTGTTTTTTATTAGTTATAAATATTTTGAGGTTTTGAGGTTTAGTCCATATGAACCAATTTTCTGTCTCTAAAATATATTGCAGATCATAGCAAAAAAAATTATAAAATAATATTGTGTCTTGGCCCCCCGGGTTACAACGGCCGTGTTCCGCCCCTGGTGAAACTGAAAATTGGAACATGCCACATACCTTGACGTGTTCAAGAACACATGGAGAGATGTATAATGCAAGCTAGATTAAACAAGCCATGTTAACCTGGAGAATGTAATATGTAAATTTAATGGAAAAAAAACTAACTTTATCATTCAAGAAATGAAGATAGTAAACAAAAACATTTACTATGATTTATACATACAAGCAAAAAAGGGGTGACTATTTGAAATATAAATACATGTAGACAACAAATGGTATATGATGGATAAATGAAGCCGTGAAATATTAACCATCTGTTGACCATGCTTGCACATTAGAGTCGACGAAATTTCAAACCTAAAATTACTAATGCTTAATTTATTCTTATATTTTGTTTTTCAATCTACATTCATCGACGTCACCGACAAGGAGTGTTTTTTTCCTTTTACTTTACAAGGTATTGATATAATAAAATTAGATTCAATAACTTTGATTATGTAGTGTTCTTGTATTTTGTTAGTGACTTCTTTTATTACTTTTTCTTTGAATATTTAATAGAATTTAATATTTTTAATTGTTGTTTATTTTTTCTCTTTGTTATATAAAACACTTTTAACTGTCAATGTTACCGTTTATTTAATGACAATAGATTATAAGCGTTCATGTTAGATACTTTTTTATGTAATACCGACTATGATTGATTGTTTCTTAATAAAAATTAGTCCTAGACTATAACATTTGAATCCATCTTTTAAATGTCAAAAAATGAGTGCCTAGATGAGACCAATATAGAGGGATATGGAATTATGTGAGTGAAGATAAACTATAATGGGGTAGGGATAACAACCCTTTTAAAGACATCGAAAGGGCCACTTTTAGAATTTTTGCACAGGGCCTTGAAAATTTCAGGACGGCCCACTCCAGGTCCAAGTGTATAACGTAATCATGTCTCTTTTTTTGCATTTGCTAGCACCTGTGGATCAGATTTAAAATTGATTGTGCTGACTTTTAATAAATATCAAACGATGTTTTCGTTTAACATTAAAAAAAACACTAAAACTCATGGAATTATTGGTTAATGGCGTCGCTTAACCCGACCACTTAACGGCTTTCGAGGGTGACATTAAATAGTAACAAAACCGATCCGACATGAATCAACTTGCCATCTATAAATACAAAAATGAAAAAACAAAATAATATATCTAGATGGTATATACCAAGAGAAAGACACATTGGATCCTAAAAATGTGTCGAATAAATAAAATTGGGTCAAGACTCTAGATGATGTTCACATTTTCCTATTTTATAATAGAAATTTTAGATCACATTTTCCTAATGCTTTTGAGCAAAGTTGTGAACAAGGTCCAAAGCATTACTAGTGAATTGTGCAACGCTCGTTAAATGTTCCCGAACCGAAGACTTGACCCGACCTTCCATGGCCCGACCCTCGAACCCGTCCATGCACGTGGTCTCGTCAGTCAGCACTGCACTGACCCACGTCAGAACGTGGTTCATGTGCCGAACAAACTCTTGGCCTCTGACTCGGTCATAGGTCTTGAGTTCTTTGATAGAGTTACTGATTTCGTCCAGGCTGATGCTGACTAACTCTAAGCAGTCTCTGATTGCTGCACGCTCTCGCGGCTTGAGGCCCTTAAGGCGCTTGAGCTTGTTGAGGTAGGCTAGGGTCGACTCGGACTGTTTTAGCGTGACGGCTAGGGCGGTGCGAGCCAGCTCGGCTGGGCTGCGCTTGATGGTTTTGGCGAATGGGGAGAGGGATTTTTCGCAAAGGGCGGGGTAGTCGACGGTGGCGCAGGAGGTTTTGATGAAGGTGGATGAGGGTTTTGCGGCGGCGGAGATGGTGGTGGTGAGGTAGAATAAGGCGGCGATGAGGAGGAAGAGGGTTTTGGGAGACATTTTTTTGGTTATGGAGAAGTTGATGAGGAGGTGGTAGTATTCATAGGAATGGGCCAATATCTATGCATTGAATTACGGGTGGAATAATATCCAATCTATATATAATTCAAAATTTAAAAATATTATAATCTTTATCCAATTAATTCTACTATTTTATCTCAAACTTTATCCTATTAATTCAACTATTTTATCTTTATCTTTTTTTTTAATAACAATAATAAATATTATTTATCACATATATACTTTGGTAAGTCAATTTTTTATTTTTCCTGTCAAAACATAACCATAAATATTTTTTGGATTTATATTCATTTTGTCTACTTATCACTTTTTGCCACATCTTATGGATATGTGTCATGTCACTAATTCAAAATTTAAAAATATTAAACTTTATCCTATTAATTCAACTATTTTATATCAAACTCTATCCTATTAATTCAACTATTTTATCTTTATCTTTTTTTTAACAACAATAATAAATATCATTATCATATATATATATAGATATTTTTTACTTTACGTTTTCAATTTAGGGGAATTTTTTTGTATATGATATTATACCACTATATATATATGATTTATCACACAGATAGGTTCAAATGTGAACCATTTTTTGGTTGTGAACGTGATGACAGCTGAGAGCGTGACACGTGGCGGATGACTAGGCACCACGTCAGGTCCACGACGGATAACTAGACGCAATTCATGGGAGGGCATTGAATTAAAGGGGGAGGGGGACCACACTCATAGCCGCCTTTACTGACTAGTTTCTGCCACGTGTCACGCTCTATGTTGTCCTCACGTTCACAACCAAAAAGTGGTTCAGAATTAAACTTTCCTCTTATCACACACACACACATATAAAGAGGAAAGTTCAAATGTGAACCACTTTTTGGTTGTGAACGTGAGGACAGCCGAGAACGCGACACGTGGCGGCTTTGAGTGTGGTCCCCCCCCCCCTTTAATTCAATACCCTCCCATGAATCGCGCCTAGTCATCCACCGTGGACCTGACGTGGCGCCTAGTCATCCACCATGTGTCACGCTCTCAGCTGTCATCACGTTCACAACCAAAAAATGGTTCACATTTGAACTCACCCCTATATATATACATATATAGAGGTAGGTTCATACCGCCTTGGTGGGACCCACATCACATGTGATCCAGAATTGTCCCTTTGTTCTTGCAAATTGATTTTGTTCCTGTTTGAACCTTTCTCAACATATATTATAAAAAAATGATAATTTTATATATAGAATACTAGTTAACTCAGCAATACTAGTTAATGGTCTCCTTCATCTTCACATTACCATTTTCTTCAAATCCATCCATGCATGTATCTTCATCAGTCAAAGCTGCACTCAGCCAAGTCTTCACATCCCCCATTCTCTCCTTAAAATCTGGACCATCCAAATCCCTCATTGCCACCATTGACTTCTTCATCTCATCCACTGAATCACTCATGTCCTCCAAACAGTCCGCCACCCCCCCCCCCTTCTTGGCTCTTGCATTTCGACAACCCCTTCACCGCCTTAGATGCCGATTTCGCACCCTTCAAGCTCACCACCAAGGCGGCATTGGCCAGCTCTGTTGGGCTCGTCCGTCTGAATGGTATTGGCAAACGGGGAGAGGGTTTCGAAGCACTGATCTACAATGTGTTAGTACAATTCCTTTATAAACCGTAATTTATGGGAGAACGTGAGATTAAAATTGTAACATTTAGATCGACTTCTTATGGTTAAACTCAACTTCTCATATGATCATTTGCCTTTTTATACATGTCTGGGTCTATTACTAAACTAAAAATCGTACTCAGGGTTAAGCTAACCTCGTCTCAAATTGATCCTGGTCCAAAGAAGTTGGCTAGCGACCGGGTCTACACCGAAAATATTGATCAATTCTATCCTCGACAACCTCCGTCAAATATTCTAAAAAAAATTTAAAAATAAATTGTTTTTATATAAAAATGTTATACAACTTATTAGAGATTCTATCAAACACAAACAACTAGTATAAAGTTAAGAAAATAAAGAATATGAGAATTTTGAACTAAAATTTTGCTCTAACGTTCAAAATTAACAACTAACGTTCAAAATTAACAACTTATTTTGTTCTAACGTTCAAAATATTCTTTAATAAAATATTTGTTCTTTCAATACAATGTAATTTTATTAATTAAAATGAAGAATGCATTTTTATAAGTGATACATTTTCATATTTTTATGTTCGTTTTTTTGTTATAAATAGTTTGAAATGCATCGTTAATAATTTTGTTGTTATACTTTTCAAAACACAAACAACATGTCATATAGCCATATCATTATTGTTGTTATGAAATATTCGACAAAAGGTAATCAACGTTATGACTTACAACAATTTTGTATCAACTTTGTTTTCAATAAAAAATCATTCTTTCATCATAAAAATTAATCTTCTCGAAATAAACAAAAAATATGCTATAAACATATGGTGAATGGATGATTCACCATAAGTTGTAGACTTGTAGCATAAATAGTTTGAAGATGAATAATAGGTAGGGAAATGAAAAGATAGTGTTAATTGCAAATATAAATAACCATCAATGTTGATGAAAAATTATTAATTGATTATATTAAAACTTCTAAGACATTGAAATTATATACGTGGATTATACTATATAAAAATGATAAAAAAATGAAAGGTTAAACTCATTTAGTGAAATGTTTTTTTACTTAAAAATTTCAAAATTATAAGAAAATCATAGAGATGAATGGAGGCTTCTTATAATGCCACCTAAGCAACCTCTAAATATTCATAGTTTTTTAAAATTTTAAATTTTTTAAAAATGACATTGTAAAATCTTAGAAAAATATAAAACAAAAGAAATTAAGATAAATTCACATATCATTTGCTTTGGAAATTAAAACGTAGGAGCAAAATATCGAAAATTAAGTTCGATTATTAATATTTAATCAAACTACCAATAATTAAATAACAACAAAAAAAGTTCTAAAATCAAGATTAAAAAACATCGTTTATTCAAATGATTAAGAAAAAAAATCACTACAAAAAAACAGATTTATATGACGTAAAAAAAATTTTAACTACCTAAATACCTCTGTTTATAAAATGCTTGTTTTTACATGATTTTTTAAAATATTGTTATATAAAATTTCTAATGTGACGCATTGTATTATAAATGTCTAAAGAACTTATTAGAATGCCAAAAAATCTTGTAAGATTGATTACAACGTCTTTGGATAAGACGTTTTATCTTATGGTCTTATTAAATTTTATAAAGTGACTTATTGAAATGTTTACTTTTTTTCATCACATAAACCTAAATTTGTTGTAATGGTAGTCTTTTTTTTTATTTTGTTTGCAAAATTGGTGTTTGTTTAATTTTAATTATTTATAATTTGAATACATATAACCTCACGTTAACCGTTTTTAAATTTAAATGTTTTGCTTGCATATTACAGGTCCCAAATCAAATGATATGTGATGTTATCTTTATTTTTTCAAACTTAAAATTTTTGAACATTTTCTTCTTCTAAATTTAGTAATATTTTAATTAAATTTATATATATATATATATATAAATATATGTTATATTTAATACATATTTTACTTTAAGAATTAAGTTGTCATTAGATGTATATAAAAACTTGATAAAACAATAAGAAACACATAAATGACATAAATTTATTTTTGAAATATTACATCTTTTGTCCTTATAATTTTATCAATGAGATAATTAACCCTTCATAATGAAAGCTAATTAACTTTGTTAAGCGAAGAACCGTGGATGATATGAAAAAGAAAAATTGGGAGTCACATATGTAGATAGTTTGTTTTAGAAACCGAATTCAAAATTTGAACAAACCACATGACTCATCCGTGTAATTCACTCTTATTATTTTAATGTTAGTGAAACATAATGGACCACATACTTAAATTCTGAGGTTAGTCCTTAGATAAATAATCCATGTTGATGATCCATAACTTTTCCTTTATAAAAAACCATAGTCACTACATTTTAACCATTATTAAAAACTAATTCGTCTATTAATCAACTTTTTATTTATATTGAAACTATTTTAATAATGATTGGTTATATGAAACAAAATAAATAAAAACATTAAAAAATCATAAACCAATTAAATTTTAGAGCATATATATAAATTTGAATTTTCATATCTGAACAATATGATAAAAATAAAGAATGAACTTACTCACGATACATCAACGATTGTAATATATTTGAAATTCTATTGATGAATAATTGTTGCAAGCAAAATTAGAAAACAACTATAAAAAAATATACCCTTGATTTCATTAAAAATATATAAGAAACATACAAAGACCTTAGTTAAATAGCTAGACTCTAAAAGCACCAACAAAGTTCCTACAAAATGCATATATGATTAATGATATATGGTATATGGATTAGTTTTCTCAAAGTAATCCAAAGAAAAAAAATAGAGACGAAATAAACAAAAAAAAACTTTAAAATCTTAACAAAAGGTAAAAGCGATGCATACCTTGTCTCTCAAAGTCTATTTAAACATGATGAAGAGACTCTAAAATCTCCGACAAATTTCCTACAAAATGCATATAAATTGAAAATATAAAAAAATTAGAAAACAACTATAAAAAAATATATCCTTGATTTCATTGAAAATATATAAGAAACATACAAAGACCTTAGTTAAATAGCTAGACTCTAAAAGCTCCAACAAAGTTTCTACAAAATGCATATATGATTAATGATATATGGTATATAGATTAGTTTTCTCAAAGTAATCCAAAGAAAAAAAATAGAGACGAAATAAACAAAAAAAACTTTAAAATCTTAACAAAAGGTAAAAGCGATGCATACATTGTCTCTCAAAGTCTATTTAAACATAATGAAGAGACTCTAAAATCTCCGACAAATTTCCTACAAAGTACATATATGATATATGGATTAGATATCGAAGTAAACAAAAGAAAAAAAGATGGAGATGGAATATGCACACAAAAAATACTATAAACATGATAACAATTATGAATGAATATGGTGAATGGATGATATATGTTGTAGTATAAATAGTTTAGAGATGAAGAGTAGGTAGGAAAATGAAAAGATGTTGTTAATTGTAAACATAAATAACCATCAATGTTGATGGAAAATTATTAATTGCTTATATTAAAAATTATTAGACATTAAAATTATATATAGATTATGTAAAATGATAAAGAAAATGAAAGGTTAAACTCATTTAATAATAGGTCTTTTTAATTAAAAAAAATTCAAAATTATGAGAAAATTTCTAGAGGTGAATGGAGGCTTCTCATAGTGCCACCTAAGCAACCTCTAGGATTTGCTTTCATATATACTAGTGTGAAACCCGCGCGTTGCGCGGTAGCGAATGATATTAAAAAAATAGTTGTTCGAATTAAGATAAAACATAATTTTTCGGTTAAAAATTAATTTTATCTAAATTAAAATGAATAATATTTTCCCTATGTTGTATGTTTTTTTATATTTATAATTGTTTCTTGTTACAAAGAGTTGAAGATGCATCATTAACAGTTTTGTTGTTATTTTTCAAAACACTCATATAACCTCACTATTATTGTTATAAAATGTTCGACTAAAGTTACTCAATCCTTTGACTTGCAACAATTTGATATCCTCGCGTATTTTCAACTTATAAAATAATTAACCAAAATAAACCAATAAATGTTTGGTGTATCGACCAAAAAGACCTATGTTCGATTAGAGGATCGACCAATAGTAATCACCCCTGATGAGTTTTTTCAAATGTTCCATTACTTCATTTATATACCAATAATTCGTTGACAATTTTTGTCCTATCAATATGTGATAAAGTCATCCACAAATCAAGAAATTAGGAATACTCATTCTTTATGATTGGCATCTCAATCTTTATAGGGTTTGCTTTAATATATATACTATTAAAATTTTATTTTGTGCAATTAACTTTTTTTGTTTAAATACAATTGGCCAAAATAAGTCAACCAATAGTTTCGTGTATGTGCCAAAATGAGCCAACAACAATTATGTGGAGGATCAACCAAGAGTAATCAACCCTCATAAGTTTTCACAAAAGGCTCAACAACCTTCCTTTATATACTAATAATTAATTGTCAATTTTCATCTTTCTATCAATGTGGGATACCGCAAACTCAACCACATATCCAGAAATGAGAAATATCGCTTATGATGTCACCTCATGCTTTGTGGGTTTTGCTTTATCTATATAATTTTTTTTATGCCATTATTTTTTTTAGGATGTTACCTCATCTTTTTTTTGTGGGTTTTCATTTTAATACATCTATAGATATAGATTTAGGCTTTTAGGTTAGACGAAATAAGCAACATGTTAGTTTTGAGGCTCATCCAAAATGAAGCAACAACATAAGTTTAAGATCGGCTAAGATGAGCCAACCCCTTGAGTTGCCACAAAGACATCTTTAACCCATTTTAAACACATCTTCATTTCCTAATTTTTCATCTTCCAACCAATGTGGGACAACCAAAACAACATCAATCTTCCATCTCTTCACTAACTTTATCCTTTTTTATAAAAAAAAAATCATGAAATGGGAAATTCTCAATCCTTAGGATGTCATCTCATTTGCAATAGAGATTTCTTCTTAATTCCTGAAAGACTTCTCATATATTTATATACATATAAATTTGAGTTTAACTATATTTAGCTTAACACCATATCACCTGTTATGGACAACACCCTTCAACCCATTTTATACACATCTTTATTTCCTAATTTTTCATCGTCCAATCTATATGGGACAACCAAACAACATCAATCTTCTATCTCTTCACTAACTTTTTCCCCTTTTATAAAAAAATTAATGAAATGGGAAATTCTCAATCCTTAGAATGTCATCTCATTTGCAATAGAAAGTTTTTCTTAATTCATGAAAGACTTCTTATATATTTACATACATATAAACTTGAGTTTAGCTATATTTAGCTTAACACCATATCACCTCTAATGGACAACACCCTCCAACACAATTTATACACATCTTCATTTCCTAATTTTTCATCTTCTTCCAACCAATGTGGGACAACCAAAACAACATCAATCTTCCATTTCTTCACTAACTTTATCCCTTTTTATAAAAAAAATTCATGAGATGGGAAATTCTCAATCCTTAGGATGTCATCTCATTTGCAATAGAGATTTCTTCTTAATTCCTGAAAGACTTCTCATATTGTGAATCCATACAACTTTAGTTTTTCCGTTTCTTTGTCCCGACCCGCCCTTTGAATTCTTCGATTTTTTAATACAAACGAGACTTCAATTACTCTGGTTAATCTAGAATAGAACCTTGAATCTATAGAATTATTTTATATACATATAAATTTGAGTTTAGCTATATTTAGCTTAACACCATATCACCTCTTATGGACAACACCATTCAACCCATTTTATACACATCTTTATTTCCTAATTTTTCATTGTCCAATCCATATGGGACAACCAAACAACATCAATCTCTTCACTAACTTTTTCCCCTTTTATAAAAAAATTAATGAAATGGGAAATTCTCAATACTTAGAATGTCATCTCATTTGCAATAGAAAGTTTTTCTTAATTCATGAAAGACTTCTTATATATTTTACATACATATAAACTTGGGTTTAGTTATATTTAGCTTAACACCATATCACCTCTAATGGACAACACCCTTCAACACAATTTATACACATCTTCATTTCCTAATTTTTCATCTTCCAACCAATGTGGGACAACCAAAACAACATCAATCTTCCATCTCTTCACTAACTTTATCCCTTTTTATAAAAAAATTCAACATTATAAGAAAATAGATAAAGAGCAATAAAAGCCTATCAGGATGTCATGTGATCATCTTGAGGTGTCATGTCATCATATTGATTGTTAGCCTAAAAAAAAAGATTTAATATATTGATTGTTTAATTGTTAAATTTACATATAAAGAATTTATTGTTATTATTTTTGTATATTCACCAATGTGAAATATAACACTCAACTACAATTCACAAAAATAGGAAATTCTCAATCCTTAAGATGTCATCTCATTTGCAATGGAGATTTCTTCTTAATTCATGAAAGACTTCTTATATATTTACATATATATAAACTTGGGTTTAGCTATATTTAGCTTAACACCATATCACATATAATGGACAACACCCTTCAACCCGTTTTATACACATCTTCATTTCCTAATTTTTCATCTTCCAACCAATGTGGGACAACCAAAACAACATCAATCTTGCATCTCTTCACTAACCTTTTCATCTTCATTTTCTAATTTTTCATCTTCCAACCAATGTGGGACAACCAAAACTACATCAATCTTGCATCTATTCACTAACTTTTTCCATTTTTATAACAAAATTCATGAAATGGAAAACTGTCAATCCTTAGAATGCCATTTCATTTACAATAGAGATTTATGTTTTAATTCATGAAAGACTTCTTATATATTTACATACATATAAACTTGAGTTTAGCTATATTTAGCTTAACACCATATCACCTTTTATGGACAACATCGTACAACCCATTTTATACACATCTTCATTTTCTAATTTTCATCTTCCAACTAATGTGGGACAACAAAAACAACATCAATCTTCCATCTCAACCAAAACAGCATCAATCTTGCATCTCTTCACTAACTTTTTCCCTTTTTATAACAAAATTCCTGAAATGGAAAATTCTCAATTCTTAGAATATCATTTCATTTACAATAGAGATTTCTACTTAATTCATGAAAGACTTCTTATATATTTACATACATATAAACTTGGGTTTAGCTATATTTAGCTTAACACCACATCACCTTTTATAGACAACACCCTACAACCCATTTTATATACATCTTCATTTTCTAATTTTTCATCTTCCAACTAATGTGGGACAACAAAAACAAAATCAATCTTCCATCTCTTCACTAACTTTATCAATACGGGACAACCAAACGACATCAATCTTATATCTCTCCATTAACTTTTTCCCTTTTTATAAAACAATTAATGAAATGGGAAATTCTCAATCCTTAGAATGTCATCTCATTTGCAATAAAGATTTCTTCTTAATTCATGAAAGACTTCTTATATGTTTACATACATATAGAATTAGGTTTAGCTATATTTAGCTTAACACCATATCACCTCTTATGGACAACACCATTCAACACAATTTATACACATCTTCATTTCCTAATTTTTCATCTTCCAACCAATGTGGGACAACCAAAACAACATCAATCTTCCAACTCTTCACTAACTTTATCCCTTTTTATAAAAAAAATTCAAAATTATAAGAAAATAGATAAATAGCAACAGAAGCTTCTCATGGTGCCACTCATCAACCTTGGTTTTTGCTTTTAAGATATATATTGATATATAGATTAGAGATTCTCAAACAACTAAAGTTAAAAAAATAAAGAATATGAGAATTTTGAGCTAAAATTTTACTCTAACGTTCAAAATTATCTCCAAAATAGAAAAGATATTTGGAAGAATGTTTGTTTACTTCTAATACGAAGTTTTTAGTTTTATTTGCTTATCGAATTTTACCATCATAAAAGCTTATCCAAACAATTTTTAAAAATCTCATTTTCCACCACCGTAAGGCTGCGCGTAGCGCCACCGGCGGGTTGGCCAATTTGAAGCCGGCGGGCTTCCAGCCTTGGCGGGTTGGGGTACGTGACCTTTGAAGCCCGGCGGGCTCCAGCCTTGGCGGGTTGGCCACACCGCCAAGCCCGCGTGAGTTGTGTGTGTTGTGTGAGAGGGTTGAGAGGGTTGGGGTACGGGTTGTAGAGGGCTTATGAGAGGGTTGGAAAAAAGCTGATGTGGCAGTGCAGGTTGGGAGAGTTGGGAGGCTTATCATCCACCCCTACTGATAGCCTAAGTCAATAAACGTTTTTGACCAAAAGCATTTTTTGGACATCAAAAATCAATCCCAAACACCCTCGAAATCAGCAAAAGAACCAAACGACAACCAACATTTTGATCACTTAAAAAGAAGAACTTCGATTCGAGGTGGTCCTCAAGAGCAACTCTTTTAGTTAGGGTTTAAACAGGGGTTTTGGGAAAACCCCCAAATTCCCAATTCTCCAATTTTCTTTCACTTTCAATGCCAATTTGATACCAATGAATCGCTTTTTGAGATCCAATTCCGCCATTAACGCACTCAACAACACTCAGCAATCGTTGATTAGAGCTTTCTCCGCCTCCTACGTCCGCCATTTTCGTAGCAACAGGTAACCTAGATTCACCTCTACTCTTCTTAATCATACACATGAATACATCTTCAATTGCAACATACAATGGTGCTGCTAGTGAAATTTGTGTCAAATTAACACACACATTGCACACACCGCCATTATATATATATATATATATAGTATAAGGTTCGAACGAGAAGTGCTAAAGAAATGAGAAGTAGAGAAGTAATCTCCACCACTCATTCGGTCAATAAATGCGGCTTTAACGGTGTCCCCTCCTTTAATAATCTCCACCCTACCATGAATCACGTCAATCCGTGATCGCGTCCACCCTAACCAGTCAAAGCCGCCTTTATTGACCCCATAAATGGTGGAGATCACTTCTCTACTTCTCATGCTGTCGGTGTCCTCACGTTCACTACCAAAAAGTGATTCACATTTGAACCTGCCCCTATATATATATATATATATATAGTATTATGTTCAAACGAGAAAGTGCTAAAAAAATGAGAAGTAGAGAAGTAATATAAAGGCGGCTTTAAGAGTGTCCCCTCCTTTGATAATCTCCACCCTACCATGAATCACGTCAATCCGTGATCGCGTCCACCCTAACTAGGCAAAGCCGCCTTTATTGACCGGATGAACGGTGGAGATCACTTCTCTACTTCTCATTTTTTTAGCACTTCTCATTTGAACCTCTCTTCCTCTCTCTCTCTCTCTATATATATATATATATATATATATATATAGGGGTGGGTTCAAATGTGAACCAATTTTTGCTGTGAACGTGAGGACAACCGAGAGCGTGACACGTGGCGGATGACTAGGCGCCACGTTACGTTTACGGCGGATGACTAGGCGTGATTCATGGGAGGGCATTGAATTAAAGGGGGGGACCACACTCAAAGCCGCCTTTATTGACTAGTCTCCGCCACGTGTCGCGCTCTCGGCTGTCCTCACGTTCACAACCAAAAAGTGGTTCACATTTGAACTTTCCTCTCTCTCTATATATATGTACTATATAGTCTCTGGATGCTAAGTGTAATTTGTGTATTTTTGATTTTGTTTACTTAATGACAATTTATGATTTGAAAATTTCAGTTATGATGCTCCACCACCTGTTAATTGGGGCATCCGTATAGTACCTGAGAAGAAGGCTTACGTGATTGGGAGATTTGGAAAGTATGCTAAGACATTGGAGCCTGGGATTAACTTGTTGATTCCTTTTGTTGACAAAGCTTCACATGTGCATTCTGTTGAAGAGGAGTCAGTTTCTGTTGGAGATCAATCTGTTATTTCGAAGGACAATGTCAGCATATTGGTGGATGGAGTGCTCTATGTTAAGGTATGGAAATAGAGTGTTGGGTTTAAGTTTTGCTATGGGCTGACTTAATGATTATATTTGCTTTTGTGTATTTGAATATATTGTTACAGATGGTTGAACCTAAGCCGGCATCGTATCAAATGGAAAATCCTCGGTATCCTGTCATTGAGCTTGCGAAGACCACTATGCATAGTGATCTTGGCAAGAGCACCCTTGATAAAACATTTGAAGAAAGAGACACGTTGAATGACAAGATAGTGGTGGGTTTCTCGTTGTAATTGTCTTTCTATTATATGTTATATACTTATATGTACAGTTTTTTTGTCAGAATGATCTTAATTGTAGTTGTGCCTGGGTTCATTTACATGATATATATCTATATGCTTAAAAGCGTGTTGGTCTAGGACCTCAAGGAAGCTGCTTATTGGAGGCAAAGTGATAGTAAGAAATACTAACTGAAAGTGATAGAATAGAAGTAGTTGAAACTCCTGGTTCTAATAGTATTTCTGGAGAAAATTTGAGAGCTTTTAAGGAATTAAGCATTGTATTATTCATTAATATTTGTGTTATTGTTATGGCATTAGGATGCTTAATGAGTGAAAGGTGAGCGTTTGTCCCCAGTATTTGTGTTGATATAATGGTGTGGAAGTGGAAGATGGTAGGTAACACAAGTAGTTAAAAAACATAGTCTGTTATTAGTGTTCAATATTACAAAAAGATGGACAAAGGGACACGTATGTTTTGTCATAAGATAAAAGTTGGGTGGTTAAGATGGTGACAAGCTGCAAGAATCTTATCTAATCGACATATCCCATGACAGCTGAAAATGAAGTTCTGTATGACCAACAATGATTTGTTGAGTGGCTTTTTGGGTTACCAAAAGACAACATGTATACAAGGTGTGTAGGGGTCTTGCATGTCGGTGACCGAGTCAAATATCTGTGAATCTACTTGCACCTCATGTGGTTATAAAGATTCGTTCTTTAATCTTTATAGATTGTACAAAGTTAGCTTTTTTAATCTTAATAAACTAAATAAAACTAAATTTGAAGCAACCCTAGACTCGATGAATACAAGACTAATGTAATGAAAATGACAAAAGACTCAACAAAAAATAAAGTTGAGAACCTTAATGTGACTCTGGGGATCACTCCCTGTTTTGATGCACACAAAGTAATTTGCACTTTGAGTAGCAGACTGCAACTCATCGAATCCTCACAATAAACTCTGTTTTTTTGTTGCATGTTGGCATTGGTGTCATATTACTGGACATATATTTGCACATAAGTAATAGCTTTGATAATGTATTTTTCTCCAGATAGCCATCAATGAAGCTGCAAAAGATTGGGGCTTGCAATGTCGTCGTTATAAAACAAGTAAACTATATTATTTCAGTCGAGAAAACTTTAAGTTGATACTTTCTAGAAAAACTTTGTTATGAATACTTTGCCTTACATCTGACCTCTTTTTTATATAGGAGATATATCTCCCCCTCATGTTGTAAAAGAAGCTAAAGAGATGCAGCCAGAAGCTGAGCTTAAAAAGTGTGCCCAAAATCTGGAGTCAGAAGGTAAGAAAACTCTTCTAAGGTGATGTTTTTATACCTTGAATATTACGAGCTGGAGCATATCATCATAATGAGTCTATTTTTCACTGGAGTGGCAAATGTGTGCTAAAACATGCATGCTTGTCCTTTCTTGAAGTCTATACTATATATTCTAATCATCTTCTGTTAATTCAATCAGGCACTTTGGAACATAATCAAGCATATGGGAATTCTTAGGAATCATTATTTTACATAACAACCTATTTATTAGATATGATGCTTGTATATTAAACATCTGTAATTTTCTATTTTTCAGGAGAAAGACAACCACACATTAATATTGTTGATGGAAAGAAGAGCTCGATGATGTTGGAAGCTCAGGGTAAGTTGGCGTATGGAATTAAGAAGGTCAACTATAGAACTACTTTGACCTTATTATATATGTTAATTCAGGAGAAGCAGAAGCTATTTTGGCTAGAGCTCAAGCAACAAATAGAGGAGCTGCTTTGGTTTCTCAAGCTTTAAAAGAAAATGGAGAAGTTGAGGTATGCTTTGGTTTCTAAATTTGATGCCTTATCTACACTTTCTTTGCACCGTTGATTTTTTATTTTATTTTAATATCTTAGTATCCGGCACCATTAGTATGGGGATTAAGTTTGAGTATCTTTCACATTATTTTCTCGTCGTCCGATAATGGCCTCTGTCTGTTCCAACTTAAAACATCTGCATATTAGGGCGCGTTTGGTTGTGGAAAACCGTTTTCACTTTCCTAGAAAACGTTTTCGGAAAATGGAGTTTTCATTTTCATTTTCAGTTTTCTATGAAAATTTTAGAAAACGCGTTTGGTTGAAATGGTGAAGTACTGAAGTTTTCATTTTCGATTTTAGAAAATTAGAAAACACGTTTAGAAAGTTTTGGAAAACTACTAAAATCAGTTTTCTAATTTACATATAAGTTAGAAAACAGAAAATTTTCATTTTCTTGGAGAACTTTTAAAAACTGAATGAACCAAACGTGTTCTCTAAATTTTCATTTTCCTAGGAAAATTTTCCGCAACCAAATGCACCCTTAACCATTTTGGAATTCGTGATCCATTGACTTAGAGATCGTATTTATATCCACTGATTCAAGAACCAATCCAGACTTTCCAATTTCTGTTGTCATTTTACACTTCTAGAGTTTGTGATTCATCTACCTGAAAATTGATAAATTTAAGTGGAAACACTGAATAAATCTTGCACATCGTATGTATTCAAGTCTAAACCTGGTTGATTTTTGCAGGTACCAAACTTGCATAAAAGCTTGGCTTCAGTAAAACAATCACATCCTCATATGACTTCGATCAGTCCGTGCTCAATCTTGACTCTTTTAAAAGACTGCAAAAATGTTCGAAACCTTGAACAAGTCCACACCCAAATCATCCGCAAGGGCTTCGAACAAGACCATTTCCTCATAACCCAATTCATCTCTGCCTGCAACTCTGTTTCTTCTAACAACCTCTCTTACGCCCAAACCGTTTTTGACCGTGTTCTTCATCCCGGTATTTATCTCTGGAACACTCTCGTTAAATCCCACTGCACACACTCGTCTCTCGCCACAGTTTTTGGTTTTTTTCGGCAAATGAAACGAAGTCATTATGTTGCTCCGGATAAATACACGTTTCCATTGTTGGTTAAATCTTGTTCTTGTGCTTTGGCATTAAAGGAAGGGCGGGTTATTCACGGGTTGATAATCAAGTATGGTACAGAATCAGATGTGTTTGTTGGGTCTAGTTTGATTGATTTCTATGGGAAATGTCGAGAGATTGTAAATGCTCGAAAGGTGTTTGATGAATTGCCTGTGAGAAATGAAGTTACTTGGACTTCTATGATTGTCGGGTATTCAAGTAGCGGAGATTGTTTAGTCGCCAAGAAGCTGTTCGATGAAATGCCCGAAAGAAATCAAGCCTCGTGGAATGCCATGATTAATGCGTTTATCAAGTCTGGTGATTTGTTGAGCGCTAAACGATTGTTTGACGAAATGCCATGTAAGAATAAGGCTTCCTTCACCACGATGATTAACGGGTTCGCCAAGTCGGGGGATATGGCATCAGCGAGGTCTTTGTTCGATCAATCGCCTGAGAAAGATATCATTTCTTGGTCGGCTATGATATCCGGGTACGCTCAGAATGGTCAACCTAAAGAAGCGATAAGAATATTCATAGACATGAGGTCAAAGAACGTTAAGCCGGACGAATACGTGATGGTGAGCCTGATGTCGGCATGCTCGCAAGCCGGCGACTGGGAGCTCGCAAAATGGGTTGATTCTTACACGAGCGAAATCTCGATCGACCGTACCCAAAACCACATGGCGGCAGCCCTTGTCGACATGAACGCGAAATGCGGGAATTTAGAAAGGGCGGCAACGTTGTTTAGCAAAATGCCGGAACGGGATATGATCTCCTATTGCTCGATGATCCAAGGATTATCGGTTCACGGCCGTGGCGGTGAAGCGGTCGATCTTTTCCACCGGATGCTTCGAGACGGGGTGACCCCGGATGACGTGGCGTTTACCGTCGTCCTGAGTGCGTGTAGCCATGCCGATCTCGTCGAAGAAGGGTGCCGGATTTTCGATATGATGGTTAGTGAATACTCTATAACTCCTTCGGCCGATCATTATGCGTGTAAAGTCGATCTTCTTGGTCGGGCGGGAAGGGTTCGGGAGGCGTATGAGGTTCTTAAAGAGATGCCGGTGGAACCGCATGCCGGTGCTTGGGGTGCGCTTCTTTGGGCATGTAGGGTCCACGGTGAGGTATCATTGGGTAAGGAGGTTGCGGGTCGGCTTTTTAAGATCGAGCCTCGGAATGCGGCGAATTATGTGTTGTTATCGGACATGTATGCGGCTTCGGATCAGTGGTCGGATGTTAACGATGTGAGGAAAGAAATGACTGAGAAGGGGATCAGAAAACTTCGCGGGTGTAGCTGGATATAGTACGGATAGTGGGTCGTTAATTTAATCACTCGAGTAACTTTTTGAGGAACGGAATTTAAGTCGGTTTCTTGTGGACGTGGAATCTTGAGGTTGACCGTTGTAAATAAATGTGCACGATGAAAAAGACAGTTCTGAAAATACGTAATTAGTACATTGGGAAGAAAGGGAATTTTGAAGATTTACAGGGAAGAGTTTTGAGTTCATCTGTAAATATGATATATAAGATTAAGAATTTGTAGGTTAGATCTTAGGGATATCTAATGACCAAGTCATTTTTCAAGTTCGGTTTCATCTTTTAGCCGTTTTTCAGTTTTTCTCACTCTTTATAGAAATAGCCGTAGGTCCGCAATTTCAGGTTCGCAATTGGAGCCTTTGGTAGAAGATGTAAAATTTTACACTTCAAGGGTATGTTTGCAATTGCGGACAGGGGTCAAAATTGAGTATACTTTTTTGTCTTTTAGCTGGTCTGCAAGTGCGGACGTAGTTTTTTACGGGACCTGGTGCTATTCTTGTTAAGTATGAAAAGAAATGACTAAAATATGAAACCAAACTTAAAAGGTAATAGGTCTTTTTGTATTGTGAAAGCAACAAAGCCATATGATCTTTTGGTCATTTCTATTTATCTTAAGTTTCTTTTTCTTTATGTATAAAATTTTCTTTTATTCATTTGATTCTAATTTCTACTAGAGTTTATTTTGGACCTAAAATTTGTGCCTTAAAAGAAAACAGTAAAAATATGATCATACCGTCTTCTTAAAGCAAACACATGATTCATAGAAACCTCATAATTTAATTCTTTTAATCATTTGTTTATAAAGTTTAAAAGAAGCATGCCCCCTTGTAACCCCTTTTTCTTACTCTGATACAATATTTTATTATAACAAGACACATTTATATATACATATATTTTATTAAAATTTACAGTGTGGTTAAAGAGAACTGCAAAACAAAAATGTAAAAATAGGAGTATATGCCATGATAACGATTTATCTGGATTATATGTATATGTGCATACAAATAATTTTTAATATTCAAAATTCGTACATGCATACGCATACGTGTGTGTATATATAAATATATATAAATGATAACTTATTTTGTAACTTTAGTATATGGATGGCATATACAATTTAGTTAGTTTACAGAGTTCATAAACTGACAAATTCTAAACTTTTGAATTGCATCATTTTCTTGAAGTCAATATATCCAAAAGAATATGAGGGTCCAAGTGTTGAGAAGAGACAAGGTGATCAATTATACATGTTGGATGTCTGGAAACTCCTTTGCTTTATCAAGATTTTGATTTCCCCACCACCCAAAACAACACATGTATCTGTCTCTCTCTATATAATATATATATATATATATATATATATATATATATATATATGTATGCACACAATCTTTCATACATTTTGTATCCAATTTCTGGACCACTTTTCTGCAGGCAACATAAAACAAGCAGGTTAGCAAATAGCAATAGCAACAGCATGCAGTCATTGATCCTTTTATTTATGCATATTGATCATGATCAAGTTGCTAGCTAGCTCCATGCATGCATGCTCTCTTCTTCTTCTCCAGCTTTAATTTCTTTCATGGGTAAGCAATTATGCATTGAAGATTTTCTTGAATTTAAATTGTATATATGGTTGCACAAATTATTCAAGCTCATGTACTCAACATATATATATATATATGTATGTATGTTCAGTTGTCGGTAACTTGTTACGATATGCGTAAATGCAATCTCTCGAACAACTTAGGACTGTTTGGTTGGTTTTCCATTAAGTCTTGACAGTCTTGTATGGATAAAGTTATCTGTATGGTTTAATCTGTCTATAAAGACCGGGAAGATTTTTTGGTTGGGAAGAGTGATTTATTTATTTATAGATGGAAGAAACGTGTTTTTTAATTGGGAGTGACGGGTTTGGAAAAACTTGACTTTTTGCATAAAGCTCCTCTTAAAAGTTTACTGAATAAGCCACTCCCTATTCCATTAAGCCACTATCAAACCGTCATGTATAATTGACATAATAAGCTATAAGTCTCATTAAACTACTAACAAACAGTTTGGTCGGCCATTAATGATTGTTTCCTAGTACTAGCTTAATGATATAGATAGTGGCTTATTCAATAAGCTTAATCTCAAGGGCAATTGAACTTTATGTAGAAAGCAAAGTTTTTTCCAAAACCTGCAACTTCCAATTAAAAAACATGCTCTTTCCATCTATGATAAAAACCTCACAAACAAAAACTTTCCCGATCTATACAGACTAAACGGAAAGCCAACCAAAACGACCCAAGGCTTATTGGAATTATTTGACACTTGACTTCCTTTTTAAGGTTCAACTAAAAGTATCCACAATTGTTTGTGAACAACTTTTTGTCACAATTGAGAAAAAATAAGGATGATTTCCTTCTGCCTTCAAAGGAAAGTTGTGTTGAGTAATTATATGTAACCAGCAAGCATTCATTCTCTCCCCCACATTCACCACCTCCCTATTTGCCCATGTGTTGAGGCAAACTTCATTATTAAGCATACTACAATCTTTTTTATATATGACCCAAAAGGGCAACATGGAATTATCTGAACCAATCCAAATATATATGATGGGAAAAATATATGAAAATGTCTGGTATTGTAAGTACTATCCACTTATATGACACTTTGTTAGTTGAATAACAACCCCATGGGTTTATATGACACTTCAAATTTCTAAACATCTTAATAGCGTATTTTAGTGGACTTAATTTAAATGTTGTTAGAATAAAATATTGTATTAGCTATTATATAGGACACTATTTGAGAAAAATGTCCTATAAAAAGATGAGTTTATATATACGATACTTCTCAAAAAAATCTTTTGTTTTGCTTCCCTGCTTACTATTGCTATAACCTCAACCGCTAATAGTATACTTTATTCTTAAAAAACTTGTTAAAACGTCTAAAAATATCTTATAAACCTATTGTTACATTTTTAAATATGACACTGAATTTATATAAAGTATGGTCCTATAAAATATGTTATTAATTAAGGTATTAGAGACATTAATCTTAAGCGTTCTATCAACCCAATTTTGTTATTGTGACTCTTCAAGGGCTATAAACTCATCACATACTCGATTGCACTTCATACATATCATCTCATCGAAATAAAGATTTCTGGTTATAAAAATTAAAGTTTTAAGTTTTATGGGTTATGAATTGATCAAGTGTTATTTTTCACACTTCATATATATCATATTAATTTTCCTAAAAAATATGTTGGAGCATGATGTTAAGCATAATTACCATAGTTAAAAGTTATCTTTATCATATAGAAATTAAACATTTTTATAAAAATAACAGCGCATGCAGCTGTAAATTATGGGCAACATAATGAACCCCATTACACATAACAGACAATGCTGTGATCCCAAGTAATCATAAAATAGATCAGCACCCTCATATACCTATCTTGATGGTTTTATATAATTAGTTACAATAATAATAATGCCCATCAAATAAATTAATGAGAGTGCTAATCAAAGGGGCATATATAATAGTCTACATATAACCTACATACAAGAGGTTAATAAGGTTACACATGAAACACTTTAAGTCTTTTATTATGTACAAAGAAATAATAAAACTTTGCTCAATTCAATTCTCCTATATTTTGTGATCAATAATTTCAAGGGAAAAAAATTGATATTTTTCCCATTATTTCCACAAATCCATTTGGCAACTTGATGCTTCTTCTGGTACTACTATTTGTTCTTCTGCATTTGGGTAGGATTCATCTTGATTTCCCTTCATCGAAACATCGCCTTGATTAAGTAATTGCGATGCTACAAACTTATCAAGAACCCGCCAATCCGTCATTTGATCATTAAAGTTTTGGCCTTGATGTTGTTGGATATTGTTGTTGTGATCTTGTGTGTGGAAAGAAGGCTGCAAGTTACTGATTCCTTGGTTTATATCGATACCGTACACGGGCATTGAAGAGTTGCAAGTTGGGAGAAGTTTTGGGCTCTCTAGAAGAGGGAGTTGGATGTGATGACCAGGGGTAATTTGGTAATTTTGCATTTGGTCTAGCTCTTTCTTGCAAGAACCATAAGGGTATAATTGGTAGTTAGTGTTGTTTTCGATGTTGGGTCGGATGTTGTTCTGCGTTGGTGAGTCGATTTCGGGCATGAACGAGACTCGTTGATCGTCGTACCACATAGGTTCATGCTCACTTGCTGATCTTCTCATTAATGTTGGTAGTCTTTTCTTGAAAACCCTACATACCACCCACCCTTCTTCCTGTTTTCGAACACAAAAGAATATATATTGCATTATATAGTATATACATACTACAACAAAATTGAGTTTATAGGACGCCTAAAGTAATAAGCGTTCTAATAGAATGTTTTATAAGACCAAACAAAAAAGCGTCATATCTGAAAGTGTTACAATAAGTTTATAGAAAGCTTTTGAGCATGCATTACTAACAAACCTTTTAAGACATTTTCAACCTAAAGTGTTGTATTAGCGAATTTATTGGACATTGTTGAGAAGTGTCCTATATATAAACCCATTATTTTAAAAGGTATTTTCTCAAATAGTGTCATAAACGTTCTATAAACTTATTGCAACACTTTTAGATAGGACATTTTTTTGTTTGGTCATATGAAACACTCTATTACGATGTTTATTTATTTTAGGCGTCCTATGCTCAAATTTTGTTGCAGTGATTTTGTATTGTAAAGATTGGTTTTTCTCCAAGAGAAGGAAAATTCAACAATGTTGATCTTAAGAGTACTACTACTTGCCTGTGTTGTGGTTGCGTTTTCATCGGTTTCAAGGCGATACTCGTGCATGATCCAATCGGATTTTAGTCCATTAGGCGCACGACCTTTATAAAAGACCAATGTCTTTCTCATTCCGACCAAATCTTGCTTAGAGTAAATAGCTTTATCCCGTCCGGTTGCCTTCCAAAATCCAGCTGCTGTAGCTCTATTTGTGCGCGAACCCGTTGGATACTTCTTATCTTTATGACTAAAGAAATACCAATCATTTTGCTCTTCTGTACCTAGTCTGCATAGCTCTATTTCAAAGCAAGAAAACATCATGGTATCCAAATTCAGTGCTTAATTATGAATAAGTGGTTAAGAAATGATGGTATTTGATACTCATTGCTAGTATGCATATATACCTTGAAGATCCCATGGCTCGATTTTGTAAAGATCGACATCTCTGATGACGTCCAATTCAATTGCTCTCGAGTTAATCTTTTTCCTAAGGTAGTAATCCACGAGTTCTTCGTCAGTGGGATGGAACCGAAAGCCAGGGGGAACATGCGAAAAAGTGTTCATATTGTTTTCCCTTTATTTCTAGAGAACAACCTGAGACCTGCAATTCGTTCGTCATCTTTGAATCTTGATCAGTTTACAACTAAGTTTCTTCATTCAAAGAAAAATATTAAACCAAGGATTATGCATCTAATGTCTGATTTATCTATCCAACTTGATCATGAATCTTAGTTCCAAATTCCCATTCAATAAACATGAAAGATATAAGTCATCTTAAGATTGCTTATATATATATGCTCAGATGGTAATCCAATGAGCAATCCAAATGGTGGGATTCGAAATCGGTTCCTCTAAATTAACCTATAACTTAAATCAACCACTTAAAAAACCAAATAAAATTGATAACTTTTTTCTCATCTTTATTTGCCAATTGGGGATCTAACAGAAAACTTAATTATAGTTTTAAGATATATACATTCTAGTTTAGCTCCTTAAAATTCAATTACATGAAATATGAACCAAAATTGAAGCTCAATCATTGTAAAACAAGTTGAATGACATCAAACAGAAACATATATAATGACCATATACTTTCTCAATAGTTAAAATTTAATCTCCAAGAACTCTATTAAATGAGTAATATTTAATACTTTCTCAATACTTCAATTTCAATGGAGATGGATAGAGAGACTTACAAACAAGATCGAAACCGATGTGGGCAACTCAAGAAAAACCTGATCTTTTTGGAAGTAATGAGTATTGAAGTTCCTCCAAGCATATAGCAACTCAAATATACAAACTTCAAACTTTAGGGTTTCAAAAAAAAAATTCAAGAAAGATATTGGAATGTGTCCTTGGGATATATTATTTGAACCTATTCTTGTTTAGAGAAATGGTTCATAGTACCCCAAGTTAATTTCCAAAGAACTGAATGTGAATATTGGATGGGAAATGAATTAAGGTGCTAAAAGTGGAAAGATCAAGAAGATGGATTAGGGTTATATAAGGAGGTGAGAATTGAATAGAATAGAAGAAGAGTATGTAGAAAGAGAGAAAGAAAGTAAAGTGAGACAAAGAAAGGGTAATGATGAGAGATGATGAGAGATATGGGTAAGTAAAGGGTTAGTTGTATGATGATCATGTGTGTGTATACCCTATCTTTGTCTTTCACTATCATATGGAGGGATACCCCTGAATTGCTGCCCAAGATTTTCTTCTTTTTTGCCCTAAATATCTGTGCTGACTAACACCAACCAACCCACCAGCAACTGATCCAGACCTTCTTAATTCTCACATAAATTTATTACACTATATGTTGATCTAAAATTATTGGGTAATTAACTAATTAAAGTTTATTGATTCAAAGTTAACTGTATTATTATCTTTGTCATGTATACAGAAATGTTGCTAAAAGGGTTAATTTCATAGAAAAATGAAAGTATATTTGAACTCGTGTTTTTGTTCAATCATCTGGGTTTTAATGTGACTGGACAAGAACTTATGTCCCACAATGAAGCTTCTTGTAAAAACCCAAGAAGAACCTGAAAGGAAATCTACATTGTGGATGCTTCAAATTTTAGGGATCATTTGCCAAATGCTTATCGGGGTAAGCGTTTATCGATGAAATTCAACGACGTCACTTACTGGGTAAGATTTTAGTCCATCAAAATAGTATCGTATGCAACAATTTTTTAATAAGTGCTTACCATAGCAAGAGTCATCGTCATCACTTACCAAGTTACCGGGTACAATTCGGGATCCGTCTTTCCCTGTAAGAGTTTTTGATCCTTGTTATATGGATCCATGAGATAACGTGGGTTATATATTAAGCACTTACTTAAGCATTTGGATTATGGGTTTCTTAACATATTCAACCTATGTACAATGTACATAACTACATTCTTTTGATTGAAATATTAGCTCTACATGTATTTTCATTTTCTTCTTCTGTATTTTTGTGATGATGGCACTACAACAAAATCAATTTTAATTTATATGACGTCTTTTTTTTTGAACGGCAATTTAACGCACACATACGTTTCAGCGTTATCGGCCTCCTTACGGGCAATCCCACTAATCCGCTGCGACCCGGCCCAACATATGGCTGAACCTGACCGGCAGGTTTTAGGGGCCTCCGAACCGGCCCCGAAGTACCAGATCCAGAGTCTGGATATCTCAGAAAAGTGTCACCCGTAGGAATCGAACCCTGGTAGTGTGACTTTCACCCCACACACCCCAAAAAATGTTTTATCTAAAAGTGTAGCAATAAATTTATAAGGCACAATAAGTTTATAAGACGCTTTTGAGCGTCGCAACAAGTTTGTATGACATTTTCAAAATAAAATATCGTATTTGCTAATTTTATATGACGCATTTGAAAAGTATCCTATAAACCCATAATTTTAAAGGACATATGACACTTGTGTTAAAATAAAACAATTTCTAATAGTATACCATAAAATAGTTAATATGACATTTTATTTAAGAAATGTTCTAACAACTTTTTTTATGCCACCGAAAAATATCTTGTAAATCTTTTGTAATTTTTTTAATATTACCGTATAATCAAATTAAGTTACTAGCTATAATCAGACACATATCATAAATAAATAAACAAAAGTTACTATAATCCACTTTATATTTAGAGTAAATCATTTGCATTTCTTCATACCATAAATAGTAGCTTAAAATAATTGTCTTTTTCTTGTTTTATTCATAGAGAAAGAGATAATTAAAGCGACTAATTAATTCTTGTGATCCTCGTATTTTTCTTTCAAAAAAGTTTAGTTTGGTGGTTCAAACGTTGTTTACAATTAAATCTTACTTAATTACAAATTCTAAAGATATTCTTTTTATATTTATATTTTAATATTGTAAATTAATTAATATATATGCCATATATATATTATATGATTTAATTAATTATATGTATTTAATGAAAAAGAATTAAATAAAAAGGAAGCCAGCATAGCATGATGAAACGAAAGTGGTCGTCACAAATACGCCTTGCCTCCACCACCGACGGTAATCATGCCCCCACCTTCCTTCTCTCCCCGTGCGCCTATTTTATTACTCATTTCTTTTTTATATACATATACATATATATGTATATATGTATTATATATGTATATACACGAAAGTTTGGCTTCAGTTTGAATAACTAATACAGAATGTTGTATTATTTAGTCTGAATAATACGTAATTATTCAGATTGAATATGTTACGTGGTTGTCCTTACGTTCACAATGAACTGAAAGATGGTTCTCATTTGAACCTGACCATATATATAACCAAGTTACTAACGTTGTGTTTGGCAAACTAGCTAATAAGTTAGCTGCTGACTAATAAGCTATCTAGTAGTTGTAAGCTAACTTATGAATATATTATGTTTAGCAAAAAAAAATAGCTTATTATTATGTAAAATGACCAAAAGGAAAAAATAGCTAGCTTATCTGTATATAAAATGACCAAATATGTACTAGCTTATAAGCTAGCATATTCTGCCAAACACGGCCTAAGTGGTGTAGCGCAACGGCGAGGTCACGGCGTTTTTCAAGACGTTCTCTAAAGTGGGAAACACACACTCATACTTGTGTATGTTAGTGTTTTGAATAATACCATAGATTAAATTAAATTTATATCAAATAATAAAAAAAGAAAAAGAAAGAAAGAATAACTATTGATACAAATATACAGAGTATATAAAAATGTATTTACTCACTACTTGTTTTTTTGTTTCTTGGTAGTTGCTGTTTGTTGGGTTGGTCTTCATGGACCTGTTGTTGTGCTCCTGGGATAAGCTCTTCCTTGTACTTGGTTTTGTTTGGCAATAAAATTTTCTCAGTTGTTTAAAAAAAGTATTTACCTATAAAAGTAACTATAAATCTTACAAAATAGCGAGTTGTAACGTGTCATAATGCACTGTAACTACAATTCAAGTCAAGCCTTAGAGTGGAACCATAGGGGTTAATGTGACTGCAAACCCAAGGCTTGACGCCATAACATGCCATAATAAATTACTTAGAACCGTGATTTTATCAAAAAAAAAAAAAAAAAAAACATGCCTATAAAAGTTATCATTTTAATAAAAGAAAACATGTAATTAAGTTTGCTTTTTCATAAAATTGGATCAAAACTTTTACCCAAAATAGTATCATTATGTTTTTAAAACTAAAATGTATTCGAAAATTTGCAAAACATAAAAGGTGTTATATTATTTTAGAAAGATTTAGAAAATCATATCTCTGTCTATTTTCCATCCTGATTATCTATATGGTGGATAATGGATGTTATTACACTTGGGAAAACCATGAGCTTTTTATCTAGATGCCTGTTATAAAAACACAATTATTTTGACTTTAAGAATAAAAATGATAGTTAGATGATTATATTTTGAAATATTGGGATCGGTACATAAATTTACATTATAACATCAATAATCTTACATCTTCTTACCTACACTTCTTTTAAAACTAATAACTTTCTTATAATTAAATTTTATTTGAACAACAGATTCAATAGACTTTCTTATAATTAAATACTTCATGATTTATTATAACTTTTATTTAGCACTCAAATTTGGTTACTCTATCGTTAATTAGTAACATTAATCTGTTTAAATGGACATATATCAGTCGTATGTCTTTTACTAATTAAACTAATATGAAGATAGCATCTACTTCAAATACTATTATGTTGGAAACATAATCCTCTACCGAAAAATCGGTATCTATTCAATGACAAATAACCAATGCACACGAAATCAAGAAATCCCATCTCTCACTTAAGCTAAGTTGTTCATCGAAGTTAATTGAAAACTCAAAAACCATACATCCTAGAAATTTACAGTCCCCAACCAAAAAATATATCACAATCCAGATGAACAGGGTACGATTCACATAAAGTAAAATGTAAATTAAGATAAAAAACATACTTAGACTGAAATTCCTTTTTAAGTTTTTGTTGCTAAATCATCATGATTAATCTAACTTTAATCAAATTTAAAGAATTAATCGTCATAAAGCGGATAGTTATATTAAGATACAAAATTTTTGTATAATGATGATTAAATGGCATATAGTCATATAAAATAAATTTTTACTTGTTTTGGCCTTACGATAAGAGTTATTATTTATTATTTATTTTTTTTAATTAGCCTAGATGGAAAAAAAAATGTGGGGCCCAAAATTCGTATGATTAACGTGGCCGTCTGTGGGTGGCTGAATCGTAACTCAACCAATAAGATTGCGGCATCTTTAATATTTGTTGGGCCCACTTTTGTAACCAGCCTCCTCGTCACCTTTCTCCACGCCCTTTCCATAAAAAGAAACTACCCGAGTAATTTACTTTTTTGTCCCTATGGTTTGGTTTGTCAAAGATTGTGCAACTCCTTCATATAATTTTAAAATTTTAGTTTATATCCTCGTCGTTTGCTATTTGTTTTTATCCATGACGCTGGTTACAGTTTTTTTTAACGGCAAACAAACACACACTCACAAATACACGTTCTTGGGTATCCGGAATTCAGGGGAACCCGACTAATCTCCGCCGACCACGACTCAACCCAGTTAAGAGTACTACTATGTGGCAGACTCATGATCTGGATGTCGCCACATGCTCACCACGGTGTTCGAATCCGGGTAGCCAGGAATACCATCCACTGACACCCCCCCCCCCCTCCCTCTCAACCCTAAAGGATGTTATCTTACCATTGGGTTAGACTTGCTTTGATGCTAAAATATTATTTTTAAGAATGAGAGATTGAAAAAGTGAATTGTAAATCGTAGGAACAAAAAAAATAAGTCAATCAAATCATAAGAATAAAAATAATAATAAATTATGAGTCATAAATCATGATGATGAAATTCTAAGATTTTAAAATTTCTAACAAGAAAAAGTAAAGCATAATTTACTTCTTTAAAGTCACGGTTTATAATATTTACAAAAAAATGTTTATAAAAAAAATATAGACTAACAAATTTCTTTTTTCTCTTTTAAAAGACGAGTTTGGTATATTCAATGCCGTCCAAGCATTTGATGTATATTTTTGAAGTTTACCAAGTAAATCTATTTTTAATAAGAAAAAAAACTAAAAAACAAATATGAACCGTTTTTCGATATATTTTGATGGGTATTGATAAATAATTGTTATTATATTTACCTCTTGAGACTTGAGATCGTTAAAATGAAATATATATTTTTTCTAAACTTAATACAATATCATTCAAATCATTGTATTTATGATTTTAAAAATAATAGAAAAAAAAAAACTGTTTATTATTTAGTATTGTATTTGACTATTTGTTATGGTTCAATCTTGGGTTAATAATTGGCCCATATAGTTTTAAGCCCATATACGTTTTTAAGTCAATTATTTAAAAAGCCCGGTAGATTTATTTGGGCTTCATAAGCCCAACTTTTAAATTTGTTCATTAAAGCGGACATAGCAAGCTTATTGAATAAATACGAGTTGTATTAATTCAAATATCAAATCAAAAAAATGTACACAAATAATTAATAAATAAAATACACATATCACTTAAATTCATCTCACAATCCCGGTGTGAACGGGACGCCGGTAGCCGGCAGCCACGACCTGCCGGCGATCAACCTCTCCACTGTGTACTGAGATGCCACACTCTTGCTCGTTATAACTTTATACCCCGGCCATCTCACACGTCCTCTGGTCGAAGAACCGGGACCGAAACACGCGTATTCCCCATAAACCAATGTTTTAAATGCAAAATCAGTATTATCCCACGATGACCATCCTTGTGGATTAATATGACTATCGAGGTAAGTTTTCATATAAACTGTCCTCGAATATTCTTGCCAGGGTCGGCCCAAATATGTTTGGACCGTCCCCATCACCGGCCGTAAGTCTGGTGCTGGTATCACACGGCTATTATGGATCGAAATTCCAGTGTTCTGGAATGGATCGCCACGGCCTTGGGCCGTTATAATGTTCGCTTGCCCTTTCAACGGTCTTCGTGCTAAGATCATGCAATTTTGGAAAACCACAGCCGCGTTTCCGAATATGAAATCGATGGTGCCGTAAATGTAGCAAAACTTGTAGAATTGTCGTTGAGCGAGAACGAAGAGGGTGTCTTGATAACCTTCGAAACTACAAGCATAGAATACCGAGAGATCGGATGATGATCGGAGAGCCACAGCTTGGGCTTTTGCCGGACCAGCGGTGTTTCGGAATGTTATGCCACGGGCAATGAATCCAATGCCATCCACTCCTGAATTTTGTCAGATTTAATTAGAATAGTTAATTGAATAATTCAAATTCAGTAAAACTGGGTTTATAATATAGTAAAATGTCTAAATGTCTTAATAAACCGCTTTATATGACTTAAGTTTATATTATCAGATAATAGTGCATAAGTTTATTAGACAAGCAGATGCGGTGTATCAGATATATTCATTCATATGATACTTTTTAAAATGTCCTCTAAGAATTAATAACAAAACATTATTTTTCAAAAGTGTTATAAGAAATTGTTAATGCATCTAAAACCGTTATATAATTAAATTTATTGTAACATTTTTATATACAAAAAATCATCGTTTTGTCTTATAAGTTTAGATTTTATTAAACCATTTAAAAATCTATTTTTTTTTATAGAACTAAATAAAAAATGGTTTCTCTTTCACACCTTTAGTATGTGTATTTGTGTGTGAGAGAAAGTCAACCTATCGTCTCTTCTTGCACAAGGTATTACTTATAACTAAACTGCATGCAACGTACTTAATTAGTTATCGCCATGCATATATATCTTCTTAGACACATTAATAATCTACTTTACTTCACTTTGATCAAAGTATTACGTACATATAAACTTAAACCACCAATATAATTCATTGACTATTTCCTAAATATATAATATAATTAACTAGAAAGATTTAGGATTGAGTAATTAATTGGCCGGAGGCGAGAGAAGAATTGATCTTACCGACGGTTGCCGAGCTATAAGTTGTGAAGCCGCTGCCAACGCTCCGGGAACCGGTGATAATGGTATATCTTGCTCCATCACCAAGAAACATGATGTTGTTAAGATTGTTTCCAATTTCAAGGTTTTCTCTATAAACCCCTCTTCTTATGTAGATAATATATCTCCTATTTCTACGATTGATACCCGCCGCATACTTTAGAGCCGATTGAATCGTGCGAAACTTACTCCCCCGTGCTTGATTCACAACCAAATTCGCCTTTGTGCGAAGTGAAGGAGTTTGTAACAATTTTCGGTCGTGGGATGTAACCCAACTTGGAAAATCATCGTTCTGATCATCAGTACTTTCCAACTTCTGCTTCACAAAGAACTGGTTTACCGCCAAACCGTTGCTTATCATCTCCGTGAGGTTATGTGATTTAATGGGAGACACAAAGTTTGTCAAGTTAAAGTCTTGAGAACCCGAGAAACAAGTTTCAAGATTGGTGAGGGAGGCGCTAAGCCAAGTCTGAGCGTCAAAGTCCGAACTCTGGTTCAGTTTCAGACCGTTTAGGGTTTGGTTGAGTTGGAGGATTGTATCGTTAACGAGCTTGTCGCAGTCGATCCACACTGCCTTCTTCCTTTTGCTCCTGCACTTTTCCTTGAGGGCACTGGTGCAAGCCTGGGCCTCCTGGGCTTTTTCCAAAGCAACTTGCAAAACCAGCATCCTGAAGTCCTTTCTATGTCGTGGGACCTGATGGGTCCCACGACTCAGAAAGTATTTACACTGTTGTGGATGAGGAGTTGTCTCACACCACCAATTGATGTCACCACCCGAATATTCTTCTTCTTCTTGTAACGACGAAGAAACCAAAGTAAAGAAAACTAATACATATAAGAAAAAGGACATAGATAGTTTATAAATGTTAGCCATTTGATGACTTGGGTTTTGTGCTCTTGATCTTTTTGTTTTAGAAATGAATGAAATGAAAAATGGGTAATTGAAGAAGGATCCCAAAAAAATATGTGATAGGGTTTGAATTTATAGTAAGATGATGATTATAAAATTATAATGAAAAGTGTGATCAAAGTATAGAGAAAGTTGACATTGAAAAAACCCTAGAAACGTGTTAAGTTATTAATGGTGAGATCCTTGTTATACGGATCGATCAGCTGCCATTTTTTTTCATTGAGAGAGAATCATGGGTTTATAATAATAATAATTAATTATTTATTTTTTTAATTAAATAATTACTTAATTAATTTTGGTGTTAATAAGTCATTAATTATGCCATCATTGCGACATGTAAATGTCGATGTACCATGGTCGTCCTCTTCATCGTTCAAAATAAAATACTAGATTTCTCCCTCCAAAACTATATATTAATTAAGTTATTTATATATTAATTTTGAATACGGATATTATAGAATTTAGTTATATATGTAAATAAGTAAGTAAGTTAATAAGGTGTTTACTTATAAATTATATGATAAAATAATTAAAAAGTTAAATTCAATTACATATAAAAGAAATAGTCGAAAAAGAATGGAGAAAAATGGTCGGCTCACTACAAAGCTATATAAAGTATATTTCTTAGACAGAATAAAGAAAAATAGTTTACGACTTTACTATCAAAATTCGGATTGTATGACATTAGAAACGTCTAAATTTCTTGATTGATTATTATATAAAATTAGATTTATAGAACCAAATGAAAAGCAAAATGACCATTATATCTATAAATATTACGATAAACTTATAGGTAATTTGAACGTGTTAATAAGTTTTGAAAAGATTGACAATTTTTATAAAACGATGCGTGCATATGATTTATTTAAATCTTTTACATTGTTGTTTTATTTAAAATGCTTACTTGTATAATAATTAAGCCTTTTTTAAAGTAATAAAAACATACATACATAATGGATTAGCCTACAAGAATTAATGTGGAAATTATACGACGGCTGTTCATGTAAAAACTAAGCAACAACAATGGTGGTCGATACCGTACATAAATGATTTCTTGTAATTGAAGAAAAATATTCTCCAATTTTTTGTTTTGAAAACCGTAATTAAGTCCTCTCTAAGCAACTTAATAGTTTAATTAATTCACAATACTAATATACAATTCCCTTTTCAAACACCTTATTCTTAGGAACAAGAACCTCTTCAATTCATACCATGTGATTTTATCACCTTTTTCTGTATTAATTCCTATTAAGAAAATATTTATCGGCTCAAGTTGACATTATATCATAATTCTTGTAGAAATAAACAAGTGCCAAAGATGCTCGACTTTTGTAATGTCAAAGACGAAAGGATTAATGGTACGGATTGTGTATTGGTGTATAAAAGCTTATAACTACATCTACATACATATTTATCAATGTATGTATATAAAGGGTTACGTTCTGGTGAAAATAAAAGTGGTAACCGAAGGTAAAAAAAATATTTTTTTCGTTGTATCAATCTTAATTGAAAATCAATGCTAATGAAATGTAAGTAGATACACCAGATCAATTTCTTTCAAAGGTGGATACTTTTTCTTACGCTTGTCGACTTAATTTTTTTATCCATATATATATATATATATAGAGAGAGAGAGAGATTCAAATGAGAAATAGTAAAAAAAAATGTGAAAGAGATAAGTGATCTCAGTCGATACGGTTGAAGTCCAAGATTGCGGCTTTGACTGGTCAAAACCATAATCCTTGACTAGTCAAAATTTGCAAGGACTCGTATGAACGAGGGCATTTTTGTAAATGTTACAAATAGTCGAGAAATAGATTCATTAATGAATTTTCAAATATGAATGCGTTCATTGATGAATCTTCATATGTGAGCCTTAAAGATGAATCTATCTAATTCATATGAAGATTAACACAAATTCAAATATCAATATTCATATATGAATTTGTGTAATTCATATGAATATCCATTGATGAACGCGTTCATGTATGGAGATTCATTGATAAATGATCTGTTTGTTGACTATTTGTAAACTTTACGAAAATACCCCTATGTGTCCTATAGCTTGCACGAGAAATTATCCGTGTTTTGCGATCAAAGCCTCATCTATTGACTAGATGAGAGATGGTAATCACCCCTTTATTTCACATTTTTTAGCACTTCTCATTTGAACTTAGTACTATATATGTGTGTGTGTGCGCGCGCGCACGCACGCGTGTGTGTAAGTATGAAAAAAAAATTGATAAATTATTGGTTATTAATTTATTATGGGAAAAATTAAAGATGATTTGTGTTTCAAGACATTAATCTTGAAAATTGATGGTAATGTAAGTTAAATGGAAAAGTGAATAATAATTAAGTTACGATGATTGTTAGTTTAAGAAGTTAAATCTCTTGAGGTTTTATATTTACTTCATCGTAACTTTGGCATTCATTTTTGAAGGATTTTATCCATTTGACTTGAATATTGACCTAATAATTTCGTGAAAATGAATATTATTTCTACAATGATGCTTTCAGTTACAAGATGATCACCTAATTGTTATTTTTTTAAAGATTTATCTAGATTTTGCATAGATTATATATTTGATAATTTTATAATTAAAATATAATTATTTGAGATTAAGACTAGTTACAAGATGTTAACGTTTAGACTCAAACTCATATAAATGGATATTCTACTACATCTTCCTAGATTTTTTAGGAGTAAGCCACCATCCTTATGGTTGGCCTTTTAATTTTATCCATACGATGTTTCGTCTGTTGTTACATAGACATGGTTTTAAATGGATAAAATTAATGTATTATTATAACAATGTTGTTCAGAATTTTACTCTGAATACCAATTTGTTGGACGAAAATTAGTTGTTAAAATTGCCCATAAATGATCGAAATTTACATATTTTACTAACATCGCTTTGTAGATATGCATAAAAATAGAAAAATATGAAATAATATATTTAAAAGTTTGATTATACATATGTATTCATGATACCATATTTTTACACTTGAAACTTTACACAAAACATTATAAATGTAACTTTTACATTTAATTTGTACGACTTTGCTCTGTGACCTAAAAAAATTGAGGACCATCCTCGTACCCCTCCATCTAGACTGTATGCACTTGTGTATACGGATACTTTTGTAATATGCACACATGTATATGCATAAGTGCATAATACACTTGTGCATAAAAACCCAAAAAGAACTCAAATTATCTCCATATGCACAAGTGCACACGGTCTACATGGAGGGCTACAAGAAAATTTCTCGGTTTTCCATTTATTTGGGGTTTTCTCTTAAACTCCCCCCCTTTTTTTTTTCTCTTTCTCTCTATATATATATATATATATATATATATATAAGAGAGAGAGAGAGAGAGTGTGAGACTTAAGTTCATGTGAGACCAAACTGTTTTCTTGAGATCGGTATGACCAAGACAAAAGATATGAAACTTCATAGCAAAATACCGTGAAGATAAAAAAACATTAGAACATTCATACTAAAAAATAAGTTATAAAGTCAAAAAAAAATCAAACAAACGTAAAAAAAATTCAAGCCTTCACAGGGAAAACACTGTGAAGGTAAAGTAATCGAACCCTCATAGTAAAAAAAAAAACACCATGAAAGTAACATTTACAGTGTTTTCACCATGAATTTTCGAATTTTTTTTCCTTCACAGTGTTTTGTTGTAAAACTTCATGTGTAAAACTTTGGTCTTACCGGTTTCACAAAAATAATTTGGTCTAATGCAAACCTGACCCTATATAAATATATATTATATATATAACATACTGTCGGTTTGAATTCAAATAGAAATCTCAGATAATAACTTATTTGATTCAATGATAAGCATGTGCATGGAATTTATTTTTATTCCCATGATCAAAATCATGATCGTACCATTGGCTAACCTTTCTGTTCATACGAATATAAAAGTTGTAACCTTGTGTATAAATATATTATTCTAAACATTATAATAAAACAAACAATTAATTACCAATTATACGTGACGTGGACCGTGACGTAATTTGAGGTTGCATCCAAAATAGAAGCTCGTTAAATTCACATGTGAATGGATTGTGTCTAAACTTAAAAACAAAACAAAAAGATTTAAAAGGGTATCGAATATCATATGAATATGATTGTTGTTATATATGTATGTTGTAGTGCTTTCTTTTGATCCATTTTCAATCTTGAAAGGTATTTTGTTAAAGATCATCTTTAAGGCAATAATGTCCCGATATCAAGAGTTATTTGGTTCATGTAAACATAAGTACCGTCTAATTAACTATTTTATAGAATATCATCTTTAAAAAATGTGATTTAAAGTTGTAAACACAAATGTCATTTAAAAAGATATATTTTATACGACAGTTTTCAAAAGCATCCATAAATTTAGTTCATACAACACTTTATTTTTAAAATGTTCTAAAAAACGTGTTACAATGCTAAAAAACGTCTTATAAACTTATTGTAACACTTTTAGATATGTCACGTTTTTGTTTGGTCCTATAAACTAGGATCTTATAAAATACTTTATTATGACCTTTTTTTAGACGTTCTATAATATTATTTTTGTTGTGGTGAACCGATATGATGTACAATAATGTTTTTTTTAAGAAAAATGTAAATAGTTATTAATTGAGACATGCAATTGACTGCAATTTGCAACTAAATGTAGATGATGGTATTTGCTATAAATAATAGTAATAATAAATAATGTCCCTAAATAAATATATTAATAGTTCATTACAAATTATTTTTTTACATGTATCCGTACGTAATTGAATGTGTCATTTGTTTAGTTAACCCAATTGATTAAGTAAAGCATATCTTTTTATTAAAAAAATCAGCAAAACCAGATCCTTAAATTTGCTATGGAAAATCAGTGACTAGATCCATATTTTTTGAGATTGTTTTAGAGTAGCTTTTTTGGCGCCAATGTGAGGATATTTGATATTTCCATTTCTTTTTAATTAATTATTTCTGTATCAGACTCTTATAAAAACATGGACCTTTAACTATCATCATGAGTTAATGGGTCGCAAAAATTATAGAAGTTCATTTGCTTTCACCTTTGGTAACATTTACGAAACTCTTACATATAGTCAATCATCTTAACACATATTAGTTTATTAAAATTCCAATCATGATGATAAAAGTGAAGGTATACAAATGACGTTATGTGAATGCAAGAATTATAGAAGTTCATTTGCTTTCATCTTTGGTAACATTTACGAAACTCTTACATATAGTCAATCATCTTTACACAGATTAGTTTATTAAAATTCCAATCATGATGATAAAAGTGAAGGTATACAAATGACGGTATGTGAATGCACATAGATACTTATAAATCAAGGTGAATAATGGTGACATTGGTTAAAAAAATATAGATTAATATGTTTTACGCATGGGCGACCCATGACCGGCTCTCATGCTCCACCTCAACTTAGGGGTTGTTGGTAGAGGGAGGGAGGGGGGGGGGGGTTGGGATATTATAAACTCTAGGAAAACACTAGCCAAAGAATCGAAAAACTATCATTAAATCAACAAAAAAACATAAAAAAATCCCTCAAAATTGAACAAAAAACATAAAAATACTTCAAAATCAAGAAAGCAATATAGAAAATGGCATAAAATGAGGTAAATAAAAAGACTTGCAACCTAAATGAACAACAATCAAGACCCTAAAACCAATGTTCTAAAAACGCGTTATGGCGCAGCCTTGCCGTTGTGTTAAGACCCGTGGCGCGACTCTGAGGAGTGGCTTGTAGTGTGGCGCATTATGGCGGGATATAAGGCGTGGATAGTTTTTTGTTTTTATATCAAATTTATGGTTTATAAGCTTTGTATATTTTATCAGATAATCAATACATGGATCTTCTTTTGTTTATAGTTTTAAATGAATTTTAATGATTATTGTTCGGTACACAGAGACATAAGGACATCTATATACACACTATATATATATATACAGATTGCCGTCTTAACTTAACTCACGCCTTGAAAAGGTTATGACCACGTCGCCACGTCACGCCTCACGCTATTTAGAACATTGCCTAAAACCCATCGTGCAAAGGAGTGTTATCCTAGTGGTAAGGCTTGGGCACTACATAGTGGTGAACCTGAGTTCGAGCCCTGGGGACGTATTCTGGAGGTACAGGGGCTTCGACCCCGGGCTGCATGCTTTAGCAGTCGGGCTTCGGCCCAAAATTGCCGAGGATCCTCTTCAAAAAAAACAAGTGGAGATCTAGATCCATGAGCATAACAGTAGAATGAAGCAAACGAATGGGTTTATTTGTTGCTTCAAAAATGTAAATGTAATTCCTAATTATAATTTAAAAAAAAAAAAGTGCTTAAAAAAGGTAAATGTAATTCCTAATTATAATTTAAAAAAAAAAGTGCTTAAAAAAGGTTAACGAAATTATTCAACAAACTAAAAACTTAAAATTCGCCATCCGTGGGACTCGAACCCACGACCACGTGGTTAAAAGCCACGCGCTCTACCAACTGAGCTAGAACGGCTATTCATTAACCTTTCTATAATTATAAAATATATCAGCACATATATTTGTCTGAATCATAGCTCCTAACAAGCTGAAGTTTTTCCCATTGTTGCTATCAAGCCTGTTTGTGATTGCTTCCAAAAGTGTTTTTGATTAAAACAAAGAGATTATTGGGTTATGGTAGTGGTAAAAGAAATGTCTAGCCCAGCGGTGGTAGACTGGTAGGTAACATCCTTGCGCTTGCCTTGCTTGTCTTGAAAGATAGGTTGGTGCGGGTCGAGCCCCGCTCGGTATAAAAAAGACCAAAGGCCTTATGGACCTCTTCTGCGGTATCCAGCTCTTGATCGGTCTTCGGGTCAGTTCAGAGGCGAGTCCATGGGTTGGCCTTCGGGTCGACTCATGGGCGCGGGGATTAGTCTGTGCCCGTATGGATCCGGATACCCTCGGAACGTGTGTGTGAGTTAAAAATGCCGTTAAAAAAAAGATTTTTTAAAAAAGCATTTGGATTAGCTTTTGGTGGTAAAAGTCAATAAATCATTAAGTTAAAAAAATGTTTTGGTTAAAAAGTGGAATTATGTGAGAGAGAAACCAAAGCCAAATCAAAACACCACACTATTCTTACATTTTAAAAATAGTTTTTCCTTGTGTATCAAAAAACACAATAAGTCAAACATTATATTTTAACTTATTGGCTTTTAAAAAAAAATAGTTTTTCCTCTTATTTCCATACTTTCCTGTTAAAATATTCAAACATTATATTTTAACTTATTGGGTTTTAAAAAAAATAGTCTTTCCTCTTATTTCCACACTTTCCCGTTTAAATATTCAAACATTATTTTTAAATATTGATTTTTTGAAAAGTCAATAAGTAACTAATCACGATGAAACCAAGTCAAGGCATGAGGTACTCGGCCAAGGCACGGTGAAACCAAGCCATGGCATGAGATACCGGTCAAGGCACGATGAAACCAAGCCCAGACCATGCTCCTCATAGGAACGTTTGGTTTGGGACGGAGACTGGTCTCCCGTGCTGATGGTGCGGTTAACCTAAAAAGAAGTCCCCTTTGACGGACGTACACCTAAAACACAATCCCAAACACCCTTTAAAGATTTCTAAACATGGCAGGGGGAGAAATAAAGAGGAAGAATGAAAACAGAGAATGGAACTGCAGACAACCGGCGGCCACTGGGAATCGATGTGCGATTTCTCCTACAGAATCATCGTCAATTAAATATGGTTTTTAGGTTTTTATTCTTTTCAATTTTGCTCTTTATCATCATCATCTTAAACCCTAATTATACACAATCGTAGTCGATCAAAATCCTTTTGATTTTCATCCAGGTGTATATGCGTATTCTTCCTCTATCAACAATTTTGTTTTTCTCAATCAAATAATAGTTTTCAATTCTGATCAAACAATATTTTGATTTGTTGTTGATCAAAACAAGTATTTTGCAATTATGGAAGCAGATTTTGGTGTTTTGTTATTCCCTTGATATCTAAGTATTTAATAGCATGTAATTACACTTTTAATAGCCAGTGTGAGTTTGGTTGGTTTTTCATTAAGGCTGTGTTTGGCAAAAATAAGGCTGTGTTTAGCTTATCAGCTAGCTTATAAGCTAGCTTATAAGCTGGTCCATCCAAACATGTACCAGAAGCTAGCTTTTTGAAACGCTACTTTGAGTAGCTTATGAGGAGCTTATTGTAGCTTTTTCCAATTATACCCCTATTAATATTAATTATTAAATTCAAATATACCCTTTTTGGTCATTTTACATACTCATAAGCTAGTTTTTGTCAAACATAATTTGTTCATAAGCTAGCTTATCGGCTACTAGCAAGCTTATCGATCAACAGCTAGCTTATCAGCTATCCACTAGCTTATCAGCTACCGGCTAGCTTATAAGCTACGCTTGCCAAACATAGCCTAAGTCCTGGATGGATAAAGTTGTCTGTGTGGATTAATCTGTTAGTATGGACCATGGTCCGGAAAAGTTTTTGTTTGGGAGAGCTTTTTCATATATGTAAAAAACGCGTTTTTTAATTGAGAGTGACAGGTTTGAAAAAACTTTGACTTTCTGCGTAAAGCTCCCCCCTAAAAGCTTACTGAATAAGCCACTTCCTTTACCATAAGCCGCTACCAAGCAGTCATGTATAATTGGCAAAATAAGGTGCGAATCTCGTTAAGATCATTAAGCTGCTAACAAACAGACCCTTACACCATGAAAGTAGGAGCCTTTTGAGAAACCGGCTATTCCATACCTCCATCTAGTTCTTTGTCTCTCTTTTTTAGTAATTATTGTGTACCTATTCTCATTTCATGACTTGATAATCTTGTGTTTGTTGATGTGTGAACTTGGTTTATTTTCTGTTGTTTCGTTATGCAAACGGATGCATCCAAGTGGAACTTCTTGCAGAATTTTGAGGCTACATTATCTTATTGCAACTATTACATCATGCTCAATAGGATTTCTTAGGGCAGCTTGATGGTCAATTTCCATGAAATTGAACTACCAACTTAATCTTGTTAAGCCTTGGTTTTGCTGGTGAGTTTTGTATCCATTTCAGGTCTGTATGAGTTCTTGCCTTTTCTTGATTATGTTGGTTTATATGCACTACATGATTAGAGAAGCATTTTTGTTATTATCAGTTCTTATATATCTTTCATTCTCTTGTACTCTTTATTCTTGCATGGAAATTCCATAGAATCCCGAAAAATGTTTGCATATCTTCAATACGATGTGTTTATGCTATATTTCTGACTTCTGTTGGTTGCTGTGTGTTTTGTTAATGGTCTAAACTCTAAAGCACTCTCTAGTGCTTTCTAGAAAAACTTCTGTGAAACAGACAGAGTACTATTACGCGGGTTTTAGTTTGTTACTTTGTTCATGAAGGGGTTTAGGATGTATATTATATGTTCTTGTATTATGATCTTTTTTTTTTGAACGGCAAGTTAACACACACACGCTCCATTGATCACTTTAGCCTCAAATTTGTAATGTACAAATTAGAGTGATTATAATTGCACCTTGTGAATTGGCGGCATATATTTGATTTTTGGCTCAAATTTCTGGTTGTTTATTGAAAGATTACGTTGCGTGATTGCTAAAATTTCTGGCTCTTGTGATTTCTCTTTTTATTTCCACATTTTGTTCCTTGTATTTGTTAGGAACTTGAAATTGTGCTAAAGAACCTATTCACCTTCTAGATTGTCCAACATTCCTCATTTCATGCTTAAGAGTTTCCTTGTTAATTTTCTAATAATCTTGCTGGCATTTTTCTTGATGACCTTGTTGGTTGGATTGCCACCAAATATAAAGAAAACACCTTGGTAGGTCCTAGAAGGTGCACCTTCTGCACCTTTGTTCACCATATATTAATGGATAAGGAAACGATAGCTTTAATGTTACATACGTTTCTCACTCTGGTTCGTTAGTTTTCTGGATCGGAACAGCCTATCAGAAGTAGCTTCCGTAGAAAAAAAAAAACACCGAGGACTTTAGTTAATGGGACTCTTTTAGGATTCCGGATGAACTATTCAAATAATTCATCCAAAAATCTTAGAAAAGACATGATTAAGCAATTTGGTTTTGTATTGCAAATGAGGGTTAAACTAATCTTGATGGGTTGGAAAGGTGAATTTAGTTTTATTAGCTTCTAGCTATAAGAACATTCTAGTTTCCCCATTTGTTTTTTCTTGTTTGTTTTATTATATTTTAGTTATGACTTCTGTTTTTCTTTTCTCTTGAATAATTAAAGTTAATACAGAGATAGATGAACCACAGCATGACAGAAGAAGATGAAGAAGAATCACATGATAAGGTATTCTATCATCTCTTCTTGTCTTTACCAATGATTTTTGACAACTAGTTCACATGTAGGACAGTAGTACCCTTTTTTAACTTTATACCCTTTTCATATCTCTCATAGTTATAAATTATAACACCAAACCCAACTCAAGAAACCACAAAGCAAAAATGCAACCTTTCACTTCTTTACTTCTATCTCTTCCACTTTTAGCCATCTTCAACCTCACCCTCATCTCTGCAACTTCAAGATTTTTAACAGAAACCAATTCCACCCAACTAGATTTCATTAAGGCCTCATGTGAAACCACACGATACCCCGACTTGTGCTTTGAAACCCTCTCCCCGTTTTCCAACGCCATTCAGACAAGCCCGACGGAACTTGTCAATGCCGCCCTTATGGTGAGCTTGAAGGGTGTGAAAGCGGCATCTAAGGCGGTGAAGGTGCTGTCAAAAGGGGCGGTGTTGAGCGGGGGGGCGGTGTCGGACTGCTTGGAAAATATGAGTGATTCAGTGGATGAGATGAAGAAGTCAATGGTGGCAATGAAGGATTTGGATGGTCCAGATTTCAAAGAGAAAATGGGGGATGTGAAGACTTGGGTGAGTGCAGCTTTGACTGATGAAGATACATGCATGGATGGATTTGAAGAGAATGGTGATGTGAAGATGAAGGAGACCATTAGAGGGTATATAGTGAATGTTGCTGAGTTAACTAGCATTGCTTTGGCTCTCATTAGTAATATTTATTCCACTTAAATGCTTATTTCCAAAAAAAGAGGCAGTTTCATTTCTTTCTTGTAGTGTATTTACATATATATGATATTTGTGGTTTGTTATGTAGGCTAAAAGTGAAGTTTTTGCTAAAATAGTAAACAAGTTGAGTATGTTCTGACAGTCTCTTATCGGGTAAAAGACACTTACGGGTGTTTGGTTGGTTGTCCATTAAGTCCTATATGGATAAAGTTGTCTGTATGGATTAATCTGTTCATATGGACTGCGAAGGTTTTTGTTGTTGGAAGAAACATGTTCTTTAATCGGAAGTGACAAGTTTGGGGGAAAATGGCTTTTTCATAAAGCTCTTCCCTAAGAGTTTATTGAATAAGCCACTTGATGTACCATTAAGTCATTATCAAACAATCATGTATAACTGACATAATAAGTTGTCAGTCTTGTTAAGCTCATGAAATTGCTAATAGACAACTCTGTTGTTTACCATACGTACACTTTAACCGACAAATGATGTTGACTGAGTTACTGACTTAATAGACAGTATGAAAGGGAAGGCTCATATGGTGTGGAAGAAGAAAGGGGTTATTAGCCTTTATGGTGTGGGGTTGTTACTAGTACAATATCTCTTAATGCTGCCAACTACTGTTTCTTGTCATATGGTAAAAATCGATTTGTATTATAATACATATTTTGAAAATTCCAAATTGAATGCTACAACATGTTTAGAGCTATCTCTAAATTTTGAACAAAGCCCATCATATATTTAAGAATAAACTATGATTATTGTTCATATGGTTTGTTAATTATAACTAGAGTAAACTTCACTTTTGGTCTCTTAATGTTTGTCAATTTCAATGGTTGTCGACCTAAAACTTTGAAAACTCAGATATGGTCCCTCGCATTTGTCATCTCATAACGATTTTGGTTCCTGTTTCTAATGGCCATTAACTTTTTTCTAGTTAAATCCAATTGAATGAGGGACGTTTTAGTTATTTTCAACATTTTTTTTCTATTAAACCTGTTAACACGCAGTTGTCATCAGAAAAATGTTTAAATTGATTAAAACCTTATCATTAATCATTTAATTGGACTTGATGGAATACGTTAACGATCGTTAGAAAGATCGACCAAAATCTTTATGAAATGATGAAGGCGAAGGACTAAATCTAAATTTTTAAAGTTCAAAGATAATATACATTGAAACTAACAAACATTAAAGACCAAAAATGAAATTTACTCTTAAGACTATTTTCTTATATGGTCCTTAAAAGTTGCTTTTTTAGTTATTATGGTTTTCCACCTATTTTATTTCATTTTTTCATCATTGAAACTAACTTCAATAAAATACTATGTTAAGTCTATATCAAGGCCATTTTGGTTATTAGAGATATATTTAATTTTCTACTAAAAGAGAAAAGATGCATTCATAAAAAGTATTTGACTAGTAAGCTTGAAAATGGAAATAATAAATTATGAAAGTAAAACTTCATCCACCCGTCCCCGCCCATTTCTTCGGCTTTTCTTTTCTCCCAAAACTTAACCAATACAATTTTAATTCCAATAATCCAATCAACTTTCTTTGATAACCTTGAACCCCGATCATCTTCTTTGGTACAAAGCCGCCAAAAAAAGTTAACCGGGATTAAAATTCTTTTGCTAGAAAATGTGGATACGTTTCAACAAATTTTTAAAATGCTTTAAAATAAAGAGTCATATTACTCATTTTATATGAGATTTTGAGAACTATCACATAAACCCGTCTTTTTACGTATCACTTGTGTTTAAAATAATGGTGTATAAAATAACTAATATGACACTTTATTTTAAATTGTTTTAAGAAAGCTTGTTAAAATGCATAAAAACATCTTATAAACCTATTATAACAATGTTAGATAAGACGTTTTTATGGCTTGGTCATATAAACATAAGTCCTATAAAGTATTTACTATGACATTTATTTTACTTGCCCAATAAAACTAATTTTGTTGTACTGTTCACAATCCCCCACACAAGACAACATTTGCATCGCCTGAGCAAGCTGCATCCACATAAGCATGTGAGCCTCAACTCGCAAGCCTCTAATCTTAAAGGTGTATGCGACCTATTTACAACCCTTGTTCCATTGAAACAATTGAACTATTTCAAATGTTTCAGTGCATAATTTGGTGATGTTACCAACTGCAGCCCTAGCCACACCAGCCTAAGCCCATCGAGTTATGTCCTACTTACCGTTTACGGATACAAGTTTTTCGAGCTAACCATTGTAGCGTGTGCAACCTTGAACATCTTGGCTAACGACTCGTTTTGAGAATCAACTGACAGCGTGCGACCTCAAGTAACGGGTCGATTTCACTTTCTTTCACTGGCTCATGTTAAACCCATCTTGCTAATTTGATAATCGTTTAATCTGGTGTAAGTATATCATTATAGACATCATCTAACCAACAACACTGATATTTTTCTTAAGTCACTCCCAAACTCAAAAGATTGTCAAACAAAACCTAGTCATAAGCTATTCTTTTGGCCAAGTTTAACACCATAAACTATTTAGTAGGAGGTGTGATAGGGTGTGTTCATAATTCATTTCATTCCATTAGATGCGGCATTTGTCAAGCAGGATTTCACGAGAAAGTCACGTGACACAAAGTGTGGATGAGATGGAGGCTTTTGACTTTTTTTACTTAGATCACGTCCATCCACGTTACTCTGCATCATAGGCTATCCAGTACCCACATGCACCCTATCATTTCCCATTTCTTAATCCCTGCCGTCAATTCTTACACACCCACATGTACAACCCACAAAATCTTTTAATCAAATTATTATTATTATTAAACTTAATCGTAATCCAATTACTCATAAATACAAATTAACATTTCTCTATATTGGTCCCTATGGTTTACATGAAACTTTGAATATGGTCCATATATACTTCTATACCTACGATTATCGTTTCTATCGTTTATATTTTACTTTGAAAGTAATTCATGCTTATAAATTCCGTTAAATATCTTCGTTAAATAATAGATATTTAAGTTTTTTTATCATTTTTTTGTGTTTACTCGAGGGACTAAAGCTTTAGTCTACCTGATGTTTTACTCAAATAACCAAAACAAATAAAAAAAATAATTAAAAAAATAATATGTCTTTTATATAACGGAGTTAGTGACGAAGGACTATTTTTAAATCAAAATATAAATAATAGGGATGTTGATTGTAGTTATAGAATTTTAAAGGCCACTTTCAAAGATTCGTGTAGACCATGAGGACCAAAATTGTAGTTTACTCTTTTTCTTAATTCTAATTGTTTAAGGTTTTCTATAAGCCAATAACACAATTTTTAGTGGTTCGGCTAATTTAACAACTTAAGAAAGTTGATTACATGAATACAATGTGAACTCGAATGTAATGCATTTAGATGAACTTTTGCATCATGTCAAAGTTTGATTTATTTGTGGTTTTAAATTTAATAAGTGTAAATCATAGTTGGTTTTTAAATGATTTGGAATAAATAAACATTTTTTTTAATGTGTTCAATAAATGTTTGTAGAGATGTAATGGACAGGTACTTCCATTTCTTAGTTTAAGTTTGTGATTGCTTAATTAATATTTGATTCTTTTAAGTTTATAAAATCATATTGTGATTTTATATTCATATAATAGATGTTGTGAACATGAAAATAAAGTAATATATAAATGTGTTAAAACACCAACAAACTACATTTAAAACTTTCAAGACCTAAAACAAACAAAATCTAAAAACCATATAAAAATCTTCATCTTCTCTACAACATACCTAAAATAGATCAAACTTAAAACCTTTATCGACTTTGAACCAAGTCACCAACCAAAAACCATATAAATTAATCTTGAACCAAAAACATATCTGAACCTATGGCTAATCATGACCAAAAAAGCCAAAAGTAAATATGATCAATCAATATTGAGGAGCCGTATACCAAATTCTTACTGGATGAGTGCTTAGCGACAAGATATTTACATTCAGTTACTTTATCGTGTAACACCTTTGGCCTTGAAAACGAATTGTTGGAAACAATTTTAAACCTGGTTAGCGCTTATCGGGTAAGAGTCATTTTCCACACTTAACATGGTAAGAGCCTCGGTCCTTAGTTTTTTGCCTTGTCTCTTACCAGGTAAGATTCTCGATCATCGTCATGATGAATCTATTAGATAAATGACATTGATAAACGCTTACCCAATTAACTATTTAACTAGTAAACGACCCTAATTGTCGATTATTGTCAAAAAAAAAACCCTTCCCTTTTCTTGTCAATACCTATAACCAACTCAACCAAATGCCTTTACATATCTTTCTTTCTTGAAGTTTAGAAACGATATCCATTAAAAATTATAAACGTTATAAACCAAAAGTAAACTTTACTCTAAATTTAAAAATACTAAATAGGCTCTTAATAATATATTTAGAATTGCCTTCTATCCTAAAAACTTTTGAGATTGCATTTATGAAAGACCCCCAACTTTTCTATGACTATTGTATATTCTTTTCTCATTGTTGATTTCTCCAAGAAAAACAGTTTCTTTATTTTTTATTTAAATATATTGTTTTCAAGAGACTCATTTGACACTTCCCTCCTATAAATTGTCAACCAATTTCCTACTTCCTTCCATCACCCAAATACAAACCAACATTATTCATAATATTCATAATGAATACCACCTTCCTCATAACACTATTTCTCACCACCCTTCTTTCAATTTCAACCTCCATTTCTTCCCAACAAACCACCACCTACACCACCTTCATCAAAACCTCATGCAACTCCGCCACCTACCCCGCCGTCTGCCGGAAATCCCTCCTCCCCTACGCCGCCGCCGTCAAATCCAACCCGCTCAAACTAGTCAACGCCGCCCTCTCCGCCACCCTGAGATCCGCCAACGCCACGATCTCCACCGCCTCCCAGTTCGCCAAAGCCAAAAGGATCACCAAATGGGAGTCCGCGGTCCTCAAGGACTGCATCGAAAACCTCAAGGACAGTATGGCCGAGATCAAGAGCTCCCTGAAGGCGATCTCGGGGATTCCTAGGTCAGCCGATAAGAGCTTCTTGATATCGAATGCTCAGACGTGGACCAGCGCCGCCATCACGGACGAGGAGACGTGTCTTGACGGATTCGCGGACCGGAGGATAAGTCCCGCGACCGCGAAGAGGCTGAGGAATAGTATTGTGAGTCTTGCTAGGGTTAGTAGTAATGCTTTGTATCTTATCAACCATCTTAAGGTTTAGAATTAATGTTTTAATTTGAAAAGTGAAAAGAAAACTCTAATGATTTTTGTTTGATTAATTTCGGGTTTGATTTGGGTTATATATATAATAAGGTTTATAGATTGGGTTATGTATGTAATAAATTAAAAATTAATGTTTGTAAAATATGTTTAATTATGGTAAGTTGATTTATTAAAAATTCGAGATTTTTATAATTAACTGAATCATGATCATTGAATGTAGAATGCATCATGCAGATTCAGATTAGTGGATTTGAATTATATGTGGAGATCGAATTGAAGTCAATCCGTTTAATTAATTAGGGATTTAGGAATTAATATCTTTAGAAGAGACCAGAATATTTGCGTAATACTATTTGCACCCCTATGAATATCAAAATCAGGTATTTTATACATTAGGAATGTGAAAAATTGGTTGTAATGATGATGTGTATGGGAAAGATTTATAAGCTAGCTGGTAGCTGATAAGCTAGCGGATAGCTGATAAGCTAGCTGTTGATTGATAAGCTTGCTAGTAGCTGATAAGCTAGTTGTTGAACAAATTATGTTTGGCAAAAACTAGCTTATGAGTATGTAAAATGACCAAAAAGGGTATATTTGAATTTAATAATTAATATTAATAAGGGTATAATTGGAAAAAGCTACAATAAGCTCCTCATAAGCTACTCAAAGTAGCGTTTCAAAAAGCTAGCTGATAAGCTAGCTTCCTGGTACATGTTTGGATGGACTAGCTTATAAGCTAGCTTATCAGCTAGCTTATCAGCTAGCTTATGCTTGCCAAACAAAGCCTTAATTTAGCTTATAGAATACGGTTAGCAATCATAGGGGTGCAATTAGTCTCCCAGTAATATTTGATGGGACGGAGGTCAATGGTTAGAGTCATTTGAGTCTTCCAAGACTTCTAGAGATTTTCATGATTGTTCTGTATGGCTCTTAAGATTAATCTAATGGGCACTAGCTCACTTAAAGAGCTATGGTTAACAAAATAATGATTGAACCCATTTGCATTTAAAAAGTTAAAACAAAATGCTCGATTATTTTTTGCAACGGTGCCATCTTACATGACCTTTAATCGTCAAGAGCTTTGAATATTTCTATGAAAATGAAAATATTTTTTCACAACCAATCACACCCTAAGCATTTTCTTTAGCATTTGAACATGTAATATTTTTTTCAAATCCTTTATTTTGTTTGATTATTTGATAGAATTGATAATTCTCCTAAGACTTTTGTTTGTTACTTGTTTATTACCTCTTGAGGATTTTTGTTTTTTAATTTTCAAAGTTAATGTCTTATTTTAATTCAGATAAACCAAAAAAAAAAGTTTTCCCTACATGTAGATTTTTTTATAAATGATAATGAACACTAACTAATAATAAATAGACTGATTAAATTTGGAATCAAATTATTTTAAACGTCAAAAAGATATATAATTTATTTAAATAAGAGTTTGCTATTAATCAGTTTATTGTTAAATAGACATCAACTTGTTAAAGAGTTGGAAAACCACTTCAAGTATAACAACGAATACAATCATCTTAAGTTGTTAAACTCGAAAGTAATTAGATGAAACATATAAAATAAGTTAAAAACATTAATGAAACATTAGAAAGAATTTAGGAACAATATATAATATGATTGAATAAAAAAATATTAGAAGGTCATACTAGATAATTTATAGAGGGCCTTCAAATATTAAAATTATATCCTTGAAACCATTTATCGGTTCCTCGTATCTATTATGTTATGATTTTAAACTTTTTGATATTCGTCTGACTCCTAAATAACATATCACATAACTGATACACACACGTAGAGAAATACTTGTAACCATAATGAATTGCTATAAACCCATACACATTTCCACTTCTCATCTATATTGGAGGAATTCCTACCACTCCTAATAATCACTTCAAACATGATACTTTGGCAATCAACATCTTATCTACCAAAGGCTTTTTAGTTTAACAATATCCACACTTTTTGTCTCATGACTACAAAATCGGTGATTCACATCTCAACAAAGATGGAATGTGTGAATTTATATGTACCAAAAATAAACTTGGTATTTTTTCCCCACCACACATGACTTATTTATATTTATTGAAGTTAACATGAGAACCAAAAATATCCTAAATGGATAGACTTTTTTGAAATTTATTGGACATATTTCCTGATAACCGATAATCATAAAAAGTTGCTATTGGGCTTAACCAATCGAACTTAAATCCGTTACTACGAGTCCAGTCTAAATCGGCCACAATAGTTCGATCTAAATTCAGAATTTAGATATTATAAAAAGATATATAAAGAACATAAGTTGGAAGCAAAATTATAGTATTTGGGTCCATTTGAATTATTATAGGAGGGCCTTCCTAGTTACGAATTAGGCTTGGACCTCATAGACCGGATGATGTGTGTAGGGCCTTCCTAATCCTAGTTACGAATTAGCCAACTAACATGGGGAGGGCCGGGTTTCTTTTTTCTTTTTTTTTTTCTTTTGAGTTTTGAGTTATTTTATATTGTACAATTGAATGCATGTACAGAGAAAGGTTCAAACGAGAAGCATGTCAATTTAAGAAAACGTGAGAAACAATCACAGCCACTCATCTCGTGGTTACGGTAGACGTGATCACGGATGATTGACGCGATTCATGTGAAGGTAGATATTATTAAAAGGGGGGATCGGTCAAAGCCACCTTTGTTGACTGGATGAATGACTGATATTGTTTTTCACGTTTTCTTAAAAAATTATGTTTCTCAATTGAACCTTCTTCTGCACCTATAAAATTGAAATTTATGTTAAAGTTAAAATTTTTTAATTTTACTTTAGTTGTTTTGTATTGTACCAATTTTACAAGCCTACCTTGCCAAGAAGAATATCTCATAAACATTTTGCAATTTACAGGATAGGCCCTAATCAAAAGTTCATTACTTTGATTAAATTGAAAAGGGATTAAAGTAATAAATAAATAAGTAAAAGTGATTCGGGCATGATGATTCATTTTAACCGAATTTTATTGAAATAAATGGTATTGGATGTTAGGCACCCTATTTTAATTATTTCAAAATATGTGGTATTTGGTAATGTTTATCCAACTAACTAGTGAGACTAGGAACTTCTACACACTTCCGATTACGTCACATTAAACTTTAGAGTAAATTACAAATTTAGTCCATATAGCTTGTCAATGTAACACTTTCTATTCATATACTTCAATAAATACAAGATAGTTATCGTGACTTGTAAGAACGTCTAGATTTGATTCATCATTCTGTCATTAAGTGAGGGGCTTTTATTCTTTCTGATTTTCTCTCCTTTTTAACACACACACACACACATATGCGATCTCCTCTTATCGTCATCTTCTTCGGCCAAAAGGTCAGAGCACACACACCTTAAACTCAAATTTAACTTATACCTTAAAATCAACCCCAATTCAAATATGTATCTCAATGATTCGATCTGTGTAATGTCTCTAATGACTTGATCTAGATTTTAAATTTAGGCATTCATTGAGTCCATCTTGAAAACAATAAAAATAAGTTCGGGCCAAGAAAACTATCATTTAGGTGTTTGAAACACTTTGAGAAAATAAAAAGGTCCGATCAAGTGGGGAGTTCATCCTTCTGCAAATTGTGGCCCTGATGTTTGATTATATCCTTGATGACTAAAGTTAACCAAAAATATCCATCAAATACTAGATCTATGAGCAATTGTGATGATTCAAGTGGCGGTGAATTGCTGATGACCACCCAATGAAAGATTGGATGTCGTCCGCAAGGGAGTGGTGGCTAGAGAAAGTCGTCGATGGAGGGTTAGGGTGACAAAATTGGTGACGAGAAAATCATTTATGGTGTTCATGCTTGTGACTGATGGTGGGCGGTGTAGGGAACAGGGAGAGAGAAACCAATTTTCATCGACAACACGGGGGGTGGAGGTTTAATTGGTGGAGGTTTGTGGTGGGGTAAACTAGTGCTTATTTGACAATATGAGGTTTTAATCGGGTTTAAAGCATGAAAGGTCAAATCGATGTTTATACTATATATATATAATTGATACAGCGAAATCTTTTTAAAAAAATGACAAAAAATAGAAAAAAGTTTAAAATACCTCTTACTTAATTCATTTTTCTTAACAAATCCAAATGTTTTCACAAATCACCATAGTCATCTTATATCTTTAAAACTCAAAGGACAAAAGGTGTTATATCTAACCTAACACATGCCCACATGGGTATCAAAGTTGTACTTAGCTTTGATTTTTATAATTAATTTAAACATTACAAACCATTTTATAAAACATATAAAAATATACAACCTCTTTAGTATAAAAACAATTTTCTTTACAAAACTTTCATAGCGGAGGATTCAACCCACCTACATTGTCATTGTCTTTGTGTTCGTGTTCGTGTTCAAGTCCGAAGAGAAAACGAAACGAATAGATAAAGATAAAAAGAAACGATAAGGTTGCTTTTCTGTTTCATGTATATCGTACACAATAAATTTATCCTATAATAAATGTTTTTAATTTTATACCACTTTTTTTTAATAAAGTAATTAATTTTCAAATAATTAGGCGAAAGTTCCATCCCACATCACATGGGTGGGTCCACAGAGTCAATCACGTGCTATTTGGTCCCACTTAATTGAATAAGCTATCTTTTTAATTAATTTTTTCTATACTCGTGGCGGTGATTTTACTATAATAATTAAAACATATCTTAATCAAATGAAAAAATACAAATATTTTTAAAAAGTATATTATACAACATATTCGCACACAAAAACAAACCACAAATGCACAAAAATACAAAATCTTAATTACATAGAATTTAAAATTAGGCCGTAAATCACGTTTCAAATTTAACAGCCACCATTCAAACAAAAAATATTTTAATTTCAAGTCGTATGACAAGTTTGAAAATTGACCCCGACCCAACTAAAACGACAAGTATATTTCGGTTTGTCACATATAATTTAAACTCTAGCCGTATTGTAAAAACTATAAACATCTATTTTAAATGGACCAAAAAGCTTAAGAAAAAACTTAAAAAATGCCTTCTTAGCCTTTTATTTGAAGGGTATGTATTTATACATAGATGTAATTTGTAATTTGTAATATGCGCATATATACATATCAAAAAAACAATTTACCTTTGCGCACAATTGCATACGGTCCAGATGAAAGAGTGTGTTTGGCAAACTAGTTGATATACTAGTCGTTGCCCAATAAGCTAGTTGGTGTAAATTATGTCCAACAAAGACTAGCTTACGAACATGTAAAAAGACCAAAAAGGATATCAAGAGACATAATAATTAACATTAATAAAAGTATAATTGAAAAAAGTTATCAAAAAACTTCTAAAACGCTACAACGTTTCAAAAGATTGGCGTATAAGCTAGAAACATATACTACTAGCTTATAAGCTAGCTTATCGGCTATCGTATTTTTACCAAACACAACCTTAATCTCCCGGTGTCCTTCAAACTTTTATATCTTTAAAATGTATATATATATTTTTCAAAACCAAGAAGTAAAACAAGAAATACTGAAAAAGTTATCCCATTACACCCTTAAAATAATTTTACAAACTCAACGTTTATAGCTTTATACTAATGACAAAAAAAACATACATTATATATATTGTATTTATACATCTTCCACATCCATAAACCTCAACCCGACCCGACCCAAAACAGATCCAGAATCAAGATCGACTTCAAGATCCAAGGTTACTATCGTAATTTTGTAAAAAAAAAAAACACAAAAAAAGTTCATTGCTAGTGGTTGATCTAGATCACACCATGGATGGGGCCCACCATTTTTTATCAATGCTTTTGAGCAAAGCTGTTAACAAGTGCTAAAGCATTACTAGTAACATGTGCAACGCTCGTGATATGTGCCCGAACCGAAGTCTTGACCCGACCCTCCATGACCCGACCCGCAAACCCATCCATGCACGTATTCTCATCAGTCAGCGCTGAACTGACCCACGTCTGAACGTTACTCATATGCCATATAAACTCCTGACCTCTGACTCGGTCACACGTCTTAAGCTCCTGGATCGACTTGCTGACTCGGTCCAGGCTGTCGCTGACTTCCTCTAGACAGTCTTTGACCGCTGAACGCTCTCGCGGCTTAAGGCCCTTAAGCCGCTTGAGCTTGTTGAGGTAGGCTTGAGTCGACTGGGATTGTTTTAGGCTCACGGCTAGAGCCGTGCGAGCCAGCTCGGCTGGGCTGCGCTTGATGGTTTGGGCGAATGGGGAGAGGGATTGTTCGCAGAGGGCGGGGTAGGTGACGGTGGCGCAGGAGGTTTTGATGAAGGTGGAGGAGGGTTTTGCGGCGGCGGCGGCGGCGGTGGTGATGGTGGTGGTGGTGGTGAGGTAGAAGAGGGTGAAGATGATGAGGGTTTTGGGGGCCATTTTTGGTTTTTGGAGAGATTGGTGAGTTGGAGATGGTATTTATAGAGGGGGTTAGGGTTTGGGGGTTATGGGGTTATGGGGGAATGGGCCAATATCTATGCATTGAATTATGGGTGGAATAGTAGTCTAAATTGAAGTTTGGTTTTTTTCTACCATTGGATTTGTTTCACACGCGAACTTGGAAAATCTACACACATTTATATATAATAATATAATGGTAATTGATTTAAAATTGGGAAACTATAAATGGAATAGAAGGGTATGAGTAAGTTTATACGTGTGAATAGGTGGACCTAAGCTATGTTTGATAAACTAGCTGATAAGGTAGTTGGTAGCTGATAACTAATAAGTTAACGGTGTTGTTATTTGGACCCCCTTTGACCTTTTCAACACTCACATAATTCTAGAACCCCCAATACTGAGTCCCGCATGTATACTCACATATATGACGTATTCTCATAATAGGGGGGGTCCATTTATAATTACCCTAAGCTAATTGTTAATTGATAAGCTAGCTAGTAGCTAATAAATTAGTTTATGAACAAATTATGTTTGGTAAAAACTAGCTTAGGCCATCCGCTATGGTACCAATGGTACCAGCTTACCAACACCTTTACCAATATCTTACCAATTCATCCACATTCATACCAATTCCATATCAATCTAAACAATAATTAAAAAAATAAAAATAATAAAAAAGAAACAGAGAGATAGACACAAAGGAGGGAGAGAGAGAGAGAGAGAGAGAAGAGATTGGTAGCAAAACCGGTAGTGGAGTGCCATACCGGCTACCGTGCCGGATACCCTCGGCGGTGTTGCCGAGGGTACCGGCCCCATACCACATGCCATAGCGGATGGCCTTATAAGGCCATCCTCGGCCTAGGTGGTAGGAGACCGGTACCAACCGGTACTAGTGAGGAACACCAAAAAGGATGGACCAGTGCCAACTGGTAGGCAAGAACACCGGTACCCTCTTATCGGTTGAATATCCACCCCACCTTCTTTCTCCTTTCTCTCTATCTCTCTCTTCTTTTCTTTTTCTTTTATTTTTTAATTAATTATTTAAATTGATATGGAATTGGTATGAGTGATGATGGAATGGTATGGAATTGGTAAGATAGTGGAAAGCTGATGTGGTGCTGAGGTGACAGCTGGTAAAGGTGGTACCAATAAGGATGGCCTGAGTATGTAAAATGATAAAAAAATGGTATCTTTGAATTTAATAATTAATATTAATAAGAGTATAATTGGAAAAGGTTACAAAAAGCTCTCAATAAGCTACTCAAAATAGCATTTCACAAAACTAGCTTATGATACATGTTTGAATAAACTAGCTTATAAGATAGCTTATTTTTGACAAACACAACCTTAAAGTAGCAGAATCTACTTTTATATGAGTGAAAGGGGAAGTCTAGATAACAACACTCTTAAAATTATAATGAAGGTGTAATACTAACAATAGTCTCTAACGGCTTTTTGGGTTTTATGGAAGAAAATGTTTATTAATATTTGGACAATAAAGTTGGTGGTCGATAAATCCAAGGGTACTATGGAATCTGATTCCAAGGACAATATATTTAAAGGATGTTAATTATATCTTTATTTGTTGATAAACGTATTTTTATTAAATTGTTATGTCTCGTATACATTAATATCAAATACTGTTTTTTATATTGTTGATGTATGGATTTACTTGATTCTTATGTTAATAGAATGCAATTAGCATTGTCTTATATTTAAGGAACATTTTGCTCACTTAGTGATTGATATTAGATGGGCTAAGATATGAATATTGTTTTGATTTTGTACAAGAAAAGAGTAGAGATGGCTTAAAATTGGTCTACACCGAATCCAAATTAATTCAATCTTTCTTTACTTTTCGACCGGTCTTGGTCTCAGGATGGGTTTGGACCCAAGCATGTCCCAAATTTTCCCCAAAAATCAGTTTAGAACGTAAAAAAGTATATAGTTCAAAGATTTGTTTACAAAGATTTTATTGAAAAACATATTACAAATCTCTAATTGAGTCATTTAAATACATTAAAATAAATAAATAGTTTTTATACTAAAATGTTATTGGTGTTTATGTAATTACAATTTTTGATATTTAATATCGAAAAACTAAAAAAAACTTGAAAACGTCAACAAAAACATGAAAAAGTTTCAAAAAAACTGAAAATTTTATACAAATGTTGAAAAAGTTGATATATGTATATAAATATCCGGATTTGAAGTCAAAGTGAACCAAACCATGAAATTTCTTAAGAATTATAAGCGTTTACGGACCATCGTGCCGATTCTTGTCTTCCTTCAACTCCTAGTTTGCCGACCTATTTGACCATTTTTACGTAAGAAGTATTTTTTTCAATCTTCTTAGAGCATCTCCAACGCTTCTCTAAAAAAGAGATTTTGGGGCTTTTTTTGCTCCCACAACTTTGCCAAATTATTCTTCAAAATAGAGAAAGCATAAGAAAGATAATGAAAATATCCAAATATGGAGATTTCTCCAAAAATGATTACATACAAGAGAGAAATTCCTTTTTTTTTTGGAAGAGGCATCCCATACCACATTTGGCCAAGACTAATCCTCGGCAATTTTGGGCCGAAGCCCGACTACTAAAGCATGCAGCCCGGGATCGAAGCCCCCGTACCTCCAGAATGCGTCCCCCAGGGCTCGAACTCGGGTTCACCACTATGCAGTGCCCAAGCCTTACCACTAGGCTAACACTCCTTTGGTTAGAAATGACTTTAAATATTTAGAAATGACTTTTTATATATCTAACCAGTGAAATTGCTTGAATTTAAATATTTAGAAGTGAGAAACAATATTTTATTAATGATGTTGAATATTTTAAAAGTATAATTAGCGGTATTATCTCCAAAATAGAAAATCTATTGGAGATGAATCAATATTTTTTAGAGATTTTAACATTTTATTTTTCCATTTTACAAGAACGGTTCCAAATGCTTTAAAAGAAAAAATAACTAACATAGCTAAAAGTTAGTGTTTGATAATCCCAAAAAAATTTGGGTGCCTGGTTCATTTTAGGAAATGAGAATGAGAATGAAAATCGAAATACAGGAGAATGAGAATGAAAATGAGCATTATATTGATGCTCCTTGGTTAAGTCACTATAATCAGTGAAAAATTGTTTCATATTATAAAATATTTTATCCCACTTTAGAAATACGAAATATTTTCCATTTAACATCAAAAGATGGAATGACTTATTGAAAAATAACTAAGTAAAAATAAAATTTTCATTTCCCTCAATTTGTTCATAAATGGAAATTAATGCATCTGCAAGAATGATTCCATTATATAATATCAGACCAAACAACAATTTTCATTATCATTATCATTCCTTACACTGCAATACCTTAACCAAAGTAAAAATCAGCATAAGATAATCATATTTGCAAAAAAAATCTCAAGCATCATTTTGAAAGTTTTTCCAAGTCTCAAAATCACCTATTTCATGGTGGAATAACTCCAATTTCAGTTATCAATCTCTATAATTATTTTCATTAAGCTTATCTCAACTTATAAGATACGTTTAATATAAAAATACGAAATGCTACCAAAGGAGTGTTAGCCTAGTGGTAAGGTTTGGGCACTACATAATGGTGAACCCGAGTTCGAGCCCTAGGGGACGCATTCTGGAGGTACGGGGGCTTCGACCCCGGGCTGCATGCTTCAGCAGTCGGGTTTCGGCCCAAAATTGCCGAGGATTAGTCTGGGCCCAATGTGGTCTGGGATACCTCTTCCAAAAAAAAAAATACGAAATGCTTGATAACATTTTTTAAATCTATAAGGTTTGTAATTTATAATTTGATGTATAAAATAATTGAGTGTAATTTCAGTTAATTTAAAGGACAAGTAACTGAAGTGGCCATAAGCCTAACAAATTGAGTATTTTTATGTTAATCATTTTTGCTTTAGACAAGACTAATCATTTTATATTTAATCTTTTAAAATATTCTTATAATGATGTGATAAACGGCATATTCTTAAAACCCAAAATTTATTGAAACGAAAATAATAATAAAAATCACATTTAAAAAAATAACTTAAAATCGTAATTATTGGATTTTCTTTGGGCGGGTGTGAATATAAATATAGTTTCATGGGACCCTGGCGCATGATATTTTAGGATTAAAAGTTGTACAGTACGATTTTAATTAATAATAATAACTAAATAAGTAGACTGCATTTATTTAATATTTGTTACGTATAAAATTCAGGAAATTGTCGACCGTTGCCGACACAGAGAAACGAGCAACTGTACTTCGGCCACCGTTAGTGGGTTCGGTGTAAAACCCGTTATTGAAAAATTATAATTTAAGATAGATTTTGTTTATTATGTTTGTTAATTTTCGATGATTTTGGTCCCTTTTTATTCTTAAATTTCTTAATTAAAGGTTTTCAACTTTCGAACTTGTTCATGCGTCTTCCAATTGGAATGCCGAGGTATGAGAGTAATTAGTGGAATGATATGTTTGTATGTTTTTAGTTTAACTGAACTAGTAAATTATATATAGAGTGGTATAAAGTGCTATTCAATTAAGTTGAAATAATAAAAAGTAACTGAAAAACCGTTATCGATAGTTGAGTCTTTTTTGACATCCCTAAGTATGCCTCAATCGTAAATTATCTGCATCCATGTCATAAAAGTGTAATATATATTTAATTAAGGGTTAATGACTCAAGAGGGTAACTAACTATTCAATTTGTACATATATTACCATTGAACTATTTTTTGTACTCAATATACCATTGAATTCTGTTTTTTACACATAATACCATTGCAACCGGGAATAGCCTGTAAATCACCATCTTTATCCCACCCATCATAGCTGTCACCACCAAAACACCACCACCACAGCCACCACCTCCAAACCACCACAACCAACACCATCAGAAGCACCGCCTCCAAACCATCACACCACACCCATCACCATCAAAAAGACTTCAATGGTATATTGAGTACAAAAAATAGTTCAATGGTAATATGTGTGCAAAATGAATAGTTAGTTACCCTCTCAAGTCATTAACCCTTTAATTAATGATCTAAAATTTTTATCACATATTTCAATTTTACCCAGCTCAACAGGTATATTGTTTTTTATTGTGTCAAATGTCTGATAATTGTTAGGACTACAATCTTATATATTGTCTCTGCTTGTCTTTCTATACAGTCTCTACATGTCAGGGCTAGGGACGAATATAGTATTCCCTATCGGGTTCTGGTATTTAATGTGCGTGTATGTATAGGCATAGGATTGTGAGAAACAGTGAGAAGTGAGTTTAAACCATTTTTCACTTTTAGTATCATGCCATCCCATAGTCCAATAAATTACGCTTCAGAAATGGATTAATGTGGTGCATCTCGATGCATTTTCGTCTTAGTGTGCATCAATTTCTCATTCAACCATCAACCGCTTCCCAGCGTAACTCAACTTCTCACCGAAACCAAACCCTCTATGTATATATGTATGTATGTACCCAACGTAAAAAAGGAGCTTGTTGAATTATACAAACCGTAAAGATCCCGTTTTTGTATTGTTTCATAGGAAAACAACACTTTTAAAAACCACACTCAATGAAAAACATCTAATGCGTTCAATTCTAAGTAATGATTTCTCATATGTTGTTTTTATGCGTGTGAGTATGAGTGTGCATTCATCTTTTTGTATTTTTGTTTTTTTATTCATACGCAATACATTCATTGTTGTTTCATTTATGAAAGAATGCACATATAGACTTTGCAAGTTAACTTGTATTGTTTCATCTACGAAAACAACACAACAAATCAATTTTCATTGTTTTCAACTTTTTAAAGGTGTTCTGTTGGTTTGCTTCAAATACATTGCTATTTGTCGTTTTGTGCGCTTTTTAATTCTACCGTAAATTATAACCATAGATCTCTCACCCTTTTGCATAATTTATCACATTAGCGCATGAGGATGGGGCTTGGTTTACATTAACCCGTATTACACATGAAAATTGGATTAGGTCTGAAAAGTGGAAACATATAGATATATCAAAAGTCATGGTGGGCCTAGATCGACCATGTGCCTTCGTCCTTGAATTCACATTGATATTTTGCCACACAAAATTATGGTTTAGCTTTTAATATTTGGTCCAACTGTATAAGTAATACTGTCTCTTTTATTTGCATCTGCTAGCAATTGTCGATCAGATTTTATCAAGTGGATTATATTAACTTTAAATAAATATCAAATAGTTCAAAAATAGATTTTATTTTATATATTGTTAATTAAATTAATACTTATGGAATTATTGGGTGACTTAACCCGACTACTTAACGGCTTTCGAGGGTGGCATTAAATAATAACAAACCCGATCCCACATAAATCTACTTGCCATCTATAAGTACAAAAATGAATAATAAAATAATGTATCTAGATATTTATTTGATATTACACCAAAAGGAAGACATTGGATCCTAAAAATGAGTCAAATAAATCAATTCGGATCTTAAATGATATTATAGTTATCCTATCAGGACATCTTTAGTTACTATATTATAATAAATCTTTAGATGATGTAGAATAATATTATGTTTCAAGAATTATAATGTATTATATCGTAAATGAAAAAAAAAAATAAGTGAAAGAATGTAAAAATGTTTAAATATATAGAAATCCTTAAAAAGTTTATATAGAAGAGGGAAAATTGTTTTTTTTTTTTAATTTTTTTACACCAACAAAATGTATTAAATATAAATATTTAGAAGTGATACATAATTTTTTTATAAAATTTATAAAGATTTTTATAATATAATTAATCTAAAATTGTTAAGCTAAAAAGCTTTTAAAGTTGCATATATCTTTTTAGAGATCTTGATTTTATATATTATATATCTAAAAAGTTATACCATATAAAATACATGCTTGATTTTATATACTATATATCCAAAAAGTTATACCATATAAAATACATGTTAAATATCCGATACATTTTCTAAAAATGAAGATTATTCAAGATTATAATTCTATAAATTATTAAAAACTTCCCTGGAATCAAGAAATTAGAAGAATGAGATTGAATTCTCTAAATAAAGAAACATAAATAGTATTATATTAGCAGGGACGGACCTAGAAAAATTTTCAAACGGTGGCACCACTTGACTATAAGGAATATACATATAAAAATATTTTTTACAAAGTCTATATTGGTTTAGTGGTTTGTTTCTTGCTTTTAAACGAAGGATCGTGTGTTCGAGTCTTGTCAGGGCTAGTCTTACGGTTTTTGCACCACTATTTAAAACTATAAGAAATAAAACCATATTATTTTTAAAAATCATTGCTTGTTAATATTACTGAATAACAATATGTTTTTTGTAATACATATCTTATAATTATATAATACCATAATGAAACATCAAAACTAAATTAAACTTTAGAGACGTTATATACAATGATAGTTATGCTTGAACTAATTATATACAACCACGTAACATGTTTAATTTGTCTTAAAATATTAGAAAAATATAATACTTGTATCATATTTTTAAATATCTAGATACAGTTAGTTTTTAGATTGGATTTACAAGAAAAAACATCGAATATGATTGATTTTATTTATCTAAGATTAATAAGTGTTATGAAAAAACAAAAGTTGAAAAAGGAATTATAGAAAATAAAAATGAATTCACAAGAAACGTAATTAAATTAAAGTACGCAAAAATATTGTCAAATGCCATTAATAGCCTAGTGGTAAGGAAGTGTTTAATTGTCTTGGAGTTTAAGGGTTCAAGTCTTGTTAACAACTTTATTTTTAGAAACATAATAAATATTATATTAAAAGATAAAAAACTAGAAAATGTGTCTAACTAGGCTTGAACCCATGACTTTTCAATTGAAAAGCAAAGAGCTAACCAACTAAGCTAAGGGGAGTTTGTCTTATTATTGCAGTTTTAAAATATATATGGTGGCACAGAACAAATTAGTATTGTGGCACCTATATTTTTTTACACTGTGACAGAGGAATGATACGGTGGCCCGTGCCACCGTGGACACCTCTTCAAGTCCGTCCCTGTATATTAGTTAAACTAGATATTTTATAATATAATTAAAGTGGTGTATGTTTACTTCTTAACAATTCCATTATGAGGTAATCTCTGACTCTTTAAGAAGTGAATCCTATTTGACAAAATCTTCTAATGATTTAATATTCTGGATGTCACTTACCATTTAGAGTTCAGCTCTGATTTCATGCTCAACAATTACCCAACGACCATGCTTTATTTTACATTATATCATAAAAACTTCTTAATCATTTAGCACCAAACCATTCAATAACTACCAAACAACCCTTAACTATAAGTCAAAAAAATCATCCCAAATAATGAATATTGGCATGTATTTTACTTTCACATTTCTCAAGAATGTTTTCACGTGGAACCCTTTTTCCACTCAATGAAATTACTTTAAAACTCAATACCGACATCACTATATTCCTTTCTTTACGTTTTAAACAAATTTAAATTTTATATCAAATGAAAGCTATAAGTATAGTACTTAATTTTAATAATTGTGTTACGAAAAATATATATAAAAAACCCGACAATTCGGGTTGTAGGACCCATTTGATATCTAATCAAATCTCAAACAGTTTGTGTTCGATTACGACTCGTGCCCGCCATATGTATGTATTATTTTAGAGTAAACTACGATTTTCGATCATTTGGTTTGACGTTTATAACAGCTTTTATTTTTGTAGTTTAAAAACAATTTTTTTCGTCTTTATGATTTTCAATTTGCTTTTTTTTCGTGTTTATATCTAATGCTATTAATAACAAAATCTTTGAGAAATACATATTTTTTCCTTGTAGCATGTCAATTTTAAATATTTATCTTTGAATTTCAATAAATTTGACACTCGTATATTTAATAGAAACAACAACTAATAGATATAGGGACGAAATTTGGAAACCACAAGTATGAAAAAGCAAAATTTAAACCATAGAGGTGAAAACCGTTACAAACATCAAACCACAAGAACAAAAAGCATAGTTAACTCATTATTTTGTTATGAGCGAATTACGAATAGGTCCATGTGGTTCAATGAAAATTATAACTAGTTCTTAAACTCGAAAAGTTATGGATTTAGTTCTTATGATTGTTATTTTGTTACGATCATGGTCCTTAGACTAACTTTGTTAATGGTGTTAGGGTGATTATGTTAACTTGGAAACATTTGAGACCTTTTTTGTTGCATTTCTCTTATGTATTTTATTAACTTGAAAATTAAACTAAATTATTTCATTTTATTTTATATTCATATTATATATTTTATTATTTTATTCGAGAATTTTACATTTTTTCATATGCATGTTTTGCCTACCAAGTTTAACCGCACCCTTGTTTTTCTACATCTGGCCAAACCACCAACTATAGCAACCTACCAAGTTCAACCGCACCCTTTTTTTTGTTTTTAGCTGTTGATTTAGATTTAAGTTTTCTCTCATTTTTGTCTTATGTTAATTTTTAAGAGCTTTTATAGAGATGTGTTCCTTAGACACCAAAAATAAACTTTGTGCAAATTAGACAACAAAGAAAACCATATATACCAACCTAAATGAGTTTTTGTTTTGCATTTAATACATACAAAGGGTACATCTTCGTTGCATATAATACAATTTTGTAAAATAAAACCAAAAAGCAACAAAAGAATGGTTGTCGATATATGTTTATAGGTTAGTAAAATAATTAAATGCAAAAATAATTATACAACATAAATAAAATGATAAAATACACAACATATGAGATGTAGTTATAACAAAATGACATATGAGAAAATTACAAAAAGATAAAGTAAAATAATTAAATATACAACATGAAATGAAATGCATATAATATAGTATAGTTTAATATAATATTTAAGTTTTCAATAAAACATTCAAAATAAGTGCAAAAAATAAATAAAATTAAACGTCCATGAGTTAACAAAGTTATAACAAAATAACAATTACAAAGATTAAATTTATAATTTTTTGAGTTTAAGTACGTTAAGTCATAATTTTTGTTAATCCATAACAAGCATATCCATAACTCATTTTGTTATTATCTATTTTTGTATTTATTATTGTGTAAAAGTAATCTATCACATGTGATAGAAAATCAGAGAAGCGAAAGACCTTTAGCATGACCTAAGTCCCATGGCACATCACTTGCACACCAACAATTTCCCTCACGTGTATTATCACAAGGGACAAGGATGTTCTTGCATTTTCGTAAAATGAAAGTTATTCTTATAAGATATATTAGAAAAAATGTTAATGTGACATAAATAAACATTTTTATTATGAGACAAGCAATTATAGTTACCATAGTTTATTTATATATATTTGTGTTTCATTTTGCAAAAATGTTGACGGGACGAAAAACAATCACATAAATAATCTTCGACGTAGATGTATAAGGTATATGCTAAAATAATTCGAACTTTAAAAATAATAATTACATGGTTACCTGAAATTTAGGAAACAATAAAAGCCATAGGCAACAGACATCACATATGCAATGGAAATACCGATGAGATCGCGATGTCATTAAGTTATCTATAACAGAACGTGATGTGTAATAATAAACTTTGACTTAGATAATTTGGGTGTGGAGATGGGCTTACATGAAAGTTATGTCATTTACATACTTTAAAAGCTCAAAAAGTTTGTTGTTATAAATGTGGTAAATCACTTTAAAATTTGTTTATGATAAATGCACTATAATAAAATAAACTCTATCATTCAATATTGTTGATGTTAGTTATCCCTTGCTAGTATTATGTTCGGTATACATTTATACTTTATTAAAATTTTTGTGGGATTAGGTACTTTAATAATTATCGTTCAATTAAAACTAGACACGTTTTCCTAAATTTCATGTAGTAATAATTAATAAGACTACGACGATCCATGCGATATGTCTATTATGTCAATCTAATTGAAGGTTGATATGTGACATTTATCCGACACCAATTATAAGTAAGGATTTTATGCTTCTCGTAAGATTTAGATAAAAAGGCATTATTGATTTGTCGTTGTAGTGTGAAATTGATTTAAATGTTACTACAACAAAACACCGGTTGATAATGTAGACAATAAAATGTTACATGATTTGTCTAATAAGATACATAAAACCACATCAATTTGTTTTTGAGTATTTTAGCCAACTTGTTATCAAGATTTCACACAGGTTAAGTTGGCCAATTTTAAGGTAAACAATTGAACCCAACTAGCATGTTTGAAATATCTCAATCTGTTGAAAAAATAATAATAATACTTAAAGCATAACCCATGGAAACCCTAACCCACCCTCATGCGAGTTGGGTTAGTCGAGTTGCGACATAATAGCAACACTGAAACATAATAGTTAAACGACTCATTAGTCATTAAAGCTACTTGATTGACGTTTTATGTTGTACAAAGACAAAGAAAGTGAAAGGTGAAGACTTGCAAATAGTTTGTATATTTATAGACTGAATTGTAATACACTTATGGAAAAGGTAACCAATTTGTTTACCGTCATCATGCAAATCAAAAGGCATCACTAACATGTCTAGCAACATATACACATAATATATAAGAAATCTATAACATACAAGAAGAATATCTTAGTGTAACAAGAGTTTGCTTAATAAACGAACCATTTAATCTGTTCAACTGTACAACAATTTAAGTCTATTCAATCATTTAGATAATTGGTTCCGTCTTCACTTCAAAATCAAAAACAATCGAAAACATCTAATCTCTCCAACGACACATAGTGACAGAAACTCTTCGGGAGCAACTGGGGGAGGAATTATAATCTTTTGTCTCCTTCCTCTCATATCAATCACCTAAAAACCAATTATTGAATTTTAATTTTAGTTTGTTTTTTTTCTCTCAATAGAATGATGAAATATCTTACCTAATTGATGGGTAGTGATGATAAAATGTGATATAAGGAATTATATGAAATATTTTTATCAAATTAAACAATTTTATAATTTTTGTATAAATTTAACCAACGAAATCAACGGTTTGTTTTCTAAGAGTGGTTTGCAATTGAATATATATATATATATATATATATATATATATATAGAGAGAGAGAGAGAGAGAGAGAGCGCAAGAGAGAGGGAGGGAAAACCTTAAAAAAGAAAACTGAGGAACACCCTCGTAGCCCTCCATCTGTACAAGTGCATTATATACTTATGCATATGCACGTAAGCATATTACAAATTACCCGTATGCATAAGTGCCGTATGCCAGATATAGGGCTACGAGAGTGTTCCTTGGTTTTCCGTTTATTTGATATTTTCCCTTGAATCTGACCTTATATATATATATATATATATATATATATATAGGGTGGGTTCAAATGTGAACCACTTTTTTGGTTGTGAACGTGAGGACAACCGAGAGCGCGACACGTGGCGGATGACTAGGCGCCACGTCATGTCCACGGTGGATGACTAGGCGCGATTCATGGGAGGGTATTGAATTAAAGGGGGGGGGGACCACACTCAAATCTGCCACGTGTCGCGCTCTCGGTTGTCCTCACGTTCACAACCAAAAAGTGGTTCACATTTGAACTTTCCTCTATATATATATATATATATGTAGAAGGAGGTTCATACGGAAAATATAACTTTTTAAGAAGACGCGAGAAGCAATCCCAACCACTCATCTCGGTCAACAACTGCGGCTTTGACCGATCCCCCATTTTAATAATCTCTACCCTCCCATGAATCGCGTCAATCCTCCATGATCACATCTACCGTAACCGCACGATGAATGGTTGATATTGCTTTTCACTTTTTTTTTTTTAAATTGACATGATTCTCGTTTGAACATTATATGCATGCATAATTGCTAGTCCATATTATTGATTTAATATACAGGCTTTAATTGGGCTGGGCCAACGATCAGGCCCATGTTACTAATTTGAACTTTTTGATGTAGCTTTTCTTTCTATGAATTAGAGATTATTCATTCATCCAAACCTAAATTAAGCTGCTGAATCGAAAAGAGGTCAAGCAATTGGGGAAACTGAAGAACAAAAATCAATCGATCAATCATCATTCGAATTCATCAATCCAGCATCGAATTAAGGTATTTTAACTTTATATTATATGAATTCATTAGACTTTGTAGCTAGCTGTAAAACACGCTTAGATGCCAGATCGAACAAATTTCTAGGTCAAAACTTGTACTAAATTGTTTGGATGAGAATGAGAGCTGGTGGAATAGGTTTAGGAGACTAGAAATTGAAGATATATATTTTGATGTTTTGATCTGTGGATTTAATTTGTGTCCTTTTGTGTTGAATTATATGATGATGTGTAAACTTGGCATGCATAGAAGATATGATTTATTGGGGTTTATATGTTGGTTCAGCATGCTTAATGATGCCTCTCTATTGCTTATGATTAAGCAAGCTTTATATGTTTAGCTGTTTGAGGTTGTGAAAGTGGTTCTTACTTTCAGCTATTATGATGCCAGTGGGCATATTTTATTGGATTGTGAATTTAAACACAGAAGTGTTGATTGACTGCATATCTGATTGACATGTCACTTTTGTGCTTTTTAACACACACACACACACACAGGGTTAGGTTAAAAGGAAAACCGAGGAACACTCTCATGGCCCTCCATCTGGACTGTATGCACTTGTGGCATAGACGTAATTTGTAATAATGTAATATGCACGGGTTCATAATGCACTTGTGCATAAAAAACAAGAAACAACTTAATATACGTCTGTGCACAAGTTCATACAGTTCAGATGGAGGGTTACGAGGGTGTTCTTGTTTTTTTGAGGTTTTCCTTTGAACCTCCGTCTATATATGTATATATATATATCTAAATATTGAGCCTTGTGTATAAGAGTTAAGTTTCGTCCCCCAGGTTATGCTGCCCGTGTTCCACCACTAATCGTACACCATCTCCAAACCTGTAGAAAATTCTTAAACTTGAATTCATCCCTCACTTCTTCATCTGCTTCAGGTCGTCTCCACTCTCCTGCTGCTTGTTTATCGCTAACCCTTTGCTCATCCCAAACATAAATCAGGTATATTTCTGACTTAATCTGATTCGATTGTTTTGCTTAATCTTCTTCCATACTGTCTACATTAATCTGCTGTTATGGTGTTTTTTGGTTTGTGCCTTGACCTTGCTGTTATAGTGTTGTTTAGGTTTACGTGTATTGTATGTGGGTATATGACATTCTGGTATCGTCTTCGCTCTTCTTTCTGTTGAGAGAAATATTAAACGAACTTAACGAAACACGCTTATTGATAAGAGAATCTTGTAATGGATTGGCTAACTTCAGAATCCAATTGATGAAAATCTTTTACTATAGCAAGATAGACACTAGATAGAGAAACCAGAATTAGAGGGTGTTTGGGAGGGCTTATTTGGAGGTGCTTATAACTTATTTCATCGTGAAGAAGCAAATAAGTTAAAATAAAGTGTTTGGATAGCTATTTCTAAAAGCTCCTTATTTCATCCCCTAAAGGCTAATAAGTCATTTTTGAAAAGTCACTCCCTGCTAACTTATCAAAAACTCCTTATCAAAAACCCCTAAAAGCTAATAAGCTAATTCAAACACTTTTTAAAAAACTCCTTTTCCACACCACATAAGTTAATAAGTACTTTTGCCAAAAGTCATAAGGTGTTTTAAATAAGCTTTCCCAAACACCCTCTTAGATGGGAAAAACGATGTCAGTTACATAGAAAGCTGAAAAATAGAAAATTGCAACCAATCATAGATGAAGATGGTAATGCTAGATACTTGGCAGTCACAAGTTTCCATTATACATATCACTGTCGAAAGGATTTTATATAGTTAGGAAAAGCATATAGCATGAAAGAGTTCAAATAGGGCTTCCAGTTCCAAGATTGTTCTTGTTTCAACATGTCTACCTGTAATGCTTGTATTCGGTACTTAAATACGACCCACAGAAAGTTAAATATCCGCAAATAGAGGTTGCCGATAACTTTGATAGCCACTCGGAGAGATGATTTGAAATCGAAACTTTATGACATCCCAATATGAATTTTGATGCATCTGTTTGGTGACGTCTATCCTTTTTACAATTTCAGCATCATGGCTGCCATCGGTGGAAGTGAGCACAAGGAGCCGATCAACGAGCAAGAAGTTGCTGCCAAATACAGCAGCATAAGGAGCGAAATGAATCAAATTTACTCCAAAATCACCGAACTAGAGATGGAAGTAGGCGAGCACTCATTAGTGATTAATGCCATTCAGCCGCTTGATCCTACAAGGCGTTGCTACAGGATGATTGGAGGCGTACTCGTAGAAAGAACAATCAAGGAAGTGTTGCCGGCTGTTCAACAAAACAAGGAGGGAATCGAAGTGGTGATTTCTCGGCTTAATGAAGCTTTGGAGAGGAAGAAGAAGGAACTGACTGACTTCGAAGCTAAGTACAAGATTCGAATCAGGAAAAACGATGGGGAATCCGTGGATGATAATAGTAAGAAAGAAGGATCGGCACAAGGTGTTCTTGTTGGTCCAGCAAATGCTTAATCGATTCAGAATTGATTTGTGGTCATTAAGCTTCTTTTGTTCATGTTATCATGTTGCATTGTCATAAACCATGAACATGAGATGATACAAAGGTTTGTAATATTAGAGGTAGTTGGTGTTTTTGGTTTTGCTATTTTGGCTTTTCGTTTAACGGCCGGCTGAATCCATTCAGTCCAGTGACTTGAAGAGACTTGAACCAGTGATCTAAGCCTTTGAGTTGGGCCCCAAGATTTTGGTGCTTTCTGGAATGAGCAATTGGTAAAAGGATTTAAGCTGTAACCTCTAAAGATTAGTAACATTTTGTTGCCTATTGGCTATTTATGATTCTTGTTAGAAATGGTAGATGCTTTTGAGGTTTTTAATTCTGTTGAAGTGGTGCAGAAATGAAAGGAAAAAGTAGAAAATGAGGTGGTGTGAATGTGTTGGAACTGAATCTATTAGGGAAATGAGCCGAGCTACTCGAGATCGGATCATTGAAAGCTCTAAATGAGTTGAGCCTTAACGAGCTCGAGCTTAGATTAAAGCTCATTTAATAAACAAGCCGAGCTCGAGTTCTAAAGAGTGGGTTTGTTAAAGCTCGCAAACCTAAACGAGCTCAATATATAATATAATATATATTTCTTATGTTTACTTTCTAATATTTATATATATCATTTTAATAAAAATATTAAAATAATACTCGAGCCTAAACGAGTTGAGCCCGAGCTTAAATCTTAAATGAGCCGAGCTCGAGCTCAACATCACGAGCTCTAAACGAGCCAAACTCGAGCCTAAAAAAGCCTAAACGAACCCGACTCGATAAGTGTCTAGCTGGGCTCGGCTAACCTTGTTTACATCCCTACAGTAAATCGTCTTAAAACATTTTCAAACAAATATGTTATTTTCTTAAATTCCATAGGATGGGATTGGTTGTGAAAAAGTTTCTAGTTTTTCAAGGAATATGAAATTTTAAAAAACAGGTTTGATTCATTCTATTTTCAAAAGCTCTTTAAGAAAATGGAAAATTTCCGTTTTCTAAGTTCTATGTAAATTAGAAAACTGAATTTAATAGCTTTTCAAAATTTTCTAAACATGTTTTCTAAATCTCTAAAATGAAAAATAAAAACTCCTATCGTTTCAATCAAATACGTCTTTTAAAATTTGCATGAAAAATTGAAAATGAAAAATCAAACCAAATTCAGCCATAGTTATGTTAGTATTCTATATTTATACATCAATTGGAAACCATTTATTCATAGATTACAACTTTTAATTAATTCAATAACACAATCATACTTTACAAATCAAACCCTCTACTTACCATCATCACCCTCACTCTTTCCACATCTTCTACGCGACCCAAGTCGCCATAAATCCGCATCAAAAGCTTGAAATTGTGATCGTTATCAGGCTCCAAATCAAACACTTTTTCAGCTGCAGTTTCCCCAATTTCTACATTCCTATGAACACAACAAGCATGCAATAATGCACCCCAAACCGTCGGACCGCCGGCAAATTCCATCTTTTCCGTAATCACCTTATAAGCTTCATCGATCAGTCCAGCCCGGCCGTAAAGATTCACCAAACACGCGTAGTGTTCCATGCTCGGAATCACCCCGAATCCCTCCATCATCGAAAACAACCGCTCCCCGTCTTCCACCATCCTCAAATGAGCATAAGCCGTTAGCATCGAAACGAACGTGATCGCATCAGGACGGATCCCGGCATCCAACATTCGATCGAAGTAAAGAACGGCATTCGGGTGTTTGTTGTGGATGGATATTATCGTGTTCCAGGATACCAAATCTCTCTCGGGCATTTTGTCGAACAGGCGGCGTGCGATGTCCAACCGGCCGTGGTTCGAGTAGACGAAAACGAGGGAGTTCGCGATTGGTAAACTCCATTCAATTCCCTTTCGAAGCACCCATCCGTGGATTTCCGATACGAGTTTTAGCGACGGTTTAGCGGTAAGAATTGTGGAAATCGAGATCGAGTCGGGATCGTACCCGTCTCGTATCATGCGTCGAAAAACGACGGTGGCATCGTATAGGAGCTCGTGTTTAACGTAACCCGTAAGCATCGAGTTCCAAGAAACTAAATCTCTTGCAGGCATTTTATCGAACACCTTGCGTGCACGCACGATATCTCCACATTTTGCATACATATCCACCAACCCATTAAGCACAAACCCATCCTCTCCATACCCACGACGAACGATCTCTCGATGAACCGCCTCACCGACATGAATCAAACCCAAGCCGCCACAAGCTTTAAGCACACGAGGAAACGTGAAGCCATCGGGTCGACATCCTCTTCCACCATCTGGAAATACAACGCCAATGCATCTTCATAAAAACCCAGTTCGGAATACCCCGATATCAGCGAATTCCAAGCAAAAGCAGACGAATTTCTCTCAGACATATAGTCGAACACTTGGTGGGCTTCTTCAATGTACCCATTAGAAGCGTACAATCTGAGCAGCTTCGATGAAACCCCCACGTTTCTGCGTAAAAGTTTTAAGGGTATCAAGCGATGGATGCGGAATCCATGTTCTACGGCTTGTAATTGGAAGCAAGTTTCGAGAAGTGAAGAAAAGATACGTGGGTCGTCGATGTTTACGCCATTTTTGATGGAAGCTTCGAGGTCATCGACGACGTTGGCGAGTGCTTGAAGTTTGGTTCTTGGTGATGGTTTTTGGTATGTGAGAAGTTGGGGTGGAGATGGTTTGGATTTGGGTAAAGAGAATTTGGAGATTTGATTGTGTTTTTGTTGATTTTGTTTCTTATTATTTGTGTTTTTCTTGAAACAGAATGTGTTGAGAATTTGACACTGCATACTAACAGCCATTCAAGAAGAAAGTGGAAGTTGTATGCATATATGGGCTTTTTATACTTTTTGTCTGTTGGTTACTTCTTTTGTGATGTTTTAGGTTCAAATGTTTAAGCTTTCTATTGATTTCTTTTTTTTATAAATATAATAAATTTAAAATTAAGAGTTATAAAATTATAATAACAAGATTCAAACTCAGATTTGGAAGGAAAGAAAAACCTTACAAACCAACTACACCTAAAAAACGTATGTTTTCATTGTGGTTTTAGTATATATATGTACATACACGGTGGAACACAACAAAAACATATTGCTAAAGTGAGACTTTTCACGTATAATTTTTTTACATTACGACGAAAGAATGAAGCAATGACTCCAATACATCTGGTTAGTCCCTGGTGTTACTTCATCTTATCTGGTAGTCTTAAATATTGTGAGAAATTAAGAGAAAAGGTTAATGAAAGATTTATATGTAAAACTAGGAAAAAATTAACAAAAAATCTATTTAAAAATGCGTATATGAATCCAGTTTTACATATGCATCTTCAAATGAACTTTTTCAATGATTCACATAGGAACCTTTGTCTTCTTACCTTCTCAAGAAATTTATCTTTTTTTTTTTGGACCACCCACTTTGCCTATAATAAGATATATTGACCAGTGTCTTCTAGTGATGTGGCGAATTGGTTATCACTCGGGGGTTCATAACATCCTAACCGAGTTCCAGCCTTCCCGTGCGCATACTTGAGGACATTTAAGTGGGGCCATGTTTAGCCCCAAAATTGCCGGGGATTAGTCAGGCTTTGGCCCGGACACCCTTCCAAAATATATATTGACCAAAATGTTACAATTTTTCATGCCAACAAAATAAAATGAAGACCAATAAAGATTTTGTTTTTAGATCTTTCAGAGAGCCAAAAAACAACAGAGTTGAGCAATATTTTGAACGTCACAGGTTCAAACGATCCATGTGGTTTTCTGATTATAATAAACATCTGGAATGTAGTGATGAGCGATATTTTAACAATGAAATGCGAAAAAATGACACAAATGTGCGACAATCAACGTTTAGTTGTGTCCAAATCAGTCGTCTGTGTGACTCCGTGGCAAGTTTGATCTCTAAAAGTTCGAAAACAAGCACAATAAGATGAATGCCAGACAGATGCTTCTTGCATCCTTTGCCACCATTGCTGACTTTATGTTTATATAAATCTGCATATCAAATGCTACAATATAAACACATAAAAATTGAAGATAAAAACACAGAGAAGATTCAGAGATTAATACTACCTTTCAGTACCTTGTGGCTTTGGCAAGTAGATAAAATGGATACAATGAGGAATGAAATTCCCTAAACCCAATGTTTTAGAAAACCAAACAGTTCCTTTTATTATTATTCCAATTGATTACTGCTTAATACCTTTGAAGGAATTCATTATTCCTTGGCTTAAGAGAAGGAATTGAATTCTTACAAACCAAAAGCGTGGTAAAATTCTATTTCAATTCCTTCAAAGTCAAATTCCTACGATATATTCCAACATCAAATTCCATTCTACGAACCAAACGCTCCCTAAAGATTCTTAATCTTTCCACCTCCACGAAATCCAAATCCCTTAAAACCCACCAGTCAACCCAAATGGGGTCATTTAGATAGTGTTTGGTATGCAGACTGGATGGGACAGGATAGGACTGGACTAATTATTTGTCCTACGTTTGTGCGACTAGAACACGACTGGACTCTTTCAATTTATTGACTATGGATTCCCTCAATCTTAACAAGACCAATCAACAGTGCTGTGGCGGATTGGTTAACACTAGGGGGGTTCATAGCGCCCTAACCGAGTTCGAGCCTTCCCATGCGCATGCCTGAGGACATTTAAGTGGGGCCATGTTTAGCCCCCAAAATTGCTGGGGATTAGTCGGGCTTTGGCCCGGACACCCTTCCAAAAAAAAAAAAATCTTAACAAGACCACTTTAATTCATTGATTATACAGAAAAACCTGCTTAGAAAGGCTTTTAGTTTTCAAGATTGATTAGAATTATGTATCGATTTCAACAATTAGAATGTCATTTAACCTCTACAAAAGAATGAAGAACGGCAAAGGGTGAATTCTAATGTGTACCTCGATGGCTACTTGGCAAAGATAGGTCGCACTCGCTCAAAAATCTCATCTTCTGTTCCAATGGCATTAATCTGCATGATTTGGCATTGTTATTACTAACGATTTAAACCTGTCTTTAGTAATACATTTTTGAGCAGGTCCATATGATGCATAAAAGTCCTGAAACTAAGAATAACAATAGTGTAGATCAGTAAGATGTAAAACCTTGTACAGCTTCCCTTTCTCAGTGTAGTATCTAATAACAGGTAGCGTATGAGCTTCGAACACTTTAAGGCGTTCCTTTGTGGTATCGATATTATCATCAATTCTCCCTGATAAAAAACATCAGAGATCAAATTTCCTACACCTTGGGGGTGGATGAATTGGGCATAACTTTATACCAAATTATAAAAGGTAAAAACACACCTGATTACGGTGTAGTACTCGGTACATCATCTCCTCTTCATTGCAATCAAAGAAAAGCACAACTTCCGGTTCTATTCCGATCTACATTCCAAGTAATGATTATATTCTGAATGGAGATTTGAGATTTATTAATGAATCTAACATTTCAGAAAAAATCCCAAGGATGGAACTCACTATTTGTTCATAAGCCACACGGTTCTCCTCGCTTCTTGGGAAACCGTCGATAAGAAATTTATCAGTTTCACCAGATTCAATCACACTTTTCAGCAATTTGACTGTCACTTCTGAAGAAACGATTTTTCCTTTCGCGATTGTCTCCAAAATCATTTCCCTGGAAGCATAAATTAGCATTAGCAAGGACACATTTTAGTGCATTGACTCAAAAGGTGAAGTTGAAATCAGTACCCATCTTCAGTGTTGGAAGATATTTCTTTTCTCAGCAAATCTCCAACGCTGAGATGCGTGAATCCAAAAGTCTCAGCAATCCTTGTACATTGTGTACCTTTCCCAACACCAGGACCTCCTAAGGGAATGAAATGGTAAAAGCATCATATTCCATTCAAAGGGTTTTCTTCATCCTTTTAGATCTTCCAGTTAGAAAAAAAGAAGTCAAATACAGGGGCAAAAGGAAGAAAAAAAAATAAGAGAAACATGCAAGATCAGAAAGTACATAATCAGACAAACTTAAGTATGCGAACCTTTTCTTCCTCACCAAAATAAAGGACTATATATGTGTATTATGCCTAAAATAAGCAGTAATCATAAGAAGCTTTAAATATAAATTCAAGAGTAGCTGATATTGACAATGTAAACTAAAGTTCCGCAGGTATCATGATTCATGATGAGCACTTGAACAAACACAAAACTATTTTTTAGACTAGTGCCAGAAAGCAAAAACAACTAAGAAAAAAAATAATATTTAGCATGTATCGATGCATAACTTTATTAAACAAAACACATCAACTTTAAGTTGTTAGATATGTGCTATCAGTTACCTAATACAAAGTTAATGGTTGGGGTCCTTGCCTTTGACAGGATTCCAGCCTCTGCCTACATCCACAAAAGGAAATGGGAGATTATATGAGGGCCCATCTTCTTGATAGAATATAGAAATTCAATTAAGTAAGCAAATGCCATGCACAGAAAAATGCTTCAATGTCCAAATGAACACTGCAACATAGCAACAGAACTATACATGTCAAAAATCAAATTGCCTGGAAAACTCGAAAAATGTTCTAAAAAGTAGATATACTTCGTAAATTCAAGCAGAAAAGTTACTCGTTTTTACATTTTATATATTCCTCCTATATCAAGATACTAGGTTACAGTTATGGAAACTGAGAAATGGCTTGTGGAGCAGAATACATAATCAACCAGCAAAAAGATACAAACAACAATAATATATAATGAGACTCTGCTAAGTTTAGCAATCACCATTTGGATCACCTGCTAATGCAAGGAAGCATTGCGATGTATGTGACAATTATTCAGTAAGTGCCAGCTTTTTCTTGGTCAATCAAAAGAGTTATTGACACTAAGTGCTACAATCCTCGGTTCAACAAAAATCTGCATCGTCTTTAACTTGAAACTGATTCATCTATAAAAAAAAGTTAAATCTGATTGCACATAGTTACATACCGGCTTCAGGACTTCTGTGCTGAAAGCTTCCAAAAACTTTAATCCATATGCCACCTTTATCAATAGCAACAAACAGCATGATATTAAGGACGTAACTAAATTATGTAAATGGAAAATATCACGTAATCTAGAATCATGTAAACCATTCTATTGAAACCAAGTGCAACAAAATGAAAAATTCCATATATAAAATAGTGCCATATGAAGTACAAGAGTAGGTATCACAAGGAGTGTGCTTGAAAAAAGCCTTCACCAAGAAGAGATATTGAATGCTTAGATTGGAAAAACAAATTCTGCAATGTTCTAGAACTAACTTCCTAGATGTACAACGTGCAAACTTTAAAGGTTTCATGTTTCTGTTTACAGAACCCCTAACCCCCCTCCAAATACTCCGAAAAAATAAATTCAACAAAAATTATGTTGCTCTTACATATCAGTATGCTATTGTAGAGATATCTATCACATCACATTAAACGCATGCAACTATTAACATAACTATCTGTTTACTTATTTTTGTGTATTTAATGTGGACACACTGCTTGAGTACGAGGACCAATTTGGGCAATAAGATTCTGAGGGGAAGTATTAGGCCAAAAAAGCAAATAAAAAACGGCAAGGCTAAGGGTCAGGCAAATATCAAATAGAGGGCAAAACTGATGACCACCTCAATCCCCACCTGGACAGCTGGACATATCATCCAAACAGAGTGCTGATCCATTTGATCATGACAAATAGAAGAAATCGCATACCCCCAAAGTAGCACAAAAATGACATTCATAGATCTTGGAGCACAAGCATACAATCACCTACCAATAGAGTAGTTGAGATTGGTAAAGTTCTTCTAACAACTTCCTATTCGCACAACCTGCTCCACTTCTCTCTTTAACCAGTTTATCTCCTTTGCTTACTACTCACTATAACTCTAAAAGCACATCCAAATTCCCAACACCCTGGTACATCCATTTATGCTGGTCAACAGCCCTTGACTACTGCAAGCCAAGATTCAATTGCTAAACGGAAATCATCTATAAACAAATACAATCTCGTGAATGCCTAAACGCATCCATCTTCTCGCACAGCATATCATTATAAATCTCATGTAGAACAGAAGCCTGCTTACAAAGTTATCCGATACAGTCGCCACACATGAATACAATCCAAGTAAAAGCATCCAATCTTACAAATACATACAGCCATAAGACACTTGATGCTAACACTTAAGTCAATCGTCTTACAGCCATAAGACACTCCATATTTTCGCACAGCTGATCATCGTCATCCAAACAGCCCCCAAACTAGAGTACTTAATAACAAGTCAACAACACATAATCTAATCAGCTACTTCCTCAACTCAAATATATGAAACTGATAACACAGACAAAATTTATATAAATCTGAGCTCACACTTGTAGCTTAGTCAAAGCATAAATACTTCATTCTACATCTCTATTTCAGCCATAACCGATCAATCAAGCTAACATCATTTATCAGATGAACTTTGATTAAAATGACCAATTACAAACAGCTCAAAAATCAAATTTAAGAACTTAATTCAATTCACAATAAACAGATAAAAACAAACAAAACTGATGCATTATTGTACCTGATTTAGCAGAGATGGTTTGGCCGTGGAAATCAGCGTTGACAGTGAACTTACACGCCTAAACATATCGAGATCTCAAATACACTTTTATATAAGTATACTTATATATTTGCACGCTATGACATATATATATATATATATATATGTATGTATGTATGAACACAATCTGTGAAACTTGAATTCCAAATGGAGATTGGAACTGAGATCAGTAGAGATGAAGACAGTAGCTTTGGGCAAGCTCCAACGCCTAATTCTCGACGATTAGAGGCAAGGAGAGTTAGCGTAATCGGAATCAATTTCTCAGAGGCATTTCGTCGAACACCTTGCCGACCATGTGCAACACTCAGAAACAGAAGTCTTTAAAGAACAATTAAATAACCAAAAAACCAAAACGCCGTTATAACGGCCCAAAACGCCGTTATAACGGTCCAAAACCCCGTTATTTGACTGAAATTGATATAACGGCCTTTTAAGGGTATGATTGCAAAGTGGGGGTGGGGCTTTGGATATACCGGTAAAGCTCCCCGAAAATAGGTAAAAAGATATCTTTATTTTAAACATGAGATCTTTCTATAATCTATAGACAACACTATTTTAGAAATGTGCCAAAAAAAAAAAAAAGATTATTGTATTTAATTTTTTAGAATTTTATCATTTGGGCCAAAGTGTCTTTTGGATAAGGATGTTTATGGGCCAAATTGCCTTTGGAAGAATGTTTATGGGCCAAATAATCTTCTGGCACTTTGTCAGGCTCTTTATTATAAGCTTTAGAATCTTATGGTGCTTTTATGTTGGGTCCCAAATCTACCAAAATTTGATCAAATTTGAATATTCAAAATCAATTTTTTATTATAAAGTATTATTTTTTATTTAATTTATATCTATCTTTGTTTTTTCAGTAATATTTCTTTATATATTTGGTGAACGGGAATAAAACGAACAACTTTGAAACAAGTTTACTTCTATCAACTTAATCTTAATGTAAGGAAAAGTACACTAAAACCCAACCGAATTTAGTGTTTGGAATTATTAAGGGGTTGTTTGATAGTTGTCGAATGGTTTTGGTGTTAGATGATTAAGTAGTCGGAATGATTAAAAGACTCTTATGATATAGTGCAAAATGAAATATGATTGTTTGGTAATTGTTGAGAATGAAATCAAGGCACTTAATGGTTGAAGGAGGTCCAAGATACAAAACCATTCAGAGCATTTTAGAATCATTAAGAGGTGGCTTTTTTTTTTTTTGTCAAACTAGATTTACCTTTTAATGGTTCAGGGGCTGCCTTCACGAAGTAGAAAGGAGAAAAAATTGGGGATTTACAATCGTAATTAGAAATTCCATAAAACTAGAAATCGAATTAATACAAATCGAAATTAGAAAACCCACAAAATTGGGGATTATACACAAATCACGTACGAAGCAGTAGCACAATCGACTCAAACAAAGTAGGAAGCAGTAGAAACAAAAGATGAAAATTGAATCAATTGAAGAGAAATGGAGAAATACTTGAGATCAGTAGTGGTGGCTGCTGGTGTGGATGGATGAACCGACCGACAACGACGTTGGTGGGACCGGTGGCGAGCGTATGTGTGGTGAAGTGGCAATGGTGTCTATCTGATGGCGTGCATGGGATATGTGTGAAGGGTAGATTTGAAACAATGTGAATCTAAATGGTTGAGAGGAGCCTTAACCACAAAATCGTTAAGAGGCTTGTCTAACCAATAAGAGGATGCAAAAAATTTACCAAACAACATTTACCTCTTACCAATTAAGAGGTAACCTCTTAATGGAATCATTCATAGGTAAACAAACAATACCTTAGCTTTTTAAATTTCATACTTGTCTTTCTAAATCATGTTTTCTGCAATCTACATATTTCTTATATGAGCGTGATCTGAATCTCCTAGTTCATATCATAAATCCAAAATGAATGATGATATAAAATCACTAATACAATTAATTAATTTAATCATGATTAAATTCATTAAGCACGTATTTTGAATTAGAACTAATATTTGGCGTCAAAATAAAGTTCTTGTTCTTTTTATGTATAAAACCTGTATTTTGGATATTAACTTATTTCATTTTTTAAGAAACTATAATTATATAGATACACTTTTTTCTATTAGAACAAATTCTTTCACCATATCCTTTTATAAAACAATGAGCTTGACTAAGAATCTATTACTAAATAATACTTTTAGGTAAGAAAATATGGTTGACATCTTATTAAAATATCAGAAATGGAAAAAGAAAATGATTGTTTTTTCGAAAAGAACAAATAAAATCAATCAACATATTCCAATTATTTGTATAATCCCTAACGAGAATACAATGATTCAATTTCAGATTAAAAAGAGTATTAATTGGTTTGTATTATCTTAAATGTTATTAATTTATTAGTTTATCCTATGTTCAAACATCTTATCGTATTGTTATAAAAATTAATTTATCGGTTTACCTATTAAAACTTCTTAGTTTTATTTTCCATAAAAGAAAATAGTAATTTAATCCGGCTATATGTATAGTAGAGAAATTAATTTTTATAATCATATAAAAAATGATGTAACATCTGTTAACCATTTTCTCCAAAAAACTCACCAAATAGGCATGAACGCCTAAAAAACAATTCCGCTCCTGGCGGATTTCCACTTTCCCGGCCAAAAATCACCTTTTCCGGCCAAATTAAAAAAACTCCTCAAAATAAATTCCGCTCCTAGCAGATTTCCAAAAATCTCCTCAAAAAGTCTATGAATTATTAGAACTCTTCAGAATTTCCAAAAACTCCGTCATTTTAAAAAAAACTCCTTAAAAATCTCCTTACTAAAAATCCGCTATTTTAGAAATCTACCAGGGGCGGATATCGTTTTTGAGGAGCTTCCTATTTTGGTCAAAAAAGTGGAAATCCACCAAGGGTGGAATAGATTCAGATGAATTCATAGCTATTTGGTGCATTTTGGTGAGAAAATGATTAGATTTTACATTTTTTTAAATGATCATAATATTAATTTTTCTATATAATATTATTAATTTATTGGTTTATTTATTAAAATATAATAAATTTATCTACAAAATTAACAATTTCTCATTTAAAAACAAACCTATAAATATACATTATAAAGTAAAAGATGCTCATTTTCCTCCTTGACAAATACACTTTTTTGCGTAAAAGATTTACAGGTTTTTATATTCAAATATTTTGTAATTAATTTATATGTATGTGTCACATCTAAGTAAATTTAAAATATAAAAATACCTCATTAAATATTTTTTTTATCATTAAGAAACTAAAAAGCCAACTAATGGAATTTCATGAAAACCGTGTGATGATATTGGTGGTTATCTCCAAATTAGTTTTCTTTGTGTTTTATTAATACACATTTTTTAAGGTACCAAACTAAATTCCATCAAGATGTATATGTAGCAACAACATATAATTGAAGCCAACTAATTATTTTCTTCACAAAGTCAACTACCATAATAAGTGTTTGACGGATTTTTTCACTTGGTATCTTCTAATTTTTATTCATCCTCTAAAATTAAAGATTTGCTTTAAAGACGGTCACAGATTTATTTTAAACATACTTGTAATAGTTATTCATCAATGGAGATTAAAAGACCTTGTTAACATTCATAAAGTAAGAAGGTGTGTTACTACATGTTTGGATTGGACAATTACATCACTATTTAGGACACTGGATATGATTTCTGTGTTTATTACTTAATTACAGTGTAGGAACGTTAAGATAAAACTAACAGTCGATTAGAAATAGATGTCAACTGATTAAGTTAGTAATAGTGATTAAGCCAAACCAATAACCCTTCCATTTGTTTCAACTAGTTTTATTTTTGGTGAAACTAAATAAATAAATTACACGAGTTATTTTGACAGGATGTAATATGTCATGTTTTCAGAACAAATTAAATCGGTTTGATCCAAATCATTCAATACCAAGGGAAGGAGTTGACTTTGATCTTTTCTATCCAACCAATGGATATTCTCTAAATTAGATTAACATTAATACAATTAGTTGATTGTTGCAACTAAAGAAAGAAAATTTCAAAAGTCTAAAAGAAACTTGGGATTTTGTTGGGGTCACGTTTTATTTATTTGGGTTGATCAACGCGTATACATGGTGCGTGCCCACTCTCCCATGGTAAGCAACCCACAATTGCAAATGAACAAGTCAATGTTCATCAAAAGTAAATAAAATATTTTTTCTTTTATTAGTTGATGCATTTTTGGTATACGGGTCGTTCGGTGGAAAGTTAAATGAAAAACTGAGAAATATCCTAGTAGTCTTTCATTTACATAATATACAAGTAATTGTAAAATACATAAATTATATTGTCTGTTTTACCCTACTGACTTATGACTTTGATTCTGATGACCTGGTGAAGACTTTCTAGGGGGTCATCCATCCTGGTACTGCTCTCACCTAGACACGCTTAATTTGCATAATTTCAAGAACCCACCATGTTTGTGGCCCTAAAATGCGTTGTTGTCTTGGGAGACCAATGTTTACTTATGAACCCATCATCTCTCTTGTCTACGGGGATATGGGATTTGTCTAAGGGGTTATACAAACACACACATATGAAACCCGGACCTAAAAAATACCTAAGGAAGCCTTTTGTTCTTAAATTTTGCACGATAATGCAGATTAAAAACGGTCAGGCATATTAGTACTTTAGGCATATTTCTCCTCATTGATCCTATTTCTAGAGTTAAAATGGACATGTTGGGTTAGGATGCGTTTATACTCAAACTGAACAAAACTGGACGAGATGGGATGAAAGTTAGGTAGGCAAAGGTTTGCAAGGTTTTAGTATTTAAATTCGTATGTAGTCTAGTAATTGAACAATTTTGTCTCGTATTTCTGTTTTGTTCATCTCAATGTTTGTCATTTCTAAGTCTTATACCACATAAAACGTGAGCCAACTTTTTTAATACATCATGTCATATCCCATCTTAGTTCGTATGTAAACCAATCAGTAACGAGCACCCAACCAAATAAAATAATGTAATTAATCTTTTTAATCTTTAAAAAACATATAAATCGTTATAATATATAAAACACCTAAATTACAAGTATTAAAACACAACTACCAAATAGCTGGCTATTGTGGTTTTGTTTAAAGACAAGCATGTATCATCTCCTTTCTTAGATATGCTGTTAGGTTAAGTGTGCACCTCGAATTGTTCTTTCTTATACTAAATAATTACAACATAACATTCCTCTTGTATAATTTAATATAAATAATATTCACCAATAAGAATAAATAAAAGTTAAGAAATTCTAAATTATTATAAAATTAAGTTCGTTAATGAGGAAAATAATTTTTTTGAAAACGCGCGTAACAGAAAAGAAAACATTGAAAGCCCAAGGCATAAAAAATAAACACTTCTATTTGAGAATATGCATTTGAGAATAACATAATTTTAAAATTAAACAGCAACAAATTTCAATTATGTTACGCCAGCATCAAATTTTTAATACATAAAAATTTCAAATTATATAACTATAAAATACTTTTTAAAATTATGTTCCCATATTTTCATCTTATAAAAAAAATATACTAATTTGCACAAACATTGTTTTTTATCCTTAATTTTATTAATTACTTTATGACTCACACTACAATTATAGATCATGATGTAAAAAATGTTTTGAATGTTTTAATAAAGTGTATTACAAACTTAGGCTATGTTTGGCAAACTAGCTAGTTGATAAGGTAGCTGTTGACCGATAAAGTAGTTGATGATTGATAAGCTAGGTGATGGATAAATTGCATTTGGCAAAACTAGCTCATAAGATAGCTCATGACTTTAAAATGACAAAAAGTACATGTTAAAAAATTGGTAGTCAAAAACTTAGTAGGGGTAAATTTGGAATAAAAATGTTATAAGTTCGATAAATCACCAAAACATTAGTGAGAGTTGCTTTTTAAAAAACTAGCTTATGATCAATCTAAACATGTACATAACCTATAAGCTGACTTATAAGCTAGTTTATTTTTACCAAACAACGCCTTAAACGTTTTAACATTCCATAAACCTAACTATAACAAACTAATCATGTAAACTAGTTTTTAAGATTATACTAACATCCATTATCCACACATACTACATATACTTTATCATAGAATCTTCCTTCCTATTCCTAACATCCACATCTAGTTTACAATTAGCCAATTAATTGTCAAATGTCAACTTTTGAATAAATCTACATTAATAAACCACCATACTTATATATCTATATATATATAGTCTCATCTCATGTAACATCAATATCTCACAAACTCACAAAAACACAAAAAACTTTTAATCAACCATCATCCATGGCTATCAATTACCAACCCTTTTTCATACTCATATTACTAGCCATTTTTGCATGCTTTTCCTTTACCTCAGCCTTACCAAACGACGTCGCTTGGTGGTGCGACCGGACCCCGAACCCGGAACCATGCAAGCATTTCATGGCCACCAAAACCCGCACCACCACCACCACCACCTTAGCCAAATCCGACTTCCGAAAAATGGCTGTCCAGCTAGCCATGGAGCGAGCCCTCAATGCCGAGTCCCACACCAAATGGCTCGGCCAAAAGTGCCGTAACGAACGAGAAAAGTCCGCGTGGGCCGACTGCCTGACCCTCTACGAGACCACCGTCTCGAACCTCAACCAAACCCTAGACCCAACCACCAAGTGCACCGAATTCGACTCACAGACGTGGCTCAGCGCCGCGCTGACCAACCTCGAGACGTGCCGGGCTGGGTTCGTGGAGCTGAATGCTTCAGACTATATGTTACCATTATTAATGAATAATAATGTTACAAAGCTTATTAGTAACACTTTGGCTATTAATAAGAATAGTAGTAGTAGTATTAATGGTTTTAATGAGGGTTTTAGAGGGGGGTTTCCGAGTTGGTTTAAGGCGGGCGATCGGAGGCTTTTGCAGGCGGCAGTTAAGGCGGATTTGGTGGTGGCGCAGGACGGGTCGGGGGATTATCGGACCGTGAAGGCCGCGGTGGAGGCGGCGGGGAAGAGGAGTGGGAGTGGGAGGTTTGTGATATATGTGAAGAAAGGGGTTTATAGGGAGAATGTGGAGATTGGGAATAAGATGAAGAATATAATGTTGGTTGGGGATGGAATGAAGTATACGATTATTACCGGCAGCCGGAGCGTTGGAGGCGGTGCCACCACCTTCAACTCCGCCACCGTTAGTAAGTATTTTATTAAGGTCAAGTTCAAGTGAGACCAATATCGGAACCTTCACAGCAAAAACACTGTGAAGATTACCTTCACACTGTTTTGCTGTGAAGTTTCAAGTACAAAAATTTGTGTCTCAAAAGTTTCACAAAAACAACTTGGTCTCACATGATTCTAAGTCTATATATATGTCAGGTTTATGTGAGACCAACATTTTTTTGTGAAATCTGTACGACCAAAATTTTACACTCAAAACTTCATAAGAAAACGTTGTAAAGATAAAAAGATCCGAATTTTCACATCGTTTTCTTTGAATCTATCTCTCTGTTAAAAAAAACGATGACTTTTCCAAATACATAACCAAGTCTTGGCTTCCAGACTTCAACAAAATAGAAATTTATTCTTATATCAAGACAATTTCTTGCTTACAAATCAAGAAAATAGATGGTGTTAATATTTCTTGTTAGACAAAAAAGAATATTATTCCTCTAAATTGACTAAAATAGTCCATCTTTTATGTTTTATTTGAATTCTTATTTTAGTCAAAGTTTGTACAAAAATTTAAATATTTATGTAAAAATTTGAATACTTGTTGCAACAAAAGAAGTTTAGAAAAGCAAAGTTTTTTTTTCCGTAAAGATTCAAATTTCTATTTAAGAATTTTTACGTATAAAGAATCCTATACATATATAATGTCTTTTTTATAAAAAAATCACCTACCTAAAAATTGGCTATCTTGAATAATGGTTCTGAAAATTGACTAAAAATGAATTTAATTGATTTTCTGGTTATTTCTCTACCAAAATAGCCATTTATAGCAAAAACTTTAGAACCATAGTCAATTTTTTGAGGTGCAATCTAAGAAAATAACTAAGAATTTCGCCAAAATTTCATCAAATTCACTTTTTGTTGGATAATAAACCCAACTATGAAATTTAATAGTCAGCGAAACATATGTTATATTTAACTATTTTCCGACTCGTGATACGTTTTTTTACTTGTACAACAGTTGTAACCGGGTCTGGATTCATAGCGCGCGGCATAACGTTCCGCAACACCGCCGGCCCTCAGAACCACCAAGCGGTGGCGCTACGTTCTGGCTCCGATCTATCGGTCTTCTACCGTTGCGGCTTTGAAGGATACCAAGACACTCTCTACGTCCACTCCCAACGCCAATTCTACAAAGAATGCTACGTTTACGGCACCGTCGACTTTATCTTCGGCAACGCCGCCGTGGTCTTCCAAAACTGTATGATTTACGGAAGACGGCCCATGGCTTCGCAGAAGATCACAATCACGGCCCAAGGCCGAACCGACTCTAACCAGAACACTGGGATCTCGATCCAAAATTCTCGAATAATGGCTGCATCGGATCTAAGACCGGTGTTGGGGTCATTCAGGACATTCTTGGGCCGACCGTGGAAGCAATATTCTCGAACGGTCTATTTGCAAAACTATATGGATAGTTTGGTGGACCCGGCCGGGTGGTTAGAATGGGATGGGAATTTTGCTCTTAATACCTTGTACTATGGAGAATATAGGAATAGTGGACCGGGTTCTTCCACGAGCCGGCGAGTGAAGTGGAGAGGGTACCGGGTTATTACTAATTCCAACGAGGCTTCCAGGTTTACGGTGGCAAATTTCATCGCCGGCCGATCGTGGTTGCCCGGCACCAGAGTTCCCTTTACCGCTGGCCTTTAAGTTGTAATTAATGTGTGCATTTCTTTTTCATTAATTTACCTGTAACATCGTTGCTATTTTTTTTCTGTATTCTTTGTAACATTTTATTTGATTCATGTAATAAGAGTTTACTCCAAGTAATTTGGTGTTTCTTGGGAACCATTTATTAATGTCAACCAGCTTAATTAGCATTTACCAGCTAAAAGTCACAATACTCATTATCTGACAGAGTAAGATTTTCGTTTATCAAAATAGCCCATATGATTTATCGAACTGAAAGACATAACTAAGTTCCGTTTATCAAATGTTAACCGAGTAAACACATTTATTTTAATTAATTAAGAAAGTGTGAACATATAATTAATTTTCTTTTTTTTGTATTCTTTTCGCTAACTAATTTTCTGAATTTAAGGATCATTTTGTATTCATTCTTTTCTCAACCTTTTTATTGAATTAAATTTTAATACACGTTATTTATGTTCACATTATTAGATAAAATTAACAAACTAAAATCAACATCTTATCCCATTTTTATCATAAAATCCGAAAGTATCCATATATCGTTTTAAGACATGTATTAAACAATAAACATAATAAGAAAACAATCACTTAAATACACATATATAAATTAGTTTTGAGATTACCATTTCTTGCGGACAATATTTGAAATTATTCTTTTTTGGAACAAATGAATAAATATCAAAACCTTTTATTTTCAATTTCATTGAAAAGTAGTTAAAAATAACAACAGTTAGCATACTAAAATATACTATATAAATGGATATTCACTTGATGCAAAAACCAAATCCATCGAAAGTAGCTATGAAGCTTATAACTCTCATCCTAATTTCCTTCGTCTTCCTTTGCTCGTCGGAAACCAATGGCCACTCCGGCAATCGAGACTACTGGTGCCGTCAAATGCCGTACCCTGACACGTGCCACGATTTCTTGGCAATCGGGCGTCACAACACCTCTGACACCTTCTCTAAAGATCAGTTCTTGAACATGACAGTAGCAGCAACAATGGATAATGGAAACTTCGTCCTAAATCAGACCAAAAGGATTGAAGCAACAACACCACCTGGTACAAAAAAGGGCTTGTGGCACGATTGTGTGACTGATTGTGGCAATGCTATTTCTGCCCTCGGCATCATCGAAGACCACCTTGGCGAGCCACTTGAAGAATGTGATCTAGACGAAGATTTTGGGTATGTTATAGAATTAATCAAGGAGTGCGAAAAGAGGTTTTTGAAAAGTCACATGACTAGTGTTTTTCCCGTTATTAGTACTAATTTCTCAAATTTGGTACAAAATGCTCGGTCTTTGATTGAATGTATAGAAATTAAAGGGACTTAATATGTTATTATTTATAATTTGTAATGGTTTAAAGTAATTTCAAGATTGCTTGTTTTTCGGATATTACCAAATAAGGTTAAAAGAACGCTGCACTTGCACAAAATAATTGCATTTGTGTTCGTATGCATTTATCAATGAACAAAATAGTAACGTTATTTAAACATTTATCAGTTAAATTTTTGTGTTATTAGTGAAATGAAATTTTTTTGATCGGTGATTTCTATTGATGAAGCCCTCTTTTCTACAAGTGACATTTCTAGGGTTGTTCACAATTCAGTTAGCTAAATGGAAAAAATGTGAACTGAATTGTGAGGCAGATACTTGGTTACTTGAACTGAAATTGGACCGGACGTTGAACTGAAATAAGACTGTTTCTTACGGTTCAGTTCATGATTACGCGAATTTATAAAAATATAATTCATAATATAAAAATGGTACCGGAATATAACATTTAAACAATTATATAACAAAATAATAATAATAATAATCAATAAGCTACAAATTAAAAAAAGGGGGTAATTTCATATATACCCTTAATAACACTCAAAGTATTATATTTGTCCAACTTAAATTATAAATATCATAATATACTCTTACTAACCTATTAAAATATCAAATTTACCCAAATTGCTATTTTTTATTTTTTTTATTTTTTAATCATTTAAAATTCTAATATTTATATGTTTGACATAATTGGCCCTGATCAAATTAGGCTAATTTTAACCTTTTTTAAACCTTTTCTAGTTATTTTTTTTCTTCAATTTTTTGTTTAATTTTCTAGTTTCACATCAATATTTGTTCATGGCAGATTTTGGGGTTAGGAGGTGTGGATTCATCATTTTGAAAAGCGATCAAAAGTTCCAAAGAATTTTGTTAATTGATCGAATTACAAAACTCAAAACTTTTTTAATTGAGCGAATTATGGTGGTTTTGATACGTTGTTATTATTAGGTCGTTGATATTAGATCAGAATTTTGAGATCAAAGGTTAAGATCTGTTGATTTTTTTTGTTTTTTGTTTTGGAATTCGAACGATTAGAAGGTTAGCGTTTTTGAATTTTAGTGTAATTTGGGAGTTGTTTGTTAAGAGATTTGTATGGATAAGGAGAAGGTAGTGGTTGTCTTCTAGTGCTGTGGTGGATTGGTTATCGCTCGGGGGTTCATAGCGCACTAACCGAGTTCGAGCCTTCCCTTGCGCATGCTTGGGAACATTTAAGTGGGGTCATGTTTAGCTCCCAAAATTTCCGGGATTAGTCGGGCTTTGGCCCGGACACCCTTCCAAAAAAAGAAGGTAGTGGTTCCGCTTGTGTGCCATGGGCATTCTCGTCAAGTGCAAGCAAAGGTACGTGGTTTAATTGGTTTTGTGAAGTTTAGTTATGGTTTTATCGATTTGTGAATCGTAATTGTTGAAGTTGTGTACTAATTTGTGGGTGGTTGTAAGTCTTATATTGGATTAAATGATGTTTGTTAGGCAGTAGGTATGGATCAATGAAAAGAGTAAGATCTGTTTGTTAGTAGGTTAATGTGCTTAATGGAACTCGTAACTTATTCGTGTTGGCTATACATGATTGTTTCTTAGTTGCTTAATGATATGGAAAGTGGCTTATTCAATAAGCTTTTAGCGAGATGAGCTTTATGGAGCAATTTTTTTTTTCCTTCCAAACATGACCTTGTCAATTAAAAAACACGATCCTTGTGACTATGAAAAAAACTTTCCGAACAATTCTTTTTCTATCTATACAACCAGATTAATCCACAGAGATAACTTTATCCGTACAAGAATTATTGGAAAAGTAACTATGATTTGTCAAAATAAAAAATATGGTGTTGGTTGCAGGTTGTCAACGAAAATAGTGCAGTAGATATACACGAAAATGGTGTTGGTTGTTTTACAAATAAGCAAGTGTTTTTAGTCGGAGGTTCCAGCCTACGACTGCTGTCATTTCGAGTGCAGTACGATTGGCGTTGGTAATAAATTCTCGCAGTCACGCCCTATGTCATCGACCAAGGCTGCTGTTGGTCCTTGTTTTCTCGGCTTCTGATTGCGACAGCAGGGGCGGAGTGGAATTAAGGTATCGGGCATGGTCACACATCGTAACCTGCCTACAATATCGCTGCATTTCTTCGCCGAAAATTCCAGGTGCTCTCCTTAGTTAATGCTTGGCAGGTTCTATGCCTTTGTATCTTGTTAGGACTGGTTTTATGTTCTTGGTAAGGGTAGCTTCTTCCTCTGTTTGGTTGGCTTATTAGTGCTCTGAGTGTTGGCTGTGTATGTATGTGTGTTGATCATAGCCCTGGGCCTTTATTAGTTTGTTTGTATGTTTCTTTGGTTGGTAAAATAATAGTTCTTGGTTTTGTGTGCAATTCTTTTTTAGTGTTTTTAATAAATATTAAAGTTGGCTAAAGTAATCATTTTGTTAGATATGATATTTTGATAGGTTAGTGAGGGTAATATGATATTTATAACCTAAGTTGGGCAAAAATGATATTTTGAGTCTTATTAAAGGGGTGTATACGGTTAAGTTCTAGTGAGACCAACTGACCAAGCTTTTTCCGTAAGACCGGTGAGACCAACATATTTTACTTGAAACTTCACATCAAAACATTTGTGAAGGTAAAAAAAATTGAACATTCATCGTTAAAACATACTAAAAAACACTATCAAAAAAAAAATTCCAAAAAAATGTAAAAAAACGAAACCTTCACAGCATTTTTCTTTGTGAAGGTTTGCATTATATGTATGTAACCTTCACAGAATTTGAACCGTGAAGGTTTCGTTTTTTACCTTGTTTTGGATTTTTTTTGCATCGAAAGTGATTTTTAGGTTTGCGTATTCGAGTTTTATGTACATTCACGGTGTTTTTTTTGTGAAGTTTCATACCTTAAGTATTGGTTTCACATGGTCGTACGATAACAGCTTGGTCTCACATGATCCTAGTCATTTGTCGGCTTTTATAATTAAAAATGATTAAAGATTAGAAAAATGGTCTTTTGGGTAAATTTGATATTTTGATAGGTTAGTAAGGGTATATATGATATTTGTAACTTAAGTTGGACAAATATGATATTTTGAGTCTTGTTAAGGGTATACATGAAATTACCCTTAAAATTAATTGAAGATAAATGTTTAAAAAAGTATATTTAATTAAATATATTGAATATTTAATAATATAATTAATATTAGAATTGTTAGAATAAATAGTTGTCCGAGTTTGACGCAAATATTTTTAGAAATTCTAACTACTTTACTCTATTTTTAGAAAAAAAAGTTAATACAGTTGTTGAACATGCTCTAATTTACCCCTATTTAGCATTTCAAGGACAATAAAAACTAAGAAATTCAAATATTGCTATGAATCTTCTTTTTTTGATATGTTTTATCCTAACATTCATTTTCTCTTGCTCATCGGAAACTATCACCCCCGGCACCATAAGCTGGTGGTGCGACCAAACCCCATATCATCAAACATGCGATTACTATCTCGGTCGTAACTTCTCTACCACCGCCACCGTAACAACCCTTGAATTCCTAAAGATGACAGTGCAGACAGCTATAAATGAGGCACTCGTGGTTCGACAACGAGCCCATGAGATCGAGTCCAAGTACCCAAATGCTCCGGGAAAAGAATTGTGGTCCACTTGTGTTGACTACTTTGATGGGCTCGCTTTCACACTTAACATGAACTTCGACCGCACCCTCGACCCCACACCACTCGACATCCAAACATGGATTAGTGCTGGGGTAGCATATATCAACATGTGCGAGAAAGGGTTCGAGTTGATCAATATGACCAACACCATTCTACCTGTTATTTCTAACAATTTGACGAAACTCGTAACCAACACTTTGGCTATTAGTGTTCTTAATAGGGGTAGTGATACTTCCGGGTTCGTAGATTGGGATTACCAAAACGAACATAACTTATCAAATACTAAATTGGAATTAAAACGGCCGAATGTGGTCGTGACTCAAGACGGCTCGGGTGATTTTAGGACCGTTCAAGATGCTATAAACGCAGCTTCACAACGGGCACAACCCACAAAGAGGTTTGTGATTTACGTGAAGGCCGGGATCTACAGAGAAAATGTTGTGATTCGGAATTCAGTGCAGTATATTACAATGTATGGAGACGGAATAAATAAGACGATCATCACCGGTAGTCGACATGCAGGTGGTGATGCGTTGAAAACGGCAAAGGCAGGTGACTTGAAGGATACGGCAACATTTCGTAAGTTTATGTTTCAAACAAATTTTCTGAATATTGTTTTCTAAAATAGGAAGAAAGAATCAAAATCGTCGAAGGAAAAACTTTAACGACTTCTTTCCAAATTACTTTATTAATTATATTAATATATATTTTTAATACATTTAATATCCAACAGACTTCTTACATTTAATTTGATGGTCGAAGAAGTAGTAAGAAAAACATTTTTAATCTACCAATAAAAGTTTATATACTTATACTCTTAGGGTTGTTTTAGTAATTTATTATTACAAATTTACGTTAGATTATTTGATTTTAACTATTTATTATGGATTGCAGAAGTATGGGGTCCTGGATTTATCGCTCGAGGCATGACATTTCGGAACACAGCCGGACCAAAAGGAGGACAAGCGCTGGCACTCCTTTCTGGCTCCGACAAATCAGTGTTCTATCGGTGCAGCTTCGAGGGGTACCAAGATACACTCCTTGCGCATTCAAATAGACAATTCTACAAAGAATGTCAGGTCCTTGGAACTGTAGATTTCATTTTTGGCGATGCTGCCGCCGTCTTCCAAGATTGTAGGATCTTCCTTCGAAGACCACGTCCCGGAGGAGGCTTAGTGGTGACGGCTAATGGTCGAAAGTTAAATAACGAATCAAGTGGATTTACAATACAAGGTTGTAAAATAACTGCCGGTGATGATCTTAAGCCCGTACTCAGTCAATATAAAAAAGCGTTCCTGGGAAGACCATGGGCTCCGTACGCTTTGACCGTTTATATGCAAAATTATCTTGATGACTTGATAGATCCACAAGGGTGGCTTGATAGTTGGGGTAATAAGGAACACTGTTATTGTGGAGAGTACCGGAATTATGGACCGGGATCGTCTACGAAAAAGCGGGTTAAATGGCGTAGTTTTCATAAAATTACGAATCAGAAGATCGCACGTTATTTTACAGTCGGCAAGCTCTTATCAGGCAACCATTGGCTTCCTAAAACCGGAGTTCCTTACATACCTTGGTTTGAAAAGAAGTAACACATATTAGGTAATAGTTTCAATAAAAATCCATTACTGTTTATATTATCTATATTGGAGGTATACTATAATGATGTAGTTTGAAATATAAATCCTTTAAATTTCTATACATAGGAGATATAATATAATGAATGTACCTTTTAAGTAGTTTGTAATAGAAATACATTATTAGAGTTCATATATTGAAGATATAATATAATGAATGCATTTTAAATCGAGTAGTTTGTAATAGAAATCCATTAAGTTTAATATATTGGATATTTATAATTATTTGTTATTGACTTTACAAGACTGAAACTCATATGTAATTTCTCAATTTAGTTTTGGGCCTTTTAATGGCTATTGTTAACATTGGGCTTTTTAATGGCTATTATTAACGACTTTAGATGTACGAACAATAATAAAAGTAAATTAAACAAAAAACGTAACAAAAACGAAAACGTTGATCCAATATAAAAACCCAAGGCATAAAAAATACTCAATTCTAACCGGATAAGTGTTGATGCAGGTAAGAGTGTTAATCCGAGTAAGTATTGACTCGGACAAGTATTATTTCGGTTAAAGTGTTTACCAAAGTATTTTTGATAAAAATTACCGATAAAAGAAAACCATTTTAATTTTTTTATAATTATATTTTATAAACTATAGTAATTCAATGCTTTCTAAATAATTAAATGTTATAAAATAAAATAATTTTTTACTTAAAAATAGCTTTTTTACTTTTTAAATAAAATGATTTCCAAAGTATGCTATTATAACTTAGATAATTCGCAAATTGATTAAATGACCGGGATAACCATTGTTAGTTCGTCGTTGATTTGTTAATTTAGTTATTTGATTAATTATAAATTTAATTATTTAAATAATAAAATAATAGTGACGTTATTTAAACATTTATTAGATAACTTTTTGTGTTCTTAGTGAAATCAGAAATTTAGATCAGTGATTTCTATTGATGAAGCCCTCTTTTCTAGAAGTGACGTTTCTAGAGTTGTTCACTATTGATCGATTCGCTTAATGGGAAAAATGTGAACCGAACTGTGAGATGGATACCTAGTTCCTTGAACTGAAATCGGACCGGAGGTTGAGCTAAAATAAGACAGTTTCTTATGGTTCAGTTCATGATTACCCGAATTAAAAAAAAAAAAAAAAAGTGGTACCGGGATATAACATTTAAAACAATTATACAACAAAATAATAATAATCAATAAGCTACAAATAAAAAAAAAGTTTAATTGTCTAAAAATATCAAATTCTGGCTAATATCGACTTTTTTCATGACTTTATATCGTCAAATTTAATCATCTATCGAAATTGTTTAGCAACAAAAAGTAAAAAAAAAAATATCACTCGTATAGCTTTAAGTTAATAAATAAACAAGAGATACACACAATTCTTTAAATCTTGTTAAATCTCATAAAATTAACTATTAATAAATTAATAAAAACATTCAAATACATAATTACTCATACTAATAAAACATTAACATTTTAACGTTGTCTTTGTTAAAAGAAATCGTCAATTAAGCTATAATAAAAGTACATCGTAATTTTTAAACTTAGAAGTTAAAATGTGTACATTTAAATTTAATATAGAGAATTTTTTTTCTCTCTCTAGTCTCAATATGGGAAGCTATGAAATATAAGAGAATTTTATAATCATCATTTTCTCTATTCTAAAAACTTTATTAACATATTTTGAAAATTAATAAAATTCGTCTTTGTTGTATAACTAGCAACAACTAAATGCTTTTAGTAAAAAACGCAAAATTAAGAATGACTTGGAAAGCAAAATTAATAATGATTTTTTTTACGGCAGTTAAACACACGCCCACGTCCCGACAGAAGTTGAAGAGGTATCCGGAATCCATTCGGGTACCCGACTAATCCTCTCGACCAGGAAACCGTTACCGGCCCATAGCCTCGCCCATGCCCGGCCCAAAGGTCGACCCATGAACTGGGGTGTCGCTTCCTGTTCCCCCTCCGAATCGAACCCAAGTAGATAGGGATACCATCCACTGCCCTCCTCAGGATGTTACCGACTATTGAGCTACAAAGAAATTGACAAATGTCCTTCAGTATGTGGATGGGGGATTAGAACTTGGGTGGACACTATGTACCCTTCAAGCACTAACCACTCCACCACAACACCTTGGACGCAAAATTAATAATGATAATAATGATAATTTAGGTAAAAGAATATTGAAAGATTCTGTAAATAAAATGTTATACATTACGAGATAACAAAATAAAAAAAATGTATTATTTTAAATGAATAAACAATATTTTTGGTATTAAGAATATATGGAATTATACGATTATCAATGTTAACCAATAAAATATTAAATTAAAGTATTGCATTTATAAAGAGTATCTGTTTGACTTTTAATTACTTTTAAAAGATTTAAATGGAAAAAAAAATTATATTCCGATTATACGAATCTAAATTCCTTTTTTAAATCTACATTAAAGTTTGGTTATAAACTTAAATTTCACGTTTAACAACGACAACTAAGAGTCGGTATACATGACATATTCAATTTGAATAATCATATATTATTTAGACTGAATAATACATCATTCATTATTGTTTAAATTGAATAATATTGGATGTTCGATTATTTAATCTAAATAATACAACATTATTTAGACTAGATATAAAAGCATCTTCAACAATTATGCTAAAATATAATAAAAAAAGACTTTAATATATTTATTTTGCTTTAAAAGTTATGCTATCTTTTATGCTAAAATAGAGAGAGAAAAAAAAATTATAAATCACTAAATTTTGAGAAATCTCTAAATGGAAAAACAAACAATTATTTTAATTAGTGGTGTTCAAAAAACCAAAAAACTGAATCTTATGATCCGAAACCGAGAAAATTGATACGCGAGTAACTCGTGACGCGAAAACCCAAAAATAAGGGTACTCATCGAGTCACGGGTCGGGTTCGGTTCTCTATTTGCGGATACCTGCCACGCCCCGTATATATTTAATTTATTAAAAAATATATTTATTATATTTTATAATAAAAAATTATTAATCTTAATAAAATCTAAATCACATGTCATGTTTTCTTCATTTACCCTCCACTACCGTTGGTTTGTCGGTCAGATTCGGTCTAAATTGTTTTTTGCACACCCTTATCGACGACAATCCTTCATATTGTTATTTTCATTTTGTAATATTTTTTTAGTGTTAGTTGTTTTAGTTTGTCACGAAATAATTTCATTTTCTTGTATATATATATATATATTGTGTACATCAAAACACTCGACAAAATATGTGTAACCGTGAACCGAACCGTAGGTAATCACTCCTTTTCGATTCAGTTCAGTGCGAGTAGATTCCCCACGCGGTTCGGTTTCGAATACTAAAGTTAGGTATCCACCGATACATATGGTTCTCAAAATTTTCCCTACCCTCCCTGCAACCGCCTCATCCCCTAATTTTAATGCTCCAACCAATATAATTAATTGAAGACAAATGTTTAAAAGAAAAAAAATATTTTGGTATATTAAATATTTTAATAATATTATTATGAGTGAATTGTGGATTTGGTCCCTGTAGTTTAACAATTTTTTTGGCCATAATCTCTATTGTATGTTTACCTTGGATATGGTTCTTGTGGTTTTCATTTTGTTTTGGCCATGGTCCTCTGACTAACTCTCCCATTAACTCCGTTAGATTAAGGATCATTTTAGTAATATTCTATTCTTTTGTTTTTTTATTGTAAAAAGTTAAAAACAATACTTTTTTAACACAATTTCATATATATATATATAATTCCATCAAAATAAATAAAATAAGAGTTCATTTACAATCTGATTTTTTAATTAAAAGTTAATTATATCACGCATAAAATAATTAATTCTAAAAAATTAAATCATAAAAACAAATCTTATTTATTTGTTCTAAATAAAATAAGAGATGATTTTATGATTTGGGTTTTTAAGTTAAAATTGTTGTTACATGAAAACAATAAAACCATATCAATTCCACTAGTTAATAATAAAATAAATTTTAGTAAATTTAATATAATTAATCGTTTAATTTTTTTAAATAATCTAATATAAAACAAGATATTATCAATTTAATTATATTACGTATACAAACATATATATACATACTTACTGTGAGTGACATCAAATCATATAATAATATTCGTTCTATATTTGATTATTTAAAACTATTAATTATATTAAACACATTTATTTTTATTATTTTCATCAAAATGATAGAAGATTAAATTGTTTTTATTTTTTTCAATATAGCTAAAATTCTAGTTTAAATAAACCAAATAATAATACTTTATTTTGCCGTTCAAAAAAATCATAGCACTTTATATTAATTTTTTTAGATCGAATAAAATCACATATGTTTTATGATTTGTTCTATTTTAAATTAAAAATAATAATTAAGTTGTATATCATATAATTAATTGTTTAGTTTAAGAAAATCAAATCATAAAACAATCTCTTATTTAATTTATTTTGCTATTATTATATATATAAATTTGTGTGTTTAAAAATATTTCTTTTACTTTTTTACAAAAAACATACAAAAGTATAAAAAATTTCCAAAATAACCCTTGATTTAATGGATTTAACGAATCAATTAGTTAGACAGACCATGGCCAAAACAAAATGAAAACCACAAAAACCATAACCAAGATAAACATAGAATATGGACTATGACCAAATAAACTATAAATCACAGAGACCAAATCCACAATTCACTCTAATATTATAATGCTAGAATTACTAGAATTGTTAGAATAAAATAATTGTTCGAGTTTAATGTAAATATCTTTAAAAAAATTAACTTTTTTACTCTCTATTTTTAGAAAAAAAATTAATACAACAAAATTTGTTGAAGATGCTCTAATTTAACCCTATTTAGCATTAATTGCAACATTTCACACTATTATAAATAGCATTTCAAGGACAATAAAAATTGAGAAATTCAGATATGGCTATGAATGTTCTGTTCTTGATATGTTTTATCTTGACATTTATTTTCCCTTGCTCATCGGAAACTATCACCCAGGGCACCCTAAGCTGGTGGTGCGGCCAAACCCCACACCATCAAACATGCGATTACTATCTCGGTCGTAACTTCTCTGCTACCGCCACCATAACAACCCGTGAATTCCTAGAGATGACGGTGCAGGCAGCCATAAATGATGCACACGTGGTTCGACAACAAGTCCATGAGACCGAGTCCAAGTACCCAAATGCTCCGGGAAAAGGACTTTGGTCTAGTTGTGTTGACTACTTTGACGGGCTCGCTTTCACACTTAACATGATCTTTGACCGCACCTTCAACCCTACACCACTCGACATCCAAACGTGGATTAGTGCTGGGATAGCATATATCAACGTGTGCGAGAAAGGGTTCGAGTTGATCAATATGACCAACACCATTCTACCTGTTATTTCTAACAATTTGACGGAACTGATAACCAACGCTTTGGCTATTAGTGTTCTTAATAGGGGTAGTGATACTCCAGGGTTCGTAGATTTGGATTACCGGAACGAATATAAGTTATCAAATATTAAATTGGAATCAAAACAGCCGAATGTGGTCGTGGCTCAAGATGGCTCGGGTGATTTTAGGACAGTTCAAGATGCTATAAACGCGGCTTCGCAACGGGCACAACCCACAATGAGGTTTGTGATTTACGTGAAGGCCGGGATCTACACAGAAAACGTTGTGATTCCGAATCCAGTGCAGTATATTACAATGTTTGGAGACGGAATAAATAAGACGATCATCACCGGTAGCCGACATGCAGGTGATGATACGTTGAAAACGGCAAATGCTGGTGACTTGAAGGATACGGCAACGTTTCGTAAGTTTTCCTTTTAATCAAACTTTCTCAATATTTTTTTCTAAAATACAAAGAAAGAATCAAGATCGTCAAAGGAAAAACTTTAACTGTTTTTTATAGATTACTTTATTAATCATATTAATATATTTTTAATACATTTAATATCTAACAAACTTCCTGCATTTAATTGATGGTTGATGTTGTAACAAAAACATTTGTCACTCTATCAATAAAAGTTTACATACTTACACTCTTACCGTTGTTTTAGTAATTCGTTACTACAAATTTACATTAGATTATTTGATTTTAATATTTATTATGATTGCAGAAGTATGGGGTCTTGGATTTATCGCTCGAGACATGACGTTTCGGAACACGGCCGGACCGATAGGAGCACAAGCGGTGGCACTCCTTTCTGGCTCCGACGAATCAGTTTTCTACCGCTGTAGCTTCGAGGGGTACCAAGACACACTCTTTGCATTTTCAAATAGACAATTCTACAAAGAATGTAAGATCTTTGGAACTGTGGATTTCATTTTTGGTGATGCTGCAGCCGTCTTCCAAGATTGTGGGATCTTCTTTCGAAGACCACTTCCCGGAGGAGGGTTAGTGGTGACGGCTAATAGCCGGAAGTTACATAACGAATCAAGCGGATTTACAATGCAAGGTTGTAAAATAACCGCTGGTGATGATCTTAAGCCTGTTCTCGGTCAGTATAACAAAGCGTTCCTAGGAAGACCATGGGGTCCGTACGCTTTGACCGTTTATATGCAAAATTATCTTGATAACTTGATAGATCCACAAGGGTGGCTTGATAGTTGGGGTAATAAGGAACACTGTTATTATGGAGAGTACCAAAATTATGGACCAGGGTCGTCTACAAAAAATCGGGTTAAATGGCGTAGTTTCCATAAAATTACGACTAAGAAGATCGCACATTATTTTACGGTTGGCAAGCTTTTAGGAGGCAACCATTGGCTTCCTGAAACCGGGGTTCCTTATATACCTGGGTTTGAAAACAAGTAACAATATTAGGTAATAGTTTTGTAATAAAAATCCATTAATTTTTATATTGGAGATATACTATAATGATGTTGTTAGAAATATAAATCCATTAAATTTCTATATATAGGATATATAATATAATGAATCTACCTTTTAAGTACTTTGTGATAGAAATACATTAGATTTTATATATTGAAAATATAATATAATGAATGCATTTTTAATCAAGTAGTTTGTAATAGAAATCCATTAAATTTTATATATTGGAGATTCATAATTATTTGTTACCTTACAAACACATATATAATTTCTCAAATTAGTTTTCGGGCTTTTTAATGGCCATTATTAATGGCGTTAGATGTACACACAAAATATAAGTAAATTGATAGCCATAAATAATGAAAAAAGAAGTTTCTAAACCATAATGATGAAAGTATAATAAACATTGAACATTAAGATTAAATCGTAGTTTACTCTAAAATTAAATATTCTTTTTAATTTAATAAATAAATCTTACCACTTTTGTTTGTTTAATTTCATTAAAAATTGATGAAACAACATTTTGATACCAAAGAATAGCATATAAGTGGATATTGATCATAAACCAAGTCGATAAAAAGTAGCCATGGATTTGCAACGTTGGTCGTGAAATTGACATTTAGGGATTTGTTTGTTTAAAAAAAAATACTTTTTAAAATCTCTTTAAGTCTAAAAATTAAGAGATTTGCTTTTTTAATTACTTTTTAAAAAATCTTTAAAAATCTCTTAGGATCATTTGAAATTTTAGAAGGTGCACCATCCATCTCTCACTTTTTAGATGCGAAATCAGAAAAGAATTTATACATGTTTTAGATGTCTACTCACTTTTTGTTTATCGATCCTTGTTATAATCATATGTAGACATCATAGAAGCAACTATAACTTTCTTATAAACATGTTTGTTTATCAATCCTTATTAGGTTACTATAAATTCACAATATGAAAATCAACTAACAACTTCATAATCTGCAGTCAAGAGCACTGTGGCGGATTGGTTATTGCTCGGGGGGTTCATAGAGCCCTAACCGAGTTCAAAACTTCTCGTACGCATGCCTGGGGACATTTAAGTAGGGTCATGTTTAGCCCCTAAATTGCCGAAGATTAGTCGGGCTCCGGCCCGGACACCCTTCCAAAAAAAAATTTCATAATCTGCATAAGCTATATATAAACAAGTTGTAGTTTTATCTTTGATTTTTTTATTCTTTTAAAATCTTTTAAAAGTGAATTTAATTTATTTTTTAATTTGATATATGATTTTTTTTAACTTAGTATATAGTTTTTTAAACGAGATATATAAAATTAAAAACAAATTTAATTTTAGTTGAAAAAAAAATATCAGTAGAAATTAAAAAAAAAAAAAAAAAACATGATATAATATAATGATGTAGTTTGTGATAGAAATCCATTAGATTTCTATATAGGAGATATTATATAACAAATGCATTTTAAATTAATAGTTTGTATTTAAAATCAATTAAATTTTATATATTTGAGATTTATAATTACTTTTTTAACAAATTACTTAGTGTTTGACTTTACAAACGCATATAAGTCGTTCATATTTTGTATTAACGTTTAAGGTTAAATAAAAATTTTATTTAGCTAGTTTATCGATCATGTGCTATTTCACTAAATATATTAATAAAAATGTCATGAAACGTTTTATTTTAAATAGTCAACCCGTAAACATTTTTTTAAGCTTTGCTTGGAGACCATAGTTTTTACACGATTTGGCCGTTTATATGCAAAATTTTCTTGATGACTTGATGGCTTAATAGCTAACGTTATAATAAAAACAACTTGTTATAGAGAGTACAAAAACATGGGTGAAATAGTGTGGTTATCATAACATTATGAACCCAAAGATAGGAAAACATCTTACGGTTGCCAAGTTCATGTCAGGTAACCGTTGGATTGCTAGAACTGATACTACAACAAAAAATAAGTTTATCGAACGCCTAAAACAAATAAGCGCCTTATTTGACAGGATTAAAGTTTATTGGACCAATAAAAAAAAGCATCCTATCTATTTAAGCGTCATAACAAGTTTTTCAAGATAATTTCAACATAAAGTGGCATATTAGCTAATTTTGTAGGACGGTTTTGAAAAATGTCCCATAAACCTATCTTTGTTATATAACAACACTTGTATGTAGACTTAGGATCATGTGAGACCAAGCTGTTATCGTGAGACCGCGTGAGATCAATACCTAACGTTTGAAACTTCACAAAAAAACACCGTGAATGTACATAAAACTTGATTACATAGACCTAAAATTCACTTTCGACGCAAAAAAATATCGAAAACAAGCTAAAAAACGAAACTTTCACAGCTCAAGTTCTGTGAAAGTTACATATATATAATGCGAACCTTCACAAAAAAAACTGCTGTGAAGGTTTCGTTTTTTAACCTTTTTTTGGAAAAAAAAAATTCGATAGTGTTTTTTAGTATGTTTTAACGATAAATGTTCAATTTTTTTTTACCTTCACAAATGTTTTGATGTGAAGTTTCAAGTAAAATATGTTGGTCTCACCGGTCTCACCAAAAAGGCTTGGTCTCACCAGAACTTAACTCCTTGTATGTATATGACGCTTTTTCAAATAGTGTCCTACAAAATAGTTAATAGGACGTTTTATTTGAAAAATGTTCTAAAAAAACTTGTTACAACACCCAAAAACATTCTTAAACTTTTTGTAACGTTTTTAGATAAAAGGCTTTTTGGTTTGGTCCTATTAAAACGCTTTTTGGTTTTAAGCATCCTATAAACTCAACTTTGTACCGGCAAAAGGCTTAGAAGGATGTGATAAAATATCCCATCTACCCCGGGTTCAAATCCAAACGCTACCATCCTATGGTCAGACTTAGTGAGGATGGCCGTATCTTAATTACCGAATTTCCAAGGATATAATCTAGGCTTTGCAAAGCATAGATTAACCTTTTTTTTAACTCAATTTTATTGTAGTGTGGAGCGTCTTTTACCTGGGTTCGAGAATCAATAAGTTAATGTATAAAGTAGTTTCTAATAAAAGTCCATTAGATTTTATTGGAAACCCAATATAATGCAGTTTAAAGGTAAGAGATAACCAAAATCATGAACATATATTTACAAGAAAAACATTCATTTTGCTATCACTTCATCAGACAAAGGGTGTTCAAACCTGTACTTTGAAAGATTGATGAGTTAAACTACTATTTACGACGAGCTTCGACCATTCATCGTGTGTATTTTTTTCCTTTCCGATGAATGCGTTGTTTTTTGTCGAATGGAAACAGTGGCCAACTGAAGCACGTCGAGGTCGGAAACTAGGCTAAGACATGAATCGATCAAAGCAGTGTTATTAGGTTTGTGATATATAGTATAGTCATGACTCTTCTGGTTTTGAACCTTCTGTGGATTCTTGAGCACTTTTAAAAAGCAAATCATAGTTGATGGAAGCCAACTGGGACAAATTCTGATCATGAAATCAAAATTTTATGTGTGAATTACATGAGAATATGTGAATCACCAATAGATTACTTTTCAAAAGAGCTCTTGAGTAGGTATTGAGCAGAAATGGCGATATATCTTGGTTCTGATACCATGTGAAAATACGTGGAATCCCAATAGAATAGATTAGAGCATCTCCAACGGATTCTCTAATAGTTCTTTAAAATGGAGAACTGAAGTCCAAATATATTCAACTTCAAGAGATTCTCTATTACGAAGACAACATCATTACTTATATTATTAAAATATTAGATGTGTCTGATAAAATAATATTTTTCTCCCCTAAACATTTTCATTTCATAATTTCTTATTGGTGGAATAATAAAAACATTATTTCTCTCTCACGATAATCATTTTTATAGAGTTCTCCAAATTTGAAGATTTTTGCATTCTGTGTCCTAGTTTCTCCATTTTGAAGAAAATTTTTAGACAATATTTTGAAGCAAAAAATAATCCAAAATCCCTATTTTCTCCATTTTGAAGAAGGTGTTGGGGATGCTCTTACTCTCCAAAAGAGCCATTTAGGAGAGAAGTGAGGGTCCGACAGATATCCAGGAAAAATGACAAATCTAGCCCCAATGTGGGATTCTAACAAGGTCAAACATACGTTCAAATTTTTTATTAACATGCAGCTGGGAAGCAGGCCAAACCTTATATGAGAAATTACTGAATGAGTAAACGACTCTATGAGTCGGAGCACCAAAGTCTGCCAAGTTACCAAATTCGTCCCCCTGCTCAAGTAACAAAACGAGCAAATTAAACCCCTCTACGTTAGGTTAGCATGCCAAATAATTGTGCTAGATATACGAAATTCACAATATAGTGTGTCTATGTCCTTTGATGCCCAGAAAAAGATTAACTTGTTTGTTTAAGGTGGTGTTTGTATACGTCTTAACAGTTCCATTAAGAGGCAGTCTCTGAATCGTTAAGAGGTGAATCTTGTTTAGTAAAAAAATGGACCGCCTCTTAATGGTTCCAAATTCCTAAAAAATGATTTTGTATCCTAGACGTCTCTTAACCATTCAGAGTCTTGATTTCATGCTCAACAATTACCAAACCACCATATTTCATTTTACACCATAACATAAGAGCCTCTTAAATCATTCTGACCACTTAATCATCCAGCACCAAACCATTCCAAACAGCCCCTAACTCTTAATAGTTCCATTAAGAGGCAACCACTGAATCGTTAAGAAGTGAATCTTGTTTGGCAAAAAAAAAGAGGCTTGTCTCTTAATGGTTCCAAAAGTCTTTGAATGATTTTGTATCTTGGGCCTTAACCATTCAGCACCCTGATTTTGTTCTAAACAACATATTTTCATTTTGCACTATTAAATAAGAGCCTCTTAATCATTCTGATCACTTAATCATTCAGCAACTGTCAAAAGTGCATACCTCTTCATCCACCACATTGCTGGGTGAGCTATCACCACACGACGCGCTGTCTCCTTCAGAAATATCATCAAAATCACTACCTCTATCGAGATGTTTATCTTCTGGATTCCAGATATATCGGCTCATAAAATAACTCGTATCGAGTGCTTCAGCGGATGGTATGAATTGTGCCTGGAATACAGAATACTTGAGATAGTTGCCAAATAATATTATCAGTTATAACCAAACTATATTGTTCACATATTTGTATAAATGAAAAATGATCCAATGACCTTCTGCCTTGCAAGTGTGTCCCAGTTGATATCCCTAAAGAAAAGGTGCCTCTTCACCTGTTAGTAAATCACAAAAAAGTTTATTGGCTTATTTTGCATAAAATAACATATCTATCTGAAGATGATTTTACCTCTCCAGCACCCGTTGCACCTAGGCGTTGGATTGGATTATCAATCAGCAACCTGAGATGAAGCAAAAAATTAGGGCCCGTTTGTTTAAAAAAACTACATCTTAGAACCTCTTAAGTCTGAAAACTAAGAGGTTTGTAGACATAAGACTGTTCTATTTTTAAGAAAAGGTTTGAAAACCTCTTACCATCCTCTGAAATTTTAAGAGGTGCACCATCCACCTCTTATCGTTTGGATGTGAAATCAGACTTTAAGACTCCAGACCTCTTAAAAAGCAAAAGACACCTTTGCCAACAGCAAAACAAGAATTCTAGATTGAATAAAAACTCCTTGAATCTTACTTGTCTATCAGATCGTACGCTTCATAGCTCATGTCTTCAGGTATCTGAGGCCAGGGTATGTCTCGATTCATAATGTTGGCAAATATTTGCTGCAACAAAACAGAACAACTTATGTTAAGGTACACCCATTGTTGAACGGAAGTAATATATCATTAAGTTCATAGAAGTGTGCTCAAATATCATGGGTATTTGTCTCCAGTAGCCTGAAACTCTGAGCATATTAACTCTGATATTATCTGTGTGTTCTCCAAATTAAGACCTTCCGTATAGCCGATTACCTAAAAATAAGATCATGGTCTTCTTGCAACTTGCAAGTAAGCTTTTTCCAGGTTAAAACAGAACTTCCAACACCAATACAGAACCTAAAATCAAACTAACAGATGCAAACAGTTTCACCACTCGAACAAAAGATATATATATATATATATATATGTATATATATGTATGTATAGAGAGAGAGAGAGAGAGTAAAGTTCAAATGAAAACTCATTTTTCATTGTAAACGTGAGAACCACTAAAATCGCACCACGTGGCAATATTCACTCTGAATATCATGCATTATTCAAAGTGAATTAAGCTTAGGCGCCTTTATTCACTCTGAATAATGCATGATATTCAAAGCGAATATTGCCACGTGGCGTGGTTTTAGTGAATTAAGCTTAGGCACCTTTATATATATAGGGGTGGGTTCAAATGTGAACCAGTTTTTGGTTGTGGATGTGAGGACAACCGAGAGCGCGACATGTGGCGGATGACTGGGCGCCACGTCAGGTTCACGGCGGGTGACTAGGCGCGATTCATGGGAGGGCATTGAATTAAAGGGGGGACCACAATCAAAGTCGCCACGTGTCGCGCTCTTGGTTGTCCTCACGTTCACAACCAAAAAGTGGTCCACGTTTGAACTTTCCTATATATATATATATATAAATAATCTTCACATTCAGAGTTAAATTGACATAGAGACAAGAACATATCATAATGAAATTGAAGATAAAATAAAAATCCTTTAAGAGTGGTGTTTATAAAAATTGAATAGCTTGTGGAGAAACTTATGGGAAAGCCATGTTTCAATAGTCAACTTGATATACATGTGGCAAATCCAACTAAATGCACGAATGATGACTTAATGCCCAAACGTTACTATTAATGGTAACACTAATACTTTTATTGCAAATGAGAATCTTGGCTAGTACTTCTATGGACTATATAAGATAAGTCCATCTTGGTTTGAAGATAATTACAACAAAAATGTAGGCAATTTTTTTAACATACCTGTGGAGATCCTGCATTAAATGGTGGAAGCCCTACAAGTAGCTCAAAAAGAATAACACCAACTGACCACCAATCAGCTGTTGCGGCTGCAAGAAGGAAGGGTATTGGAAGGAAAGTATGAAAAGATAGGGAAAAAGTTGTATAAGTTTTAAATTTGTAAATTATGCAGTATCTAATAGAAACTTAAATCTCTAACCATGTCCCATGCCAAGAAGTATTTCGGGTGCCAAATAGTCAGGGGTGCCAACAACTGAAAGCTTTTGCGGCTGCTCTCTATTCGCTGAACATGATGTCTCTGGCTTGTTGGCTTCGTTATCCTGAAATATAGCAGTCCTGATGGTTGATGACCCCGATAGGTCCTCCGTGCTGTTTATGAGACCAACCTTGGATAGCCCAAAATCTGTTAGCTGTAAAAAAAACGAATTAGAATTGTAAGATGAGAAAAAGGTATCCATTGATAATCATAATAGGACAAAGTAGTCCATCATTTATTATTTTAATTTAGAAGTTCAATAATATAGCCTGGCAAAATGAAGCATGGAATAAGGTATTATAGTAGCTTTTTCATCTGATTAAGCTACAAAACAACATATCTTTTCAATATAGCAGAAGACACACCATCCATGAGACACATGTAATATATACACACATCTAAAAGAAATTGATTTCTTTTTCTTGCTAGTTGAATGTTTAAGGGAAAAGGGGTGGATTATTTTGCAACCCAGTAAAAGGTTACAATCCATGCAACCCTCATCTAAACCATTCATTTATCCCATTCATTATGATTAATTGATTACTCGATTCATCAATAATTATTGATTTCATGCAATAATTTAACCTGCAATGCGTAGTATTTCCATTAGATGCATACACTAACATGGAATGCATATTGTTCATGAAAGTATCACTTTCATGCGATACATTGCATAAACCATTATGTGCATCGACATCTGCTGCAGAAATTCGATGAAATCAGGTAAATATATTTAGTGCATCGATGAGAATCTATATGAACGGGTTGTAACCTTTTATCGGGTTGCAAAATAACCATGGCCTAAGGGAACAATTACTTATTATAAATGGAATGGAAAAACAATTGTTCAAATTCAAAAAAAAAATATTAAGTAATGGCATCACAATCATAAATGCAAAGAAAACATTGACCTTGATGTGGCCATTTTGGCCAATTAACAAGTTGTCTGGCTTCAAATCTCTATGAATGACATTCATTGAATGCAAATACTCCAATGCAAGAACCTGAAGTCATCAGGCACTAAGCATTAGACCATAAATTAGATGCATGGTGGCAAGAATTAATAAAAATAAAGGCAAAACACTCACAAGTTCTGCAATATATACACGCGCCATGTCTTCTTCTAAGCAACCTAGATTTTTCAGCAAAGAGAAAAGATCTCCTCCGTTTAAATACTCCATCACCAGATATAGATTCTCTCTGCATGTGAAGGAGTAGAAAAACCGTACCTGTTCATGTCAAACGGTAAAAATAAAGTTAAGGTACAAGAAAAATTCCACTTGAATGAATTAACATGTGGGACCTACTCACCACAAAAGGATTGCGAACCGATATCAGGATATCCCGCTCGGCCAAAATGCTTTCAACTGCATTTTTACGAATCATATCAGCCTTCTTTAAAACCTGCAATACTTTTCCAACATAAGTTATTTTAGATCGAGGATTGAATTTTTTAGATGGGAGTTAGGAGATTATCATGCCTCTAGTAAGTAAATAGTAAGAAATCTCAACATTAAAATGAAATGGGCAATGCCAAAAGCTTATGACTAAGGAGCTGTTTGTTGGTTGGTTCCTGTATGAATAAAGTTATCTATGTGGATTAATCTGTCTGTATAGATTGGAAAGGTTTTTGTTTGGGAGGGTTTTTTCATAAATGTAAGGAGCGTGTTTTTTAATTTAGAGAGACGGGTTTAGACAAAACTTGGCTTTCTGAATAAAGCTCCCTCCTAAAATGCTTACTAAGTCACTCTCTATATCATGAAGCCATTACCAAACAGTCATGTATAGGTGACTGAATAAGCTATGTGTCCCATTAAGCTCATCAAGCTGCTAACAAAAGGCCCTAAGCCAGTTTTACGGACAAGACCACATTTACTTGTTGGAATGAAGGGTGGGAGGCAAGACTTATGCATAAACAATATCTCAAACTTTTAACATTAGCAGTGTCTATTATCTCACAGGTAACAGACAGAAGTTATGTTAACAAAAGGCAAATTAATGCCAACACAAAAGCTTGGGAAATCTAAAGATCTCCCTTGAAAGAATTGATACTCATGATGGTTAAATTATTTTTGAGATATAAAGCCCTTACCTTTATTGCAAATACGTCACCTGTTGCCCTTTTCCTAGCCAAAAAAACTCGTCCAAATGCACCTCTGCTGATTGGTTTTATTATTTCAAAATCTTCAATAGATGTCCGATCCTTAGCGTACGCACTTGCAGGGCTAGCCCTCACATTACTACGAGTTGTTTCATCTCCTAATGCACTATCTTCATAGACCATGTGACTTGTTGACTCTGATCTTTCATCCTCTATCATCCCACAAAGAAGTATGTATTTTTCCCTGTCATGTGTGCAGGAAGAATTGCCAGTGTGTTTAGAGATAGACACATAGGGTTAGGTTCAAATGTGAACTCAATTTTGGTTGTGAACGTGAGGACCACTAAAATCGTGCCACGTGGCAATATTCACTCTGAATATCATGCATTATTCAGAGTGAATAAATCCTAGGTGCCTTTATTCACTCTGAAAATGCATGATATTCAAAGTGAATATTTCCACGTGGCGCGATTTTAGTGGTTCTCACGTTCACAATGAAAGATGGGTTCACATTTGAACTTTCCTCTAGAAACATATCAACAAGTTAAATAAAACAACCAAGTTCATCCAACCATGCCCGCAATATAGTACTTCCTACATCCCAAAACTGATGATGCATCTTGATTTTTATACAGTTAACAAGGTATTTTGAGTATTTGCTGACTTATTTTTGTTTTCAAATGTTCAATGATTTCCCATTAGCTTTAGATCATGGTATTTGAAATTTGACCTTTATAATGTCTCACTATTGTTGGAACAGACAAAATCCACTCACTGTAATAATTTCTCAATACGTCTCCCAAATGTGTCAACAACAAGGGCATCCACCTTTCTGCCCTGGATCACATATTTGAGGTCTTCCAAACGCTCAAGCATGAAATGCAATGCACTGTAGTCATTAGCGTTCATGCGGGACAGGGATCGAGCAATTTCCAAAAGCTTGTGCATCTGTCATTTGATGGTGATGTTTTAGCACCTTATAAAAAGAAAAAGAAAAATAATAGATATGAAGCAATATGGATATGGACGTTGTTGTAGGACGAGAGATGAAGAGTAAAAGAATACTTAACATGAACATGGCTAAGAAAATAAAGAATAAGACTACAGAACAATGGCTTAAATGAAAAGTATTTAGCTGTTCCTATTATTTTTCAATCCAGACCTGAAGAAATACGTATAAGGCAAGAACCTCAAGAGATGGCTCTATCACGTAGTAATGAAAACACATGGTAGAATGAGGCAGGATATAAATCTCAGTTTAGAGAATGGTCATTTATGAGTTGGTGTGTGTAAGCCGTCCTAGATACCCATAGTTACCCAAAAAGTTTGTGCATATTCATGATGTTAGAGGTTCACTCAAAAACTTAAATATCTTAACTTTGGCTACATAGCAACAATCTCAAAATTTTATGTAAAGTAAAGCTTAAAAAATCCAGGCATGTTATTTAAGATATCGATAAGCCACGCCGTGCTTGTTTACCAGTTTTCAGTTATCTTATCCTATGTGTCATCTGGATTATGGCCCATCTACCTAACCCCATTCCTGCATACTTCAAACAAGTTATCAACATGTAAATTTATGAATTGAGCATAAACCATATATAGCACCACATTTGAATGATCAGGAAGTAAAACAATTTCTGTATAGTTGAACAAACGTCTGTTTCTTAATAGGCTGTCTAACCAAGTGCATCAATTCACCTGTTGACAGACTTTAGTAATCATGTGTGGATTTTATAGCTTTATGTTTCATAAAATTTGGAATTTGTCGTTGAATATAATTTTCCCTACCTGTTGCCAGTCTTCATGCTCGGAAAGACTTTTCCTTCCACTCAGGAATGTTTCAATCTGGGTCGCTCTTGGTGTTAGTAGAGGTGATCTAGGAGTCAAGCATCCAGCCGATAAGGCTTTTGGACCTACAATAGGTATGGAAGTTCCACGTGTGCTGCAAGTAATGTCAGGCATACCGTGGAAATCTTCTGCTACAAAAGCATTGTCAGCCTCATTGACACATTCTAGAAAATCTCCGGAGCATTGACTTGACAACCGGTGGTTCTTAGGTGATAACTTGTCCTCCAAGTCATCAGGTATACTTGTTGGAGATGTTTCAACACTTTCTTGAGTTCCAACTGCCATGCCTGCACTTTTAGATGTCCATGGATCAATGATCCTTTCAAGAGTTTCTGCAACTCTTTCAAGTCTTTCATCGACACTCAGACCTTTTAAATCGCATCTATCAGCAATAGTGCATATTCTAGAGTGCTGCTCGACATGTACAGTGGGTATTTCAACTTCACAGATACGGCATATTAACGAACTCTCATAAGTCGGATGTTGCCCTTCCGAAACTCCAAATGTAACTCTCCTTACTTTTGAAGTTGCCTCTATATTATTCTCAGAAGATCCCAATGCGGTCTCTAAATTATAGATATGATTGTCTTTATGTTCCAAATGTTCGGATAAATCCTTTGATGGAATGTCAGCAGCATTAAGGTCTTTGTAAATCCTTTCTGCTGGAGATGGAAGCTTCTTCCAAGATGACATCCTTCTACCAGTAGATGGAGTAACGCCTTTTGGACTTTCAACCTCCACATCTAGATTTATATTTTCTTGATCTAGTTCCGCATCCCCTTCATGTGCCTTGGTAACTTCTGTTTTTCTTATTGAGCTATTGAAGTTTTGGTACGTAGGCTCTGTAACAGTTTCCGTATATGCACCCAAATCACTAAGCTGATGAAGACCCAAAATATGGTGGTTTTCTTCGTGCCCACACTCCTTGTGGTACTGCACAAGCCGAGTGCATCTAGTGAGTATGAATAAGAGACGGGTATAGACTTGTTTGAGAATTCCCATAGGTAACTCCTGACGACGATCATCCAGAGTCTGAACAATGCTTTCGCACTTTGACCAAAAGTCATTGGATGTCATTTTTGCACACTTTCTGGCTAAAATTAACAAGTCTTCCAACATCTCTTGCCATTCTGGATGAGATTCTGAAGTTTCTTCAAGTATCCCCACCAAATCTCCAGCAAAGATACCCAAGTCAGCATTGACCTCTTCCTTTTTCAACTTTTCAAACTTTGCTCTGAGCATTACCATGATCTCCTGAAGTTAATACATGTTCAAAGTTTGCATAAGGGAATTGCATTACAAGTATGGCCAGAAAAGACGATGAACTTGAAAACAAAACAAAAAAAGACACGAGCATGATTACATTCACATGCCCAAATGCACGAGGCTTCCAAAATGGCAGAGGCCGCACTCCTTTGGAATCGAGTTCATGAGAGAAACTCTTTATATCAGGAACTTTCTTTCTGCGACCACTAGTTGCACGCATTATGGCTTGGAACCTTGGAGATTGCATTTCCTTGGCAAAGGCCGTGTTAGGTCCCTAAAATCAGCACCATAAATTCAGTATCATATGAACAACTTATTCCTTTTACTAACTAGAATCTAGGAATATATATATATATATAGAGAGAGAGAGAGAGAGAGGAAAGCTCAAATGAAAACTCATTTTTCAATGTGAACGTGAGGACCACTAAAATCACGACATGTGACATTATTCAGAGTGAATAAAGGCGCCTAAGCTTTATTCACTCTGAATAATGCATCATATTCAAAGTGAATATTGTCATATGGCATGATTTTAGTGGTCATAACCAAAATTAAGTTCACATTCGAACGTAACCCTATATATATAAACCCATCCACTTACCTCAGTATCAGATGATAGTTGTACATGCAAGGACTTAGAATGGCCCCAGGACACCTTCTTTCCTGAACAAAAAATAAAGCATTCATAATGATCAAGAGTTGCATCTAATTCAGGAGTTGAACCATTACCTTTAACCCCAAACAAAATCTAATAAGAGTTGTCATAAATTTCCACTTTCCAAGCATTATATTATTCTATCTCTGAGTAAGATGCTACTACTGTATCTATATGTAATCTCAACTCCTAAATGAACAATATACTCCATATCATATAAGGTCATACATATATATAACATATCTTATCTATGAAGAGTGATTTATATCACCTGGATCGGCTTTCGCAGGCTCCTCCGATTTACCAACGGAACTGTTTGCAATCTTATCATCCGATTTCAAGGCCGTGCCAACAGCAGAATCCCTATGATTCGAAGAAGAAGAAGACGAGAGACTCCGAATCGGATTCAGGCCAAGAGAAGAAGCATCGAGAACATCCGGTTCGTCCGTTTGCCGATCGTAATCCTCCCTACCTTTGCCATCATCATCGCATCCATCTCCGTTCTTTTTCGCCGTCATCTCAGACATGGTGTGGATCCTACGCATCGGAATCGGAGGAATTTTCCGCAATTTAGCGAGCGAGCGTGATCGTTGATGCTTACGATTAGACGATCGACGGCCATCTTCGCCGGAATCGTTGGAGGTTTGTTCCGATTCCGATGTAGGTTGTGGAGGTGACATTAAATAGGAGATATATATATATATATATAATCGTGATCTTCAATGCTTAATAATGTGAGTGTGATTTTCAGTATCAACAACTATCAAGTATTTGAAGATGAAGAAGAAGATGATGATGATGATGATTTCTAGGTTTTATTGGATCGAATTTGGTTCCAATTTGGGGATTTTTTTCAGAGGACGGAAAGGGGGAGAGATTTTCGCGGGAAGAGGGAGAAAAGATAAAAACAGGGTTTATTCAAACCCCTGAAATGAATTCGATTTTGTGATCTTCATTTAATTATTTTATATTGTTTGAACGATATATAATAAACTATTTTTTTTACATGTTATATTGGGAATAGCCCGTTTTGACGTGGATCTGTAATTCTGTACACATTATACCATTAAATTAGTTCTTTTTATACACGTTATATCGTTAACCTTTAATATGTTTACAAAAAAGTAGCAATTCCTTAAACACATGTTTACAAAGATGGATATGTTTTTATGCATACCTTGAAATTGAAATCTGATTTCCAGAAATCGTTTTGATGAGTGTTGTTACGGAGCTTTCGTCTTCTTATGTACAAAAAGGGGGAGAGTAACCGGTAACTTGTACAACCGGTTACTCTTCCAATTTTTTTGACAAAATCAAATGTATAGTCATTTCTCGACAAAAAAATATACGTTCTCCTGATTGGATTTTTGGACATTTATGTTGCCTTTTTTGGCAAAATCAGTGAGTGGTGGTGGCAGTGGGTGGCGGGGAGTGGTGGTGGCTGTGTGTGGCGGCAGTAGGTGACGGTGGCGGTCAACGGTGGTCAATGGTGGTCAAAGGTGTGACGGTGTTGACTGGATTGCCACTTGGGTAGACACGTCAGCAAGTAATGCTGACTGGATTGACACTTGGACAGCCACGTAAGCAGATTACCTGCTGACTAAGCAACCATCAAGTTAATCAGGTCACATTCCCTTTTTTTTACAAAATCAAATGCATAGTCTTTTCTCGGCAAAAAAAAATGTACGTTCTCCTGATTGAATTTTCTTGACATTTATGTTAACTTTTTTGGCAATTTTCCCTTTAAACAAGGGTCATAGTACATATATATATATATATTGGAACTTGAAGGTCAAAATAAACTTCATTTACTAATAAGAATAAGGAGAATAACGACAACGTAGTATGCATATATACATCAATATCATCCTTAACCTTCGCTTCCAACCTTCCCCCACCAACCTTCGTCTCCTTTTTTCCTACCACCACCACACCTCTACTGTCCACCCTTTCCCATTGGCCACTGCCACTCCTCCAACCTTTAGCATCACATAACATACATGGAGCTGTAACTTTTTCCTTAACCCACAATACACAAATTCACAAAAAACCGTTGATACACACATATCTAACAACGATGGATGATTGGAATTACTGATCAAATTAGCAAGGAGGGATGGTCGGGGGAGGGTCATTATCCTAACTTGAACAATGTGTGGCCCAACAAGGAGGGACCTTGGGTCAAACTGTAGGGGCAATGGAAGGCAACCATGGGAGATATAGGGCCATTGATGGTTGTATAGTGGTGGTGCTATAAAAGGGGAAGGGTTTCAAAGTGATGGGGAAGAGTTTTTGTTGATAGGTTTATTAAGTTAGTAGGATAAATAAGTTTTATACTGGTCTTTTAAGTTACACATACATGTTTTGTCTCATAATTTAAAAACGATTAATTGGAAAAAGTTAAAATAACAAAAAAAAAAGCCCGTAAAATGACATGTGTACCCTCAACTTGGATGAAGTGAAACTCCAATGGGGCAGCAAACCGGTTAAGGCTTGGTGTTGGGGAAAAACCCACCCAAGTTCGAATCTGAGGGTGAGCAACCAAAGGTCACTGAGTATTAATCCTAGGAGAGCATGCTTTAGTTCTCAATAAAAATTACCAAAGATGTAGTATGGACAAACCCAGGTGAACCTTATTAAAAAAAACCTTGGATGAAGTGAAGCAAATGACCATTGTGACAAATGATCAAATCCAACAAAAAGTGTATCCACAAGGACCAATTTGTAATAAACCAAGTATGAGAACCAAATTTATAAAAATCAACATACCATAAATATGAACCAAACCCCATAAATTCAATAGTCGTTAAATTTGTGGTCCCTAACGTTTGTCAGTTTTAGTGGTTTTTGTATCTCAATGTTGTCTTAACAGATTTATCCTTTACCCTTTTAGATCTTGTGCGGGTTTCATCCCTCAGTTTAACAACCGTTAACTTTTTCTGTTAAGTGTAGGATTAACAGTAATAAATAAAATACGTTAAAATAAGATAAAACATGAGTAATAATAATATACAAATAGAAAGAAAGAAAAAGGGTTAACGAACTAAACCAAAAGATATGGCGCTAATTTTTCCCTCATCTTCAACCTTCATCTTCTCCAACAACAAACCCTATTTCCATCTCCATCAAAATCACCATCATCTTCCCAATCTCACCGCCATTAAAGCACAGAACGATTCATCATCATCATCATCATCAACAGAACCTACTCAATCAACCGATAACTCATCATCGCCGGTAGGATTTGGCTCCTCATCTTCCAATTCTGAACCTGTTAAGAAGAAACCGAAGGGGAAGAAAGAGAGAGCTTCCATTATCCGACGAGCTCCGGTTGAAACCCCTAAATTCGCATCTCAGCCACCAAGAGGCGGAGATGAATCGACTCAGCAAGGTGTTAATGAGCGCGCTTTTCTTCTTACTTGGCTAGGGCTCGGTTCGCTTATCATTTTTGAAGGACTTGCTCTTGCTGCTTCAGGTATACATACATACATACATACATACATATATATATATATATATTAAAAACTTAGTAGATTTCAATGTCTTATCTTAAGAAATTGAATTGTTTGGTTGTTATTGATTAATGTCATGTTTGAATTCCAATTAGATGGATTGTAACAGGAATTTAAGTAAATTTCAGCTTCATTTCTCATGATTATATGCTCCAAACACTACCTTAGTGCTATTAGGGTTTTATAAATTAAGGTTGTCTTTGGCAAAAATAAGCTAGTACAGGTTTGGATGGACGATAAGCTAGCTTATCAAAACGCTAGTTGGAGTAGGTTTCAGGAGCTTTTTTTATAGCTTTTTCCAATTATACCCTTATTAATTTTATAATTATACCCCAAGATATCTTTTTTTGGTCGATAAGCTAGTTTTTGCCGAACATAATTTATTCATAAGCTAGCTTATCAGCTACTAGCTAGCTTATTAGTTAACAACTAGTTTATCAACTATCAGTTAGTTTTGCCAAACACTGCCTAATTGTCTCCTCTTGAATGTTAACATTTGGGCAAACTTTTTGCAATTGGGGTAGAGAAACACCAGGTTCATTATGTATGATTGCATATCCTACAAGTTATTCCATAAGCATTTACATGCTTATAAAAGAACTTGTTCATAGACAGACAATGATTCCTGCTTGCAGTAACAGAAAGTAGTAAAAGCTATTTATATATCGCAGGCCACGATCAAACCTGCAAGACAGGAAAACTGTAAATGGAACAATGTGGCTATGTTTATCCATGCTGATACAGAAGTCTGCAAGATACAGTTGACAACCATAACTTGAGTTTGGTTAGCTTGGAGTGTACTTGCATATTTATCCATGTTGATACAGACCAACATGTTTCCCCCTTAGCAACTTAGTTAGCACCAATGATTACCATCATTAGATACTTTTTCTCCACCCGTATGCTGAAAGGAGATATTGGATACTTGATCATACCTAACAAATTCTGAATTGGCTTTTGGCTTTTATGAAAAAATTGACAACAAGATTGATAACAATGACAGCTACTCCGGACGGTGAATCCAAATTATCTGAAAGTTAGAAAAGTATTTGTTAAACAAACCATATTTACTACTTGGGTAAGACTCTCAATACAAAATCAATCACATCTTACCCAACCTTGGAAACAATGATGCCACTATGAAGGATGTTTCAGTTATTTAAAGTATTGTAACCTTTATGCATAAATTTGATATTGTGGGTTAATGTGAATATACTGCATAGTTGCATTGTATCCCAAATATCCACATTTGTCTCCTGTATGCACGCTCCTGACACTACAACCTGTGATGTTAGACCGAAGACCTCTTTCCAGATGATTATCTGGAATTTCTATGCCTGAAATTTTCACTTAACAAGCTCGTGTGATGAATTTATAGCACCCCAGATTATTGGCATCGCAGAAAATCATTAAGGGTGTATGGGAAGAGTCAAACCACCTTACGATTTGGATGAAGCCTACTTGGCTACTCAGTCACCATAAAAGTCTTCCGAGTTTTCAAACAATTAAAGGCAACCACATGTTATGCTGACAAACTTTGACTTTGACAATTGATGTGCCAAAGAGGATTGTGTTTTAAATTCTTAGCTTGGTAAAAGATGAGTAGGGAACACGAATTTATGAAAGGACGAGGCTAATGCGAGTGCCATAAGTATATCTATGAAGACATCTTTTATAACTTCTCTTTATCCTAATATGAGACTTTTTATTACAACAACATCGTTTTCACAAGCCAGATATCTAAGAAAAAAAATTGCAAATACCATTTACCATTACCTGCTTAGGGTTGTGTTCAAATGTGAACTCAATTTTGGTTGTGAACGTGAGGACCACTAAAATCATGCCACGTGGCAATATTCACTCTGAATATCATGCATTATTCAGAGTGAATAAGTCTTAGGCGCCTTTATTCACTCTGAATAATGCATGATATTCAGAATGAATATTGCCACGTGGCGCCATTTTAGTGGTCCTCACGTGCACAATGAAAAATGAGTTTTCATTTGAACTTTCTTCTACCTGCTTAAGCCTTAACATAGTGCTTAGATATGACTTCATATTGATTGTGATATGTGACATATTTCATTCTTTATTCGTACAGGTTTCCTTCCACAAGAATGGGATGGTTTCTTTGTGAAATATCTATATCCATCATTCACCCCAACCGTATTCTTGTTTGTTGCCGGAACAGTTGTCTACGGAGTGTCTAAGTACCTGGAAAACGAGAACCCCAACAACTCAAGTTGATCTCATATGTAAACTGTGTATCTATATCTTTCTTGAAAGCGATTCTTGTAACTTCCAAAGATTTTGGGTCGTAACTTTTTCTCCCTGCACTCTCTGTTATGCACGTGATTGGATAAATATGTATGATACAGATGGTAAATTAGAAACTTATAGAAGTTATTTTCATTGTCCTATATACTTCAATCTGCTTACGGGTTGACAGGTTGTCTTTCTTAATGGCTATTCAAGATTTCAAGTCATTTATAAGTCATATCCATGGTATTGATTTTAAAGATTCCTATATTTATACCGTTTATAATTTTTGTTTTCTGCCTTTAAGCTCTTTTGATGCTTACTTTGCATGAAGGTTGGTGAGACTGAGATTTATGAACACATGGGAGGTCCAAAGGTGAATGAGTTGGAAGATATATATTGCAATTTATAAATGGGCATTAATGGATACAGAGACCCTGTCCTTCACTAACTATTTACGACCAGGTACGTATTTTCGTAGCTATCTTAATAGTTAATACGGTTGCGTTATCATGCGTTACAGAATGGGCAAGCAATTACATGAAACAATCAGCTCCGGGAAAACCCAACTTTTTTCCATTTACAAATGTCTGCTTTCTTCTGGTCTACTTTCTTTGATTGTACTGATTTCCTAAAATCTTGAAACATGGATGGTATCATGAGCCGTATGATATGGGTCATCACATGGCATGTTGACCCCATTGTTATTGACTTGCACAGTGAAAATCTTTAACTAATCAAATCAGTTATAGCATTTGCATGATGCAAATGAATGACTTTTCATCAGTAGGCACAAAACATAATGTTGATTGCAACATTTATTGCCTTCTCAACCATATACATATCCAACTATAGAAAGAACCATTTAGTTTTAAACTAATTTTAGAAAAGCATGGGACTTAAAAGTGACAAAAATCTTAGCAAGATTGCGCTATAATTGGACGATCTTTCTTCTAACCCATGTATCCATGGAGCTATTCCAATGCCAAATTTTGCATAGTAAACAACATCTTTTGGGGTCTTGATCTGTGAAAATATGTGAAACCTTGTTAATCCATTAGGTTACTCTCTAGAAAAAACCTCAGGCAGAGACAGTGGCAGATCCAGAATTTATTTTTCTGGTGGGGGTACCTTTAAGATAGAGTAAAGGCCCCGAAGTCTTCCGATATATTTTTAGCCTAATTTGACTATTTCTAGGGAATTTTAAAGCTTTCTGGGTTGCTTTTAAAGAATTTATAAGTTTTTTTGGGTGATTTCCACGGACTTTATCGGGTTTTTTGGTTCATTTTGAGAGTTTTTTTTTTTTTCAGTTTTTTTCTTTTTTTTTTTGTTGATTTCGAGTTACTTTTTTTGGTTGATGGGGTCCATACATAAAATCAATGAACGATAGCAGAATATAAGGGGGAAAAAGTTTTTAACCTATAAAATTACATTTTTCTTGTTTCCTAATGGGGGGCCCTTCCCCCACCTAAATGTCTACGTAAATCGACCCCTTGGCAGATAAGAGATGTTCCGACATATATACCAGAGAAATAGTTCAAGTCTATATGATGTGGGACTCTAAATACTCCCCTTCCAGTAGAGGCTACACAAACATAGATTATCCCGGAGCATCTAGACAAGTATAGATTCAGTCCCTTGAGCGATAGACCTAAGCTCTAATGCCATGTGATAATGTGGAAACCCATTATATTACGCTCTAAAAAGAGTTTTTGAGGAAAGTTTGGAGAAATGATTGAAATCTAGTCGACATGGGACTCTCCTCACTCTAGAGCGATCTTTTTATTAGTCAATCTTGTCAACTTTTCAGGTGGCTTTTCACGAACACATGCACTGTGCCCCCATTAAAAACCGACACCCTCATAAGGCCCCCTACCGAACTTCCATAGTTGGTGGTGGTGCTAACCCACCCACACCGACGCCCACGCCCATACCACACCACCAAAATTTAGTGAATCAATTTGCAGAAACTTTGCAACAATCTTTCTTTGATAACATTTCTGATTTTGGGATTAAATGATGTGTTGATGAAAGAAGTTGTCCATGAGTGGGGACTAAGGTGTGGTGCACATGGACAATTAGATAAATACATACAAATAGATATACAAGGGTCCAGAATAGACAGGTCTCACTAGTACTATGATACCCCTTTTTTTTGTTTTGTTTAAATGGGCAACACCTACTGGACCAACAACTTTTTTCCTTAAGCTTAATGAGGGCTGAATTGGGTTGGTGGGTTTAACCAAACAACTGAAACCATAACGTGAAAGATTGGCCGAAAGAAAGAACCCCACCGGCTTAACTAGGCCGGATCCTAGTTGAAAAAAGTTAACCATAAAAGACGAGCGAATAAGCATCGAAAGTTTGACCCTTTGACCTAATGTCTTTAATTGATAAACACAAGAAAAGTGAGTTCCAATGGGTTTTTTCCAGTGGCGGATCCAGGAAAATTTTCTAGTGGGGACATCTTTAAAGTAGAATAAAGTTTTGCAAAGTCGGCCGATATGTTTTTAGCCTAATTACATTTTATTCAAGGAATTTTTAAAGTTTTCTTATTTGATTTCAAGAGATTTTTGGGTTTTTTGTCGATTTTGTGAACTTTCTCGTTTTTTTGGCTGATTTGCATAAAACCCTTGTTCCTTGTGGAATTCAAAAATGTTCTTGGACTTTCAACCCATTTGATTAAATTTAAAGTTAATCTACTTATTTGAATAATTAGATCTTTATAATAAAACATAATTTGAATTGACTTCGTTGTTAAATAGATTTATGATGATTATTTTTGTATTATAATATAAAGATATAATATTACGTTGAAAAGGCGAGTCAAAAAGAAAAAGGCTTCGAGCATTGGACTGCATATAGGGACAAATTCAGTTTTAACTTTAATTTTAACATTTCTGGTTCAATTATTTTTACTGGTGTCCTTTTTACCTTTAATAATTATAGAGGCAATTGATTAAAAAAACCATAAAGAAATTAATATCAATTCTAAAGATAAGGATTATATGATTATAAATGGTTCTTATTTCATTATGCTCATATTTTAAAGATAGGGATATATCATTCTAATAAAAATTAATATCAATTCTTTTTGTAACTCTTTGTTTTAATGAGTTTTAAAGTAAGTTTATGGTTGTTCCATTTTAACTAGCAAGAAATTTTTTTGTTTTAAATTCAACTTGGTTGATCGTCCTTAATCGTCTTTTGGACATTTTTAATGAAGGCATCATTTTTAACGTTATAGTTTGTTGTTTAATTATCACTCTAATGAATGCATTATCAACACGAAATAGTATAATTAATGATAAAAATCACCAAATTTACATTGTTTATTTCATTTTTTGTATAATTTTAGTATTAGAATTTTCAAATAGTTAGCAAATATAGTACATAACCCTTAAATAATTGCTTCCGAAATCAATGATATACAGAATTTTGTGCTTTACTATGGACTATGGTAACATCTTTAGTTATCCAGCCACAATATCCAATTATAAGTTATAACACAAAACCAGTTAAAGTGATGCCATTGTTAATGCTCATTAAAATTGTACCTTACAGAAGACAATATCATTTATGACACAATCCAACACACTCCATATCTCATGACTCATGTTAATTGAAGTGCGAAAAAACTACCATGGGTAAGGATTGAAATTATAACATCTTAAGCAAATTCTATATTGTTGTGGACAAGAGAGATGTTGGGTTCATAAGTAAATATTGGTTTTATTAGATCCAACACGTTTTGGGCTACAAGCATAACAGTTTCTTGGAACTTTAAGACTTAAGCGTCCTTAGGTAGGAGCGGTACCATGACGGATAACCTCCTGGGAAGTTCTTGTCAAGTCACAAAAAACAAAGCCATTAGCCAATGGAACAAAACGAGCGATATTGTGTCGTGACATGCAGAGTGTTAACAAAAATAGCTACTAATTATAAAAACTCAATTAAAGATAAGTTAACACAACTTGGTCAAAGTTGTCTAATAATATAATTTATCAAATTATGTAATTTAAAAAAACAAATGCACTTTTAATCCTTGTGTTACCTATTTTTATAACATGAACAAGAAAAACTAAATTAAAAAAAAAAAAAAAAACATTCACACACTTTATCTTTATTTCTCAACGATGGACGAAAATTTAGGTTTTCCTATATGATTGCAAGGGTAAGGGTAATATAGTAATTTTACAATCATCCGTCCCCACCAGTATTATGGCGGGAAAACACAAAACCGTATATACAAATTGCAAAACCTTTGTCATCATTACCAATTTACCACTATTGATTAATCATCATCTTTTTTGTGAATAATAATAATTAATCAACAAGCATAAAAACTAATTAACTTCATTAATTATACATTAATGAAAATAATTAACAAACACATAAACAAAAAAACAAAAACAAAAAAAAAAAGATTAAAATCACCCAAAAAAGGTGCAAAAAGTCCAAAACACCCCCCCAAAATACACAAATCCAAATATCCTCCCAAAAGTCCCAACCTTCTCTCAATCAAGGGCATTAGGGCCAGTACAGTAATTAACCACATTGTTCCAAATCCACTGCACCAAGAACCTCCTTCTGATCCCATGCATATTATACGTGGCACCATCTGCATCGTTCATCATCTGCCCGGTGTAGGACCCACCCCCGCCGGTCCCATATATCCCTTCGCACAGATCGGCGATCTCCACCGGAAACGACGGGTCTCCGCCGGCGTACCAAGCGTTGACCAAAGGATTCGAAGCCAATTCCGCAATCTCATGCCCTATCACACTAATCATCCCGTCGACACCAACCTCGCCGTTCGGAGACTTCACCGGCGTCACCCCCGGCATGTACTCCGGCACGGCGAACGGATACGCACAAATTCCAGGGCACAACTTAGCGGAATTTCCGACCCAGGCGTACGGTAGCGTAAACCCTACGATCGCCGGAAAAGTGAAGTAATGAAATCCGCAAACGTTCTGGCAGAAATCCTGAACGTAGACGTCTTCTCCGGTGAGCAAAAGGTAAAGTCCGCCCTTCGATTGGACCGGTAACGGTTTTGTTTTGGCGGTTATGGCGGATTTGATAACCGATTGGATCGATAACCGAGTTAGGGTTTTTCCGTGAGATAAAAACCGGTCGTTTTTTTCTTCCCCAAGCCGGACGGTTCGGGAGATGTTTGAACCGGTTTGGTCTGTGTAGAGCTGGACCGTTTTCCACCAATCGGAAACCGATGGATATTTTTCCGATTGGCGGTGGTTGGTGGCGGAAATGGAGTTGATGAATTCGCGGATGATTTTTTTTTGGGAGGACGGCCAGGTGCCGTACCAGATGATGTGGACGGTGATGTTGGAGGTGAGGACTGGGCCCATGTGGTATCGGAGTTTGACGAACTCCGATGAGCCTTCGTACTTTTTGGATCCGGTGAATTGGAGGTCGGAGACGTTGGTTTTCTGGTTCGGCCATGGCCGCCATGCGGCGGAGAGGCGTGTGAGGAAGAAGAAGAAGAGGAGGAGTGTTGGTTTGTGAAGCGGTGGCGCCGGTGACCGGCGCTGCATTTTTGGTGGTGGTTGGTGGTGGTGGTGAAAGTGGTGGAGATGAATGGAGACTGGAGAGTGAGATATATATATATATAACAAAATGTGTATGTATGTATATATATATACAGAGAGAGAGAAAGAGAGAAGCGCTTATAAATGTTCGTGATTAAATTTGGTGAATTGTATATTGATACCCTTGACATTTGGTTATAGGAAGGTAGTGTCCTTGTAGTTTAGGGGTGTTTACGGTTTAGTTTGGTTCGGCTATGTTAGTGGAAAAGATATGAGCCGAACTGTATGAGGCGGATATGTGGTTAAGTGAACCGAACCGGACTGTGGGATGAACTGCACCGAACCGAAAGTGTTCGGTTATTTGTGGTTTGGTTTTACGGGGTGACCTGAATTTATAGGAAAATATTATTTGAAATGTAAAAATAAGAGTAAGATGGAAAATTTTAAGTCAATTTAGCTAACAAATACATGAAAATAATCTAGGAACAACAATTCATTGTTTGGTTCAAGTCTATTATTAAATTAAATAGTTACTATTAAATATAATATTATTGAGTATGCTGGAGGAAGGTTCAGAAGAAAACTTATTTTTCATTGAGAACGTGATGACGACATAAGGCGCGTCACATGACATATTTAGTCTGAATAATACAAGATTATTCAAACTGAATATTATGTATATTTACCTAAAATAATGCATAATATTTCGTCTGGATAACCTTGTATTACTCAGACCAAACATGAGCCGAATAGCACATATGGCGCGCTCTCAATTGTCCTCACGTTCACAATCAACTATGAGTTTTCATTTGAACCCGACCTGTTAATACCTGGTTTTTTCGATCTTCGGTTTCTATGATTCTTGATTTTTTCGGTTTCAAATCATATAATTCAGCTCGATTTCTTGGTTTTTTTTTTTTTTTGAACACTCCTAATAATACTTTGACACCCTTAATTTTGTTCCTCTTCTAAAAGAATAAAACTCGAATATTATGCATAATGTATTAGTAGAAGTATTTAACGTGAATCATTTTTCTTAGTCTAGAAGACATGAATCTTAATAGTTAATATGTTATAAGAGTGTGGTTTATATAAAATTGTACAAAATGCTTTTAATCATTTGTTTTTATGGAATATAAACTAAAAGAAAAAAACTCATAACTTTATATACTCTTTTAAATTTAGAAAAAATGTTGTAATCATTGATCCAACGTATTCTTATACTTGTTTAGTGATTTAACTTTTAAAAAACAAGTAGCTTACACACCACAATCGATATTCCCTGTATAGATTGTGATAGAAGCTCTTGTTAGCGACCTTCACCTTAATCCGTCTGACACCATTTGACTGGTCCACGTGTGACGTGTCTAATTGAATCTCTTGACCCCACACTTTTTCCTACTATGTTGGCCACGTTAAGGTCTAAAATTTTGAGATTTATTACTCTTATATTTCTTGGGTAACAATAATAAAGAAAATTGTGTACTTGTTTGAAGTTCTCTTTATTGATGGCCATGTGTGCAATTATGGACAATGTTTATAACCTTAACAAAAATTATTTTTAAAATTTTCCATTATGATTATGGATATAGGTAAGAGGGCAAATCAATGTTTAGATTTGGAATTTTTTTTGTTGCATTTATTGGTATGATTATTAACTATGTTATTCAATTTGGTTTACCACCATTGATGTTTGGTATAAGTTTTAGTCATAAGTTTTGCTCATTATAGAGTTTATTTATTTTCCATTTGGCAATGCTATGAATTTGGCTCGTTATTCTCATCGTTGTGGCTATATGGCTCGTTTGCAGGTAACTGATTTTCCACATTTGGCAACAACAAAGTAGGTGGTGTTGGATTGATGTGCCATAGTTGTGTCTACGCGACCTGTTCATGGGATAGCAAGATTGGGAGTAATGGCGATGCATTACTCTCTTGGTGATGTGTAGTGGAACTAAGGAGGTCATACTCAAGAAAAAGTGTTACAAAATTTCAAGTCTTTCTCTAAATTTCACTATTTTAGATGATAACAGTAGGAAATATGTTGGAGCGAGAACAAACACTTCGTTTTATCCATTTTAGATAATGTAGATGCTCTCATGGTTACATCTTCCAGTGTGTGTGTGTGATGATGATGATGGTGTGGCTGCTATCTACATCATGGTAGAACATCAGTTACAATTTGTGAATGAAAGTGACTTGCGTTGAATCTAGTTAACAGTTGATGGTATCTTCGAGCTTCAGTATTTTACTGTCATAAAATTGATCTTTATATTGTTCATATGACGACGATCGGCACAAAAACAAGTAACATTCATGTCAAACAATCTTTAAATAAATATTACCAAAAAAATGGGTAATTGATTCATATGCCTATAACGCACCTCCACTTTGCACAATATACCCACACCGTTACGCCGTTATAACGGCGTTTTGATGCGTTATAACGGCGTTTTGATATAACGGCCCTTATAACGGCCTTTTAGGGGTATGGTTGTAAAGTGGGGGTGGGGCTTTGGGTATACCGGTAAAGCTCCCAAAAAAATAACAAAGCTCGAAATTCAACTACTTTTTTTAACAATTAACTTTTTAACAACAAAAAATATTGTTGGTTGAAAGAGTGTAAATAAATACATAATTACTTGTTTTTAAGGTGGGTGGAGTAGATAATATATTCTTAAAAGCAGCAAACCGAAATTTTGCCCCTCGTGGGACCTTTGTTTTTTTTCTTTCTAAAAAGAAATTTATATATAAAAGAAATTATTTTATAGATGTTTTTGTTTGAAAATAATAATCTGAAAAATTAGTTGGGTGGGACCCATTGCTGCGGGTGCATAATCATTATGCTGGTCCGTCGTTCTTCTGAGTCATCTCATCTCGGCGTCTTTTGATTTAACGCTAAAATAGGCGCCGTCGTATTCTTTAGTTTTTGCTTGTGAATAAAAACAACATATTTATTTGTTGATAATTTATTTAAGAATAAATTATAAGTTTAGTCCTTGAAGTTTGTTATTTTTTTATGTAAATATTTGATTGATATCTTATACGTTCTTTTATGAAGTATGTTTTAAAAAGAAATTATTTCGATATATTTTATTTTAATACATCTTATTCTAATATGTATATATATTTTCTTAAAGTTCATATAGGCTGAGACTAAACCTGACCATAAGATGCGCACGAGGGGATTCGAACCTGGGGTGAATGGGATACCATCCACATTCCCTACAGAGATTACCGCTACGCCACAAGCCTTGTGGTTATTCTAATGTGTATTTATGTAATCATGTATATCTAATTGTTGATAACCCATGCTCATGCTAACATCAACTTCTCATCGAAACCTTACCCTTATTATGTATGTAAGGGTTGAGCTCCAGTGAAAAGTGCCAAATTTGTTAAGAAACGTAAGAATTTGTTATCAACCGTTGGATGAGAAATTGACGAACATTAGAATATGATGCACTGATATAAGATGTACCGGATTGATTTCCCTTTAAGCCGCAGTTCATGAGAAGATATTTGATTAAAGGGGATCAACGGTTTAAAAGTATTTCTGACAAAAAATGACACTTCTCACCTAATCTCATATCTATTATGTTACTGGTATTTTATGTTCATTTATTACAAAAACACTTTTTACCTATGCGGTTTGTCTCGAATTTGGTCCCTTTTACAGACGATCGTCAATTTTCTTTGTTAAATTCCAAGGCATTGTGATATTTTTCACTTTCTATTATTTAACATTTTTAATTATTTTTTACTTTTCTTAAATGTTCATCTTCATCATCAATAAACATCAACAAACGCTAGAAGAAAAATACGTAAAAAGACATTAATCAACCCTAACTCAAAAATCTAAATTAAAATTAAGAACCTTAAATACAAATAAGAAGAAACATGTCGCAGATCAAAAAGCACAAAAGCAAACAAAAATTTGAATCAAAAACCAACATCAAAGGTTTAAATTTACATAAACCTTAATGTAAACCGTTTGGGATAAAATCAAGTGCCATAAATATTATGCAAGTCCATCGATGTCTAAAATCATCAATCAAGTCATGTGCAGATTTAAAAATCGTCTACAAATCGATCCACGTGTATGGTGCATGCGAGATGAATATCAAGATTTTACACGGCCTGCAAATGAGTAATGGAAGTTCCATATCTAAACGTTCAATTCCTCTTCCTGCAGGATTGCTTGTGTTTGGTCTGAATCTAATCATGAATTCATGATGCACATGTGTGTGTATGTTTAATCATTTGAAAACTCTAAAACATGTGAGATTTGTGAGAACTTATATTTTATGGTTTTACTTCACATGATTTTTTTTTGTCTTGATGTAGTATTTATGCTTCACAACTTAACTGTTTTATATGTATTTAATTCACAACGTGTCATTTTTAATACGTATTTTTTGTTTCAATATATATCAAAAACGTTGTTTATAAATATTCTAAATAATAGTCTTATACGAAAAGTAATTACAAAAATAACACGTAATACACTAATTATCAAAGTTATTACAGTTTCATATGCTATCAAAAAGAAGATCCTTTGTATAGAGAGAGATATACAAAATATATCATATATAAAATTGATAGAACAACGAAGTTAAATGATCACCAAAATAATAATAAAATAATATTGTAGATTGACCATAACCCTTTTATGTAACGGAGAAATAGACAATCATTTATACAAGGGATCAAATCTGAGACAAATTGCATAGGTAAAGGTTTTGTTGGTAATAAATAATAAACCTGGGGACCAAACCGTAATTTATTCCTTATTTGGTATATAAATCTATTAACTTTTATCAACGACTTGTTTGTTTAAATATCCTTTTTAATAATGCCACGTTAACTAAATACTTATAAATCAATGGGCTAGTTTTGTATATTTGTCTATTTTTAGTAATCATAAATATAATAATAAATCGATGACTTTAGATTAAAATTTTATATTATATTAAAAAGCATTTTTGAGAACTCAAAACACTATATACTTTCTATTGTTACAAGAAATAAAAAGCATCTCCACCGAAATTTTTAAATGAAAAGTTGTTTTTTTAGAGTTTCGTTCATCATATTATTTCTATATTTCATAAAATTCTTAATTAAATATCTAGAATAACAACCTATATTTTCACTTATAAAGATAGTATTATTGATGTTTTAAAACGACTTTTTTCTTTTTGAAAGGCAGATTTTATTCAAGAAAAGGGGAAGGGCTATAAGAGGAAGCCCCAAAACCCCAAAGGAGAACAGCACGGGAGAAGAAACCGGACAAGAAGCCGGAAAACAAAACCAAACCGAAAACCAGAGAAAACAGCTTAAACCTCAAAAAGCTGTCTAGGCTGGGAAATCCAGCGATCCCAAGAAGCTTGAATATTCTTCTTCCAACGGTTTGAAATCCAAAGCAAGGCCACTCTTTGGATCCTAGGAAAAATGTCTTCCTCCCTGATCTTCACTCTGTCCTCTTCAATAGCGTGAGTAATTCTATTCCTCCAAGCCCAGATTGTCCAAAGCGCAGAAAAACAAACAGCGCTAAAAATACCCGCGATCATTTTATCTCCTAGCTCACCTTTAAAACCTTGGATTACCTCGTTCACTTGCAAATGCCTGAAGGGGATAGACCACCAGCTAAGTATCTTCCTACAAACAGGGAAAATATAATGGCAATCAACTAAACAATGTTGCTGATTTTCGGCTTTTTTACCACAGATATCGCACACGATCGATTCAATTGGGATCCCCCTATGTAAGATATTACCTTTCGTTGGCAGACAATCAATAAACATTCTCCAAACTGTGATATTAACTTTTATTGGGACCAAGTTATTCCAACAGAATTTCGATCCATTAACCAGAATATTGCCAAACTTCTTACTTTCCAACAACAAACTCAAAGCCTTAGAGGAAAAAAAAATCCGGACTCATGAAGCGACCATATCCAGCGATCAGAAGCATCTGGAGTCAACTGCACTTTTTCGACCAGACGAGAAAGATCTTCAAGCTCCCTACAAGCCCTGCCCCTGGGAGGGGATCTCCAACTCCCGTTCCACTTCCACACCCCATTGTCAACAACAAATCTATCCGCCACTGAACACGACCCGTTTACGTCTAAAGCAAAGAGACGAGGGAAAAGGGACCTGAGTTTCACTCCTGCAGCCAGCCACCAGTCTTTCCAGAATTTGGAGTGCTTCCCGTTGGCGATCTTTCGAAAAATAGAGTCTTTAAAGTTAACTCCCTAAGTGTTTGAAACTTTAGCTGATTTAATAATTCCAGCCCAAACATAAAATGATTTCACGCATTAAATAATTATGTCATAATATTGATGTTTTGTTGTTTTGGTATTTATTAATTTTACAATAAAACTACATTGTCAAGAATTTTACTAAATAGATTCCTGTGAAACTATAGAATATATCCTCTCTCTTTTTAAAAAATATGTATACAATTTAAAGTTCAAAAATTGAATTATAAAAAGAGTCCCACAATGTATTCTACATGAACACCTAAGAAACATCAAACTAAACAGATTGATATTACCGTTACAATCGCTATAATAAGAGAATGTTTATCAAACATTTATCAAACTAGTGTCACCACCATAGCTTTAAATTATCTTCTACAAAAATTAATTATTAGTGAACAATGGTAAAAGTACCAGATTAGATCATCCATCTTTGTTACGTTTCTTATTTAGTAAGTTCTTGATTTTTGTCATGTTAATCAATAGAATGTATACTACATTATATACACATATCTAGTAAAATTTTGATTTAATGTCATTTTGTTATAAGGAGAAAATTATTATAAAGTTCATTTATTATGAAATTGGTTTAGGTGTACAACTACTTCTTTCCTAAAAAAGTTAAATAGGTAAAGGTCAATAGGACGTACGTATGTTGATTGGAAAAGTCTTCACAAATTTATGAGATTGATTAATGTGCAACGAAAAGGTCCTCAAAAGTTTTATGTTACATCTTTTAGTAAAATGCATTAGAATTTTAAAGTTTATTATAATTTTTATTTTAAGTGATGATTAATGTTTTTCCTTAATGAATGTAAACATTTCAATTATTCTTATATTGTACTAATTTCACCTTCTAAACAACTTTTAACATATACGATATCAGTAAATTTTGATGTGACTAGGGATGAGAATTCATCCCCGTTCCCCACTCTATTCCCACCAGATATAAAAGGTATATGCATGTGCCAGAGGCCCAATTATGTGAGCAATACACGTTTCTTAGTATCTATGGTGAATTGAGTATCGACGGGATCAAATCAAATCACCGTCCCTATATTTAACTTTATTCTATGTAAATAAGATTATATTATAACTTTATTTATTTATATTCTTTATATCTTAAACAAATAATCATGTGAAAAGTTGAATTAGCGGTGATGAGTGTAAGAAGTATATCTGAATCACCAATCTCTTTTAATCTCACGTCTTCTCATGAATTGCACCTTAGAATGAAACTGATTCGATACATCTTGATACATCTTATTTTGACGCATCTCATTCTAATGTGTATCTGACGATTGATAATCACTTTTCACATTACCCTTAACTTACCATCAAATCTAAGCCCTTATATATCCTCTTGGTGATAAAATATTTTCTTCATTTTAAAGTAAGTGTCTATAATTCTCTTTTAATATCTTAAAATAGTTGTCTATTTTTAAAAATACTCTCAATAACTAAAATTCAGTTAACTAAAAAGTAATATTATATAATATATTTCTCATTTTTTGTGGTCATTCTATATTGAATAGAAAGAAAAAGATTTGTTTGATGTGGCAGAGCAGTCCAGTCAGGCAATTGGAAGCGCAATCACGGAGGGGATGGCTCGGCCCCTTTATAAATAACACAAAAAGAAAACCATCCCAAAACATTAATAACCATTGACTATTGTAACCCAATCACACATATATAATATATCTATAAAGGGGTAGGTTCAAATGTGAACCACTTTTTGGCTGTGAACGTGAGGACAGCTGAGAGTGCGACACGTGACGGATGACTAGGCACCACATCAAGTCCACGACGGATGACTAGGCGCGATTCATGGGAGACATTGAATTAAAGAGGGGGACCACACTCGAAGCCGTCTTTATTGACTAGTCTCCGCCACGTATTACGCTCTCGGCTGTCCTCACGTTCACAACCAAAAAATAGTTCACATTTGAACTTTCCTCTATCTATACATACATATATATAGAGAGAGGGAGAGAAGGGAGAAAAAATGGAAAAGTTATTATGTAAATAGTTAGAAAACAAAGAACTTTTTGGATATACAAAATCGCAAATGATTCACACACAAAAATTATATATAATTCACGTACAAAATCAATATGATTCATGTACAAAAATTCACATACGATTGACTTAAATCGCAGCCAAAGCTTCCCATATCCAAGTTTTTTCCTGTAATGTAAAATCCGCCAATTCTCGTATCCAAGTCGTATATATTTACGTTTTAAGTATATATTTTGAATGATTCAAGGTTAATAATGAAAATGGTATAATTTTTCTTTGTTAAATCAGTCTATTTTACTTTGTTGTCGGGGAAAGAAATTTTGTATTTTTTTGTTCAAAATGTAGTTTTCGATATATTTGTTCAAATTACGTTCATGATTTTGTTTCTCTAAAATAATTGAAATTTATTTTTCAAAAAGAGTTAAGAATTTATTTGGTAAAAAGGTTTAGAAAAGAAAATTGAGATTTATTTGTTAAAAAAGAATTCAAGAACTTAATTGTTTAAATTAGATAATTTATTGAGTTTTTTTAACTTTTTTTTGAATTTTTATTACATTAACCTATTTTTACATGTTAAAATGATGTACTTAAACAATTTTAGAAAATTTAAAGATTTTTATGATTTAAAAAAAATAGTTTAAGAAGTTAATTATTCAATATTAAATATTTTATTATGTTTTTTCATACTTTTCCCAATGTAAAAAGGGGAAGATGGTGGAATTAAGGTTTGAATAGCATGAACACATCCTTTAAGTGTTTCTTACATATATTTGATTAATTAAATGATGGAATCATATTTTGCATTTCTTCTTTTGTTCTATATAAATAATTTGCCCAACATGTAAAATATTTAAAATAATACAAATGCATGAGATATTGACTTTAGTGTTAACAAAGATCATTAATATCATTGACAAATAAACAACTTTTTAGGATAGGTCGATATCGGTTGGTCAAACGGTCAAATAGTCAAGGGCAACGATTCTAGCTACATTTGAAAATTACACATAGTTTTAAAACTTTGTCACAAAGAAACATTTTACAAAATTTATATTAAATTGGTGTCGTACTTTAAAAGAATGGGGAAAGTATCTCTTTGTGAAAAATGGAAGAAATTCTAGTTATCACATGATATATTTTTAAAATTTTATTTGCTCGAGGAAAATTTAGAATTAGAGAACATATAATTTGAAGTTTCATTAATATATAAATTAATTTAAAGTAAATCATAGATTAGGTCCATGTGATTGTATCAAATTTATAGATAGGGTCCCCTAAACGAATTAATTGAAGATCGTTGTAGTTTCAATTTTATTGTGGATTAGGTTCTAGACCTGGCTTTGTTTATCTTAGAGTCTTTAAAGTGAAGGACATTTTGGTCCTTTCACTCTTTTTCTTATATCTTTTTACGAAAATAAAAAGTAAATTAATATTAAATAGTCAAGGTTGAGATTCGAAAAGAAGTTGAGGTTAACGTGGGAAGTGATTATCAACCGTCGGATTAAAAATTGATGCACGTTAGGATGAGATGAATCGGGATAAGATGAACTTAATCAATTACCTTCTAAAGTGCAATTCTTGGGAGCACATGATATTGAAAGTGAACGACGGTTCAAATCCCTTCTCATGTTAAATTCAGGTTCTCGCACGATCCTTTGTCTATTGTATACTATATGTGTGTGATATTATAATACACAGATCATCCGTAATTAAAAACATCACCACCAACCTTTAAGGTTCTGAAACACTGTCTGTTTGATCCCAACACCATCACCTTGAAGGCTCTAAAATATTGTATGTGTAATTCCAATGCTGCCATCGCAAAGACTCCAATAAGGTTCATATGTTTTTCGTATTTGATCAAAACATGAAAATCTCAAATAAGTGCCAGAGAAATGAAATTCATAGTGGGTTTTTTATTTGGGTTTTATTTTGGCATTGGTTTTTTGTTTATGATGTAAGGAAACTAGTGATGCATGTGTCTCTATTTTTAAGTTGATTTCGAAGTTATTTGATCATATTATTGCTATGGACTTGAGGGTGTATGACACACACACAACACACACACACAGAAGAGAGAGAGAGAGAGAGAGAGAGAGAGAGAGAGAGAGAGAGAGAGAGAGAGAGAGAGAGAGAGAGAGAGAGAGAGAGAGAGAGAGAGAGAGTCGTCATCGAGTTGCAAGCTTTCTGTCCTAGTTTACTTTTTGCGTGTTAGTAATTATAGCTTAGAATTAGTAACATGATTTTTCCATGCATAAATCCGACCAATATCCTTAACTATAACACTATGTATCTTGCTCTATAACGCGATGTCTTTTCAAATCTTGGGGTCAATGGAAATGGAGTCCCAATAATACAAAACATTTCGAAATCAACCAAAATTTAGAAAAAGTTTTTCGGGATCAACCAAAAGCTTAACTATATGGTGTCACCGTTTGAAAACAAAGACAAACAGAGTTAACTCAACGGCCCAACTCATAACAAAACAAAACCACAATGACCATACATATAACCATTTCGTTTCAAAGGACTCAACCCAAACTTCCATACAAACCAGAGGGACTAAATCGGTTACTTTGCTCCTTAATTTCCAAAACGTGGATTAAGATAGAAGTAAAAAAAGCGAGGGAAAATATACTAGGGTGTGACGCGGGTGCAGGGGGAGTGCGGTGAGGCATCATGAGACATTTAGCGGGAATTTCGGGGCCCATGAAGAGAAAATGGGCTACAATCTTCTGCACACACCTTAAGGAAGGAACGTGGGGTCCACCTTCCATACTAAAAGACACAAAGAAGCAGGTAAAAAAGAAAAGAGTAGGGCCCACTTCCCTTTTCCGTAGGAGGAATTATTTAAAATAAAAAAAAGAACACTTCACTTGGGCTGGGCCCACCTTTATGTGGGCCATAAATCATACCTACACTGGATTCACTCTTTGTCATATACTTCATACATTTTTTTTCAATTTTACCCCTTTGAAAAAAAATATGTTTTCACTTTCATGCCATTGGTTTTCTTTTTAGATTTAACAAGTGATTTCGGTCTAGCTGGATCCGATTAGGAGTTAGGATTTATACCACTGGGTACACGGATGATGTCATTTATCTTATCGATTGAGCATGGAAAGAACCGATAAGCCTACTTGGTAAAAGAGGAGATAAAAACCGAAAGTCTTACATAGTAAGAGGATGTTAGTTTAAAAAAATACGCCTTAAAACCTCTTAATTCTGAAAACTAAGAGGTTTGCAAACTTCTTAAAAAACAAACAACAACTAAGTGTGAGACATAACTTTTACTTGATAAGTGCTTGTGTGGTTTATTATACTTACCAACAGTCTATTTTCATAGTTAAGGATGTTATATGATAAGGTAAATGAGAACGGATTTTTCTTGCTAGTAAGTTCTTACCGGTAAGGATTTGGTAAAAGTCCCATAGCACAGATTGTCATACTTGATGCTTTTGATTGACGCTTTCGTACAAAGCACGTTTGGATAGATAATAACGTATGTTAAGTTCAATATAGTGGAAATTTGCGATATAAGTTGAGAGATTAAGAAAAACATCTTTGTTTAAAAAGACTCAAAATAATGCAACTATAGTATAGTTGTCATATATTGTTACAAGGTGTAATATATCCTATTCTGATTACAATTTTTCTAGTTGACATTCGAAAGTCATAGTGTATCTTTTCATGATATATACATACATACACACACATATATATATAGACACACACACACACACACACATATATATATATATATATATATACACACATAGCAAGAATCATTTGTGAACCAAAAAAAGGTATAAACTGTGTGAACCAATCCATACCACACAATTACACAATCAACGGTTGAGATGGAGGCATTTATAGTATATTTAGAATTTTGAATTTAAAAAATATAACTGCCCATATGTTGAATGTTCATTTTTTTAATCAAAGGCGCTTATGGGTTCATACGGTTTATATCTTTTTTTTCAGTTTACAAATAATAATCTCTTGATATAGATATATGCATACACAAACAAAGTGAATATACGTCATGAATTGAAGAAATGCATACTTCATTTGTGAACTTTGTTCAAAATGATAGCTAAAGTCCTTGTGATATTATACGCATTTTGGACTTATGTTTTTAAGTGATTTGTTGCCGTGTGTACACTAAGTACATAGATGACTCATTGAATGTACCAATATATTAAAATCGAGATTCTTTTGTCATATGATGCCCTTGTCCCCTAGTGTGTACATTTAGAAGACTTTTGATAAAAACATTTTGCATCCCATGATCATAATAGTAGCCTAAGCAAATTTTTATAAATAGCTAGAAAGGGGGAACTTTAAATCTTCAATAGAATAGTTGTTATTTACTTGAACACGGATATTTATATACAGGACAAGTTGAGGGTAGTCCCAACTCGCTCCTGCCCTAGGCCCGTTAACATTATTACAAGCCCAAAAGACGGCTAGTATGATCCAACGATAGCTAAACTGTCTAGATTTCATCGTCAACCATCGAGTGTGCCCATTAGGTATTTGGGTTAGATCCAAACCCCGAGTTGGGAGTGATCGTTTGGTTATCTAAATATGTTAATTAGTCATCATTTGGCATAAGAAATGTCATATAATTCGAGATATAAAACTCGAATATCAATAACTTTTTTTTCTTGTTATTTCATATATGGGTCCAAATGAGTGACCTTAGTCTCCTATTTAAACCACTGTAAGTGAAGGTTTCACCAAATTGAAAAGTTCTTCAATTTGGCAAAACAAATCCCCACAATTTTGTTATCTTTACAATTTGCTTTTAATTAGCATAAGCTTAAGTTAATTACACATGGAAATGGAAAATTGACTATGTAATTGTTATTCTTATTGAAAAGATGCATGGAAAATTGAAAATAGGTTCTTATAAAAATTACAATCGTAAAGTTTTATGTAAGTTCTTAACTTGGTAAGATGAAAATAATAAACAAGAATACATAAAATGGTCATATAAAAGCATCTTCAACAAAGAGTGTTAGCCTAGTGGTAAGGCTTGGGCACTATATAGTGGTGAACCCGAGTTCGAGCCCTGGGGGATGCATTCTGGAGGTACGGGGGCTTCGACCCCGGGCTGCATGCTTTAGCAGTCGGGCTTCGGCCCAAAATTGCCGAGGATTAGTCTGGGCCCAATGTGGTCTGGAATACCTCTTCCAAAAAAAAACAAAGGTTCTTATAAAAACTCATTTCTTGTATCTATTCTTTTAAAGATATCTTTAACTCACCGAATTAATAACATACTTAAAACTCTAAAATTTGTAGTTTTTATAAGAACCCATTTTGTGAGTCCCATATATAATGTAAGTTAAATAAATACTATAATCTTAATTGTTATATTAACATGTAACAAATATATTAAAATATATAAAAAGATAACAAACTGTCAATTCAAACTACTTTCAATGTAAGAATCAAAGATTTTATGCAATAACTCTCTTTAATATTGGTTCTTGAAAAGAACTACATTTTTATACTTATAAAAACTTATATCAAAATGATGTTACACTTAACCCACCCCGTTACAAAAATAAGAAAAGTGGGGTCTTATTTCTGTATCAATATTGAAAAAATTGCAATTTTATAGGGCCCAAAGATTAAAAAGTGGGGATCATATCATATAAGGGTAAAAAGACTTAAAAGGCAAAACCTCAATAATATCAATTCATGATGATTTTGATGTTTATGGGCATGAATGATGGAGAGTAATTGACATTTATTGCAAAGAAAATCTCAATCATAACCGCTATCTTTCTTGTTAAAACTTAAAACTAGTACTTTATATTAAATATTATTTATAATGATCCATTACTAAATAAAACATGAATTTAAGTTATCAACTTATTTAAAACAGTAATATTTTATATGATTGTAAACCAAGATTAATTTTTTTTTCTTTATGTATATAACTATATATAATATTTACCTTCAATCTCTAGAATGGTTGAGTTAATGGTCACCACTGTACCAAAGATTCTAATGTGGGTTAATGGCCAACCATATCTTTATTTGTTCTTTTCGTTAAAATTCTTATGAGTTAAACACGTCAAAGGTCAATCCTCGATCGACCTCGATCCATTTTTGTCAAACTCCAAGTCCAAAACTCAACGACATCTCAAAACATCAAGGTCGTCATTGTATAATCTTATATATATTATTCATCTCTCCAAATTAAAGCGCCCGATAAATATTTAAGTCAATTTACGACGCTTTAATCCCATTATTAAATCATTTAAACTAGATTAAATAATCTAATACTTTCATTCAACGAATAATTAACAAAATGATTATAATTTAAATAGTCTGAAATTAAACCAATTTATTTAATAATACGTATTAACTAAGAAGCAGTTAAATAAATTGGAAAATAAGTAATCTATCTAACCATTTCAATTAATCCATAATAAAAATAAAAACAAACCTATTTGTTTAATAGGCCTATAATATCCAGTATATGGACTTTTCCATAATCGAAATCTCCATAAATCGATCCATCATATTAAAGGTTTGAAGTTAAGTCTAACGGCCCAATATATATGTTTGGGCCAGATCTGCTTCGGCTTATCGAACAGTGTAAATGTCCAATACAGAGCCCTAATTGAAACCGAACCGGAACTGGGACCGGCACCGGCACCGGTGTAGTCCAACCGGTCCGGTTTTCGGTACTTCAAATTCCCCATTTCAGGTTCTGGTTCCAAACCCGGGTTCGTGCTCAATTTTTTGGGTAATTAACCGAAACCGGCCCGGAATATCAAAACAATATTTTCTATATGAACGCATATGAATACTAATTTGCACAATTCATTATATCTTTTTTGTTCACTTTAATATTTTATATCACACCAAAAACTATAATTTTTCTAAAATTTTCCGTAATTTTACTTGACAACTACTACATAATTCAATAAAATTATCGCCATTCTCGTTTTCAATGGTCTCTCACATTGAATCAAAACATACACAATAATTAAAATCTTTAATTTCATTACATATAATTCGAAATCTCATATATATATATATATATAGACTTAGGATCATGTGAGACCAAGCTGTTTCCGTGAGACCGCGTGAGACCAATACCTAACGTATGAAATTTCACAAAAAAACACCGTAAAAGTAAATAAAACTCGAATACGCAGACCTAAAAATCATTTTCTATGCAAAAAATATCCAAAGCAAGGTAAAAACGAAACCTTCACAGCTCAAATGCTATGTAGGTTTCGTTTTTTCGCTTTTTTTGGATTTTTTTTCTTCGATAGTTTTTTTTAGTATGTTTTTACAATGAATGTTCAAATTTTTTTACCTTCACAAATGTTTTGATGTGAAGTTTCATGTAAAATATGTTGGTCTCACCGGTCTCACGGAAAAAGTTTGGTCTCACCGGAACCTAACCCTTTTATATATATATATATATGGGTGGGTTCAAATGTGAACCACTTTTTCATTGTGAACCGTGAGGAAAAATCTTAGTCACACATCTTCGGTTACGGTGGATGTGATCACGGAGGATTGACGCGATTCATCGGAGGTTGGAGATTATTAAAGGGGGGACCATGGTCAAGACCGCCTTTAATGATCGGATAAGTGGCTGAGATTTGTCTTCATGTTCACAATCAAAAAGTGGTTCACATTTGAACTTTCCTCTCTCTCTAGTCTCTATATATATGTATATATATATATATATCTACTATTACCTTATAATGCATATACACCTAAACTCTTAATTACAATCTATCAAAGCATAATGTACAACATTTTTATGCATAACATCTTAAAAACTATGAATTACAAGTTAATATCCATAAGTTACAACTTTTAAAGCATGACATTATCTCCCACCCAAAAAAGAAGTACCAAACTTTGCTTTCTTGTTACCCAGGTTTTTTAGACCCAATTTTATGTTTCATCTTTTTGTTTTTATAAGAAACTTTATGCCTTGTATACACCTTACTTTTGGCATTCTTACTAAAAAAGACGATTCCCGCTCCTCAAAGATTGCATATTCAAATTTTGATCTGAAATTCAAAATTTGAAATTCCATACCTGGTTGGCTTTTCTCTATATACATATAGCTTGAGGAGAAAAGCCAAAAGTAAAGGACGCGATTCATGGGAGGGTGATTGAAAAAGCTACGGTCGAGATGGCGAGTCGTTGTGCAACAGTTGTTGCAGCAATAAAGGATATCATACCGAAGGTGGCTGGCCAAACGGAGGACCTCTCCGTTGATTGTTTGACCTCTGCTGCCGAAGCCTCCAAGTTTAAGAAGGAGAGTGTCAAGCTTAAAGAGGAGACTTGGTTTCTTAAAAGAAAGCTAAAAACCGTTCAAGATGCTAAGGATGTTCTATTGCTCAGCCATGAAGAGCTCAAAGATGCGTATGTGACCATTTTAAAGGAGAACCAGAAGCTGGTGGAGGACAACAACAATCTCAATGCCCAGATTCAGATGTTGAACAAGTGAGTGGGAGTTTTATGCATGAATTAATGGCAGCTTTTTTTACTTTCTTTCTTTCGTGTTTTTCTTTTAGTCAAAGAAGGCCTTGGATGTGTTGGGTCAATCGAGTTTGTGTTTTTTTTCTTCATGTTTTTGTTTTGAAGGCTGCTTGATTCATGTTTGTTTTTTAGTCTGATCTTTTATGTTTTTACGTAATCCTCTTGCCCAAGTTTTTAGCTTGAGGATCAAACAGGATCAGATGAAAACATAAAAGATCAAACTAAAAAACAAACATGAATCAAGCAGCCTCCAAAACAAAACCATGAAAAAAAACACAGACTCGATTGACCCAACACATCCGAGGCCTTATTTGACTAAAAGAAAAAAACGAAAGAAAGAAAGTAAAAAAGCTGCCATTAATTCATGCATAAAACTCCCACTCACTTGTTCACCATCTGAATCTGGGCATTGAGATTGTTGTTGTCCTCCACCAGCTTCTGGTTCTCCTTCAAAATGGTCACATACGCATCTTTGAGCTCTTCATGGCTGAGCAATAGGATATCCTTAGCATCTTGAACGGTTTTTAGCTTTCCTTTAAGAAACACAGTCTCCTCTTTGAGCTTGACACTCTCCTTCTTAAACTTGGAGGCTTCGGCAGCAGAGATCAAACAATCAACGGAGAGGTCCTCCGTTTGGCCAGCCACCTTCGGTATGATATCCTTTATTGCTGTAACGACCGTTGCACAGCGACTCGCCATCTCGACCTTAGCTTTTTCAATCACCCTCCTTAGGTCGACGTCTTCCAAATTCGGTATGATATCCTTTTTTATCATTTTACATACTAATAAGCTAGTTTTTGCCAAACATAAATTGTTCATAAGCTATCTTATCAATCAACAACTAGCTCATCAACTATTAGCTAGTTTGCCAAACATAGCCTAAATGATAATCCCAAATATCCTCTAAAAAACCAATTTGTTGACCTATTACATTTTTAAAAGTAGTCTTAAAATGGAGATAATACTTGTCTCTTTACTATTAAAAGTAAAACCAAAATTCAGTTAACTAAAAAGTAATGTTATAGTAGTCATTCAATCCGGAATAAAACAAAAAGATCTGTTTGATGTGGGGGCCACCGCCCCATTTTATTTGTAGAATTATCCATAATAAAACAATATTAAATTGCTACCTTTCCATGAATCGCCCCATTTTATTAATAATCTCTACCTTTCCATGAATCGCGTCAATCCTTCGTAATTAAGTCCACCGTAACCGAGAGATAAGTGGCTGAAATTGCTACTCACGTTTTCTGAAATTAACATGTTTCTAGTTTGAACCTTGCCCTATATATATAGAGTAAAGTTAAAATGTGAACCACTTTTTGGTTGTGAACATGAGGACAACCGAGAGCGTGACACGTGGCGGTTTTGAGTGTGCCCCCCCCCCCCTCTTTAATTCAATGCCCTCCCATGAATCACGCCTAGTCATCCGCCGTGGACCTGACGTGGCACTTACTCATCCGCCACGTGTCGCGCTGTCAGTTATCTTCACGTTCACAACCAAAAAGTGATTAACATTTGAATCTGCCCCTATAATATCTATTACATAGTTGCGTAAGGAAAGGTACATAATGGTTGTATAAGGAAAAAGCCAAACCTCTAATGGAAAGGTACAAATTTGTATAAGGAAAAAGCCTGCAACCTCTAATGAAAAAGTACAAAGTTGTTGTATAAGGAAAAAGCCAAAAGCTTTGTGTTGGTATCGGTCAAGCAAAAGAATGAAGGTTTCAACGTACCAAATATGTCCTACCAATGTATATATGCATGTCCCTAACCAATGATGATTTTAAACTAATGCATCTTTTAGAGTAACATGAATATTTTTCCGGTTTCACTCTCGCTTGGTTGGTTTCATGTCCGACGTATTACGTTTCACCTCCAACTTGGTTGGTTTCATCTCCGATGAACCATATGATTGTAATTGTGCTGAAACTTCATCCATGCGATTGTGATTATGTTCAGCCGTTAGCCATTGTGCATGTGATCGTAACTTTCGTAAGCCTTCCAATAGCATAGCTTATCCAAGATGATCAGAAAATGGAATTTAAAATTTAATGAAACACAAGAGATTATTTGAATGACATTTGCATTTAATGTCAATTTAATGAAACAAAAGAAATGTAATTTAGGTTAAAGTGTTTACCACGTGTTTTTTGGTTAGTACTTACCGATCAAAAATTACCATTTAACCTTTTTTACATTTATATGTTATAAAATAAAATAATTTCTTACTTCTAAATAAAATAATTCCAAATATGTCATGTAAAAAGTTACCTTTTAAATAGTTAACTAATTTTTATATTAAAAATAAATCTTGGAAAAAGCAACCCTAATCCCCTAATCCACTTCTCTCCCTTTCAGCTTTCTCATTTCTCCTCCTCCACCTTTCCAACACCGCTACCACCACCACGCCACCAATGCCGGCGGCGCCGCCGCCACCACCACCACGACCACGCCACCAACGCTGAGATCTTCGATTTGTTCACGGGAACATTGATGATCATACAAAATGTTTGCCGGAGTTTGATGATCGTTACGGTTAAGGAGTTGTTGGCGGACTCGAGAGACGGGTTCAGGGGATGGTGGACTCGGGAACGGCGACGGTAGTAGGCGGCTGCTGGAGAGGAGGCATGGTGGTGCGAAAGGGAGGGCATGAATGGAAGACACAAATCTGACCGGGTAAGCATTGTTTGTACACTGGCTGGGTAAGGGCTCGGTCAGCATCCGGTCAGATGTCGGTCAGATTTTGGTATTTGGTAAACGGTCTGACCGGTCAGCACCAAGTAAACAGCCCCTAAATCAATCTTTGCTAATTAACTTTGATATCTATTTCAGATTCTCATCGTATTCGATTCCAGATGGGATTGACATCGTACGTGTATCACATCTGGAAACGACATGCGAGCCGTCGGATGGGTCATAAAAGATCACATGGTGGGATTTAGAATCCTTCACCACGATTCTTCCGTCTTCCAAAATGCAGACGGCGTTGAGGCGGGAACAATCATATTCAACACCTGCCGAGAATGAGTATCTTTTCGTCCACTCCCGAAATAATGGTCCTTTAAGCAACACCCACATGTCGAATCCGGTGTTCATCCTCGAGACCATGCAAAGGCATCCATCTAGCGTGCCCAACTGAGATAATAGCGGATGAGTACCCTCGGGTACATCCAATTTCCTAGAGAGTTTCATCTCCTCAACATCGAGCATAACGTTCTCAATTTCGGATAGAAAGAAATCCAGTACAAACATCCGCCTAGAAAGACACCGACGTCTTCGTAAACGTTGGCACACGGAAAGTCGGTTTCCGGTGTCGTCCACAACTCCGTTTTAAGACTCAGGACATGCCAGTATCCGCTGTTGCGATCTTTGCGGTCGGAGCACTCTCAATGTTGTTGGGTAAGCTGTTTCACCCTCCGAACCTTAAACGGATGATTTCAGCCACGCCCGCTGAAGACAAAGACGACTTACTTTGGTTTCTTCATCGCAAAGCCGACGAGAGGTTGGCCAACCCTGTGACTTGATGCGGAGGGATAATCGAGCGTCTACAAGAGGAAGTGACGAGTTTGAACCTCCAAATTCAACAACTAAAAGAACGCAAAGATGGTTTGATGGTTGTAGATGGTACATGTACAAAGGCGATTGAACCAAAACGAGCAACGTCTCAAGAAAGGTTGGTTTATGTCACCCAAGTTTCTTAATTAATTACCATTCTTCTTATATTGATATATACTGTTTTATTAGGCTTTCAATTACCTTCCTTTTGTTTGTTTCTTTGTTAGATCAGATGTACCGGATCAGGTTTTTGAGAGCATAATCAGTCGTGCTTCTGCAAGGCCCTTATGGGCGCTCAAAAATGCATCACGTCATTTAAGTAAGATGATTCCAGCTTCCTCCATTAAGCTACAACGAAAGCTCCTCATTTCGGACCCGTTTCTGTATGCTTTAGACCACAACAACGTTTATTCCATCGTCAAACTCCTCTCTTCCTTTTCAAAATCAAGGATGGAAAAATGTTGTTATCGTTGGTACACTGAAGGGGTTAGTTGTTTTGGCTCTTGAAAGGGGGGATGATTCTCAGCTCATTCTATACAATCCTTTAACCTTTGAGGCCGTCAGACTTCCCGATCAACCTCCATCGTGCTGTGTTTCTGCTAGGAAGCAACACACGTACGGGTTTGGTTACGGTAACGCATCCCCAATGACCCGAAGGTTGTTATCGGCTACAGTCAACAACATTGTGAGTGCTCCGACCGCAAAGATCGCAACAGCGGATACTGGCATGTCCTGAGTCTTAAAACGGAGTTGTGGACGACACCGGAAACCGACTTTCCGTGTGCCAACTTTTACGAAGACGTCGGTGTCTTTCTAGGCGGATGCTTGTACTGGATATCTTTCTATCCGAAATTGAGGACTGTTATGCTCGATGTTGAGGAGATGAAACTCTCTAGGAAATTGGATGTACCCGAGGGTACTCATCCGCTATTATCTCGGTTGGGCACGCTAATGGATGCCTTTGCATGGTCTCAAGGATGAACACCGGATTCGACGTGTGGATGCTGCTTAAAGGACCATTATTTCGGGAGTGGACGAAAAGATACTCATTCTCGGCAGGTGCTGAATATGATTGTTCCCGCCTCAACGCCGTCTGCATTTTGGAAGACGGAAGAATCGTGGTGAAGGATTCTAAATCCCACCATGTGATCTTTTATGATCCATCCGACGGCTCGCATGTCGTTTCCAGATGTGATACACGTACGGTGTCAATCCCATCTGGAATCGAATACGATGAGAATCTGAAATCGATATCAAAGTTAATTAGCAAAGATTGATTTAGTCTTAATGTTTTGATTTGTTAGGAGTTATTGATTTCCCTTATTTTGATTTAAATTATGTTTTAGCTTTCCACAGTTGACATTTGATCTGTTTTACCCGTGGCTTTGTTTTATAGTAACGACAGATGAAATTAAAGGTTGGCCAACGTTAGTTTCATGTTAAATGAAATTGTCCATCGTTAACCCTAACTAGTTCTCAATAGAACTTTTATATAATAATACTAGTAATGGACCTGCGCGCGATGCAACGCGGATTATGTTTTAGTTATAAATTTTGAATGCAATCATTTTTCTTATTTTGTCTCCTTTATCACTATCAATTAATGCTTGATTTTATGTCTAAACATCAAATGATATATAAACTCAAACTTGGTTATATACTCAAAATGAAATTGCTACAGAGCACTGATTTTCAAATCTGTAACATATATTGTTTTAGGCTTTCAAATACTGATATATATATATATATATACACACACATTAGTAACCGATACTTTTTTCAATTAAACATCAAAATCCAAAATTTATGTTTGAGAAAATTTTAAAGTAAAATAGTTTCACTACTACAAAAATGACTTTTATACGCGCCTTATTATATACGGTTTTTGTAAAAATGAGAAAAACCGTGTGTAAAAGTTGGATCCAAACCCTTTTTACACGGTTACTATTGAACCGTTGCTAAAAGTAAGGTTTTATACACGGTTTTGAAATAAAAACCGTGTATAAAAGGTAGTCGACAATCATAAACGGTTGGCTTGATGAAACCGTGTACAAAAGTTACCTTTCATACACGGTTATATATAAGAAACCGTGTATAATGGGTGTCACTTTTGTAAAGGGCAACTTTTGTAAAAACCGTTTATAAAGGGCAACTTTTATACACGGTTTGGTAACAAAAAACTGTGTATAAAAATGACACCCTTTATACACGGTCTTTTATAAACAACCATGTATAAAAGGCTATTAGGATTTTTTTTTTTTTGATAAGGTTCATCTGGGTTTGCTCAAACTACATCCTTCATAATTTTTACTGAGAGCTAAGGCTATTGGGATTTTCAATATATATATACACATACACACAATGATGTGCCCTTTTTTCACCCACTATGGCCAGTCGAATTTTTCTTGATTTCAACAAACTTATTTATGTTGATTATTACTTATTGGTTAGATTTTTATTTAAAAGAAAAGAAAGTAAAAGAAAATAAATAATAACACCTTAATTTGATTCCCACATCAGCTATGCAAAGCAAACTTACTATTGTCACTCTCTTATATATTTGTCCCACATCGACGACTACGTTAGGCTATTCCATCAATGACCACTTATATAAATAACTAGCCCTATACCCACGACATGATTTTAATTTGAATTCAATTATTTAAAATTTCCATTTAACTTTTAGCACACTTTGTGTGTGAACAAAATATTGTTTTTGGTAAGTTCTATAAGTAAAGTATCATATCAAGCATAGTAATATCAAAAGGTTGTCAAGCAAATGAACACCAACAATGGTCAGGTATATAGATTCAATTATTTGATATATCAAATGGTCCGTTGATCGGGTATACGACATGATTTTAACATAAAATCAAGGTATACAACTCCAAAAGAATTCACATACCATATATCGGTTTTCTTATGGTATAATGTACGGGACGGTTAATCCACACTTGACTCGTCCCATAAAACCCCTAATAATAACAGTAAAAAAAATCTCCAGTAACCCCGAGAAGACACAAACTAGCGGCCCATGGGAGGAGGCCCAATACTTGTCATATGTTTTAACATAAGATAAAGAGTTATTTGATCACCTTGAACTTGAATACTAACAAAATAGTAGTCATGGTGGTAGTCAATAATAAGATTGGGTTTTAGGCTATGTTTGGCAAACTAGATGATAAGGTAGCTTATGAGTGATAAGATAACTTATGACTGAATAAGTTACGTTTGGCAAAAACTAGCTGATAAGGTAGCTGGTGAATAAGTTACGTTTGGCAAAAACTAGTTGATAAGGTAGCTTATTACTGTAAAAAGACAAAAAAAAAAAGACATACTTGAAAATTAGTAATGTAGAAAGTAGAAGGGTATATTTGGAATAAAAAATATAATAAGTATAATAATTACAATAAATCACCAAAACGCTACTCAAAGTAGTTTTTCGAAAAGCTAGCTTATAAGATAACTTATAAGTCAGGTTATGGTCCATCCAAACATGTACCTGACTTATAAGGTGACTTATAAGCTACCTTATTTTTACCAAACGATGCCTTAGGCAGGCAACCCATTTCTTTTTGGACATTTTCAGTCATTTAGATATGGTTAAAGTTAAAGCTATTCACAAGCACTGATAAAAGATAGGTACTACCCTCTTTCCATGATTCCTTACCCAACAAGTACAAAATGTTTATAAAAAACCCTAGCAAACACCAAACCAATTAAATCAAAAGATAAGAATAAAATTACCACACCAAAAGCACTGCTTCTTTCTTAAGAACAGAAACCAGGAAGGGGGTATGCACCTTCAGTCGGATCTCACAGCACCCTGCACAACAAATTCGATTTTAATAGATTGATATAGGGTTAATTAGGCTTGATTTTAGAAAGATTTAGACTGATTTTGGTGAGTTTTTGGGTACCGGTTCGATCTCCTCGAACTTTTGACAGTAGTCTGAATCGGTTTTTAGCTGAAAGTCCGAATCGGACTTTGGTACCTATTCGCCTTTCACTGTTTTCCGAATCGGGCCTATGGACTGTAGTCCATATCAGCCTTTGGACCAGTTTTGAGTTTCCCGCATCGGCCTATCGGCCTAGAGGATTTCCCTTATCGGCTTTTAGCCATTGTCCGAATCGGTCTATGGCTTTTCCCTATTCGGCCTTTGGCCTTTTCCGAATTAGGCTAGTAGAAGTCCGAATCGGACTTTGGTCCAAGAGTGTTATCCGAATCGGACTTTGGTCCGAGGAGTTGTCCGAATCGGACTTTGGTCTGAGGAGTTGTCCGAATCGGACTTTGGTCCGAGTAGCGATCAGAATCGGATTTTTTGTGAGATTTCAACCTTAGGGTTAGTTTTTGGAGAAGGATTTTCCATAGTGATTTATTCCTATAGAAACCAAAAAATTTCGAGGGCGCTGCCCCTCAGACCCCGCAAGGACGGCTCCCTTCGACCCCGTCCGCTAACCGGGTAGCGGAAGGTTTATCAGTATCTAAGATTAAGTATTGATATTGTAGACCGCCGAACTGATAAGAGGGTGTCTGAGTAGCAAGCTAAGCTCAGGTGAGTCCCCTTGCCTGAATGAATGAGATGATTGTTTTAACTGTATTTAAAAATGCCCATTCTGTTTTCGATAAATGATTTGACTGATGAAATGTCTCATGATTTTTATGATAACATGACGTGGATTGATAATTACGTTTAAGCATGCTTAAAATGGTAATTTATGAATTGAATTGTTAATCAATGTGTTGCACTAAGGACACTGGGTACCTTGGAACTTTATGTTTCTTGGGAGTATTACCAGGTGGTCCGATCAACCACTTGGGGGTACCTCGGGACTACGTCCCTTGGGAGTTATAGTCAGGCGCCGGATGGGCTTGGACTGGTTGTCACCTTTGTAACGGGGATTTCTTTGTCCGCACACATCTGATTGTTAAATGATTTGAAAATAGGCCAACGGGCCGTAATTGCTATTAAACTGTTTTGAGGGAATTCACTAGACTCTACGGTCTAACCCTCGCTTTCCAAATCTTTTTCTTCCCAACTGTTACAGGTGTAGCTCGTGAGAAAGGAAAGAGCAAAGAGAAGGTCTGAAGTCTAGATAGATTCGACCTTAGTAAATAAATTCCTCACTAGATACCTAATTTTTATCTCAGCCGTGAAGGGTTGTTCCGCGTGCACTTGACATTTATTACCTTATTATGATAGTTATTTATTTCCGCCGCGTTAGATCACTGGGATCATTTATTTTGCGTTTATTCATCTGTTTGAGAAATTGGGTGTTACATATACGGTGGTCGCGGTCGCGGTGGCCGGCGAGAAAAAGAAGATGGAGGAAAAAGTGTAGGTGGTTTTCTTTTACTTGCTTAATTTTCAAGCAAGATGTTAAATCGTCAAAAATACCCTTTTGGGGTTATAATCAGGTATAACTCATAAAAAATGAAAAGTCATTTTTCTATTATCAATAACCATTGATTAAATGTGATTGATGATCTAAGATTGGTCCCCAAGTTTTCACTAACAAAATGGTTTTTATTTGATTAATGATTTCTCTCTCTCTCTCTCTCTATATATATATATATATATATATATAATGTCCCTTACCAGGTAAACCCCTCATTTATTTGATTTTAGTGCAAAAAGTTAGTGGCCGTTAATGGGAGGGACCAAAACCAAAGCAAAATGCAAACTTGATGGACCAAATCAAAGTTTCAATAGTTTAGGGACGAATAGTGTTAAAATTTAAAGACGTTAGGGACCAAAAGTGAATTATACTGTTAGAGAGAAAAAATCCATGCCATTCATCAAAACGTACAAAATTGGATGTTAAGTTCTATATTTGCATATTGTTAAACAAAATAACCTTAAAATCAACGTTCAATTCTTCTTCCATATTTATCGGTAAAATATTTATAATTTGTTTACACTTGTATCCTCCTGCCCTTTTTATGTATGTATGTATGTATATATGTGTATGTTAACAATCCAATCTGAAAGGCAACCATGGGGTCTCATGAAATTGAGACACCACTGCCACAAGACATTCTTTTGATCCACATACTACCAAGGTTGCCAGGTAAGTCTGTACATCGTTTTATGTGTGTTTGCAAGAAATGGTGGTCATTTCTAACAACACCAACGTTTGCGGAGATGCATCATCAGCATCGTCACAAACTTCTTATTGCCTTATCCACCACAACACCTTGCAAATTTAGCACCATTGACTTGGAAGCACCTCAAGATGGTCTAACAGTTGGTCGTCCTTTACCATTCGAAGCTAGTCATGAAAACCTGTGGATAATAGAATCTCTACATGGGTTGGTATGTTTATGCATGAATAACAAGTGCAACGGGAGGGAATACTCTGATATAATTTTATGGAATCCTTTAACGGGTGAATATAAGATCACGTCTAGACCCAACTACGAAGAATGTTTCGTGACCACGTCATTGTTATTTGGGTTCTATTACATTTACAATGACTACAGGCTTCTACTTGTAACAAAGGATCATAATGTTTACATATACTCTCTAAAATCCGACTCATGGAGAAAGGTCGAGACGACACAAGATGACTTAAATTGTTTACCCCACACGCATTCGGTACCACATATTCTACAGAATGAACCATGTGTTTTTTTGAATGAAAAATTGTATTTCATATCAACACCACATACAAAGATTTCAAAAAGGGAAAATTTTATAATTATTAAAAGGTTTGATGTGAAGACAGAAAAGTGGAGAAAGATAGCAGGTCCTTATATTAATGGTTTGTGGAAACACTGTTTGAGTTTCTTGGTTGTAAGAGGGTGCATTCACTTGTACCTAATACATCGTCACCTACGCTTGGATGATAACGGTGGATTCATAGAGCTAGGTGATAGTACGGCAGAGCTATGGAGGATGGATGGAGAAGAAGATTGGACAAAGGTAGTAACTACTTATAATCTGCCCAATTCTCATCCTCGTTGGTTTATATTGCACCCACTACACTTGATGAAGAATGGAAATTGGGTGATGCATGTGAAACGTTTAGAAGAGTTTTATGAAGCAGATCTAGAAATGCGTACCAAAAAGGAGGTATATTCATATTCTCGAAATGCCGTGTTTATCACCCCAAAAGGGAAATACATTGAGACTTTGGGCATCAATTTATCTAATTGATTCTTAAATGATTAATAACAAATTACTTTTTTTCCATCCATATTATATAACACAACTAAAGGGTTGATTAGCTAATTTTCTATTAAATCCGATATAAATAAAACTACTTGTATAGATTAGAAGATTTTTTTGTTTAAGAGGGCCTTTTTCCAAATTCTAAAATCTGTTGTTTTCTCTCTTGTTTTTATGCCAACGCATATTTATGACTTGGCTAAAATAAAACTAATCACATTCAATAGTTGATATTTGCATGATTTTTTGTTATGTAAAACCATGTGATAATATTTAAAACTTTATTCTCTCCAAATTTGATTTCATTTGGTTGTCCAACTTCAAAAAAAAAACATAACCTCGACTTGTTATCGCATAATCGGATTCAAACCACCTCTTGACTTGTTATGGATAATCGGATTCAAACCACCTCTCAAACCACCTCTTGACTTGTTATCGATAATCGGATTCAAACCACCTCTTGTCGCACCGATCCACGGTTCATTCCCACCTCTTTATCTATTTATTTATTTATTTATACTTTTTAGTTTTGGTTTATGGATATTTTCATGAAAAACCAATACAAACAAACAAGAGCATGTACCAAAGAAGAAACACATATATTCTTTGACCACAAGAACAAAATTACAAGTGTACAACTCCAAAAAATGCACATACCATATATCGGTTTTCTTATGTAACCATCGATGTATGGGTCAACTAATACACACTATACTCGTCCCATAAAACCCTGATAATAACAGTCAAAAAAATCTACAGTAACCTCGAGAAGACAAACTAGCGGCCCATGGGAGGAGGCCCAATACTTGGCATATGGTTTAACATAAGATAGAGTTAATTGATCATCTTGAATACTAACAAAATAGTAGTCATGGGAGGAGGCCCAGTCAAAAAAATCTCCAGTAACCTCGAGAAGACAAACTAGCGGCCCATGGGAGGAGGCCCAATACTTGGCATATGGTTTAACATAAGATAGAGTTAATTGATCATCTTGAATACTAACAAAATAGTAGTCATGGGAGGAGGCCCAGTCAAAAAAATCTCCAGTAACCTCGAGAAGACAAACTAGCGGCCCATGGGAGGAGGCCCAATACTTGGCATATGGTTTAACATAAGATAGAGTTAATTGATCATCTTGAATACTAACAAAATAGTAGTCATGGTGGTAATCAATTATAAGATTGGGCTTTAGGCAGGGCAAACCATTTTTTATGGACATTTTCAGTCATTTAGATATGGTTAAAGCTATTCACAACCACTGATTAAAGATAGGTACTACCCTCTTTCCATGATTCCTTACCCAACAAGTACAAAATGTTTATAAAAAACACTAGCAAACACCAAACCAATTAAATCAAAAGATAAGAAAAAAATTACCACACCAAAAGCACTGCTTCTTTCTTAAAAACAGAAACCAGGAAGGGGGTATGCACCTTCAGTGAGATCACAGCAACCTGCACAACAAATTCGTTTTTACGGTCAAAGTCAAACAACTCTTAACTCTAATCAATGGTGTAAATTGTTTTCACAAAGTCAAACAACTCTTAACTCTAATCAATGGTGTAAATTGTTTTCACATACGAGTACAATGTAAAATATGATTCAACAAGATGAAAAGAGAATCCTATTGAAACGGAAGAGATAAAAGCGAATTACTATGTTTCTTCTTTCTCTAAAAATATATCTGTCTCCAGCATTGGGTGCAATTTTGGATAATTTATGTAAATTTTTGCGATTTTTGATAATTTATGTAAATTGTCCCAAGTAACTAAAATCTTATGCCTTTTATAACCAATCATAGTGTGATATTCATATTGATGTAAGCCTCGATTCCTCAACACTATACAAATTTCCATTTATGACCAATTCGACCGTGATTTTCCTAATCAGCATTTCTAGATTGTGTTAATATTATGTGTTTCTATGTGGAAATTATGTGACTTAAAAAGAAAGGTTGTCAAGTGCGCACTCATCGCCATCCATATGGCAGACAAGTTATGACCACAACTCATGATTTAGCCATATATAGTTCAAATTTAAACTGAAGGGTTCATCTATGATCTATTTACAACATGGTTTCATGGACTTAGTCAAACTGTAATGGGTGGCATAATCTGCAGGCAAAGTGTCAATAATATGATTACTGCATCTGCTAAATAATCGATATATCTATAAAAATAAGATAATGATATTTGTTCTGTAGAAAGAAAAATATCAATTTGAGACATTCAAAAAGACATGAATACGTATGATAATTTGTATTTGACTTTATCTTCTACAAGACTATAGTATTTGACCCAAAAAATAAGTTAAAGATTGTGATATACTTTTTTAGGTAATAAGGGTAAACAAAAAATCATCACAAGAGTAAACAGAGAAATTCCCAGTTCCCCATTAGGGATGGGGATTTAATTACACTCCCGGATGGGGATGGGGATTGGAGATCATGAACAATACTACATGAATGGCCAAATGGGGATTGAGTTCGGTAACTATCATGACGTAAAGTTACTTGGAGAATGAGTGGTTGGAGCAGTGGAGAGCGACGGGCATGTGCATTAGTCTTGTGAAGACCGAGTACATATGATACAATTTCATCAAGTATATTGACGAGGGGTGTAAGTCAACATTATGGGAGCAAAGGGTGCCCCAAAAGAACAAATTTTCAAGTATCCGCAATTCAGAAGGACAAGGTCGAGAATGACATAACACATCAATTAAGCTAAAGTGGAGAACTACCATGGGAGCGTTGTGTGACAAGATATACCCGCTAAAACTAATAGGCAAAACCACAAGGGTGGTGGCATGTCGGCATAGGCCTAGGGGGATGTGACGAAATATCCCATCTTCCGTAGGTTCGAAGCCAACCACTAACTAATAGGCAAATTCTACTGGTAGCCATTGAACCAGCTATGTTGTATTGGTGTTGGGCAACAAGAAATGCCTATGAGAAGAAAATGGAAATCACATAAATAACGTCTGGTTGGATGGACAACCATGCTTGACAGGATACCGGATGACTCTTCCAAGCTCCAAGTGGAGTTAGGAGTTGTGCATATCACAAATAAGTTGAGAACATAATGCGAGCCGGTCGCATAGGCAAGGAGGAGGTAGGATGAGCAACTAAGGATAAAGATAGACATCGAAGCCCTAGGCATTTCCAAAGACATCATGACCGATGATACAAGTCCTCGGAGATGTAAGAGTAGGGTAGCGGAGACGACCTACACCAAGGCTACCATAGTCCTAGTTTAGACCACCGAAGGTGTTGTAAGTCGTAACCATCTTCGTTACGTTCCTTTGCACTTACTCTTGATTATATATATGATATTCATCTTTTAATTTTCATCCCTAGCCTTAATTTTCTTTCCTTTTTCACTTCTTCCTCATTTTTTTCATTCTTTCTGGGAAATCTTTTATAATTCCAAATCCCACCTTCCTTTAAGATATACCTTCTCCTTTGGTCTTAATGATCCTTTTGCCTAATTTAGGAAATCACTAATCAACTATCTATCAACTAGGGATGTCAACGAGCCGAGCCGAGCTTTAAGCTAACCAAGCCAGGCTCATTTAAGATCATAGAAGCTCGATCTCGGCCGGTGAACCATTTACAAGGCTCGAGCTCGGCTCGCTAATGCTCGGTTGCTTCATAAACCTAAACGAGCCTTAAGTAAACAAGCCTAAATGAGCTTACACGATCCCTGATTCTGAGAATGTGCTTCGAATATCGATTTTTTATATATGTTAAATACATAATAATAATAACAATAATAAAACATAAAATACATAATATTATATGTGAAGCTCGTTTAAGCTCGCGAGCCTAAACCATCCCTGATTTTGAGGCTCAAGCTCATTTCGAGCTTTTAACGATCCGAGCTCGGGTAGCTCTCGAGTAGCTCGGCTCGTTTACATCCCTACTATCAAATCCTTACATAATAACCACTCTAAATCAACAAAATCAATCAAAACAACAATTAAAAACTTACAGCGATCGAATCATTTAGCAACCATCCTAGCAACGAAGTCCTCATACTTAATCTTCCCATCGGATCCAACCTCCACCTCCCGGATCCACTCATCAAACTCCGCCGGTTCAAGCTTCTCCCCAATGCTCGTCAGTATATGCTTCAAATCCGAAACCACGACGCATCCGGTCCCATCCTTATCGATCACCTTGAACGCATCTCGGAGCTGGCGATCGAAGGGCTCCGGCTTCAGGTGCTTCGACATTAGGTCTAGAAACCGGTCGAAATCGAAGGAGGAATTGAGGTTTTCTACGGCGATTATGGAGTTGAGTTGAGATTGCGTAGGGTTTCCGCCGAGAGAACGCATGAGGATTCCGAGCTCCGACGGAGCTATCTTGCCGTCGCCGTCGGTGTCGAAGAGAGTGAAGGCTTCTTTCATGGAAGTGACTTGATCGTTGCTTAGATCTTTCACCATTGTTGGTTGTTTGATTTTGAGTTTGAGTTCTGAAAAAGTGTTTCAATGGAGGTCTGAATGATTTCAATGGAGGTCTGAAATCTGAATGTTTTCTTTCTTTTGCCAGTGGTTTTGGCGGCAGGTTTAGCTCTGGTTTAGGGCTAAAATGTTTGGCCCAATTGGAAAGATAACGGCCCAAAAGCCCAAACTAATATCATTCATAGAATTTCAATATTTCAAACTATTTTTGGAAAATTAATAGATGATACTAAAAGTTACTCCATTTTTTACCAATTAACAGGGGTGTGCTCGGTTCGGTTTAGTTCGGTTTTGGGGTAAAACCGAAACCAAACCGAAATTTTCGGTTTTTGGTTTTCGGTTTTCGGTTTAGAGTTTGGTTTTTGGATCGGTTTTCAGTTTTTGGTTCGGTTTTGGTTTTTGATTCGGTTTTCGGTTTTTCATTTGGTTTTTGGGTTTTGGTTTTTGATTATATACATTACATCCTTCTCAGTCGATATATACACATATATATATACACATCGTCATAACAAAAACACCCTTTTCAGTAGATATATATACATTACACACAAACTTTGGTCATATATATATACACATTACACAGTACACACAAAGTAAAGAAACATAAATTAATTGAATCTAAATGGTTCGGTTCGGTTTTGAAACACAAAACCGAACCAAACTGAAAAAATCAGTTTTTAAGATTTTCAAAACCAAAACCGTCGGTTTTAATTATGGTTCGGTTTTTTCGGCTCGGTTTTTTCGGCTCGGTTTTTTCGGTTTTTCGGTTTTTGGTTCAGTTTTGATTTTTCCTACTCACCCCTACCAATTAACGCTTGGTTTTATTGTATCTACTTGATTATTTTTAACGGTCCCCAGGATTTTTTTCGAACAGGTTTTAATTTTTAAGTAGATCAAAGACCTGTAAAGTTTTTTTTGATATGTTTTAATCTTTTTGAGATAATTTTTAAAGTTTTTTAGTTGATTTTAAGAAATTTTGTAAGTTTTTTGTGTTTAAATCTAATCGACTTTTTAAGTGTTCCTTAAACGATTTTAAGAATTTTTTTTAGTTTTTTGGGTGGATATTATTATAATTAGTTTCTAATACTATCGAGTACCCTCAAAGTTTAGCGAGGGTATCTTTCATACAACCAAAAAATATATACTTTTTAAAAGAAGTTGAATGAGTGCATGGAACCACTCTGTGGTTTAAATGGGTTTTCTCGACTTTGAAAATGCACATTGAAATGCCCTTTATATCATCCAAATGTGCACTCAATTTTGGTTGTGAACGTGAAAATGAATCTCAGTCACACATCTTCGGTTACGGTGGATGCGATCACATAGGATTGACGCGATTCATGGGAGAGTAGACATTATTAGAGAGGGGGGGGGGGTAAAAGCCGCCTTTTATTGACCGAATGAGTGACTGAGATTCGTACTCATGTTCATAACTAAAATTGAGTTCACGTTTGAACTTTCCACTATTTGCATATACAATATGCATATTTATCGTGATAAGTTACATATTAAAAAACATCAAAAGCTTTTATGTGGCTCCTTCATGAAGTCATGCCATTTGAATCTTGCTATTGATATTGTTTGTTATCATATATAAAATTATGCTTTATTTTTATAAAACAGTAATTATTTTGCATGATAATAGCAAAAATAAATATAATAACTTGAATCCTCCCTTAAAGTTATTGATGTTGGGAGTGAGAGCATATATTCATTTCTATCATAAAAAGGGAAGATGATGGTGATGCTTTTTGAGTGGTGTCTTTTGTGTTCTTGTGATTCCCACTCATGCTTATGTTGCTTTATCAACCTTTCAATATTCCTTTTCAAGAAAGATGCCCATACAAGAATCTAATGCATGCATGCTTATCTCTAACTATCATCTCTTTATAGTTTCTTTTGTCTAATAGTAGTTATAAATTGTTTATTTTCTTTTTTATATATTTTGTTATTATAATAATAACAACAACAAGTATAATAGTTAGTTCACAATAATGATTTTTGGGGCCATAACTTAAGTGTCTTCAATAGATTTTTTATTTTGAAAATTATATAATTAATTGTATTAAACAAAATTAAACTCTACTAATACAACATTATATCTATTTTTTTAAAAACTAAATAATTTTTGAGAAATCTCCAAATTTGAAGATTTTCTGTCTTTTTTTTCATACTTTTTCCATTATGGAAAAGTTTTTGGCAAAGTTTGTTGGAGCAAAAAGCGATATACAACTTTCTTAGACCATCAGAATGTAATGCTAGAAAATTGAACGAGCTTGTACATGGAAATAAAACGAGGCTAGGCATGGTATGAATGATGACTTTTTTTTTGTTATTGTGAACACTGTAATTGGACGGAGAAAAAGCAAAAAAAAAATGCAAAGTAGATTGTGCTTCAATGACTCTTATTCATGTCTAAAAAATAACTTTTGACATATAAAACGGAACTTTTTGTATAGCATTTGTGTCATAACTCATAAGGAGGGCTAGATGCACTTAACCAATAAGGGGAGGGGACTAGAAAATAGAAAAAAATGTATGAATTTTCGTATGGGATCCTATCAATAAAAAAAGTACCTTGTAATCAATCCCAAAACAATAAAATCAACAAAATATTCGAAAATGTCTTTTGGAATCACTCAAAAAAATTAGAAATTCTTTTAAATCAACAACAATACTTTAAAAATCTCTTAAAATAATGGAATTAGGCTAAAAATACATTGGATAAATTTACGGGACTTTAATCTATCTTAAAGATGTCCCCTTTAGAAAAAAAAAATGTCACAAGCGATCCTATGCCTAAATCTTAGCATTATATGTCATAAGATAAGAGTTATTAAATTGTGTTATTTGTTTGATATTGTCTTGTGGTACCATCCATAGGGTGGCAATAGACAAGGGGGTCCATATGAACAAAAATATTGTGGTTAAATACACTTTTTCTGTCATAATTTCCAACTTTTGATTCACGAGATTACGTTTTAAAAGCTACCAACTTTGCAAAAAAATAAATTTCTTTCCCTCATTCATGTGCTGCTTTTAAGAATATAATGAAAATATTTAATAAAATTATAATATAACACAATTAATATGCTTTAGGCTATGTTTGACAAAGTTGATGACTAATAAGTTATTTGGTATATGATACATCAGTTGCTAACTAATAAGCTAGTTGGTAGTTGATAAGATAACTGATGAATAAATTATGTATGACAAAACTATCTTATAAAGAGTATAATTGAAAAAAGTAACAAAAAAACTTCTCATACATTATTCCAAGAAGCATTTCAATAATTTAACTTATATCTATCCAAAAATATACCCAAAAATGCGCTAACTTATAATGTTATAATATTACTTACTTTTGCCAACCGTAACCTAATATTTTACAAGATATTATGACAAAATACGTAATGGGACTAATTTAATTTTAGGTCACTTAATTTTTATTTTTTTAATCTTTTTTGTTTTAACTTTTAAAGTCTGGTTTAATATTAATAAAAACAATTGTTATTATTGTTATGACCTTTAGAAAGCATGTATAATGATGAAATTATTATTTACAAAAAGATCAATAAAGACAGAATTATGCCTGAATGGTTAAACATATGCCTAAAAAGCAACAATATTTAAACAATCAACAACAAATCTTCCCTTTTGTCTTGGATTAAGTTTTTAATCTTAATAAAATTTGGATTAACGTGCCAACAAAATATAGATTCGATTAGTACTATTTTAGATTTATTACAAACCAGTATATCAACTTGCAAACAAAATAAATTTGTCTAAGAATCTATAAAAAATTTGACAATAAATGAATCATGTAAAATATTTGGTGTTAAAACAAGTGTGATATAGTGCAAGACATGTATTATTATGAAATGACTCGTATCATTCTTCAAAACATCGTGTTCTTATATTGCAGTCACGGCACGCCTCACATCATCTTGAAGCTTAAAAATTTCACATGATTTCTTTCAATCTGCAACTTAAATTTGTTGTACTGATAAATATATATTTGATTCACAATGCGAACATCTTTTATTTGTTTGTAAAACATACAGCTAAAAATGTTTTAGATTATGAACTAAATACACATGAAACAAATACACATAAGTTATAGCTTTAGATGGAAGAACAATAATGTAAATCAATACTTTATATGTAATGGTTTTCATAGCTATCATAATATTTGAGATTCTTGACTTGTTAGGCTCTAATTTTTTTTGAACGACACCAAACACATGCACCCACTAAACTTACTTCTAAATCTACACCAACGTTCACGACGAGAGACATCTTACCAACGTTGGGCTACCAGCCCTTTGGCTCATTAAACTCTTCTACAAACATAAATAAAACATATCAAATTAAATGATCTTAACAATTATAATTAATATGTTCAAAAACCCAATCGTAGTTGACGAAAGTTCTCAAGAATCTGTCATAACCCAAATTTGTTTAAAATCTATATTTTCTCCATTTTGTAGAAACCGTTGAAGATGCTCTAACATTTTAACAACAAAAGTTTTGACTATTTTTAATTAAAAACTAAAATGAATTTTAGATTTAAAAAAAAGAAATATATATTTTTTCTTGAATTTGGAGAAGAAAGTAAAGGTTGGAAGGGCATGTGTGTCTTATTCTTGAAGGCATGCGAAGGTGTTGTTGCTTTTGGTACCATTGGCATCGTATGCCTTTCGATATCTTCAATTCATCCTTTCCCATATTTCTAACTAAAAGCTACAATTTGGAATTGGATTAATCCTTAAATAAATATAAAATAAATTAGTATTACAAGAAACATTGAAATTTTATTATTTTGAAATAAAAACAATAATATATAAAAAATTAAGAGTAATACTTTACAATGAAAAATAATTATGACATGGTCGTTGCTAAATCGATATTATTTATTAAGATTTATAGCTCATTAAAAAAGTTGATAAGTAACAAGTGTTTTTAGCTAAATACCTATAATAATTATTGCTCGCTAAAATACAAATTGTTTATAAATAAGATATTTGTTAGTTGGTAAATTATTTATGTTTGATGGAAGGTAATTAATAAGTTATGTAATAATATAGAATAAACTAAAATAAGATGAAAAAATATCCATATTTAAAATAATTGTCATAAACTGAAAACAATGAAATTGATTCGGAAAATGTATTGGAGAGGAACCGAACCCACAAATGTGAAGGGAGCTAAACTTAACCGAACTGATCAAATCATTCGTTAGACGTTGGATATTTTCCAATCCAAATGGCGACGAGATGAATTCATCATTAGATCGATTCTATTATATATTCATTAGATCGATTCTCTTCCTTCTATTTGATTGTATCATATCCAACAAATGTTAATCGAATTGAATTCATCATTCATCTAACATCTGCTTAACTGTTTTATTATATGTTATATATAATACTAAATTAATTATTGACCATCCTTTAACAAAATTGTTACTCCGATTAGTGGTTGGATGATAACTTGATGGATAGTTGAATGATGATTGGATTGTAATTGAATGAGATGGTAACTGGATGGATAGTTGAATGATGACTGGATGATAATCGAATGAGTAGTTAGATAATGATTGGATGGATAATCGAATCAATTTGGTTAATTTTGGTCTGTTTTGTACTTTTATCAAAGAATGGACATATCCAAATAAGATGTTGAATTTTTAGACCCGATTCCGATCCAATTACAATTGATATCCAGTCACCATCGATTAATAGTAAATGAATAAATTGATTTTAACTGGATCATTTGAATTTTTACGCGCTCCTAAATTCACGATCATTATTCACAATCATTATTCACAATCAACCTTAAAACCTAAGAGACTAAATTCACAATTCACTCTAAAAAAAGACATAAGGAATAAAACAGCTAGGAACCATATTTTGAGAGAATCCTATGGTGTTATACTGTTATTATATTTAAAAATGAATTTACACACAGGTAAAGGGGTATATATGTAAAAGAAAGAAAAGTTGAAGGGTGTATATTGTTTAATACTGTCAGTAGTAGTACTGAGGTCAACAATATGATAGCAGTAGCCTTCTGACACTATACCACCAACTTTTTAATTATTTAAAAATTTCTTAAATCTTTTGCACTATTTTTTTAAACATTAAAATTTCCATTTCGATCATTGTCACGTTTTTTAATTGATTTGCCCATGATGTTATGTCTAAAGTTCACTTGTATTATATGCAGATTTGATTTTTATAAAATTTAAATTATGTTATCACATAAGATAAAATAAGAGAATAAAATGTTTATGGTGATCCAATAAAAAATAAAAATAAAAGGACCACATTTGCATGGTGACATTGAAACAGAGGTGGTACCTCAATTTGGAATCACAAGACACCTTAAGGCTTACATTTTTTAGGCTTATATTGTATTTTTAAATTTACCATAAAATATATATTTTAACTATAGAAAATTAATTATTTTAGCTATTTAACAAATATATGTTTAATCTCCTAGTCATGTTCTTTCTGTTATCTTTAAAATAGTCATTAGTAAAACTCATTTTCGTAATTATGGACCTAAGATAATCATGCTATCTTGATAGACTATAAATAGTTATGCACCATAAATTTGTTTCATTACCCACTAAAAAATATTTTCATATATCTCGTAAATTTCACTGATAGATTTTTTTAAAGGTATGTAATGTATATTGACATATAATATTTAAGTGTTTTTCTTAAGCATCAGTTTGCCTTAGTAACTTCTAAAATGCGATTATTCGGACCTTATATGTTTATGTTGGAGATTGTGATTTTGTAGATTTTATTAACAGGAAATTCATTATTTCAGCTATTTATAAATAAGGGTTTGATCTCCTAGCCAAAATCTTAGGAAAATGGCTAAAATAGTCATTAGGTCTACTATTCAAAGGTCATCAATGGGGACCTGAGTATAAATTGTAAAAATCAGAACTCTAGCGAGTAGATCTATCGATGGCGAAGGTAATTTTTGACAGATTAGGGAGAGTTTTGGTACTTCTACAAGTATGGGGACTAGGTGGCGCCAATGGTAGAGCTAATTTTTGCCGACGGGGGTATTTTGTGTAATATATTTTTTCTGTATTGCCAAGTCCGTCATTGATGACCTACAATTGATGGACCTAATGTTTATTTTGGGTATTCTTACAAGATATTTATTAGATCAAACTCCTAATAATAGGCAACAAAAATAATGAATTCAAATATATGAATTATCTTTAAAAGTACATATTACTATATATTTTATTTTAATAAAATTTAAGATATTTTATTTTAAATAGGTGTCAAATTTAATTTTACGTTTATTACAAAGACATTTAATTCGAGTCAAAGCTTCTTAATTTTAACTCCTGTTGAGTCCTACAAATTTATCATACCATGAAAGAATCATAAATTTTACCAACCTAAGTCAATAATAGTTTTAATTGATAAGTAAATAGTTATGCACGTGAAGCTATGTTTCAAAAATTATTATTATGGCTTTAAAAATAAAAAATAAAAAAATATAGATAACACATGTTTAGAATTAACTCTCATCAGACTAAATTATAATTGTATATAGGGATTTTCACTTTGTATGTGCGAAATATGCAACTTCGCATTAGTGCGTTCGCGTCATATTCAAATACAACCCACGTAAATCGCACTCTACCATATTTTGATTCAGACATAATGTTGTTTATAGTTTAAATATAATTAGTTTAGCTTGCAACTTTACATCTAATCATTTTACCAGACTGAGAACATCATTAATTAACTGATAAACTAGCTCTAAGCTGAAAGATTAGCTTTTAATATTATCAAATGACTCATAATTTCAATGAAAATTAACCAATAAAATAAACAATTTACTAATTACATACATTCATTTCTTTTGGGAAAAATAATAATTTTAGTCGATAATAACCCTTTTATAACGTCGATATAGATTTGATTACTTAATTATAAGAAATTACAATAAAACGTTACAACTTAAAACCAAACATCTAATCATAGCTAAAATAATAAATTTAGATATACAAATTACTTCAAAAGTATGTATCACCATATATGTTATTGTAATAAAAGGTTTAAATATTTTATTTTAAATTGTGTAAAGTTTAACATTTCATTTATTACAAGACATTTAATTCGAGCCATAAACCTCTTAATTTGAACTCCTGTCGCGGTCCTACCAATTTATCATACTATGAAAGAATCATAAATTTTACCAACCTAAGTCAATAATGATTTTAATCGATAAGTAAATAGTAAATAGTTATACACGTGGATATATCTGCAATTCTGTATGTGTAGAATTTGTGCCCGAATTTGTGACTTTCACTTGGTATGTGTAGAATTTGCAATTCTGTATTACTATTTTCACGCATCATATTCACAAACAAATAACAAAAATCACACCCTATCATATTGTTTATGCATATGGAGTACGATTTATGATTCTAAAGTTATAGTTAGTTTAGCTTGCAGTTTTACTTTTAAGTATTTTGTCAAATTAAGAACACCATTAATTGACTGATAAACTAGCTTTAAGATGAAAGCTTAGTTTTTAAGGGTGCGTCTGGTACCAGAACAAAACATGATAGTATAGAACAAAACAAGACAGTTGTTAGTGTTTGGTAAAACGTAATTAGATTGAACATGACAGAAGAAAATTGATTAAATGACCGGTTTACCCCCAATATTTATTTTATACCAAATAATCTATCTAAATCAAAACTATCAAATATTATTTTACCAAACCGTAACCTCCATCTAAAAATCATATCAATCAAAGTTAAAATACTTCATGTTGATAGAAAATCATAACCAAGCCTACAGGTTGAAGAAGCACCAAATCCAAGGAACAATTTGCAGCAATTTGAAGCTCTCAATCAACGATTTGAAGTTACACATCTAGAAGAAAGGGAAGCGACATATTGCCATCAGATGAATTGTATAGGTTTAGAAAATAAAATTAAAACGGTATTTTGGTAATTTTTTTCCCGGAAGGAACATGATTATTTGGTGGAACATGTATGTTCCATATGAGTTCCACTTAGTTCTATTCTATTCCATTCTTAACCACGTCAAAAATAAAACACCGTTTTAGCTGTATAAATTGACACTCAACTTTAACAATAAAATAATTAAATTATTAATTACATACACGTGAGTAACCATTTTACTTGAATATAACCTTTTTATAACGTCGATACAAATTTGGTTATTTAATTATAAAAATTTACAAAAAAAAACAATACAAGTTACAACCAAACAAGGTTGTTGGTAGGGGTGTTCGCGGTGCGGTGCGGTGCGGATTAGAGCCAAACCCACAAACCAAACCGCATATGCGGTTTAGACATTTTTTCAAACCACAAACCAAACCGCGCATGCCCCAAACCGCAAAATGCGGTGCGGTGCGGTACAATGCGGTTTTGCGGTTTATATATAATATGTTGCATGAAAAATAACAAACAAAATTTCATAAAAAAAATACTTTATAGTCCAAACTTCAAACAAAATACTTCATGGAAATATGAAGTATAAAAACTTTCAAATAATAAATCCTAAGAAAACAATAAAAACTCCAAACACAATCGATTGAGCTCCATCTTTCAACTTTGATCAACTTCCGACTCTTGAGAATTTAAGATAAACTAGATGGAGACGGCGTATTCTATTTAAGGTTAGACAATCATAGTAGGCATTTTTATTACTTCATTTTTTTAATTAATATTTTTATAATTACCTTATTAAAAGATGGCATTGTTGAACTATTTTAATAAATAATATAACTAAAATTTTATTATGTATAAAATAAATAATATAACTAAAGTGCGGTGCGGTGTGGGTTGAACCGCGGTTTGGACAATTAAAACCCGCAAACCAAACCGCAATATGCGGTATAAAAAAATACAAACCGTAAACCGTACCGCAAAGGCTACAAACCGCACGATTTGGTGCGGTGCGGTGCGGTTTGGACGGGTTATGCGGGTTGGGCGGTAAAATGAACACCCCTAATTGTTGGGATAAAACATGTGAATTTCGAAATAATGTGTGAATTACCGAAACATAAAATATTTCCAACAAAAAATAATATTAAAATAATATTTATTTGTTTTTTTCCTTTTGTTTACTCTTTTCCAAATTTCATCGCACTCTTTTCAGTCCAATCACGGTCAAAGCAGTACTTCTCTAACCTGAGGAGCAGGACTACGCTACAACCGCAATGCATCCTATCTCTATACTCACCCACCAAAGTCATCACATCGGACGGTCGAGATTTAAACTATCCATCCACTTTAGTTCAACTTTATCCTTGACTTGCCAGCTGGTCTCCACTAGAGAACACTGCACCATCATCTTCTTCGTCTGCAAGTTGGAGAGAGAGAGAACGAGTGCGTACTTCAATGTTTTTATTTTTATTTTTTTAATAAGATTCATTTAGGTGGTTTTGTCTAAAATATATCGTTGACAATTTAAAATTGGAATTTGGAACTTTGATCGTCTGAGACTAAGCCTGGTTACAAGATACGTACGAAAGAATTCGAATATGTAGTGAATGAGATACCACCCAAATTCCACAAAAAAGGCCGGCCTTAGAGCATCTTCAGCGTAAAAAGTTGCGGTTTACTTCAATGTTTGTTTGTGTGTGAGAGAGACATTAGAGCATCTTCAACGTAAAAAGTTCTTATAAAAACTCAACATTACCTATGTTATGTTTCAAAAATAGCTTATAAGCTAACCAGTAATTAATAACTAATAAGCTACTTTATAAATAAGTTATGTTTAGTAAAAACTAACTTATAATCATTTAAAATGATCAAAAACGTATGTGGAGATATAATTAATATTAATAAGCGTTTTAGTAAACTAGTTTACTGCTAGCTTATTTTATCAAAAAAGACAAAAAACACTTTTAAGTTAGAATCAGGGGTATTTATGTAATTTACCAATAAAAAACATGGTTCCTTATTAAAAAATCACTTATCACTAACTTTTTAAAACCTGCATTTTATCTGTAGTAAAAAAAAACACTTTTCAAATATTCAAAAAAGATTATTAACTTGTTGGTTTTTTAAAAAACAAATAAACCAATAAACACTTTTAAAACACAAATACAATCAGCCCTCAAACACGAGAGCTTTGCCATTATGCCCATAACGGTGCTTCCCTCTGCACACATACCCATACCATAACGGTGCCATAACGACCCTTACAACGGCCTTTTAAGAGTATTTGTGCAAAGTGAAGGTAGGGCTTTGGGCATACAGACCGATTACCCCTCAAACACCCTCTAAATTGAGTGTTGTTTTATAATCAACTCCATTGGAGATGCCTTTAAAGATTCACAAACAATAAAAAATGCCAACCCAGTAGCTCGTGCTGACACACACACACACAAAAAGAGAGAAAGAGAGATATGTTCTTTAAAATAACAAACAACAAAATCGTTATTATCCCAAGCATTTGTCGAGAATAATAGGCAAATAAAACTCCGATCTCAACCTAAACATTCCAAACAGACATGGGTGTTTCATCGTTTCTCTTGTTCTTCATTCCCTTACTCTTCACATCAATCTGCACACCAACTGTTTGTGGAAATGCCGAGCTGAGAGCTTTAATGGAGATCAAGGCCAGTCTAGACCCACATAACACCCACTTATCCTCATGGACCGTATTGGGTGACCAATGCACCTCTTTCGAAGGCGTTGGCTGCAATGCCAATGGCCAAGTAGCCAACATTTCTTTACAAGGGAAAGGTCTTTCCGGCAAGCTTTCACCGGCCTTTTATCAGCTTAAACAGTTAACTGGTTTATACCTTCATTACAACTCTTTATCTGGAGGTTTTCCTAGAGAGATTTTGAACTTAACTGAGCTCAGTGATTTGTATCTCAATGTGAATAATCTCTCTGGAATCATCCCCATTGAGGTTGGAAACATGGAGAATTTACAAGGTTGGTAAAACTAATCTTTACTTTGGGTTTTTACCCTTATAGCTATGTGACAAAAAATTGAATCTTGAAAAATGGATCTTTATTTATTTTGGTTATGTTGTTTGCTAAGGGTAGGTTTTATTGTTTATTTGTTAGTTTTGGGGTTTTCTAAATGAATTTATATATGGGGAAATCTTGATTTAAACTTGAAAAATGCATCTTTATTTTGGGTTTGTTCTTTGCTGAAAAGGGTATGCTTTATTGTTTATTTGTTAGTTTTTTGGGGTTTACTAAATGAATTCAGAAATGAGGAAATCTTGATTTAAACTTGAAAAATGCAACTTTATTTTGGGGTTGTTCTTTGCTGAAAAAGGCATGCTTTATTGTTTATTTGTTAGTTTTTGGGGTTTTCTAAATGAATTCAGAACTGCGGAAGTCTTGAATCTTGATTTGAACTAGAAAATTTGAATCTTTATTTTGGTTTTGTTCTTTACTGAAAAGGGTATGTTTTGTTGTTTATTTGTTAGTTTTGAGGTTTTTCTAAATGAATTCAGAAATGGGGAAAGATATTGATTTTGTTCTTTGCTGAAAAGGGTATGCTTAATTGTTTATTTGTTAGTTTTTGGGGTTTTCTGAATGAATTCAGAAATGGGGAAATCTTGATTTTAACTTGAAAAATGCATCTGTAATTTGGTTTTGTTCTTTGCTGAAAAGTTCATGCTTATTGTTTATTTGTTAGTTTTGGGGTTTTCTAAATGATTTCAGAAATGGGAAGTCTTGATTTGAACTTTGTGATGCAGTTTTGCAGCTATCTTACAACCAATTTAGTGGAAGTATACCAACTCAACTTGGATCATTGAAGAAGCTTAGTGTTATTTCTCTGCAATCTAATCATCTTAGTGGTGCATTACCGGCAAGTTTGGGGGATTTAACGTTATTAACGAGGCTGGATTTGAGTTTTAATCATCTATTTGGTTCGATTCCTACAAGATTGGCTGATGCCCCCATGCTACAAGTGTTGGATGTGAGAAATAATACTCTTTCCGGCAAAGTACCAATAGGTATATATACTTCATGCTTTTGGTGATTTTAATGTTTTCATTGTTGGTTTTTTAGTGTCATTGGCCATTTAAGTGTAATTGGTATTAACACGAGTACCAATGAGGTTTCAAACTGCGATATGATACAAGTTAGGTGGTGAAGAGTGCACACTTGTTTATAAGATGAGTTGGGTTGGCCGTGCGCCCGTGCTTTTGGTTATGAGAGCTCTGATGCAGTTGTAACCAACATTTGATCTTATTCAAATGCAGTTACAACTGCCATGATTGCCATTTTAGTTAATCTTTCTCCTTTTTTCGAATGGAGTTGGTATATATATATATATACATAGAGGGAGGTTCATACGAAAAACATAACTTTGTAAGAAAACGCGAAGAGCAATCTCAACTACTCATCTCGGTCAACAAAGACGGCTTTGACCGGTCCCCCCTTTAATAATCTCTACCCTCCCATGAATCGCGTCAATTCTCCGTGATCACGTCCACTGTAACCGCGAGATGAGTGGCTGAGATTGCTTCTCACTTTTTCTTAAATTGACATGCCTCTCGTTTGAACTTTCCTCTATAACCTATATGTATATATACACATATATAGACTTGGGATCATGTGAGAACAACATCTTTTCATGAGACCCGTGAGACCAAGTTTTTACACTCAAAATGTTGTGAAGATAGCCTTCACGGTGTTTTTGCTGTGGAGGTTTGGATTCTTTTTTACCTTCACAATGTTTTGTTGTGAAGTTTCAAGTGCAAAAAGATGGTCTCACAGATCTAACGAAAACATGTGGTCTCATGTGAACCTAATCTATACTCACACACACAATATACCTACGGTTTTGGGACTCACGATTTTACAAATTTCAAATACTCTTCTGTAAATTTTGGTCTCGATTTTGTTCCAAAAACGAAAATGTTCTCGAGTCTTATCCTATATCGAATTTCGTGAAACGTAGGCATAGGGTCGAAACATCAATTCGGAAATCGAACTCACACACTTCTCAAGAAATCCAGTTTTCTTGATTGCACATTTCCTATACGGTTTCTAACATTTACTGACCTATCATTTGAGGTTAAATTAGTATAAAGTCTGTATTTTTCAAGAAAAATAATTTGTAATTTCTTCAAAAGACTAGAACCATATTGATTTGGGTTTCTTAGAGGTAACAGAGTTTGTCATTCCTATCTTACCTAATTAACATTTATTTTGGTTTCAAAATAAAAGCATTGAAGAGACTATCCGGAGGATTCCGATTCGAAAACAACCTGGGTCTATGTGGAGCTGAATTCGAAACCTTGAGAGCTTGCAGTGCTTTAGATCAGCTGAATCCAGATGGCATACCGATGAAGAACATTCCGGAAACGGCCGATTTGAAGCTGAATTGCACCAATACCCGATGCTCGAAATCATCAAAGACCCCGGAAGCTTCCGTTATCGTTGGAGTGATCGTAGCCATCATAGGATTATCGGTCATTGCCGTCTTAGCCGTTTCACATTATTTATATCGAGAACAAAAGCTCACCGATGGGTTGGCAACATCCGATCGACGCGTTGACGAATTGAAGGCAAAGGAGGCATGCCGGAAAAATGGGTCGCCGCTAATCAACCTCGAGTATGCGAGCGGGTGGGATCCATTAGCTGAGGGTCGGCGGTTCGGTGGGGTCTCACAAGAGATAATGCGGAGTTTTCGGTTTAATTTGGAGGAGATCGAGTCGGCCACGCAGTACTTTGCTCCTGGGAACTTATTGGGCAAAAGTGTCTTTTCAGCCATTCATAAAGGGATGCTGAGAGACGGGACCGTTGTTGCGATAAAAAGCATCGTAAAAAGCAGTTGCAAGTCAGAAGAAGCCGAGTTTTTGAAAGGGCTGAATGTTTTGACGGCTTTAAGACATGAGAACGTGGTCCGATTGAGAGGCTTTTGCTGTTCGAAAGGCCGTGGAGAGTGTTTTCTGATTTACGACTTTGTGCCTAATGGGAACTTGTTACGGTATCTTGACATGAAGGATGATGGTCTCGTTCTTGAATGGTCCACTCGGGCTTCCATCATCAACGGAATCGTTAAAGGTGAGATCATGTTTCCTATTTTATACCCATTTTGACCGTTGACCTGCTAAGGAACACCCTAATGGCCTTTCATCTGGAAAGTAATTTGTAATGCACATGTGTATAAAAACCAAAAAACAACTTAATTTACTTCTATGCACAAGCTCCGACGGTCCAGATGAATGCCTACTAGGGTGTTCCTCAGTTTTCCTATTTTATACCCATTTTGACGTGCTAGTTTAAGGGAAAACCTCAAAAGAACGGAAAACTAAATAACACCCTTATAGCCCTTCATCTGAATCGTAGACATTTGCGTATAAAAGTAATTTGTAATATTCACACATGAATAAAAAACAAAAAAACAACTTAATTTACTTCCATGCACAAACGTATACGGTCCAGATGAAGGGCTACTATGTGTTCCTTAGTTTTCTGTTTTTCTGAAAATTTCCCTTGAACCTCCTCCAACCTGCTAATCTTGTAACATTTGACCTAACTACCTAACCAGGCATAGAGTATCTACACTCAAGCAAGCTGAACAAACCTGCCATGGTTCACCAAAACATCTCCGTGAAAAATGTGCTTCTCGACCAGCGGTTCAAGCCGCTACTGTCCGATTCCGGCCTCCATCAGCTTCTCACAAAAGACACTGTTTTCTCAGCACTAAAGGCCAGTGCCGCCATGGGATATCTAGCGCCCGAGTACGCCACCACCGGGCGGTTCACCCAAAAGAGTGATATTTATGCATTCGGGGTTCTCGTGTTTCAAATCATTTCCGGCAAACGGAAGTTCGCTAGTGCCGCCCGGTTTGCCGCCGAGTCTTGCACGTTTGTTGACTTTATTGACCCGAATCTCCATGGAAGATTCTGCGAGCACGAGGCTGCAAAGTTTGCAAAAATCGCGTTGATGTGCACCCATGAATCTCCCGATCAACGGCCATCGGTGGAGGAAGTTGTACAAGAACTTGGTAATCCATTAAGCTAACCTCTTTTTAACTGATTTTTAGGAGTTTGTTGCTTTTTGATTAAGATGGGTTTTTAGAAAGTAGGTGTAAGGAATAGATATGGTGCTACTAACTTCTCACTGTTATGGAACTTTCTAGAAATTTTTGTTGTTGTAGTTTGTTGGATTAGGCTTGTTGTGAATGTTGTTGTAGTTTCTAATTTTCCATAGGATCTGAATTCGCGTATAATTTGCGTATTAGTCGATTAAATTTCCGCTCTTGTTTCCTAATTCTATCATTTTCCTGGACAACAATCCATAATAAGCTCGTTATTTAGCAAAAAAAACGCTAGCTGTTGGCCAATAAGTTGGATGACAACGTAAAAATGATGTAAAAGGACATGTTAGGAAATTGTTTAATTCTAACGTTCAAGGTGCGTAACTGGTAAAAAGTGAAAAAAATCCATATCGAGAAGCTAAATGAAGTAGCTTTTGGCTAGAGCATATAAGCCGGTTTATGGCTTATCAAATAGGGCTTTTCCGGTAAGCTAAATGTCTTGGACGTATGTTTTCCACTTGTAGAATCCAACACTTTTATAGACGACTTTGGTTGTTATTGTACTCATAGGATTGTCTACCTGCGAATCCCATAAGATCCGTTCGTTTCTTTTTTTCTTCTTCTAAGAATTGTCATAACTTCATCTGGGTTTGAATCCTACTGAAATAAAGCCTACTAAAGATTATAAATAATTGAAGAAACAACAACCTAAAATGGAGAAATGGTTGGTGCAAATCTTAAAAAACATTTCTTTCTTACACATTCAAGAACAATTTTTTGGTACATATCATAATCTAAAACTATTTTCCTTCTAAATCCTAACCAACTCCTAAGTGTTGGGTCACCTATTAATTTGATGATGACCCTCTGATCTTTTTTTACTATCCGATCAACACTTAGTAAATATCGGTTTCTTTTGTATACTGGTTTCTTGGTACAAACTTATACCTTTCGGCAAAAATAAAAATTATATCCTAGTTATCGAATCAACACCCATAAATCGTTACACATCAGCTGTTATATACATTTACGTATCAACTAGTTCGCTAAATGACCCTCGAAGAATCAAAAACAGCACGTCGAAAGCCATAACTTTAAGCTCTGACAATTCGACTGCTCGGGGATTTGACTCTAAAAACGTGCTCTTCACCCGTGCAGTTATCTACTTTAACGATCCAATGACTCTTTTTACTTCCACCACGGCTGCCACCGTCACGGATGGTCCTACCGCCTCCACCACCACCGTTTTCCGATTTCCGAGCAATTCTCATCAAAAGCAACCCTTCTCCAATCGGCAACAAATGACTGTTTGATTTACTCCACCTCCACGAATCCTTCCAGAACGCGTTGTATCCCAAAACAATAGTACTCTTTTCCCGCCCGTTCCCTTTTATGGCTCCCAAGATCCGCTCGTGGTTCTCGAGGCTACAGTCGATGGCCACGAGATCTGCATCTCTGTAGCTGTTCAGCAACAGAGATTCAGCATCTCCCACCACAAGCCCAACCCGGCTCGCGGCCGGGCCTAGGGCTTGTTTCGAGGAGTGCAGCTCCTCTGTTGTTTTAAAGATGCTGACCACGCGGCCGCCGGTTTGCTCAGCCGCCGCCACGAGGCCGAGGGTGGTGGACCTCGCGGTGGCGGCACCAACGACCACCATGAGTTGGGCGTTGTTTCCGGCTGCGATTGCGGAAATGAACTCTGCTGCATCTGGTTCATTAGTCATCTTTCCCTGCAATATCAAATGGATGTGAACATAAGTAAACAGAAGACATTGATATCAAGAAGAAAATTTCAATTATAATTCACAACTTTCTAAGGTCTAAAAAGCTTACCATTTTCATGGATTTAAGGTAGGCCTCAGTGGCATTTTCAGTTGACCAATAACCCATCTTTCTTTAGAGTTCTTGAGGGAAGTAGAAGACTTTTCAAACTGAAAGTAGAAGCTTATATGATATTGCCAGAGATACTGACTATATATATACTAATACACAAACACACATTATATATATATATATATATAGAGAGAGAGAGAGAGAGAGAGGAGGTTCAGCGGAAAATCTCAAAGTAAATTATGTTGTTTTTTGCTTTTTATGCACATGTGCATGTTACAAATTATTGTATGCACAAGTGTGTATAGTCTAAACGAAGGGAGAGTTTCTCGTACTTTTATTTTCTTGACGAACCTGACCCTATATATAAAGGGAAAATCTAAAAAAAGAAAAATTGAGAAACATCTAGTAGCGTTTCATTTTAACCGTATGCAGTTGTGCATAGAAGTAAATGAAGTTATTTTTTGGTTGTTATGTACTTGTGCATGTTACAAATTAATTCTATGCACATGTGCATACGATCCAGATGATCAAAGTGTTTCTTAGATTTCCATTTCTTTGGTTTTTTATGTATATATATATATGTGTGTGTGTGTATGTGTTATGTTTGTGGGTCAGGTTCTAGGAAAAGACCTCAATAATACGGAAAACCGAGGAACGCGCATCTTTCATGTAGACCGTATGCATTTGTGCATAATATGCACAGGTGCATAAAAAAACAACTGAATTTATTGCTATTCACAAGTGCATAGGCCTAGATGGAGAAGATACGAGGGTGTTACTCGGTTTTTTGTTTTTTTGAGGTTCTTTCTTTAAACCTTCTCTATATGTGTATGTATACATTAATACATTATATATTATATGTATACATATATTTGGATGATATAGACGGGTTAACCTCCATGTGGGGTGACATTGCATTTATGAGAAGATTGATTAGGCACGGTTTGTTTGGCTCTTTACGAGCCATTAAATGATCGCAATTTTTTATTTATTTATTTTTTAATTTATTCGTCGGTCTTTTTGTCTAAAGACTATTTCTTTATTCATTTGGATCTTGAAATTGAATTTTGTTAAAATATTGATATATATATATATATATACATGTAGTTCTTGGCAATAACTGATGCAACAGTTTCCATGGTGTTTCTTGACCAATGGGATTAATCTATTAGCTGTAATGTTCTTTAGCAGATGGACAACTGAATGCTTCCATGAATTACTGAATTTATTTTAATCATTATTTAACAATTTACTAGAATTTCTTAGGACCAAAACCCATGTTAGGGCTGACACTAATCCAGCAAATACCATGTCTTTATTTATCTCTAAAGTCTTGATCAAGTTGGCTTTTTTAAGCAGTGTGTAATACCATGGGCTAAATCTTGAACCACTATTAAGTTATTGTTTTTATTTGAATCTAAATCTTAAAACCTCTATTAAAGGGTCAATGGCTGTGTTTACTTTGACCCTAATGGGTTGTTTAGGTGGTCGGAAAAGACAAAACTTTCTATGGATTAAGAACGTTTTTGTTTTAGAGGGTTTTTTTCTCATGGATGGAAGCAGCGTGTTTTTTATTTATAATTATATGGGAGGAGTTTGGAAAAAAATTTGGTTTCTCTGTATAAAGCTCCCTCTAATTACTAAATAAGCCACATTTTGTATTATTAAGTCACTATCAAATAGTCATGTATACCTTGTATAACAATCAATAAATCTTGTTGGTCACAAGCCGAAACTCTTTCTTTATAAAAGGGGTAGACGCTACCCGTTGCCCTCATTACACTCGTCCCCCGTTATCATGGGGGAGGTAAATCAGTGCATCCTATTGGCAGAGGATCAGTGCCTAGGGTCAAACCCAGAATCTCACGCATGTGAATTACACTCATACCTCAACGAGATAAATCAGCAGGGACAAAATTGGAATTTTTTTTAATTGCAAAGCTCTTTCTTTATAAGTTTAAGATGAGTTGATGATTGGCCTTTGGGCACTTTGAGAAGTTAAAATAGAAGTAAAATATGTGAGTTGTTGTGTGCAGTTTTTGCCCCCAAGATTGCAACATGGATCTAGATTTGTTTAAGTTGTTTCCCTTTTATCATAAATCAAATTGAGATGAGGCAAATTAACACCTTTCAATCTCACTATATGGTGATCAAGAAATCTTTCTAGACACCCGTTTGACGGTCAAAGAGTTCCAAACCGACCCATAATAATTCATATCAACCGATTTTGAACTAGTGGCCGTTAGGAATTGTTTCATTAAAATTCCGAAAACCGGAAGGTAATAATGTAATCTTGATACCATTTAGACTAAACATTACAAATGATACCCAACTCCCCCAGCATTGTGTCTGCTACTAAATTGCAACTATCTTGCTCCCTCTTTATCTCCCATACTTACAAGTGTTACTGCCCATTTCTCCTTGTCTAACAATGTCCACTTCTTTAATGCTCATTTTCGCTAACATTCGGTTTTTGTAACTGTGGGTGGTTTGGTCGGTTTATCTGCAGTGCAGCTGATCTCATGGGTCCTAAAGATAGCAGTCAGGTAAATCCCTAGTGAATTTAAGAGGGTTACACTGTTTGGTTGGTTTTTCATTAAGTCCTAAATGGACATCTATGTGGATTAGTTTGTCTATATAGATTGGAAGGGTTTTTGTTCATGGGAGTTTTTTCCTAGACATAACGAGTCTGTTTTTTAATTGGGACGGACATGTTTGAAAAACCAAGCTTTCTACATAAAGCTCCTTTCTAAGCCACTTTCTATATTATAAAGCGACTACCAAATAATCATGTATATCTGGCCTAATAGGCTATAATTCCCATTAAGGCCATTAAGCTGCTAACAAACGGGCCCTAAGACTGTCTGTTGACCTATGGGAAGGAGTATAAGCTATACTTTTTATTTGTCAGTTGAGTTGGCGTTTAAAGACAAAAAACGATGGATGAAAGTGGAGCACGAAAGGGGGAAGAAAAAGAACAAGTTGTGGGCTAAATTTCGTTTTTAATTTTGTGGTCGTAACGTGAAAAGATAGACACACATATCGTGTAGATAAGATAATCGAAAAGATCCAAGAAATGCATCCGTGCAAATTGTGAAAAACACCAAAAGGGTCACGAGAAACGCTTAATAATAATAATAATAACATATGAAGTTAAAAACGTATTTTGTAAGTTATTTGTTATTATTATTATTTGTTTTTTTGTCGTTGAAGAATGAAGCGTGCATGCATATTTTAATATAAATATAAAATGAATTGATTGTGATTGTGATTTTTGATGATAGAATAATTGAAGATAGGATGGGAAAGAAGAGATGAAGAAGTGTGGTCCATATTTGAATGTTAGCCAAGAATACGTATTTATTGAAATAGGATGGGTTGGCATACATTTGAGACGTAGACCCATCATTTTAAAACATTATTGGTTCGTACCATACCTGATGACTTTCATACATACATACACATGTCTGTATATTGAGGGGAAGGTTCAAACGAGAAGCATGTAAATTTAAGAAACCGTGAAGAGTAATCTCAGTCACTCATCTCGCGGTTACTGTAGACATGATCACGGAGGATTAACGTGATTCATAGGAGGGTAGAGATTATTAAAGAGGGGACCGGTCAAAGCCGCATTTGTTGACCGGATGAGTAGCAGAGATTGCGTGTCACGCTTTTCTTAAATTGATATGCTTCTCGTTTGAACCTCCCTATACACACACACACACATACAGAAAAAGGCATGTTCATATAAAAACACTGACGATTCATATGATTCAGGTGCAAGTGCATATGATCCAAATGGATACGAGAACGTGAGATGTTTTTTCGATATACAAAATCACATATGATTATATGCACAAGTGTATACGATCCAAATGGAGGGCTGCAGAGGCATTCCTTAGTTTTTCGTTTTTTTTTTTTTTTTTGAGGTTTTTCGTTGACCTTGACCATATGTATATAGAGAGGGGTATTCTTTCGTAAACCAGTATTTATGAAAATGGTGAAGAATTATTTATTATAATTTGAATATTTGTGGGAGATGATTATAGTTCATTAATTATGATAAACGTTTTATATTTGAAAACATTAATTATGTTAAAATAGATGAATGATTGAGATTCGTTTACAAAGTTTACAACCTTTATAAGGCCATCCGCGTTGGGGCCGGTATGAGAGGCGGTACCGCCCCGGTACCGGCGGTAACACCACCACGCTCAACCGGTACAGGGCCGGTACGCGCCCCAACCGGTACCCGCTTACCAGCTCCCTCCTCTACCCACCCACCCACCTTTCTCTCTATCTCTCTCTTCTTTTCTTTTTCTTTTATTTTTTTAATTAATTAATTAGATTGGTATGGAATTGGTATGGGTAAGGATGGTATGATATGGTGTTGGTAAGATGTTGGTAAAGCTGATGTGGCGCTGAGGTGGCAGCTGGTAAAGGTGGTAAGGGTGGTACGGGTAAGGATGGCCTAAGGTTTACGAAAGAATAGGGGCAAAGATAAACAAGAAGCTAAATATTTTATGGAAATGAGAGAAATGTGATATCGTATATGATACAGAAGCTTAATCATACATGATTAAGCATATCCAAAGGACATAGAAATCATATTATGATATTGAAACTTATCGTGTTCTCGTAAAATGTTTACTTCTTGCGTAACCCCCGCCCCCACCCCCACCCCATATCATGAATAATGCACCAATCGATCGGGCAATGACACATTTACTAGGGACACGCTCTACCCAATTAGCTAATAGCCCATCATGCACTTGGTCCACCATGAGCCCACCAAACCAAAAGCATGATATAGAGTTGTAACTCATAAGCAAAGCTTGACGGATCACATCAAGAAGGAAAGTTAAAGCGGAAAACGTAACAATAAATTTAGACCCTTAGATCAATCTTAGCCGAAGATTAACACTAATAAAATGCCTCACATCAAGAAGAAAGTTAAAGTGGAAAACGTAAAAATAAATTTAAACCCTTAGATCAATTTTACCTTAGATTAACACTAATAAAATGCAATCATATCAATTCTTATGAGGACTAATAGTTCATAGGTGAGTCCTAAAACCTAATGCCTAGGCTTCTTTTTAATAAATTAACTTGGACCCATTTTCTTATCATAGAGCTTTTATTTGCCTAGAAAGTGATGAATAATTTATGATACGGATATAGCATGGGCCTGGGCTAGAATCAGAATGGTATGTTTTGGGCTTTACCCGAGCCTACAAGCCCAAGTAGCCTTTTTTTTCTGTTATATTGTTTTAAATAATTAATATTATAATGTATGTTATGAAGATAAAATGAAAATACATTTTTGTCCACTTATAAACTTAGATTATGTTTGGTAAACTAATTGATAAGCTAGCTGAGAATTGATACGCTAACAGATGGATAAATTATGTTTGACAAAAACTAACTTATAAATATGAAAAATGACTAAAAAAATCATTTTAGATAAATAATCACTTACAAGTATTTTATAATATAATTAAAACAAATATCTAATAATGTAATTAAAATAAAATTTTCTAATAATATAATATGTTAATTAAAATAATTAAGATAGTAAAGAAATTAAATATTATTATATATTAATTGAAAAAATATAATTGATTATTATACATATATAAATTTAGAAGTGGTAAAAATGAGTTTTAGAGAAAAAAATATATATACATTAATTTATGACTTAAATCGATATTACATATAGTAAAATAAAAATAAAATAGATTAACTTTATATTCTAAATAATTAGTAATTTTAAAAGAATATAATTAAAAATTAAATTAAGTAATTATTATAAAAATATTTAGCATGTTTTAGTTATCTATGAAAAAGTTATTGTTTTAACTCTATGTAACTTTTAATATTTTAAAAATTGTTATATTTATTTTTTGATAGCTAACATATTAAATAATAATTGATATAATTAATAACATTTAAAAATAGTTAATAATTGTAATTAATAAAATTAATAATTTCTAATTGATTTTAATTACTGTAAATTAATATTTATTAATAATAAATAATAAATATTTATTTTTAATTAATAATTAATATTAATAAGAGATAATTAAAAAAAATCATAAAAAACTTCTCAAATGCTACTACAAATAACATTTCAATAAGATAGTTTATGTATATCCAAACATGCATCAAAAAATAAGTTAATTTACAAGTTATGTTAACTTATTTTACCAAACATAGCCTTAAAATATATGGTTTTTTAAAATGAAGCTATTAATTCAAGGAAATACAACTAATAATAATTGTACATCCCTCTTCTTTTTAAAGAAAATGTGCACTGTTAAATTTATTCCTTCTTCATTTTCTATAATTTATCTTATTTTATCTTTTTGACTAAATTCTTATAACAAAACTATTACATTTTGAAATACAAATTAATTTAAAAAAGAACTTTATTTTATCCTACATCATATAAACTTAAATTTTATCGTATAAATGTAAAGTATAAGAAAATATATAGATATTGATAGACAACAAAAATTATGAACGTATCTTGCTGATCAATACTTTGTTTTAAAATCTACCACAATTTCACAAATAAAAATATATACAAAACACTTTGTTTTAAAATCTACCACAATTTCACAAATAAAAATATATACAAAACGAGAAAAATATATACTGAAATTGCATAAAATAAATTTATTCTTATAGTATGAACCCTATTTAAATAAACAATGAAAAAGAGTTTATAATGGAAAATAAAAAGAAATCATTTAATGATAAAAGTGGATCGATTGAAATGGACGAAAATTATATTATATAATTTATATGCATTTAACCGAAACATAAAAGTAACACCAATATAGTAATTTGAGGTAAATTTTTAGTAATTATTTTGTGCTGAATTGTACAATTATGATTTACTCTATTTACCATAGTAATCATTTTTTATTTTAACATGCACAATAATTGTTCTATTATAAAATACAAATAGTCAAATACATATGATTGTTGGGAACCTTACTTTTGGTTAACATGATATGGAAGAAAAAAATGATTTAGGATGTGTTTTGGTTATGAAAAATTATTTTTATTTCTTTAGAAAATGTTTTTAGATATGGAGTTGGATTTTCATTTTTAGTTTTCTATAAAAAATTTAGAAAACGTGCGAGTTTGATTGAAATGACGGAGTTTTATTTTCCTTTTTTGAAAATTAGAAGACGCATTTGGAAAATTTTGGAAAACTATTAAAATTAGTTTTCTAATTTACGTAGAAGTTGGAAAACAAGAAATTTTCATTTTTTTGGAGAACTTTTAAAAACTGAAAGAATCAAATACGTTTTTCAAATTTTCATTTTTCTTAGAAAAGTTTCTTGGAAAACTGGAAAAATTCACAGCCAAACTCACCCTTACGTTTTTTTTATAGTAAGAAATCCGGGAAAAACATTAGTTTTTTTAAAAGACATCATTTCATTTTGATTTGATATAAATTTTTATTAGTGATTACTTTAAAAAGCCTTTACCAACGGAATATGTTCATCAACCAACAGACTATATTAAATCATTACTTCAATAAGAAATCATCACTCACCATGTTAAATTGCAATGCTATCATATATTTTTTTGTAACAAAATGGAATAATTATTTTAGAAGTGGTTGTTAGAGTTATCTCAAAAATAAATCTGAAAGACAACCCAAATCATTAAGTTATCGACGATATTCTAATAAATTTTGTATCTTGTATTTGTAGTGATAGATAATTAATACAACAGAACAAGATCTGAAAATATCACAGAGTAATTCAAACTATCATTTAACAAGTGTTTTGAAGCCTTTAGGGTGTAAAACAAGGGCATGTCATTTCATTTGGACTAGGGTCCATGTGTTGGTTTGAAGGCTTATGTTGGGCCAGTAAAGGGTTACATCGTTATCAACAAACTAACATGCTATAAAGTTGCTATTAAACCGTTTATGGCCATGAAGAGTTTACCTGTAATAACTTTAAACAGTCCATGGTTTATAGGGAAACTTAATAGATGAATGTAAGCTAGTCTATAAATCTACTGTTGCCCAAAAAACATGTTATATAAATTAAAGTCCATTGATAATGATTATTTTACAATTTATATATCATATTGTATGACAATATGATATCACCATTTTTTGAAGATCTATGGAAACATTTTGAAGGTTTGATATATTCACTACCTATGAAGGTTTTGTGTGTGTTTTCTACAAGAGTTCAATATTTTTATGTGAAAATTGTGAAGATTGGGTATTTTTCCTAGACTAAAGATTTCATGAAAAGTGCATATATAAATTTATGAAAAGGGATATTTAAGTTGTGAAAGTAAAAGCCATATAATACCCTAGAGAAGGTGAATATAGAAACTTTACTGAAAAGGAGTGAAAGGACATTTCAACCAATTCTTTCTTGAGATGAGAGAGGGAGAGGACATGTTTGGAAAAAAAACAAACACTAATTGAGACAAGATTTTACACATACATTGCAAAAGTTCACACCTTTATTTAAGCATTCCATGTGATTGCACAACTTTTCTTCACTTTATCATCTCTTGTTAAGTAACCATATTTCACAAACATTTTCTCATTTTTTTAACTTTTTTCTTCGCTTTTACGACATCTTCTTCTTTGGTTCCTTATCGTCAATGTACAACCCTAATATTGGTTGCAGGAGAAAATTTACATTCAATTTAATGAATTATCAGTAACATAATAATAAGATCTAACACGTATGATACAATTATTAAGATCTCTAAACCGACTATTTTGGTATTCAAATTCAAGTACATTATGATCGTGGGACATGAATACACTAATGAGGGAAACATTGACATGAAAATATTGTCACATGAATACAAATAAATGTCCTATGATCATCATGATATCTTACTCCCTTTATCCTTACTATAATCATTATAAAAATATAATAAAACCATTAAATCAGCTTAACTGGCAATTACATTCTAGAGCTTAAACCCTATTCACATGTCCTTAGTATGAGAGTATTCATCTTCAGGCTGCATGAGATTAGTTGAGGTGTGTGTAAGCTAGCACCAAACACCCACATATTAAACAACATTAAGCAATAATTTTATGCCACATAAAAGGTGAAATCTAGCTATTTGTACTTCATATTTATCATGATCCAGATATACCACAGGTTCTTAGTTTTGATAGGGTAAAGGAACAGTGTTTGTAGAACGATATATCTTTTATATCTTAGGAAACTGACGCATCCGAGTCGTGAAAAAAAAGTTATTATGGCCAAAAAGATATACAACTACTTTAAAGTTGATAACCATAAATGGTAGAACGGAAGAAATGCATGGTATGTTGCATGTGTTGTGTTTGATGTACTTATTACTTTTAGTACACAAAAAAAATACCTTTTCAGATCGTTTTCACCTTTTAGCTTTATTATTTACACGTCTCATGTAAAAACTAATAATTCCAACATAATGCATCTCGAAATTCAACTAACGAATACATGCCAAGTCTTGGAACTCCTCTTATCCTCTAGATAAGTCAGATTTTCTTAACTGTTATTTTTAGAGCCCTGTAGTATTAATGGAGATCAACATAAGCAGGCCCAAATACACACGATTAAAATAAAATAAACATTGCATCTTTAGATATTGTATGAGGCTGCATTAGCAAAATCTATAGAAAATTGGACTTTATAGCCAAAAAGTTGAAGTTTGGTACCTTGTTCTTTTCTGATGGAAAGTAGCATGCATTTTTCTTCATTCCAACTGCCTCCATTGCTTCATGTTTGCTCAAGAAAATCTTTTGCAGCAATTATAACAAGAAAACAGTAATGATTACTCGAAAATTCTTCCGCTTTCGGCATTCGGGTTGACAAAGATCACAAGGGCCCAACCGAAAAACAACAAAGAAACCATCATAATGTAAGTATGACGACAAGGTGTGTTTGGCATGTCATAAGCTAGCTTTTTTAAGACATTATGTAGGATAGCGTTTCAATAAAGGGGTGTTGTTTGTTTACCTCTTAACTGTTCCACTAAGAGACGGTCTTGAATCAGTAAAAGGTAAATCTTGTTTAGCAAAAATAATGCTAGCCTCTTAATAAAACCCTCTAAATGATTTTGTATATTAAACGTCCCTTAACCATTCAGCACCATGATGTCATTTTCAACAATTACCAAACAAACATATTTCATTTTACACTATATCATAAGAGTCTCATAATCATTTTGACCACTTAATCATCCAACACTAGTTATTAGATAGTTGTGTCAAGCACAACTTAAATTGTGAAAAAAGGTTAGAATACTCCCAACTTATTTGGCCAACTATACTTGAGTTTTTGGCAATGATTTTGGGGTTGTTTGATTGGTTTTCCCCTATAGTTGTTTGTGTTGATGAATCTGTCTGAATAGATTATGAAGATATTTCTTTGGGAGGTTTTTTCATAAATGGAAGGAGCGTGTTTTTAGCCGGGAGGGGAGGTTTGTTCTAAACTTGGCTTTCTGCATAAAAGCTCCCCCTTTAAAGCTTACACTGAATAAGCCAGTTTCCATATCATTAAGCTACTACCAAACAATCATATATAGTTGACCGAATAACTTGAGATTCTCATTAAGCTCATTAAGATGCTAAAAACGCGCCATTATTGATATAGTAAGTGGCTTATACAATAAGCTTCTAGAGGAGGGGGGAGCTTTATACAGAAAGCCTAATTTTCTTCATACATGCCCTTCCCAATTAGAAAAATCGCTCATTCCATCCATCATACAGAGCTTTAATGGAAAACCAACCAAATTAATGGGAACTAGACATCGTCTTAACTTCATGGTGGGGTCGCTAACGTCTTCTGATGACATTGAAGTCTCGAGTTCGAGTTTACAGAGATTCTATCGGTAGATTGAGTTGTCAAAAGGTCGAATCAATGTCATTTGCTTATCAAGATAACCGTAGAGAAAAAGAAACTTCAAAAGAATCAAAAGTCTTTGTCATTAGATGTCCTTTTCGCAACTTCTTTCTCAAGCAACCTCGAGTATATTAAACGAAATAATTAAATTAAAAAGTACATAATCATCACAAATATATCGGATGTGACATTAATCAATGCTCCAATTTGTTAAAACGGATGGCTAAATTTGTATATGATTTGGCAGAGCTTATATGGTATGCATTAAAAATCATGGTTTACTTTACAGGGTTGTAAGATATTGAATGGATCACATGGAGGCATAAATGAAATTTATAGTGAAAAGAATGGAAATGGAAAGAAAAGCAAAATTAAACAAGAAAAAACGTGGCATATTCACTTTGAATAATACATGATTATTCAGAGTGAATATGTCACGTGACGTGCTCTCAGCCGTCCTCATGTTTACAATTAAATTTGAGTTTCCATTAGAACCTGACCCTGTATATAAAGGGTCAAATGAAATCCCATCTTTCGTTGCGAATATAAGTTCAACCGAGAACACGACACATATCCGCATTCAGTATGAATGACGAAGGTGAATGTTTATACATTGAATGCTATACTATTCCTCTTGAATGTTGTATCATTTATCATGGATATTCACCTTTGCCATTCACGTTGAATGTGATACTCGTGCCCTCGACTATCAGGGACGGACCTAGAGAAAATTTTAAAAGGTGGCACCACTTGACTATAAGAAATATATAAAGAGATATTTTTTACAAAGTTTATATTGGTTTAATGGTTAGTTTTTGTTTTTTAAATGAAAGATCTCGTGTTCGAATCTTGTTAACAATTTTTTTAGAAACATAATAAATATAACATTAAAAGCTAAAAAATTTAAAAAAAAAATATGTCTAACTAGATTTAAACCCAAGACCTCACCTATGAAAACCAAGGAACTAACCAATTAAGCCAAGGGAAGCTTGCGTTATTTTCACAGTTTCAAAATATATAAAGTAGCACAGAACAAATTAGTATGGTGGCACCCTATATTTTTTACACTGTGACGGAGGAATGATACGGTGGCCCGTGCCACCGTGGCCACCTCATCAGGTCCGTCCATGTCGACTATCCTCACATTTGCAATGAAAAATAAGTTTGCAGTAGAACTTTCGTGTGTGGGTGTATTGGGGTGCTCTATTGTAAACCTTATAAAAATTATGTTAACTAGTATAGAAATGATGAAGGTTTATTTATTACGATTTGAATATTTATCGAAGATGATTATACTTTATTAATTATGATGAACATTTTATATTTGAATAATCTTTCATAAATATTTAAATCATAATAAATAAACCTTAAAAAAACGAAGAACTAGGAAACACCCTCGTAACCCTGGACCCTTAGCACTTATGCATTTAGTTTTTATACACATATGCATATTATAAATTACTTTGATTCACAAGTGCACTGGATTCAAATAAAAGGTCTTTTAGGTTTTCAACCTCTCTCTCAATATATATACATATATATATATAGAGAGAGAGGGAGATTCAAATGTAAACTCTATATTTCGTGTAAACTATGTAAACCAATCCACACCATTGATTTTTAAAAACGTTTCCATATTTCACATTTTCATATTTCCATAATCATTGACTTACCATATATTTCACATTTCCATATTTTCTATGAATCCATATCCTCCTTTGATTTTTTTGATCAAGGGCCACGATGGGTTTACATAGTTTACACGAAATATAGAGTTTACATTTGAACCTCCCTCTATATATATATATATATATATATATATAGAGGGAAGTTATTTTGCAAACCATAAAAAACGTGCAAACCGTGCAAACTCATGGTTGCACACGTAAGTGAAATTGATTCATGGAGTTGTTTAATATGATGAAAATGTTTCATAAACATCAAATTTTGAGGAAATTGTTTCATATGTTGGTGTTTTTTATTCATATGAAATTTTTTTATCGTTTCTATGAAACTTTTTCATTTCTACGTAAATAAACACCTTCATATGAAACAATTTCATCACAAAATTTAGTATATGAAACATTTTCATCATATTAAACGACTTTATAAAAGATTTTTCACTGATTTACGTGTGCAACCATGGGTTTGCACGGTTTATATATATATATATATATATATATATATTGTGCATCAAGAGGAATTTAGAAATCTTGATGCCATCAATTAAAATATGTCATCTAATCCTTCAATGGAGGATTAACTAAAGATTCAAAGAACACATTTCTAGTCAAAAAGATGGAAACTTGAAATCTTGATTCATTATAGTTATATAAATGGTATAACATTGATAAATCTTTGTTAAACATATGGATTCCTCCTGCAAAATCTCGGACTAATTATCTACCAAAGATAGCGAAAAGCGGGCACGAAAAAAGAATACGATTAATCTAAAACCGCAGGAGTTAGAAGTGCGAAAAAATGTTACAATGAGGGTGCGTCCACAAAGACCTCGTTAAGCATGTCATCATCTTCGCTACTCGTTAAGCCAAACACCTCCGCTTCTTTCTCTTCTTCGCCACCGAATTCTTGCCTCTTAAGCTTCGCGTTGGCCGAAATAAAGATCATTTTTTGGACCTTTTCGAGCCCGACCCGCGATTCGACCCGCCCGTTAGCCCATACCCATTTCATGAAAGACCAATTGGACTTGAACCCACAAGTGGTTGCATGAAGAAACAGAAGCCTGACTGCAATCTTCCCCAAAATGGTGAACTCTTTCAAGATAGTCTCCCAGATGAGCCTACTACTTTGAGGGTTGGCTATTTTCATCTTTCCGGTAAATGGGTCGCGTTGTTTGACTTGAACCGCCTGAGCGTATAACGGGTCGAGCCCCTCGGACCGCCATTTTAGAAGCTCCATTAATGCGACGTGAGCTTCTTCTCTCGAAACAAGCCGCGTGATCAGTTTATCGACGTCTTTTTCTTGCTCGCAAGTTAGGTATTTAAAAGGGGGAATGTATTTACCGGTAGAGTCCCGGATTAGGTACACGGGATCGAGAACGAAAGCGGCCGACCACGCGGGGTGGTAGTTTTTCTTGAATCGTTTTTCGACGATTTTCTCGACAACCCCGTGATGGATGCTGAATTTGACACACCAATCCTTCATTTTCGCTCGTAATTCCTCCCATAGAGGAAGACATTGCCCTACCAACGGCCTTTCAGCCTCGATCTCGTCAACCGTGGCTCTAATCACCTTAATTAACGCGTTAATCGCCTCAACATCGTTCCAAAACCCCATATTTTGGACCATTTCCGCAACTTCTCGAGCACCCGAATCTTGAACCAAAACAAGTTTGTACGAATCATCTATCACAACTAATTGCAAGATTCGAGCTAAACTCAACGTATTCTCCAACATTGAGCTAATCGACGAGAAGTTTGTTAAGTTTTCACAATACAAAAGGGGAGGGAATCCTAAAGAAACCGAGAATCGCGAATCTTGTGACCGAAACTTGTTTAAAATACTCCTGGCTTCCGAATTGTTGTTAAAAAGATTAGTGATCTTTAAGCAATTATCAATAACAATCTTGAAAACAGGAAGATCTTTACTAAAATCTTTGATCAAATTACCAACTCCCTGAAGTTGGCAAGATAAATTAACCATCCAATGATGTTGGATTTCAAGATTTCTTAAAGCTTTTGCTTTATACTTATCTGCCACTATCCCAACACATCTTTCAACATTATATGTACCTGTGACAGCCTCCCACATGATCTCCTCCGCGTAGGCGGCCGGAACCGCCGTCAAACCACCGCTACCGCCGCCAGGAAAAAACGTTTTTCGAAACAATGTGGTTCCGTTCGGAAGATTGATCATAAACTTGATCAAACCCTCTTCACCACCATTGCCAAAAATCTTACTTTTCCATCCATCAGAAACAAGCTGATAAAACTCTGCATCTCTTAACTTAGCTTCTGACTCCATCTTTGATTCTTGGTACTTTGAATCAAGTCTTGAAGACATGAAATCTTGTTTCGAAATCTCGGGTAAACCGACTTGGTTCATGAAAGATTTGAACTTTGGGTGGTCTAAGCTTGGGAATGAGACTGACCCATAAGACTCATAGAACCAATCAGCCAATAAACCAAGAGCTGAATCAACTTGGGTTTTGCTTAATTGAGGACCAGGTGGCAATGGCTTTGGAGTTTTAAGCTTTTTTACACTATCTTCCAACATTGCTAAAGGCCCTAAATCTTCTTTCCCACCAGATAACACCAAATGCTGCTGTTGTTGTTGTTGTTGATGATGATGAAATTGTTGGTGGTGGCTTTCCCAATTCAGACCTTCATTTGAAGTCCCAATCGATCCGAATCTTTTGCGATGAGAAGAAGGGGACGATAATGGCGGCAATGAAGAAGAAGAAGAAGAGGGTTTTAACAGAGAGTTGAAATTGGGACATGTTCCTCTTTTGAGATGCTCAGAAGCGGTTCTTGATGGGTTTGAAGCTGAGAAAACAGCTTCACAAAGGTTGCATTTAAGCTTAACAGCTTTAGCATCGTTTGTATCAGGGTTTCGAACCAAAATGGGTTCAAGATGAACCCAATACCAAGCTCCTTTCCCTTTAATCGCCTTCGATCGAACCGTGGTCAGACCTTCGTATCTCTTATTCACAGCCCGTACAGCCGTGTTGTCTTCTGTAGCAGCAACCACCACCAATTGAGCATCATTCCCTTCAGATTCCGCCATTAAAGAAAAACACCCACAAATTTGAAAATTCTACTTCTACAAGAACTCCGACTAATAGACTAAAAACACGTTTAATTCAGGTTTTATGAAGTCCATTTTCATGGGAATTAAAGGGTTTCAAGTTTTAATGAAAAATTAAGAACGCACACCAACTGTTCGATGAAATGCTTAACTGCAAAAACTGAAAATTTCTAGTTTGTGTTACAAGAACTCAGACTAATACATGAAAAAGACTATCTGTAGGAGGTTCAATTCAGGTGTTTTCAAAAGGGTTTCAAGTTTAAGTTTTTTAAAAGAAAGAAAGAAAGAAGAGTTAACGTACGCACACCAACTGTTTGATGAAATGCTTAACTGAAGAATGAGAATGATAATGGTCAGAGATAAAAGATTAGAATATAGCAGAGGGTGCAGGAGGGAATAGGGGAGATTTTGTAAGAGAGAAAGGGGTAGTTCCCCACGTACCGATAAAGCGCGTTGGATGGAATCAAAGAAATGAACTTTAAGGTTTATTTTAGGGGGTGTAGGGTCGGAAGTTTTGAAGTTGTGGGGCCAAAGTGTAAATTGGCCATACAAGTGACTCGTCTCACACCAAAGTATGGTCAACATTGGTGATTCAACGTGTCAGCTGACGTCTCACTATTTTATTCTCCATTCCGTTTTAAAACGTGACAAACTTCACTATAAAGGAAGGGTGTTTTAGAAGATTGCTAAACCGGTTAAACCAAGTTAAATCAGATTGGTTTTATCGGTTGAAGTGGTTTAATGGTTCGATTTGGCTTAAAAGAATGTTACATGTGTGTGTTTTGGTCTTGTTTACGGTTTGAACGTTTTTATGAATGGTTTGTATTGAACATGTTGTTAAAATACATACACATCATGTGAGAAGTGTCTGTTTTTTATGAGAAGTGATTATAAATCATTAATCGTTTTTAATCAAATACCCTTACATGAATGGTAGATTAGAAGGGAATTAATTTTTGTGTATCTTTGTGCATCTCATTCTAATATTTATTCATTTCTCATCTTACAGTTGATAACCACTTGTCACGGTACTTAACAAATATAATACTTTTCATCGAAATTCAAACCCTGAGAAGTGGATTCATTGCTATACCACTTAAAGTGTTATATTATTTAAATCATGCTCCTAGGGTGGGTGGAGATAATACATATTTCAAAGGTGGTGATTATATTACATATCAACGCCTTCAGCTTTTGCACACATTCAGTAAACAGTTTCCTATACGAGGAACACACTAATTTACTTTTCATATAAGATTATAATTTGTAAACTTACAGGTAGTTTAACGTTTACCCAAAAAACAGTTACCTACTAGAATCAACATACTAATTTCCTTCTATGGATAAGATTATAATTTGTAAACTTAGGAGTTGTTAAACTAGTAAGTGGTGATTCACTAATGGTCATCATCCTTACTATATTAGATAAGGCTCTTTTATTCTATAAGCTGCCTAATTTTTACTGAATGGGATTATCAACTTTTGTAGATGTACATGTAAATAGCATATTAATCAATATGTTAATTAATTTTCTTTATGTATTGATTCATAGAAACTAGTGTAACATTGTCGGCACTAATGAATAGTACGTATGGGACCATGATTGGCATGTAGATATTGTAGAAACATGTGTTTCAAACTTCAAATAATATAACAAGTTGATGTACTAAAGTATTATATATGTTTTTAAAAATATATAAAATATAAACTTATATTGTGGACATACCAATAGAAAGGTATGTTTTTGGTGGAAGAAGAAAATTAAAAAAACAAATTGATGGTGATGGGTTAATCATAGTTTTGAAATTTGGTGAAGTGGTTATTAATAGGTGTGACCCATTTATGTTTCATCAATAACAAACTGTGGCTTTGGGAGAGTAGGGGCTACAAAAAGTTTCTTTTTTTTTTTACAAAAATTTGATTCCATATATTTAATATTTAATATATCAACGTATATGGTAGCATCATATTAGTACTTCCACACCATATTTGTTTGAAATAAACATGTGACATTATACGAGTTTAAAACTTTATGTCTCGTCATACTGTAACTTCATTAATATCATGTCATACAGAATATAAGACGACTCGATATCTGTACTACACGAGATACATGTGTAACATCATCTTTTCATGTATGTACATGACATTTTTTAGTTTATCACTTACGATATCTTTTTTGACGTGAGGTTATGTTTTCGAGCCTTTTATCAGAATTAATTTTAGGGGCTTCTGGGTTGTTGTTGAATAGTTTGGTATTAGATGATTAAGTGGTCAAAATGATTAATATGTTCTTGTGATATAGTGAAAAATGAAATACGGTTGTTTTGTGATTATTGAGAGTAAAATCAGAGTGCTAAATCATTAAAGGATGTCCAAAATACAAAATTGTTCAAAGTGTTTTAAAACTATTAAGACGTTTATTGCTTTAAAATATTCTACTACTAATATATTAAACGACTTATAAAATCTTAACATCAATTTTATGAAATTATACGTTATGATGGGACTAGAGACTTGTACGTGTTGACAAAATGACCCACAATACATAGGGTGTGGACACATGAACATAAACATTATGGTATACTATATAATAATAATGTATTTCGGTTTTGTGTGGTTGGAATAAATTTGTCTCTTGCCGATCAAATAAAATATTATAAAATAATGTTTTCTCACAGTAAATTTCTTAAACCATCTACAAGCGAAAATTTGAAACTAAGAAAATAAAGATTTTAATAAAATTATTTGTTCCAGCAAAATTTTCATAAAACATGTAGAAATATTTCAGAAATGATTTCTATAAAAATAAAATTTTTATTACATTCTACCAATAAAAATTCATAAAATCAAATGTTTAAGATATAAAAATAATATTTTATTAAATGAATGAAATATTTAGATAACATAAATATTGTCTTCAAAATAAAAAAAAATTTGAAAATAAATCTAAGTTTTGTTTAGAGATTTTGAATTTTAATTTTTTATTTGATATAAACTTTTAAAAAATATGTTAAAATGCTATTAAGTTGTTCATTGCAAGACAAAAACCACTTGAATAGTAAAGTTAAATCATTTTTGAGATTATATACACACAAAACAAGACATTAGATATAACCACAATGTTTGCGATGCATCATCCGGTGTCATAATGACTGAGGCCAGGAGAATGTGGTGGAATCTCCCATCTATCAAGGATTCAATTATAGATGTCTACAATAATTGTAATTACCGAGTTTATTAAAGTAGATTTCTTATAGTCACAAATTGCAGAAATTGGTATAACATAGCATGAGCAAATATACTCATTTCTACTCTTAACCCATAATACCTGAATTCTTTTGGAGGTTTAGTAAAAATATAATATCTCCTTTGTTTTAGATGATTGTGGTTTAGTAGTAAACAAAGATCAATATATTTGTCTAAAAATGAATATCGAAAAACATATTTTTGATGTATGGGTCTAACTAAATGAATATCGAAGCATATTTTTGATGTATGGTATAACTAAATCTCGAATAAGAATAAGGTTTATATATCAAAGAGTTACATAAAAAATACAAAAAAATATTAATAAAAGGTTATATTCGGATTTCCGTTGGGTTCGGTTGACGGGTACGGAGACCCTACCCGAACCGAGTAACTTGTCAAAAAGTCGGATTTTCGGTTTTTCGGATTTGGTCGAGTTTTGCTCACTTTTAAGTGTGAGGCAATTATAGTGAAAGAAAAAATCAATCTGTATTTTAAGGGGTTTAATGGTACACAGTGTCGTCCCTGAGGAGGGCGGGCCGGGCGTACGCCCAAGGCCCAAAAGTATTAGGGGCCCAAAATTTCCTAGCATATTATAGAATTCGTACCAGTAAAAAATTTAGTATATTAAATATATAAATTTATTGGTATCTAATTAAACTATTTTGTATTATATTAAGGGCCCAAATATTAATATTTAATTACATTGAAAAATACAACATGTAAAATGTTAATTTATCGTTCATTTTATAGTATTACATATAGTTTCTCAAAGTTTTTTTTTATCATATACCAAAGTCAAAAATTACTTGCCTACAAACTTTGATATATTCACAATCATCCATCCATATGACGCTTTTGATTATTCCATCCATAAATATTCTATATATCTACGTAGATATAGTAGATTTCATGTTATTAATATAAACAAACCTCATTTTTTGGAAGAAAAAAAAAATACCAACCTTATGAGATAGTCTAAATTATATTTAAGATTTCGAAACTATCATTATTTCCTTCATGGTTTATTGATTTCTTACTATCTAATATTGAGCGTATGAATCTTAAATACACTTCTATCTCTAATAAAAGATAGAATATTATAGATTTACCAACTTATTTATATTGATTTTCATAGAGTGTTATTCTGAATAGTTGACATGGTGACCTCAAATGATATCAATCTATATAGTAAATGTATATGCTAGGATGTTTTTATGATGTTATTTAAAAATCGATATGACAGATAATATTATTTTAGAAATAACTAGAAACGTACCCGCGCGCGTTGCAGCGCAAAATATGTATCAATTGCCCGATTTTTATATACATCATTGTAAACATCAATTTAATCATATGTGTTCAATCATTTAACCTCCTAATGGTTTATTGAATAGTCAATCTCGAAAATTGAAATAAAATTATTATCTTTATATAATAGAATATATATAATATAATTGAATAAAAAATATTCAATATTGGGCTTATTTCGAAGGTATTGACGAGACGATTATGATGGTATAACTTGTTAAAAAAACGTAATTTTAATATAAATTTCAGTTCATAATATATGATTATTTAGATTATATGATAAGGGTTTAAAATAAAAAATGAAAAAGTAAAGGACTAAAATAAGATTTAATAACTAACTATGGGGGTACAAAGTGTAAATGTGTAAAATGAAATGTTGAACAAAACAAACTGTCATATTGAGTTATTTGCTTTTATATATAGTATAGATTATTGATTCATTTCGCGTCTAGGAATACTTCAATAAACGGTTTCACATGAATTATTAGTATATTTTGAATTCGATTTTATATCTGATGAGAAAAACAATATAATAATGATCTTTTTATACTTATGAAGGGCCCTTTATTTACATCTTGCTCAGGGCCCAAAAAATGTCAGGAACGGGCCTGATGGTACATCTGATCCTGTTCTACTTAGTTCCAGGTGGTAGAATGAAACATGTTCGTCCCACTCTTGTTCTACTTAGTTATGGTGTGTCTCACATAGATTTTTGTCAAACATAGAACAAACATGTTATGTTCTATTTCGTCTCATCCTGTTTTGCATACCATATGCACCCTTAGGGCGTACTAGGAATTTATTTATGCATGTTTTTACTTTAACATTTTTAAAGAATGTTTTCAGCAAATAACAACAATAAGCATATTTATGGTATTTAGTACGACATTAATCACAAAGGGTCATTTTTCCTTAAAATTCGTAAAGGGTGAAATAAAATATCTGAATGTTAAAATTGGTTAAATGGCGAGTTAACTTTAACCACGTATTCAGTTTAAAAAGGTCAATTTTAGCAACATACTCATTTTATATGGATTGGATTTATTCAAAATTTCAAAAAGGTCCCTGATCTTTGTGATAACATTCAGCCTCTAGAGAATTAAAGGCTCATAATATTACCGGTTAGCCCTGGTTTTTAGAGCTATTTACATTTTGGTCCTTTAAGTATATTTTAGGATGCTAGACAAAATGTGTTTATGATGAAATGTGAATTATCATGGAAGTAGGGTGTGTAGGAAGGTACAAGTTGCTAAAGCGGTTGGTGGAATATATAAGTACCCTTTTTTATGTACTACTGAACGAATATCGTGAATGAAGAAAGGTGCTTAACTACTTACAATGCAATCAACCACAACTTTACCAAATTCATCCAAACATGGGTGTCTTTGATGGTATCAATCACCACCAAATAAGGAATAGCGTGAATGTACAATAGTACAAGTGTATACTTATGAATATGATCATTTTATAAAACAATTTATTTCAGGTATAATTTTACAGTGTATTTTCTTTATTGATTTTACCAGATGATTTGATCATGTATACCTTTACATACATATGGATCATTGTATATTGTTTTACTGAATACCCAAGTGTTGAAGCTAACATTTGAATCTCTTTATTTTTGTCTTTAATCAAAATAAGATATCAGGTCGAGCTCCGGATTAGAACAAATGTGCCTTAGAAGTAGACCGACTGACAGAGAATCCTACGTATTGTGATGTCACAGGGAAAGCTTGTAGAGGTAAATTGCTCAAATTGCTGAAGATTGCCTCTATGTCATGTTTGATAATAACATAATTATATAGATGTTTGTAACTTCTACATTTTTAGAAGTAGACCGACTGACAGAGAATCCTATGTATTCAGTTTTTAAAAGTTTTTCAAGAAAACTTTTTGTTTTCTAACTTCTATGTAAATTAGATAGCCAATTTTACGAGATTTCCAAATTATTCTGAAGTTTTTCTAGTTTTCTAAAGTGAAAAATGAAAATTCCATCATTTCATCCAAGCGAGTTTCCTAAAATTTTCAAAGAAAACTGAAAATGAAAACTCAACTCCATTTTCTGAAAACGCTTTTTTAAAAAACTGAAAACAATTTTTCCACAACCAAATACACCTTAAGTTTTTCGAATACTCTTTTATTTATAATAATTTACAAATAAAAAGCAATTCCTTTGAAAAAATTTCATTCATCAATCATCATTTAAAATTAATTGTGTATTCTTTTGGGAAGATTGTAGTTTGAAATTTCCAAATATGGATGAAAAAAAATACATACTTTTAAAGGTTGGTGGGATCCGACCGGAGAATCGGATTCAAATCATTATCACTACTTTAGATTTATTTTAATTATGAAGATCAATTATTTATTTCAGACTTTAAAGTATATATATACACAAGTTTATGACAAAACTTCAAAGAAACAAAGAAAGGATATTTTCATTTTTCCATTAACAAAAATAGATGGTTGAAATTCAAAATTGGTCATCCGATCCCTATAATAATTTATTTAGTTTCGAAAAAATACAACCACCCATAGTATCTATAGGAAAAGAATTGTGTGATAAAAAAGAAAGTTAAAATGATAGGGATGAAAAGGAAACTAGATCATCATTTGTATTCTTAAATTTATTCCATAAATAACGTCTGAGGGAGATTGATTTGGTGCATTGTCAGGGACGGAACTAGAACAATTTTTAAACGGTGACATCATATAATTAAGTTCTTGGTTGATTTTGAGTGGTTTTTCTTTTTGATTTTTTGGTGGATTTCGATAGGTTTTTTTTAATCGAAAGATTTTTTTTGGGTTGTTTGATTGATTGCAAGAGAATTTTTCGGTTTTTAGTTAATTTCAAGAGATTTTCATTTTTTGGTTGATTTTAAGAGAAATTTTCAGTTTTTTGGTTGATTTCGAGCGAATTTTTTGTTTTTTAAATGCACACCTTGAAGTTTTGAAAAGGATACGGTGGCACCCTCTAAAATAATACGGTTGCACCTTTATAAAATTCTAAAATTTTACCCTTCGGCGCACAAATTATACGGTGGTACCCCTTGAGGTCCGTCCTTGTGCATCGTATTCTAATATTTACATCACAAGAGTGAAGATCTCTTCTTATCATTCTCATAATAGGTTTACTTCACATCGAAACCCAACTAATTATCTATAACAGTTGGATTAAAATAAATATTTGTGTTTGTGTATGTATACGTGTTTTAGCATTATTCACCTATAACCTTAGCACACTCACTTATGATGCAATTTTTTAAAATCGAAAATACAACTTAAGTCTCGGACTACAGAAGCCCAATATAGAGTTTTTCAATCTTGACAAGCCCAAAGCCCAACTCAAAGCCATATTTTCTTTCGTTTACCAAATTCTTACTAGGTAAATATTTACAGCAATTGTCACCATGTTCAGTTACCTTATCATATAACATTTTCGTCAATTAATGCTATTGACAGTTTTCAAACTAGAATATTTGTTTGAATATTCTAATTATTTTCATTGAATTTAAAATTAATGCTTTTGACAGTTTTCAGTACAGAAAACTGTAAATCCTTTATTTATACACTATGGAAGCACCGCTAGGTGCCAAGGTTCCATCAGAAAGTGTAACATCAACCTGGAACCATTAGTTTCACTTAGCAACTAGATACGTCACTGGAATATCTAGTGATCGAAAATATTTGTAATACTCGATAACATAACCACATGTTGATTAGAATAAAATAAACAAACAACATGTTGTAGATGCTAGTAAAAACAATGTAGCATATTTGTAGGAAACTATTTACATGTAGGGAGTGAAATAATAAAAATTAATGATAAAACTAATATAAGGGAGTCAAGGTTTAGGTATTTCGCTTCCTAAAATAGTTAAAAACTCAATGTAATGAGCTCATCAAAGATATAGGGTCTGCGAAAATGTATTCTAACTATCAAATATTTAATAGAATTGTAACACATTGCTTAATATTGTAGAGTGATATCATGTTTTGTAATTAAAATCGAAATTTTTTCGTTAGATCATATCAACGTTTAGAAAAAAACTCAAGGATAAAGTCACCTTTCTCTCATTATAACCCTACATTAAAGGCTAACGTGTTCACACATTGTTTGACCCAACAAATTGAAATATTTCTAAAACGATGCTACTTTGAACATCTTAAACGGTCGTCAACTAGTCGGTCTCCATGATAACCTGTTATCATAGACTATTCAACTTTGGTTGCTCATTAATGGCAGATTTGTTGGTTGTTTATTAACGTAAGATTTATGAGATTTCTTTTTTCCAACAACGTTGTTAAAATATTATTTAAAATAAAGAAAATAGAATAGAGGATGCGAAAATCTTCAAATATGTGTAAGAACCAAAATTAGAGTTTACTCAAAAGAAAATGGAGATTTTAGGGTTCTTTTGCTCCAACAGATTTTCCAAAACTTTTTTCAAAACAGAAAAATTAAGAAAAAAAATAATGAAAATCTCTAAATGTAGAGATTTCTCTAAAATTAATTACACGTGATAATTAAATGAATTATATAAACTTCAAAATAGAAAACTTGTTAAAGACGAAAGTAATTAATTTTCTTAAACATTTTAACTTTTCTTATTCCCAATTTTTTTATTTAAAAACTATTAGAAATGCTTTAAATGTTATTAGCAAAGCCCTGTACACTCAAGCCCAAAAGTTATATCATCCTTTAATTTGTTTAAAGCCCAAACTTTATTAAGTGACATACTTTTTGGACTTGGTTCCTTCCTATTCCATTCATGTTATACCAACTACCAAGTTCCAACAAAGAAGACCATCAAAACAAGATTTGCATAACTCTAAAACATGTATGAAATTTTCTTCCCAAAATGTCTCAAAATCCAAACACACAAAATCAAACATACAAACTCCAAAAATTACTAGCATACAAACAATTAACCTAACAACAATCGGATCATCTAACCTTAATCCCAGATTTTTACGAGCAAAACCCGATATATCATGCAGCTATCATATAACATTAAGCCTAATCTAATCATCTGCAGCTAATACTTCAAAAATAAACAATAAGTTCCATGTCAATTAATAAAGAAATCGGTAACATGCTACAACGATATATATATATGATCGAATGTCGATCAGCTAGAAAGCTGGCATTGTGATGTGTTGGGCTCGATCGGTTCTGACCCATTCAAAGATCCGTTATTTTGGGTGTCGATATTTGTAGCCTCATGTATGGAGTTTGTGGGTGAAAAGTTTAGATCTGGTTCATCCCCATAAGCACTCTTGGCTGCTTCTTGAATAGGAGAGATGGTTGATACTTGTACAAATCTTGATTTCTGAGGTTTATGTTGCTCTTGTTGGTAACCAACAAGAAAACTGCCCACTACAACCTAATAATGCATCCAAAAAAAAAACTTCGGATTACTGGAAAAGTAACATAAATGTTGAGCTGATAAGCTAGTTGTTAGCTGAAAAACCAGCCGATAAACAAGTCATGTTTAACCACAAGGGTTGTTGCATGTGGTAAGGTTCAGCCGTTCAGGGTTCAATTTCAGGCGTCCACAATAATTATGACTATTGAGTTTTTCAGATGTCTTACAACTATATTTTTTATTAACTATCTTATGATCGTTAAGGCCAAAAAAAGTCTTTTTCTTTGCATATTGGTACAATGGGTACCCATTACAAATGGAAAATTTTTGGTGTTAGCAAGGCTAAAAATTTCCATCTAATTTATTCAAGGGAAATTAACCATAATAGTTAGTTTCCCCGACTAACTTCACTTTTTAGCCACTTTTTCAATTGAATTCTATTTTAGCCAAAGTTCATGTAGAAACTTGAAAAGAAAAGAAAAACAGAATGTGCGTAAAGTTTCAAATTTCAACGTAAACTTTGACTATTTTGAAAAGAAACCATGAAAAGTGACTAAAAAGTGAACTGGTTTATGTGATTGGCTATTTTGGTTTCCTACTATAAAGTAACTTTGCTACAAACTAGCAGTAAAACATATTTGATCGATTTCATATGGAAGAACATGTAACCTGAACACTACTAGCAGCGACCAGCATACCGGCAAGTCCACCGCCCAAAACACGCCCATCGGGCCCCGCCAAAGAAACACTCATCCCACCCGATCGACCTTTTACCCCTCCAATTTCATTAGGCATGAACGCTCCAGATAACGAAAGAAGCTCAAACCGACCCTGCACCAATCATACAATTACCAACAAATTTATTTTTTTGCTTCCATCAAAGGGATTTCTCATTTCTTAGTTCTATTGAAAATTTCCATACAAGAAAACATAAAATGGTCGCACCTCGTATGTTAAAGTTCCGCCACACGAATTGGGTTGACGGAGGGTAACATTGGAAATCGCACCATTTGCGGTAAGGATGCAAATAGCTCGAGACCCTTGCTGAGCAAACGATATGATCTTCATATTAACATCCTGAAAACCATCATTTCTACATCACGTAACCTACTTTATTCTTATTTTAGAAATAAATAAGATTGTTTTTATGATTCGATTGTATGGGTTACATATTTGGGAAAAAAGGTTCGGATATTTAAAGACATACCTCTCCAACATTGACCGTGATCACATGAGGAGTAAAATTGGCACCAATGGAATACGCCACTCGTTCACCTACGACATCAGTATCAGACGCGATGTCAAATAATTTATTACCCTAATATTACGTATGTATAAACTCCTATCAGATGTCACGTCATTGACAATAATTATTATTTTCAATTTCTTCCCGAAAAAGAGCATAAATATTCTCTTGACAAAAGTGAGTGGATATGAATAGTAAAAATATAAAATTTGTAAGTTCAAATCTGACAGCATCCTCCCATTATTCAGGAAAACTGACGAAGTCGCCTAAATAATTAACCAAATTAGTCTCATAGTCGTTTATTTCCCTATTTTACACTAATGTTGCTACATCCGTAATTACCCATCTAGGCCAAAAATGTCGATTTTTTGAGATTATGTTAAAAACATTTTTTTACTAATTCCGCAATTACGGACCTACGTCCGTAAAAAAAATCATTTTTTAAAGTTCTTTTTTGTTAGGTCCATAATTATGGATCTTAGACATTAGGGAAATGTCTACTTCGGACAATTTCCACTCATGCCTTACATTAAGATCCATTGCTCAAATCGACAATTAACGTTGCACCGTGCTCGACAACACGAAGTTGCCGATTTTCTAGAGTCCGTTATCAAAACATAAATACTTGCATCGGAATTTATATAGCATCGGTAAATAATTTTGATAAAAGTAATTTGTCTATTAGACGTAGATCCTATTTTTATGCATGATGCTATGTGTAAGTGTAACATAATCTATCCATTTACCTGGACTGACAAAATCCAATCTCTGTTTTTTCATGGAATTGACGGATTTACCCCGGCTGGGATTCCAGCCGGAGTAATCTCCCGTGATCGGAACCGATGCCGAAATCGGCATCGGTGACAACGCGCCCGTCGGTTTCCCATCGGGTCCGTACTTTCTTGGCCTTCCCTTCTTTTTCATCAACCCATCTGTGCCACGTGTCACTCCTGCCATTGGTGGTGGACCCGGTGGAGTTGCCGTTGACCCACTGGGATTTTCTTCACGGCCGGTCACCACCGTCGCCGGCGGTAAGACCACTGCTGCCGGCGGTGAGATCACACCTCCTGAATCATGGTTCTCTTCAATACCTTCCATTTTTTTTTATTAAAAAAAAAACAACTTGATTTTTTGAGATAATTCTTAAACCCTAACAGTAATTAATTACTTAAAACCCTAATCATATAATGAAATACAAATTTTATTGTTCAATGGAAAACAGTGAATGTAAGCAAAACAAACATCTTGCTTCAGAAAAATAATTTTAAGTAAAGAAATTGAACAAGAAAATGGTAAATTTCTTTTAAATTAAATCTAATAAATTTTATCAAGAAATCCAACAGTTGGAAATCAACTGATCAAATCAAACAAGAATTACACTTCTTTGATCATAATTTTCTCTGTAGCAAAACATGTATAGCACTACAGAAGATCAAAAAAAAAATTAATTAAAAAAAAAAACAACTTTTTAATTTTGAGAAATTTGCCAAGAATTAAGGAAGAAAAACAAGATGGAATTTTTATACTATTTGGTAGAAACAATTTCAAGAAATGAAAATTAGGGTTCTTCAAGGAAAAGAAGAAGGTAAGAAAAAATAAAGTAGGAAATGAGGATAAATAAAAATGGGGATTTATTAAAGTATGGGGGAGGTTTTAAATAAAATACTCCTTTAGCATATTAATATTGGAATTAATTGCAATTTTTAAGTTGAAATTCTTTTATAGAATATTATTGTATATATTTAATGTTGTTTTAATAATTTATTTATGAACAAAACGTTTTTTCCATAAATTAATTTCTAAAATATATAAATTGATTGACGGAATATTGATTACACGATTGAAATATCATTTTTTGGTTAGTGTAATTATATGAAAGGTAATTAATTTAATTTTAATTTTATGCTTTTTTAACAATCATTTTATTATTACTTTTATAAACATGATATTCTGTAATACACAAGATTTCAAATCACTTTATTCATGATTTTTTAAGTATTCCTTGCCATTATTTCAGAAACGTGTTTTTCAATCTAAATTGATAAATAAAAAATGAAAATACTTTGTATAAAGGGATGATTTATAATGTTTTGATAATAGTTTTGGCAGAAAAAGAATTAAATCTTAAAACAAATACTTGTTTATGTTTGTCATGAGTATTAAAGAAATTCAAGTATATTTGATAAAACATTAATGTTTTAATATTCACAAATAAAAAGATCAATATAGTAGAATTAACCAAATAAAAACTTAGTTATATAGGATAATTGTAAGTTTAAACACGAAAGCAACCAATCATTTTATTAAATTAATTATTTTTATATATTTAATACAATTATAGTTGTCACATATTTTTTAACGGATTTTTGTTATTATTTTTCTAAATTATTGAAATGATGGTGGTTCATATTGGATTTTATAATTACTATAAGCAATTAAGTTACGAATTTGTATAATTGGTAATTTATTTATCTTTTTAATAAAAACTGATTTTTTTTTTAATTAAAACAAATACGATGTGTATAATAAGAGGGTAATTTAAATGAGAGGCTGTAAAGTTAACGTTGGGAATTGGAATAATGGCACATACTTATTTTTCTACCTTTGACCACTTATTTTATTTGTATGAGACCTTTGACCATATTTTATTTAAAAGGGTCCAATAATACCGGATTTGAATTTAATTGTCATTAAGCTAAAAAAAAAACTTCTATAAAATTACACGTTTTGTCGGTCATTTTATCACTTTTATTCTTTTCGTGCAAATATCATATTCGAGAATCTACAATATATCCTTATAAAATAAAATAAAGTATTTTTAAACTTTCAATTTTTCATCAAGACTTGTTAACCTTGAATCGAGACGTTTCTAGGTTGTAGATATTGAGAATTAACTCAGAACAACATGTTTTAGTTGTCGATGAACTTTGTCGGGATTAGTCGAGTCAAAACCTCGGATACACTTTCAAAAGAAAGTTAAAAAACTTTAAATTTTTAAAATTTCTAAAATTTGAGTGAGGAACCATAATATGAATTGTTATTGTTTTATCTTTTTAAAAACATATTGTAGAGCTAAAAAATATAAAATATTTAAGAATAAAATTAATACTGAAATGTAGAAATAAAAAATCTATTAAAACTGAGAAAAAAATTTCAAGATGTTTTTTTAAGAAAAAAAATTAGAGAATATGACGGAGGTGCTATAACAAATGTAAACCGTCTAGAGTTCGTAAAGTTATCGTACATATTGACTTGTATAAAGTTCACAATGCACAATTAAATAGTTGGGGTTTTGCATGACGTAACAAGCAAAAGAAACTACTTAAAATGATGGTTTTAACTCGTTTAAGTCTATATAAATACAAAAAAAAAAAAAAAAAAAAAAACTCATACGACTTTTGTAATAATTAACATTGCATTCAATTAGGTTTGGTCTTTGCATAAACGGACAACTTCAATGCTTGATTTACCATTGGATGACATCATAAAAAGACCTGAAAGTGTTCGATGCTTTTGTCACTTATGGGAACGACATTTGTTTTAAGTATATGTCGTATTAAACACGTGGTGCTTGGTATTTAGATGACACGTGGTAGAAGATTGACATATTTTTCAGTTTTGCGCAAAGTTTTATAATGATATGTGCTTGCAGTAATGATATCTCGACCAATGGGAAAGATGTTTGATCATTTGTCATATGTATTTTCTAAACCTTTGAATCATGTAATGTATTAGCTAAAGTAGCTTCCAGGTTTTTTAATTGTTATTTTGACTTTTCCATATTAAAGTTATTTTGACTTAACATCTATATTTTTTCGTGGTAATTTTATGAGGTAACATTTGCACAAACTAATGGAGTGTGTTTTAGCTTACAATATGAGAGTTGCAATTTCTCTAGAGATTGGGCTTCTCTTGAGTTACCATCAACCTAACAAACTACCATGTGCCTTGTGTAGTTGTGTATCTCTATGTGATATTCTTGGGTTTGGACGACTTTTTTCAACCAGGGAGTAGTTGATTAAAAAGTCATTTTGCACAACAAATAATTTCAGATTTATAACATTTTGAAGTTCAAATTTCAAAGGAGTCACATAATATATCGTAAACTCCAACTATATTTGCCTTCGAGATGAGCACAGTTGGTTCTGAAATGGTTTGCTCTTCTTTGAACGACAAATTAAAAACACACCCAACTAAACCTACTCCTACGTACATCTATATCACTGTCCAGTATATATAGAATAAAATAGTTCTATACGATTAATGATGACTTATATTTGCATGAGGTGTATATGATTCACTATATGTAGAGTAGTGCAAAGTTTACTTTTAAAAAATAGCCTTTTTTCCATCTTATAAAAATTGTATAGAGAGTTTTGTGAATGTTCTAACTTTAATAGGCACGAGTGACGAGACTCTAAGGGATTAAAGTACGGTTATCATCCAGGCTATGTTTGATAAACTAGTTAAGTAGCAATGCCGGTTCGTAATTCATATGATAGTTAAAAGATAGCTATTGAACTAATCATGTTTGGCAAATAACTAACAAATTAATTGAAACATGTAAAATCAAGAAAAAATATATGCTAAAAGAATTCTCATTATAATATTGCATTTTATATAAATAAAAACGATGTTAGCCAACAGTACCTTTTTTTTATTTATAAATATTTCTTTTTTCTTAAAATATTACTAATTGAATTAAAAATATTATAAAACTATTTAATAAAGTTTTATTATTTATGAAATATATAAATATAACTTTAATATTTACATAACTTATAAAAAGATTTATATAACTGTTATATTTAAAAAGTAGTATTTATTAACAATTAAAAAGTAATATTATTAATAACAAGTTTAAAAGCAATATTAATTAATAATTTACATCTATAACTAATTAATGGTATTTGATAACAATTAAAAAAACATGCGATTGAAATAATGTGGTAAAAACTCCAACACCTTAAGTAATATATCCTTCAGAAACTGGTACATGACTATTCCAACAATTTTTCATAATAAAGTTAAAAATAAGTTAGCTTACTGTCCCATATCACTAGAAAATTTATCCAAAAATATGAATCAATTGAGACAATGGATGAACTTTGAGGAAAATTTTGAAGTGCCAATAAATAATCAAGAATAAATAAACATGTTCTGGAAGGCTTAATGGGTGCATCTTGTCTTTGTTCAGCTACAAGCTTAATTATACATATATATAAGTGTAATATAAAAAACGATAATCATTCATTTGTAATTCGCAACTCAATATTAAAAAAATTGACTAATAAAAACATATAATTCTCCAATCTTCTTGACATTACTGTTTACCCATCATTACTCCAGAATTTTTTAACTTGACAAACTTACAGCGAAAACTAAGACAACTACGTGACATTCTGGTTGCCAAGGTGTCTTTAGAGGCATCTACAAACACCCTCCTTATCAGGTGCACACAAAGTTCAATACAACACAACTCGTTAACACAACCTGCATTAGGCCCAATAACATTGTAACAATATCAAAATCTAATTGGCGTGTAAATTCTACACATCAAGATACTTGACTCTGAATATGGCTTGTGTAAAACCAACCCAGATTAATGGACAAATTCACCAAACAATCTAAATACATCTATCGGTAAATATTAATCATGTCATTTCGTTAGCTCATAGGATTACTTATATTTGTATCTACGTTAGTTTTAGGGTCTTTAACAAAGAGTATAAAACATAAAAGACTTCATATATATATATATATATATAATTGCTGAGCATGACAATGTTAGAATACCCCACAATATCGATGTAACACCGTTGAATAAATTTGGGATCACGTGAGACCAAATTGTTTTCGTGAAACTCGTAAGACGAAAATTTTACAATTGAAACTTCACATCGAAACACTGTGAATGTAATCTTTACAGTGTTTTCGCTGTGAAGGTTCGGATTTTTTTACGTTCACATTGTTTTGCTGTGAAGTTTCAAGTATAAAATTTCGGTCTTATGGATTTTATGAAAACAAGTTGGTTTCACGTGAACCTAACCTTTTAAACAATTTAAAGATGTATATAATTTTACTCTAACATTGAATAGTTATAAGAAAACAAATAATCAAAGATAAAGTCCGTGTATCACAAACAACTGAAACAGGTGCTCCTTAAAGATCAACGAAAATTTGACTTATAGCCTAACGATAAAATATAAGACTTCTTAACCTTCACGTTACAATATATATCTTTCGAGTAAGTTACAATTTCTGTCCATCTAGTTTATTATTAATAACTATTTTATTCTTTGATTTTTAAAATTATTCTTTTCAGGTCATTGTGGTTTTTATTTCATTTAACTTATATCATAAAACTAAGAAGTTGTTAACTAAATATTTACAGGGTAAATGCTTATCGGTTATGATTCTTACTTACTGAGAATGGTGAATCTTACTCGGTAAGAGTCATAATAAGGATTGAACATCTTATCCGGCAAGTGAAGAAAAAGACTCTTACCTGATAAACTTTTATTGGGTCAAATATACTTACCAACAATCAATTACATTAAAGTAAGTAAAGATAATGTTCTTACTCTTACACGCTTATGGTAAGAGTTTGGTAAATGGTCCCAAAGTTCATTAAGTGAGGATAATGTTTACCATTGAATATGTTTTTTTAGTTTTCTACTAAAAAAGTAAAATACATAGTTTAAAGAATATTTCCTTTGTCCTTTTCTATTAAATAAATGAGAATACTAGTTTTTCTAAAGTAAACCATTAATTACAAAACCCACCTCATGCATCTCACCCCCCACCCTACTTCAAAAAATATAAATTATGATTCTAATTCCGTCCTACTTTTTTAATCAAACATCTTCTCATTTCCCGCACACCTCATTCTCTTCTTCTTTCCACATCAACTGGAAAGATGATCGAAAGGAAAAAAGTCGCCAAAGAGAGTCAACCAAAGTTGAAATCACATGATGCATATAACTTTCTTTTTCTTTCTAAAAATCGGGTATGGATCAATGAATGAGTTATTTTTCTTAATCATGTTTTACTCTAAAAAATTATTATTTATATTTTTTGGTGAAAAGATGCATGGAATGCATTTTAGAAAATGCATTTTACCTTGTTAGTTCAAGGTAGGGGTGTGCATTGGATGACATCCAATAAATTTGAGGGGATCCAATCATCCATTGGATGTTGGATTTCTTCAACCGAACCGATCCAATCATTCATTGGATGTTGGATTTTCCCAATCCAATTGATGATTGTATCGGTTCAGTTTCATCCACCGGATTTTCTTATTGGATATCCATTGGATCGGACCAGATCCATCCAACATCCGATGGATGATCTAGTCAAATCCATCCAATCATCCATTGAATGTTTTTAAATCCATTTCACAATAATTCATATAATAATCCAATATTTCAAACAATAACATAATGTTTAGTTCCATCAATTCAATAACTATTAAGTAATGCTAAAAAGTTAAAATATACAACACAATAGTGGTAACTAGGTACATTGGATAATGATTGGATGGGTCCAGTCGGTTGAGATGGGATGGTACATTGGATTGAATCGGTCGGTTTTGGTCGGTTCTAGACTACCATCCAAGAACCGATCCGATCCAATTGAATGTCAAAATTTTCCATCCGATCCAATTCAATTACAATTGGATATAGTTATAAACACCAAACCACAGGGACGAATAACGTAGTTTTCTCAAAATTTTCCAAAGACGGAAAGAAAAACCGGAAACGTCATTTCCGCTTTCACAGAAGAAGATTAAACAACAACAGAGTAGAGAGTTCGTTAGGGTTTTCTTCGTTTTTCTTCAATGGCTGCCCAATCTCTTTCGGTACTTCCCGTCTCTCCGTCGTCTTCCGGCTGCCGTTGCCGGAATTCATACAGTTCTTCGTTCCCGGCGCCTAGGATTACCACTTCGAAGGCCAATTCAATCGTCGGACTTCAGCTCTCAATTCAGCAGTCCAATTCGCGAGATAGAACCTTTGGGCGTTACTCATCATCCATCGTTGCAGCGGTTGCGTCTACTCCTACAGCTCCGTAAGTCTATCTGTTCATCAATTCAATTGCTATTTTTGTGGATTTGATTGAGTTTATTGAATTCGTATGATTGAAATCGGATTTGAGTTCATAAGCATTCGAGGAAGGTAGTAGAATTTGAAATTATAGAGGAAGGCTTTTGTTAATTGTGATCTTTTCAACAAAAGTGTGTAAAATTTAGGGATGTAAATGAGACGAGCTAACTCGAGCTCGGATCGTTAAAAGCTCGAAACGAGCCGAGCCTTAACGAGCTTGAGCTCGAGCTCGAGCCTAGGATAAAGCTCATTTAATAAAGCTCGAGCTCCAAAGAGCGGGCTCGTTTAAGCTTGCGAGCCTAAATAAGCTTAATATATAATATTATATATATTTTATATGTTTAATTTCTAATATATATATATATATATATATATTATTTTAATAAAAAAAATCAAAATAATACTTGAGCCTAAACGAGCGTAGCTTAAACGAGCCTAAACAAGTCGAGCCCAAGCTTCATAAATCTTAAACGAGCCAAGCTCGAGCTTAACATCACAATCTCTAAACGAGCCAAGCTCGAGCTCAAGCTTAAAAAACCTAAACGAGCCCGGCTCGATAAGTGTCTGGCTCGGCTCGGCTCGACTCGTTTACATCCCTAGTAAAATTCGAAATTGAAAAGTAAGATGGTTGACTCTAAAAGTCAAAATTGAGTATGAAGTAATGGCGTTAATTATGCAGTTTTATTGGGATTTTGCAGGACACCGGAGAAGGAAACACCGGAAACTCCGGAAAAATCCGCCAAGTAGGTTTATTTGTGCAGTTTTGTTGTTCTGTTGTTAGTATTTATGCCAGTTATCTGACAAAATTGATGTTTGTATGGGGAGTGTGTGAAGGTGGTCTTTTAGATTCATAAAGTCGTTTGCTATGGGTGAATTGGAAGCTAGGAAGTTGAAGTTTATGAATACCGGGACCGAAGCTCTGTTGATGGGAATATTGGTTGAGGGTAAGTGAACATGATTTTCTAATCTCTTAACTTTTTTTTAGGAAGAGGTATCCCAGACCACATTGGGCCCAGACTAATCCTCGGCAATTTTGGGCCGAAGCCCGACTGCTAAAGCATGCAGCTCGGGGTCGAAGCCCCCGTACCTCCAGAATGCGTCCCCCAGGGCTCAAACTCGGGTTCACGACTATGTAGTGCCCAAGCCTTACCACTAGGCTAACACTCCTTTGGTTTCTAATCTCTTAACTTGGCACATGCATTACAAATTGATCTAAATGTTTGTGTAATCACATGTATAGTTAACTTCAAGTTCATAGCAGGTTATATATTAATCTTTCAAAACATGCTAGCTATTAGAAACCGTATTACTATAGCAGGTTCTAAATAGACTATATAAAAGTCACCAATATGCAGCACTTTTAATGAATCCTACCAAAGGATGAAATTTTTAGTCCCAGTAGCAGAAGTTGCCAGTGTTGTTAGACATATTGATCCCGGTGTGCTTGGCGTTTAAAGTATTTGAAAATTATTTTGGTACAATTTCAAGTATTTTCTAACTATCTTTCATCATGAACCCAGACATCTTTTAGGTTAGTGTTTGTATAATTGTATCAATGCTACATCTTTTAGTGCAACTTGCTTATATATATGTACTGATTGATATACATGTGTTTTTATTTGACACCCGACATGTGAGCTTTATGTTTGCTTTTTGCACAAACCCAAAAGAGATTTTGATTTTCCACTTAGTACTTCCTTCTGTAACCTTGCAACTTGCTAGGTTTACTTTGATGGTATCAGTGTGTTAAACCATATATTCTTTTGCCAGGAACTAGTTTGGCAGCAAAGTTATTAAGAGAAAGTGGTGTAACACTTTTCAAAGTGCGAGAAGAAACTGTAAGATTACTTGGAAAATCAGACATGTATATTTTTAGCCCTGAGCATCCCCCATTGACTGAGCCGGCTCGCAGGGCCGTTGATTGGGCAATTAATGAGAAACTGAAGTCAGGTAGAATTTCATATCCCTGTTCTGGAGCACTAGCATTCTTGTTTATTTCTGTGTTTTTTAAATGTAAAATTATAAGTTCGTAAGATTTAATTTTCGCTTCTGCATATTGATAATTGTGCTAATATGCCATTCTTCTTGCAACACTTTTTATGTTGACCTTAAAACACATTGTAAACTTTGTTACAAAGGACAAGGAAGACAGATGGAAATGGTAAAGAAAGTGAGAAAGAATTTGAGATTGATGATTGTTACGATATTTTCAAAACCACTATCTGCTTGAGGCCTTCTGTTTGAAATCAACTTGGTTTAGCTTCTTGAGGATTCTGAATTTTCTGACCTGAACCAAATGAAGCCTAAGTTGCTGCATCTAGGAGAGATTTACTAGACATGAGTATGAAATCTCGGCCCCATATGGTTTAGATCTCTACAATAATGGAAAGAGATGTCCAGTTAGAAACTGATGTTGGCAAGGGAAACAAAAGCCTATTAGGAAGGTCTTATTTGATACCCAAGCAATGAGTCTTCTATCCCAAACTGGTTTTTTGTTCCATGTTATCTAAGCATTGCTGCTTATCTGAGACACAAACTGTAGTAAATAACAACATGGTCCTATTAATGTATACAGGTAAATTGCTCTTAGGCATTGTTTGGTAAAAATAAGGTAGCTTATAAGCTAGCTTATAAGTCACCTTATAAGTCAGGTACATGTTTGGATGGACCATAAGCTGACTTATAAGTTAGCTTATAAGCTAGCTTTTTGAAAAGCTACTTTGAGTAGCGTTTTGGTGACTTATTGTAATTATGACACTTATTATTCTTTTTATTCCAAATATACCCTTCTACTTTTTACATTAATAATTTTTAAGTATGTCTTTTTTTGTCATTTTACAGTCATAAGCTACCTTATCAGCTAGTTTTTGCCAAACGTAACTTATTCATCAGCTACCTTATCAGTCACCAGCTACCTTATCAGTCACCAGCTACTTTATCAGTCATAAGTTACCTTATCAGTCATAAGCTACCTTATCAGCTAGTTTGCCAAACATAGCCTTAGTTTACAAACCAAATCAACCATGTGATCCTAGTTTCAGCGATCATATGTATTTTATTGTTTTTGGCTTGAACTCTGCGTCCACCACCATCAAAGGAGTTTTAATCCAAACTAGTTAGTACATGATATAAATACTAGAAGTTAGGCCATCCGCAGCCCAGCGGTTTGGCTCACGGTACCGCTCCCCTACCGGCGGTAACACCGCCGAGGTGTGCTGGTATGGGGACGGTATGGAGGGCGAGCGGCATCTCCATGCCGTTCAACAAAAAGTCTCAAACACACACACACATATATACATACAATCTATATATATATATAAAGGTAATATTTTATTATTTAAATCATACAGGTGGTATGAGTGGTACGGGTGTGGGTGAATGGTATGGTAATGGTAAGGTAGTGGTAAAGCTGATGTGGCGCTGAGGTGGCAGCCTATGCAGGTGGTATGGGTGGTATGGCTGTGGATGGCCTTATAGAGGAAGCTCTCAAGCTCTACACGCTCAGTGGTCGGGCTGCACTATTTGTATCTCTGGCTTTTGGGATGGAATAAGAAACAACACAAGGACTTTGTCTCCAAACTGAAGCTATGATTGTGGCTTCTGAGACTTGTATCGAAAGACCTGGTTTGGTTTAGGATAGCTCCTCAAAACTTTCTTGTTGCACCTGACTTGAAAATGTGGATTTCCAGTTAGCAATTATGGATGGCTGATAAACCTCATACTACTATGCAAGCCATGTTCCATGTTCTCAAAATATCTCATACTATTGACATGTTTAGTTTACCTACAGGTTAAAAAGTATTATGGTTAAGGTGGTTGAAACCCATTGCATTATGATGTCTGTAGACCAGGTTTCCAACTCATGCCACAAATTAAGTGCGGTATGCTCGTCTTTTAGGACTAACATGTTTTACGGTATAGGTAATTCGGTAATCTTACTAGTGGGTTTATTGGGATTTTCTTTAGACAGTTATTTTTTATGCTCCTGCGCTCCCTGAATAAGTAAACCCAACTGCCATGATATGCTTTTTTTCGGTTAGGTGTAAACATGTAGTCAGTTGGGTACTCCAAATTGTGTTGTTAGCAACCAATCTGGACAATTGGGTATTGATTTCTGATGCCCTTTGATCTCATAGGGATAAATAAGGTGCTGAAAGTTGTCAAGTATGTGAATTCTCATTTATGATTTATTGTATTTGCCACACATTTGGCTGTTGTCTTCCTGCAGTCCATACTTTTCTTTCTTGTTTGTGATATGCTATATCATGCCATCCTCATGATTCGAGCTTTATCCATTTGTGTTCAATTTCGACTCACTTTAGTCTTTTCATCTGGCTGATTAATAAAATTTGATTTTTTTTGTAATATTCACAGGAGAAACCGGAGAAGTGACAACCTCCCACTTGCTTCTAGGAATCTGGGCACAAAAGGAATCGGCTGGTTACAAAATAATGGAAACACTTGGTTTTGATGACGATAAAGCTAAAGAGCTTGCCAAATCTGTAAGTTCAAAGTTTCAAGATGGCAAAAAGTAATGTAGGTCTAACTATAGTTGCACAAATTGCTTGTTACAATTACTTATCGTCTTCTTTTATTCAGATGGACATAGAGATCATTCTGAGCTACAACAAGAAGGGACTTTAAAGAATCTTATTAATTTTCCTGCTGGTCGTTGGCTACTTAAGGATGACTCGTTGACAGATTACGCCATGAAGCAAAGTGGAGATCGTAATTTTTAAAGGCTTTTGTCCTGATCGAAATCTGCAAATCTTATGCCAACGGGTATCGTTTTCCTTGTTCAATTCATTAGTTTGTGATGTACAAGTATAAAATTAACTCCACATTAATTCGATTAGTGGGAATAAAAGATACAGTAGGTCATATGACTCTTATTCATTGCTAGCTTAGGGGCTGTTTGTCAATTGTTAAATGGTTTGGTGCAAATGATTTAAGTGGTCATAATGATTAAAAGCCTCTAATGAAATAGTGCAAAATGAAATAAAATCAGGGCGCGTAATGGTTAAGGGAGGCTCAAGATGCAAAACCATTCAGAAGGTTTTTGAACCATTAAGTGGCAGACTTTTTCTTTGCCAAACAAGATGCATCTATTAGCGATTCATAAGTTGCCTCTTAATGGAATTGTTAAGAGGTAAACAAACACCTCCTTAGCTTGGGCCTTCTTGATTCTTCCATATCAATTATATTCTGATTGAATCTGCATTTGAAAGTTGAATGACCTCACTTGTGGGCCCTGGCACTAAGCCTTGTCGATGTATTTGGTACACAGATTAGACAGACGTAAGGTGGTAAACAGATGAAACAATTGTGGAAGGTTTTAGGCTTTTAAATTGACATGGGTGGTTTGGTACTTTACATGCTATATCTCAGTCTAATGTCGTGTCAAATGTGTAACCATTGTAGTTTTTCTATGGGTTTTGGTATGCAATCATGTTTATGGTTTAGATGCATCTTTAATCAAGAGTGGCTTCTAATGCAATGTATATGGGAGTGGGTTGTGAAGTGTCCCTCTCTTTGACTTAGAACAGTTGAACCACTTATGTCATATAGCCCAAGTGATGGTCAATTTACATCCAACAAGTGCCACATGCAATGGGTCAGTCTACCCACTATGCCTTTAGGTTCTTAAGATATTTATTTATTTACTATAATTTATATCTTAATGAGTAATGACCTATATTTATCTTTGGTAAAGTTGGAATCTCTGACCTTTTCTATTATCAAAAGATTTGGTTTTTGAATGTAAAGTGGTCACTTGTTTTCTACAATTATAGACTTTTTTGTATCTCTGATAATGTTTAATCTGTGATTTCTTATAAAATTGAAAGACTCTGATACTACTGTCTGGTTTTTTTTTTAATGTAAATTGGTTATTTGTTTTCTTTAAGTACATAACATTTATATGTAATAAATGAACCGGGAAAGGTTTAAACGAGAAGCATGTCAATTTAAAAGAACGTAAGGAGCAATCTCAGCTACCCATCTCGCGGTTACGGTGAACGTGATCACGGAGGATTGACGCAATTCATGGGAGGGTAGAGATCACGGCTATGTTTGGCAAGCGTAGCTTATAAGCTAGCTGGTAGCTGATAAGCTAGCTGTTGATTGATAAGCTTGCTAGTAGCTGATAAGCTAGCTGTTGAACAAATTATGTTTGGCAAAAACTAGCTTATGAGTATGTAAAATGACCAAAAAGGGTATATTTGAATTTAATAATTAATATTAATAAGGGTATAATTGGAAAAAGCTACAATAAGCTCCTCATAAGCTACTCAAAGTAGCGTTTCAAAAAGCTAGCTTATAAGCTAGCTGATAAGCTAGCTTTCTGGTACATGTTTGGATGGACTAGCTTATAAGCTAGCTTATCAGCTAGCTTATGCTTGCCAAACACAGCCCACAAAGGAGGGGACCGATCAAAGCCGCCTTTATTGACCGGATGAGTGGCTGAGATTGCTTCTCACGTTTTTTTAATCTGATATGTTTCTCGTTTGAACCTCCCTTTAAATGAACTTACATATATTCTTTTTTAATCTTTGATGATGTTTGAATGTATGATTTTTTTTACCTTTGATGATGTTTGAATATATGAACTTTTGTACTATTAAAAGACTACTGTTTGGTTTTTGAACGTAAAAAGTTGGGAGGCATGAGGATGCACGTGCGTAGGTATGAAATAGAAGTAGTAATTGTGATTTGGGACCATCTCTTTTGTAAGGGAATGTCAAAGCAAACCGACCATCACAACAGACCAACTAATGATGTATTGTCTCTAACTTTTTTCTTTCTTTCTTTCCATTTTTAATTATTTGCAAATTGCAATACCCATTTCCAAATTATATATATATATATATATACACACACACACACACACACAAAGTTAAACGAACTCATCTTTCATTGCGAATGCCGAATGTGAGAACAGTCGAGAGAGCCACTTGTCACATTTAGTGTGAATAATCGTGTACTATTCAGACTGAATGCGACACGTGACGCTTTTTCGACTGTCCTCACGTCTGCAATGAAAGATGAGTTCTTATTTGAACCTGACCTTATATATGTGTATATCAAACCAAACCAACATACTATACATGTCTTATTTCAACCGTTAGGCTCAAATGGTTGTTTCTATGGATAATCTTGGATTGTGCATGATGCAAGGTGCGTTAAAAAAGAACAATAAGATAGGTAATAATACGTGTAATCAAGAAATACACCAGATAAGAAAATGATATAAAGGTGTGTAAGCAGAAAAAGTAACAAGGTAAAACATGTAATCTAGGTGAATGTAGTGTAAATAGCAACTTAAGCATTAGCAAAAGGCTTTTAAGGAATATGGTAGAATATCTCATTTGCTCCATACTCTAGTTCAAACACTATCATCTTGTGATCAAGTTTAGTTTCGGACAGCTGTATCTTTATTACCAAATTGTCAAATATACAATCTAGACAAAACCTAGATAGAACTTTTTTCGAAAAACTTAAACATAAGGGTATAGCAAGTAGTATATATGATATGTATGTTAAAGTTGGATCTACTTAAATGTTGTCTTTAGAAAACAAGCATCTTCACACCATATTGAAGGCCATAATGATTATGACTCCTGTTCCAAACCCAATCAGAGCAGGCGCTCTTAGGCCCAGATGAGACACGTGTCGGGAGGACATCAAACGCCTTGTAACCAAATGATGTACATTGGACGATTTTCATACCAACCAATTTTTTTGGAAAGCTTTTTAGAGGCTTTATCCCTGACAATCTCAGCAAGATCTACTGATAACTAAAGTATGCTGTCATGAGTTAATCCTCAGTGGTCACAATCTGGAAGCGCATGGATTCGAACCAGAGGTAGAACAATTAACAAGCCACTTTTCCTACAAGTCTTTAACCAATATGACATAGCCTTACGGTTAACCAACTTTGTGTTCTTTAATCCCAGAGAGAACATAAAAGAAAAACATTGACAGAAAAGAATAGGAAAATAAAATTTCCATTTATCTTAAAAGAAGGGCAAAAAAAATTAGGATAACAGAAATAAAATCATTTTTCATGATTTTTAACATTAGAAAAAAAAGATATCATATGATGATGATTTGAAAATTTGTGAGAACTGTGATAATCAATATGGGCAATTTATTTTATTGATTAACGATTTAAGAAAAAAAAAACGAAAATATCACTGAAAACTACCTCACGGTCATCATCATATTAAAAAATTGACGACAACCACTTACCAAGAAAATCATATAATAAAAATGAATAAACATATTTTGGCTAGTAACAACTAACAACACCCCAATGGAATGATCCCTTTGGGATTTTGTTGCCTTTCGGTCACCCAAGCCGTCCTTGATATATTTATTAGAACTCAAATATAATATATAATTATTTTTTATAATTAATAAAAATTGTTGTTGTGGCTAGTACAAATATTTTATTTGATAACTTATTTATTTAATTTCAAGCTACAAATTTTTAGTTGATAGGTATTACATTAAGTAGCCTATTTTTTGATTTTATGGTAATCAAACTTCATTTTGAGTTCTACTTAAATTTCAATGATCTATAATAGTTGAGATTTTTGAGTTCAATCATTTTTATCATTAAAACTCAAATGTAAACTCTGATATGCTATCGTAGCTTCTGAGTTTCTGTTTATAATGAAGAAAAGCAACGATAGCACAACCTACTCTTTTTTCTCATCTATCCATGTTTGTGAAGCTTCTCTTATAAAACTTGAGTGGAACTAAATTAACATTAACTTTTGTATAAATGTTATCATAAACTTGTGTAAAATACAAAACTTACAGTGATTAATGATTAATGATACTATGATAGTACATATATGTTACTAGGTACATAACATTATCTTTATACAACAAATTCCACATTTAAGTTTGAGCTCCATTAATTAGCATTGCAAGAGTCATGATTCATACAAGTTAAAATAAACTCTATTATCAAAATCAATTGAATATAGAAGTACTTAATTTTGAAACATTACTATTCATATAATATATTTTATTCATAAATGATGGTTATATTCAGAAAATATAAATCAAAGCTAGAGTAATATTGTGACACATTAGTTTACCTAATATATGGGACCAAAACCAATGGTATCCACATTTTGGTCAAGCTCCATATCTTTCAATCAATTAAATTAGGTGTTGTCCTACCAAAAATTGTAGGCATGTTATCCATTTCTTGTGCTCATTTTACCCTTTTCTTCTTTGTTTCTTATAAAAAGTGTAAGTGTGAGAATATGTGGAAAACCCATGCTAGGGTTACGTGTATTGATAACAATATATAGATACAAAGATTACAAGAGGGTCCCTGAACTATACAATATTTAACACACCCCCGTAGTTTGATCGGGAGGTAAACGAATGTTCAAACTATTTCTAAAATCTAGAAACAAACTCGCAGGTAGACCCTTTGTAAAAATATCAGCATACTGATAGGCGGATGGAACATGCAAAACACGCACATGACCAATCGCAACACGCTCCCTAACAAAATGTAAATCTATTTCCACATGCTTGGTTCTCTGGTGCTGAACAGGGTTAGATGCTAGGTACATGGCACTGACATTATCGCAGAAGACAACAGTGGCACGCGAGAGAGGACAACACAACTCGAGGAGGAGATTTCGCAGCCAAGCAGTTTCAGCAACCACATTGGCTATCCCCCGGTACTCGGCCTCGGCACTAGAGCGGGAAACAACATGCTGCCGTTTGGAGGACCAAGATACGAGATTGTCACCCAGATAGACACAAAACCCTGAGGTGGACCGACGTGTGTTAGGACAGCCGGCCCAGTCGGCATCCGAATAGGCAACCAAGCGATCAACGGCTGACGCCTTAAGATGAAGACCATGAGACAGAGTACCCTTTAAATACCGTAGGATGCGTTTAAGCGCATTGAGATGCGGAAGACGCGGGTCATGCATAAAGAGACAGACCTGTTGGACGGCATAGGCAATATCAGGACGAGTAAAGGTCAGATACTGCAGGGCACCAGCAAGGCTTCGATATAAGGTGGGATCAGGAACAGGCTCACCATCAACAGCAAGCTTTGTTTTGGTGTCAGCCGGGGTGCTGCAGGGATTGCACGAGACCATATCAGCTCGTGCTAGAATCTCCTGAGCAAAGGCAGATTGAGAAAGAAAGAGTCCGGACTTGCTACGAGACGCAGCAATTCCTAAGAAGAAGGATAACGGACCCAAATCAGACATGGGAAACTCAGAGGATAACTTAGAGATAACCATGGAGATAAGAGTATGAGAGGAGGCAGTAAGAATAATGTCATCGACATAAAGAAGGAGGTAGATAGTATCAGATCCGCGATGATACGTGAAAAGAGAGGTGTCAGTCTTACTGCTAAGAAAACCTAAAGAGGAGAGGTAGACAGCAAAACGATGATACCACGCACGGGGTGCCTGCTTAAGGCCATAAAGAGCCTTACGTAGGCGACAGACATGATCAGGAAAGGAACTGTTTACATAGCCAGGAGGCTGACGCATGTAGACAGTTTCAGTGAGATCACCATGAAGAAAGGCATTCTTAACATCAAGCTGATGAATAGGCCAGTTGCGGGAGATGGAGATGCTAAGAACCGTGCGAATAGTGGCAGGCTTGACAACGGGACTGAAAGTGTCATCAAAGTCCAGTCCGGGTTGCTGAGAGAAACCCTGAGCAACAAGACGGGCTTTGTAACGCTCAAGACGTCCATTGCCGTCAAACTTATGGCGAAACAGCCAACGATTGCCAACTATGTTGGCATCAGAGGGTTTAGGTACCAGATCCCATGTGTAGTTAGAAAGAATGGCAGCCATCTCAGCATCCATGGCGGCCCGCCAATGAGGGTCACACATGGCCTGAGCAGGAGACCGAGGAATTGGGGAGATGTCACTAGTGACTGAAAGGTTGAAGATCTGTTTGGGCTTAAGAGAGCCTGTGCGCGAACGAGTGGTCATCGGATGACCGGAGGTAGCAGTCGGAGCAGGAGGTTGAGAAGGCTCAGCAGAAGAGGCAGAAGGAGAAGAAGAGGTGCCAGACGGTTCAGTGGGTGGCTGCTGAGAAGAGGAGACAGAAGCAGAGGGACCAGCAACCGACGGAGGGGAGGAAGTATCGACCATAGGAGAGAGGGAAGAGAGGGAATCATCAACTTCAAACGCGTCGTAGTCTTCCGAGGAGGGACAAGGCTGGAAGTCAGGAAACGGAAAGTGGGTTTCATCAAAGTTGACATGACGGGAGATGATGACCTTTTGCGTAATGAGATCTAAGCAACGATACCCACGATGATCCGTACTGGGACCGAGGTAGACACATGCAGAGGATCGAGGAGCAAGCTTATGGGCACTAGTGGGCGAAGTGTTGGGATAGCACAAACACCCAAAAACGCGCAAATGGGAATAGGTAGGAAAGAAACCAAACAACACCTCAAAAGGAGTCTTGTACTGAATGGTGGTGGACGGAAGCAGGTTGAAGGTATGAACAGAAGAAAGAAGAGCCTCAACCCAGAATTTGGGCGGGAGAGAAGCTTGGATGAGGGACGTGCGGAGGGTGTTATTGATAGTGCGAATAGTGCGTTCAGCTTTTCCATTTTGTTGAGACGTATAGGGACAAGAAAAGCGTATTTTGATGCCATGAGTTTTAAGAAAATCCAAGAAGGGTTGGTTGTTAAACTCACGACCGTTATCACATTGGAAAAGCTGAATGTCCGTTTTAAATTGGTTTAGAACATAAGCACGAAACGTTTTAAAAACAGAAAACACCTCAGATTTAGCACGTAAAGGAAACACCCATAAGAAGTGAGAAAAATCATCCAAAAAGAGAACATAATATTTAAAACCACTCAAACTAGTAACAGGTGAAGTCCATAAATCAGAATGAATAAGTTCAAACACACGAGAAGTTTTAGTAGTAGATAAAGAAAAAGGTAAACGACAATGTTTTCCTAACTGACACGCATGACATAAAGTAGAAGTTAGACTAGAGCAAGCAATGAACTTGCGCGACACAAGAAACTGGAAGATAGCAGCACCCGGATGACCAAGCCGTCTATGCCAGACGTCGAAGGAGACAGCAACGTTAGCTGAGGCAAGAGTAGCCCGAGGTGCGGGAGGGAGAACGGGATAAAGATCATGGTGATCACTGTCGCAACGCTGGAGAAAAGACCCTGTTTTAAGATCCTTCACAGTGAAACCAAACGGATCAAACTCAACAGAAACAGAATTATCTATGGTAAAACGACGAACAGAGATAAGGTTTTTGATGAGTTTATCAGAGACTAAAACATTTTTAAGATGAAGGGGGTGAAGGGAATAGGGTAATGTACATTGACCAATGTATCTAGCAGGAACCATAGCACCATTACCAACCTGTATGAAATTAGAATTACAAGGAGTTAGAGAGTGCATCGTACCTTGATTGAAGGTCATATGCCTGGTTGCACCCGAATCCATGTAAAAATTGTTGTCCTGAGGCGCCTGAACAGACATGGCCTGAAACACAGAAGATAAATCAGTATACTGAGGCTGACTGTACTGAGCGGCATGGCCTCCAAAGGAAGGCGGATGAGGCGATGGCACAGGTGTAGGCTGCTGCATGGGCTGGCCGTACTGAGACGGAACGGGCACTGGGTGTGGAGACGGATGTTGCCCGTAAGGGTACGGTGATGACGGCACTGACGGCGGATAAAAGGTATGCGGTGAGGGAGTCTGAGGAGCACTGAACATCGTCGGGGATGGCTGAGGAGCCCCTGCCCCAAAGGAGTGCACAGGAGGTGCACCAAGAAGGCCTGGCTGAGCTGGTGGAGCACGAGGAGAAGCCCCAAAGTACGCCTGAGATTGTCCCTGATTACCTGCAAAAGGGTGAGAGCTTGCAGAAACATTAGTATTACCCCCCCCCTTGGAAGCAAAGCGCCCATTATTTTTCCCTCTATTAGTTTTATTTTTTGGTTTTCCATTTTGAGCAGAGGAATACAAGGCAGCGGACGAGGTAAGAGGAGGATCTGTATGGGATTCAATAGACTCTTCACGAGACTCATGAAGAAGAAGCATGTTTTTCGCTTCAAGAAAAGAGGGAAAGGGTTTGGTGTTGGTGATGACATCTACAATACTGTGATATGAGGGAGGTAACTGACGCAGGATTTGCATGACAAGTTCAACTTCATCAATTTTGGAGTCACAATCAGCAAGGGCATCAGCCAGATTTTTTAATTGGTGACAAAAATCAGTAATGGATAAGGCACCCTTTTTGGTGTTACGAAATTGCTCTTGTAGCTGAAGCATTCGAGACATCTTATTATTTAGAAAGAACTCGTCAAGTTTATCCCAAAGGTCTTTGGCAGTACAGTTATCACTCGAGATGATTTGCAATAGATTTGCATCACAGGTAGAGTAAAACCAAGATTTGATGCGGGAGTCAATTGCCTCCCAGTCCTCATCATCATCACCAGCAGGTTTAGACTTGCCAGTGATGTGACCATGGACTTTGGCACCTTTGCACATATCAAGGAAAATTCGACGCCAAAGTTTGTATTTGGAACCGTCGGTGGAGAGTTTGAAACTAAATTGTGAGTAGACATTTGTGAGAGCAAAGACAAGTTGGCTAGCAGTGGGGCTAGTGAGGGTACTGTTTTGTGAAGAGGTCGACATTGCAACAAAATGAAACACACAAAAAAATAAAGCTAATAAAGTGCGAAAAAGTAGATGTGCGTGAAGCTTAACCGTGGGTAGAGGGATAGTAATGTACCACAAACCCTACGGGCGATGAGTGAATCAGCAGACGGTAGCCGGTGGCAAACCAGTGGCGATGCTAGGGTACCCGACACGCAATCTGAAAAAAAAAAGACAGTAGCTCTCTTTCTTTCTTTCTTTCTTTTTCTCTTTTTTTTTTTTTTTTTTTTTTTTTGTTTTTTTTTTTTGTTTTTTTTGTTTTTTTTTTTTTTTTTGTTTATATTGTTAAATAAACAATTGTTGGTTTGACTTTTGTGTCACTTCAAACCACACACAAACAAAAAGAAAGAAAAGCTGTTTGGCTTTTGTGAGAACACGCAAAAGAAAGAAAAGCTATGGCGCAGATCGGCGAGGGCACAGTGAATCAGAAAGACTCCGGCGAGTGCAGATCGGCGCCGCTAGGGTTCAGGCGGTGGCAGGCGGCACAGCAGAAGCCGATTCCGGCAAGATTCAGATGCTGCTGGGGTTCTGTCGTGGAAGATCGTGGAGGAGTCAGGCGGTTACTCCACCGATCGATGGCGGCGCTAGGGTTCCGACGCGGTAGTCACGCAACGATCGTGGATGCTTCGTTTCCGGCGGCGCGGTTACTCCACAGATCGTGGACGGTAGGGTTCCGACGTGACAGATCTTGGAGAAGTGAAGCAGTCACGCAGCGGTGGCGCAACAGGGATGGAGACGACGGCGACGGGGATGGACGCGACGGCGGTTGCACGACGGAGATGGAGAAGACGCAGCGGTTACTCCACAGATCGTGGAGGAGATGGCGGCGGTTAGGGTTTCGTTTGGAAGCAGAACCGGGTAAGCGAGGTAGCAGAAAGAGGAAGGCCGGTGGAGATGAACGGCCGACAGAGGCGGCTGCCGGTGGTATTCCGGCGGCGGCAGCGGCTGTGGAAGAGAAAAGGAAAAAAATTTAGGGTTTTCTTAGGTGGCTCGATACCATGTGAGAATATGTGGAAAACCCATGCTAGGGTTACGTGTATTGATAACAATATATAGATACAAAGATTACAAGAGGGTCCCTGAACTATACAATATTTAACAGTAAGGACAGTGTCAAAAGTTTTCAAACTTAAAGATTAGAAATCACATGTAATGCTTTAATTAAACCAAGATGGATGTGGAAATTTGTTATCAAATCACATTACATCTTTGAAAGAAAAGGACAAAATTCATGATTAAGGTGATGAAAGTTTACATCTATATCTCATAAAACTTTTATATACATGTGAAATCGGTTTGACTAATAACAAAATGTTGTAACACAAAAAACTCAAGTCGAAATTTTACGGAAGCTTTTTCTCCTTTATTTCATTATTTGGGTATTAATTTGTTGTTTTCTGTTTGTTTTGTTGTTTTGTAAACTTGTCATTGTGACTAATGATACGCATGCACTCGGTTCTTCGTTTCGTGTATAATATTTTCACATCAATTAATGACATTTTGATTAAGCTAGCGGCTCAAGTTCATTTAAGAAAATATAACATGATATTATTATTGTGAAATAGATTGATGTTTGCTAATTTATGTACCCAAAAGAAAACAATAGCAACATATACAAACACAATCCAAATATCAATGCTGATCCAAATGGAAAAGTAATTGTGCTAATAAAGCAAACTTTGTAGTTTTCTTCTATCAAATAATTTGATTTAAAGTTCTATGACTTAATTTTCCAAAATCATGATCTCACACACTTGAGAATAATTAGACTTTTAACTCTTTGTGGAGTTAAAAGTCAAAACATAACATGTGGTTGACCAATAATATCATTAATAGTTTAAAGAAAACATCAAATATTTATTTTATGATAATAACACTATGTTAAATGGATAATGACATCATTCCAATATCATGATTCATGACTAAATATAGAAGTACATGACACAAGCAATTGAAGATTATTTGGGTGCACCCATCTTGTCTACTTGATGGATTCAATTGGTCCAATTGACACCACAATTGTGTTCCATCCCATTGCCATTTTACTTGGTATTCCCTTCTCAACCACACTCCTCTCCCCATCACTTTTAAATCAAATATCTCTCAATAAATTGTAAGAAAAAATCAATATTTTTGTAATAAAACTTTTTTAAATCTATTCCTTCTGTAAACATGAACTACCACTATCTCATAGTAAAATTGTAATACCCAAAGTCTAAAGTCACATACCAACCCGCTTAATTTTAAATCCGACTTAAAATCATAATGAAAGTCATTAGTAGCTCACAACTTTAAACTTATCAGACCAAAGGAGTGTTAGCCTAGTGGTAAGGCTTGGGCACTACATAGTGGTGGTGAACCAGAGTTCGAGCCCTGGGGACGCATTCTGGAGGTACGAGGGCTTCGACCCCGGGCTGCATGCTTTAGCAGTTGGGCTTCGGCCCAAAATTGCCGAGAATTAGTCTGGGCCCAATGTGGTCTGGGATACCTCTTCCAAAAAAAAAAACTTTAAACTTATCAGAAGCTTACAGATCTAATTTTCATCTATGTGTGACGAGTTGTTAAAGAAACGACTGCTTTGAGAAAGCAAGATTTACTATATTTGTGTCGATCAAAATCATGTATTCTTTCCTAGACGGCATAATGCCTTTCTAACAAAAGGATCAAGATTTCTTCAAGATAAATAATTTGAGAATTGAACACATCTTTATTTTTGAATGTATTATAATAAATAAAATGACAAGATATATAAAATTTTATATAGATGAAAAGGTGTTTAAAAAAGATTAAAAAAGAAAATAAAAGAACTTGATAGATTCATAATCATGAAATCAAGAAAAGGAGGCAAATTTGAGTCTCCAAGAGTTCTTGAAATTCCTCTTTGTTGATTGCTTCAATTGAAGATCTTGCAAATCCCATTGCCTCCGGCCTCCTTCAACCACATGTGGTTTGTTTCCATTATACAACTTTTTTGCTTATTTAAAAAAAACAAAATGAATATAAATAAAAAAAAACATTTTTTATTTTATTTTGGAACAATTCAATACAAGTTGTAGATTGTGATTCATGAATCTTGATACGATGTAGGAAATTAAAAAACTTATTTTGTAGTATTATCTATTTCTTTGTCTCTTTTAAGTGAACACTTTTATTTTGTTTATATTAAAAAATAAATCCAAGATTAATAATAAAATGTGGGAATTAAGTTAAGCATGCAAATTAAATTCAAGAAGATATCAAAAGTCAAAACCTTTGGATTCTTGATATTTGGACAAAAGAAGATATGGTACGGCAAGTATCACTAAGATTCATGGATGAAGACATGAAATTTGGTGGAAAATATACGACCCTTTTTAACAAAACTATAGTATTAAAAAAGTCAAAGATTTTACAAAGAAACTTAAAAGTTATATTTTTGGGGGATTGGATTGGATCTTGATCGATTGGATATTAAGACATCTTGACTTATAAAGCAATGCTCAATGATCGGATCCAATATTTAAAAAAAACTCGCTTTAGGGTTTGTTTACTTGGTTTTGGGTGCTTCTTAAACATGATCTGACTCTTAGTAAGAGGTTATTTACCAAACTCTTACTGATTAAGCTTTTAGCAGATGTCACTTACCTTTTCAGTGGGCATGACAATTACCGAGAATACGGACAAGTAAAAGGCATAGCAAGGACCGTCCGTGAGTGTTACCCGGTAAGTGAGAGAGAAATCTCTTACAAGATAAATGCATGTAAAAAATGCTTACTAAAAATTCAATATAATGATCAAGAATATTACCTCATAAGATAAATGAGGATGTTTTTTTATCGATAAGCACTACCTGTTCAATATTTAGCAAATGGCTCCTAATTGACGAGGGTATGCTTATTGGGTAAGACACTTTTAGCATGAGCCAAATAACCTATGGAAAAGCGGTTGAAGTATATTACTTTACTATTTTGCTGTGTTTAGCAACAAGTTATTTTTCTACTGCTTATTGTTTGTAGGCATATCTATAATTCATAGCAGATTATTTCAATAGTTGGTATCTTGATGGACCAAATATAAAAAGTAAACATTGATTACCATTCAATCTTTAACTAGGACCACTTGAGGAATAGCCATTTTTAAAGTTAGCGTTTATCAAATATAGTGTCAAACTGTCAAAACTTGTTTTTGGGATAACATTTATTCCAGTTCTTTTCAAAAAAACACTCTTTACTCTCTTTCTTTTGTCTTTAATCTATATGTACTTATATATCCATTATATCATATTTTTTTTTTTCAAAAGATGAAATATTCAAATAAAATGGATTTGAAATATCAACGTCACTGAAAAAAACTATTATTTGGTATTCATGTCATAATTATTAATGTTTGTATCAAGTGCATAAATATTTTTCCACTATAAATAGATAACACATAAGTAACAATCATAAAAATGTACCATAATTAACCTATAATTAAAATTTTACCCATCAATTTATAACTACATTACCTTTTATTACACCTCATGTGTAACTAGTAACTACTAATTAATATCTTTTCTATTTACTCTAGTAATTCTTAAAGTAAACCATATTTTATTTGATCCATTTTTTTTAAATTAATTTTTTTATGGTATGTTTGTGTGGTCACATGCTTAACACACCTAATAAGAAAGTGAGAAATGTAAGAAAGTTGCCATAAATCTGACCAACATGTTGCCTATAAATTGGGGGGCAATTTTGGGCAAGTGGTAAAAGATTAATGTAAAGATTTTATTATTAGAGTGTACCATGAGCTTAAAAGGGAACATTTTAATTAACACCCCTTCAACTTTATCTTTTTTTACAGACAACCCTCAATTATTTTGTCTGTGTTAAGTAACCTCAGTCTTTTTAATCCCATTCTTAAATGATGATCCCCACGCACACTCTTCCCACCCCACCTTTATTTTACACTTTACCACCTTATACTTTTACTCATTTATCATTTTACATGTACTTAAAGTAAAACTTTAGTTTTTTTAGTATTAACTGTTTCAGATTTCGATAATAATGTCATCAAAAATAGGTTTCAATCATTTAAAAACCTTAATTACTTTAACTTTTTGTATTAATCAATTATCTTATAGATTATGTGGTTAGATTAATGATGTTGGACTTCGTGGTAAATGCTTACTGTGTAAGGACTTATACTCAGTAGGTCACTTACGCCCTGTTCTCGAGTTTTTTTTAACGAAGGAAAGGAAATGATTTCTAAGGAAAGTAACAAAAGTGTGTTCTCGAGTTTTTTTAAAGGGAGGAAAGGAAAGGATTTGGAAGGATATATGTGTTCTCGAGATTTTTAAAGGAAGGAAAGGAAAGGATTTGGAGGGATTAGGAGGGATAACTCTCCCTTATTTTTCTCTTAAAAGTTATCCTTCCCTTTCCTTCCAAAAGTGGGATGATTTGGAAGGATAACTCTCTCCCACCCTTTCTTTTCCTTTCCTCTCCTTCCATTTCTCTCCTTTAAATTTTAAACTCGAGAACAGGGCGTTACATTCCCAAGTTGAACATGACAATATTGAGAATCTTATCTGGTAAAAAGGTTTTAGTAACGATTGTGCAGATTATCTAGTAAGTGGTAAATAAGACTTTTATCTGATAAAACTTTACCGAATAATTGATAGTTTACAATCAATCCAATTTGCTAATTTAGTAGCTAAAGATGGTACCCAACAAGATACATAAGAATGGTAACTCTTGTCATTAAACTTTTTATTAACAAACTCTTAACTTTTTTTAATAATCAAATAAATAGAGATAATTAGCATTTGGGAAAAAAAGTTGAGTGTGAGTAGAATGAAATTATTTTGTGTTGGTTTTTGTGGGCATGGGATGATGATGAATCATGAATGCTATTTTTAGAAGGTGCTTGGTCAAAAGTCAAACTTCGATGCAATCTAATTTTTGAGGTTCAATGAATTAATTTTTCCTATACTTCGAAAGGATCTAGATTTCAATCTTTCATAATTAATTAATTGATTAATGTAAAAAAATTGTATAAATAAACAAAAAGAAAGTAATTGTATATTTATGTGTTGGTATTATTGTATATTTGTAATTCTATCGTCTTTGTTTACTTTTAATCAGATTGACTAAGTAATAGAGATTAACGTTAAAATAGAGCGATTCTAAATTTACTCGTAAAAACTCCATTTTTGTCGTCAAATCAGTCCATTTGTCCTATAAAGATCGGAAGACGATTAGATGTTAACGAATCAGATATATTTCATTTTGAACTATATTAATTATAAAGAAAAATAGGGTCCCATATTTCATTGGGTCATTTTTATTCTGAAAACGTAACATGAGTAGGTATCATCGTTTTGTCTTTAATATGTGTATTTATTAAAAGAATCTAAAAATTATGTAAACAATATAAATTATATACTTTCTTTCACATCCTTTTTACAAATTTGTCGTCACTTAATATGGTTTTAACTTTATTGTAGATGACATCCTTGTTTTATAATATAAGTAAATACATATTTATATCAAAACTCAAAATATAATATAAGTAAAAAAAACATAGGATTTTGTTTCTACTATTTGCATATACACATTGGTTAAACTTATTCCAATGATTTATGAACTCCAAATATTTATGTAGATGAGTTGGGTTTTAGTGAGAAGTAGTTATTAATCATCGCCATTAAAATGAGATGCACAAAAATAAGATGCATTTAGAAACACTGAATCAATTCTCTTTTTACGTTACAATTTATGGGAGAATATTTGATAAAAGGTGATCAATAAATTATAGAAACTTTTCATAAAAAATGACACTTTTCACATGATTTCATGTCTTGCGTAGATCATGCACTTATTCTTGTTTTATATTAGATATCGTACAATTTAAGTTTTTTAAGTCGGCACCTAATGTCAGATAACAACAATCGTCAGAATGCTACACTTTTCTCAGTTTCTTCTTTTGTTAAATGAACCGACAAATTGTTCTGGTTCTGAAATCTAACTCCGCGTTCTTTAAATTCCTTCATACCCGCGTTCTTTAAATTCCTTCATACCCCGTTACTACTCAGACACGTTAAATGACAAATATTAAATGATCGATGTTTTTTATATTACATTTAAATATAAAATGGGAAAAAATATCTAGAAAATATTTAACACGTAAATGGATAAGTTAAAGCCGAAAGCTTATAAAATAATATAATTTTAGAATAAATTAAACGTGAAATGAATCAAATATAATATCAAATTAAAAAGTATAATAAAACCACCGTTAAGATTAATATTAGTTATAAGGTTTTAAAAAAAATACAATTTGGAGATTTTAGTCAAAATATGACAACCAAGAAACACGAGGGAGAGAGGGGCTTGATGAGTATAACAAATATAGATAAATTGATGCGAATCAATAAAATTATAATAATTTTAAAGAATTCATGTCTCATGTATATTATTTCATATAATATTAAGATTATATCATATAATAATTGTAAATATTTGATCGGCTTTAGCTTAATTTCTTTTTTGGATGATTTTTTTTCTTGATTTCAAAATGTTTTAAGTTTTATTTATAGATTTTAAGAGATTTTTTTAGTTTTTTAGTTGATTTTAAGATTTTGTTTGGTTGATTACGAGGTACGATTGCATCTTCTAAAATAATACGGTTGCACTTTAGAACGATATGGTTGCACCTTTCACGAACCTAAATTCTTTTACCTTTTATGACTGAGGGACAATATGGTAACACTATCACCGTTGCCACTTAATTGTGTCCGCCCTTGTATATGCCTTATATTTGGTATATTAATCATATGTGTTTCAAAATTCTCCTTTCACGCATTTTGTATGGTAACATAAACGTTCTTGACATGTTCATGAAACAAAAATACAACTAAAATGTTTCAAATTATAGACATTTTTTTATAAAAACAAATACATGTTAAACAATATACTAAAACTCCTAGTAATAGATAGAAAAAAATCCATATGATACAATACAATGAATATATTACAAAATTAGTTATCACAATTATCACGTATATGAAGTTCTCAAATAATTAAACTCATAACCATATAATATCAAAAAAAAGGTTTGGGAAAACCTTAAAGAAAAGAAAAGCTGAGAACTACATCTTTACACAAATGTATACAGTTCAGTTTTACTTTTCTTTTTCAAGTGCAGCGTAACCAAACCCAAGGGGTTATGTCTTTTTTCCTCTACCAATTAAGGTCTTTCCTTCACCACCCGTACGTGTGCAAGGTTCATAACTACTTTTATTATAGGATGCTTACCTAGCCAAGACTTAGATTTTACTTTTCTAGTTCACTCCAACTTTTCTCATGTCTGATTGTTTTTTTTAGAAGTTAATTTAAGTTATGTTTGCACTGCTCCCAACAATTTATGACTGTAACACATTGTCTCCTGATAACTAAGTGGCCACAATTGTTACGTATGTATATTGATTCAAACTCTGGGTAAATAGGATATTCCACCATATTCCCCAAGACCTCAACCAGTACACCACGATCACATAATTCACTTGTCCAACTGTTGCTGAGTAGTTTTTGGATATTAAACCGATCTCTCTTTCCATACAAGATAAAGGCTACCAAGGTATTTCTTAGTTTTTTTATTTATTTTAATAATGCAAATGATTCCTTTGACTTAAAAAAAGAATTCAATTGACACTCTCATTGCATGTGCCTTTCACATCTCTCTCAATTTTCTCTCACACCCACAAAAACACACACATAGTAGTTCTCACTTCTCATAGCAGTTGTTGATATAATGCTTCTCTTCACACTTCCCATGACCCCATCAACCTTAATATCATCTTTTCTTTCTCTCTTGAATTCAATTCAATCACACACATAAACCCTAATCCATCCATCACCCAATTGCATTCATTCCCAATATCAATCAATCTTCCACCCACTTATATATATATATATATATATATATACAATCATCCATTCTCAATTACTCAATTTCATCTGTCAATTTTACTAATATGGGTCTTGAAACATGGCTGATCAAGGTCAAGAAATCCATAGCTCACCACCCACCATCTGGGAAACCATCAATCAAGAAATCAAAGGTCGGAGTTTTGGCGTTTGAGGTCGCCGGAATCGCCCCGAAGCTCAGCCACCTATGGCAGACGCTATCCGATAAGAACATGGCTCGGCTTCGGACCGAATCGATATGCCTAGAAGGTGTTCGTAAAATTGTCTCAACGAACGACGCTTTCTTGTTAAGCCTGGCGTGCGGGGAAATGGTCGAGAACCTTCGGGTCCTGGCGAAGTCGGTCTCGAGGCTGAGCCTACGGTGCCGGGACCCGGGCCTGCGCGGGTTCGAGGCGGTGTTCGACGGGTTCGCGAACACGGGCCGGGACCCGCATGGGTGGGTCCTGAGCTGGAAAGAAATGGAGAAGGAAATCAAGAAGATGCAACGGTACGTGGCCGCGACGGCCACGCTCCATCGCGAGATGGACGAGTTAACCGTCATCGAAAACGGTCTAAAGAAAGCGTCATCGCTATCTTTACAGTCATCGTGTCACGAAAACCCGAAGAAAGCCCATCATGATCACGATGGGGGTTCGTTCGGGAATTCGAATTCGGTTAAGCACCAAAAGATTCTTGATCTCCAACAAAAGCTCCATTGGCAAAAACAAGAAATCAAGTATTTAAAAGAGAAGTCTTTATGGAACCGAAGTTACGATACCGTAACTTCGATTCTCGTTCGATCGGTCTTCACGATCTTATCGAGAATCAAACTCGTTTTCAACATCACCCACGGCTTCCCGATTTCGCTTCCCCGAAGCCTTTCGGCCTCGGCCACGGTCTACCCAACCGACCAAATCTCGAGCTCCTTTAACTTCGTATCAGGGCCATTGATCAAAAGCTCGAAACACCAAGAGAACAACCATCTCTCACACGGGTTTTTCGAGACCAATTCGAAGATCCTAAAACCGTCATCGGCCACTTTAGGGTATTCAGCTCTTTCTTTGCATTATGCCAATTTGATCATTGTGACTGAAAGGATGATAAGGTCACCCCAATTGGTGGGAGTTGATGCAAGAGATGATCTTTATTCGATGTTACCGAATAGCGTAAGATCGAGCTTAAGGCGGAGGCTGAAAGGGATCGGGTTTTCGGCCAGTGATTCAGCTCTTGCAGCTGAATGGAGGGAGGCTTTGGGGAAGATATTGGGATGGTTGTCACCATTGGCACATAATATGATGAAATGGCAAAGTGAAAGAAGCTTTGAACATCAGAATTTGGTGCAAAAAAATGGTGGAATTCTTCTTATGCAGACATTGTTTTTTGCTGATCAGCAGAAAACTGAGGCTGCTATAACTGAGCTTTTGGTGGGTTTGAATTATATTTGGAGATTTGAAAGGGAGATGAATGCTAAAGCTTTGTTAAATTGCAGCAATTTCAAGAATCAGCAGCTTATCAGTTAAGCAAAATGTTCATTCCTCCCTAATTTTAAAAATTTTGTTTTTTTTTTTATTTAATTCTTTTTGGTGGGGTCTGGGCCTTTGGGGAGTATTATTGATGATAGTGATTGGTATGTAGATTAGTTGAGCTGAGCCTAATTCAGATCTTGAAAGATTTGGATTTTGGTTCCTAACATGATTTGTAAATTAGAATACCCAATATTTGTAAAAGTTTTTCTATGAGTTAATCATCATAATATATTTTGGATTTTGATAGTGTCACATCTTAATTTTAGAGGTTGTGAATTGTAATCTTGGAGTTAATAATTATATATCAAGTGGTTTTGTTACGCAATAAAGATTGAAATGGATGAATGTTAGGTATTGTCTAAATCAGTTACTTGGTTATTTCGTTCTTTTAATATGTATAAAATCTCCATCAGGATACGATGTCTTTTTTAATCGTTATGTTATGTGGACCTGTTCATTCGATGCAGCGATCACAATCACCAATTAATAGATTTAATGTAGAGGTGAATGTATAATAAAAATTTCGAAATTGAAAATATATTTCTTAGATCATGGCTAGAATCTGATTTTGAAAACTTGAGGGGCTACTTTTGTCAAAACTAAAAACTTTGATTTAAGGCAAAGTAACCGATAAGCTAGCTAGTAGCTGATAAGCTAGCTTATGAATAAATTATGTTTGACAAAACTAGCTTGTGAGTACGTAAATGATAAATAAAAAAAGATATCCAAATATATAATAGTTAATATTAATAAGTGTGTTATTGAAAAAAGTTATAAAAAACTCCTAAAAAGCTACTCCATTCAAACATGTAGCAATAGCTTAAGCTTATTTTTGTCAAAACTGTCTTAACTATTATTTTTATATAATGAAATGAAAATTCAATGGGTGGTAAATTGGTAATAACCAGCCCAAATTATAGATATTTAGAGCATCTCCAACAGCATTGCTAAACTTTTTTCTAAAATAGAGAAAACAAGCTAAAATCTCTAAAAACATTTTCTATCATCTCCAACAGCTTTGCTATTTTAGAGAAACAATCATTATTTATATTATTAAAATATTCAATACATTTAGTATTTCAATAAAAAAAATTAACAAACTTTTAAACAATTGGTGGGATGGATTAAAAAGTAGTTTCTCTCTCATCATATAGAGATTTTAGAGAAATCTCTAAATTTGGAGAAAACTCAAACTTCTTCTATTTTAGCAATCCATTTAGCAATGCTGTTGGAGCATTTTAGAAGAAAAAAACACCAATTTTGCTATTTTAGCAATGCTGTTGGAGATGCTCTTAGGTATACAATCTTAAATGAGATTTTAAATAAACTACGAAGCCTTGGCCCAACTAAGCCCATATACTGAATGGCCCAACTTGGTACTCATCTAGGACTAGGATTAAAATCTATAATCTTACCTGTATTAAAATAAAATAAAAAATTATTAGCATCTTAATGTGAATTATAGCTTATTTAGTTTGGTTATACATAACTAATTTAGAGTGACTTAATAATATAGCAAATGGTTTATTCATTAAGATTTTAGAGATAAGTTTATGCAGAAAACCAAGTTTTTTCTCCCAAGCATGTCGATTCCAATTGAAAAGCATGCTACTTTTATCTAACGAAAAAACCCTTCAAAATTTTTTTTCTCAATCTCTACATACAAATTGATTCAAACAGACAGTTTTAGCCATAAAGAACTTAATAAAAAATCAACCAAATAACCTTTTATTCTATTTCAAATTCGAAACGTTAAAAACATTTTTAAAATACACTTTATTATACTTCTTGTTTGACACAAAAAAATTAAAGAAAAAAAGAAGAAAAAATGTTATAGATATATAATTACAGTTTTTGTATAGAAGTTATATGTAAAAAATTATTAAGTATTTTTTGCCATTTGCCACTAATAAAATTCAAAGAGATCAAACATCTTTTTCTATTTGAACATCTATACGTTTTTAAGAAAAATAAGGTCTTTAATTCAGATTTCTTTAATAAAATCGTGTTTTCTATATGAAAAATATCAAATCCAAGCATCTCCATGAATTTACTATTGTTATTGTGAATAAAGAGAGTAAACAGAACCTACTTATATTTTATTTATTATTATAAAACAGAGTATCTGATACTTTTCTCTTTCTTTTTTTAAACATACTTTTATTAATTTATGTAATTTTGTCATATCGTTTGATAGTTGGAATGCAAAACGAATTCCTCTAAAGAATGGAAAAGAAAGATTTAGATTCAACAAGATATATAGTACAATGAAACATTCTATTACTACTCAACTTAACGATATTTTGTTTTTTTTTATCATCCGTTCAAAATGAATAGTCTACCTTAGCATGGAGATAAAAATAACAAGCAAAAAAATATGGAGATAAACATAAAATCAAGAGAGAACAAAATGGCAAGTCAGGCAGATTAAGAATCAATTCAAAACCAAAAAAAAAAAATAGTACGGGCCGAAAATGAAACAGTTCGGGTTTGTGTTTATCTACAACATATTTTATGGCAACTTTTGACCCTTTCTTTCCCTGTTATGTATAAATGCTACTCACAGTCCAAGAAGAAATGTTTTTTTACGGATTTAGATTTCATAGAAGGATCTAAAATTGGATGAATTTGAAATTTTTGATGTGTTTGGTGTTGGATATTTTAGTGTAATTGGATTAACTAGTTTGACCAATTTCATCATAATAAACATCATTTAGGCTTGGTGGTGCGGAGTGCACACCTACTTGAATTTATTATGATATTAGGGGCGAAGCCCCTAATGAACGGGGGTCCGGGGGCAGCGCCCCGGTAGCGGGGTCCAAGGGGCGGCAGCCCCTGGCGGGGTCCAAGGGGCAGAGCCCCTGGCTGGGGTCGAGCTGCCAGGTCAGCTTGGAAATTTTTTAAGTTGCTGTATTAAAAAATACTTAGAAAATTTAATTTTGGAAATCGGACCCGAATTGACCCGACCCGGTTTTGACCCGGTTTGAATAACAGAAAACTGCCTTTCGGCAGTTATCTGTTTTCTGGTGAAGAATTCAATTTTGGTCATTAATTTTCGTCTCTCTGGTTCACGAACTCTCAAAAACACACATAGATAGAATTTCGTTATTCTCTGAATTGTATCCGATTGAATAATTCGGGAGAACCACCGAATTGATTCGATCTGAAAGTGTTTCGCGCCTTTCAGAGATATCCGATTATTCCTATTTTCGTTACTGTCAATTTCCTCACATTTGGTTTTTAGATTTGGAGGACATGAGACGTGGAGGTAATGGATACAATAAAGCAGATTTGAGGAAAGAGACGGGATAGAGATCCAGCGAAAGCAATTCAAATCCATAGTATTTGGATTTGAAGTGCATCTCCAAAGGATTTTTAAATTTACAGATTGTGATATTTCAATAAAATCATACATTTAAAGTTCAAATTTTCCTTCAACCCGATCGACCATATAATTGAAATGTAAACTTTATTTTGAATTCCTACAGATTCGACAAAACAAAGAGGCTATAAGTGGGTCGCTCGGTTGATTGAATTTATTTTAAAAATCTTGGATTTTGTTGGAGGATTGGGAATTTAACTATGTTCTATTACTTATATAAAATTTATAAAATAATAATAATAATAATAACTTAATCCTCTTTTTATTAAAGGGTTATTATGAAACAAATGATTTTATTGTATTTTAACCATTATCACATACAAATTCTACATGATCTTATAGAATACTAACCAACCCAACCAACCCATGAGATTTCTAAACCGAATGTAATATGATTTCAGATTTAGAAAACATTTTAAATCAAAATGAAATGAATTTTAAATCTCTTCAAATTCAATCCAAGCCAAGCCGGCAAACCACAAACCAAATGAAACCTAATCAAGGGGCATGTTTGTTAACGGCTTAATGTGTTTAATGAGATTTATAGCTTATTTAGTCAACTATACATGAATGTTTGGTAGTGGCTTAATGATATAGAAAGTGGCTTCTTCAGTAACCTTTCAAGGAAAGCTTTATGTAGAAAGCCAAGTTTTTTTCAGACATGTTCCTCTAAGTTAAAAACATGTTTCTTCCGTCTAGAAGAAATCCTTTCAAACAAAAAAAATTCTTAATCTATATACATAAAATAATTCATGTAAATAACTTTATTCATACTGAATTTAACGAAAAAACCAAGGAAATAACTATAGGTGTTTTAGATTGAATGGTTGCAATTTCACGACTTATTAACATGTGCGTGTTTCTATATTATTGTTTTTCAAAAAAGTTGTATCTATAAAAAATAAGTAATATTATGAATGCAAGAGCATATCTTGTTATTTTAACTTTAGTGGAGGAACTTGTGAGACTAATTGTGTCACAAACAAACCATCCTTTAAGAAATGTATATATAAATTATATTCAAGAATCTTTTAAAGATTGGTTTTCATACTCTTTCTTTTGTATTCAAATGTTTATTTGTTTTGATTTTGGTTCATGCTAACCAATTATATTTTTATGTTGTTGACCTATCTCTCGTCTTTCTTTCGAAAGAATCATATAGAGTAGTCTTATCTTTAAAAATAATATCCAATAAAAAGTTTAAAAATTATTCTGTGTGTTAAGCATTTTTTTCATTCTTTTCCTGATACGGTAAGATCTATTGTTCATCATAAATATACCGTTTTAATATGAAAACGATCTGAACAATTCACATTTACTTTAAAATATCTAAATTAAATATTAAAGATTCGGCACAAAATTATGCTTTCTCCATTATGGGGGCAAAAGCTATTTTTTCAACAATATTTACCCTCATCCAAAATTACAACTTTGGTTCATAACTTGAGTTTAGCCTTCTTATATTATAAACCTATCTAATACGTTATGAATATTTACAAAAAAAAAAAAAAAAAAAAAAAAAAGGAAAGACAGATTATAAAATAATTGAAACAAGGAACAAAAAAGTAAACTATAAATTTGGTTTACGTGGTTTATTGAAATCAACACTTTTGGTCCCTATTATTTTAAAATCAAAAGATGACTATTATGGTTTGTAAAAAATGTCTAGATTTGATCCTTTTCTATGACGTCTACGAAAAAATCCCTTAAATAAGGGGCATTTTCATAGATTTTTCGTTTTATTTTCTCATTTAATTAAACCATATGGACCAAAACTATAATCGATTTGATAATCGTGTAAAAAATGGATATACTATTAAAAATGCCTCTCTTTTAACAAAAACCTACAGAGAGAGAGAGAGATCAAATTTAGACATTTCTGCAAGCCATGATGATATCATAATTTCAAATACATGGATAAAGAGTGTTATTTTCTACAAACCACGAGAACCAAAAGATAATAGTGTAGAAAAAAAAGGTTGGGAGTTGAATGATATGCTAATTGGTAGCTGATAAACTAGCTGAAAAAATTATGTTTTACAAAAACTAGCATATATAAGTATGTAGAATGCTCAAAAAGACATCTTCAATAAATAATCAATTACAAAATTTTATAATATAATTAAGACAAATATCTAATGATTAAATTAAAATAATTTTTAATAATATAATATATTAATTAATACAAACAAGATAGTAAAGAAACTAAATTATGTTGATTGAAAGAATATAAAATAGATTATTATTATTATTATTATTATTATTATTATTATTATTATTATACAATAATATACATTATAAATTTAGAATTTTTTAAAACAAAGTTAAAAAAAATTACATAACATTAGATTACTATTACATATAATAAAAATAAAAATATTCAACTTTACATATCCTAAGTAGTTAGTAATTTAAAAATAAAAACAATAAAAATTAAACTAAATAACTTTTATTAAAATATTTGACATGTTTTAATTATCTATGAAAAAATATAGTTTTAATATATGTTTTTTATAACTAAAAGTATTAAATAGTAATGGATGTAATTAATAATTATAGTTAATATACAATTTAATTTAATTTAATGATTAAAAAAAATTACTATGCATTAATATTTATTAACAATGAATATTTCATTAATAATAAATAATAATAAAATTAATTAATAATAGTTAATATTGATAAGGGATACAATTGAATCAGATTACTAAAAGCTCCTTAAATGCTACTTCAAGTAACGTTTCAATAAACTAACTTATATCCATCTAAACATATACTCAAACATAGTCTAAAAGAGAGTACTAAAGTCGACCCACTTACTTATGGAAATGAGATTTGCGTGTTTAGAGAATCCGGCTTACCCACTTTGATAGGACCGAAGATTCCCCTCAAAATCGGGCATCAAAAACCCCAAAGATCATTTAGGTGCAACATTCTACTGGTAATGTGATCTCGCTATGCTAATATATGAAAGATACTGTTTATAAAATAATTAAATTTAATATCAAGCATTATATGAAATATACTATTTATAAAATAATTAAATTTAATATCAAACATTTTGACCGTTCATTTCATATACACTTTTTTTTAACTTATCTTAGATATAAAACAAAGAGAGTGTTTGATTAAACATTTACGTGTGATTATGATTGTCCATATATGAATACTTGATAGTTTATAAAAGAATATTTTGAAAATATGTAAGATTTAATCACGAATCTTTTTGGATTGAGTATAATATCTACAAAAATTGATTCAAAACATCGCACATAAAGAAGGAAAACCCCCAATTCTTCATTGAGTACAAGGATTGGGATATGATCATATTTTTGAGCAAGGATAGGGACAAGGATTGGGATATGATCATATTATCGAGCCCGTCGGACAATGGGGATAGAAACAATTGACCTTCAAAACTCAAAAATAGAAATACAACAGTTGAACCATGCGACGAAGCCATGTTCTATGGTCGACTAGATCAGTTGTCGCCTATCGATAGCCTGCTTCAGGACTATTATATACTCTTCATATAGGTAAATTATGCTTATAGATTTAATGTGTCGTGCCTATGAATCATATCGATATGAATTGTTTTTGTATTCTAACATTTGAGTGTGTTAAGAAAGTTAACAATATATAATCCATTGAAATGGTGGATACAGATTTCACGTATTGTAGATATATGTTATATGTTGATGTGAATATAATGGTATGATTGTTGTGAGAGAATTAGAAACAAACATAAATAATTGGTTGAAAAAACACAATAATTTGTTCAAAAACATTAAATGAATTCCAATTTAATTCAATGAATAACCGGTAATAATACACAATCATAGAAACTATCTGATTCAATCATCCGTTTGACTTAATTGAATCGATCGTCCAACGTTAATCAACTGATTTGATCAGATGATAAAACATAAAATCAAGTGTATTAGCAACTATTCATTTACATTGGTGGAAAACAAAGTAGAAGAAACAGATGACTTTTTAAAAAAAATACCGGTTACTGTTATAACCGGTTAAGAACCGGTTACGTAACCGGAAACCGGAACCAGTTCTACAAAAAATGCCAAAAAGAGTAACTGGTTAAGGATTTCGGTTCCGGTTAAAGGTTGGACTAGTTAACCGATCAAATCAGGCCGGACCAGGCCCATCTGCCATCTCTGCCTGTTACTAGAATTTCTCTATATCTACACTACATAAGTATGTAGCTATCTAAAATATTTGCATATGGATTCAGCTCAATCCTTTTAAGAAAGATAAAAAAAGGTCCAATATATAAAGAAACAAAAAAAAACACAAGCCATCTAACATTTAAATTCCCTTACGGCATGTAAAATGGCGATGAAGATGTTCCAAGAACCAAAGATGTGAACCACACAACAGAGAACGATGGATATGATATCGAACAAACAAAACCTAATGTTATAACAAACTGGAGGCACCTCATCATTATATAAGGCTTGATCATAGAAAGAAAGATGCACCTGAATACCGATGAAAGAAGTACTCGGTTCTACAGCAGAACAACCAGTTGCAATAAGTAAATTAAATACCTGAAATCTTGCAGGCTTGTGGTTGTTACGATTCTGGATCAGCATTGTGCCATCCCTTGGTGCATGGTTGAATGGTCATAAACTCGTCGAACTCCTTCACATGAATGTCACAGCATTTCCACTGCAACATACAACACAGGTACAGTTACAAGCAATCATGTTGAGAAGTAAAAAAAAAGTAACCCGAATATAACTAGGTTAAACCAGGGACGGACCCAGGAATTTTTTTTCAAACAGTGGCATCATTTTACTATAAGAAACATATATAGAAATATTTTTCACAAATTCAATATTGGTCAGTGGTTGGCTCATTACTTCTCAAATGTAAGGTCTCAAGTTCGAGTCTTATTACCGCAATTTTTTTAAAACACAATAAATCCGAAAATAAAAGCTAAAATCTAGTAAGAATGACACTAACAGGAATTGAACACAAGACCTCATATTTGAAAAACAAAGAACTAACTCCACCAACAAAAACTTGTTTTCTAATTACAGTTTCAAAATATATATGGTGGCACATAGCAAATTGATACAGTGTGACACTAAGATGAAGGAATGAAACGTAGCATGTGTCACAGTATGCACGAAGTGTATAATTCCTTTTTTAACCCACTTTACCATGGGTTAAAACTTAAACCCATTATTTGGTGATACAGCAAAACTCACACACACTCCCCACCTTCGGTGTGGCATGAAACCCAGACCTCAATGGAAGTTGGGCTCCACCGGTTACAGTTGGGCCAAAGACCTTTTGATTTTATCATAAATTCTTTCTTTAGGGGGACAACTCCATTTAAAAAAATAAACAAAAAAAAAAAAAAAAAAAACTTTTACCAAACACAAATATGAAAGAAGATTTGGATGTTGGTGTATCGATGCATATATAAAAAGCTAAAATCTCACCCCTCTCATTCGGTCATGGAAGACGGCAGGACCCGGGTGGTAACTACACGCAGTCTCATGGTTATCGATTTCTTTGAAAGTTTGACCACATCCCTTGTTTTTGCAAGTCTGAGGCTGGTTTATGTCGATGACTTTCTTTGGAGCTTTCACGGCTGGCTGCGAACCTAGATTAACTTCCTCCGAAGTAGATTGAACTTGAAACGAGGATTTAAAATTCATATCTTTTGTTTGTGAACCTAACGAAGTAAAAACAGGATTAGAAGCGCTACTACTTGCCACTCATACATCATTCAGGGGTTCAGTATGGTGTAACGTATTAACATATGGAATAAGCACCTACAATTACAAATGCCACAATTAGAAATGCTAAAATGTATAGAACTATAGATACACAAGGAGTTGTAACACAAGTATTCAAAAACCATTCTTGATAAGATCATGTGTGGGGCCAAGAAAATAGATGAGGGTTGTGCGGGTATATGTATGTGTAGAAACAAACTCCTAACACATTATGTCAAATGTGGAGTGGAATCCAGTGGCGCCATAGTCCCATGAGTTATGCTTGATCAGAAGACATGATGTTACTCATCTAGGATTCTAGGGTAAATAGATGCTACGCGATCCCCAACATTCGTCCTTATACCTGCAAATATCCTATGTGATGTGACACATATTGATGAAGTGATCTCATTCGTTCAAACTTTTTCGGTAGAGTTGTTTGTGTTCCCACCTCGGCATCATATGGCAGTGAGTGACGATCGTGGTCCTCTGCCGTGTAATTATTCGCCCATAAATATTTTGCAATGGTATTGGACGGATTAGTTCGCATCGGAAATTATATATCATAATCAGATGTTCAGCTATTGTCGTCGGCCTTGCCATCAAAAAATAACTATAGACGAATAATTAAGCGACAAAGAACTATGATCGTCACTCTATATGATGTTGAGCTGGTTACACAATCAACCCTCTTGGAAAATCAAACAGTTGGAACCACTTCACCAAAATGTTTTGCATCACATGGGATTTATGTCAGTCTAAAGACGAAGATTGAGGTTTGTGTTGCACCTATTTTACCCAGAACGAGAAACATCATCTGCCTCCTAATCAAGTGTAACTTGTGAGAGAGTTTCAACCTCGGTGTTCCCCATCCCACTGGCCACTAATGTTGCAACATGACAGGAGTTTGTCTGTATAGGGTTCCAATGGTAATAATTTTAGCAAATAACCATTCATATAAACTTTCTATTTCTTTTTTAATCAATCCAGTTTGTTATCTCGAGTCAAGTTTGGATGCATACCATGGTCGGAGCAAAAGAAACCTTGACGACACCTAGGACAAGCTTCTTTAGTTGACACATTATTTGCAGGAGTTGATGTTTTGATTGCTGGCTTTGGGGCAGCAGTAGCCTTCGCTATGGTTGGCTTTTCAGTTGTGTGTTTACCTGTCTTGCATCTTAAATGAGAAAAGACAGAGTCATTAACCAATAAGTATGATGCAACAATATATATATATATATATATGCATATGGAAAAAAACACCAACAGTATCCAAATCACTGTGAATTAAACTACTAATCAAGAGATATTTGGCCCAATGAAAAACATCAAAGATACATCAGTGTAAATTAAACTACCAATCAAAACTTTAGCAGTGCATGTGTTCTCCAAAAAGAATTAGAAATATTCTCATTAAGACGTTCTAATTAGAGGCAAAGGTTATGCATACAATGTACCAATCTAACGTTCACCCTTTGAGACCATAAGTGAAACCTTGACTCATGATATTCCAACATTAACTCCTGTTCTGAGTGTGAGATAACTTCCATGGCAGAACATCTTCATCCACCCTAAACTAAATATCAGTAGCTATATGCCTATATAACATGAGTTGATAACTTGAAGTTTTTGTATTTCTCAAAATTGAACGCACAAGAAAAGGCAACATAAGTTGAAATGGACACAACACATTTGCCATCAAGCTATATATTTCATTCATCCTATGAACAGAAAATAGGAAATATAGGCCTTCCTAATCCTTAAAATCCAGACAACAAAAAGTATATACTAATACATAAATTTAGCCCATTAATTGAAATTTGAAACCAAAAAGACCAAAACAGATCAACACTCTGCACAACATACCCGGGAATTTCCAGAAATAAGCTGAAATCATGGCTCCTTTTTTTGCAACAGCTCCACTCTTTCATACCATCGTGAAACAGAGGCTGAAACACAATTCGTTGACATTTGTTTCTATGATAAGCTAATGGCAAGCAAGATGTAAATAAAAATCAATTAGGTATATAATAGAAACTTACTCCCTGAAGAAAAAAAAAACGCCCGATCGGATAAAGTAAGTCCATGCATACAAAACAAAAAGGTTAGTAATTGAATCAGTTTTAAGAAATGTAAAACGCACATTAAAAGATTTATATGACAATGGATACTTTATAACTAAAGCCAAATACAACTCAGAACATACTCTTAACCAGACTTTATAAAAGAAATGGTATGGTAAACAGACTCGATAACAGGATAACTACTTAACAAGTAACTACTAATTTCACCCTCTAACTTTGCTTATATAAAGGACATATATATACAACTTCGGCTGACTTTTTATAGAAGTAACAAAATATAAAGTATAAACATCAAATCGGGAATACACACTACATAGATAGATTAGATGCTAGCAAATGGCCAAAATCCAACACATTTAATGAAGTTGCTATAACAATTAACTCATAGTGCATCAAATTCTTGTCCACAAGGTTATAAGCTGAGTGATAAGTCTTTTTATGCTTACAGTATCCATATTATTGCTTCATCCTGATGTATCTAGTTTTTTCCCTTATTGTCCTTTGAAAACATCTTTCCAAATCAGGAGTACATATTAACCAAATTGATCATGTTTTTTTGCTACTAAATAAATCAAATGCATATTCTAAACGAGGTTAGGGCATTTTCAACAAAACTACAACTGTTCAGCTACTTTCCAAATAGCAATCGTGCTATAGCTGAAATAGAAACTATCCTCAGCTTCTTTTGGATACATTATTGCGCTCAAATTCAACTTCATACATATGTTTAGATCACAGAACTCAAACTCAAACTCAAACTCATGAGTTCAAATGTCAAAAGTCCTTTACCAAATACAGCTCAGTTCTCCAATGCTAAAAGGCATATTACAGTCTTATCTAACAAGTGAACCACTAATTCTGTAGTTTGATCGAAATTTGAAATAGTTCATCTTCTTCGTTGAGATCATTCATAACGATTAAAACCTGAAACTAATTGGAACGAAAACAGAAGATGATTTAGGGTAAAAAGAGGACACAGACCGATTCGTGATAAGTGCAGGAGTCGTCTGGATTATCCTGTTCCGTGAAAGTAGCGTTACAGCCAATCCTCTGGCATCGTAGCAGGTTCGCCATTTTCACACAGTTGTTTTGCTTCTAGTAGTTGGATTCCGATCGATCGATTAATCGATGTTTCTAGCAGCACAGAGAAGAAGAAGTCTCTTCTTTTGAGTATGGAATATGGACTACGATTCACTAGGCTTTAATTGGGCCGTTTCAAAACTATTTTAGGCCCAATTTTATAGATGATTTTCGGAGGCCCATCCCATTTTCAAGAAAATACTTCTTCCAAACGATTTAAATTTCCTAATTTATCAAAAGAATACATAATTTATGCACATATTGACATTGATAGGGGTGAGTTCAGATGTGAACCACTTTTTGGTTGTGAACGTGAGGACAACCGAGAGCGCGACACGTGGCGGATGACTAGGCGCCACGTCAAGTCCACGGCGGATGACTAGGCGCGATTCATGAGAGGGCATTGAATTAAAGAGGGGGACCACACTTATAACCGCCACGTGTCACGCTCTCGGTTGTCCTCACGTTCACAACCAAAAAGTGGTTCACATTTGTACTTTCCTCGACATTAATAATTCTATACACATATATATACTACATTTAATGTATATATAAAGAAAATAATATGCACTATATGTAAGATTTTATTTTGGGAAGCATAGCGGCATCGAACCAACGAACGACTATCACGAACACACACGCACGCACGTTTCTCTGGCGGTATCGGGCATTCACAGGCAGCCCACTAATCTGTCGATGTCTTGGTCCAGCTTATGCTGGACCTAGAGGCCCAATCACAATCTTTGACTAGGCTGGGGCAGTCCAGTCATAGATCGGACCAACCCAGAGACTGAGTACTCCTCATACCCTTAAAAAATCCCTTTGAATTTGAACCTGGATAGCTGGGATGCCATCCACAATCCACGGTACATGTAAGATTATTTCATAAAAAATTATGATGAAGAGTTAAAATGAGAGGTTTTAAACGTAAATTTGTAAATGAAGGTGGATGATAATTGTAGCAACTTCTAACAAACCATAAGGACTAAAAACGTAAGTTTCTATAAGAAGATACTTTTTATCAAATCGGCCGTCCTCATGCTAATAACGTGTGGTGGAGGAAATATCCATAGAGGGGAGCGTGTTCTCCACAAGTTCACTATCTTCTTCACCAAATCAATCTCTCTCTACCAACTAATTTCACAGAAACACACAGATTCATCCATGGCGGCCATAATTGGAGTCGTAATTCCTTTTGCCTTATCATCACCACCACCGCAGGCGCTCAACAGATCCACCGTAAGCACACGGCGGATGGTGTCGGTGAGAGCAGCGGCTGGTAGCATAAATCCTGAAATCAGGAAGAGCGAAGATAAAGTCGTCGATTCTGTCGTCGTTACGGAACTCGCGAAGCCCGTAACTGCTTATTGCAGGTTTTTTGTTTCTTCAGTTTTATCTAATTTTGCACAATTGCACTCATCGATTATTTCATTAGGTTTCTTATGATTTTTTATTCTGTTTCTTCATTTTATCTAATTTTGCACAATTGCACTTATCGATTATTTATTTAGGTTTCTTAAATTCTTATTGATCAAGTAGAAAATGATTTTGATTCCTGCAATGTTTTAAAAACCGAATTTTTAGTTGAATCAGTGTGATGATCGGTTCACGGTTCGATTGGTTCACGGTTCAATCGGGTTCCAAGCATCTGTATGTTTTTTTCATTTTCTTACGTTTCGTGTATTTATAAATCAACAATTTGATATTTACAAGTTAAAACACATAAAAAAAATATATGTTACAATAACTTTTACATTAATAAAAAAACATTAAAATAATAATAATAATAATAACAAGTTTTACACGTAATATTTAAAATAAAAAATCGGGTCAACTGGTTTTTTTACCGGTTCAATCCATCGGTTTAACCACTAAATCGACAATACAGTTCTTAAACCATCATAAAACCGGTCACAACTGAACCCGTCCTTTCACCGGTTCCGTCTCAACTGGTTTTTAAAACATTGGATTCATGTGATTAAAGTTCCGTTTCTTCATTTTATCTAATTTTGCACAATTGCAATCATCGATTATTTTGGACAAAAGGTTGATACTGGCAACCTAACCGGCCCACAATCGTCTGCCAATTCCATAATGTGGGGGGCATACCTGACTCACTCAGCGGTTGTGGCTATGGGGGTGCCATGGGCTTGAACCCAGGACCAATTCGATTTTGGACAAACTATGCCCCCACCCATTACCAACTGAGCTACGCGCCATTGGCGCAATCATCGATTATTTAATTAGGTTTCTTATTGATCAAGTTGGAAATGATTTTGATTTGTGTGATTTTTCTTCATTTTATCTAATTTTGCGCAATTGCAATCATCGATTATTTCATTAGGTATCGAATTGATCGATTTGGGAATGATTTTGATTCGTGTGATTGAAGTTTGTTGGTTGTTTGATTTTGGATTGCGATTTGTGTAGGTGTTGGAGGTCTGGGACTTTCCCGCTTTGTGATGGTAGCCATGTGAAGCACAACAAAGCTAATGAAGATAATGTTGGCCCTCTTTTACTGAAAAAGTAATACAAGGTTATTATGGTAATTAATGAATTTATGATCATGTTTTTGTATGCTTTATTGTATTGAGAGTTGAGATGTACTATCTTCTATATAGAGCATGTCCAAATCCCAACATTATGTTTGGTTTTCAATCTGACTTGGCTTATTTTTCTGTACAATGGTGAAGTTTTTCTTTCATATACGTGCAACGTAATCTTGACCACCACGTGGTAATCCGAGGTTAACAACATACGATATTGATTTGATGTACATCATTTTTTAAATAACGGTATGTTTGTTAGCAGCTTAATGAGCTTAATGAGACTCACATCTTAGTATGTCCATTACATGATTGTTTGTTAGTGGCTTAATGGTGTTTGATGTTTATGTCTGTTGTAATGAGCTTAATGAGACTCAGCAATCGCGCCTTTTATATTAGGCACGATTGTGGACGCTATTATAGGATGTTTCTCAAATCTAGAAGGAGTTCTCACTTGCAATGCTTAAATCGGGCGTTGTCTCTTGAATATTGTTCATCAAGTTTTCACCCCTTTTAAGCGTTTGTGTGTTCAAGATTCTTCTCGTTCTTTTCACCTTTTTGTTTTATTATCTATTAAATGAAGCTCCTATCATAGATTTCCTTATAGTGTTGGTATCTCCGGACACACATATAAGCACAATGGTTGTGCTAGTTGATATCCTTCGAGAGCATTAAAGACTTCATCTTATGCTAGTGGTTTCTCTCGTTGATTTCCTTCAACTGTAGTTTTCTCCCAATTTGGGTTTTCACGTAAATTTTGGTGTTAACGTTGACTCTTATATTGTGTTGTGTGTTTATTAGCTTCATGAATCGTACAAGTTGTTCATACGTCGTCTTGTACACTAAAGACATCTCTCTGTGTTTCTTGTTGGACTTCAGTTATCCTTAATATTTATGTTTATATTGTTCAAGTCATTTTACAAGAATTGATGTCACGTCATCCTTTATAACAAAAAGGAAAGTAAATGGACTAAATAGTCGCAACAAGGCATGATGCAATGCATTTGAAAGGACTAGAGAAACACAGATATTTATATGGCCTCTATTCCAATAATCTCGGAAGTCCATAACTAAAATAAGGTTTTAATGTCTATCTATGAAAAGTTATATTATTATCTAAAACATTTAACAATTACACCTATTTACAGATTATATCATGTAATTGTCATAGTTATGTTTTCACAAATATTTTATTCAAAAATAGGGGTTGTTTAATTTGCAACTCATGTAAATCTAACAACCTATGCAACCCACATCTTAACCGTTGAATTCTTGATCGACGGTTACAATGGAGTGGGCATAAAATTTTCAATTTAAAAAAACAAAAAAATTAAAACAAAATAACCGTTTTTTCATTAATCCAACGGTTAAGATGTGGGTTGCATGGATTGTAAGATTTACATGGGTTGCAAATTAACCTTCACCTTCAAAAATAATTAGTTAACTATCAAATATGACCGTTTCGATTTCTTTTCTAATGGAAGCAAATTGTATACTTTAACCTTATATGTCTTCATAGTAATAGTGATTTTGTGTTGTGTATGATGTGGGCATCTAGTAACTTACCATCTTGTTGATTAATGGTGGTTTATACGAACGTAAATTAGTTTCTCATGTTTTCAATTGTTTCAAGATGTTAGATACAAAGTAGAGCTTTGGATTATGATTAGGGTGTGCAAAACTTGATCGTACATCAATAATCATATTTAATCCATAATATAAAAATGCATAAAGTTCACCGGTTTTAACTTTTAACTATCCTAACTCAATAGATGAGATTTGGTTTAATTTTGTATCGACTATATTTGGGTTACCTTGGTTTGAGTTGTTGGGTTGAGTTGGCCGAGTTGGTCTGAAATTTGAGCATCCCTAAATACCCGATAAACTTTTATTGAGTTGAGTTTTTCTATCATATCAACAATCAATTTTGATGGACACAAGCATGATATGTGACGGAGATCTGATCGGGTCTGATATCTATCCGAGATCTGACCAGGGGTCTGGCCAAAATCTGACTAAGCCATAACCAAAATGTTGCTTACCCAGGTCAAATATGTTTATTTCATGTTTGCCCTTATTTTCCCCCTTTATTTCTTTTAACATCCAACTGCAGAAAAAAAGTTAAAATAATCTTTTTGTTTGTTAGTAAGTACTTACCTAGGGGTGTGCATGGTTCGGTTTGGTTCGGTTTTTAGGTAAAACCGAAACCAAACCGAAAATTTCGGTTTTTAGAAAAACCAAAACCAAAACCAATCGGTTTTTCGGTTTTTGGTTTTCGGTTTTTTGTTCGGTTTTCGGTTTTTATTCGGTTTTTGGTTTTTGGTTTTCGGATTTCAATTTTTTGTCCAAAAATCAAAATCCAAGATCATCAATTCCTGTTTATCGCATCTAAATGTTTAAAAGATACAGTTGGTGTTTTATAGAACTATGGATTCAATTTAACATTGACTAATTTACATTATTAATCGTTATCATCATCATATAATGACTTCAATTTATTATTTGTTTCATCATTTTTTAATATAAATGTTTTCTATGTGATGTCAAGTCATTCATTGACTCAAGTAATTATGAGAAGGAGAATGCAAAGGGTAAAATTATTAATTCATCGAAAACTAAAAGAAAATTAGCAGAGCACTGGAGATAAATAAGAACTCATAAACAAGAAAATTATCAGAGAACTTGAGATAAATAAGAACTCAACAAAATCTTCCAGTATTTACTAAATAACTAGGGTAATACTAAAAGAAGTATTTATTCGGTTCGGTTCGGTTTTTTCGGTTTGGTTTTGAATCATAAAACCGAACCAAACCGAAAAAGTCGGTTTTTGAAATATTAAAAACCAAAACCAATGGTTTTAGTATTGGTTCGGTTTTTTCGGTTTGGTTTTTTCGGTTTTTTCGGTTTTGGTTCGGTTTCGGTTTTTTCCTGCTCACCCTAGTTACCAAAAACACGTAGTAAACACTCTTACCCAAATCAGTACTATTACCCGAATCACCACTTATCCGGTTAGAGCAAGTAAATCCGCCCCCTAACTTTGTTTAAGAAATCAGTCAAAAAAACATAAATAAATTTCTATCTTGAGAGTTGAGAGGGGAGATACAATTGAGAAAGTCATCATGTCGGCAACATTCCAGTGCGAACATTATGGGCCGCTCTGGGCTCACTTTTGACTAGTCCAGTTGTATGTGAAAGTGAGAGTAGTGAGGCCATGGTTCAATTACAACACCCATTAAATACCCACCATCACCCTTGTATCCTATTTTGGCTATTTGCGACCCATTTCTTTGGTATTAATATCCACATGCTCCTATTACTATTGGTATTAAATTATACCATCATTACGCGTTATTATAGCAAAATGTAACCATATATCTATTAAATACACATAAAAAGCCCAAATCAGTTGCATCACCATGTAAAAGGTGGGTGATGGTAACTCCAAAACAAGCAGCAAGAAGCGTAGATTGAAGCTTGTAAGACTTGAGTTAACCATGAAGAGAAGGACAAGCCCTCTTGACAGTTTAGAAGCTCGAGCGTAGAACGATCAAAGATCAACATCGATGTCCAGTTCCACCAAGGCTTCGAAACAAAAACAGTTTATTATTTAACCACAAACATTTATTGTACATGTAACACCCCCCCTACCTCAACAAAATACTGTCCGTTTTGCCCCACTGGCCTACGGCGTTGTTTCTGGCGAGGACTTCCCAGGAGGTCAACCATCCTAGTAGTACTCCTACCTAAGCACGCTTATTCGTTTAACTACACCGTTCCAAAAACACGTCGTGGGTGTAGCCCCAAAACGCATTGTGTTTAGGATGGTCAATGTATTACTCATGAACCCAGCAGGACAACATCACTTCTGTTTACGGCAATATGGAATATGCCTAATGTGTTACGATATCTTTTGTTCGAAATAAATTATAATAAATCAAATTTTTTGGACGACAGATAAACATACACACACACGCCCCAACCGAAGTCGAAGAGGTATCCGGAATCCATTCAGGCAACCGACTAATCCTCTCGACCTTGGAAACCGTTGCAGACCCATCGCCTCGCCCATGCTATGAACTGGAGTGTTGCCTTCTGTTCCCTCCCCGAATCAAACCCAAGTAGACAGGGATACCATCAATTGTCCCCTTCAAGATGTTACCGATCGTTGAGCTACAAATGAATTAACAAATGTTATAAATTGTGCATGGGGGGATTAGAACTTAGGTGGGGGATTAGAACTTAGGGAAACACTATGTACCCTTCAGGCACTAACCATTCCACTACAAGGCGTTGGACATAAATCAAAATAATACCAAAAAACTATTTATTATTTGGCCATCAAATCTATGGTACTTGCAAGAAATTCATTAATTCATCGACCATCTTCTATTTATTTGGCGGGAAATCAACAACCCCACGTTACTTCCGTCTACGTTTAGAGCCAACCACGGTCGCCGGTCGCCACTCTCTCATCGCTCTCCCCGAAAAAAACAGAATCTATTTGTAGTAGTTTTTTACATACATCACTTCTCATAACACGCACGTGACCGTCACATGATCATTAGTTACACTCGTCCCCACGTGACAATCTCATTAATATGATTGTCTGCCTTCACCATTTGCATCTCTCTACGTGTCACTATCTAACGTTGCCAATAATGAACTGGCTGCTTCTGAAAACTTTTATAAAAATCGGACACCTGTCAGTAAAAAGAAGATCCCTTACTCTGTCGGTTGCACTTGGCAACCGGTAATCCCGGTTGACACGCCATTCCAGAAACCCTCTCACCTGCATCGGTTATTTATGTTACTTGCCCCCTGTGGTTTATTTTAATGGCAAAGTCGGTCCTTGGTTTAAAAAATGGATGCCACTTTAATCGTATAGAACTTGTCCCAAGGTTTGTTTTAATGACAAATTCAGTCCTTGGTTTCTGAATTTTTATATAGTTTCGTCGCTAACTCTCACAAACCACAACCAAGATTATTTTTTTATTTTGCTAGATATGTATCGTTGGGTTTGGATTTTGGAATAAAAACTAAAAAGGTTTAAATTTTTGTTTACTAAAATACTTTAAATAGATTGACTTTTTGTTTGTTAAAATAATTTTTTTGGGGACTACCTTAAATATTTTAAACTTTATAAGGTCATTCGTAGCTCTAATCTTTTATATGCTCAAGCTTATATGTTACCTCAATATTACATCAATTTTTTTCACCTTACCATCTAAATTGTTAAATGGAGTACCACCGATGTTTCATATCTAACACCCTCTTCTTTCTCCCTATCTCTCTCTTCTCTATCTATCTCTTGTTTTCTTTTTTTGTTTTATTTATTAATTAGATGGTTTTTGGGTAAACCACGGTGGATGATTTGGGTCGGTTTAGGTAAGGTAATGGAAAGTTGATGTGGTGATTGGGTTCATTGGGTAAATAGTCTACCATTACGGATGGTCTTAGGTTTAAACTCTCAATTTTTCACTACCACATTAGCGTCATATTAGCTTTTTTATATTTTTATTCTCGTACCCTCACTTTACCCCGTACCACCCACCTTTCATACTTTATTTACTTTTACCATTTCTTATTATTATTTTAAATATAATATAGAAGAGAGATAAAGAAGTATAGAGAGAGAGAGAGAGAACATGTTGGACGAATTCGTAAACCTTTCACTGAACCCACGGGATGGTACCTGCTAAGGCCATGCTACATACCCGCCAAACCGCTAAAATTTACATCTACCTGCATGCTTAACGTTTATTGTACAGAAGGCCTCATAATCTTATCGCTATATATCGATAAATAAATGACAATTTTTTTCTCCATGAGGATTTTTTGAAATTTGTGCATGTTTTCTTTCTTGTTTTATGTTGTTGTGGTCCATTTTCCATTTGTTTGTATTGTTATGGGCTTATATGGTCCCTTTTTCCTCTGGCATTGGTAATTTGGCATGGAATTCACCATTGTTTTACCTACCTTGTGATGATTTCTAAATACATAAAGTGCATCCAGGATTCCAGGTAATGTAACAGAATGTATATTGAGTATGTATCTTTTTATTTTATTTTATGATTTTGTATGATTTCAATAAGGCAATAAAATATATTAATTTAGGAGTCGTTTAATCAATGTTTATTGAGTAAGTCATTACCAGTAGGGGTGTGCATCGGGCGGGTCGGGCGGGTTCGGGTGTGAGAATCAAAAACCCGATCGGATTTCGGATATGAAAATCAAGACCCGAACTTTATGTTTCGGATTTCGGATTGCTTCGGGTTCGGGTGTCGGGTTTCGGGTTGATGTCGGTCGGGTTCGGGTATTATTACCATACAAAAAGACATATAAATTCAATGGATTTTAATGGTGAATTCAATCTATAAAGAGATAGAAGAAATCGATTGTAAAGCTAAAAATTAGAAACCATTTCTATTGCCTATAATTTACAAAGAGAATTAGATAAACATATATTTTTATATAATATTGAATATACATATACATATTATTTCGGGTTTTCGGGCGGGTCGGGTGACCAAAGATCAAACCCAACCCGAATCCAAATATCTACTTAAATGTCGGGTTTCGGTTATTCGGATTTCGGGGTACTCGGGTTTTGCACAAACATCATAATTTCGGTTCGGGTTCGGGTTCGGATTTCGGATTGTTCGGGTTTTGCACACCCCTAATTACCAGGTCAGATGAATATGAGAGAGATTTATAATCTTATTCAGTAAGTGCAATGACAAATACCAAAAGTATTGTCTCGTAAATGAGAGTGATGATTGTTACATGATAAACACATACTAGATAGATTGATGCCAGGGTCGGTCTTGGAGTTTTTGATGCCCTGTGCGGAAAGACTAAAAAATGCCCTCACATCATTTTTTTTATCAAACACAACGTATTATCTTTTATTGGGTTGGAACATCGTTAAGCTAGTCTGCTCACTTTAATGCCGATTCTTATTTATACAATAAAATAATACAGCTAAAATAGGAAGGAAATAAAACCCTGAATACCTTAACATAAACTTATACCATCTAAAAAGATGCATTTCTTGAAACAAAAATAACAATTATATATATATATATATATATATATCATATCTGTGCTCAATTTAACCTGTAAGAAAAAAAGTTCATTTTTATTAAAATAATAAAGTTAGATTAAATTACGTTAATGCTACATGAGTTGAAAATAATATGAAAAAATCATTCGTACATTCAGTACAACTATAGAATTACAAAGTACAAAAGTATAAAAGTACAAAACTAAAACAGTGCAAAAGTGCAAAAATATAAACGTATAAAAGTACAAAAGTTCAGGTACAACTACAAAAGTGCATAAGTACAATAATATATGTACAAAATAAAACAATTTCAAACTATGAACCAAAGGTCAAAACTAAGCTACATATCAACATGTATAGTTAAACAAAACAATTGCAAATTATAAAACAACTAAGATCAAACTATGCTAACATTAAAAATACAAATGATCCATAATTTTGTGTTAGTGTGAGCACAACAAAGCAATATCACAATATAAATCTATGAACATAAACATTTTCAATTAGGCGCTTGGTTGATTGCCTTGGCGGCTTATATTTGAGCCAATTTACTATAGCTTGGAATTAAACTCATAGCTAAAATAACATATCAAAACATGATGCCCCTTGGGCTTATGATGCCCTGTGCGACCGCACGTGCTGCACATGGCCAGGGTCGCCCCTGATTGATGCATATGATGTCGTTTTAAAAGACTAAAATCTTACTTAGTAAGTTAAGTTAAATTGTTGACTCTTATCGATAAACATTTACGAGGTAAACATTGGGTAAAAGTCCCCTAAATGGTATTATTTTGTTTTCGTAGTATTAAACACTTATTCTATATTTAATCATGTTTATTAATTGAATATGAATTAAATTTAAACATATTAAAAGAGTTATTTATGTGTAATAAAATGTCCTATAAAGTTGTTTTTAGTTATATGGGATTTCAAGACATTTTCATGTTGAGAAAGAAGAAAAAGAGAATTTGATGTCAAAAAGTAGTATTATTTGCATATAAATATGGTAAAGCATCTAATTAAGTTAGCATTTAATGCCTATGAATATGGTAAAGCATCTAAGTAAGTTGACTTTTAATGTGAAAAAAGTAGCATCAATTGTAGCTTAACTTGGATACTTGATCTTTTTTTTTTAATAAGGTTCACCTAGGTTTGCCCAGACTACATCCTTGGTAATTTTTACCGAGAGCTAAAGCATGCTCCCCTGAGATTAATACTCAGTGGCCCCTGGTTGCTCACCCCCGGATTCGAACTTGGGTGTGTTTTTCCCCAACACCAAGCCTTAACTGGTTGCTCACCCCCGGATTCACTAAGGGTGTTTGGCAGTTGCTTATTTAAAACAAATTGCGTTTTCTTTAAGATTTTTATTAATTTTATATAGTGTTAAGAAAAAGTTTTATAATAATTGTTTTGGTTGGTTTATGATGGTATTAAAACGTAATAAGTTGATAAATTGTTTTTAGGAGTGTTTGAGATTACTTATGTATGTAAAATAACAAAAAAACTAATAAGTTGTTTCAAATAAGTTAAAGTTATAATATAATGGCTTTTTAAAGTTTATTGATCTCATGCTTGACAAAGGCATGAGCAATTTTAGACTAAAAGACTAAAAAGTGTTTATCTTATTTTCTACAACGGAATAACTCAATGAACACGTTAGATAAGTAATTATAAACACCGTCTAAAATTGTTAATATAAAATTTACAGGAATATGATATATTTTGGACTATAAATATTGACATATGAATATTACTATACATGTTAAGTTAAAGAGTTATTGGTTGAATTATGAATTTTTTATTATTATTATGTTGATACAGCTTTCATAATACCTGATGAAATGATAATGATCCTATACTTTACTTAGTGAATAGGTATTTGCTTTTATTACAGCTTGAGGAATTATCACTGAGATTGTTCAGTGTTATTCCTTGTTGTTTAAGTTGTAACTTGTAATTTAAAATCATCAGGATCAGGATCAGAAGTTGAAAGAGTCTGTTCTGTAGACTACTGATCCTGACCATTGAAGTGAAGACCTTCTGAAGACATCAAGATCATACTCAAAGAACCATCAGCGATGTCGAAGAAATAGTTGATGACAGGAACAACATGCTCGTGATCTGAAGACGGAACTCAGTGATAGCAAGCTGCTCGAATTCGTATGATATCCTGAAGAACCATCAGGATACAGTGACCCCTAATCATCGTCGGTATCAGGGCGTTCCTCACTGATCAGTATGCTGATCATGGATGATTAGTATAATGTCTTAGTCTAATGCACAAAACGATTACACGTCTTTACTGACACAAAAAATACACAAGGACAGTCACTTTACTGTTCCCTCCGTACTTATCAGACCTCAAGACAACTGTTTATATAAGCACATTTTTGCACAACATGCAAAACAGGTTGTTTATAGTAAATAGTACAAGGGTCCTCTAGAAGTGTGACACTTACACAATACTAGGTCTGCATGCATTTAATGCAATGGGTATAAATAGACGTGAAGAATATGTTCTCCACACTTCTTCTTCATCCATATTTCTACTCTAATCCTTTCTTTCTTTATCCTTCTCTTTCTTATCTTTTCTTAATATTCTCACTTATTGCATAGTGAAAGAAAACTTAGATTGTTTAGTTTAGACTTAGTCTTTTCTATTCCGCAACAATCTGTAAATTCGAAGTATTTATAAACATAGAATTTAAAAGTGAAAATTTGTGTGATTATATTTAACCCCTTCTATAATCCCGAACACTAATCCTTACTTGAAGGTCACCCCTTGGGACCAACAAATTAGCTATTTTTCTCCCGAGAACAATCTATTTTCAACTAGAAGTGAATGGATTTACTTGACATCGTACATTGGTATTAATCATCATAATCACAATTGAAAAAAAAAAACGTTCATCAAAGCATTAGTAGTCTAGTAGTTGCTAATATCATTGGAAGGGACATTGGATGTCATCCCCGTCTATACAAGTTCGATTCATGGGGTAAGTATGTGACAATATCGTTACCATGGATTGGCTTTATGGTCATCCATGAGCGTCGAGGATTAGTTGAGTTCCCGTATGGACTTGGGATACCTCGTTGACTTCGTGTCATAATGTATGCATGAGTTATCTGCCGTTCAAAGAACACGTTCATAATGTATGCTACCGTAATGTTTCGTTGTATACCATTGTTTACTTTTTGAAACCATGTTTATGAGAGAAAAAATAAGTTTGATAAATTGGTTTAGGGAGTATATTAGAATCTTGTTATTTACTGACATGATTTTTTATGTGGAGTTTAAAATGTTTATCAACAATTAATTTTTAAGGCATTATTTTTATATAATAAAATAGTCGGTAAATCTTTTGCTAATAAACATGATCATCAAAAATTTGATAAACAATCCGTAAAATGAACCTTCTTTTTTTTGGAAATACAAACAACTAACTAGCACTGAAATCTATTTTGAAAAAAAATAGATAACTTTAGCTCAAATTTCTTGTATAACAAAGAAAAATGGGTGGTTTTTATCATTTTCAAAAGTTGGAGGTGAACATATGTAATGATACCAAACTTAATCTTGATATATGTAAATTATATGATATGATAAAAGAAGAAAAGTAGATAACTGTACCCTATATTTTCTCAACAAATTATCCTACTTTCCCCATTCTCTCTAAAGCTGCCACCACTAACCACCAGTCCACCACCCATCCATCGCCGGAAAACCAACGAACCTCCAAAATCATTGAAGCGCCGCCATCCTTTCCGGCACTACTCCGCCGGAAAGCACCGAAATTCATCACTCTCATGCTTCCTCTTTCCGATACGCCTCCTTCACCCCGTAAACCCCCAAACCCTCAATTAGATCGAAAGAATTCGTTCAGTTTAATCAAACCCTATCTCCGATGCACATGGATCATCTTAATCGTCTTCTTCGTCCACATCCTCCTCTTATTAACCGCCCGCAATTTCCACATCTCCACCGCCTTGGCCACCAACCGACAACCCGCAATCGCCGCCGTGGACGGCGGCGATTCGGAATGCTCCGCCGGTAAGGTTTTCGTTTACGAATTGCCGCCATTTTTCAATACCGAATTGTTAGAGAATTGCCATGAATTGAACCCTTGGGGCTCCCGTTGCGATACGTATTCGAACGACGGCCTCGGCCGGAGAGCTGAGAAGCTCGCCGGAGTTGTGCCGGAGAGCGTCACGGCATCGTGGTTCTGGACCGACCAGTTCGCGTCCGAGATTATTTATCATAACCGGATGCTGAACTACCGGTGCAGAACCCTCGATGCGGAGTCGGCCACGGCGTACTACATTCCGTTTTACGCCGGGCTGGCCGTTGGAAAATATTTGTGGACGAATAATTACACGGCGGAGGACCGCGATCGGCACTGCCATATGATGTTGAGGTGGGTGCACGATCAGCCGTACTGGCGGAAATCCAACGGATGGGACCATTTTATTACGATGGGCCGCATCACGTGGGATTTCCGCCGGTCGAAGGACGACGATTGGGGCTCCCGTTGCATCTATTTGCCCGGGATGCGGAACATCACGCGTCTCCTTATCGAGCGTAACTCGTGGGACTATTTCGACATCGGTGTGCCGTACCCCACCGGATTCCACCCCACCTCCACAGCCGACGTCGCCACGTGGCAGGAGTTCGTCCGGACCCGCACCCGGACAACCCTCTTTTGCTTCGCGGGTGCGACCCGCGGGTTCATTAAGAACGATTTCCGCGGGCTCTTGTTGAATCAGTGTTACAACTCTTCCGGCTCGTGCCGGGTCGTGGACTGCGGCGGGTCGAAGTGCTCAAACGGGTCTTCGTTGATCCTCGAGTCGTTTCTCGGGTCGGACTTTTGTCTCCAGCCCCGAGGTGATAGCTTCACCAGGCGGTCGATTTTCGACTGCATGGTGGCGGGTTCGGTTCCAGTTTTCTTCTGGAACCGAACCGCGTACTCGCAGTACGAGTGGTTCTTACCGGGCCAGCCCGAAAGCTATTCGGTTTTCATTGACAAAAAGGAGGTTTTAAATGGGAAATCAATAAAAGGGGTTCTTGAGAAAATTGGGAAAGATAAAGTGAGGAAGATGAGGGAAAAAGTGATTGAATATATTCCAAGAATTGTGTATGCAAAACCACATGAAGGTTTGAAAGGCATGAAAGATGCATTTGATGTGGCTATTGAAGGAGTTTTGAATAGAATCAAGGAGCAAGAAAAGGATGGGTTCAAATGGTGATGATTTTGGCAAGAGTTTTATATAAAATTAAAACATTTTTATAATTTTTTAAATATTGGATCATATATAGTTATGAAGCATTTGTTATGGATGATCATGATCATTGGGGGATGGTAGAAATTAGTTTATAGATATACAAGAGGGTGATATGATGAAATTGTGATGGTGGGTGATGTAAAATGTGTACAATTTATAATTGTTTTTTGCTACAAGTAGATAATAATAATGTTGCTTATGTTTTTTGGGTGTGTAATTTTATTAAAGTGTAGTTTAAGGTTTGTTGGTGGTAGGGAATTTACCTTTGTTTTATTAGCGATAATATGGTTAGAGTCTTTGAGTTTTTCTTTTTTAATGTTACAAGAGGTGACTTGAAAAGGAGACTAGTTTATGACATGTATAATACACATCAATGTTAGTAGTTGTTTTCTATGAAGTATGATTCGACGGTAACCAATATAAACTTGTAAATAGCATTACCTGACTAGAAACCATCTCCCGTACTGCCTGCGGGTGTGGAATGCCACACTGGTACGGGGCCTTTGGCTTGCATCCGACGGGGACCTTAACTTTTCCAACTTCGTCAAGTTTCAACTCCTTTCTTCCTTTTCTCTCTCCTTCCCTCTCTCTCTCTCTCTCTCAATATCAATTAAAGTGATAACAATAAAAAAAGATTGAGTTAGTTTAGGGTAATAGTACTCTACTTTAAGGTAGGTGGCATCGATGTTTACTGGGCTCAAAGGATGGTACTCCTAGTCTAACTAAAATATCCGAAAAACACTATAATATAGGCAATTTTCACTATTATAACAAAATCATTTCAATCACTAACTAGAGCACATGGATAGTAATTGTATGCCTCCTAGGCTCCTACAATTTAATGCCTCCTTGGCTCCTACATTTCAATTAAGAATATTAGTGTTTTTATGACACTTGAATTATATATACTAGACCTTCATTTTAGTGTTTTTATAGTTGGTTGGAAATGTTTGATGAATTACTATATTTCTAAATAGTAAGAGATTTAGGATATTCGTAGCGTTATTGCGGTTTCTTTGATTGAGGAAATTACCATGTTTGTGAATAGCAAGCAACTTAGGATATTTGTAGTGTTATTGTGGTTTGTTTGCTTGAGGAAAATACTATATTTATGAACAGGAAGCGACTTGGATATTTGTGGTCTTACTTGGATTTCTTCGATTGATTGAGTATGAAATTTCAAAGTCAAAATTTCAAAAAATGATTTATGTTCAACAAATTATTTATTTTAAAAATTATATAGTTAACTATATTATTAAAATTTTAATACAATTTATAAAATATTTGCTTATCTCCTCTTATATATTTAATTTCAAAGAATTTCTTGTTTGTACTTTAAAAGCAATGGATAACCTGAACCATTGTAAATTAATATTCATAAAGTGTAGTTAAGGTCATGGAAAGTGAATGTTAATATTCATAAATCATAAACTGTAAATAATCATAAAGTATAGTTAAGGTCATGGAGTTTTGCTATCTATTTTATTTAATCAACTTTTTGTAGTGGAGCCATGTCGTCTCCTTACTGGAAAGTGAATGTTAATGATGAATCTTGAAATGTTGACCAGTGTTAACAACGATCAACATGTTTTATTAACCATAAAAATAATGTTATAAATTGTTTAATCGGGTTGTTATGTATCTGCTCAACTTAGTTTGTAAGTATAATTTTAACAGGTATGAAAAATGTATTTGCTAAACTTTAAACAATGGGTTACAACATTAGAAAATGTAATGAGCGTCAACTAGAAAATCGAAAAAGTTTATCGAAATAGAAGAATTTTATAAGTCTTTGATCTACCTTAAAGGTACTTTTTCTTTCGTTGATATTTGGGTATAGTTAATACAAGTGTATTACAACTTGGTTATATTTCTAAACTTTACTTCTTCCTTTAAGGCGTAGTTCGGTAATATAACGTGTTACAAAATAACACCTCGCATCATTTTGAAGCAACTCAAGCTATACATCAAAAATACCTGACACCATACAAAATAACGCGTTGTAGTATACCATAACACGTTATAATGCATGTCAAGCCTTAAAGTTGAGTCATGGATGTTAACATAACGACAACCCAAAGTCTTAACACCATAATATGATGATAAGAGCATAATAAATTATTTAAAACCATAATATATTATAATATTATTTATGGATCGATATGATTTGTTGAAAAAATTATAATTTAAGAAATCAATATTATAATATTTTTGATAATCGTTAGTTTTTGGACCAAGTTACGCATCCAAAAGTATGGAGTCATAATGTCATAGGTGTTTGTCAATGAATTAACATGAGATTTCAATATACGTTACAATTTTGGAAAACAACACAAATGAAACATAGAAGACACAGAAAATAAATATAACCTTACTATAATAGGTTTGTAAAATATAGACAGATTTAAATGAGAAACATATCCATTTAAAAGAATGTGAGAAGCATTCTTAGCCATTCATCCGGTTAACAAATGCGGCTTTGATCGGTTCTCCCTTTTAATAATCTCTACCCTCCCATGAATCGAGTCAATCATCCGTGATTACGTCCACCGTAACCATGAGATGATTGGCTGAGATTGCTCATTATGTTTTTTAAATTGACATGCTTCTCGTTTAAACATTTTCAGTATAAAATATATTTTTAAAACAAGTTATTCTTTTCGTGTTTAAGAGTAATTCAATTTTTAAATAAACTTTGAAATATGTTATTGTTTTTTGTGGTGGTGTTAGTTTTTGTCTAGATGGGAAAGGTGAGGCCCTGACCGTAATTAAGAAGAGAATATGAAAAGCGGTGGATTAGTGGTAACCAAGTAAACCCTTACCATTGCGCCATTCTAGGACCATGTGACACGTGAATGACACGTGCACTTCTTTCCAATGCACAAACCTATTAAAAAATAAAAAAAAATTATCAAATTTGACTCTCTTGCTAGGTTACAAAGATTTAGGATGTATATCATTTGTATTTGAGGTTGGCTTTCGCAACGTTGAGGTTAATATGAAAAATGGTTATCGATTGTTAAATGAAGAATAAATACAAAATATAATAAGATGTATCTAAAAGATATCTTATCAAATCCTCTTTTAGAATGTAGTTTATAAAAGAGCATTAGATTAAAAATAGTAGATAATTCAGATCCAGTTTTCATGTAAACCTCAACCTACCACATGCTCTTCACTTTTGTATTTAGGTTGTGCTTGGCAAAAACAAACTAACTTATAAACTAGACCATCCAAACATGTATTATAAGCTAGCTTATTTTAGCTAAAACTAGGTCTAGCGATTCCTCATAATGAAAAGTAAAGATTTAGGCATGATTTTTTATTCCAAGAGATTCTTATATATTTTTTTCAAAATAAATTATCGAAAGTCAAAATCTTAAAAAAAATCAAATTCATCTTATTTTTTTTCAAAAGTTTTTATTGATGAAAATATATTAAAAATACATATCTCATATGATAATCACTTTCAGGTGTCCTTCGTATTTGAATAATTTTTTGAAACTGGTTTTGGAAGTATATTGTAACATAAAATTGGTTCAAGATCTTCATTTTCTCCAATTTCTACATTTTAGACAATCTTTTAGATAGGGGTGGCAATTCGCAGGTTGAAGGGTTGGCGGGTCACGGGTTGGCGGGTTGGAGGGTCAAAAAACCTCAACCCAACCCAACCCATTTAACTAATCGTGTCGAGTTCTTCAACCCAACCCACGAAGGGTCGTGTCGTAGGTCGTGTCAAGGGTTGGTGGGTCATTGGCGGGTTGGTGGGTCTTTGGCGGGTTGGTGGGTCATAAATGGGTTGGTGGATCATAAAAGGGTTGACGGGTCAAAACTCATACTTTATATAATTCAAATAAAAACAAGTAAACAACATCCAAAAGCAACCAAAATACCAAATACAACCAAGTACCAAAACAACCGGATTTCCGGCGATGGCGTCTGGACGTTTGAACTCCGGTGAACTGGAGCGAGAGGGAGAGAGAACTCGTGAGAGTGGCTGGAAGAGTGGAAGAGAAGACGATTTAGGGTTAATTCAATGGCCGCTAGTTTTCAATTAAATTGATTTTTGATTTGTAATTTCTTTAGTTTTTTATTTTTTTATAATATAATAATAACTAAATATATAAATATAAAATAGTTATTTAAATATAAATGGGTTCGCGGGTCAACCCGCCAACCCGGTGGGTCAACCCGCGAAATTTGACGGGTTGGCGGGTTGGGGGTTGACGGGTTGGAGGGTCAGAAAACCTCAACCCAACCCTCGAAATTTCCGTGTCGTGTCGTGTCGGGTTGACGGGTCGTGTCGGAAACTGCCACCCCTACTTTTAGAGACACTCTTAATTTATTTTTGGTGGTTTTTCGATGCAGTTTGGGGCAACTTGTATCCAACCACAATGCATAAACAACCGCAAAAACCCACAACACAAATTTTGGCACAGTATGGTTACATGGTTTATACCAATTACACTTCATACCTATAATCCAATAATTATAAGCTTAAAAATACACCACAACATAAATAATAACATCATCTTAGTAAAAGAAAACAAAAACGTTCAATGCATCCACCTCCTCAAATACATTGCATCATAAAAAATAGTTTCAGAAGTAAAAACATAAAAACATTAATTTTGAATTGGGCCATCATTTATCCATATTTGCAGTATCTACTTGGGCCAACAATCGGGCCTAATTAGTTCATCAAATATTAAAGCCCAAGAACAAGTCCAACAGACCTCTTTTATTAATTAACTGGCCCAAAAGGCCCAATCAGGCCGACATATATTATGTTTTTGGAATAATGTCATAAAATATGCTACTTAATTTATTACAACACACAAAATTTGTTTTTTATAACGTTGAAAAAAAAAAACCCAATTAATATTTAATTGCAAAATATCATAAAATAAAACTCGTTTCCAAATCCAACGGTCCACAACGCCATAGATCCAACGGCTGAAAATTCACCTCCCAATTTTCTCTTATATAAAATATCTCAAACCCTAAACCTTCATTCCTCCTCTTTCTCCTATTTCCCTGCTACTGCTTTCAACCGCCTAAACTCCATATTTAGCAGAAGGAAGCAAAAGGAGACCGCCTCCATTATCACTTATCACTTATCACTTTCCCACCATTATCATCATCTTCATCATCATCAGATACAGCTATGCCTTCCATTGCTGCTTTGTCTGAAACCCTAGCTCAATCAGCCGACAAGCCTAAGAAGATGAAGAATAATGTCAGTTCCGAAACCGCCGGACTCGAATCTTTGATTAAGAAGAAAGAGAAGAAGAGCAGCAAAAAGGAGAAGACGACTACAACGGATCCTGGTTCAGAGTCTGAGAAATCGGAGAAGAAGGTTAAGAGGAAGCGTAAGGCGTCTTCGGATACCGATAACGAAGAAGGAAAGAGCGATACGAGCTCTGAATTAGGCGAGCCTGTTAATGTCAAGGTAGGTAGATTGTTTTTACTTTTAGTTTCTAGCTTGATTTGAATACGTTTATGTATGAATTTGAATATATATATATATATATACACACACATACATAAGAGCTCTGAGTTAGGTGAGCCTGTTAATATCAAGGTATATAGATGTTTTTCCTTTTGGTTTCTAGCTTAGCTCTGAATTAGATGAGCCTGTTAATATCAAGCCATATAGATGTTTTTCCTTTTGGTTTCTAGCTTAATTTCAATACATTGATGTATATATGTATATATATATATATATAAGTGATACATGCTCTGAATTAGGCGAGCCTGTTAATATCAAGGTATACAGACGGTTTTCCTTTTAGTTTCTAGCTTGATTTAAATACATTGATGTTAGAATATATATCTCTACATATATATATATATATATTGTTTGGTATATATGTTTCTAGCTTAATTTATGTATTTATGTTTGAAGTTCAATATACATAAATGTATTTATGTTTGAATATGAACATATTGTTTGATATGGATGTTTTTTTTTTCAGTTTCTAGCTTAATTTGAATGCATTTATGTTTGAATTGAATATATTGGTTGATATAGATGTTTGTTCTTTTAGGCTGCGTTAAATGTGTTTATGTCTGAATTTGAATATACTCTTTGATTTAGATTTTTTTCTTTTAGTTTCTAGCTTAACTTAAATGTATTTATGTTTGAATTTGAATATATTGTTTGATATAGATGTTTTTTCTTTTAGTTTCTAGGTGAATTTATATGTGCTTATGTTTGAATTTGAATATATTGTTTGATATAGATGTTTTTTCTTTTAGTTTCTAGCTTAAATTAAATGTGTTTTTGTTTGAATTTGAATATATTGTTTGTTGTATTTGAAGACTGAGGAGTCGATGAAGAAAAGTAAGAAGAAAAAGATGAAAACGGCTGAGGTTGATGAAGAGGAGGTTGTGGTGAAAGCAGACAATCCAAATGCCGTAACAAACTTCAGGATTTCTGAGCCTTTGAGGAATGTCTTGAAGGCTAAGGGGATTGAGGCTTTGTTTCCTATTCAGGCTCGGACCTTTGATTCGATCTATGACGGTCTTGATTTGATTGGGAAAGCTAAAACTGGTCAGGTATAAAGATCACTTTCATAATCTTGTTTTTAGATATAATTTGTGACATTGAAACCATGTATCAAGCGAGGGTTTCAAAAAATTGACTTGAATATTTGAGACTTTAGGGTTTAGATATCGATGTTCACAGGGCTTAAACCTTTGAATTATGGAAGTGTTGCTGAGAATTATGTGAAGCAGTTGCTAATTGATTGATTATACAGGGTAAAACATTGGCTTTCATTTTGCCAATATTGGAGTCCCTAATAAATGGACCTGAGAAAGCATCACGAAGGACTGGATATGGCAGGGCACCTACAATACTTGTGCTTTTGCCAACTAGAGAGTTAGCAAAACAGGTATTGTTGCTGAATTTTATGTTCATTTATCCCTCTTAAAGTTTTTCCCCATATTCTTTATTTATTTGTATTCTTACGGTATTTATGGTGTTTTTGTTATAGGTTTTTACGGATTTTAAAGCTTTCGGAGAGGCCGTGGGTCTAACCGCTTGTTGTTTGTATGGTGGAGGAGGAGCTTCCATTTCTCCTCAAACTGTGCAATTGAAAAGAGGGGTGGATATTGTTGTGGGAGCTGTTGGCCGTGTTAAGGTGCTGCATAATTACACCGTTTTTAAAAATACAGTTTTTTTTTTTTTTTTTACAGTATTCGGTGTAGATTGTATTTCGTTAATCAAGTTGTCATCTAATGTGATAATGATATGCAGGATCATATAGAGAGGGGTAATCTTGACTTATGCTCATTGAAATTCCGTATCCTTGATGAAGCTGATGAAATGCTGAGGCAAGGTTTTGTTGAAGATGTTGAATATATTTTAGGCAAGTATCTCTTTTGCTGTTTTCATATTGTATTATGTGGAATATTTAATTAGTTTTATGAAATTGATTCAATCTAGACATTTTGGTTCTATTAGTTTGATTCTTGTGTTTTTCGGAACAAGGTGCCAGCATTTTAACAGATTTTATACACATTTGAGTTCTTGAAGCATAATCTTTCATTTCAGCAAATTGCAAATGAGTTGAGGCTGAATACGATTGTGTGAAATTTATTTATTTATTTTTGTTGCATCTGGCTGACTCTAGTTCTTTTTTTGTTTATGAAGGCAAGGTGAATGATGCTAGCAATGTTCAAACTGTTCTGTTTAGTGCAACACTACCATCTTGGGTGAATCAAGTATGTCTTTTCTCTTATTCTCGCACTGTTGTGTTATGTTTTCACGAAAAATATGTATGATCTTTCTTCAACTTGTGGCTCATTTGATTTTCGATCATCAGATTGCATCGAAGTTTCTGAAACCAAACAAGAAGATTGTGGATCTTGTCGGTTTTGAGGTAATGAAGGCTAGTGAAAATGTTAGACACATCATCATGCCTTGCTCTAGCTCAGCTCGGTCCCAGGTCATTCCAGACATCATTCGTAATTACAGCAGGTTTGTTATCTACAGTTGGTTGATAGTCTTGTAAAAATTGTACACTTTTCTCACTTGATGTTTTATATATTTTCAGTGGAGGCCGTACAATTATTTTCACCGAGACTAAGGATTACTGTTCTGAACTTTCTGGATTGCTGGTCGGAGCTCGTCCTCTTCATGGGGACATTCAGCAGTCTGTCCGTGAGGTGGGCGTTTGATTGAATTATCCTATATAAATTGTCTTGCAACTCGTTTATGTGTCTCTTTTTTCTATGTTTGTATTAATAGTAATGATGTTTTTAATAACAGGCAACACTTGCGGGATTCCGATCAGGGAAGTTCATGACACTAGTTGCTACTAACGTGGCTGCACGAGGACTGGATATTAATGATGTTCAGTTGATTATCCAGGTATGATCAAATCTTGAGTTTATATTTTTAGATCAAAATCTATTTTTGTTTGGCTAAGTTTGATTTTTTTTTGTTCTCTAGTGTGAACCACCACGTGATGTTGAAGACTACATTCATCGATCTGGGAGGACAGGAAGAGCAGGTAATTTCATTTATCATTTTGTATCTTTTATGTTAAGAATCCAAATTTTTTGGCGCTTTTAATTTATTAGTTGCCAATTGCTTTCACTTTCTTTAGGAAATTCTGGTGTTGCCATTACACTCTATGAGCCAAGGAGGTCAAATATCTCGAAGCTAGAGAGAGAAGCAGGTGTAAAATTTGAACACTTGTCTGCTCCCCAACCGGCCGATATTGCTAAAGCTGCTGGTGCTGATGCAGCCGAAGCCATAATCCAAGTTGCTGATAGGTACCATGGGTTTTCTTTGCAAAATTGGTCATTAAATTCATAGCTACAATAATTATAGTTAATTGACTTCACGTATTTTTAAAACTGTAGCGTGATCCCTGTCTTCAAGTCGGCTGCAGAGGAGTTGATAGAAACTTCTGGACTATCACCAGTAGAACTGCTTGCTAAGGCTCTTGCCAAGAGCATTGTGAGTTGCATTTTGCAATTTTTTGTTTGATTCGGTATTTCATTTTTGTTTTCAATTAAATGAATACTGGGATTCTTTTTTCTTGCACAGGGGTATACTGAAATCAAGAAGAGGTCAGTTTTGACATCCATGGAGAACTATGTGACACTACTTCTTGAAGCTGGAAAACCCGTCTATACACCTTCGTAAGATATTAAATCTTTGATCGCTTAAATTCAGTATCATAATTTATTTGCTTCTACAGAAACTATATAAGATTATTGCAAGCATTATTATTTTTACGCATGATTGATCCTGATTTTTTGGTTTTTCAGATTTGCTTATGGTGTCTTGAGGAGGTTTTTGCCTGAAGAGAAAGTCGAGTCAATTCAAGGTCTTGCACTAACAGCAGATCAAAGAGGTGCCGTTTTTGATGTTGCTGTGGAGGATTTGGACACTTTCCTTACTGGTACGTTTAACAGCAGATTGTTTATGTTAGAGGCGGCAATCATGTTCGGGTTTGGTGGGTCAAGAAAGCTCAACCCGAAAATGACCCATCACCCATATAGTTAATCGTGCCACATTGATCTACGCTAACCCTTATACGACCCGTGTAACCATTTGGGTGTACGGGTCAAATACTGATACAATCAAGTTCAGAGGTCCAAATTCTAAAATACAACCAAGTTAAAATTCTAAAACAAATAGAAAGTTCAAACACATGCAAATTCAAATAGCAATACGATCAAGTTCAAAGTTCAAACATCAACTTAAAAGTTTATTAGAATTTGTACTTTCCGTTGTCTTTGTAAGAGTTCATATCCATTTGGTGGTGGTTTTGAGGTCATGATTTGGATTTTGGAGTCGGTCAAAACAATTTCCGTATGGGCATTGAAAAGTGAGACGATAAATTGTTATATACTGGTAGGTGAATGCTAGTGGTGGTGGGTCAATCTGTGAACCCATATGTTTATTTTCAAGTAGGGTTCGTGTCTTTATGTTTTTCATCATGTGGCTAACATATGGTCTGTTTTTTTTAAGTCGTAAATGGTTTCATAGTGTTTATGGGGTTTGTTCTTTTTGGTGACCACTTTGCAGGCCAAGCGAATGCTAGTGGTGTTACCTTGGAGGTTGTAAAAGAACTGCCACAACTACAAGAAAGAGAGCAGAGTAGGAGTAGATGGGGAGGAGGCGGTGGTAGAGGCGGCGGCGGTGGTGGGTACTCTCGTGGAGGCCGTGGTGGTGGTTTTTCTGATCGTCGGTTTTCTAGAGGCGGAGGTGGAGGCGGTGGCAGAGGCGGCCGTGGGGGATACAAAAAATGGTAAAAAGCTTCCATGGTTTCTGTGTTTGCCAGAAACACATAGCAGTTTTGATCTTATGAAGAAGAAAACACCGCCAATGTGGCTCATAAGTTCTAATTATAGTGTTCTTTTTAGTGTGTTTTCTATTCTTTCGGGGTGTTTTCTCTTTCCCCATTTTCTTTTATTTTACTTCGTGTTATATGTAACCTACACTTTAACAATGGTTCTATTCTCTCTAGGATTATGGTATCTAAAATGAAAACAAACTGATTATTTTTCATTACCAACACCTTCATAATCTAGTTATGACTTATGATATCGTACTTAAAAGCCGTAGTGAGGAAATTCAGTAACCAAACACAACATTGTTACAATTATTACTTGTTAAGTTGTGTTCAGTAACTAAATTGGTTACTAAAAAATAATCCATCGTGGTATGTTTTTATACAAGTAATAATTGTAACATGAAAGTATTAAGGGATCTCTATCCTAGGGCCTTTAATCTTTATTTGAAAGAGATATATGAGATTAATTTTCTATCAAGTATTAACGTGTTTGTGGGAATAAGAATTTAAGAAAGGTAAGAAAACAATTGAATTACATAAGATGTTTTACATTACGTATAATCACATATAAATCATCCAATTTTGCTTTGCGGCTTGAAGATTACCCACACCCTTTTTCACTTGATTTTACCATATTCATGCTTTTTTAAACAATTAGTATTCTCGTTTCACACCCTCTTTCCGTAATAAATAAATTTTTATAGAAAATATGATTAGATAAAAGACTGTAGAGTCCTTGTCCGGATGTTTAAATGGGATAGGGACACTGAAACCACTAGAAAACTACAACCACAGATTGAATTTTAAAAGATTCGAGAAAAAAGTAACCACATGAATAATTTTAATATTAGGTATGACATTTTATTTAGTCGTGTTATAATTCCCCTTTATTATGGAGAAATTAAATATATCCATTGATTTGTTATATGCACCAAAAAAATAAAAGGTATGGATTCATACATCTCATTCTATAGATCAAGACACCATACAATAATAATTATTACCTAATGTTTCGAAAAAAGAACATAGAAGTTTGAGTTAGCATTTAGTTGTTTCTCTTCCTCTTTCTCTTTCTCTCTATCTGTCTCCCTCTCTTTAATAGAATTGCAAGAGTGCAGAGAAAGATGATGTTCTTCCTGATGGGTTCAAGATCAAGAAAGGAGATGGTGTAGGTTATATTCCGTATCCAATGGGACGGATGACCTACATTTGGGGAGAAGATGCGGAAGAATTCCGACCTGAAAGATGGCTCGTAAATGGTGTTTTTCAACCCGAAAGTCCCTTCAAGTTCACGGCTTTTCAGGTATATTAACGAATGAGATCCCAACTCAATCCGATTTGGACGGGTTAACCCCTCAGACCACAAAACCAAACCTCAAGTGGCGGTTTATTAAGGTTTTGGACCGAGTAGTTTGACATCAAGAGACCAGACCAGTCAAATTGGACCGCTGTTTAGGCGGGTTGGCCTGATTAGTTTAGGCTATTTGGGTCTTATATGGGCTTTAAGGTTTAAATTTTAAAAAGATATATAATTTTAAATTTTAGATTTATAATCTATTTTAACAAAATAAAATATCCTAACAAATTAAGTGAGCAACTCTTAAGTTGTCCATCTTATATCAGAAAATACAAGGCCAAGTTGTACAAAGAAATAAAGAAAGTTTTATGGGGATGCCGATTAGATTTAATGATTTAGTATTTTAAAATAGGCTTTCATATTAGGCTATTAGACTATGAGTAGCGGTAGCGGGTTGGGAGCCGGCAGGCTTGCCGGCTTTGGCGGGTATCGGTACGTCACCGGCGGGTTGGGATGGCGGGTTGGAAGAGCGGTGTGGTGAAGCCGCTCTCTCTCTCTCTCTCTCTCTCTTATTCTTTCTCTCCATCTCTCTCTACAATTTACTCTCTCTTTCTCTTTTTATTAAAAAAATTATGTATTGAGTATTTGGGTTGGGAGGGTTGGGTACTAATTAGGGAGGGTTCCAGAGGGTTAATGGGAGGGTTGAAGAAAAACTGATGTAGCAGTTGATGTGGTAGTGGGTTGGGAGGGTTGAGAGGGTTGGATACGCATAGCCTTAGGAATTTAGGATAAGTTGGGCCTATATTTTAAAAGTTGGATTAGAGTGTAATACTAAAATAAATAATAACATATGTATTTGGCGGTCCCTTTGGTCCAAAGCGTCAACAAAAAGATACAGACCGGACCCGACCGCCCGGTTTAGCAATTTTTCAAACAGACCGGACCACTATATTGCTCAAACTGCCAAAAACGGGCCCAACTTGATTTGGTTTGAATGGTCCAATGGTTTTTTGAACACCCAAATCACTGGGGTTATATTTAAACAATTATCAGTTTACAGAAACATACATTGTTATTTGTTTATGTAACTATTGTGGGATATTTGTTTGTTTAGGCTGGGCCAAGGATATGTTTGGGGAAGGAATTTGCTTATAGACAGATGAAGATAATGGCTGCTTTTTTGGTTTATTTCTTCAAATTCAAAATGGTGGATGAGAGTAAAGAAGCTACATATAAAACCATGTTCACCCTTCACATGGATGGAGGACTTCATTTGTATGCTTTTCCTCGTTTCTAACAATAAAGTGTAAGTATCTTAATGAATTAATATGTCTATATAAATAGATAAAGTTCTATATTGGGGGATTTTTCATAGACAAAAAAGCGTTTTCTTTTAATTAGGAGTCATAAGTTAGGATTAAATGTAAGGTTGTTTGTATGTCGGCTCTACAACTTGCAGAATCTTTTGTTGAACTTTTATTTGTTTCCCTAAAAAATAAATAAACATATGTACAGGTATACATTATTGGAAGCAACAAAACTAATGTAAGAAACACAAGGGTGGTGGTGTATTGGTAAATATTCTATTTACCTTGTGTTCCAGTTTAGATGCAAGCATCCTGCGGCCAAACTTAATGTTAGACGACTGTAACTTACCAACTTGCCAATAATGTAGTTGAGGCAAAACCTAGACAAACCTTTAAAAGAAAAAGAGGATCTAATATATGAAGGCGTATAAGACGAGGTGGTATAACAAAATCTACTTAATTTTAAGAGGTTTTAAATTCATTATGAACCTTGGATACGGTTTACGTTTGAATTTATTGGATACCACAAGAAAATTGGATATTTTTAGGAACCAACAATATATAGGTGTTTTAACATATTATTTTATGTGGCTTAAGTTTATAGTATCAAACAATAAATCGTTTATTTTCAAGTCGGGTTCGTGACATGTTAATATAAAGTTACATGTAATTTTATATATGTTTTTTAAAACAATTAACATTCACGTTTCACCCCTTTTATAAATATATAAATGGTTTATTTTTTAATAGAAAAAAACAATGAAAAGGTAAAAGTCTATAGCGTCCATGTCCGATATTTAAATGGGAGTTATTGATAGATACCGAAATCATTATAAGGATGCAATCACACGAACATGATTTAAATGATCGTTGAAGACATGTAACCTTTGCCACTTGAGTAATTTTAAAAAGTCATGATATTTAATTTATCATTGATCAAGTATAAATGAACATTACTTAAAAGAGAAATTAATCAATAATAATAGCATATGATTGTGAAATGACACTTGTGCTTATCTATAGACAATGCTCATTCACAACACTTTCTTTTCCTAATTGGATTTGCAGAAACAAAAACCATGTCTATTTAAGAAATATAAGAAAATAGTTGAATTACATGTGATCTACATTACATTATGTATAGTCATGTATAAATCATCCAAATTTGTTTAGCTGCTTGAAGACATTACCAAAATTGCCCACACCCTTTTCTTTTCACTTGATTTTGCCGTCGTCGTGTTCTTTTAAACAACTAGTATTCTCGTTTCACCTCCTCTTTCTATGTATAACAACAAATTATTATTAATAGAAAGTTTGATTAAAATATAAAAGACTATAGTGTCCCTTGTCCGAATGTTTAAATGGGATCAGTGACAGAGACCTGATCACCATTAGGCCATCCGCTGTCGACCCACTGCAATCCACACTACCCAATTGCCACATCAGCGCCACATCAGCTTTCTACAATTTTACCTAAAACTACCCAATCCATCCACTGTCGACCCACTGCAACACACTCCATCAAAAAAACAAAAAAAAATTAGATGAGAGAGAGAGAGAGGAGAGAGAGAGAGGAGAGAGAGAGAGAGAGAGAGAGAGAGAGAGAAGAGAGGGTGGGGGGGTTGTTTGCTTCGGTTTCTGGAAGCCGATTTGTGACTACCCGAAGGTAGCCACAATGGTGTTCACTATACTACCCGACGGGTAGTGAGTACCCGGTAGGTACCCGTCCATCCACAGTGGATGACCTTATAAAAGGGGATTGCTATTACCATCCCTCACTCACATAACAATACTGGGTCCCACTTTTGGAACCCACGTATATACTCACACCACCAACTCTCACCTCATGATAAGGAGGTGAGGATAGAATTCACTATCTAAAAATATAACCACAACTACACGATTGAATTTTAATAGATATAAATAACAGTTGAAAACAAGTAACCACATGAATGATTTTAATATTAGGTATGATATTTTATTTATACTTGCAAAAAAGTACAAATTTATGTCAAACCAAGAATAATACCATATGATTGTGAAATGACAATTGTGCTTATATATCTAGAGACAATCCTCATTCACATGTGAATAATCATCACAATATGACTACTCCCTTTCCTTTCTTCCTTCCCACCATCTTCTTCTTCCTTTTAACTGGTTTTTACCTTTCTCCATTTCTCATGGTGGCAGTTATTGGAGCTCTTGCTGCTCTTCTCGCTGTTCCGTTAGCCATCCTGCTGCTGCGTTACGTGAAAGAATTGACGTCAAGTGATCGCGGGCACCGGCCGCCGATCGTCGGCCCGATCTCTAACCAGCTCATACACTTCTCGGAGCTGTACGATTATTGTACGTCGCTGGCGAAAAAGTATCCGACTTATCGTTTCATCAGACCGTCACACAGCGAAGTGTATACGGTTGATCCTGTTAACGTTGAATACATTCTTAAGACCAATTTCAACAACTACACCAAGGTATCATTCATTTATGCTCCTTTTTGGTTAAAGGAATATGATGGAATTGAAATGATGAAATTTCGTTGACTAAATTTCATTTGAATATTTAGACTCTATCGTAAGAATTCTAGCATCCATGGATTTCATCATTCCATCATATTAACCAACGAATTCAATTCCATTTTACTTAAGATGGAAAAATTGAATTTGATTTTTTAGAGTCTGACTAACCTGTTTTCGATAATGATTTTGTCACATCAAATGTTAATATTATTTATTTATACTTCGAAATATATTAAAGGAAGGGTATTTTTGTCATTTTTTGGTATTCGGTTCCAGAGTCATTGTTGGTGATTTGAGCTAGTTGTATCACATGTCATTTTAAGGGCCTATTCGTTAGTAGCTTAGTACCTTATCGTCAATTATACATGACATGACTGTTTGAAAGTGGCTTAATGGTATAAAGCTATTCTATAATTTTTTCTAAAATTGAGTATCAAAAATTAAAATCTCTAGAAAGGATAGCATCAAACTTCAACATCTATTAGTATATTTTAGCAATTGTATCATTAATTAAATGTATCTTATTGGTGAAAAATTATTTATCTCTCATAAACATTAATTTAAATGTCTCATGTTGACGAAAAATTATTTCTCTCTTACATAGAGAGTTTTAGCATTTCTCCAAATATAGAGATTTCTACTTTCTCTTTCTTCAATTATCTATTTTAGATACATTATATTTACAGCATAGCTATTGGAGCAAAGCTTTAGCTAAATACTCCAAAATCTCTATTTTAGCATAACTGTTGGAGATGCTCGTAGTAAGCTTTTGGTAGAGCTTTATGTAGAAAGCTAAGTTTTTCCAAACCAACTACTTCCAATAAAAACACGTTTCTTTCATCTGTGAAAACTTTTCTTACAAAAAAACTTTTCTTCAATTCTTTCAAGATTCGAGTTTCATCTAAGAGATTGATGTCATAAACAGTTGATTTCAGTTTCTCTGGCTTTCTTCACAGGGGGAGTACCATACTTATATATTGAGAGATCTTCTCGGAAACGGGATCTTCGCGGTGGACGGAGCCAAATGGCGCCACCAACGGAAGCTCGCAAGTCACGAATTCTCAACCAAAAACCTACGAGATTTCAGCACCGTTATTTTCAAATCCAACACCGCTAAGCTAGCGAAAACGATCTCGTCACTAGCATCGACCCGAAAAACGATCGATTTTCAGGATTTGTTAATGAAATCTACCTTCGATTCAATGTTCAAGGTGGGCTTCGGGTTCGATCTCGATACCCTATCGGGGTTAGAGGAGTCGAGTAATCAGTTTATGAAAGCTTTCGATGATTCAAACAGTTTGGTCTACTGGCGACTTGTCGATCTTTTTTGGAAGGTGAAACGGTATCTTAACATCGGTCCCGAAGCTGCTCTTAAAGAAAAAATAAGAACCATCGACAACTTCGTGTACCAAGTAATACGAAACAAAAGGGAGCAGATGGAAGACAAGGTTCTTTCTAAAGAAGATATATTATCGAGATTTCTAATGGAGAGCAAGAACGATCCCGTGAATATGACCGACGAGTATCTGAGAGATATATCGTTAAGTTTCCTGCTTGCGGGAAAGGATACGTCCGCTAACACGCTCACTTGGTTCTTTTACAAGCTTTGTAAGCATCCGTTGATCCAAGAAAAAGTTGCGGAAGAATTGAGATTCGCGATTGAATGCGATCATCATATATCGTTCGATAAATTTGCTGACAAGCTAACCGAAGTTGCGCTTGAGAAGATGCATTATCTTCATGCAGCTTTATCCGAGACACTGAGGCTCTATCCTGCAGTGCCTCTAGTAAACCCTAAACCCTAAACCATAAACCTTTATATTTGATGGTTTGGAAATGGGAAACTGACTCAAATAGCCCTTCGGTACATCTAAATTGGTCACTTAGTTATTTCTCTTCCATTTTTATCCAAATATCACTACTTCTGCAATTTGTAGGTCTGTATAAAAAACTATCTAGTCAATATTATTTATATGTGTGTGTAGGGGAGTGTTCAAATGAAAACTCATCTTTCATTGTGAACGTTGGAACAAACAAGAGCACGAAGCGTGTCCACATTCAGTCTAGATAATAAAGGTTAATGTTCACGAATAATCAAAACATTCAAGGTGATTAGTATTACATTCAGAATGAATAATGTATTATTCACCTTGAATGCAGTATTATTCACCATGAATAATGCATCAACATTCACCTTGAATAATGTTGTGTTATTCAGATTGAATGTGACATCTGTCGCGTCATCGGTTGTCCTCACTTTCACAATGAAAAATAAGCTCGAAGCCGAACTTTCGTCTATGTGTGTATATATTTAAATATCTAGGCCCGGGAGAAAATTTCCTCTTTTTAAAGAAAAAATGATTAGATTCAATATTTTTTTTGTGTGTGTTTTTTAGTTAGGTTCACAAATTACCGACCTAGAAATTGTAGATGTGATAATTAGGTAAAAATGGAAGATAAATGTAGATGTGGTGATAATTAGGTAAAAATGGAAGATAAATGGTTAGGAGACCAATTTGATGAATATTTTGACTATTAGTCAATTTCTCATTGAAAAACTATATATAGTGGCATCTCACTTGGCTTTTTTTTTTTAAATTAAAATGTGTTATAGAATTGCAAGAGTGCAGAGAAAGATGATGTTCTTCCTGATGGGTTCAAGATCAAGAAAGGAGACGGTGTAGGTTATATTTCGTATCCAATGGGACGGATGACCTACATTTGGGGAGAAGATGCGGAAGAATTCCGACCTGAAAGATGGCTCATAAATGGTGTTTTTCAACCCGAAAGTCCCTTCAAGTTCACGGCTTTTCAGGTATATTAACGAATGAGATCCCAACTCAGTCTGGTTAGGACAGGCTAACCCCTCAGACCACAAAACCAAACCGCAAGTGGCGGTTTATTAAGGTTTCGGACCGAGCAGTTTGACATCAAGTGACCAGACCAGTCAAATCGGACCACTATTTAGGCGGGTTGGCCTGATTGGTTTAGGCTATTTAGGCCTTATATGAGCTTTAAGGTTTAAACTTTAAAAACATATATAATTTTAAATTTTAGATTTATAATCTATTTTAACAAAATAAAATATCCCAAGATATTAAGTGAACAACTCTTGAGTTGTCCATTTTATAAAAAAAAAAATTCATGACAAAGTTAAGAAATAAAGAAAGTTTTACGGGGATGCCGATTAGATTTAATGATTTAGTATTTTAAAATAGGCTTCATGTTAGGCTATTAGGAATTTAGGATAAGTTGGGCCTATGTTTAAAAGTTGGATTATAGTGTTATACTAAAATAAATAATAACATATGCATTTGGCGGTGGCTTTGGTCCAAAGCAAGGTTGTTAAGCTCGGGATCCTAGCTAGGATCGTTTTTGTCTTTGCAAGCTCGGATCGTATGTTCGGACCGGACCATCCGGTTCAGCTATTTTTCAATCAGACCGGACCACTAGACCGCTCAAACTGTCAAAAACGGCTCGTATTGATTTCGTTTGAACAGTCCAATGGTTTTTTGAACACCCAAATCACTGGGGTTACATTCAAACAATTATCAGTTTATGGAAACAGACATTGTTATTTGTTTATGTAACCATGCGGGATATTTGTTTGTTTAGGCTGGGCCAAGGATATGTTTGGGGAAGGAATTTGCTTATAGACAGATGAAGATAATGGCGGCGTTTCTAATTTATTTCTTCAAATTCAAAATGGTGGATGAGAGTAAAGAAGCTAGATATAAAACCATGTTCACCCTTCACATGGATGGAGGACTTCATTTGTATGCTTTTCCTCGTTTCTAACAACAAAGTGTAAGTATCTTTATGAATTAATCTGTGTGTTTATATAAATGGAATAAAGCTTTGTATTGGGGGATTTTTCATAGACAAAAAAGCGTTTTTTTAATTAGGAGTCATAAGTTTGGACTAAACGTAAGGTTGTTTGTATGTCGGTTCTACAACTTGCAGAATCTTTTGTTGAACTTTTATTTGTTTCCCTAAAAAGAAAAAAAAATATGTACAGTTATACATTATTGGTAGCAACAAAACTTATATTATTAGATAACATTTAGATATTAATGGCATAATATCACATAACAAGTGTCATTTTTTTGTGAAAAACATGAAACATTTATCAACACTTGATCAATTTTGATAAAATATTTTTCGATGAATTCCGGTTTAAAAAAGATTTGATACGATGCATCTCAATACATTTTATTTTAATATTTATTCGTTTGTAATTCAAAAATTGAAAACCACATCTTTCGCTTTTCACCATATTTGACATTCTTTATTGGAATCCAACGTTTTAAATAAATAAATAATAATTCAAGAAACACAAAATATAGTGAAAAAACATATGATTATGAAAGCGGAACAAAATTTCATTCACAAACGTTTCTTCCCCCATTAAATGCTCTTTGTCCAAACTCTAACTTCATATTTTATAATTTCCAGCTTACTATTAATCGCAAAGATAAATGGTGATAAATATTTTGACGACGTTTTCTTAGTTAAAAAATCGAAGATAGTTGTCTCGAAGAAAAATGTCTCGTGGAAGCCAACCTTCATCCAACAACTTTCTGGAACAATCGTGTCCCAGAAAAAGATGAATACATTTATGTCGACCGTTACACATGGACGTCTTACGGTATAGCTGATTGAATAAGTTATAAACCGATATTTAAAAAAAAGATGTAGCCCAATACATCCATACATGGTTATGATCCAACACCGATTCGGGTCCGAACCCGCTGCCTTTGCCTCCCTTGAAAAGGTAAAAGTCTATAATGTCAATGTCCTTCTCCAGATATTTAAATGGGAGTCATTGATAGAGACAGAAACCTCTTCTTTTCACTTATTTTGTCTCTTTCTATATAAAACAATAAATTTATTATTAATAGAAAAGTGATTAAAATATAAAAGAAAGACTACAGTGTCCCTTGTCCGGACGTTTAAATGGGAGTTACCGATAAGGACTAAAACCATTATAAAAATACAACCACATGTTATTGGATTTTAATAGATATAAATCACAGTTGAAAACAAGCAACCACATGAATACTTTTAATATTAGGTATCATGACTTAAGATCAGGTGAGACTAAGTTGTTACTGTAAGATCGCGTAAGACCAATACCTAACGTATGAAACTTCACAAAAAAACACCGTAAATGTAGATAAAACTCGACTACGCAGACCTAAAAATCACTTTCGATGTAAAAAAATATCGAAAACAAGCTAAAAAACGAAACCTTCATAGCTCAAGTTCTATGAAGGTTACATATATATAATGTGAACCTTCACACAAAAAAATGCTGTGAAGGTTTCGTTTTTAACCTTTTTTTGGAATTTTTTTTCGATAGTGTCTTTTAGTATGTTTTAACGATGAATGTTCAATTTTTTTACCTTCACAAATGTTTTGATGTGAAGTTTCAAGTAAAATATATTGATCTCAACGGTCTCACAAAAAAAAGCTTGATCTCACCAGAACCTAAATTTAGGTATCATATTTAATTTATACTTATAAAAAAAGTACAAATTTATGTCAAACCAAGAATAATATCATATGACCATATGAGTGTGAAATAACAATTGTGCTTGTCTAGACACAATTCTCATTCATTCACATGTGAATCATCATCACAAATTCACAATATGACTCCCTTTTCTTTCTTCCTTACCACCACCATCTTCTTCTTCCTTTTTACTTGTTTTTACCTTTCACCATCTCTCATGGTGGCAGTTATTGGAGTTGTTGCTTCTCTTCTGGTTATTCCCTTAGCTCTCTTGCTGCTGCCTTACTTGAAAGAGTTGACCTCAACTGATCGCCGCCACCGGGCCCCGATCGTCGGCCCGATCTCCAATCAGCTCATACACTTCTCGGAGCTGTACGATTATTTTACGTCGCTGGCGAAAAAGTATCGGACTTTTCGTTTCATCAGACCGTCACACAGCGAAGTGTATACGGCTGATCCTGTTAACGTTGAATACATTCTTAAGACCAATTTCAACAACTACACCAAGGTATTATTCATTTATGCCATAGTTTGGTTAAAGGAATCTGATGGAATTGGAATGATCGATTCCGTTGACTAATTTTCATTTGAACATTTGGTTTGTGCCTAGTTCGGTTAAAGGGATCTGATGGAACTGGAATGATCGATTCCGTTGACTAATTTTCGTTTGAACATTTGGTTTGTGGAATCGAATTGAATTTATAGGAATTTTCTAACAATCATGGATTTCACAGTTCCCTCAATAATTGAATTCGATTCCATCCAAATTTCTTAAGATGAAAGATTTTGGGAGTTGAACTTTTCTGTTTTCAAAATCGATTTTTTCACATTAAATGTTACTATATTATTATTATTATTATTATTATTATTATTATTTTTGAATAAGGTTTGTCTAGGCTTTGCTTAGATTACATCCTTAGCAATTTAGAACGGAAACTGAAAATCTGGCTACAAAAGGTGTATTTGTATTTTTTTTTCTATTATTTTTAGAGCAACTCCAATGCATAACACCAAAAGTAACACCAAAACACAAAAAAATGGTGGGATCCTTAACACTAAAAAACATTTCAACTCCAACCATAATTAAAAAAAAACACCAAATACACCCAAAAGATTCATTTCCAACCATATTTCATTATTTTTAAAACATTTAAAAAAACTATCTCAGGTAATGTTTATTAAAATTGAAAATATAATCAATAATAATATTATCATTAAAAAAATCTAAAATATATTGAAAGGGTGGGCCAATAATTATTTTGGTGGGATGAATAGTATCACACCAAATTTGGTGATTTTTATTTCTCAAAAGTTTGACACTGCAAATTTATTGATGATTTGGAGTATGGTTGGAATCCACCATGCTCGAAAACATCAATTATGCAGTATGGTTGGAGATGGTCTTAGCATCATTGTTAGCCCACCGCTTGTTTATTTAAGTGTGATTGAAATTAACACGAGTATCAATCAATTTTAAAGTGTGAGTTTGAACCTAGAAACAACGAAATTTTGGGACAAAGCCTCCCAAATTTTGAACTTGTTAAGTAAGCGAAAAATGTGATTAGAATGAACAGATACTTCAATTTAGGCTTCGATCAAATGGTATGTTTTGAAATTCTGATTCAGTTGTAACCAACCTTTCATTTTATCCATTTAAAATTATAACCATTCATGACCGATGGTAACTTGCCAAAACTGCCATTTCGGTTATTCTCATCCATTTTGAAAAGGAACTAGAAACCAATATTTGTGGACATGATGACGGTTTATTTATTATGATTTGACTATTTATGAAATGCGAGCAGAGTTCATTAATTATGATAAACATTTTATATGCGAGTAGACTATATTAACTATCTTCCATAAATATTCAAATAGTAATATAAATAAACCTTGTGTCATTTTCATAAATACTGGTTTAGGTGAAAGTTCAACTGCAAACCACTTTTTCATTGTGAACGTGAGGACAAACGAGAGTGCGACACGTGGCAAAAAAAAATTATGACACGCGCGACCTGTCCCGCGACTTAGTGTGATTCAGTCTGAATAATAGTGTTATTCAGACTGAATAACACTAAGTCGCGGGCTTTTTGGTTACAAGTCGCACGTGTCACTCTGAATTCCGGCGACTTAGTGTTATTCATACTGAATAACGCTTTATTCAGTCTGAATAATAGTGTAAGTCGCTGAAATTTCAAAGTGACACGTGGCGCGCTCTCGTTTGTCCTCACGTTCACAACGAAAAAATGGTTTGTATTTGAACCCACCCCTACCGGTTTATATTCATATATATACACCATTAATTCTTTGGACTATGTGAATTTCTTGAACGTTCAAATACCCTCCTATAATTTGGCTTTTGTTTTTTGTATCTAAAGTCGAAAGTGCCATTGAGGATTATCCTAAACTGAATTTCATGATACCCAGACATAGAATCGAAATATCAATTCGGAAAGTGAACTTACACAATTCTCAAGCAATCCTGATTCTCGATTACCATCATACCCAATTTTACGTAAATCCCCATCTTCTAACAATCTTTTGTAATCCAACCGGATATATTTCATTCCCTGCCAACTAAACATTAGGTCAAGCTAATAGCATTCCGTTTCAATTCTTTCAAGATTCTAATGTCATTAATAGCATTCAATTCCATCAAAATCTATTTGTTGACAGGGGAAGTACCAAACTTATATAATGAGGGATCTTTTCGGACACGGGATCTTCGCGGTGGACGGAGCCAAATGGCGCCACCAACGAAAGCTCGCAAGTCACGAATTCTCAACGAAAATCCTACGAGATTTCAGCACCGTTATTTTCAAATCCAACACCGCTAGGCTAGCGAAAACGATCTCATCACTCGCATCCACCAAAAAAACGATCGATTTTCAGTATTTGTTGATGAAATCGACCTTCGATTCGATGTTCAAGGTGGGCTTCGGGTTCGATCTCGATACTCTATCCGGGTCAGATGAGGCAAGCAACCGGTTTATGAAAGCTTTCGATGATTCAAACAGTTTGGTCTACTGGCGATTTGTCGATCTTTTTTGGAAGGTGAAACGGTATCTTAACATCGGTTCTGAAGCCGTTCTTAAAGAAAAAATAAGAATCATCGACAACTTTGTGTACAAAGTAATACGAAACAAAAGGGAGCAGATGGAAGACAGGGTTCTTTCTAAAGAAGATATATTATCAAGATTTCTAATGGAGAGCAAGAACGATCCGGTGAATATGAGCGACGAGTATCTGAGAGATATATCGTTAAGTTTTGTGATCGCTGGAAAGGATACGTCTGCGAACACGCTCACTTGGTTCTTTTACAAGCTCTGTAAGCATCCGTTGATTCAAGAAAAGATTGCGGAAGAACTGAGAGCCGCCATTGAATGTGATCATCATATATCGTTCGATGAATTTGCTCAAAAGTTGACCGAAGTCGCACTTGACAAGATGCAGTATCTTCATGCAGCTTTATCTGAGACACTGAGGCTCTATCCTGCAGTGCCTCTTGTAAACCCTAAACCCTGAACCATAAACCCTTTATTTGATGGTTTGAAAAACTATGTATAGTGGTATCTAACTTGGTTTTTATAATTGTGTTATCAGGATGCCAAGAGTGCGGAGAACGACGATGTTCTTCCAGATGGGTTCAAGATCAAGAAAGGAGACGGTGTAGCTTATATGCCGTATCCGATGGGACGGATGACCTACATTTGGGGAGAAGATGCGGAAGAATTCCGGCCTGAAAGATGGCTTGTGAATGGTGTTTTTCAACCGGAAAGTCCCTTCAAGTTCACGGCTTTTCAGGTATATTGACAACTGAGATTCCCAACTAAGTCCGGTTTGGACGGTTTAACCCCTCAGATCACAAACCAAACTGCAAAGTGGCGGTCTATTAAGGTATCAGACCGAGCGGTTTGACATCAAGTGACTAGACCGGTTAAACTGAACAGCGGTTTAGGCGGTTTGGTTTGACCGGTTTGGGCGATTTGGGCATTTTATAGGTTTTAAAGTTTAAACTTAAAAAAACATATGTAATTTTAACTTTTAGATTAATAATCTCAACAAAATAAAGTATCCCAACAAATTAAGTGAGCAACTCTTGAGTTGTCCATTTTACCGAACCAAAGTTTTACGAAGAAATAAAGAAAGTTTTACTGGGATGCCAATTAGGTTTGAACGGTCCAGCAGTTTTTTTAAACACCCAAGTCACCGGGGCGACATTCAAACAATTATCAGTTTACAAAAGCATACATTGTTATTTGTTTATGTAACTATGTGGGATATTTGTTTGTTTAGGCTGGGCCAAGGATATGTTTGGGGAAGGAATTTGCTTATAGACAGATGAAGATAATGGTTGCTTTTCTGGTTTATTTCTTCAAATTCAAAATGGTGGACGAGAGTAAAGAAGCTACATATAAAACCATGTTCACCCTTCACATGGATGGAGGACTTCATTTATATGCTTTTCCTCGTTTCTAACAACAAAGTGTAACTATTTGTATGGATTAATTTGTCTGTCTATATAAATAGATAAAGTTTTGTATTGGGGGATTTTTCATATACAAAAAAGCGTTTTTTTAATAATTAGGAGTCATAAGTTTGGACTAAATGTAAGGTTATTTTGTATGTCGGTTCTACAACTTGCAGAATCTTTTGTTGAACTTTTATTTGTTTCTGTAGAAAAATAAAAATAAACATATGTATAGTTATACATTATTGGCAGCAATGAAACTTATGTAAAAAAAAAAACTAATATATGAACTATAAGGGCCGTGGATGTATTGGTACCAACCTACCAATGATGTAATCTAGACAAAGCCTAAATGAAGCTTCCCATCAAATCTATAAGTATGGAGGTACATAATAATCTATAATGTAGGATGCTGGTTATGGTTTACGTATGAATTTATTGGATATTACAACAAAATTGGATATTCATGAGCTAATAATTTATAGGTCTTTCAACATACCATTTTATGCGGATTAAGTTCATAGTATCAAACAATAAAGCGTTACATATATAGGTATTGTAATAAAAAAATTTGAACTTTTTAGGGCTTTTAAACAAAATTTTTAGGACATTTATTTTACAAATAATCATTTTAGCTATTTTATAGAACATTTATGAGAAGTATTATATATTAAGTATTAACCTATATTTTTATAAGTATCAAATTCAAAACCATTTATATTATTAGATAACATTTAGATATTAATGGCATAATTATAAAGTTTTGGGTTGTTTGGCGGGGGTGATGGCCTAGCCGAAGCTCCTTTGCCTCTCTTCCTGTCTAGATATTTTAGTCTATAATGTCTATAATGTCAAGTATCCTTGTCCAGATATTTTAGTGGGAGTCATTGATAGAGACCGAAACCATTATAAGGATGCAACCACACGAACATGATTTAAAAGATTGTTGAAAACTTATAACATTTGCCACTTGAATAATTTTAAAAAGTCACCTATTTAATTTATCATTTATCATGTATAAATGAACATTATTTAAAAGAAAAGTTAATCGATAATAATAGCATATGATTGTGAAATGACACTTGTGCTTATCTATAGACAATGCTCATTCACAACAGACAGGGGCGGAGCTAGGAATTTTTTCTAGAGGGTGCCTAGAAAAAATAAAAAAATTTCATGATTTTAAAGGTGAGAAACATTTTTAAATGTATATGTTTTATAATACACAATTGTCCGTAAATTAGTTGAAAAACATGAAAGACCTAGTTAAATATAATTATATCTATATTTATAGTATAAATATAGATATAATTATACAAACAAATAGAGTAAGTCTATGTTTTGTTTTGTTTTTATGGAAGTGTAAATACTTGAAGATACATCAAAACTGATTATTAAAGCTTAAGAGGACGGTTCGTCTAACTTAAGAAACTAGATCTTACTCTAACTGATTATTAGGCTTAAGAGGACAGTTCATTAAACTCACTTTAAAAACTAGAGCTTTCTGAATCGTCTTCGTTTATTCAGAAAATGAATAATTTTTAAAGTGTATAATGCGAAACTGAATAAGTCTTTATTTAGTTAAATATGCATTTAAAGACCCCTCATTAATTTACGAACAATTGTTACACCAAAGCAAAAAGGAATATAAGTTACAACTAAACATTTAGAAATCTATATCTATATATATATATATATTAAAGAAAGGTCTTTGCTGATGTCATGATTATGAAATTGAGCCATTTGATTGGCCAATTAAAAAAGAATCATCAAATTATGATGTCATCAATTATTCTTATTATTTTAATACCATAATTATCTTTATAATTTACATTTTTTATCCTTAGAATTATTTGATTAAATTACTTTTTATCCATTAGTTTCTCATCTTTCATTTTACATCCTTATCATTTTAAGATAATAATATATATTAATTAAAATGTATTAAATTTTTGTTTTTTCTTTTTAATAAATTATACCATTATAATCGTCTCGACAATATCTTCAAAATGAGTTTAATATTAAATATTTTAATAATTTATCTACATTATTAAAATTAGATATAAATTAATTTGTTTAGATTTTATTACAATTCTATTCTTGATATTCTTGAAATTTAAAGATTTTATCTTTTTAACCTAAGTATTTTTATAGATTATTTATAAGTAATTAAAATTTATTTTATTTAAAACTCCATTGTTGATATTCTTGAAATTTAAAGATTATATCTTTTTAATCTAACTATTTTTATAGATTATTTATAAGTAATTAATTTTTATTTAAAATTCTACAAATAAAAAACACTACATATTTTATTTTTGAATCCCTCCAGTTATAAAAATAGATATAAATTAATTTGTTTAGATTTTATTACAATTCTATTATTCATATTTTTGAAACTTAAAGATTTCGTCTTTTTAACCTAATTATTTTTATATATTATTTATAAGTAACGAAATATTATTTTATTTAAAACCCAATTGCTAATATTCTTGAAATTTAAAGATTCCATCTTTTTAAACTAACTATTTTTGTAGATTATTTATAAATAATTATATTTTATTTTATTTAAAATCCAACAAATCAAAACACTACACATATTTTATTTCTGAATCCTTTCAGTTTTAAAATCATTCACGAAATTCAATTCTTTTGACAAAAGAATAATAAATTTTCAATTTTTAAAATTTTAACAGCTATTAGATAACTAAAATATCTATTGTAATAAGCATAAATATTTATATTTTATTTTATTTAAAATCCTACAAATCAAAACACTACACATATTTTATTTCTGAATCCCTTCAGTTTTAAAATCATTCACGAAATTCAAATCTTTTGACAAAAGAATAATAAATTTTCAATTTTTAAAATTTTAACAGCTATTAGATAACTAAAATATCTATTGTAATAAGCAATTATAATGGTAATTGTCGTATAACATATAATTTACATAAGTATTTAAATGGTAATGCCAATTGTTATGTAAATGTCTATTCTTATTAAAAATTAAAATAACATGTTTCAAATGCCCGTATAATATACGGGTCATTAACTAGTCTTACATTATAGTAGTAAAACAAAATAACTTTAAGAATTAAAATTTATTTAAATTTAAAATTTACCTATGATAAAGAGTAAACATTTTAGAATATATGATGAAATAAGTTGCTACCAAATGGGCTAGCTATTTAAAATTCACCTCCACCCACTAGGTATTTGGTGTTTTCTCTTAAACATTGATCCCACATCGGCTAACTACCACAAGATATACATTTGTAATCCAATATTTTAAGAAAGGTAGGAGGTTCCTTCTCAATACATGGATTTGTCCCACATCGGCTTGGTACCGAAAAAAATCCCTTTGTAATCCACTATATTAAGGAAGGCAGGACGGTGCTTTATTTCTGGGTTTTTAAGGAGTTTGGTTAAAGGCTCTCGGCTTAAGTTTTTGAAGGCTGAGAGGAGACACTGCACCTTCTGCTGCTAAGTTTTTGAAGGCTGAGAGGAGACACTGCACCTTCTGCTGCTAAGGTGGCTCTGCCCTTGACAACAGAGACCCCCTTTTCTTTCTTTCATTGCTTAAAAAATGGATTTGTAGAAACAAAAACGATATCTATTTAAAAAAGATAAAAAACAAGCAGTTGCATTAAATGCGATGTTACATTAAGTTACGTATAATCACACATAAATCATCCAATTTTGGTTATACACATAAATCATCCAATTTTGGTTATACACATAAATCATCCAATTTTGGTTTGCGGCTTGAAGACGTGACCAAAATGCCCACACTTTTTTTTTCCAGTTGATTTTGCCGTTGTCGTGTTCTTTTAAACAACTAGTATTCTCGTTTCACCCCCTCTTTCTATATAAAACAATAAATTTATTATTAATAGAAAAGTGATTAAAATATAAAAGATTATAGTGTCCCTTGTCAGGATGTTTATTTGGGAGTCATGATAGGGACTAAAACCTTTATAAAAATACAACCACAGATGACAAGTTAAAAACTAGCAACCACACGGTATGATATTTTATTTATATTTTCAAAAAAGTATAAATTTATGTCAAACCAAGAATAATAGCATATGATTGTAAAATGACAATTATACTTAAATATCTAGAGACAATCCCCATTTTTCATTCACATGTGAATCATCATCATAATTCACAAAATGACTCCCTTTCCTTTCTTCCTTCCCACCACCATCTTCTTCTTCCTTTTTACTGGTTTTTACCTTTCACCATCTCTCATGGTGGCAGTTATTGGAGCTCTTGCTGCTCTTCTCGCTGTCCCGTTAGCCATCCTGCTGCTACGGTACTTCACGGAATTGACGTCGACTGATCGCCGGCACCGGCCGCCGATCGTCGGCCCGATCTCCAATCAGCTCATACACTTCTCGGAGCTGTACGATTATTGTACGACGCTAGCGAAAAAGCATCGGACTTATCGTTTCATCAGACCGTCACACAGTGAAGTGTATACGGCTGATCCGGTTAACGTTGAGTACATTCTTAAGACCAATTTCAACAACTACACCAAGGTATTATTCCTTTATGCCTTAGTTTGGTTAAAGGAATCTGATGGAACTGGAATGATCGATTCCGTTGACCAAATTTCATTTGAACAGTTAGTTAGTTTATGACTTTATGGTATGAATTGAATCATCTAAATTCTATCATCATGGATTTCATCATATCATCCATAAGGGGATGTTTGTTAGCGGCTTAACGACACTCATAGCTTATCCTTAGCTATACATGATTGTTTCGTGGTGGCTTAATGGTATACAAATCACTTATTCAATAAGTCTTTTGGGGAAGCTTTATAAAAAAGACAAGTTCCAATAAAAAACAAGTTTCTTCTGTCTATGAAAAACCCTCCCAACAAAACTTTCCCGGTCTAAACAGACAAATTAGTCCACGTAGACAACTTTATTTATACAGGACTTGATTGAAAATCAACCAAACACCCCTAGGTGTGATTGAACTTATTCGGAAAGTGAATTTACACGATTTTCAAGTAATCCAGATGCTCGATTACCATATACCCAATTTTACGTAAATCCCCATTTTCTAACAATCTTTTGTAAACCAATCAGATATATTCATATTCCGTTCCCTGCCAACTAAACATTTGGTCAAGCTAATAGTATTCCATTTCAATTTTTTCCAGATTCCAATTTCATTAAGCGATTCCATTCCTTCGAGAGAAACATTATGTGAACCAATCGCCACTTAAATGTTGACTTCAGTTTCTGTGGCTTTGTTCGCAGGGGGAGTACCATACTGGTATTATGAGAGATCTTTTCGGACACGGGATCTTCGCGGTGGACGGAGCCAAATGGCGCCACCAACGAAAGCTTGCAAGTCACGAGTTCTCAACGAAAATTCTACGGGATTTCAGCACCGTTATCTTCAAATCCAACACCGCTAAACTAGCGAAAACGATCTCCTCACTCGCATCCACCGAAAAAACGATCGATTTTCAGGATTTGTTAATGAAAGCGACTTTCGATTCAATGTTCAAGGTGGGATTCGGGTTCGATCTCGATACTCTATCCGGGTCAGATGAGGCGAGCAACCGGTTTATGAAAGCTTTTGATGATTCAAACGGTTTAGTCTACTGGCGATTTGTCGATCTTTTTTGGAAGGTGAAACGGTATCTTAACATGGGTTCCGAAGCTGTGCTTAAAGAAAACATAAGAATTATCGACAACTTTGTGTACGGAGTAATACGAAACAAGAGGGAGCAGATGGAAGACGGGGTTCTTTATAAAGAAGATATATTATCGAGATTTCTGATGGAAAGCAAGAACGATCCGGTGAATATGAGCGATGAGTATCTGCGAGATATATCGTTAAGTTTTGTGATTGCGGGAAAGGATACGTCTGCGAACACGCTCACTTGGTTCTTTTACAAGCTTTGTAAGCATCCATTGATTCAAGAAAAGATTGCGGAAGAACTGAGAGCTGCCATTGGATCCGATCATTGTACATCGGTGGACGAATTTGCCGAAAAGTTGACCGAAGTTGTGCTTGACAAGATGCAGTATCTTCATGCAGCTTTATCTGAGACACTGAGGCTCTATCCTGCAGTGCCACTTGTAAACCCTAAACCCTGAACCATAAACCCAGTATTCGATGGTTTGAAAGACTATGTATACCGGTATTTAACATGGTTTTTTTAAATGTGTCATCAGGATAGCAAGAGTGCGGAGAACGATGATGTTCTTCCGGATGGGTTCAAGATTAAGAAAGGAGATGGTGTAGGCTATATGCCGTATCCGATGGGAAGGATGACGTACATTTGGGGAGAAGATGCGGAAGAATTCCGACCCGAAAGATGGCTCGTCAATGGTGTTTTTCAACCGGAAAGTCCCTTCAAGTTTACTGCTTTTCAGGTATGACGATTGAGATCCCAACTAAGTCCGGTTTGGATGGTTTAACTCCTCAGACCACAAAAACAAACCGCAATTGGCGGTTTATTAAGGTTTCAGACCAAGCGGTTTGACATCAAGTGTTAAGCTAAACAACGGTTTAGGTCCAAAGTGCCCGCAAAAAGATCTAGACCGGGTTGGACCGCCCGCTTTAACTATTTTTCAAACAGACCGGAGCGCTAGACCGCGCAAACCGCCAAAAACGGCCCGGTTTAATTTGGTTCGACCGGTTTGAACGACCCAATGGTTTTTTTGAGCACCCAAGTCACTAGGGAATAGGGATACATTCAAACACTTATCAATTTACAAAAACAGACATTATTGTTATTAGTTTATGTAACTATGTGGGATATTGTTTGTTTAGGCTGGGCCAAGGATATGTTTAGGGAAGGAATTTGCTTATAGACAGATGAAGATAATGGCTGCTTTTCTGGTTTATTTCTTCAAATTCAAAATGGTGGATGAGAGTAAAGAAGCTACATATAAAACCATGTTCACCCTTCACATGGATGGAGGACTTCATTTGTATGCTTTTCCTCGTTTCTAACAACAGAGTGTATCTGTGTGGATTGATCTGTACAAAGGGGAGAAAGTTTTGTAACAGGGGCTTTTCCATAGACAAAAGGAGCGTTTTTTCTAATTAGGAGTCATAAGTTTGGATTAAACTGTGGCTTTCAGGTTGTTTTGTTGGATGGTTCCACAACTTGTGGAATCTTTTGTTGAACTTTTATTTGTTTCTGTAAATAAAATAAAATAAACATATGTACATTTATACTACAAGAAACTAATGTATGAACCACAAGCGTGGTGGTGCATTGGTAAAAGTCTTAGGAGGATGTGGTATATGATCCCATCCACCTTGGGATTAAATTCAGATGTTAGCATTGACCACACATGTTAGCCAATTGTAATGCCTAAATGAACTTTTTCTAAAAATAAAAAATAAAATAAAATCTGATGTATGAAGGTAAATAATAATCTAATAATGTATGATGCATTGGTTATGGTTTATGTATGTATTTATTGGATATTCAGGAGCTAATAATTTTTAGGTGTTTCAATATACCAAACTTATTTTTATAGAATTAAACAATAAAACGTTATATATATAAAGAAAATCTAATAATCTTTTTGAACTTTTTGGGTATTTAAACAAAAATTTTAGGACATTTAATTTACAAATAACCATTTTAAATATTTTAAAAACACTTTTGAGAAGTATTATATATTAACCCATATTTTTATAAGCATCAAATTGTAAACATTTATTAAATAACATTTAGATATTAATGGTATAAGATCACATCACAAGTGCAATTTTAGAGTATGAGATATTTTTAAACCGTTGATCAATTTTAATCAAACACTCTTCCATGAATTGCAATTTAAAAAATATTTGATCCGATGCATCTTAGTGACTACATTCCATCCTAATATTCATCCGTTTGTAATTCAAATGTTGACAACCACATCTCACATTTATGACAATATTTGACACTTTTGACCTGAATTCAATGTTTTAAATACATAAATAATAATTCAAGAAACATAAAATATAAATGGAATAGCATATGATTATAAAAAAGGACAACTCGTGGATAAAATGCTCACCACATAACGAAATCGACAACACCTACCAACACTTTGCAAAAACACTAAATAATTTAACATGAGTGTTAATCTCTAATATTTAATATTTAAATACACAATGAAAAAGATTATAGATTTGTAGTCAAGTGTTAGAATTAATTAAAAATAGTAGTATAATAATTAATATTTAATAAGTACCATTCATGAGTTGGAAAGAAGATTTGAATATTATTTGTGATACTTTGGGTTCTTGCACAATTCATCCATTCTCCAAAAGTCCATTGAACAATAAATAATATAGAGTGAATTACGGATTTGGTCCCTGTGGTTTGGTGGTTTTTACGGATTTGGTCCCTAAACTTCATTTATTACAGATATGGACTTGAGGTATGTCATTTTATAACAGATAGGTCCCTCTGACTAACTACCCTTTAACCCCTCTGTTAACTTTGAGGGTACTTTCGTCCTTTTCCATCTTTTGTCTTATGTGAGGGACCAATATCATAAAAACCACACAAACCACAGGGACCAAATCCGTAATTATTTTTAGAAAATAAAATTTTTATTTTTTATTCTTAAATTAATTAATTATTATACTTTAATATACATTAAGTATTATACTTTAAGTTTAATTTTATATTTAAACATATTTCTATCAAATAAAATATTACTACAAATATATTAACTTACTTTTTTAATTTATTAATATAACTAATTATTATATTTTAATATACATGTTATTAATAGATATATTTTTCTCTTTTTTTGTGTGATTTTTTGGGTTTTTATTTATTTCTCATTGAAAGGTAAATAACAAGAGTTATTTTAGCGCTTCCCGGTGAACTTAACTCTCACCCTTTATCTCTCAACACAAAACATATAAAACCACGAAAAAAAAAAGATGAGAAAAACCCAAAAGTCCAAGAAAAAAAGGGATGAGAAAAATATATCAAAAACCCAAAAGTCCACGAAAAAAAGGGATGAGAAAAATATATCAATATGCATCTCAAATTAGTGAGAAAAAATATGATTGGTTTTTTGGTGTAGTTTATTTCACTCAATTTTTATATACGTTACTGTAAATATCGATTTAATCATATGTGTTAGATCAATTTATCTTTTAATGGTTCATATATATATTTATTTTCTATAGAATCTTACTATATATGTATATAATCAACTTAAAGTATAATAATATATATATATAATATAGTAATGAGGGATTTTCATTTGTGAACCAATATTTTGGTGTGAACTTGTGAACTTAATCCTAGCCATCCAAATCATTTTTTGATGGTTAAGATTAATTCCTTGATTAATCTTATTAACCACCCATGATTTTAGGAATTTTCCAGGATTAATCTTTACCATTGATTTTGAATTTGTATGGTTAAGATATGGTTCACAAGTTCACACCAAAATATTGGTTCACAAATAAAAGTCCCTTATATAGTAATTAATATATATATATATATATATATTAAATTATAATAATTAATATGTGTGTATACATGTAACACATATTTTTTTGAAAAAAAATGTATTATATGTAAAAATTCAACTTAAAAGTATAGTATATATATATATATATATATAATAGTTAGTTATATTAATAAATTAGAATAAAATCATAAATATTTATAGTAATGTTTTTGTTATGAAAGAAAATATATTTAAATATAAAATTAAATCTGAAGTATAATAATTAATTAATTTTAGAATAAAAAGTAAAAAAAAAAATATTTTCCAAAAATAATTATGGTTTTGGTCCCTGTGGTATGTATGGTTTTTACGATATTGGTCCCTCACATAAGACAAAAAATGGAAAAAGACGAAAGTACCCTCAAAGTTAACAGAGGGGTTAGATGGTAGCTAGTCAGAGGGACCTATCTGTTATAAAATGACATACCTCGAGTCCATATTCGTAATAAATGAAGTTTAGGGACCAAATCCGTAAAAACCACCAAACCACAGGGACCAAATCCGTGATTCACTCAATAATATAATACATCATGTGTTTCATGATTAGTTAGATGTAAAGCATGAATTTTTATTAAATGCTCTTTGTTCAAACTCTAGAAAGAAGTATCATATAAATCATATTTCATAATTTGCAGCTTGCTATTAATCGTAAAGGAAAATGGTGATGACATTTTGACGAAGTTTTCTTAGTTAAAAAATCGAAGATCATTGTTGAAGAAAAATGTCTCGTGGTGTGTTTCAAAAGATGAATATATTTGTATGGTGTGTTCCACATAAACGTCTTACGATATAGCTAATTGAATAAGCTATGAGTCGATATTAAAAAAAAAATGTATAGATATTGCTTTTGGGATAAATAAAAGATGCAATCACAACTTGTTGAGAAAAAGATTAAAAAGAAAAAAAAAGCAAAATCTTTACTTCCCAATTGGGTGCCAATAAGGATCAAAGTGAAGTCCAATCGAAGAAATTAAAGGAATCCCTCGTGACCCGATTACCCGGATCCGAACAGTACGCCCGGTAACGACTCCATTTTCAAGCCTATGGAGCTTCTTATACCCCACCGTCGTCCCTTTGACGATCCGTTTTCCGTCGACGTATATTTCGTGTTTACGGATCCTCTGCCCCAACCCGATCGCTTCTTGGATCCTTACGACGTTGAATTTCAACTCTCCGTTTGGTGCCTTAATTTCAATCCAATGGCCCTCTTTGCCATCATTGGCATCATCTTTCGGAGCCCAATACGTCCATAAATGGTCATGATCCAACACCAATTCGGGTCCGAACCCACTCCCTTTGCCTCCCCTGATGCTGCTGGCTTTTATGGAACAATCTTCGGCTAAGTTTTTGGAAAATATTGTATCGATTGCATGTTTAAACTCCTTTAATCGTTGAATGTCGTTTGCGGAGATTAATCCAGTGGTGTTTGGTGGAACATTGAGTAACATGACGCAGTTTCGGCCGACGGAGTTGTAGTAAATCTGTAGTAATTGGCTGAGTTTTTTCGGAGACTCCGATTTGTGCCAAAACCATCCGGGTCGGATCGAGACGTCGCATTCCGCCGGTAGCCAATCTGTCCCTCTTGGATCTCCGGTGGTCAGATAGCTGCCAAATCGTCCGATATTCCACCATTATTGATATTTTCATAAATAGGAAAGTAAAGTAAAATAAACTTTAGAAATTAAGATTTTTGTTCTGTAGAATGTAGCGGTCGGTAATTCTTGATACGACACGAACCCGACACGAAAATAAACAGGTCTGGGTTGAGTTTTTTGACCCGTCAACATGCCAACCCATATATCTATTTTAAATATGCATTTTGAGTTTGGTTGTATTTGTATATGACCCGTCAACCCGGTTTTCATCCGGGTTACGTTGGTCGTGTGCAGGTTAAACGTACACGGGTTAGGGTTGATAAGGGTGGCACTATTAGTTAAGCAGGTCGTTTCGGAGTTGAGCCTTTTCTGCTGCCAATAGCCAACCCAAATATAACAAGATATTCACTCCAAATAGAATCCTTATTTCAGTCGAAAATAGCAAAACTGCAAGAAACATTAATTATACAGATTTTTTTTAAGAGCATTTCAAAATTCTAAAAGATTCTCTTAAAGATTGAGAATTTCAAAATCTCTAAAATAAAAAACCATTCAACTTGAAAAGTTCATTATTATATTATAATGTTGGATTTTATTTATTTAATAAAATATTATTTTTTCCACAAATTTAATTTCAAAAAATTCTATTGGTGACGATATATTACAACATAGGGTTGAATTCTGTTTAGAAGTTGATGTTTTTGTGAAAATTAGAAGAAATTCTTATTATTCATTGGATGAAAAAAATAATGTACATTGAGATGAGAGATACTAGAATAAGATGCACTAAAATATATTAAATTAATTTATTTCTAATGTATTTTAAAAAATAATAAAAGTACTTGTTGAAAATGATCTAAGATTTTATAGAAAAACTATCAAATCATAAAAAGAGATAACATGTATGTTACATGTGATGGTACTTTCGAGGGGTCTTTGTAGCTCGTGAAGTGTAAAAATAGTAAGAATTGAGATCTAGTTTTCTTTTACAAAAGGGACAACACCTTAGGAAAATCTTTATATAAAAATTGACATAAAGTTATAATTCACTTATTGATTAAACTTTATTAGTTACTTAAACACATGTATTTATATTCAACAAAGAAAAATTAAGAATTTTGTTTTAAGATACCAATTAGATTGATAAAAAGTTAGTTACATTAAAGTTGGTTTATCGCAAAGATTCTAGGGGAGGTTAAAAGATCATGGATTTAAAATAGGTACATTAAGCTTATGAATGTATACCTTATTAAAATTTAATAATACGCTTTAAAATATCGTATACTGAACAACTTACTCGACAATGCTTGCATTTCCGATGGATAAAGCCGTCTGATTAATGGTGGACCAACACGTACTTCCGGCAAACCCGTCTTCGTTTCCGACCCACCGTACACCGGGACCCGCATCGGAAAATATATTAATAGTGCTTTGTAATTCATCCACCATTGAAAACCAATCACTAAAAAGGTAACTCATGTTTGGTGCATTTGACCCTTTTGCCCCATCAAACCATATCTCCTTCACACTTCCATATCTACATTACCACAAACACATTACAAACCACACTAGTTCAAAATCATTATAATGATAATAATGATTGTTTTACGTCTAGCTGATATAAAACTTCAACAGATACAATATTTTCTTTTATGAAGACTTACTTGTTGAGTAACTCTTGCAATTGGGCCATGTAGTATTCGTTGTACGGTATTATTTTCCCGTACCGTTTATCGTGGCGGTCCCACGGCGACAGATACAACCCGATGTCGACCCCTCGATCCTTGGCCGCATCCGTGAATTCTTTCACGACGTCACCGTGGTGGTCCCGCCACGGGCTTCCAACCACCGAGTGGTCGGTATACTTCGACGGCCATAGACAAAAGCCGTCGTGGTGCTTAGCAGTCAAGATCGAGAGGGAGACGCCGGTCTGGACCGCCACGTCGATCCATTGGGCCGCGTTGAGGCCCGTCGGGTTGAAAACGACCGGGTTTTCTTTCCCGGTACCCCATTCGGAGTCCGTAAACGTGTTGACACCGAAATGGTGGAAGAAGATGATCTCTCTTTGTTGCCATTTGAGTTGGGAGTATGACGGGAGGGGCGAAACGGGCAATGGCGGGGTGGTTGCGAGGTGGGTCGGAAGCGATGCGGGGAGGTTGGAGAGGACAATGAGGGTGGAGATTAGAAGGTGGTAGAGGGTGGTCATTGACGGTGGCTGGTGGTGGTTGGTGGTGGTGGTGGCCGGCGGTGGGTATAAATAAGGGAGAATTATTGAAGGGAAGAAATGTTTTTGTGAATGGAGTTTTGTTTTTGCAAAGTGTTGGGGTGTTGTCGTTTACGTTACGTGTTGAGCATGTATTCACGGGTTATAAGTTTTTTTTGCAATGATATGCTTTTTCCATTATATTTTTGTGCTTTTTTATGTTATTATTTAAATATCTAAATGTAATCTTATAATATATATGGTTTAGAATTCAATACTTATTTATTGGTTTCATTATATGTTGTATGATTTTTTTTAGTCATCTCTAAAATTAGTTTTTTCTATCTCCAACAACCTTTTTATTTTAGATTATTTATCATTATTTATATTATTAAAATATATATTGTATTTATTATTTCAATAAATTTTTCAAAAACTTTTAAATAACTAATTATACCATTGATGAAATATATTAAAGTAATATTTCTCTCTCTTCATATAAAGATTTATAAAAAATTTAAAATCTCTATATTGAAAGAAAACTCAAATTTTTTCTGTTTTACCAATCACTTTAGCAGTGTTGTTGGAACATTTTATAGAGAAAAACCATCAAATTTTCTATTATAGCAATGTTGTTGAAGATGCTCTAAAAATGTGTTTAATCATAGAAAATTGTTTTTATTTTCTTAGAAAAGTTTTACAAAAATAGCGTTGAGTTTTCATTCTAAAATTTCGTATTTGGTTGAAATAGTGGAGTTTTATTTTTTTATTTTAGAAAATCAGATAATGTGTCTATAAAATTTTGAAAACTACTGAAATCAGTTTTTTCTAATTACATAAAAGTTAGAAAACAAAAATAATTATTTTCTTGAAAACCTTTTAAAAACTAAATGAACCAGACGTATTTTTTAAATTTTCATTGTCGAAATCTTCTCTTAAAGACTGGAAAATTTTCACAACCAAATCCGACCTGAAAAATACCATTGTAGCCATTTTCATCTAAACTATATGCATTTGCGCATAAAAATAATTTATACTAAAATGTATATAAAAACCAAAAAACAAAAAATTTTAATTTCATATTTATATACTTAACGTAGAGGTTAATCAAAAGCAAATTTTTTTTTTTAAAAACAAAATGACTAATTATATATTGACAACCGCTGGATAATTTTATTAGTTGGTGACTAGAGATCTAAACTTATCTTAATTGTCTCTTTAATGCGATCCATTTTAACAAATATATAATTGATTAACAAGTGTGGGTGCCGACTAGGCTAGATGGTTGATTTAACTCATCTTAATTTACTTGTCTTCTTTTTTGTTTTTAATACAATTATTAATTAGCTATAAGCATGGTTTAATTTTTATAGACTTTAAAACTGGCTTTATTGGTGGTATAAAACAATTTGTTGAATATATGAATGTATATGATAATATGTGATAGAAAACATAGAAATGAACCAAAATAGCCAATTTTCCAAAACTACATTTTTTAGTTTTTTTTTTAATTAAAACTTTATTTTGGTTATAGTTTATGTAAATGCTTTATACATTTATGAAATCTCAATTTTCAGATTAAAAAGAAAAGAAAAAAAATATTTTAAGTAAAGATTCAAAGTTTTGTTGAAGGAATTAATTTTTAAGCAAGGATTCAATTTCTTGCATAAATAATGTTTACATATGACGAAAGTTCGGTTGTGAACTCAAATTTCATTGTGAACGTGAGAACAATTGAGAATTGCGCCACATGGTATATTCAGACTTAATAATCATGTATTATTCAGTCTGAATATACCATGTGGCGCGCTACTGCCGTCACGTTCACAATAAATGAAGGGTTATCATTTAAGCCTGACCCTACGTATGTTACGTATATATAATTTATTTATTTTAAAAAAAACGAGGTAAAAGGCAACTCTTTTTTTCTTTGCAATTTTCAAGGTTCTTTTATGAATCCTTCTTGTTTTGGCATTTTTTTGTTTCGATTAGAAGTACAAATTTTCAATTGTTGATAAAGAAGAAAGGTAAAAGTACAATTTTTCAAAGTTTGATAAAGAAGGAAGATAATGCTAGTTGGAAATGCATCAACTCTATGCATTGAAGTTTTGAGTGCTAAGTTTAGGTGGGATGGCATCTTTTTGGGCTAAATATAGATAGATATTTGTTTTAGGAAGAGGCATGGTAATGATTGTGTTGATCTTAAATTAATTTAAACTCATTTTTATAGCAACAAAGTTTGATTTTATAGAAAATTAAAAATGTTTAAACATCTGAACTTTAAGTGGTCTATTGAAACTAGTGCTATACCCGTCCGTAGGCCGGGTATATAACATTAGAGAGAGTTTGTGGTGTTTGACATGTATTACCGTATGAGTCATTTATCAAACACTCGCCCGGGTAAGTGTTTGTCTGCAAAATTCAACACTACCACGAAATGATGACATTGTAATGCAAAGATCCTTCCACAAAATCCAAATCTCTTAAAAACATTATCCAAATCTTTTAAAAATATGATGTCAAATCAAAGAGACCCTTGTTAGAGAGATTGAATTTTTTTGATACGTTTAGCATAATTACTTTTAAGCAAATCATACAATTATCACTATCAACAGCTTCACACCATTACCAGGTTATGCTTTGATCATAAATCCATATCATGAAAATAACATTTGACAAATGGAAACATAAACAATTATATTTATATGTGAATATGCCTACAAAAATTCTCTCTTGCCATTATTGAATCTTTCACATTTAATGTCCAAAACAACACTACTTTGAAATTGAAACGTACTGATACACCAGTACAAAAGAATAGATTTTTACAAGAAACCCACGTCCCCAATAGCAATAATTTAACCATATATTATCAACCACTTTAATTGATTTCCGGAGACGAAGCACAACACACTTGGTTCCGAGATAGTATACTTGCACAAACCGGTTCCCGAAGACTCGCCAATATCTTCATGTCTCAACATTTCTTCAAGTCCCCCTATTCCCTAATCCCAACCCTGGCAACCACCTTATTAAATCGTTAACATTGTAATCGACTAAAAATAGGGGTCTCGAGAGGACCGTTTATGTAACTCGCAAACGCCTTCGAAAGAGACGAAATTTCCTGAGGTTATTTTGGATATTTTGGATCACGCGTTCACACCAGCATCTCTGCCGCCATTTTAAAGTGGATCCAATCGAATAACCCTGCTGTTGAGTGGCCATTTTGCCACTACAAATGTAGTATAGAAAAGAAGACACACCAAGTTCATCAGAAAGACAAAGCTTAAAATGTTGTAACGTGTGAGCCAAAGATGCACAAGTCTTTATCGTCCAAAACTGCATGAGCCCATACAACCAAAATGTACAAATCGTTTGTCATCATTATTTGGTTGCTTTCAATGCTTGTTTGGAGAGACATGCTTCATACACTTCTTGAAGAAATAACTGGGTCCAAATCTTGTTGATATGAGTTACTGAAGGTTACAACTTAAATAAAATAAATGCATACCGATTAATGATGCAAATCTGATTCGGTCTTTCTGTGGAGATTTAACATGAAAATTAGGAAAAAGATCACAAAATGAAATCTAGCATAGGATAAAAATGACTTACATGCTCTCATTTGACCTTTGTACTTCTGGTAAAGATCAATCGGATCTGTTTTCTCCAACTCAGATCCTTTGTAATTGGCTTCAAACTCTTCAATTAAGCTTTTGTAACCTACACAAAGAACGGCTTTTTGACTTCTCGCTTTCAGTAATATATGACAGTTAAAACCAGATCAAAATTGAGGTTAAACATTGGCCACCAGCCTGATCAGTAAAAATCCACCATTATCCCTCCAAATCCAAGAAATATAATTCTTGATAGCAATCATACGGCCAGAAGGCTGTTGTAAATTAGCTACTATGAAAACATCATCCAAATAAAAAAGACATATTGAAAGACTAAAAGAGAGAAAGAATCAAAATATTAGATTACTATGATAGTAACCAACAAGAAGAAAAATAAATATTGCAATACAAAGATCAAACCTCTAGTCAAAGTAGTGAGATCTCTTGAAGACATCTCTCCTCACTTCCAAGCCTTGTGCCTAAAATATTTCAAGGAAAAACTAAACTACAGTTTACCTTTGACATTAATTATATGTCAAGAATGATGAAAATTTTATTTAAAGGATGATGACTGAAACCTGTACATGCCTTAATCGTTAGACAATAAAGAGATCATTTTGCCCCCAAAGCATGACGCAAACAACCAATTAACTAACAGACCTATTAGTAAAACCTTTTTCCCCCATTAGTACAAAGACATGGAACCATTGGCTGACAATATTTGATGATCAAAAAATAGGTCTTGTAAGATGGTGCTAGAAACTTTACACACTTATGATAAAAAAAATTCCTAAACCATAATTATCATAATATATTTGCTAAATGGCATAGTTTGTATTTATGAATCAAGTAGTGGTAGGTGCCTTCAGAGGCAGGGAATCAGCAGAATTCAAATTAAGGTTGCTAAACATGAACCATGCTCCACCATTTAAACATGATTTTTAAACTTGATTACTTTCTTGAACTCAAACCCCATTCCATTCTTCTTCACCCTTAAGGATAAAAAAGAAGTTCCACCACAGATAGAAGTTCCAATTGAAATGGTCTAAATGTAGTCGAATAAAGAATCATCTACTTCTACTATTATACCTTTATAACACAATGAGGAATACATGCAGACATTTGTCACCATGGATATGTTCAAATAGAAATAGTAGACAAATAATTTGCAAGATGACAAAGAGTAATACTGTAAGTATAAGAATTTTAAGTACAAAGGAAGATTCAAACTGGGATGAATTTAAGTGAGATTTCTTGGGCTAATGATAGGTTAGTGAGCTACAAAAAGAGGCAGTCTTGAACCAAACCTTATTTAAAGAGAATCAAAGTGATAAAACTACTCTCATAAGGTTTTAATAGCCAAGATATGAAAAAACTACAATGAACAAAAAAACCTTAAATTCGTCCACCATGTGTCAATAACACCTCATATGGTTTTGCACTGTGCAAAGTGAGATACATATATAATGATGTTGCTTATAAAAAAAAAATACAGTGATTAAAATATGTCAATTAAGTATTGTTATAAATAATGATGTTGCTTATATAAAAAAATCAATAAAGTACCTCCACCCTAAGGCCTAAACATCAAAATGACAAACATTTACGGGTTATCATGTATATCCATGGGGGAAGGAAAAACAATTGATGGGAGTGTATCTAAATCAAGCATTTGTTAATTATATAGAACACAATGAAGAAAGCAAATACACTTGAAGGAGCACAGTAGTAAGGCAAAGAACTTGAATGTAATTACAGTGATAACACTACAAATGAATATGTATTGAAAAATAAACTTATAATATATATATATATATATATATATATTGTGTTTGTGTGTGATTTTAAAGAAAGGTAAAACACAAATGGCTTAGCTGAGTGCTTACCTCTTCTGATTCTAAATGAAGTCCAAATTTTTAAACACAAGTGGTTGTGCCTTGATGGCTGCCAATAAACCAATTGATATGTAACCTTATCCAAATAAAAACCAATTGATATAAAATGACAATAAAATGTAATCACAAATAGTTGTTGAAGGTTAAATAGATGAGATGAATTCAATATTATTTTCCCAAATTATATTTATAAGGAGAGAAGAAACCTTTGAATCGATTTCTCAGTAGCTTCAACAAAATTTTCCTCTGTATATCAGAAACAACACTATGTTATATGGACTATTAACTTCATAAGCATCTAATAAAACAAATTGATTGTGGATATGATTCATCCACAACATGAATATATACACAAGAAGCAAAAGAACGGATTACTCAATAAACATGGGAAAAGGACGAAAATCTGTATAAGCTGTTGCATATATTCAAGAACAGTATGGAAGATCTTAAGTAGAGAGATTATGTTAATGGAATAGGAATAAGATAATTCACTCACCATGTTGTTTCCGTCACTTGTTCAACCCATGGGGCTCTCAAAGATGATGAACTCGCCGACATTGCTTGAAGATGAAGCACACAAATCCATTTCGGTTATAGCAAATAAAAGCCCCAAAAATCGTGGTTAAACAACTGCTTGGTGTAACCCTAACACTATCAGGCATGATGACAGTTTACATCGCTGATTGTTTCGGAATTGCAATCAGAATTTATACTGAGCAATTAGGCCAGAACACGAAAAGGGAGGGGAACGTGGTGGAGTGGGTTAGGGTTTTGAATCAACATGGATTTCAGGGGTTTAGAATCGGCGCTAATCGAAATTCGTGGGGACGAAATGGTTGAGGGCTTGAGGTCGTGGAGGAGAATACGGAGGAAGAGGGAGAGAGTAGATAACTGTAAATAGGCTAATTTAAAGGGTCAGGATTTAATCTCATTTTGATCCAATGGTTGATATCAAATCCTTATTTTTAGGACTGACCGTGAACCATAGAGATATAATAATATAATAAAAGAATACTAGTTGAAAGCAAACAAAAAGAACCAAAACACTCCTTTGAAACCCGCTACGCCTAATATCCAGATCAAGCATGTAGTTTTATGAGTAACCTTTATGTTTTTATCCTGATTAAGATTTACGTGTTTAAAGAAAAGGAAAGTTGCATGTTGTGACCCATATATAGTTCCCACGAGATAGAGCCTTTTTGGATTTTTTTTGAGATTTACTCGAAGATTCAAGCTTGAGTTACTACATAGTGCTTTAATGAATAGTGATTTATTTCCCTACAAATAACGTTGTTGTGATGATCCCTTGCAGGTAGTTAGTGGCCCAAATAATGCCTACCAAATTTGTGATAGCTATGGCGAGAAGGAATCTTTTCCATGAAGGTAAAACAAACTTTGCTTTACGGACCAAGACTGCTTCACCACCAATTTAGAAACAAACACCAAAAGAATCCAACCTTCTAACAGCTTGTAAAGAAGTGATCAACTGTGTTTGGTGTTACTTCACAATTTGGACATAGGCTTGTATCTATAGATCTATGCCTGTATTATCTATAGCTACACGTACCATACATTGTAACAAAGTTGACTTTATAAGACACTTAAAATAATTAAGTGTCCTAATAGAGTGTTTTATAGAACCTAAGTTTATAGAGTTAAACAAAAAAAATGTTCTATCTAAAAGTGTTACAATAATTTATAGGATGCTCTTGACTCTTGAGCATCATAACAAGTTTTTTACGATATTTTCTAAATAAGGTGTTGTATAGCTAACTTTATATGATGCTTTGAGTAGTGTTCAATAAGCCCATCTTTTGGACACTTGTGTAGCTGTGTTTATAAAACATTTTTTTTCCCAAATAGTGCACTATAAAATAGTTAATTGAATGTTTTATTTAAAAATATTTTGAAAAACTAGTTATGATGTCCAAAAATATTTTTAAGCTTTTTGTAACACTTTTAGATGTAATGTTTATTTGTTTGGCCGTATAAAACACTCTATTAGAACGCTTGATTATTTAGACATTTTATAAAATCAACTTTGTTGTAGCAATAAGACGTCCATATAGAATACGCTACATAAATATTTATTTTTCTTGAGACAAGATAGTTCAAACAGTTTTGGGACGAAAATGGCTTAAAATGGCCATAAGGTGCAAATTATGACATATGATTAATAAAATTTATAATATTACATCTAATCATGAAACACACGATGTATTAGATTATTCATTATTCTTTGGAATTTGGAGAATCGATGAATTATGCAAGAATCCACGGAGTATCACAAATAATATTTAAATCTTGTTTTCGACTTGTGGGTGAGTAGGACTTATTATACTATTATTTATAATTAATTCTAACATGATATATTGACTATAAATTTATAATCTTTTTTGTTGTGTGTTTAAACTTTAAATATCAAATACTAGTTTTAATCCCGTGTAATATACGGGATAATTTCGAAAAATTAAGTCATACCAAAAACTTTATATTACAAATATGAATTGTTGTGTTATTGATCTTTTAACATCAATATTATTTTCTATCAAATACATTAATTATATTAAAAAAAGTACAAACTTTATTTATTTTTAATTTAATTCAATTGATATCAAATTATCAACAACGAAAATATAACAAAGACATTTTATAGATCAAACTATAAATTATCTTTGACTTTAAAATGACGTTAATATACTTTCACATATAAGGAGAAAGATATACATACAAAAGTGTAATTGGAAGAAATATAATAATGGATACGTTTAACATTAATTTGTTATAAAAATATTAGGGGGCGTTTGGTTGGGGGTATTGAGCAGTCAGGAATGGGAATGATAATGAAAACTGCTGTTTGGTTTGATATTATATAATGGAATCATTCCTGCAGATCCATTAATTTCCATTCCTGACCAAATTGGGGGGAATGAAGTTTTTATTTCTACTTGGTTCTTTTTTCCACCAATTGTTCCATCTATGGATGTTAAATGAAATATCTTTTGTATTTTCAAGTTGGAAAAATATATTTTTTCAATATGAAGCAATTTTTCATTGATTATAGTGGCTTAACCAAGCAGCATCAATACAATGCTCATTCTTATTCCCATTCTCCTGCATTCCCATTTTTATTTTCATTCCCATTCCCTGAAATGAACCAAACGCCCCCTTAATTAACTATTATATTAAAACTTAATGATTACCTTCATTATGTTTAAAATAAAATATTTATTTTCTATTTGATGACGTTTATCAATTAGTTATATGAAAACAAATATAAATTATTATATAATGTGGAGAAGAAGAGTTAGTTATGCTTCCACTGATGTAGATCAAAAATCTAAAAAAAAAGTAAATCAGAAGAAAATCAAAACATATGATTTAGTTCATCATAAGAAAACAATGACACAAATTTTCTTACCATTCTTCAAATAATTGCAAAAACAAATAATAAAATAAATTTTATGTATGAATGTTCTTCGAAAAAATGGTTGACGAACTTACCTAAGACGTTTGCAAAAAGAGTAATGGAGGAACTTGAAAAATTAAAATGGAAAAGGTTGAATCTGCTTAGTATTTAAATATCAATTTAGGGAGAGAGATAGAGATATAGATAACTTCATACCAATAGATAGAGATAACGTTTGTTATATTTAATAGATAATTTTGAATTAATTTTTTAATAATTTTAAATTTTGAATCAGTGTCATTTTAGGGAGAGAGAGATAGAGATATAGATGACTTCATACCAATAGATAGAGATAAAGTTGGTTATATTTAATAGATAATTTTGGATTAATTTTTAATAATTTTAAATTTTGAATCAGTGACATGTGTCAACATATGACACATGACACATATGCATATGAAGTGGCTCACCAGAGCGCGACACGTGTCAATGAGTTACTCAGAGCGCGACACGTGTCAAATCAGTTACTCTTTTATTATATATAATAATAATAACTAGTTTTGATCCCGTGTAATACACGGGATAGTTTCAAAAAATTAAATCATGCAAAAAACCTTATATTACAAATATGAAAATGACCATAAATACAAAATCACATACGAGAAATCAACAACTCCAACTTGGACTATAAACATAAATAGAATCATTATAATCACATCATCATGTGTAGGAAAAAATAAAAATTAAAGAGTGTTTGATTAATTACCTTTGTGTATGTATGTGTAATTGGTAGTGGCTTAATTAAGAGAGTTGCAACAATTGATTGAGATTGAGAGATTGAAGTATTTATAGATTGAGATTGAAGTGTGTATTTTTGGATTAACACTGTTTGATTTAATTATGTAGAGGATTTTTGAAAGTGGTATTTATCTTTTACATTATTTAATTTATTGTTTTCATATTTATCTATAATCCAAATGAAAATTTTTAAAGAGCTTGACATTTTTTTTTGTTCCAAGAAGTTATATGAAATTTTTTTAAAATTAAGAAAATAGGAAAAGTAAGATTTTTCAACTTTGGAAAACTCTTAGAAAATTGTACTTTGAAAATAGAGAGAATATTTTTAATTCTTTATATCACCAATGAAAAATAATAATACGTGTATTGATTATATTAAATATTACACAAATATTTGTAGAAGATTTTTTAAACCGTTTGATTTAATTATGTATTTTTGAAAGTGGTATTTATCTTTTACATTATTTTATTTATTGTTTTCATATTTATCTATAGTTTGGATTAAAAAGTTTGATTTAATTATGTATTATGTAGAGGATTTTTGAAAGTGGTATTTATCTTTTACATTATTTTATTTATTGTTTTGATAATCGAATCCGGCTCACCAGAACGCGACACGTGGCAATTCGGCTCGCCAGAGCACGACACGTGGCAAACTAGTTACTCTTTTATTATATATTGACTAGGTTTTATCCCGTGTAATACACGGCATAATTTTATTAAAAAAAATTATAGGAGTAATTTGAGAGAGATGGAGATAAAATAGGTAGATCAATTTAATACTTAAATTGATAGAGATAAAATATTTTGAATCTAAAATAGTTGAATTAATAGATTGGAGTTTAATATTTAATAGGATAAAGTTTAATAATTTTAAAATAAAACACAAAAAGTATAATCAATAACCATAAATATGAGATGATTAATTAACATTTTATTAACACTTAATACAAATTTATTCTAGTTATGGTTCTTCTTATGAACTACCGCAAAAAGGAAAGAAAAAACACATTTCATAAAAATCCGAAATTCATAATTAAAAGGTGAGCTACTTATGCAAACAATATTAAAAATGAATCATCCATGATCACATAAGTTATACAAAAACAACCCCATCACTCAAAATGGCATAATTTGTAGCACAATGTAAAAAAATTAGGCAAAAAAGATAAATATGGGTCTATTGACCACGTTGGAACCTTTTTGCATTGGTTAAATTATATTATTAACGATTACAAAGATGACTTGCTTCTTGAGCATTGCCATTTAAAAATCGATAATGGAATGCGCTTTCAGATGCTTCAAAGGCTCATTAGATCGAGGCTTCTTTTCAACATACATGTTGAGGCAATAGTCGCAAGACTCTGCCCCCGCCAAATAGACGCATCCTAAGGGTTAACATCGATGAACTCCATATTTTGAATCCGATAGAAGTTGAAGAAAGTGGAGATGCAATGGATTGATGAATCAAACTAATATGGTAGAAAAACTATTATTTTAGGATTTCCTTTAATATATAAATGAATAGATTATATATTATTTATTGTTTTGATAGAGTAAAAATTGTTGTTTTTATGTATACCCTCAACTTCAAATCTAACATTCAACAATAATATTAGTTAAATAGACTGTATTAGAAATATATATAATACCGAATGAGATATTCTAATTTAATTTGATCAAAACAAAAGAAAATAAATAAAAAAGTGAAAACTAACTTTAATTAGTAGTGTTTCATGGTAGACAACATAAAAGCCTTCTTCCCTTGTAAAACCGAATCTTTCCTAACGTGCTTAAATACTTGACCCGAAACTTAACTTCTTTGTTAATGGGATCATACGAAACAAACTCTAGTCCTTTCTCAGAATCAGACGTCATTTTGGTTATCAATGTTTGGACATCGTCTATCTTTTCCTTGACAAGCAACGTTATTTCAGCTGTCGAGCAAGACCCACATATCAAATTATTTCGTTTTTCAAAACGACACAAAAATCCTCCATCATCATCAAACGTGAAGAAAGATTCAAGATCCAGCCGTCTGACATCTATTCTCCCGATAAATTTGATGCTTCCAACACCATGACGCCCCACCACAAAGTCCCATATGCCACGACGGCAGTAACCAGGTTCCGCTCGCTCTTTGGCAGCTAACTCCTCGATTGTGGGTTTTGTGTAGTAGTATGAATGACGCAACTTCGGCATAAGTGCCTCGACATTCGATTCATCATCGGTCACTTCAAATAAATAATATATATCAGATAAGAAAAATATTCAAATAAATAAAAAATTATGACTTATCCTTTTAGGGTATCCATAGTGGTGGAACATGTCATATTTATTCCTATGACATCATTGTTATCTTAACAAACTAAAAACTTGAATAAAACTTCACAATGGAGGTTCCTTTTCTTATCATGATATAATTTTTTCTTATAAATTATTAAGTAAATTTAATATATACATTAAAAATTTTCAAATTAATTTACTAATTTTCATTCTTGATTGAATTGTGGGGAATGAAAATTTTATTTATACTTGATTCATCTTTCCAAACATTGTTTTATTTATGGATGTTAAATTAAACATCTTTTATATTTTCTAGTAAAATAAACATATTTTTCTTCAATATGAAACAATTTTTCACAAATTATATTAGGTTAACCAAACAAAATCAATAAAATGTTTATTCATGTTCCCATTATCATTCCAAAAATAAACCAAACGAAACAAAAACCTTAAAAGACCTCCATTGATAGATATAATTTTGAATATTCATAATTTTCCTTTTAGGATAGATATAGTAGATATCAATGGGGATTAATTAATTTCTATTGATAGATATAATATTAATTAGCAAGAAAGAAAGATGTAGATATTATTTATTACCTCTTGATGTAGGGGCCTGTCTAGCAGGCACCAAATAGAATCCATATCCGACCCGAATCACTACATAACCAAACGGTGCTGCTGCCTCCGCCATTGCTATCTATTTCACAAAAGCCATCATCAATCAATTCTCTAAATAAAAATACAATATGCATATATAGATATATATATATGCAAGGAAAATAATATTTAACATAAATTCTGAAACAAACATCAACAACATTGATTAATAAAAGAAACAAAGAAAACATACCGATTTTTTGAAACTTGAAAGAGAGACAGATGATTTGGAATGTAATATATATATATATATATATATATAGGTTTAAACCGTGTTTAAAATAAATTAAATTATACCATAAAACTTATATTATAAATGTTTTATTTTTATATTTTTAAATATTCAAAACAAATAAATAGATAGAGATAACAATAATTATCTTGATATATATTTTATATTTTTAATAAGTAAAGAAATTAGTGAAATTTATTATATAAATTATGGAGAGGATTTTTGAAAGTGATATTTATCTTTTACATTATTTTATTTATGGGCTCACCAGAACACGAGACGTGGCAATTTGGCTCACCAGAGCACGACACGTGGCAGATAAGTTACTCTTTTATTATAGATAGATAGATAGATTAGAGATTCACAATCTTATGGGTATTAAACTAAAGGATTAACATAAATTATATATACATAGATGAATACCAGTAAAGACAAATTTAGATAATTTTAATTAGCTGTTGAATAATTATAAAATCGTAATTTAAATCTTGTTGATCTTCTTAAAAAACCCTTTACTTTGTTAATTTGAAATATCATATAAATGTTTTGGCATCTTCAATAGCTCAAAAGGTTAAGAAGACGGTTTTAACCCTTCATATGTCAATTACTTTCAACAAGTTTTAAGAAACAAAGTTTAAAAGTTGAACCAGTCATACAAGTTGAAATGGATATAAACAAAAATCACATAGATACTTAAAACACCAACTAAATGAGGATAGATAAAACAATCGACATACTAATAAAAACACTTTTAACAACTACATTAAAATAAAGAAAAGATGGGAAAATTATTAAAACATCTAAATTAAAAGAAATCTTTAAAATTAAAAAAAAAAAAAACAGATAAAATATTATATTCCATTTCCACTGATAAAAATTATTGAAATTTGATGTGTATGAAAGAAAAACAATATTTACTATATATATTGAACATTTTACTAGCGTAGTTAATGTTAGGATTGCTAAAATAGAGTATCTTGAAGATGAATGCAATTTTTTAGAGTACCCGATATGTTATTTCTGGATGTTGTATGTTATGAGGTTCAGGGTAATTTCTGGATATGGAAGAATGTCTTTTTGATCATTTTACGTAAAAGAGTAGAATTTGCACAACACTACAAAACCAGTTAATATGGAAGAATGTCTTTTTGATCATTTTACGTAAAAGAGTAGAATTTGCCCAACACTACAAAACCAAATTATTAACTGATCACATTTTGGTACATCAGGAGGTTAATTAATCATTTTTTTTATGAAACTCGTTTTCCATACTTCATAAGTTGATAAACACTTTTTCAAAGAAAACACAAGTAGTTTTAAATAAGCCATCCCGAACCCTCCTTATATATAAACAGGATAACTATGAATACTATCAGCCCATGGGCCTTTATGGGCCTCATTGATAATGGGCCTGTTACACTCCCATATCAAACTGTTACATTTAGGCCCACTCCCCATTCCCAACTGCAAAACTCTATCCCCTTGCTTCACCTTCTCCTTTGCTTCCATGTAAGCCAATTCATACCATAATGAAGAAGATGACTGGCTTCCAAACCTATGTAAAGTCATCAATGCAGCCTCCATTTCTTCCTCTTTTAACTTCAAAGCTTTCCATATCTCCATTATCACCGACTTCCGCGGCACGGGCAAGCAGTAATGCTGTATCGCCTTTCCGAAATTCGGTACGTAAATCTCAGACGATTGATTCAAGAATCTCTTCGTAAACATCGAGAACCCGTATCGGATTTTCTCTTGTAACGGAAGAATCAAAGAACCCATGATGTGAAAGTTTGAGCCGAGTAATTCGTGGGCCGCGTCTCGCCCGTCCTTTCGAAGAGTAACCCCGGTGAATCCCTCGGAGTCTTCTTCACGGATTACCAATCCGTAACCCTTGTCATCGAATGCGCCTTGTGTCCTTAGAGCGTAGAGTAATCGGTATTTCGAATTCCTTTTGGCGGATCGTTTGTTGGTGATCAGAACGGCCGCACTCCCCGAGCGGAAGACGCAATTGAGGATCATCATCGTCCGGTCTTTTCCTGCGTACCAATCTTTCGATAGAATCTCGGTGCTAAGGATCACCGCGTTCGAGTTTTCGTGAACTTTTAAGAGGTCGACCGCCATGTGGACTGCTAACGCGCTCGCACCGCACCCCATTCCGCTGATATTGAAGCTCTTTATGTCATGTCTTAGCGAGTAGTTATTGACGACGATGGACGATAGGGAAGGAGACGGGCAAAACCCGCTGCAGTTTACGATGAGGATGTCGATATCTCGAGGTGAAAGACGGGTTTTCGATAGGAGGTCTTCGAAGACCGGGAAGAGGACTAATCGGGCTTCCTTAACGGCTTCTTCGTGGGTCGATGTTGGTGGGATGTAGTGTAGAGCTGGAGGAAGGTACGTTTGTTCGCTTTGGCCCGAAGACTCCAATACTCGAGACAAGAAATCGACGGTTTGTTGGTCGAGTGAGTGCATGATTTTCGAGTGTTCGAGGAACGACGAAAAGGGTACCCGCCAATAGTTTGGGGGCTTAAAACAAGAGTAGTCCACAAGGTAGATTGTAGGAGATGAAGATATGATGAAAGTTTTAAACAAGTATAACAAGAAAAAAACAACAATGGAGAGTGTTAAAAGGATGGGTTGTTGTTTTGGATTGAGAAAAAGAGTTGTTGCAAGTAAAGCAAGGAGAATAAAGGGCAACATCTTGAGGGAAGTCATGTGAAGTTGTCTTGGAAGAAAGTTGTAGTTATGCATCTCCATTCATATGTGAAAGAAGGAGAAATGGTGGTGATATATATAAGAGTAAATTACATATTTGGTCCCTGTGGTTTACACTTAATTTCACTATTAGTCCCTACTTTAAAATAATTATGAATTTGGTCCCTATGGTTTACATTAGATTGTACTATTATCCCTTAACCCTAATTTCATATGAAATCAATGTGTTAAGCATAGGGACCAATAGTGTAATATAGTGTAAACCATTAAGACTAACAATGCAATATAATGTAAACCACATTGACCAAATTCATAATTATTTTAAAATAGTAACCAATAGTGCAATTAAGTGTAAACCACATGAACCAAATATGTAATTTACTCTATATATAATGACACCTTTTACGATGCTGTAAATTTTTATATTGCGACAGAGGAAGGGAAATCGTGTCCCGTGCTATCACATCTAATAGAGCGGGTGCTTCTTGAGTTATTGTATTTATCTTCATATTCTTTCTTTGACATCTGATTGGTTGACATGAATGACACATGAAAATTTAACACATGTAATTTTTATCCATAACGTGATGATCAATTTCCTAGACACTTTGCAAATAAATTCTCGTTAATGGTAGAAAGACGTTTATATGGAGAATATGTTAGAGTCCTACATCGGCTAGAATTTGACCAAATCTTCACTATATATGTTGGAACTCCCCTTCTCGCCTCAAGGGCTCTTTTGGAGATTACATCTAGGGGTTCCACATATTCTCATATGGTATCAGAACGAAGGTCTACCACTCTATGGACTGACACGCCCAGGGCAATCTACTCTCCTAGCCCTTCTATATCCAGACCTCCAACCCTCTCCCGGCCGTTCATCTAACCTCTGTTGGAGGAGGCGTGTTAGAGTCCCACATCGGCTAGACTTGAACCAAATCTTCACTATATATGTTGGAACCTCCCTTATCTCTTTAAGAGCTCTTTTGAAGATTACATCTAGGGATTCCACATATTCTCACAGAATAAAATATCAAAAATCAATATAACAAGTACCCATCTCAAGAGACGTTAAAAAGATACGTATATTTTTTTTGAAACCTTTGACATCTATATTGATGAAACACATAATATCGGAAAGTGAAAAAGTCTTAAGGGCTAAGGCATGTTTGTTTAACAACTTAATAAGCTTAATTGGACCCACAACTTATTCGGCAAGTTTTTAGTAGTGACCTAATGATATAGAAATTAGCTTCTAAGAGGACTTTATATAGAAAATCAAACAATAATTCTCTCAAAATTATCTCCCTAAATTAAAAAAGAAAAAAACTCATTCCATCTATTAGATAACCCACACACTCTTGACTCTTAATCACACACCTAAATATCCAAAGGTAAAAATACTACAAAAGAATTGAAATTTATGGATGGACCCATAGGTTCCATAATTTAAAAGAATTTTAACTTTTAAGTTTACTATCACGTCATCTGCCTAACAAAAAGAAATCTCCACCATGTTTAAGGGCATCGTAACATTGTTGACATAGTGAAAAGACTTAATCACCCACCTAAATGTAAAAGACAAAAATGTCACAATTGAATATTTCTTAAGATTATAGTTCGTTAGCTTATGGCCTTGGCTATCTCATAATTCAAAAAAATAAATAAATTAGGTCTGTAGTTGTTACTCTTATGGTAACGGTTCATGCTATAGTAGTATAGCTAGGGTTTTTATGTGATATGCGAAATAAATGTAACAACAAATATATAAAAAGATATGCTATCGTTTTCTGAAAAGAAAAAAAGTTTATTAATTAAAGCTCTACAACAATATTTTTAGCAATGATGGTTATGACTTTTGGTATTAGTGGGTGCTTCACAATATGAGACAACGTGTGATGTTATTGTTTTAGTTTTAAAATATATTTATTTATTATATTCGTAAAATATCAAGGAGAGAAGGGGAGATGTTCACTTATTTACACATGATTATATTTGTATGTTAAATTATGTCTTAAGCAAGGAAAAGTTTGAAATAGACTCATCCTTTTATAATATATTAATTTTTTTTTTACTTTTTAGAGACAATTAATTAATTAAAGTTTTAATAGGGCTGGTTATGATGAAAAATTAAGTTGATATGAGAAAGGTGGAAATTGGTTATCATTCATTGAATTTACATTAAGATAAGATGCATAGGGATGCAAGTGCAATAGATCAATCTTTACACCAAACACAATTCATGGAGACCGGTACCACCTTGGTACCGGTGTGAACAAACACCATAATGGATGAAATGGTACCAAACTGGTACCAAGTGGAACGACACCCTCTTGCATGTTGCTTACCCACCCCACCCACCCCACCCTACCTTTTTCTCTATCTCTCTCTTCTTTTCTTTTTCTTTTATTTTTTAATTAATTAATTAGATTGGTATGGAATTGGTATGGTGTATGGGTAAGGATGGTATGGTATGGTGTTGGTAAGATAGTGGAAAGCTGATGTGGCAGCTGAGGTGACAACTGGTAAAAGTGGTATGGGTAAGGATGGCCTTAGAAGGGAGTTGATCTGATGTATTTTATCACAATGCATCTCATCCTAATGTACACTCATTTCTCATTTAACGGTTGATATCTACTTCTCCTGAGAACCTAGCCCTGCAAATTAAACCAAGATGATAAAGATACAAAAAAAAAGCCAAACTTGTTTTAGAGGGTGTTTGGATAAGCTATTTGAAAGTGCTTATTGACTTATTAGCTTCTCAAAAAGCCAATAAGTCAAAAAGCTTGTTTGGGTAACACAAAAGCACTTTTCAAAAGTGTTTTTTGAGAAGGCTTCAAACGTGATATTTAATAAGTCGGAATTTGTGACTTTTTGAGAAGAGCTTTTGGCTTTTTGGATAAAAAGATGATAAGTTACTAAACTAACTTAAACAACTTATTAACTTATTGATTTTTACCACCATAAAAACTAATTTAAACATTTTTTTTAAACTCATTTTTCCACCACCATAAATTACTAAACACTTTTGACCAAAACTACTTTTGAATCTTAAAAGCTTATTCAAACACCATTGTTAACATTAATTATGACCCTAATCTCTTTTGTACCTATTTTCTAGAAATCCGTCTTTTCATGAATTTAGTCGTTGTCCAGATCTATATGTATATGCAAATAGAGAAAAAAATTTGTGGCAATTCAATATGTGTAAATTAGATGTTAATAAAATACATGTGTGAGATCATGTTTAACAAAGTGAAATAACTTTTTTTAAAACAACAACGTTAATCTTTTTTATGTTTACTGTTGTAATTTAGGGTTAAAATCGTAAATTTTAAATTCGTTCAATAGTGGATTTTAAACATATTTCTCATTCAACAATTGATAACCACTATCAAACATTCAAACTTCTTACAAAAACGTTAACTGATAAGCAAAACTTATCCTTACAAATAAAACCAAGCAAGATGATAAAAATACAAAAGACATGCCATACGCCAAACATGTTTTAAAGTAACAATAATTATGACCCTAATTTCTTTTGTACCTACTTCTAGCTTTTCTAGAAATCTGTCTTTTTCATGAATTTACTTGTTGTTTAGATCTATGTGTACATGCAAATAGAGAAAAAAAAATTATGTGGCAATTCAATATGTGCAAATTACGTGTTAGATAAAATGCCACAAATTGAAAACTTTCAGCTATAACATTCAACTAATATTTTGAATCTTCAGATAAGCAAATGATAATACTTAAAGGTCGTTTATCAAATTCTTACTAGGTAAGCATTTATCGATAAGAAATTCACTTTCATTTACTTTCTTGCATAACATCCTACCCCATGAATGGACCTTTGGGGATTAATTTGTCTATATAAACTAGATAGGTTTTTTCTCAAAGGATTTTTTCATGAATGAGCTTGTTTTTAAATTGGAATTGATAGGTTTAGAAAAATTTAGCTTTTTACATAAAACCTCCTTCTAAAATCCTATTGAATAAGCCACTTTCTATATCATTAAGCTACTACCAATCAATCATGTATAGTTAACCGAATAAGCTATCAATCTGTCATTTCTATTAAATTCATTAAATTATTAACAAATAGGACCCGATGTTTTATAAAAGAGGATAACTATGAATACAATCAGTCCATGGGCCTTTATGGGCCTCATTCATAATGGGCCTATTACACTCCCATATCAAACTGTTACATTTAGGCCCACTCCCCATCCCCAACTGCAAAACTCTATCCCCTTCCTTCACTCTCCCCTTTGCTTCCATGTAAGCCAACTCATACCATAATGAAGAAGAAGACTGGTTTCCAAACCTATGTAATGTCATCAATGGAGCTTCAATTTCCTCATCTTTCAACTTCAAATTCTTCGCTATCTCCATTATCACCGCCTTCCCGGATGCCGGTAAGCAGTAATGCTGTATTGCCTTTCCGAAATTCGGTACGTAAATCTCAAACGATTGATTCAGGAATTTCTTCGTAAACATCGAGAACCCGTATCGGATCTTCTCTTCCAACGGAAGGATCGAAGAGCCCATGATCCGAAAGCTCGACCGGAGTAACTCTCCCGCCACGTGTAGCACGTCTTTTCGGAGGGTAACGCCCGTGATCCCTTCGGAGTCTTCTTCTAGGATCGCGGAGTTGTAACCCTTATCGTCGAACGCGGCTTGTGTTCTTAGAGAATAAAGTAATTTGTATTTGGAAATATTTCTGGCGGATTTTTTGTTGGTGATGAGAATGGCGGCACCGCCCGATCGGAACACGCAATTGAGGACCATCATCGACCGGTTTTTCCCTGCATACCAACCGTTCGATAAAATTTCCGTGCTAAGAATCACGGCGTTCGAGTTCTCGTGGACTTTTAGGAGGTTTCCCGCCATGTCAACGGCTAACGCGCTCGCGCTACACCCCATTCCGCTGATGTTGAAGCTCTTTACGTCATCCCGCAACGAGTAGTTATTGATGACGATGGACGATAGGGAAGGAGACGGGCAAAACCCGCTGCAATTTACGATGAGGATATCGATATCTCGAGGCAAAAGACGGGTTTTCGATAGGAGGTCTTCGAAGACCGGGAAGAGGACTAATCGGGCTTCGTTAACGGCGTCTTCGTGGGTTGATCTTGGTGGGATGTAGTGTAGAGATGGAGGGATGCACGTCCGTTGACTTTGGCCCGAAGCGGTCAATACTTTCGACATGAAATCGACGCTTTCTTGGTCGAGCGAGTGGACGATTTTCGAGTGTTCGAGGAACAAAGAAAAGGGTACCCGCCAAAAGTTTGGTGGGTTTAAACACGAGTAGTCCACAAGGTAGATTGTGGGAGGTGAAGGTATGATGTAAGTTTTAAAGAAGAATGATATAAAGATGACAATGGAGAGTGTTAAAAAGATGGGTTTTTGGTTTTGGTTTAGAAGAAGAAATGGAAGTAAAGAAAGAAGGATAAATGAGAAAATCTTGAGGGAAGTTGTCTGAAGTTGTTTTGGAAGAAAGTGGTGGTAAAACATCTCCATTCATATGTGAAGAAGAAGGAGAAATGGTGGTGATATATATAGACTTATGTCATGAATGAGAACATTGCTTACTAGTTAATTTCAGTCTTTTCTTGCAAGCTTAACAAATTTGAAATTAAAAGTAAAAAACTAACAAAATAATATTAGTGCTATTTAAATTTGGGTGTGGAATGTAATAAAGGTCAAGAAATTTGTGTTTAGACTGAAGTTTTAAAATATGTATACAATGATACTTTTAACGATCCAACAGATTTTTATATTACGACAACGGATTTTTATATTACGTCGGAGGAAGGAAGTCTTTCCATATAAATCCACATAAACACAAATAGCTTTATTCATAAAAATTTTAATGAAAAACCAAATTGAATAGCTTCTTAAGATTATTATAGTCCGTTAGCTTATGGTCCATAGTTGTTCCGTAATTTAAAAGTTCTAGAAGTTAGTAGATATTACCATTATGGTCATTCATGCTATTACACTATAGCTAGGATTTTATGGATATGGTATTTAAATGTAACCACAAGTATATAAAAAGTTACAAGAGAATAGATTAGGGTTGAAAAGTTATGACTAAAGGTGTACCACCATATTTTTTAGCAATAATCATTGTGACCTTTTTATTTATTAATGGATGTTAAAAATATGAAACAACTTATGTGGAATCCCTTATGACAATGTGAATATATGATATATTGTTTTCAGTTAGTTTTGATTAATAGTTGAACAATTATAAAATTGTAATTTAAATCTTGCTAATCATCTTAAAGAACTCTTTACTTTGGGTGCCAAAAAAGGATCAAAGTGGAGCCCGATCGAAGAAATTAAAGGAATTCCTCGTGACCCGATTACCTGGATCCGAACAATACGGCCGGTAACGACTCCATTGTTAAGCCTATGGAGCTTCTTATACCCCACCGTCGTCCCTTTAGCAACCCGTTTTCCGTCGATGTATATTTCGTGTTTCTGGATCCTCTGCCCCAACCCGATCGCTTCTTGAATCCTTACAACATTGAATTTCAACTCTTCGTTTGGTGCCTTAATTTCAATCCAATGGTCCTCTTTGCCATCATCATCATCTTTCGGAGCCCAATACGTCCATAAATGGTCACGATCCAATACCGATTCGGGTCCGAATCCGCTGCCTTTGCCTCCCCTGATGCTACTGGCTTTTATGTAACAATCTTCGGCTAGGTTTTTGGAAAAAATTGTATCGATTGCGTGCTTAAACTCCTTCAGTCGTTGAATGTCGTTTGCAGAGATCAATCCAGAGGTGTTTGGGGGAACGTTGAGTAACATGACGCAGTTCCGGCCGACCGAAGTGTAGTAAATCTCGAGCAAATTGTCGAGTTCTTTAGGATATTCTGATTTGTGCCAAAACCATCCGGGTCGGATTGAGACGTCACATTCCGCCGGTAGCCAGTCCGTCCCTCTCGGATCTCCGGTGTTCAGATAGCTGCCAAATTGCCCAATATTAATATTTTCATAGATAGCGAAAATGAGGGTGGGTTTAGTTGTGAAAAACTGAAAATATGTATTAAAAAAAATATTTATAGAAAATACGGTTGAACTTTCATATTCAGTTTTCTATGAAATTTTTATAATAATCGTGTTTGGTTGAATTTTAAAATACAAGAATATACTTTAAGATATTGTACAATGTACGACTTACCCAACGATGCTTCCATTTCCGATGGATAAAGAGGTCCGATTGATGGTGGACCAACACGTACTTCCGGCAACCCCGTCTTCGTTTCCGACCCACCGGACCCCAGGACCCGCATCGGAAAATATATTTATAGTGCTTTGTAATCCCTCAATCATTGAAAACCAATCGCTAAAATAGTAAGTCATGTTTGTATCCGATTCTTTATGCCCATCGACCCATATCTCATTGACACTTCCGTATCTACATTACCACAAACAATTCAAAATCATTTTTTATTTTATCTAGCTGATATAAAACTCTAGTGAATAATGTATTTATCAATGTTTAAAAACCGGTCGAACCGGGAACCGGTGAAAGGATCGGGTCAATTGTGACCAGTTCTATGGCTTTTTAAGGACCGGATTGAACCGGCCAGTTTAGTGGTTGAACCGGTGGATCGAACAGGTAAAAAACCGGTTGACCCGTTTTTTAAAGAAAAATACGTGTAAATCTTGTTATTATTATTATTTTTTAAATGTTTCTGGATTAATCTAAAACTTATTGTAATATGTGTTTTTAATGTGTTTTAAAGGTGTAAATATCAAATTGTTGGTTATATATATATGTAGGAAAATGAAAAATACATAAAAATGCTTGGAAACGGTTTGAACGAGTGGTTGAACCGGGAAGCGGTCATCAACCCGGTTCAACTAAAAACCCGGTTTTTAAAACACCGGTATTTATATATATAGGGGTTATATTCGTTATAAACTATATTTTACCTTCATTACAATTTTAGTTGTGAAAGTTTCGTTTTTGTACCTTATTTTGGATTTTTTTTACTTCGATAGTGTTTTTTAGTATGAATATTCGAATTTTATTTATTTTTATGGTGTGAAGTTTCATGCGTAAAGTTTTGGTCTCACAGAAATTGTTTGGTCTCACGTGAAGCTAAATCTATATATATAGAAAGAGAGGAAAGTTCAAATGAAAACTCATTTTTCATTCTGAACGTCAGATCACTGTAATTGCGTCACATGACAATATTAATTCTAAAATCATGCATTAGGCGCTTTATTCACTTTGAATAATGCATGATATTTAGTGTGAATATTGCAACGTGGTGCCATTTTAGTGATCCTTACGTTCACAACCAAAACTGAATTCACATTTGAACCTTACGTGATTAGTTTGAAGACTTACTTGGTGAGCAATTCTTGTAATTGGGCCATGTAGTATTCATTGTAAGGAATTATTTTTCCGTACCGTTCATCGTGGCGGTCCCACGGCGACAAATAGAATCCGATGTCTACTCCTTGATCCTTAGCGGCATTTGCAAACTCTTTCACCACGTCTCCGTGGTGGTCCCGCCACGGGCTTCCGGCGACGGAGTGGTCCGTGTACCGGGACGGCCAGAGGCAGAACCCGTCATGGTGCTTAGCGGTCAGGATCGAGAGGGAGACGCCGGTCTGGACCGCCACGTCGACCCACTGGGCCGTGTTGAGGCCCGTTGGGTTGAAAATGGCCGGGTCTTCTTTTCCGGTGCCCCGTTCGGAGTCCGTAAACGTGTTGACACCGAAATGGTGGAAGAAGATGATCTCTCTTTGTTGCCATTTGAGTTGGGAGTATGACGGGAGGGGCGAAATCGGCAATGGCGGGGTGGTTGCGAAGCGGGTCGGAAGCGATGGAGGGAGGTTGGAGAGGATAATGAGGGTGGAGATTAGGAGGTGGTAGAGGGTGGTCATTGACGGTGGCTGGTGGTGGTGGGTGGTGGTGGGTATAAATAATGTAGAAAGGGATGGAGGGAAGAAAAATGGTTAACTATATATTAACAACCGCTTGATAATTTTATTAATTAATCGTGCATTTTAATTAAGGCTAGTAACTATAGAAAAATGATTTTTTTAACGGCATGTTGGTGCAACGGAGTATAATCGTGTAACCATGGCATCAAGTTACGATGACCCGAGTTCGAAACCTCTCCAAGGAGAATAACCACCCCCAACCTATCCATCCAGTTTCCATTTAAAGGGCTTCAAGGCATCATCTAAAATTCAAACCTGACACCCGTTCAGGGAAAATCCCCAACAATGGACTCCAACAGGAGTCAAACCTCTAATTTTCACCATATGAGAACTATAACTCATGCATCAGACCAATTGAGCTGGCCATTATTTAGCATAGAAAAGTGATTTGAACACCACTTTAATGTGATCCATTTAACAACCACTTGATTGAACTCGTCTTAATTTACTTGTCTTCTTTTTCTTTTTTCTAATTATCATTTTTGATTAGATAAGCATTGTTTAATTTGATTTGACACGATAGATGGATAGAAAAGTGAAAAACTAAATAAAAAGAAAGTATAACTTCTCAACTAATTCATTTGATGTAAACTAATTGATTGAAATACGAATGGATGTTAACATATGTCACATATGTTAACATATGTGATAGAAGACGTAGACATTGATCAAAATATTCAAAGAATAGATTTAATAGTTACTCTATGTTGAAAGTACAATAATTGTTGCATTGTCAAACATTTAAGTTTTGAGTACTAAGTTTAGGTAAAAATAAATGTTTGTCCACGGATAGTGTAAGGAATAATCAGTAACGAAAATCGGATATCTCTGAAAGGCATGTAACACTTTCAGATCGAATCAATTCGGTGGTTCTCCCGAATTATTCAATCGGATACAATTCAGAGAATTTGGAATTCTATGTATGTGTGTCTGCGATTTTTACAAACCAGAGTTTGAAAACGATGACCAAAACGTACACATAACAAGAAACGGGTAACTGCCTTTTTGGCAGTTTTCTGTTTTGTCAACGGGTCATAAACGGGTCAAAAACCGGGTCAAAGCCGAGTCGGATTTATCCACCCAATTTCCAAAAATTAATTTTTCTAAACAGCTCGACCCCAGCCAGGGGCTCTGCCCCTTGGACCCCGCCAGGGGCTGCCGCCCCTTGGACCCCGCTACCGGGGGCGCTGCCCTCGGACCCCCGTTCCTTAGGGGCTTCACCCCTAATATCATAATAAATTCAAGTAGGTGTGCACTCCGCACCCCCAAGCCTAAATGATGTCTTATTATGATGAAATTGGTCAAACAAGTTAATCCAATTATACTAAAATATCCAACAGATAGCCTATACTAATCTGTTGTTGTTTTGGTCCAGTTTACGTTCGACCTAAAGCTTGATTATAGTTTTTGATTGGGATGAGGGTAGCCTAGTCTATTACTAGATCAACCCAAAATAAATGTTTATCCATGGATAGCCTATACTAATCTTCCTTCGTTTTCGTTTTTTACATATATTTTTAAGAAACATTATTATGCCAAAAATCACAAAAAAAACAAATCAATATCGATTTTATTGTATCAATTTCAAAAGCATGCAAATCAAGGTTTTTTTTTTATTATTACTTTTATGGACCATATATTTCATATTATTTTTTGTTACTAGGCTATGAAATGTATTTTTCACCTACTAGTATAATATAGAGTTTTATATTAACATTATTTATGATATTTTTATAAGTTAATGAACTAGGTTATTTAATAATAAAAACATGTTTTTAACTTCAACTAGCACTATAATATAAAATATTTATCTATCTCTAGGATTTGTACCACACGCAGGCTGATCTCGCCAAACCTACGGCAAAACCGCTGTCGAGTCCTCCCCGTTGTACGCACGGCCTTATAATTAACCTTAACTAGTTATAACCCAAAAATCTCTTACCCATAATCGGCCCATAACTGGTAAAGCCTGTCTACTGTTTTTAACCGACCTAATCAATAAATGATTATAATCAACCTAATCAAAAGTAGTGAATAATGTATTTATCAATGTTTAAAAACCGGTCGAACCGAGAACTGGTGAAAGGATCGGGTCAATTGTGACCAGTTTTATGGCTTTTTAAGGACCGGATTGAACCGGCCAGTTTAGTGGTTGAACCGGTGGATTGAACAGGTAAAAAACCGGTTGACCCGTTTTTTAAAGAAAAATACGTGTAAATCTTGTAATTATTATTATTTTTTAAATGTTTCTAGATTAATCTAAAACTTATTGTAATGTGTGTTTTTAATGTTTTTTAACGGTGTACAACAATTTTTTATTGGTGACACCATATAATTACATTTTTGGTTGATTACGAGAGTTTTTTTTCAATCTTTTGGTTGATTTCGATAAGCTTTTTTTTGATTTTTTTTCTGTTGAATCGAATTTTTTGGGCTGTTTGATTGACTGCGAGAAAAATTTTCTTTTTTTTAGTTGATTTTGAGAGAATTTTTAACCTTTTTGGTTGATTTTGAGAGATTTTTGATTGATTTCGATAGAAGTTTTTTATTTTTAAGTACACACCTTGAAGTTTCGAAAACGATACGATGGCACCCTTGAAAATAATACGATTGCACCTTCATAAAATTCTAAATTTTTACACTTCGACGCACAAATTATATGGTGGCCCGTGCCACCGTGGCCTCCAAGGGAGGCCTGTCCCTGCTTCAAAATCCATTACATTTGCTGCTCCCGTCGTTTACGAGGGTATACAAGTATACAACTAGTATATATTATATAGTATATATGTATATATACATATCACTACAAACAATATGTCATCTGTTCATGCTTCATAAAAAGCATGGAAGAATTTTGAAACTTGTCAGTTGCCACACTTCAAAATATGACAAATAATTTAAATTTAGAGGCTCTTACCTAAACTTTGTGTTTAAAAATGGTTTAACCTTTAATTTTTTTAATAAATGTTTTAATCTTTTTATTTGTTATAATAATGAATGTTTTTTTAATATCTAATCTTGTTATAACCGGATGTTTTAGCCACTTGACCTAGGTGAATAAATAAATATGGAAAGAAAAAGAAAGAGGAAAAGAAGAGAAAAGAAAATAAATTGCTTTTTAACTTATCGGACTAAAAATGAGAGAAAATATCATACTGTGGGAAGAAAGTGTAATATTTGGCTAAACGTTGAAAATAGGGGGGTCGAAGGTAATTATCTGAAAGTAAAGGGACATATCAGTTGTCAACTTGAGGGACCTGTTTTGCCAAAAGTACAAGTCTGATTCATTTTCAGATCTTGAAAAGGGCCCAACCTGGTCAACTAATAAGCCAAGAAATTTGATATTCATATAGTCCTTGCATCATACTACAACTTTCATTCAAAAGTTTAGAAATTTATGGAGAAATTAGAGAGAAATCGAAGCTCAAAGTTGCTTCCCAAAATTTCGGTTTATCAGCGATTACAGGCTTGTGGCGTAGCGGTAAGGCCTGTGGGGAATGTGGTTAGCTTCGTTTTTAAGTCCTCTATCAAAGGCTTGTGGCGTAGCGGTAAGGCCTGTGGGGAATGTGAATGGTATCCCATTCACCCCATGTTCGAATCGCCTCGTGAGCATCTTGGCCAGGCTTAGTCTTATACGGCCGAATTTTCAATTTATGTTATATATTGCCAAGAAGTAGTCTAGGCAAAGCCTAGATGAACGTTATCCAAAAAAATTCCATTTTGAGTTTTTAACGGTTTTTTTTTTCTTTTTTCCAATCATCATATCTACTCTATGTGTTTTTGATCTATTTTACAACTTACGAATTTATGCCATGGTAGATGAGGAGGAGACTCCCCTCCGTTTGCGCGGACTCATGTTCTTTTCGTTGTTGGAATTGGTGGCCTCGGAAATATAACTTCAAATTACAATGTTTGTAAGTGCTTATCTACTTTATTTTGCTTTAAGTTTACAACTACATCATTCATGTTTCAACTTGGAATTTTTGCTTTGTTTTATGCAAATTAAATTAGACTGTTATTTAAAGGATTTTTATTACATTTAATAACTAAAACACAACCTTTTATCATGTGGATGACACCGATCTATCTGTTGAATTCTGCATGATTCCAAAATTCATTTTTCTGTGTCTATCTACTTCAATATCTTCTGGTATGGCATATGTTTTCTGATTTCTGGTATGCTGATTTGACTATGTAAAGCCTTGTGGAACAGAACGGTGGTTGAAGAAATATTGCCTCCATCAAAATGCCTGTTAGATGCCCTGGTTGTAGATACAAATCCAGAATGTGTTCTTCTGAGTGCGTTTTTGAAAAATATTTCCAAGGCCATAGCAGCATGGGTGACTATCACTTTGGATCTCGCGTTTGGTGCTTCGAATGTTGAAAGGATGATTAAGGAGACACCTGCTGAAAACGTGCATGAACTAATTAGGTACCTTCTTATTGAAGCCACCGAGAGGGCTAACAACCCCATTATAGGATGCATAGGGACAATTGCGCGTTTGCAAGACCAGGTAGCGAGATTGAAACGGGAGCTTGAACGACTAGAGGCAGCGAGAGATGTAGCGAGAGATGTGAAAGGAAAGGCGAAGATGGAAATGTGAAGGTCAAAGATGAATGATCAAGTACAAGTGATTCAAAACTCAAATTTGGATGTTTGGTTTTTACTATGCTTCTTTAGTTCAAAGTAATTTTGCATTAGCAGGATATGTAAAGAAAGTAATTTTGCATTAGCAGGATATGTAAAGAAAGTAATTTTGAATTAGCAGGATATGTAAAGATAGTAATTTTGCATTAGCAGGATATGTAAAGATAGTAATTTTGCATTAGCAGGACATGTAGAAACATTGGTGATGTTTTTTAGTTCAAAGTTATTTTTTATTAGCAGGATATGTAGAAAAACATTGGTGATGCTTCTTTAGTTGAAAGTAATTTTGCATTAACTATATCATATTTTTTGTTTATACCGAAAAACAGTTTACTGCTTTTTCCTTTTTTGCTAATGATATTTATGTATTTGGATTAATATAAATTTTTATGGCTATATAACTTACTATACTCATTTATTTAAATTGAGTCAAGATTTTTATGGCTATGTAACCTATACTACATTCATTTGACAATGAATAGTTCTAAAACGGAGATTTAAAAGTCAAAATCTTCAATGAAAACTACATCCATCTCCGACAGATTTAGGGGGTGAGCAATAGAACCGTAAGAACCGGACCTAACCGGAACCGTCCAACCGGACCTAACCGGAACCGGTACCGGAACCGGAACCGTCCAACCGGCCCAGTTTTCGGTCCTTCAAATTCCTCATTTCCGGTTCCGGTTCCAAACCGGTTTCGGGCTCAATTTTTCGGTTAATTAACCGGAACCGGCCCGGAATTTTAAAACAATATTTCATATATGATAACATATGAATACTAATTTAAATAATTTGTAATATCTTTTAGTTCACGTTTAATATTTTATATCGCACCAAAAATTATAATTTTTAAAGATTTTCCAAAATTTTATTTGACAACCACTACATAATTCAATAAAATTATCGTCCTTCTCATTTTCAAATGATCTCTCACATTGAATGACATATACAATAATTAAAAATATTAATTTCATTACATATAATTCGAAAGCTCATATCATATATATATATATATATATATATACTTTAAACCTATAATATAAATAGTTAAAATCATTTATTTCATCATATATATAAACATGATTTACAATTTTTTTTATTTCAACTATGAACAATCGGCTACAAGCAGGTATTTAACCGGAAAACCGGGACCGGGACCGGAACCGGTATTACCTATACGGTCCGGTTCCCGGTTCTTCAAATCCTTCATTTTCGGTTCCGGTTCCAAACCGGGTTCGGGCCGGTTTGGTTTGGTTCGGTCCTAATGCTCACCCCTAGACAGATTCCCCATTTTAGAGATAAATTTATGATTATTTTATTAAAATGTTATTTATATTTAATTAAATAGTATTTTTTTGTCACCTAATCATTTCATTTGAAACTATTTCATTGGTAGATAACAATTTCTTTCTCTTGGTAATCATATTTGGGGATATCTTCAAATTTGGAGAAAGTTATACTCTCTCCTACTTTTTCTAAAATGGAGAAAATTTTGGGAAAGCCGTTGGAGGCCAAATTTGCTTAAAATCTATTTTCTCTAAAATGGAAAAGTTGTTGGAGATGCTCTAAGTAAATGTGTATTATTTATATTGATTTTAGTTATTTATTTTTTAATTATTAATCATATTTTTAATTAGGAACCATATAATCACCCATATGTTGTGATATTTGTTGATGGGTTTGAGTCGATATTAATGGATTATCATATTTGCATATTGATATTTTTATAAATTAATGTACCGGGTCATTTAATTATCAAAACATGTTTTTAACTTCAACTATCACTATAATATAAAATATTTATTTATCTCAAATATTTCACAAACAAGAATAAGAATATTTATGTGTTTTTCCTTGTTTTTTTATCCAGACACCCACTACAACGTAATTTTCTCTCAAATCCTCTTGAAACCGAAGAAAACCGACAATAATTGCATCTCACATTAGTTTCTTGTATGAATAATTTCAACATACAAGTTAAGTTTGAAAATATTAAGCCTAGGGCTGTAAACGAACCGAACGTTCGATGAACCGTTCGGCGGGAAGTTCGTTTACGAACGTTCGGTGAACCGTTCGGCGGAAAGTTCGTTTATGTTCGTTTATTTAATAAACGAACGAACATGAACAAGTTTTTTTGTTCGTTTAGTTAAACGAACGAACATGAACAAAGGCATTGTTCGTTCATTTACGTTCGTGAACGTTCGTTTATTTACGTTCGTGAATGTTCGTTTATTTACGTTCGTGAACGTTCGTTCATATACGTTTGCTTATGTTGTTCCTTTACGTTCGTTTGTATTAAAACATTAAATGCTTATTTATCTAAGCTATATACTTTTAGAATTCAATTTAGTTTTTAATTTAAATTTGTATTTGATTATTCTTTTGATTCTATATTAAGTGTAAAAAAAATGCACCTCCTAATAGTTAATGAAATGACAAGTAAGCTTGTTCGTTTATGTTCGTTTACGCTTGTTCGTTTAACTTTTATGTTCGTTCGTTTATGTTCGATTAGCATCTTAAACGAATGAACATGAACGAACACGAACACACCAAATACCTAAACGAACGAACACGAACACAAATTTTTTTGTTCGTTTACCGTTCGTTCGTTTGTTCGGTTAAGTTAAATGAACGAACACAAACAAGCCTCCGTTCGTGTTCGTTCAGTTCGTTTACAGCCCTAATTAAGCCCCCTTAAATTAGAATTCTGGCTCCGCCCCTGGCCGAGAGTACCACACAAGGCTCTGGTTTCGTGGTTTCACACCCACATCAGCTTTCCACTATTCCACCCTCAAACCATCACCAAACTTTCAAATATCGTAACACAACCTTTCATACCCTCTACATTTTTCTAATTATTTTTTATACATAAATAATGAAAGAGAAAGAGAGAGTTAAGGTGAATGGGCTGTGGAAACCTCTAGGATTTGTGTACCATGTGCAGGTTGATCCCGCCAAACCCACGGCGAAACCACTGTCGAGCCCGCTCCATGGTATGCATGGCCTTATAATTAACCTAAATTAGTTATAACCCAAAAATCTTTTATCCATAACCGGCCGTAATCGGTAAAGCCTGTCTACTATTTTTAACCGACCTAATCAATAAATGATTATAACCGGCCTGAGTCAGGATTTTAGCCATCACTAGTATCGAGTCATATGATCATAAAAGACGAGTTCAAATAAAATGTGGAAGCGGACTCGGGCACTCGGCAATCGGCAATGATTATACTTATAAGATTGCCATCCGCATGGGGCTGGGTTTGATCGTTTTGGGCTTGACTTGACTGCTTGGGCCATTCAGCCTTTAGAGTATCTCTTCAGGCCATCCTTTATGGGGGACGGGAGAGGGACCGGTACCCTCCTGTACCGACGGGAACACCATTGTGGGTGACCGGTAGGGGGACCGGTACCCACCCCGTCGGCATCCCCACACCGATGCCTTTTAATCCTTTTTCTCTCTCTCTCTCTCTCTCTCTATCTCTCTCTTCTTTCTCTCTCTATCTTTTTTTTTTAAATCAATTAATTAATGAGGGGTACGATAGTGGATGAAAGGTATGAAGTTGGTAGGGTAGTGGTAAAGCTGATGTGGCAGCTGATGTGGCAACAGGTATGAGGGGTATGAGAGGTACCATAAAGGATGGCCTCAGTCTTCATGAGTTTCATCTTTTAACTTTCAATATTTTTTTTAAGTATTAACAAATCAGAAGTTTTAAAAAGATGTCTTATTTTATTTTAACAATTCTATCGTTATACTTTTATAATATTTTAGAAATTTTTTAATGCAATTCATTCTACAAAAACTTTATAAACCTTTATGTATAACACATATTCGTTTTATTAAAGAAAACAGTTAAAATAACATGTCTGTGAATTAATAGTAAGTACTAACTTTTTTTTAAAAAAAATTGAAGATTTCTTTAAATCCAAATATTTCAACTTTCTCTAAATTATTTATCTATTTTAACATACATTTTCTTATACCTGTTGAAGTAAAGAGTCTCTAAAATCTCAATTCTAAAATGGAGGTTGGAAACATGAAATAGAATAAAGAATTCCAATTACCCAAATGGTTTAAATCTTCATGAATGAATGCTTTTGTGCACAGTTTGACTTCAACCTCCTGCCATAATTACCAACTGTTTCTTTAGAAATCATACCCCATTTTAATGCATCCTATCTAGTAGTCTCTTTTTCATTTAATATCCTTTCAATTTTCTATCATTATCTTTTCAAAACTCTTTCCATCAATTACTAGAATCATCTTTTAACTTAAAAGTTATAGACTATTTAAGTGGTTTTATATTGAGTATTATATAAATAAAGTTATTTGTATGGATTAATTTGTTTGTGTAGGTCGGTAAAGGTTTTTATTTGGGATGATTTTTCATAAATGAAATGAATATATTTTTTAGTTAAGAGGGATATATTTGGGAAACTTGGCTTTCTGCATTAAGCTTCCTTAGAAGCTTCTTGAATGAGCGACTTTCCATGTCATTAACTACCAAACAGTCATGTATTGCCGACTGAATAAGCTATAAGTCCCTCTAAGCTTATTAAGCTGCCAACAAACAAGCCCTAAAGAATTTTATCCAAACTCTTTAAAAATCTTAATCCCGTTTTCTTTCAAATTGAACTATAATGTTAGGATTTTACCCAAAATCTTGAAAAACCTTAACCCCATTTTCATTCAAATTCAAATATAATGTTAAGGATTTTACCCAAAATCTTGAAAAACTTTAACCCCATTTTCATTCAAATTCAAATAAAATGTTATGCATCAAACAATAAAATGATCAAAGATGAAGATTTCAGTACTAGCCCATAACCCATTACGATAAACTATAAACAAAATAGTCAACATTGAGACCCTAAAATTATATCAAAAATTGAGTCTAAAATTGTTTTTTTTTTCTTTTTTATCTTGTTTTGGTATAATCGATGATGATCTTTGTGTCTTTCTATTTTGATACTAGAGCCATAATTCACATTAATGTGGTCACCTTCCAAAAAAAAATGGATAACTAACCCCATGCATGTGTCTATATATTCTCACCTCAACTTATCACTATCATCACTCATCTCTTTTTTACTAACACAAAAAATGGAGCAACTTTCCAAGTTCACCCATGACTCTTTTCTCCACAAATTCACTCCCACTTTCCCTAAAACCATACCTCCAAAACAACTTCACAAAACTTCCCTCAAGATTTACTCATTTACCCTTCTTTCTTTCTTTGCATTTCTTCTTCTAAACCAAAACCAAAAACCCATCTTTTTAGCACTCTCCATTGTCATCTTTATATCATTCTTCTTTAAAACCTACATCATATCTTCATCTCCCACAATCTACCTTGTGGACTACTCATGTTTCAAGCCACCAAACTTTTGGCGGGTACCCTTTTCGTCGTTCCTCGAACACTCGAGAATCGTCCACTCGCTCGACCAAGAAAGCGTCGATTTCATGTCGAAAGTGTTGACCTCTTCGGGCCAAAGTCAACGGACGTGCATCCCTCCATCTCTACACTACATCCCACCGCGATCGACCCACGAAGACGCCATTAACGAAGCCCGATTGGTCCTCTTCCCGGTCTTCGAAGACCTCCTATCGAAAACCCGTCTTTCCCCTCGAGATATCGACATCCTCATCGTAAACTGCAGCGGGTTTTGCCCGTCTCCTTCCCTATCGTCCATCGTCGTCAATAACTACTCGCTAAGACGTACATGACGTAAAGAGCTTCAATATCAGCGGAATGGGGTGCAGCGCGAGCGCGCTAGCCGTTGACATGGCGGGAAACCTCCTAAAAGTCCACGAAAACTCGAATGCGGTAATTCTTAGTACAGAAATTTTATCGAACGGTTGGTATGCGGGAAAAAACCGGTCGATGATGGTCCTCAATTGTGTCTTCAGATCGGGCGGTGCGGCCATTCTGATCACCAACAAAAAATCCGCCAGAAATATTTCAAAATACAAACTACTTTATTCTCTTAGAACACAAGGCGCATTCGACGATAAGGGTTACAACTCCGCGATCCGAGAAGAAGACTCCGAAGGGATCACGGGCGTTACTCTCCGAAAAGACGTGCTACACGTGGCGGGAGAGTTACTCCGGTCGAGCTTTCGGACCATGGGCTCTTCGATCCTTCCGTTGGAAGAGAAGATCCGATACGGGCTCTCGGTGTTTACGAAGAGATTCCTGAATCAATCGTCTGAGATTTACGTACCGAATTTCGGAAAGGCGATACAGCATTACTGCTTACCGGCATCCGGGAAGGCGGTGATAATGGAGATTGCTAAGAATTTGAAGTTAAAAGATGAGGAAATTGAAGCTCCATTGATGACATTACATAGGTTTGGAAACCAGTCTTCTTCTTCATTATGGTATGAGTTGGCTTACATGGAAGCAAAGGGGAGAGTGAAGGAAGGGGATAGAGTTTTGCAATTGGGAATGGGGAGTGGGCCTAAATGTAACAGTTTGATATGGGAGTGTAATAGGCCCATTATTGATGAGGCCCATAAAGGCCCATGGGCTGATAGTATTTATAGTTATCCAGTTTATATGTAGATGTTTAACTTTAAATTGACTATATATATATATATATATATATATATATAATATTATATTATAGTCTTTATAGGATTATTAAATATGATTCAAGTTGGGATCACATTTATTGGTGGAAAGGTAAAAGTATTGTCCTTTTTTTTTATAACTCTAAATCACAATTCACAACAACAAAGAAAAAAAAATTACCAGTTTTATGAATACATCCTTACTTATATATTTATAATGCAGTGTAATTAATGGGTATATATAAATTTATAAAAAAAATTTAAAAATTTTAAATTCTTTTTTATCTTCTTTTTCCTCTCTGAATTTGTCATGTGTATAACACACACGTGTAATACCAAAAACTAGTTTCAGTTACTTGTATATGCATTTATATATTGTTTAAATGAATGGTTCGCGAAGTGGTTATCGAATTTTTCAAATTTTTTTTACGGTTTTTCCATGTATATCCATCTACAATAATATATGATTTAATTAGGCCATCCACAATGGCATCGGGAGAGGGGATCGGTACCGGCCGGTACCCCCGGCAACACCGCCGAGGGTACCCGGTATGAAATCGGTATGGGAAGACATCTTTACTGCCATGCCGATTGAAGAAGCCACCCCACCCCACCCCACCCCACCCCCCCCCTTCTCTCTCCTCTCTCTATCTCTCTCTTCTTTTCTTTTTCTTTTATTTTTTTAATGAATTAATTAAATTGGTATGGTTAAGGATGGTATGGTATGGTGTTGATAAGGTGTTGGTAAAGCCGATGTGGCGCTGAGGTGGCAGCAGGTATGAGGGGTATGAGGGGTACGGTTAAGGATGACCTTAGGATGTCATCTATTGATGTAGAAGTAAGACCTATAGTCCACAAGTTAACGTTTATAAAATGTTACAAATACTATGCCGGGACCATAAAGCAGTTGCAATGGTGTCCATCGGCTATGCTTAAATTTGAGTACCTCTTAATAGTCCTTCAACATTAGTTGAAGTTGTTTAGATTGCCGACATCTTTTTAGTCCTTTAGTTTTCGAAACTGAAGTATTAAAATGACGAAGTTTAAACATATGATGAATTTTCCTAAATAAATGGTTAAAATAAGACAAATATTTTCTTGATCTTTTTTTATCATAACATTGCATTTTCATTTTCTTATTGTTATATCATTACACTTTTCAATTATTTCTTTTTTATTAGATCATTACTTTAAAATAATTTTTTATTATAATAATACAAGATCGGCTACCAAAAAGGCGAAAGATCGAATTAGTGAACAAAAAACTTGAGAAGTGAATATGAATTATTTATCGATCATTTTTAATCTTATAACCTCCTATAAATTGCATTTTAGAAGAGAAATGATTTATTGCATTTTTATGCATTTTATCCTAATGTCCATCCATTTCTAATCCAATAACGAATAACCATTGTTAACTTACTTTTCATCCAAACCCAACCATAAAAAAACCATACATTTTTTCAAAACACATATTCTATATAAACTATACTAACAAATAACAATTCCAATAACTTTTAATTTTGGATACCATTCTTTTCAAAGAAGCTAATAAAATTATCTTACAACCGTTTCACATGAAATATCAAGGCTATTTGCCATATCATTTTTACAGGAAAATTATTATATCAATCAGAATACAAAACCTAGCCAAGTATCATGTAAAACTTAAGTTAACATGAGAAACATAAAAAGGGGGATTTAAACTTTTGATCATTTTTATCTTCAAACCCATTTATAAATCACAATTGATACAAACATTGATCCGGTGTATCTTATAGTAACGTAAAGCCTCCTGATAACCATTTCTCATGTCAACTTAATCTTTCACCAAACCTAATCCTATAAAACTTTAATTTTTCTAAAAAAATCAAGTTTTTAATAAGTTGAAAAAAGGTCGACTATATTTCAAACGTTTCCTTACTTATGACATACTTTTATATACAAATATAATTAACCGTAAAAGGGTGAATTGTCGTTATCCAGTTTTCTTAGTTTGGTCTTTGTAAAGATCTATTATTCAGGTAATTCCTAAGCTGTAAAATAGGTCATGTCGGAATTTACTAAAACTTTGACTGGAAATTTTAGAGTGTTTACAGTTGTAGGCCTTTAGTCACAATTATTTCCTAGAAATTGATTCACTTCTAACTTTTTATATCCTTGTGGTTACTTTAATTAGCATATCACAAAAAACCCCAATTACAACATGAATCGTCACCATAAGAGTAACATCCATAAACTTAAAGAACTTTTTTAATTACGAGACAACCGTGATCCTAAGTTAACGGACTAAGATGACCTTAAGAAACTATTTACTTTGTAGCAATTTTGTCCTCCATGTTTAGGTGAGTGATTGGGACTTTTCATTCTGTCAACGATGTTTCGATGCCCTAAAACATGGTGGAGTACTCTTCCTTAACGTAGATTTAAAGTTCTTTTAAATCATGGGGACCTAAGGTAGTTGGTTTTTCATTAGAATAAATCTATTTGTGTGGATTATATGGGAATGATTTTGTTTCAAATGGCATTTTCATAGATGGAATGAGTTTTTTCTAAATAACTCCTCACATAACGGATTTCCAAACTCCTAAAAAACGCCAATAGCGGATGATCTCTGAACATTTACAATTTTACACTGTTGGTCCTCAATGACGGATTTGTCAATACAAAATCCCCAAGGGGCGGACTTCTAAAACTTGGAATTTTACTAATGAAGGATTTTTAAAATTTTGTTAAGTGGTAAGGAGCAATTTTTTAGGAGCAATTTCTTTATTAATTCGCAATCCCTAATATTTAGGAGTTTGGATTGTTTTGCTGGAATTTGAAGATTCGATACATGGAGAATTCTTTTTAAGACCATGCATTATATTTTAGGCGGCCTCGTTATATCTTACATGGGGAATTCTTTTTAAGACCATCGTTACTCAATTAATTTATCCGTTGGCTTCCATCGGTTTGGAGTGGGAACACCGTCACGGTCCCGAGCGGATAGGCGGCCTCAGAGGTGAGAAGTCGTTTGGCGAACCTCACCGCCCTCTCTCTCTCTCTCTCTCTCTCTCTCTTCTTTTATTTCTCTCTGACTCTCTCTTAATTAAATAAAATTAAAAGTATGAGTAATATTGGATTAGGTATAACACATACATTGAGTAAGGTAAAAGCATAGAAGTGAAAAAATAATGTAGGACTGATGTAACAATAGGTAAAAAAGTGTAAGTTTGGTAACTTATGGCCTTTGGGTTATTTTAGTAGATTTACGAAAATAATAGTAAGAAGATGTTAGGCTCTTTTTTAAATGACTAGAAATTGCCCGTGCGCGATGCCGCACAAAGCATTTAAAATTCTATAACGAAGATGGATAATTGATCATTATTTTTTGACCCATGTGAAAAATAACATTTAAGATTTTTTTTTAACATATTTTTGTTCACATATGATTATTTATCTCAATATGATAAAGATTTAAAATGACATGAAAAAATAGAGGATTAATAGTAAACTAAATGACTAATCATAAGGGTATTAATTGTAACTTCCAAATTTATAAACAATTTAACATTTAATGTAAAAATATATGAACAAATTAATTCATATGTATTTTTAATATTTAATAATATGATTAAAATCTAAAAATATTCGATATTGGACTAATTTTGAAGATATTTTCGAGACGATTATAATGGTATAATTTGTTAAAAATATAAATAAAAATTTTAATACATTTTACGCAATTTACATTATTTATGTTAATATAATAAGGGTGTAAAATGAAAAATGAAAAAGTGAGGGGGTAAAAGTAATTTAATTAAGTAACCATAGGGATATAGAGTGTAAGTTATCAATTGAAATATGAATTGAAATTGAAGATCGTGGGTGATAGGAGTTTCTAATTGATGCATTACATAGGTGTACTAAGGGTATTAAGAGTTGTAATATTGGTGAAAAACAGTCTTGCTTAAAATAACTGATTAAGAATCTTATATATATAGTATAGATTACAAAAATTAATATTTCTTAATTTTATTCTTTTACCGCAAAAGGGCGGTTTCATGGCCATTTATCTAAGAGTAAGGCTAAAGACACCATGGATTAAGAAGATTGACTGTCGGTGCTCTCAAAATATAAAATTAATAAAGATTAATCTTATAATATTCAACAAAACCATATTAAAAAATAAATATAAATTAATAAGAAAAAGGTAAAGATATTATTGTATATATTTTAAAGTTATAACAAGAATATTCTCAAGGCAACATTTGGTTCACAGATTCTTCATGCAAGAAATCTTTGAATTCCAAACAAATAAAAGAATTTGACGTCATTTAGCAACGATGGGTATTTTAATGAAATGAATTTTTTTTTATTATGTCATATATATTCTTGATCCAATATAACCTAAACTAATAAAAAAATAGTTAATGTATCAAATTATTTTTAGTTGAAAAAATAAAGTATTTAATGACTATTTTACTAAAACGCTTTGTATTAAAATTTTTTTTTTATCAAAAAGAGTATTTTGGTCATTTATAAAAGTTTGACTCCAATACTAAAGCTACATTCCGTGAATCAAATAGACATATCTCTAGTTTTCTTAACATGTTTCATTTCAATTCTATCAACTAATCAGCTCGTCAAATCTGACAATATTTCATTTTAATTCCTTCCAACTTAACTCTTTTTAACACATTCAATCCCATAAAAAAAAACATTATATGATACAAACACCAAGTAGTTTCAGCCTATATATATCTCATCACCATTTGTCTTCCTTCCAAAAAACAACTTTAGATGACTTTCCTCAAGATGTCTTCCTTTGTTCTCCTTTCTTTACTTGCAATGACTCTTTTTCTCAATCCAAAACCACAACCCATCTTTTTAACACTCTCCATTGTTGTATTTTTCTTGTTATACTTGTTTAAAACTTTCATCATATCTTCATCTCCTACAATCTACCTTGTGGACTACTCATGTTTTAAACCACCAGACTCCTGGAGGGTAGCCTCTTCGTCGTTCCTCGAACACTCGAAAATCATCCACTCACTCGACCAACAAGGTGTCGATTTCTTGTCTCGAGTATTGGAGTCCGAAGGCCAAAGCGAACAAACGTCCCTTCCTCCGTCTCTACACTACATCCCACCAACATCGACCCACGAAGAAGCCATTAACGAAGCCCGATCAGTCCTCTTCCCGGTCTTCGAAGACCTTCTATCGAAAACCCGTCTTTCGACTAAAGATATTGACATCCTCATCGTAAACTGCAGCGGGTTTTGCCCGTCTCCTTCCCTATCGTCCATCGTTATCAATAAGTACTCGCTAAGGCATGACGTAAAGAGCTTCAACATAAGCGGAATGGGGTGCAGCGCGAGCGCGTTAGCCGTCCACATGGCGGGAAACCTCTTGAAAGTCCACGAAAACTCGAACGTTGTGATCCTCAGCACCGAGATTCTATCGAAAGATTGGTACGCGGGAAAAGACCGGTTAATGATGGTCCTCAATTGCCTCTTTCGATCGGGTGGTGCGGCACTCCTGATCACCAACAAGCGGTCCTTTAAAAAGACGTCGAAATACCGATTGCTCTACGCGCTAAGAGCACAAGGAGCATTCGATGACAAAGGCTACAGCTCGGTAATCCGTGAAGAAGACTCCGAAGGCTTCACCGGGGTTACGCTTAGAAAGGACGGGCGAGATGCGGCCCACGAATTATTCGGCTCAAACTTTCACATATTGGGCTCTTATATTCTTCCGTTGGAAGAGAAAGTCCGCTATGGATTCTCCGTGTTTACGAACAAATTCTTGAATCAATCGTCTGAGATTTACGTACCAAACTTCAGTAAAACGATACGGCATTACTGCTTGCCGATATCGAGGAAGTCGATAATAATGGAGATAAGGAAGAAGCTGAAGTTAAAAGATGAGAAAATAGAGGCTGCATTGATGACATTACATAGGTTTGGAAGCCAGTCATCTTCTTCATTATGGTATGAATTGGCTTACATGGAAGCAAAGGAGAGAGTGAAGGAAGGGGATAGAGTTTTGCAGCTGGGAATGGGGACTGGGCCTAAGTGTAATAGTTTGGTATGGGAGTGTAACAGGCCCATTATCAATGAGGCCCATAAAGGCCCATGGGTCGATAGTATCCATAGTTATCCAGTTTGGTGATTAGACTATTTTATTTCTCGAGCCAAGTTAAAGTTGTATGTAATAGTAAAGTTATCTGTATCTATGATAATTGATGTACTGATCAATTATTATGCTGAATAAACCGTTGAATATATAACGGCGTATTTGGTATGGAAAAAAGAATCGATGAGAATTGGAAATGAAAATAGGGAGAAATGATATAATGAGAAATAGAAATGGATGGCGAATTGGAATTGATACTTTATTTGGTATCATCAAAGAAATGGAGAGAATTGGGTGTGGTGTCCTCCCCCACATGGCATTCACTTTACCCTTGTCGGATATAGACTCTTGGCATTTCTACTCAAAATGGGAAGAATTCATTTCTCTACTTTTTATACTGCAATTAATTACTTGAGATTTCGGCATTGTTTGGTAAAAAAAAGCTAGCTTATAAGCTGACTTATAAGCTAGCTTATTTTCTGTGTACACGTTTGGTAAGATCAAAAATAGCTTATAAGTTAGCTTTTTGATAAGCTACTTTGAGTAGCTTATGAGAAGCTTTTTGTGACTTTTTCCAATTATACCCCTTATTAATAATTAAATATTACAATTAAAATTATATATTAATTAATAATTATTAGTTTTTAATAATTTAAATTAATTATTAATTAAATTTTGTTATACCTTATACCTTATATATTTTTAAATATTATTAATTGTTATTATATATTATTTAATATGTTTAACTATCAAATAAAAATACAATAATTTTTAAAATGTTATATAAGTGAAATATGTTAGATATTTAATAAAAAAATATTTATATCTAATTATTAATTATATTTTTTAGAACTATTAATTATTTAAGATATGTTAAGTTGATCAATTTTATTTTTATTTTTATTTTTATTATATTTAATAGTAATTTAAATTATAAGTTAATGTAGATTTTTTCTAAAGTTTGTTTTAACAAATTCTAAATTTATGGTGTGTATATATAATAATAATAATAATCAACTCTATATTATTTTTTTTAACATATTATACTATTAAAAATTTATTTTAATTATATTATTAAAAAATTGTCTTAATTATATTATAAAATACTTGTAATTGATTATTTATTAAGAATGTCCTTTTTGGTCATTTTACATACTCATAAGCTAGTTTTTACCAAACATGATTTGTTCACCAGCCAGCTTATCAGCTATCAGCTATCAACTATCAGCTAGCTTATCAGTCATCAGCTAGCTTATCAGCTAGTTTACCAAACATAGCCTTCAATTCTCTGTTCAAAATAGATGTCATTTCTTCTAAACAAGAGGTCCACATTTATTTCCATCTCCTCTTTTCAACTCTCTCTACCAGGCACCCCCTAAGTAAACATTTTACTCATGAATGTAGACAATAACAAAAGAAAACCAATGATCAAGATTTATGAGCAACAAAACCCATCTATATCGATTCATACAAAACCCATTAAACCAAAAACCCTATGTGAATAAGAAGGCAACCCTATGTTGAGTCCCTAAATCCAACTTTCTTAACAATATGATCCTTAAAACGGTTATGTACATAATACACGATGGGTAGTTTAGTCATTTAACTTATTTTTTTAATTTTTTATTAAATTACATGAACCAAATGTGTAATATGCTTTCTAATATATTGTATACTAATTTCCTAATAATATATCGAACACCCAATACAATAAAGGCCCATGGGCTGATAGTATTCATAGTTAACCTTGTGGTTAAGTTTCATAGTTATTTCCTAGTTAGATTAGATTTGAGTTAAATTCCATCTTTTTTATTTTAGAATTATATATAAGGTTTATAATTTTCAGTTGTAATTAAGCTTTTTGGCCAATAAAATTATCTTTAGAGTTTTATCTCTAGTTTTGTTAAGAGTTTTTTTCCTCCTCATTTTCTGGGTTCTATGTTTGTAGACTCGTTATCCTTTTCAATTTATCTTTAGACGTTTATCGATCCTTTCGCATTTTCCTACTCGTCAGATCTCATGTATCTCATCTTAATGTATATCCCACTATTTATTAACATTTTTTACGTTAGCTTAATTTTTCACCAGAACACACCCCTATAAAACTTTAATTAATTAATTGTTCCTAAAAGATAAAGAAAAATAAGATTTTTAATAAATTGAGAAAAAGGTTTTTAAGTCTATTTCAAAATTTTCCTTGCGTGAGACATACTTTAACATTCAAATGATGGTAGAGTACCAAAGTTGTTAAATCAAATGATATCTCTTCCTTTCTCCTTCATATTTTACAAATATAATAAATACATATTTCAAAACTAAAACCGTAAAACAATATATCAAACTGTTACAATAATACAAAAAGTCACATAGGTCATTGTTAAAAATACGGTTGTAGACCTCTAGACATAACCTTTTTCCTAAAAAGATTGTAGACTATTCTTTGGGGTTACATTTACTTACCGTATCAAATACATATCCTAGCTACACTGATATAGCATGAACCGTCACCATAAGGGTAATATCCACAATCTTAAGAAACTATTTAATTTATGGAGCTCTTGTCCTTAGGTATAGTAGGGTTCATGATAGTATACATAAAGATAACTTTCATTTAAATTATGGGACCTATGTGTATATCCATTAATTTCACTTCATTTGTGGTATTTTTGCCTTGCATATTTAGGTGGATGACCAAGACTTAAGAGTGTGGGTGTGTGAATCATCTAGTTAATGAAGGCAAGAAGTTAGATGTGGTGTTATTTCACATTTATATTTAGTGTATCGTTAAAATGTCGGTTGGTTGATTTGTTTTTATTAAGATCTTTATGAATAAAGCTATTATGTTGATTTATATTGAAAAAGAATTGACTTTCTGTATAAAGCTTCACTTAAAAGCTTAATGAATGAGCGAGTTCTCTTTTAACATCTCTTGGCAACGACCCCAAACAATCATACAACAACAACAAAGCTAGCCTATGATTCCACATCTTACGTTAGCCATGTGAAACTATTTAATTTTATTCCTTTTTATTGCCCGACATATTGGCTTTATGTGACCGTATATCTATCTATGACTAGAGACACCAAAGATTGAAAAGGATTGATTGCAATGTTCCCAAAATATAAAATCAATAGAGATTAATCTCGCAATAACCACCCTATGTCGTAGAACGAAAATTTATAGGATCGGAAACTTGTTATTACACACATATTTTAAAATTACAACAAAAACACAAATTTTTTCTTATGTTTGTAATTGGTTTGTAAGACTTTTCTTCCATCCTATTTAAATAATGTTATTCTTACTTTTAACTTTAGATTATTTTGTTTCTAAAAGTTTCTTGCAATAAAAGCAATATCATCATTCATGCCATGTGAATGGGAGATGTTTAGTATATATCTCACCACCATTTCTCCTTCTTCTTCACATATGAATGGGAGATGTTTCACCACCACTTTCTTCCAAAACAACTTCACACAACATCCCTCAAGATGTTGCCCTTTATTCTCCTTTCTTTACTTGCAACTACTCTTTTTTTCAATCCAAAACAACAACCCATCTTTTTAACACTCTCCATTGTTGTTTTTTTCTTGTTATACTTGTTTAAAACTTTCATCATATCTTCATCTCCTACAATCTACCTTGTGGACTACTCATGTTTTAAGCCCCCAAACTCCTGGCGGGTACCCTTTTCGTCGTTCCTCGAACACTCGAAAATCATCCGCTCACACGACCAACAAACCGTCGATTTCTTGTCGAAAGTGTTGACCACTTCGGGCCAAAGCGAACAAACGTACCTTCCTCCATCTCTACACTACATCCCACCAACATCGACCCACGAAGAAGCCGTTAACGAAGCCCGATTAGTCCTCTTCCCGGTCTTCGAAGACCTCCTATCGAAAACCCGTCTTTCCCCTCGAGATATCGACATCATCATCGTCAACTGCATCGGGTTTTGCCCGTCTCCTTCCTTATCGTCCATCGTTATCAATAACTACTCGCTAAGACATGACGTAAAGAGCTTCAACATCAGTGGAATGGGGTGTAGCGCGAGCGCAATAGCCGTTGACATGGCGCAAAACCTCTTAAAAGTTCACGAAAACTCGAACGTCGTAATCCTTAGCACCGAGATTCTATCGAAAGATTGGTACGCGGGAAAAGACCGGACGATGATGATCCTCAATTGCGTCTTCCGATCGGGTAGTGCGGCCGTTCTGATCACCAACAAACGATCCGCCAAAAGGAATTCGAAATACCGATTAATCTACACCCTAAGAACACAGGGCGCATTCGATGATAAAGCTTACAACTCCGCAATCCGTGAAGAGGACTCCGAGGGCTTCACCGGGGTTACCCTTCGAAAGGACGGGCGACACGAGGCCGAAGAATTACTCGGCTCGCACTTTCAGATTATGGGCTCTTCGATTCTTCCGTTACAAGAGAAAATCCGATACGGGTTCTCGACGTTTACGAAGAAATTCCTGAATCAATCGTCTGAGATTTACGTACCAAATTTCGGAAAGGCGATACAGCATTACTGCTTGCCGGTATCGAGGAAGTCGATAATAATGGAGATAGGGAAGAAGTTGAAGTTAAAAGAGGAAGAAATGGAAGCTGCATTGATGACTTTACACAGGTTTGGAAGCCAGTCATCTTCTTCATTATGGTATGAATTGGCTTACATGGAAGCAAAGGGGAGAGTGAAGGAAGGGGATAGAGTTTTGCAATTGGGGATGGGGAGTGGGCCTAAATGTAGCAGTTTGATATGGGAGTGTAACAGGCCCATTATCAATGAGGCCCATAAAGGCCCATGGGCAGATTGTATTCATAGTTATCCTGTTTGATTATATGGGAGTGTAATAGGCCCATTACATGTAAAAACTCTCTCAATACCTCTCATATTCCTATTAAGGCCAACTGTAAGGATAAAATTGTTTGTACTGATAAAATTTGTCTGTATTGATAACATTACTTGTGTTGATATGATAACAGATTAACTATTATTTTACCTCATCTATCAAACACATTTTAAACCTGTGAGTCCACGTGTGTGGACAAGCAGACAATATTTGATACAGCTGGGCCTGAGATGTTACAGATGGTATCAGAATGGAAACCAAACTAGTCACTTAAGAGGGAATTGATACCTACTCTATCAGCCGTGTTTTAAAACTGTAAGTCCATGTGTGTGAACAAAACGGACAATTTCTAATACGATTGGTCTAGGTTGTTACAGTTATAAATCATATATGTACTTGAAAAGCACCAATAATCAATACAGAACCAATCTATATTGATTCATACAAAACCCATTAACCAAAAACACTATGTTTGTCAGAAAAAAAAGAAGAAAACAGATCTGTTGATGAAAGCCATGATTTTGTTTCATGAAAGAGAAAGAAAAAGACAGATCTTCAAATGGTATGAAAGGAAAGAAGAAAACATAAAAAACTGGTGGGGCTTCAACAGGGATAAATCTAAAACAATAGGAAGAAACCAAAAAACAATAGTAATGGTTTTTGGCTGATTGATTAAGTCGTCGGTTGAGCAAATAAGCCACAACCAAATAGCTATTTATGATGAGAAAATAAGCCTTATAGGCTATATATACATATATACAACCCATTAAGCCACAATCAAACAACCCCTAAGATACGTGTACATACAAACATATGTCTTTATGGGCTCAAATAACGGTTGGGTCGGGATTTGATCCATAAATTGGGTTCAAAGCCAATCATCGACTCATCGTAGTAGATGGTCAAATCTTAACGATAAAGAATACCACATGGGTGGGCTCGATATAGGACTAGGATGGCCCATAAAATTCCCTCGAAGACGTCTCGTCATGCTTCTCGTTTTCTTTTGACCGTTCGGAAGCAAGTAAAATTTGGAAACCTAGAGGGTACTTTTTGCCTTGCTTTAAATTCGATACATTCAAGATCCATCTATTTATTACCACCCTACGACTTTGTACTATAAAAACACATCAACTCATATCATTACGTCTTCTAATCAAGATTATCAATTAAATTGGTAGAACTGAAAAAGACTTGAGGGGTAGAGAATGATTAGGGTTGTCTGCTTACCTCTTAACAGTTCTATTGAAAGACAATCCCTGAAATGTTAAGATGTGAATCTTGTGTGACAAAAAAAAAAGGGTTCTCTTAATGGTTATAAAACTCTCTAAAATTATTTTGTATATTAGGCCTCCTTTAACCATTCAACGCCTTAATTTCATTTCATTTTGTACTATATCATAAGAATCTCTTAATCATTCAGACCACTTAAACAACCCCATTCAAAGAGTTTTAATCATTTGTCAATTCCTTTGTAGCTCAACGGTCGGTAACATCCTGAGAGAGGGGGGGGGGGGGTGATGGTATCCCTGTTTACTTGGGTTCGATTCGTGAGGGGACACCCCAGTTCATGGGTTGACCTTCGGGCCGGGCATGGGCGAGGCTATGGGCTGGTAACGGTTTTCATGGTCGAGAGGATTATTTGGGTGCCCGAATGGATCTCGGATATCTCTTCGACTTCGGTCGGGGCACGTGTGTGTGTGTTTATGTGCCGTCCAAAAAAAAGAGACTAATTTTTTTTGCCAAACGAGATTCACCTATTAACGATTCAAATGTTATCTCTTAACGGAAATTATTAAAAACTAAATAAACAATCCCTAAGCAAGAGTGTTTTTTATTTTTACATAATCAGTATTTCAAGATCCAACTTGGTTTGGTTCTACTTAAAAGATTCTTATTTAGAAATGAAGAAGAAGGCCAATCTTGGTGTGTGTGTGTGTGTATTAATTGACCATGGTAAATTGTTGTAGTGGCAGATACTTGTGAGTAGCTACAAAACATATATTTATTTAATTCACTAATAACTACTGCAGTTACTCCCCTTCACTAGTAACCGTTGGACATTAAAAGCAATGGGTCATCATCATCACTTTCTTATCTTCACCAACACCATAGTTAACTAACGCTGAACCCAATGCTACCCAAAGCCACATCAGCATTTTGGAGCCGAACACCACCGAGCCAAAATTGGCGAGGTGGTGTTGCCGAGCTTTGCCGAGTTGTTCAGCTTACGCATAACACACGCTCTAAGGGCATCTCCAATGCATGACACTCTACTAAAGTGTCATGGACTGCCACATCAGCATTCCACTAACCATACAACTCTACCATTTTACACCCATACTCATAGTTGACACAAAGACTCGAAACTCAGGGTGCAACCCAACAAGCTCGCTACCTTCATAATACCCGGGTCCATGACTACAAAGGTGGGGGCTAAAAATATAATTTTTTTAAAATTGTTTAAAGTAAAATTAATATATGGGTCCGTAAAAAATATGTTCATTTACTAAAAGCTTTTCTTAGCTAGGTCCGTAATTTCACAGAGGTAGGGGCTGTTTGGTAGGTGTTTTCCTATTAACTCCTGTACGGATTAATTTGTCCGTATGGATTGAAAGAGTTTTTTCTTAGATAGAATTACTATGTTTTTTAATTGGGACCGATCCCTTTGAAAAACATAGCTTTTTTACACAAAGGCTCCCCTTAGAAGCTTATTGAATAAGCCACTATTAGACACTCATGTACGTCTAGCCGAACAAGAGGGCCCACATTGGTGTAAAATAAGGAGAAAAATGACTAGTACCCAACAATTTTATTAAAAGGCAACGTGTGAATTGCTAAAAGGTAAATCTTGTTTAAAAATCTCTTAATCATTTCGATCCCTTAATGATTCAGAATCAATTTTCCGACATTAAATCCTTATGACCAGCCACGGCCAAATCCATCATCCATCTCCCAAAAACTAAATATCAACCGCCATTATTATTCAACTACCACTTTTATTACCTGCACAAGATGACACACTCACACACACACACACACTACACACTCACACACACACCGCTTCTAATAAAATCACTCTCTTCCTTCTTCTACAGTTCCACTCATCTTCTTCACTTCCCATTCAGACCATCCCCACCTTTTAACTTTTAAGACAACAACAAATGGGTATCCTTACTCCAAAATGGTGGTGCCTTTGTCTGTATCTATTAAGCCATTTCACCACCAACCTAGCCCATTCAGCCACCAACAACAATGGCGTCTCCAAGAAAACCTACATCGTCCACATGGACATTTCCGCCATTCCCACAACCTTCACCCACCATTTCGACTGGTACTCATCCCTCCTAAGATCAGTCACACCCGACGGCATCCACGACGAAGAGGACGAAAACCGGCTTATTTACACGTACCAGACGGCCTTCCACGGCATGGCCGCTCGGCTGACCCCGGAAGAAGCCGAGCGGCTCGAGGGGGAGATCGGCGTCGTTGGCGTGCTTCCGGAGGTGAAGTACGAGCTGCACACGACGCGGAGCCCGTTGTTTCTGGGGCTCGAGCCGCAGGACAGCACGAGCGTGTGGTCGGACAAGGTGTCCGACCACGACGTCGTGGTTGGTGTCCTGGACACCGGCATCTGGCCGGAGAGCCCCAGCTTCAACGACACCGGCTTCGCGGCCGTTCCAGCGAGGTGGAACGGCAAGTGCGAAGCCGGCAGGGGCTTCGGGAAGCGCCATTGTAATAAAAAGATCGTGGGGGCACGAGCTTTTTACCACGGATACGAGGCCGCCACCGGAAGCATCAATGAGGCTAAAGAGTACAAGTCTCCGAGAGACCAAGACGGCCACGGGACCCACACGGCGGCCACCGTGGCCGGTTCGCCCGTGCATGGGGCGAACCTTTTGGGGTACGCTTATGGTACCGCTAGAGGGATGTCACCGGGGGCGAGGATTGCGGCCTATAAGGTGTGTTGGACCGGTGGTTGTTTCAGCTCCGATATCCTCTCCGCCGTGGACACGGCGGTGGCGGACGGTGTCGATGTGATGTCGATCTCGTTAGGCGGCGGGGTTTCGTCGTACCACCGTGACAGTTTGTCGATAGCGGCGTTTGGCGCCATGGAGAAAGGGGTTTTCATCTCGTGCTCGGCAGGAAATGCCGGGCCGGATCCGGTTAGTTTGACGAATGTTTCGCCGTGGATTGCGACGGTCGGAGCCAGCACCATGGACCGGGATTTTCCGGCCTCGGTGAAGCTCGGATCTAAGGTGGTGGTTAAAGGGGTTTCTTTATATAAAGGGAGAAGAAATTTAAATCCAAAAAGGTTGTACCCTCTAGTTTACACCGGAAGCAATTCAACGAGCCCGGACCCGGGCTCGTTGTGCTTAGAGGGTACACTGGACCCACATGTGGTCGCCGGAAAGATTGTCATTTGCGACCGTGGGATTAGCCCACGGGTGCAAAAGGGTCAGGTGGTGAAGGAGGCCGGTGGGGTCGGGATGGTTTTGTCGAACACCGCTGCCAACGGCGAAGAGCTCGTGGCTGACTGCCACCTCCTTCCGGCGGTGGCGGTTGGAGAGAAGGAAGGAAAATCGATCAAGCAATACGCGATGCGGGACCGAAACCCGACCGCGAATCTTGCGTTTTATGGTACTAAAGTTGGTATCAAGCCGTCTCCTGTTGTGGCTGCTTTCTCGTCAAGAGGGCCGAACTTTATCTCGTTGGAGATTCTGAAGCCGGATATGGTCGCACCAGGGGTGAATATCCTCGCAGCCTGGACCGGCGATCTGGGCCCATCGAGCCTCGAGACGGACCGACGTCGGGTCGGGTTTAATATCCTTTCGGGAACTTCAATGTCGTGCCCTCATGTGAGCGGTGTGGCCGCGTTACTAAAAGCACGACACCCAGATTGGAGCCCTGCGGCCATAAAATCGGCATTGATGACGACAGCTTACATCCACGATAACACTTACCAACCTTTAAAAGATTCTTCGAGTAACGGACCGTCTAGCCCATACGACCATGGGGCAGGCCACATTAACCCATCTCGAGCCGTGGACCCCGGTCTGGTTTACGATATCGGGCCACAGGATTACTTCGATTTCCTCTGCACGCAGGGGCTAACCCGAACCCAGCTGGTGGTTTTCGCTAAGTTCTCCAACAGAACCTGCCGGCATTCGCTTTCCGGCCCGAGTGATTTGAACTACCCGGCTTTATCGGCCGTGTTTCCGGAAGAAAAACGGGTTTCTTCCGTGACCATCCGGAGGACGGTCACTAACGTTGGACCTCCGAATTCGAAGTACCATGTGGTTTCTTCGGAATTCAAAGGCGTGAACGTTAAGGTGGAGCCATCGACTTTAAATTTCAGCAAGAAGTATCAGAAGCTTTCGTATAAGGTTACTTTTACGACGAAGATTAGGCAAACGGCACCGGAATTTGGAGCTTTGATATGGAAAGATGGTGTACACAGAGTAAGGAGTCCAATTGTGATCACTTGGCTGTCACCATTATAAAGCATGGTGTTAGATGGTGCAATAAAAGATGCTTCTCCTAAAGAGTAGTGTTTTTAAGTGTTGAATTCATTGTTAGATTATGTAATCCTCTTTTTGCTTTACCTTCAACTATTTGGCAATTAATTCTCCTAGTGTTTAATCTTCATATAAGACTTAGCTGTTTCGTTGGTTTTTCATCAAGTCTTGTATGCGGATTAATCTGTCTTAATAGATCGGGTATGTTTTTGTCAATCGGGAGGGGTAGGTTTGGAGAAAAAAACGTGGTTTTCTGCATAAAACTCTACCTAGAAGCTTACTCAATAAGCTACTTTCAATAACATTAAACCACTACCAAAGAGTCATGTTTAACTGACTGAATAAGTTAAGTCTCATTAAGCTCGTTAAGCTAAGAAACAACAAACAAGCCTCTAATTCACAACTAGTTAAATGATCAGCTCTGCTTGAGTCAATGTTCAGTCTGCAAGTGTAAATCAAACTGAATGGTACTATGGTCAAAATCCAAGTTTACCAGTGATGGCAACTCATCATCTGTCTATTGTTGGTAATTGGTAAAGGAACTTTTTTACATTCACACACCCACTGACACACCTTTGTTACTTGATCTTTAGGACTGGACCCAAGGGTCAAGATTTGAACCAAGGACCTCTAGTTTTCTTGAACAAGTTCCAACCATTTCAACAGACCTAGTTGGGCTACTAAATTCAAGGAATTCATGGGGAAAGTGGCCCTGGTGACCAATCCCATCCTCCTTATTGGTCTCCTACCCATTTTTTGTCCAACTTTTTGCAAGATACCCACCGGGTCTGCTAAATAGAGTCGGTTTTTATCGGGATAAAAAATGAGTCAATTGGTCAGATCAGCTAAAAAACGGGTCCAGCCAGCTAAAAGCCAGACCTAGATGAGTTGATTTTATTTTATTTACTTTTACGAATGTGTTTTTTTTTGTCTTTTAGTTGGGTCCGTTAAAAACAGAACCAATTTAGTGGACCTTTGCAAGAATAAGGGGAAAAAATGGGTAGGAGACCGATAAGGTGGTTGGGTTTGATCACTGAGGCCAATTTCCCGAATTCCTGGTAAGATTGTAAGAACTTTCAAAAGACAACAAAGAGGCAAATTCCTTTGACAAATTCCATTCCTTCATAAAACATTCTGCAAACCAAACGCGCCATTCGTGTCAAGGATTTGACCAATCTTGGGCCTGCCATGTTTGACTACCACAAGCTAGCTTATTTTTTTAGCATACTGAAAAATTCCCATTTGGTTCATCATAAGCTAGTTTCTTTCAATAAGCTCCAAGGGAATTTTTCTAACTTTTTCCAATTAATTTTTTTTAATGTCCTTTTAGGTCATTTTACATTCTAGCTAGTTTTTACTAAACATGGCTAACAGCCAGCTTATTGACCGACTAGTTTTTCAATTACTAACAACTAGCTTATCAACTAGTTTGCCTATTTACTTCATCTTGACCTTTTGACTCCCTCTAAAACTAAATTTTAGCACCATTTTATTTGCAAGGTGCTGCCATAAAATGAAGTGGACCAACTGAAATAAGACAACCATGAATACTAACACCTTCATACAATTCAATTTGGTCCTTCAACTATTCATATAATTCAGTTTGGTCCTTCAACTATTCATATAATTCAATTCTAACCCCCAAAGATGGTGGATTGAAGTATTAAATGACTATCTATGCATATCAAGGGGCCGTTTTCAAAACTAATAAGTGAATGTGGGCCTCCAAGAAATATACAAAATTTAAAAGTGGGCCTCCAAGAAACTTTTTGTCAATGTGGGCCTCCAAGAAATATAGTGGGATCTTGTGCATGAACCCAAATGAGAAGAAACACAAGTCACTAATGTGAAGTTAACAAAAGTGAAATTACAATTTGAAGTTACAATATAATTATGAATATAGCTAATTACAGGTGAGTCTAAACTCTATTATACATATATCAGTTAATTACTTAATAATCATATCAAATTTACGATGTAAAAAGCATTTGGTTCATTGAGTTGAGTTAGACTAGGTACTTAGGTTAAGTTCAAAACTTCAAATGGTCAAACCCAATATACAAAATTAAAAAAAATTTACGACTTGATTAAGCTGGCTTAGTTATGTATATAAAATATGCTCCAAAAGAAAAGGATTTATGTGAATAAGAGGAACTGAGAAACCACCGATGTAACAAAAAAAATTTAGATTATTAATTACTTTTAATTAATATTGATCTAATAATACATAACAAATTTCACAATAACCTTTGAATTAATAAAAGTATTTTTTCAATTAAGATTAATCCTCAAGGATTTTTATACCCTAATCATGATGACTTTTATTATTACTGAAAAGTGGAAATAATACAATAATACATCCTAACATTAAGAAGGCATGTGATGGAAGATTAGGATGGTACTCAAAGTGGAAGGTTGAGTTACTTAACCAATTATTTTGTGGAGGCATGTGATTGGTGTTTTGTAGTCCAAGTAATGAATATATTATCATCTTAAATAATTCAAATGGTTGGTTGGAAAAATCAAACCAACACCTAAATCATTTCATTTAAATTATATGAAGAAACCTCGTATGTCTACTAGTACATAAACACGTCTTTTAAAACGTTAATAACATCTATATAAATATTCAAAAATAAATAAATGGTTAATTGATCGATACTTTGTCATTTAAGTTGCATCAATATTTTTGTAAAGACAATAACTTTTATTTAAGCACCAAGCCAAAACTTACAACAGAGGACAGAGGTGCAACTTCCATACATGAAACAAGAGAAAGGCATAAACAGAGCACAAAACCACGAATCCAATCAAGACCGAAAAAACATCAAAGTGTAATCGAAATCCGGTTTGTGAGAAGCAAATTGTCTCTGGCAGAAGACTGGACTAATTCAGCTACATCCCTGGCTCCAAAGCAAAACTTATGTGGTTCAGTGGTTGAAATGACCAAATCGGCCGGTGTAGAAGTAACTGATGTAGTAGCAACTTATTTACTATGAAAATGCACTAACAAAATTTAGACAACGCCTTTGAAGCCTAAATAGATTATTGGATGTGTACATTCACTAAAATAAAAACGGAAACATGTTGCGTTTTTATGCAACCCGAAAAAGTTTTTTTTGGGGATGCAACCCGAAAAAGTTGTAATCTTTTTCTTACAATTTTGTTATTGACTGGTATAAATGATAACATATAATGCCATGTGCATAAAAAATCAAAGACATTTGCTTATTTAGGTTCAACTTGTTTACCTACTCAATCCAACATATTTACTCCTTTATTAGTTTTAAGTAATTTTTAAAAGAAGTAACCATGTTGCATGATATAAAGTCAGATCTAATATTATCATTTGTAATAACCAAAAAATTATTTGAAATCATACAAGAGAAAATCATTAGAATGTTAATACCTCTTTTAAAATTTATCTTGATGCATATCAATCATCTATAATACTATATTACAAATCATGCAATAGTTGAATAACTTATGGATCTTAGGGGCGTTTGGTTCATTTCAGGGAATGAGAATGAAAATGAAAATGGGAATGCTGGAGAATGGGAATAGGAATGAGCATTCCATTGATGTTGTTTGGTTAACCCAATATAACCAATGAAAAATTGTTACATATTAAAAAAATATGTTTTCCCAACTTGAAAATACAAAAGATATTTCATTTAACATCCATAGACGGAACAATGCATGGAAAAAAGAACCAAGTAGAAATAAAATTTTCATTCCCCCCAATTTGGTCAGGAATGGAAATTAATGGATCTGCAGGAATGATTCCATTATATAATATCAAAGCAAACAACAGTTTTGATTATCATTCTCATTCCTGACCCCTCAATACCCCCAACCAAACGCCCCCCTAATATATATATATATATATATATATAGGGATATTTTACTTTTCAAACCATTTTTATATAAATTTGTTCAAACGATCAATTTCTTGATTAAATTTATTGATAATTTTTCATGAGATTGTTTACTTTGATAAAAATGTTTCATATAATTGTTTTCTTGATAAAAGTGTGCATATATTTTATGTTTTACAATGGAAAAATGAAACAATTTAACCAGGATGAGTTTTTTTCACTTTTACATAAAAACATCAAAATATGAAATAATTTCATTAAAACAAGAAATATATAATATTAATTTACCATATTAAACAATTTTTTAAACAAATTTCATTAACGTAGCTAATGAAATCAACCGTTTATATTTGATCGCTCTCTTAGATACGCATGCATTTATGTATTTTATATAAGGTCAGGTTCATATATGAACCTTAAATATCTTAAGAAGCAAAAAACTATATATTTTATTAATTTTAGTGAATAATATCTATAAATATTCAAAATTATTTTTATCTCAACTTTTGCATATAATGAAGTAAATGTAATACTATTACATTCCACATGCCATCATATTTATATATGTATATATATAGAATGTATAAAATTTGTTGCATGAAAATGTAATATAATGCCAAAAACTTCTTACAAGTTCTAGTCTTAATAAAATATTTAGATATGGGATAATGACAAAATGTAACACCTAACATTACATGGATTGCAACATAAAGCTACTTGTTTGTGGGTTTCAAAGTGGGACCATTTTGTGATCTAGAAGCAGCAGGCCATGCTGTCTCCCCCACAAGTATACTTTGGACCCATTTTAACTTGTAGCAAAAAAACAACTTATGTTCAGCCAAAGTGGACCACCCCCCTGATTCAGACCCTTGTTCAGCCAAAAGTCCAACCCAGCTTAACAAACGTTGCCGCCAACTCAACAAAAAGGGTCCGCTTTGCTGCCCACGAAGCCACCCAATGTTCAACAATGTGTGTCTTTATAAGTTTGAATAGTATCTTTTTTTGACTCAAATGTTCAATTCTTTTTGCAATTCAAATAAAAAATATTGTCATAAGCATGGGCAAATTAGACATTATTCTTTTTTAATTTAGATATATGATCAACTTGTTTGAGAAAGAATTCAAGGTTGTTTCGACCTTTTTTTTAGGCATTATTACACCTAAAACTTTTGATTACACCGAGAAATGAGATAACAAACATGTATATCATATATGCATTATAGAGGCAGGGTTAGCCGGTCAGGTTCAAATGTAAACTTAATTTTGGTTGTGAACGTGAGGACGAATCTCTGCCACCAATCTTCGGTTACGGTAGACGCGATCACGGAGGATTGATGCGATTCATGGGAGGGAAGAGATTATTAAAGGAGGGGACCCGGTCAAAGCTGTCTTTATTAACCGAATGAGTGGTTGAGATTCGTCGTCATGTTCACAACCAAAATTGAGTTCACATTTGAACTTTTTCTCTATAGAGGCAATGATAAAATATATAACTTTTGTCTTTTGATAAGAATTAGAGAAGTCTTGAGGTATAGGTTATATTTTTACATTTATTGATGAAATGTCCTAAAGAATGTTGCATTATAACTCAAATTTTGGGGATTTGTTTAAAATCATGCATTTAACATATTAAAGAATTACAAAAAAACAACTAGTTAAGGGATCATCCAATTAAGGGGCTATTTTGCAATTGTTGAATTTTGTGCAGAATGATTGAGTGTTATATAGTGCACAATGAAATATGTTTGGTTGGTAATTGCTTAGAATGAAATCAAGATGTTGAAACCGAAAATACAAAGGTTATCTTTTGAATGGATAAGCAATAGAGTAAAGGGCTGTCGACTGGATTGGTTCGCGTGGCTGTCCGGGAACGCTTAATTTGCGCGGATTCTCGCTTCTAGAGGTGGTCAGTTAGACGTTCGAAAGAAGACCTCGTTGGATATGTTGCTGTGTAATCGGTGCCTATATAGCTGTTCCGGATTGCTTTCAGACTTCTCAATACGGCTGCTGGCTCGTCTCGTGCTCTGTTTCGTGTTTTCTGCGGCTCGGTTCTGACCTCGTTCGAGCTGTCATTGGACTGCTGATGCTACAGAATTGATTCGGTTCGGTGTTTGTTTTGTTGTAGTGATTGCGCTTGCTACTGCTACAACTAGGCGTTTGTTGGTGTCGTAGATCTGTTAGCATTTCTGGTAGGCGTTTCGTTCTCGTGGTGGCTGATTTTTCTTTTTCGTTGACTAGTTTCTTTGGTTCTGTTTGGTGGGTTTGCTCCTTGCAAACTCTGTTGCTGTTTCTTGCTGTTGCTGTTATCTTTGGCTCTCTGTACTTTGTTGGTTGGTGGTTTTGTTTTGGTATTATTATGCTGCTTTTCTAAAAAAAAAAAAAAACCGAAAATACAAAATCATCGATAGGGTTTTAGAACCATTAAAAGATAGATTTATTTTTTGTCAAATAAGATTCATCTCTTAACAACTTAGAGATTGCATCTTAATGAAACTATTAAGAAACGTAAACAGGTGATTATCTAAACCGAATTAGATCAACAACATTAAAATCAATTATATATTTTTTTATTTGTTAAAATCTGAACATTTTACGTAATAAACTTGATTGGGGTATGATTGTTACTTTTTTTGGTGTTAAAAACATGAATATTTTGACCTTTAAAAAGGTGCTAGTCGTAAAAGATTAAAAGGGTTCGATATATTATAGAATTTAGAGCTTAAAGTTGAAGGCATCCTATTCTCTTCCATCACCTTTCCCTTTCTTTATCCATGAAACTAATAATTGTATACTTACTTTTCAAAAGATAAATAAATGAAAGATAATAATTCTATATTTATATAAAAAATAATTACTCATATACTTTAATAAACCATTAATGCGATTAGATTAGGTAAAAACAATTAATATAAATAAGAAGGTGGATGTCTCACACCACCTCACCTACTATCCCGTTGTAAAATTAATCACATTTAATTTAATTAAATAGCAGGAAAACGACCTAAATTAAAAAAAATAAAAATTAAATGCACATTATGATAATATTTGCTTAAATATTTAAGTAAAATGCATTTTTATTTTTTTTATAATAAAAAAAACGTCATTTTAATTGAGAATAAATAAATAGTTTCCACAAGTCAAAAGCAGGTGTTGTCATTGACCAAGTAAAAACGTTAAACAAATCCCAAGTAAAGGACACGCAATGCCGTTGTACAATATCCAAGTTTGGTCCTTCAACTATTCATATAATTCAATTCTGACCCCAAAGATGGTGGATTGAAGTATTAAATGAACTATTGACCATCAATATCAAAAGAGAGGCCGCACCGCCATAGTAGCTAGGAATGGGGTTCTATGCCACAAGCCCCATCAAGGGCCATTTTCAAAGCTAACTGAGTTGATTTAACGGTCTACTATCTTATCCAGCAAGATAAGCGATAATCATGTCTCGAAATTGTTAGATTATAATAAACCTATTACAAGTTTTAATAGTGCCATAAAATTATTAATGTTATTTTGTACATGTGAATAATGAGAAAATGTCTTGTTATACATAACATATTCACAATTTATGTGCAAATCAGATCAAATAATGTATGATAAATTATTAAGTAATAAAAGCGCTCTAACAAATCCTTTGGAATAACTTTTTTTTTTATTAAAGACATGATTTTTATATTCTAATAAACTACCTAAAACTATCTTAAAATAGAAAAATTATAAAGTAAAAAGTTTTTCTCTAAATAGAACAAACATTCCAAAAGTAATCACCAAAGGATAAATTTAATTAATAAGAAAATTAAATGTTTAAATAGATAGATAATATCCTTATAGGGGTGAGTTCAAATGTGAACTACTTTTTGGTTGTGAACGTGAGGACAACCGAGAGCGCGACACGTGGCGGATGACTAGGCGCCACGTCAGATCCACGGCGGATGACTAGGCGCGATTCATGGGAGGGCATTGAATTAAAGGGGGGACCACACTCAAAACCGCCACGTGTCGCGCTCTCGGTTGTCCTCACGTTCACAACCAAAAAGTGGTTCACAATTGAACTTTCCTCTATCCTCTTATATCCTTATCATTCCTTAATTATTTTCTCTTAATAACTTTTAAAATAGTTAACTTCTTCGTTAAAAGATAACATCGTTAAAAACAACTTTCGTTAATATTTGAAAATGGTTGAAAACGTAAAAATCCATCATTCAAGAACCAAATATGTATATTGTTCAAGGACTAAAAATGTAATTCTTAAAACATCTCCACTATTAAGAGGTTGTTTTTAGCATAGTTTTTTCTTAACAAAAAAGTTTGCTATTTCAAAGGTTTAAAAAAAAACAGTTAAAAGATGCTAATGGTAATTTTAGGTTACATTTAGTAAAAATTAACTACCTTATAACATATTTAGATAGACTTTATAAAAAAAAGAGTAAATTACGGAATTGGTCCCTGTGGTTTAGTGGTTTTTATGGATTTGGTCCCTAAACTTCATTAATTATGGATTTGGTCCTCATGGTATGCATTTTCTTTTGGATCTGGTCCCTAGACCAAACAGCTGTTAAGCTGAACCGTTAAAATCAAGGGTATATTTGTCTTTTCATATTTTTATTTATTTAATCTTAAAATTTTAAGATTATTTATTATTGTTGTCTTTTGTACAACTACTAACCAATCATGATGTGCCAGCTAGCATGGGAGGAAGAAAAACCCATCTTCTTCACCTGTTCCTTCTCACCATTCAATGCCACGGACACCTCCGCATGAATACCGTCAACTCATCAGCCACCTCCGCCTGAATACTGGGAAACACCAACGCACCGTCACCTTCGACTAACTTCGGCAAGACTTACACTAACTCCGGCGGAGGAGCGCGCGCATGACGACGGCGGAGATGACGTCACCGGACGCGATGGAAAGGAGATTGATGTCATCCGTTCGACCTGGCATGATTCCGGCGAGGGGTGCGCTAGGAAGCCTTGGATGCCGTGAATGATGACGGTTCCGTCGTTGAAGAGATCCGGTCGCGTGATCTCTACGCCGCCGACATTTCTCCGGTGAGCAGACACACCACCACCACGTTCTCCGGCGAGCACACACCACCACCACCACGACGTTTCTTAAGCGAGCACACACCACCACCACCATGACGTTTCTTCGGCGAGCACACACACGACCACCACCGCGTGCGTGTATTTTGCGCCGGAGATAAGTGGCAGTGGCCGGTTGGGGCCGTTTCCACGTGTGTAGCAATGGCTCGTGGCCGACTCGTCTTTTTTGGGTGGTGGAAGTGAGGTGTTAGAAAGAAGGGGGATGCGATGGTGTCAAAGGTGTCCAATTTGTGTGTGTGCAGGTGACCGACGGTGGTGCTGGAAACGTGGTAAGGTGATGGGAAAAAGGAAGAGGGTATTTCTTTCGTCAATTTAAATGACTAGATGTTATATTAGCCAAGTGGGATCATTTGAGTGGTGGTTAATTAATTTAAGAGTAAATTACGGATTTGGCAAGTCTACAAATTCCGGCAAGACACAAACGCACACAACGAGTCAACAAGATGCACACCGACACTACCACCATTAACCCACCACCACCACCACCACTGTTAACCCTCCATCAATGTGAAACTTTCGTCTAACCCACCACAACCTCCATTAACCCTCCATTACCGTGAAACCTTTCATCAATCTACAACCACCACCGTTTTTCGGAAGTACTTTGTGAACCCACACCATCACCGTAAAACGTCTCACCGGAAGCAATGGTTTTCGCCGGAAAATATTCTCGCCACCATCATGTATGGGATTAACAGTGTCAGTGTGTGTAGGTGTATATATGGTTGGGTCTGGGTGGGTAGAGATGGAGATTTCGAGGTCGGAGATGAAGGTTGCAGAGGGGATGAAGATGGAGATATCGTGGTGGTGGTGAGACGTTGAGGGTGGTTGGTCGCCGGAGCTGGGGTGGGGATCGAGAGGGAGAAAACATGAGGTGTGGAGTCTATATTTACAGTGGAGATGGAGGGTGATGGTTGCCGGAGCTCTCACCGGAGATGGGAATAATCAAGAGAGAAATGGGTGGTATGAAGATGGTGATTGAAATGGGTGGTAACGTGGTATGAAGATGGTGATGTTTCTGGAATCAAGTGAGAAAGAGTCAAAGAGAGAGAGAGAGAGAGAAAGAGTCAAAGAGAGAGATAATGTTAAAAAGTGGAAAAAGACAAAATGATAAAAAAAAAAAAAACTCTTAAAAAAGAATATGAAAAGCTGAAAAGACAATAATACCCTTTAGTTTAACATCCAATCTTGACGGCTGTTTGGTCTAGGGACCAAATCCAAAACAAATTGCAAACCTCAGGGACCAAATCCATAATTATTAAAGTTTAGGGACCAAATCCGTAAAAAGTATCAAACCACAGGGACCAAATCCGTAATTTACTCTAAAAAAAATTATCTAGATTTTATTCATAAAATTAAGATTTAAATTAGGGAAAAAATAAAGTCAAAAACTCCTGTGCTACTACTCTGCTATCTGATAGTCTCATAGCTGTCCTTACATGTAAATCTCTACTCTCTCTCTTTCTCTTTCTCTCTCACACACAACACACAAAACACACACCATCATCATGCCATCGCGTCTACCACCGTCTCCATCTCCACGGCCACCGCCATCGCCACCGGACCACCACCAACTCCGCCTGGCACCGCCACTCGCCGTCGCCTTCTCCTTCCTCGTCCTCCTAACCTTCTGCTTCCGCAAGTTCTCAACTCGCAAGCGCACCGCCCCTTCCTCCGACGCCAAACCGCCACACAAGTTCTCCTACGCCGCCCTCCGCCGCGCCACGTCATCCTTCTCCCCGTCCAACCGCCTCGGCCAAGGCGGATTCGGCTCCGTCTACCGCGGAACCCTAATTAACGGCCAGGAGGTCGCCGTTAAGGTCATGGACGCCGGTTCTCTCCAAGGCGAACGCGAGTTCCAGAACGAGCTTCTCTTCGCCGGAAAAATCGATTCCGATCGGATCCTCGCCGTCGTCGGATTCTCATCTGACCGGAGACGCCACCGGATGGTGCTGGTCTACGAGCTTATGGTGAACGGGAGCTTACAGGATTGCTTGCTTCATCGCAAGTGTGCGGAGCTGAAGGACTGGAAGAAGCGGCTGTCGGTTGCGATCGATATCGCGAAAGGTATCGAGTATCTTCATCATTATTGCGATCCACCGATTATTCATGGCGATATAAAACCTAGTAATATTCTATTAGATCATGAATTCAATGCGAAGATTGGGGATTTTGGTTTAGCTAGGTTAAAACCTGAAGATGAGTGTCGAATTGAGTTGAATTGTAAGATTGAGGAAGGTAGGAAGGTAGGGAATTCGAATTCGATAGTGGAGGATAACGGATCGGTGTTCGAAGAGACCGAGAGCTTAGCGACCACTACGCTGTGTGAGGAATTTAGTGTAGCTCCGGATAATAATCAATCGCCGGAGAGTTTTATTACGGTTGGAATTGCTGAGACGTCCCCGGAGACGAACCCTAGGTCGCCGAGGATGGCTGCGGCAGGGGATGTGAGTGTTTCGGAGGGGAATATCGACGCAATTAGCCTCGAGAGCGGTGGTTGTAGTGTGAAGAAAAGCGGGAGGAGGAAGAAGAGTATGTCAGGAAAGGATTGGTGGTGGAAACAGGACAACGGTATGTCCGAATCAGGGCGTGTGAAGGATTACGTGATGGAGTGGATCGGGAGTGAGATCAAGAAGGAGAGGCCGAAGTCGGAATGGATTGCGAACGGGGCTTCATCGAGCGCAGGGCAAAAGCAAACAGGAAAATCGGAAAAGAAGAACAAAAAGAGGCTGGATTGGTGGATTTCGTTGGATGAGGAGAAGAATGTGAAGAAACCGAAGAGAAGGCCTGCCAGGGAATGGTGGAAGGAGGAATATTGTGATGAGCTAGCTAGAAAGAAAAAGAAGAACAAGAAGAAGCAGGGAAAAGATGCGACTAATAGCGATAACATTAACAACGATAACTGGTGGCCGAAAGATGACGAAATGTATGCAGATAGAAAGAAGAAGAGAAGCAGGAGCAGGGGTAGCAGAGGTAGCGTCGATTGGTGGTTGGACGGATTTAGTGGTGAGCTTTGGAAGGCACGACACAATAGTCATGATTCCGTGAGCGGCGAGATACACAGAAGTGGTGGTATTAGCAGCACACCAAGCATGAGGGGAACTGTGTGTTATGTTGCCCCGGAGTATTCTTGTGGTGGGGATCTCTCAGAGAAGTGCGATGTTTATAGCTTTGGGGTTCTACTGCTAGTGCTCGTTGCTGGGCGTAGGCCGCTTCAAGTGACCGGATCGCCCATGTCGGAATTTCAGCGAGCAAATCTTTTATCTTGGGCACGACATCTTGCTCGTGCAGGGAAACTTCTTGAGCTTGTGGATCAGTCGGTTGAGTGTTTAGATAGGGAGCAAGCTCTAGTTTGTATCACAGTGGCACTTCTCTGCCTGCAAAAGTCGCCTGCACTTCGCCCTTCGATGAAAGAAGTAGTGGCAATGCTCTCTGGAGATTTAGAGCCGCCCCCACTACCGGTGGAGTACTCCCATCGCCCCCATCTCGTTTCAAGTCCCATAGGAAAGTGCGGTGAGTTTCTTAATGTGTTGAATCGATTTTCGTCAACACTTGTATACTGATATAGGTAACAGTTTGTTGGAGCACATTTGTAGATTTTTTAATGTAAGCAATGAGATTTACAAGTTTGAAATAACTTAGTTTTGTTTTTATACAAGTGTAAAGTGATTGATTGCTTTGGTTGCCTTTCTGATTGACTAATTGTTGAATAGAAAACCACAACTCTAGTTTACTTGCATCAATTGCATCAATTTTTTGTTAGATTTATAGCTGGTTGATGTTGCATTCCTTTGTAAAGGAAGAGCATATATGTACTCCGGGAAAGTTCAAACGAGAACCACGGAACGAACTGTTTCATGTACTATTCATGGCGCATAATCGTTACCATTGTTCATCTTAAATATCATGCCTTTTCATAATTGATTATATTATTCATTTTCACAGTTCATGATATTATAATGCAAAATAAAGTCCATGTTATAGAGCAGCCTCTTTGGAGCCTGGATCACACTTCTGACTTCACTCTTTGGAGAATAATATGAATTACCGGACACTGAATGCATCATGCCTGCAACATATGATGGATCAGATATACATATGGTGATGTATAAAACTACATCATCTCCAAGTTCAAGATTGTCAGGACTTGAATGCATCAGGTATCAACTATTCACACTCTGTTTTTAGTAGTCTGATCATAAGTTACCTGTAGCTATTGCTGGTCATAGAACTTCATTATGTTATCGGTTGAAGCTTGTTAACCAGGTTTAAGATACACTCTAACCCGGGGGCTCCATTTTCATCAATCTTTTAAGCAAATAGTGTCTAACTCTTGTTATGGATTAAGATTTTCAGTTTCTTATCCTTATGGAATCCCCTGAAGTTGAAATTGTTGTTGAATGGAGCAAGCAGCAGCTACTTGGGCTATATAAAGGAATCTCTGCTACTTCCAATTGGTAACTTTATTTTCTGACTGCATAATTTTTTGTGCTCTAGGTTGTATAATCATGATATATGACTGCTTTGTTGGATTTTTTTTTTGTACAAGAAACTTGTCCTAGAGCCAAGTTAAATTGGAGCTCACTTGATAAAGCCTAATGCTTGTTGGAATGGCTTCAAATGAGCTACATGGCTTGGGCTTGAGTGTGTTGATTGGGCTCTTGGGGTCTCAAAGCTTGATCTAAAGGTGACATTTTGCAGGCAAAACAGTCTCTAACTCAGCTTCACTCGCAACTTAGGTCGCCGCTACCAAAGGAGTGTTAGCCTAGTGGTAAGGCTTAGGCACTACATAGTGGTGAACCCGAGTTCGAGCCCTGGGGGACGCATTCTGGAGGTACGGGGGCTTCGACCCCGGGCTGCATGCTTTAGCAGTCGGGCTTCGGCCCAAAATTGCCGAGGATTAGTCTGGGCCCAATGTGGTCTGGGATACCTCTTAAAAAAAAACTTAGGTCGCCGCTTAACACACCGGATTATTTTCGCAGAAATTCGGGAACATAATCGCACGTTGGTTACCATGCGACTAAAGTCCATTCTTCACTGGAGTGCGTATGGAAATAGAGTTTCACGTCGGTGATCTAAGCCACAGGAATAAGTCAAGAATAACTGATTAAGGCTTTTAATAAGAGTAGTATAGATATTGATATGTTGATGGTTGTAACTATTTTTAATCACATCTTCTGAATCATCCGATCTCATGGTTGATAGCTACTCTCGAGTTTTTGTAAATTGAGAGTACTCTTATCTAAATACGACATAAAATGCATACATAATACGACATGAATTTACATACGAGAAAACCCTTCAAAAAAATAAATTAATTGCATATGAATTATTCTACCTTCTATTTTTGTTTGGGATTGAAAATGATCTTCAAAGGCTTTTCCTTTTGCAAGGTCACACCGAATTTGTCATTCATGTCAATCTTTGAAGGATCGTCACTATTAGGAAGGACCCAATCAAACTCACGAATTAGCGAAGCTAATATAAGTTCAATACTCTTGAGGCCTAAAGGCATACCAGGACACATTCTTCTTCCTGCACCAAATGGTGTGAACTCAAAATTTTGTCCTCTAAAATCTATCTTTGAGCCAAGGAATCTTTCAGGTTTGAATGATAAAGGGTCATCCCATATTTTAGGGTCTCGACTTATTGCCCAAATGTTGACAAATACTTGGGAATCTTTTGGAACAGTGTAGCCCATAACTTCACAAGTTTCTTGAGCCCGGTGAGGAAGTAAGAAAGGCCCAGTAGGATGTAATCTTAGGGTTTCCTTGATACAAGCGTGTAGATAAGGTAATTCTTCAGTTATATTGTCGAAGTTCATTTCCTTTTTCATGACTTCACTTTCAACCTTAGACAAGGCCTCTTTGTGCTTTAACAACTCAGCTATTGCCCATGCCACCGTTGAGGACGTAGTGTCAGTACCTGCTATGTATAACTCCTGAAAGCATAAAAGAATTTGGTTTAAGAACACACTAATTACTATAAAAGATTAGGAAAATGGAGGTTATATATTACGATCATTCAAATAATTGATAAATATAAAAGAAATGAAATCGTTTTTTGATTAAATATTTATCTGTCAACAATGCAAAGAAGTTCTTACTCCAACATAGATATTGATTTGGACATCTGAAAACCCTTGTACAATCAATCGATCCAATAAAAGATTCGCTTGATCTGATGACCATGCGGACAAACTGGTTTGGGATCGTCGTTCTTTTATAATATCTTTCCAAAAGCTAAATATGTTGTTGATTTGTTTGAGGCCTCCCTTCTTTAGTCCTTGAATATCCAAATTTTGAAACATTGGGAAAAAATCACCTAAATCAGGTTTACTTCCATACTTCAAAATATTTTCAAGTGCATCTTTCAACCCATCATGAGTCTCATATTCATATTTCGAATCAACAAAATCTTTGCCAAATATTATGCAACTCAATGTGTTAAACAAAGTCGTGAAAACAAGATCCCCGACGTCAACCACTTCTCCTTGCTTATTACGCAAGAACTCCAACATGTCACTTATTTTCTCCTCTCGAACCCTAGAGTGTCTCTCCATGGCTTTAGGTGAGAATAATTCGCTACGACAAACGGATCGTAAGCTTTTCCATGTTTGGTCGCAGTTGGACCAAATGAGGGAGTAGGGTAGTACAGAATTTTGTCGGAATGCGCTGGGCACGAAACGAGAAGAAAATAAACGATCTTGAACTTTGAGAATTTCCATGGCGGTCTCTGGAGAAGAGGCAACCACAAGAAGTTGGCTTCCTAGGCGTAAAGATATGAGAGGGCCAAATTCTTTGGCGAAGTTGGTGATGGAGATATGAGGTTTATCTCCAATCTGATGAAGGTTTCCGATGATTGGCAATGTTGGTGGACTTGGTGGGAGGTTTTTTATGGTTTTGGAAAATGTAAGTTTAAGGACTAATAGGAAGAAGAAAGCTATGAAAAGGAGTAGCATATTGTTTTGTCTAAAAAATGCTATAAGGTTTATCGATCGTCTTTTAATCTAGTAAATGTATGGTTTGTGTCTATTGTCTGCGAATTTTGCGCAAAAGGCCTATATATACTTCTAAAATGTCAACATTTTATTACTATTACTATTGTTATTATATTTGTTCCATATATGTTTATTTTATTTTATATATATACATATTATTATTAAATACATATTATGTCACGTTTTACATCTTAACTTAAGATAAGTATAACCAAACTTTCAAAAAGATTAAAGTGAACATAATTTTTTTACATGGCTTAACATTAAAACCTATCTTTACATTTCTAAATGTATTATTTGATTCGAATATGATTTTTTTGGAAGACATATCGGCATCGAATCAACAAACGACTACCACGAATACACACACACGTATGCCTCTCCAGTGGTATCCGACATCCACGGCAGTCCACTAATCCGTCATTCCGGCTTAGCTTACGCTGGACCTAAAGCCCAACGACAGTCATTGACTGGGCTGGGGGACGGCCCAGTCATAAAGGACTGAGTACTCATGTCCTCAATTGATTCTCCTTGAATTTGAATCCAGGACTAGGATACCATCCACAATCCCCTTATGATGTTACCGTCCTTAAGAAGACCAAACGAACTAGACACATGATTTGTGTGATTCGATTATGATATTATAGCATCTATAATGTAAACAATTCAGATTTTGAAAGAAATAGAAATAAAAAAGTAATTGACACGAACCCGTATTGTGATTGAATTTTCCATTTTAATTGACACAGGACACTGGTTTTCCTTGGTAGAAATTTTATTTTGTAGCATAAAATTTATTTAATTAGAAAAAGATTTTAAAAAAGAAAAAGTAAAAAAAAAGTTCTTGATTTTAAATTTTCTAAAAATAAATAAAAAATCTTGATATATTTGATCAAATCAATTTTTTTATCATTTCAATACTTTGATTGTATTATACTCTAATTCTTTTATAATTATAATTATGTATTAAATTATATAATAGCTTGTTTAATCTATAAATAAAATTAAACAAACAATAATTATATATAAATAATAATAATTTAGATTAAATTAAATTGGAGAGAAATATGATTAAATGGTAAAAAAGTGAGATTTGGTTGACTTTAAATGAATGAAAAAGAAAATAATATTTTAATTGAAATTAAATTGGAAAAATTATAATTGTAGATAGTTTTATAGCGTACGTGATAACATTGGTCCAAGTGAAATCAAGGTGGTTTTTGAGCATCTTCAACCTATTTTGAAAAAAATTAAAATGGAGAAAAGTACGTCTTTATAAAAAATTACATTTAATTCTAAGAGATACTTCATTCTTAGAGATAACATCATTATTTATATTATTGAAATATTACATATCCGATAAAATATTATTTATCTCTTAAAAATATTTTTATTGATGAAGTATAATTTCTTTTTTATCTGTGTTTTCTTTAAATTTAGAGATTTTTGTATTCTTTTTCTTATACTATATTTATTTTAAAAATTTTATTAAATATTCAAAATTTTACTTTTTTCCATTTTGAAAAGCTGTTAAAATGCTCTAAAATCTAAATAGTAAATACTACACATGTAGAGTTATCCAGTTGGTATGGCACAACAGGGGATAGAGCATGTGGTGATTTATGAACCCTATTAAATAGATTCACCAGGTACCATATTCAAAGTTTTACCTTATTTTTGTTGTAATTTCCATCTTATTCTTTATGAAAATTAAAATAAAAAAGTTAATCTTTTAAGATAATCCTACTTATTTTTGGCAATGTTGTTTTGAAAATTATATCATAATATATTATTATAATCATATCTTTCTGTAATAGGATATTTTTTTAGTAAATATTTAAGGTAACTTTTTAAATAATACATGAAAAGTATGTTTCTATCATGTTAACTTTTTTGAGAAAGTCATTCAAATTTGAGATTTTCACATTTCTTTCTTGGAATATTTGTTGGGTAAAAGAACCATGTCAAATATTCAACTTTATAATTTGAAAATATGTTATAGATGATTTGAGAGTTTTTTTTGAAAGGGTGTCCGAGTCAAAGTCCGACTAATCTCAGGTAATTTTGGGGGCTAAACATGGTCCCACTTAAATGTCTTCAGACATATGCACAGAAAGGTTTGAACTCGGTTAGGACGCTGTGAGCCCAGAATGTTAACCAATCTGTTACATCACCGTTGACTAGATGATTTAAGAGTTTGAGCGAATATATGTATGAAACATATGAATGGTATAAATGAAATTAGAAAATGTAAAACGTGGATAACATGGTAAAGGTGTGTGAGTAATAATGAGGTATGAATATTGAGCAACAACCCTCTTACATAATAATTGATATTGTGTCCTTTACTATAAAACATCTATAAAAACTAAATTTAAAATTTGATTTTTTTTAAAATTTATTATTTTTAATTTTAATAATAATTATATTATTAAAATATTTTATAATTCATCGTCTTCATATTTATGGAGTTACGACTTCCTTTATTTATTTGGATTAGATAACCTTTGAGACGATTGTTGTATGCATAGATCCTAAAGTTGTTTCCTTTTACGTGGTTAGCTAATCGATAATAAGAATTGGGCTTTTCCGCGTTTACTTCATAGGCCCTCGATCCAAAGCCATTGAAGATTTTTCTAATTAAACTTATGGGCCATATGAGATCAGTTTTGGTGCATATAAGTTAACATAAACAAATACGGTTAACAAAAAAAACCCTATAGTTGGAAGAAAAGAAACTTCAACTTTAAACAACCTCTTATTTATAATTATAAAAAGAAAAAAATGGTTTTCTGATCATCCCATCAAAGAAATTAAACTATTATACATAATGTTTAAAAAAAAAAACATTTGTTCAAATGAAAAATCACTAAAATCATCAAAATGGTAAATTACAATATATTTTAATAATATAATTGTTAAAATTATTAAAAAGAATAAGTCTTTTGAGACTGCACATAAACTTATTAAAACTTTATTTATTAAATTTTTATTTCAAATAATTTATATAATAATCTTTCAAAAGACTTGTTGTATCAATTTAGGACCGTTGAGGGTTCAAGATGGCCCATGAGTCCGTGATGAAGACATGAATGAAAGTGGTCCACGTCCATGGACCATGGTTCTAAGAAATAAGTCCACATCGCATTTATAACCCTTGGAATTGTTCATATTTGCCTATTTTGGTTAAAAGGTGAAACCTCGAAACTTACCTCATTTGGATCTTTTCATTTCATGGTTCCTCGCCGATTGTGTTAACCACGAGGACTGTGGCGTAATGGTTAAAACTCAGAAATGTAGTAAAATATCCCATCTATTCAGGATTTTGTTTCAAACATCCATAACAATTTAGAGTTTATCAGACTAATGTTTTATAGCTATATTTTTTTGGGGCTAACTTGGCCATGAACTATGATACCTTTCGAAAAAAATTCATCTTTGAAATATAGTTCACAGTGAAGTTCTAAAATTACTTTAATTGGTATAAGTTAAATTAGAAAGCAAATTACTTCAAGTTGTACATCTAAAAACATGTTTCTTGTCTCTATCATGCCCACTAGTGGGAAGGAGAGCAACAACTTCAATTGCTATGTTTGTCTTACAAATTTAATTGGGTAAATGTAGACACATTTAACAGGTTTGAACGTGATCAAATTAATACAAATCAAAACAATCAAACATAACGAAATGTAGTGGTTTAAAAAAAAGTAGGCACCATCTTCTGAGGTGTCTCCATCGTACCGGTCCTACAGTCATAATGGGGGAGATAAATCTATACATGCATATCCCATTGAAAGAGGTGCGGTTCCCGTGGTTTGAATACACCCACACTTGTACTGTCGAGACAAATTAAAGGGGACAACTAGTCAACCCTAGAGGTTTATTTTACCTGCAATACTTCAGGCCATTCATAGTCATATGGTAATTAGTTAGTGGATGCAAGCTAGCCTGAAAACTTACGGTACCCAAAAGAAAACATATTCATCAGAATTGATTTGCTTTTGGTTGAGGATCATTTCGATTCCAAGCAAAATCTAAAAACTGAAAAATATAAAGAGAAATTAGTATAAACGCGAGACAATATAATTCCAGATTTGGGAAACAATCCAATTAACCCCCAAATTGGACAACTTAAGAGTTTAATATAACAAATCGGTCTAAAAAACCTAACAACGATCTCGAATATAATCAATTTTGGTGTGGTTTAGTTGATCTTTCATTTTAGTTTATTGATAAAATCAATTTAAATCAATATTTGCATATTTTGAGTGCATATTTTGTGACATTTGTTTCTATATCCATGTATGTATTGTGGTTGGGGAAATATATCAATCTTGGGACCCTTACACTTTGATGGTTCCAATCAAGGACCACGGAGTGATGGAAGTGTCTTATTTTGGCATTTTTTAAACCAAATCAACATCACAATAAAATTTGTTTTTTAAACTTTTTCTATAAAAAATAAAATTAATGTTGAAATACAAAATATAAAAGTTATGACTTATTATTCATTGACATCCAAATAAACGTGTTCACATCATATTTTTTATTTTTTGAGATATTCTAAGTTAGATGAGATGTTTGTTTTTTAAGTACTGAATTAATTATAAGATGAGTTAACAAATGATTAAAAACAAAAGATACATATATTATATATTTAAGTGAAAATTTTTGAACTTTTATTAAAATATTTAGATAAGGTGAACAAAATATGATGGAGACTTCTCTTAACTTCATCGTTACTAATAATACTATAATTACATGTGTTTTTTGGACATTAAAAAATTATTTTCTTTTTACTATTCAAACAAGACTTCTTTGCACCATAAATTTTGAAAGCATCCCAGCAGCTTTTGGAACAGCAAATTGTTGGATTTGTTAGTTGATTTTTAGAAACTTCCATTTCAAAAGTCAAAGGTTTTGTTCTAAAAAATATATGTTACAATTTTAATCACGTGTTTTTTTGGTCGGTTTGAAAATTATACATAGTGTTTGTTTTACTACGATCGAGTTTAATACTATTATACCTAAAAGTTTATCCTAATCTCACCAATAATTAGTACGATTTGAATTATTTTCACTTACTAATTAACCATGCCTAAAAGGTCCTACTTGATAAAAAAATCATGCCCTTACTATCAAAATCAAAACATGTTTGCTATCTAAATCAACTCTCATTAAGATACCAAAAAAGTATTAATAAGTACGTGACATATACAAGTTTTAGGTACCCTTTAGATTTTTCTTTTTCCAAATCTTGGAGAAAAGAAAAAAGAATTGAGAAATTTTGAAAGCTACATATCCCTTTTATTTGGAGATAAGATAAGGACTACTTGTGATGACAAAATCATTAATTTATTGTCACATGTGTTTTTTATAGGCATATATTAATATTTATGATTTTGTTTTCAAACTAAGACTTTTTCATTTCTTGCATTTCTGCATTTATGAAGCAATCCAACAACTTTTGAACAGCAAATCAATGTATATGTAAATATAAAACTATAAATTGAGATGCCGTGTAATGTGGTTTGAATCAGAATTTCGTAATTTAGAACAATAGACCAGACCATGGTATGATTTATGAAAAAGACAAACTATAAACTCAATCATAAAATTTCTAGAAAGCAATCTGCCTGTTTTATTGTGATGTCGATACGTTATATTCAAAACTACCCTAATATATATTTCCCTACTTAAGAAGAAGGCATCATCTTCTTGAAATACCAAAGTTGTAATTTGTTAATTAATTATTATGTTAATATTGACGGTCATACCTTATATGTCTAATCGGTTTAAAAGTATCTAATGTTTTTTTATTAAAGTTAAGTTTTTCTTGTTTGTTAACTTCTTACTACTCTTAATAAATTTCATGTTTGCATAAAAGATGGCTAAAAGCGGGCACATATGTATAAATGATGTGATATTTTGGGAGTTGTCTTTATTTGTTACTTAAGTTAAATAAGGCCCCCTTTTAAGATATTTGATAATTCAATTTGAGAGTAAGTGTGGTTTTAACTTTTGTTAAATATAATCACAGATAAATACAACTTACACAATGAATGCTCAATAGTAATTTGATTACTTTTTTTAAGTTGCAATCATATAGTTAATTCTGATATAGATTGTGTCACCCAAATTCCCATTTTCATGAAAAAGACAAGTATATGATTCTAGGTTTTACCGACTAGTTTAGGGGTTGTTTGTTTACCTCTTAACAATTTTATTAAGAAATAATATCTGAATCGCCAAGAGGTAAATCTTGTTTGACAAAGAAAACGACTGTCTCTTAATGGTTTCAAAAACCCTCTTAATGATTTTTTTATCTTGGATACCCATTAACCATTCTGAGCCTACCTTGGGGATTTGATTATTAACAATTACCAAACAACCATATTTCATTTTGTACTATATCTTAAGAGCCTATTAATCATTCTGACCACTTAATCATCGAACACCAAACTTTTAAGAATTGAGATTATATTACAATGTTCGATCAAGATTTATAAACAGTTTTATATCAAATTTTCTTGAAATTTCCAAGTTAAAATTACACAAATGAGATGTTATATATAATTGTTACATGTTGATAAGTGAAGATATTGATTCATTAACAAGATTCCTTTACTTGTTATTATTGGATATATAGAGAGAGGTTCATACGAAAAATATAACTTTTTAAGAAAATGTGAGGAGCCATGTCAACCACTCATCTCGGTCAACAAAAGCGGCTTTGACCGGTCTCCTCCTTTAATAATCTCTACTCTCCCATGAATTGCGTCAATCCTCCGTGATCACGTCAACCATAACCACGAGATGGGTGGCTGAGATTGCTTCTCACTTTTTCTAAATTGACATGCTTCTCGTTTGAACTGTTCATACGAAAAATATAACTTTTTAAGAAAACGCGAGGAGCAATCTCAACCACTCATCTCGGTCAACAAATGCGGCTTTGACCGGTCCCCTCCTTTAATAATCTCTACCCTCCCATGAATCGTGTCAATCCTCCGTGATCACGTCAACCATAACCACGAGATGAGTGGCTGAGATTGCTTCTCACTTTTTCTTAAATTGACATGTTTCTCGTTTGAACTTTCCCATATATATATAGTATATATATATTATATAATGATTTTATTTAAAATATTATACACGTACGTATCTAAATAAAACCTAGACACCAACCGATGATCCTTGTAGATATGGAGGGGTATAGATATTGGTCCACTGGTCAGTGTGAATACAGATGGATGGGGATACATATATGTTCAGAACTACAGTATATATATTTAATGAAAATTATATAAATAAATAAACAAATCCATTAAATAAATATGGCTGGTGATGATGCTCATCATTTTTAAATTATTTCACACAAATTGAATACATTTTTTTTATACTAGTTATTAATAAACAATGCAAAATAATTTCAAGAAATCTTGATAATATAACCTGAAAAACATCTCTCCCATCCGTTGAAGATCTCCATCTCTCTTATCTTACTATTTAAACCTACCAGATGTATCTCTAGAAATCCCTTACTTAAAGATTTGTTTTATAACAAATATTCTCCAAATTAATTCAGCCCCTTAATCAAATCCTTTGGTGGGCTTAATCCAAGATTTGTATCTATTTAATTATGTTCTCTTTCCAGCAAACTGATGAGTTGGTATTTCGTGAGATTCCTTCTTCGATATCTTTCCAACAACCGGCAACAAATCAGCAAGATCTTATAGTGGAGCTTAATGATCATCATCATGTTTCTATGGAGGGAAACTTAAATCCTAATTCAGCCAGCAAGGCAAGAAAAAGGTATGGATATCAGTCTCCATCTAAAATAAATTCAGCCACTAATGATCAAGGGTTAGGAGTAGGAGATAGTAAAGATGAACATACGCAGCGAAAATTGGTTCATCGAGAGATCGAAAGGCAAAGGAGGCAAGAGATGGCTAAGCTTTATGCTTCACTTAGGGGTTTACTTCCACTTGAATTCATTAAGGTGAGTTATTTTTATGTCTTAATTGATGTTTTCAAGTTTTAGGGTTTGTATAATTTCCCATGAGAATGCTGCATATGTATAGTTATATTTCTTTAAACCAACTTTTAAGATTGATTCTTGAATCTTGATAATTTTCTTTAGTTGTGTGTAAATAATTAAGGGAAAAAAATGATGATGTTATTTATGTCTTAATTGGTGGTTTCAAGTTTTATGCTTTATATAATTTCCCATGAGAATGCTGCATATATAGTTATATTTGTTAATATCAACTTCAAACATTAATTCTTGATTCTTGATAATTTTCTTTAATTGTGTGTAAATATGAGAAAAAAAGTGATGAGTTGTTTATGTCTTAATTGGTGGTTTCAAGTTTTAGGGTTGATATACTTTCCCATGATAGAATGCTGCATATATATAGTTATATTTGTTAATATCAACCTCAAAGATTAGTTCTTGATTCTTGATAATTTTCTTTAATTGTGTGTAAATATGGAAAAAAAGTTAAAGATGATGAACTGGGATTTGTTGGATTTTTGGTGTTTATTTAGGGAAAAAGATCTACATCTGATCACATGCAGCAAGCAGTGAACTATATTAAGCACATGCAAGAAAACATTAAGGTTCTAAGTGTGAAGAGAGATCAGCTCAAGAAATTTGTGGAGATAAGTGGTGGTGCTGGTGGTTCTGGGACAAATACTAATGAGAGCTTAATGAATCAGCTCCCTAATATAGTCTCCATTAGCTCTTGCAATGTGGGAATATTTGAGATTATGATCAATAGTTGTTCAATTGAAGATGGGTTTCCTCTTTCAAGAGTACTAAAAGCAATTGTTAAAGAAGGTCTTAATGTGATAACTTGCACTTCTACGAAAGTAAACGAACGGTTCCTTCACTCGATCCAATCTGAGGTAACCATTTAGAGTTTCAGCCATGCAATAAATACTTAATCAGTGTTTATAATGTTAGAAGAACATCAAATCTTTATCCCTCATTCAGCTGATTAATTATTCTTGCAGGCAATCGATGATTCATTGGCGATTGATGTCTCCATGTTGCAACAAAGATTAACTACCATAGCTAATGACTACTGAATTTCCATTAATTAAGACAAAAGGATGTAGAGCTAATTAGTAAATTAAGGTAAAATTTCCGACCATGATCCGTTTGTTTTTCTTTCAGATTTTCTGTTCGAACAAATCTCATTATGGCGAGTTTTCTTAAATCATGTTTGATCAACATAGACGTATGCGTGTTGTGTTGATTTTCTCGATCTTTTTTGTAATATATAAGTTTTGCTACTTTTTACATTGATGTAATGTTGTTAAATCAATATATGAGAAATATCATTATCATAAGCTTGTTTTCTGTGGAGTTGATAACCAGTAAAAGATATATATTTTCCTTGTTTAATTGCCAACTTCATCATTAATTGTTATGTGAATTCTGGCAACATATTTCTGCCCATTTCAGCTGATCAATCAAGAACACTTAAAAATAAAATCATGCAGTTCAACCCTTCAATTTGGTATATATCAATCTACACTGCTTAATTCATCTCCTTTTATCTAATATAAATTCAAGGATATATGATCTTGGTCTTTAGGGGTTCATGCCTTCTTGTTTATGGGATAATGATATCTTGCTATATATATAAAGGTGCCAATAATTCTAAACATAAATTGAGTGTTACTTAAATATGTCAACACAATTTCAATATTGAAGCATGCAATTTGAACATATGCAATACTTGTATATGATTATGAAGTTATAATATTTAGATATAACCCTCTCCTGCTTCAACTTTGTGGGGTTAACTTAACTGCCAATAAAGCTTGAGCCTTTTGGGGGATCAATTATCCTTAAAGGTCATCGGTTTAAGTCTTGCAAATTAAAGTCACTAGGGATTTTCCACACTGTTCTCAATTCCCTTGAAATTAGTCGCGATATGTGCAAGCTTGCACGGGGACCATGGTTTAGAAAAATGAATATGGATGTGACTGTGAGGTTTCAATATGTACTTGCAAGCTATCTCCTTGTTGTGTCCTACTTGTACATTCTTGTACTTCACCTTAGATGTACCAAATGGTTTTTAAGCATAAAATATTTTGCAAAGTAATGGAACATGTATGGTTTGTGAAAAAGCTTAAAAAAGATATGCAAGTTGTAAACAAATATATATATATATCTATATATATAGGTTCAAATGAAAACTCATTTTTCATTGTGAACACGAGGACCATTAAAATCTAACCACGTGACATTATTCAGAGTGAATAATGTTTAGGCGCTTTTATTCACTCTAAATAGTGCATGATATTCAAAGTGAAAATTGCCACGTGGCGCGCTTTTAGTGGCCTTGTAATGCCTCTGCTTTTTAAGCTAGCTGCTCACTGGTCTAATAACTTTTTTTTTTTTGTTTTAATAGAAGATCAATACCGTGAGAAGATAAAGATAAACAAATTCATATGTGAATTATTGAAAATTTTATCTGAATATACATACGTGAACCTACATGAATTATGTGCATATTCAAATAAAAAATTTCCAATAATTCACATATGAACCTTGCATTATTACATTTTCACGACGTTTTAGCTTTCTTATTTGAACACTCCAATATATACACACATGTATGGTTTAAGGGATAGCCTAAAAAGGAAAATTAAGGAACACTCTTGTAACCATTTATTTGGATCATGTTCATTTTTGTTGCATAGAAATAATTTGTAATATGCACATATGCATAAAATTCAAAATACAACTTAATTAACTATATGAATAAATACATGCGGTCCATATATATATATATATATATAATCCTACGTTAATGTTGGTGTTATAGGGGCGGGTTCAAATGTGAACCACTTTTTGGTTGTGAACGTGAGGACATCCGAGAGCGCGACACGTGACGGATGACTAGGCGCCACGTTAGATCCACGGCGGGTGACTAGACGCGATTCATGGGAGGGCATTGAATTAAACGGGGGACACACTCAAAGCCGCCACGTGTCACGCTCTCGGTTGTCCTCACGTTCACAACCAAAAAGTGGTTCACATTTGAACTGTCCTCTGGAGAGAGAGAGAGAGGGAGAGAGAGAGAGAGGAGAGAGGAGGAGGGAAGAGAGAGGGGAGGGGAGAGAGAGAGAGAGAGAGAGAGAGAGAGGGAGAGAGAGAGAGAGAGGAGACGGGGAGATGGAGAGAGAGGAGAGAGGAGAGAGAGGAGAGGAGGAGGGAGAGAGAAGAGAGGGGAGGGAGAGAGGAAGAGAGAGGATCGGAGAGGATGGAGGAAAAGAGAGAGAGGGGAGGAGAGAGGAGGGAGGAGGAGAGAGAGAGAGAGAGAGAGAGAGAGAGGAGAGAGAGAGAGAGAGAGAGAGAGGAGAGGAGAGAGAGAGAGAGAGAGAGAGAGAGAGGAGAGAGAGAGAGAGAGAGAGAGAGAGAGAGAGAGAGGAGAGGAGAGAGAGAGGAGAGAGGAGAGGAGAGAGAGAGGAGAGAGAGAGAGAGAGAGAGAGGAGAGAGAGAGAGAGGAGAGAGAGGAGAGAGAGAGAGAGAGAGAGAGAGAGAGAGAGAGGAGAGAGAGAGAGAGAGAGAGAGAGAGAGGAGAGAGAGAGAGAGAGAGGGGAGAGAGAGAGAGAGAGAGAGAGGAGAGAGAGAGGAGAGAGAGAGAGAGAGAGAGAGAGAGGAGAGAGAGGAGAGAGAGAGAGAAGAGAGGAGAGAGAGAGAGAGAGAGAGGAGAGAGGAGAGAGAGAGGGAGAGAGAGGAAGAGGAGAGAGAGAGAGAGAGAGAGAGAGAGAGAGAGAGAGAGAGGAGAGAAGAGGGAGAGAGAGGAGAGAGAGTTGAGTTTAGAAGAAAAACCATAAAAATAAAAATTTGATGAATACACGAAAAACATTTATCTCTACAATATGCATACTATGCATACGAGAATAAAATACATACATAAATAGAAATCAAGAGACGTCTTCAAAAACTTTTACAAACAGGAGAATACCTTATAGATGAATAATTACTAATTCTCCTGTTTCATTTTTGTTTTTCCATTTTAACTTAAGTATATATACATATAGAATTAGGTTCAAATAAAAACAAAACCAATTTGCAAGATTGAAAGAATCAACAAAATCACATGTGATTTCCAGCATAAAAGATCACTCGCGGCTCTCCCACTCGCCTTGTCGAGTTGTCGGCGCGTGACTACACACTCTTTTTCCATTGACAGCACAAAATCACATGTGATTTTGTTGGTTCCTTCATTCTTGCAAATTGGGTTATTTTTGTATGAACCTTCCTCTACACTTATATGTATATTACAGTAACATGTTACACATGAAAAAGATATATATAGTGGTTGAAAATATAATGTAAAAATGGGTTGTGTTTAATAAAAATGGAAAAAAACGATTATCGAAGAAAACAAGCACAAAAGTTGACCTGCTGGGTACCGGTCGGTGGTACGGGAGAACAGCTCACGCGGGTCCCACTTCTCTAATGATTTCATTCTATCCAAATAAAAAGGAGAACCAGTAATTTTTAAATCAACAAAATCTGATCTTATAGTTAATTTATAAGTTTTATACCTTAAAAAAAATCCTTATCTTTGGGCCTTCCACGTCATTGAAAATTACCACATGTTTATTGGGTTTTATAAACTTTAATAATCAATCTATCTATGACTTATCATATACATTATTACGACGTATATTGATTATTAAAAATCAACTTCTCACAATATCATTTGCTATGAGAATAAATTTGTGTTTCTTATCTAAAAATGATATTATAAGCTTATATATGATGGTTTTGGGAGTCTCAAAAATCCTTTTAGGACACTTTTGAAACAGGTTGTTCTATCGGCCCTTTTATATAATACTTTTGTCTTATCAACAAGTGTTCCTCTAGAAGTTGCCTCTAAACCGGTTAATATGACAGTTTGTTTCAAAACCCTTAAACAACACTTTTATACACGATCTGTTCATCCTGTAAACTTAAATTTTATAATATGGCTAATTTGAAACTGTGAACAATTTTGACGTCATATAAACTCGATTTCATTGTAAATGGTTTCAATAATATAAACTTGATCTTATAGTAACGTTAATTTTCAATAATTAGTTTGATGACATGTTAATGACATTTGTAAAATCCCAAATACACACTTGTGTATATTTAATCATTTGAGATATTTATGAAATCACCTATTCACTAGATTAAATGGATGATTGAGATCGAATTGCAAGTACATTAATTATATCATGCTTCTTATAAGAACTGGTTTTTTAATTGAAGACAGTTTGATATGAAAACACGTAAAGTGTTGTGAATTACATAAAACACTAGCAAGAAAACATCAAAGAACTCAATATATACCAAAAAAGAGGATCTTGAGAAGAGTGGTTTACTATAGTAGACTTCCTATGGGGTTTTAATTTGATAAGGGTTTTATTCCTATTTTCTTTTATTCTAATAGAAATGGAGATAGTAGCTTAGCTAGCTGTTAGTAATTATAAATGTAGTTGCTGGAGACCTTTGGACAAACAATTAAACTCATATATAAATGTCATATATGATATATGTGTATATAAATCCAAATCCGGCGGCAGGTACTTTTTAATTGGTGAAGAAATTAAATGAGAATAAAGCCAGTCAAAAAGAGTAATCATTATGTCTTTTTGTTTACTTATTATATCTTAATCACGTTTGTTTTGTCTTTTTTGTAAATCAATTACTGCAGTACTACAAATATGAAAGCATCAAGCAGCTATTTGAACAGTAAAAGCAAACTAACATATTACATATGGTTTAATAAAAAAGATATTACACAATAAGTTATATATTTTAAATTATAAAAGAGAGCACACATAATCGATTCAACAACCATGCATCTAGGGTCTTGTAGCATCGTTATTTTTCTGTGAAGAAACGAGTTGTTAGGCATCAATTAATAGTATAGTTGAAGAATTCAGTTCAGTTACCAAAAAAAAAATAGTGTAGTTGAAGAGAATGCTAAGTAGGGGGGTTATTACGAAATAATGGAAACGATACTTTTATAAGCATATATCTTCTAGGCAATGATACTATGATTTAGGATCAGGTGACACCAAGTTATTACCGTGAGACTGCGTGAGACCAATAACTAACGTATGAAACTTCTCAAAAAAACATCGTAAATGTATATAAAACTCGAATACGCAGACCTAAAAATCACTTTCGATGCAAAAAAATATCCAAAACAAGCTAAAAACGAAACCTTCATAGCTCAATTTCTGTGAAGGTTACATATATATAATGCGAACCTTCATAAAAAAAATTGCTGTGAAAGTTTTCGTTTTTTAACCGTTTTTTGGAATTTTCTTTTTCGATAGTGTTTTTTAGTATGTTTTAACGATGAATGCTCAATTTTTTTACCTTCACAAATGTTTTGATGTGAAGTTTCAAGAAAAATATGTTGGTCTCACCGGTCTCACCAAAAAGGTTTGGTCTCACCAGAACTTAACCCATGATACTATTACATATATATATATATACACATAAGGGTGGGTTCAAATGTGAACCACTTTTTGGTTGTGAACGTGAGCACAGTCGAGAGCGCGACACGTGGTGGATGACTAGGCGCTACGTCAGGTCCACAGCGGATGACTAGGCGCGATTCATGGGAGGGCATTGAATTAAAGGGGGGGGGGGACCACACTCAAAGCCGCCTTTATTGACAAGTCTCCGTCACGTGTCACGCTCTCGGATGTCCTCACGTTCACAACCAAAAAGTGGTTCACATTTGAACTTTCCTCTATACACACACACATACACACACACACACACACATAGAGAGAGAAGGGTGATAATTAATCAAATACAACATTCTTAAAAATCGAAACCATGGAACCTCATTTAAGACCATTCATTTTTAGTTAATTCATTATGATTAATTACTTGATTTATTAAGAGCATCTACAATGGAGATTTTTCTTGAAGTTCTTTTTGGGGTTTTTACAAGAACCTCCACTGTGGGACATAGGTTCTTGCCCAGTCACAGGTTCTTATAAGAACCAAGGTGCTTGAACAAGAACCCAGGTTCTTGTAATACTTTATTTTCCTGTTATTTACTAATTTACATAAATAAAAATAATATTATAAATAAGAAAATGGATGTGAGGTTTTTGTAAGAACCTTCATTGTAGAGTTTTAAGAAGGTTCTTCCTATATTGAGGTGGCAATGATGTGGCAGAAAAAAATATGGCAACTGAGGTTCTTATAGGTTCCACCACTGTGGATGCTCTAATAACTTTCGATTTTCTGCATTAACTTTACATGTAATACATAGAGCAAAGTTATGAAAATCTCTAAATATGGAGAACTTGATAAAAATGATTACTATTTTAGAGAAACATTTTTTAACGATATTCAAGTAATAAGAAATCTTAAAAGTAAACATTACAAACAAATTATTTTTACCTAGAAAAATCAACCAATGAAATTTCATCGACGGATCACCTATAAACCCCAGTAGTTTCAGTAGAATTTAACATTTTCCACATATTACCAAGAGTGGCTCTGGATAATCTGATTTTAGCTTGCCACCAACGTTTACCCACAAAAACCAAAGGAGTGTTAGCCTAGTGGTAAGGCTTGGGCACTAAATAGTGGTGAACTCGAGTTCGAGCTCTGGGGGACGCATTCTGGAGGTACGGGGGCTTCGACCCCGGGCTGCATGCTTTAGCAGTCGGGCTTCGGCCCAAAATTGCCGAGGATTAATCCGGGCCCAATGTGGTCAGGGATACCTCTTCCAAAAAAAAAAAAAAAACGTTTACCCACAAAACTTTTGTGATAGGTTCATGACCAATTAAAACTTTAGGTGGTATTTGTTTCGTAGATTTTAAACAAATTCAATGGAGTTGGATTGTTGAATTTCATTGACTAAATTCTATTCATTCATTTAATTTGTTCTTTTTATGAAAGAAATCTCTTAGCAAGTTTTAGAAATAAATAAACTTGATATTTCTTAGCAACTAATAAGTATTTTGATGGAATGAAATTCAATTTTTTTTTGGTATCAATATTTTATTAAATTATAATTTATTTCATTAAATTATTTAATAACTAAGTTATATTAAAGTATTTAATGTATTCTAATAAAATAAATTTTAGTTAAAAATTAAAGCCTTTTGTGTTTAAAATTTTTAAATTATCAAAAAAGTTATTTTGGTCATTTGAATGAAATTTTATTTAAATTCATGTGAATTAAACAGACAAAATTTTAATTTCTTTAAGAAATTCTAATTCATTTATGTCAATTAATCAAAAGGTGGTCCAACCCGACAACATTTAATTTCAATGCATTCAAAGTAATTTTTTTGAGAAATTTTATTCTATCAAAAAATATTTCCGAATCAAACACCACCTTATTGATGGATTTTTAAATAAAATTTCATAAGTAAAATTCTTTCATATATTAGTGAAAAAAAAAGTATTTCATTAAATATATAAATAATTTAATAAATGCAACTATATCCTCTTCAATCTAATGTTACGAAATTAAAATTAGAAAGATAATCTTTAAACAATAGCCCCAAAACACAAGAAATTAATTAGTCTCGTGATGGATCGATATTTAATTATATACACAAAAGTTGTTATATAATGAATCCCTACTTTTGAAGATCTCATATCTTATATCATATATACTAACCAAAGCAGACATATCTCGAAAATCACTTGATACGCCCCAAATACATGAACCCTTAATCAAATCCAAGGTGGGCTTAGTTTAATTAATTAAGATTAGCATTATATATATACATATATGTATATATAAATACATAACATGTTTTCTGGCTTTACAGCAAAGTTATGAGCTGGTTGTTGATGAGATTCCTACTTCAATATCATTAACAAATCAACAAGATCTTATGGTGGATCTTCAATCGTCATCTAAGCCTAATTTGGCAATCATTGTTGATCTTACTGTAAAAAGAATGAGTTTATAGGACAAAGTTAAAAATAAAATACCGTATTATCGTCCTTACCTGATGATCTTTCTTGTTACAACAAAGATAAACTGGCATAGCCAATAATCTGTCAAATTTCGATTAAGAATACTTTCAAACCATGGTAAATTTGCTTGCAAGAGGTGACATTAATTGGTTGTTTTAATTATACTATAAAGTAATGTTTGATACGTAGACATATATGGACTAGACATGATGGATATGACTTATCAGGACAAGAAAGTAGAACTGGGATTGGACGGGACATGACATGACATATATCTGTTTAGTGTTTCGTATGGCTAGAACTGGAGTGAACAAAACTAGACAAGTGTTACCACAAAATAAAATTTTTGATATAATTGATAAGTGGTTTGAAAAAACCTGAAATTCATACAAAGAAGAAATTGTGTTTTATTTGGTTTGGATGGTCCTTGTCAACTAGTGAAGGAACCTGGGAGATTTTTGGAACAACAATGATTGTAAAGGTAAAGGCATGGGTGATTGGTTATTGTGGATAGTGGTGGTGGTGCCAATTGAAAATGTTGGAGGAAGTAATTGTGGCAAATATAATGGAGGTAGTAGGCAGTGGTGGTGGCGATGAGCAATGGTGGTTGTGGATGTGTTGTAAGAGGTTATTTATGGTAGAGGATGAGGTTGATGTGGTCAATGGTGGTGGTGGTGGTTAGTGGGACGGACGGTGGTTGTGGAGGAGGTGGTGGTGGTGGCAACGAGAGATGATGGTGGCCAATGGTGGTTGCAAATGTGGCGATGGACGGTGGCGGCCAATGGTCGACGATGGTGGGGAGGTTGTACTGGAAGAGGAGGTGGAGGTGGCCGACGATGGCTACTAGTGGTGTTGACAAACATGAAAACTGGTGGTGACCATTAAAACAAATAACATATTGATATTATATATCAAACAATGGTCAATTATTAATACTTTAGCTTATGTGACATTTTTGTCCCATGAATAGATGGAACACGGGGAAAAAATCAATTTTTGTTTGATGTCGGTCGCCTTATCCCACCTCTTGATGCCACTCAAATGTAGGACAGCGAGTTCTTTTTCTGTTTCATGTCATGCCAAACATGTGACAATGAGTTTTCTCACGTCCTATCCTATCTCATTTCATGTACCAAATGCAACCTAAAATTTTAAATGAATATATATCGAAGTTACATATAGATTGAGTTACTTTATCATGAATAACCTAATTTAAGATATTTTAAATTTAGAATAATATAATGAAATTGTTGAATAAAGGGTAAAAGAATTAGGTGTTTAAAAAATGAAAATAGGGTTTAAAAATGGTCCCCCAAAAGGAAGTAGGAAGGAAGGACAAACAATAGGGGGTTCCGGTGGGTGATGTTACCACCGGAGATTTCATACAAGATCCGACAGCTCATGTGGGACCCACCTGCCGTATTTCAAATACAATTTTTTTTAAATATCTTTATAAATAATATATATATAATCCTCTTTTTTATGTTTATGTGTTGTTTGTTTAATGAATTTATCCTTTGGTGTTTAAAAAATTAAATAAATAATAATCCCACACGAGCTATATATTTGTCAATATTGATTTTGATGGTTTATGAGATTTTGAGTCTAAATCAAATCAAACCGAATCAAAATTTTGATTATTTTATAGCTTAAATACAATTATTCTACGGTATTTAATTGTCATAATGATCTTTATCAATTGGGAGAATTTCTTCTATATCCTTACAAAACTCCTAAATTACTTCTATGTCCTTGTAAACTTTTAAATTACTTCTATATCCTTCTAAACTTTTAAAAATATCATATATATCCAAATCTCTATTATAATGATTTTTAAATAATTAAATATCACTAGTCAATATAATTACATTAAACTATTTATAAAATTACTATATTACCCTTTATTATCTAAACCTAAAACAATAAAACTCAAATTTACAAAAACAATAACTTATCTAGAATGTAACAAAAAAAAAAACCTAAGTTTTTGTAAAACTGTTTTTGCTTCATTTCCAGGGAAGAGAAACCATCAAAAATACCATGGATGACAACATCAAGATCAAGAGGAAGCTCTTGTTCAAACCTTTGAATCACTCACAATCACCCATTTTAGATGGATTAATTCCACTGAAAATTTCTATCAAATGACATTTAAAGGAAATGATTTACAAAGCAACAACCTTGAATAAAAAGAACCCAATATTTGGAATGAGATTTCAGGAGTTCTTCTCCAACGTTCGTTGCAACCAAAGGGGTTTTTTAGAGATTTGAGTTTAAGAGATCTGGAACTATCACCATTCCCAGATCTGAGTTTGAACCAAAAACCCAGAAATCGTTCCCCTATCCGATGATGCCATCGAACCTAAAAATGACAGGAGAGCGACTGGAGGTACAACTCCGCCGTCGTGGACCGGCGGCGCCTGGCGGTGAGCTTCCGAGCTGTGGTGGTGTCGGACGGAGATCGAGTGGGGGAAAGTTAGGGTTTAAGAGGTCAAGAGCAAATTGGAGATCGGTAGGGGGAAGGAAGGGGGAAATAGGGTTTATGAAAGGGAAGGGTTTAGGGAAGAAGGTTGAAGGTGATGATGATTCAGAATTTCAGATAATAAGAAGTATCAATGCATCATAGTTAGTGATTGAACAACCTGGACAAGTAATTGTTTGCATCAACAAATATGATTTCTAGGGTTCTTCATTCATATTAAGTTCTTATTTTACAATTTCCAGAAGCTACCATCATGTGCCTCCAAATATCAATTGGTTTAGAAATCAGGGCCATCTAAGATTTCCAGTAATTGTTGGTTGTTTGATAGTGTCTTCTTTGATTGCCATAGATTTTATTTTGTGAATATGTGAATGTTTGGTGGTGATACTGAATGTGGGTGTGAAACTGTGAATGTTGGAATAAATTTTTTTTTTGTTTTAAAGAAATTGTATAAGTTGATGGTGTTTTGGGTTTGTTGTTTTAAGTTTAGATAATAAAGGGTAATATAGTAATTTTATAAATAGTTAGGATTTGATCATATTAACAATTGATATTTAATTATTTAAAAATTATTAAAATAGAGATTTGGATATATATGATATTTTTAAAAGTTTGAAAGGATATAGAGGTAATTTAAAATTTTACAAGGATATAGAAGTAATTTAGGAGTTTTTTAAGGACATAGAAGAAATTCTCCCTTATCAATTAGTTTTATTGCACAATCAATCATTGGCTCAACATGTCGACGTAAATGTTGAGAAAACAAAAAAGTTGCATTTTTAAAGCATTTTTTTAAGACAAAAAACTAAATTAAATTAAAAACACGAATACGTAAAAAATATAACTAAAAGGGATGGATACAAATTCTAGAGAAGAGCTAGCCAAGAAAAAACCATCAAAAACACCGACAAAGGAAACTAATAGGAGAAAGAAAAACAAGAGGATAGTATACATAGCATCCAATTGGGAGGTTAAGACCGAAAACAAAGTCCAAACTCGCGTAGCAAAAACATTGAGCAAACTGGGTCCAAAGTTGATTTCTAGTAACGAAAAAACAAGGGCCAATTCCAATAGGAAAGAAACAATACGCCTTTCTAGCAGCAACCTTATTACGTAACTACTCATTTAGACCCTAACCTCCACATCAATCCAACCAATAAATCTTGAATCCCTCGCTTAGAAATCCAACGAAACGTAAGGATCATTGGAGTTCAAATAGACTATAAATATAAGTGTTTCCCTAATTGGAAAAGACACAAGTTTAAACTCACGTATATTTCTTAATTTTGCTAAGATTTAAACTCTTTACCTTCAAATAAGTTAAGTTCTACCAATAACTCACACACTTTTCAGGGCAATAATGACAATTCAACTTTTACAAGTGCTTAGAGATGTAACATTAGGTGATGGGCACTTGTGATAATGTCATTTGGTGGGCAAGGGAGTAGTGGTGGGCGTCGGATGCATGTTGTTGGAGATTTAAGAGTCTATACTATGTGAACATTAATTCAATTGAATTGAAATTCTTAAGTAGTATGGCGAAGAAAACAACCTCAAACTTATGTTACTTAAATTATAAAGGACGTTTTATTCAAAAATCCTTGTGTATAACCAGTTTATTATATTAGACTTTTCGAAAATACAAAAAAAAATCCAAATTTATTATCTGTAAAAAGAAATATTAGAATTTTCAAGTTTCAAGGAACTAACTAAATATACATGAGGTTAGAGGACTCACATTGCCAAATCGGGTGAAAATTTGTAATGAAAGATTTCCGGGTATAGTAAGTGAAGTAACCAAAACGTATATACGATCTTAGGTATGTTTTGTTCGTGAGATTAGTTTGATTAGCTTAGATAGAATGCAAGGTATAGTAAGCAACAAAAAGGTATATTCAGTCTGATAAATGATAGATTCAGGCTATTGTAAGTGAGTCTTTCAATTTTGCATCTAGTTTAAAAAAAGTCTAGAAATAAGATCCCTATATTTTTATGAAATCACATAAGCTTAACATGCGACCTAAAAATCACATGAGGGTGGTTGGTATTCTAGGTATTTCACTACTATTTCATAGGATTTGTGTTTAATAATGATTTAAAATATATTACAAAAAACACTTTGTTTTTAATGATCGATAATAAAAATATAATTTACTAGTTTCTATCACTTTCATAAAAAAATTTATAAACTACTTATAAAAAATATTCAATTCAATTTCAAATCCTATAGGCCAAACATTTCAAATCTTTCCAATTTTAAATCCTCCTACAATATCCACATCCCTTAAAAAAATTATGTCAAATTAACCAAACGGGCCCTTAAAGCTTATCCACGTTACAACAAAAGTAAGTTTATAGTATCTTATTCTAGCTCTCGGGAGTTTCTTTGCAGTATATACTTGGCCAAATAGTGACCAGTTAGCCCATAATTAAGTGAGTACTTTGACAAGTGACTATTGCTCACCTAACACGATTGTACCAAGTAACAATTTACGCAACACAATCATCCAGGGTGACCAAGGACTTAATGCGAGCAAAATTCCCGCTAATGGCTTAAATGTACGGTCACTCCCTCCCTCTTTATGGGGTCCCGACCCACTTTAGAGATTGGCACTTTATAAAATTTGCAATATGTTTTAAGATAAAGTGCCAATCTCTAAATTCCCACTTCCACGTACAACGCTTCTAAACTTGAACTTTTTTTAACTATTTATCAACAAAACGCTTAAAATCAATACAATACTAAGTTTGTTAAAAATGATAGATACTTGTCTAATCATATGTTTACATATCAATTTATTGACTCTTCTCATAACAATTGCATGAGCTGAAAATGGCTTTTCAAAATACATTGATTACAAAATCGTATTTAAAACGCTTATATAGGACCTCTAAAATATCAGGACGATAATAACACCCAGCCTAGAAAATCAATGATATTGAAGCAAAGTAAAAGTGAATGATACAGGTAGCACATGGGGTGGGGCATTTTATGCATCAATACTATCCTTATCATGTCTCTCATATACAAGACACCATCCTTAATGGTTAACAGTTTACACAATCAATATTATTATATAAAATTTGGCATCATTTAACTCTTTTCAACCATATGATCATGTGACCAATTGGGACACAACACACCCTCAACCACTGCCCTTCTTTTCCCAATATACCCTTTCATTTGATCTCTGCAGGTATTATCATCTTTACATACATGGTATATATACATAAAAAGTGAAACCAATGAGAATAATTAAATACTATGACTATCTTTGGAAAAACCAGATTCTGTAAAATTACAACATGCTAATGAAATTCATCATATATATAAATATAATTCATGATTTTGAAAATAGTTTTTTTTTATAAGGTTCACCTGGGTTTGCCGAGACTACATCCTTGGTAATTTTTACCGAGAGCTAAAGCATGCTCCCCTAAGATTAATACTTTGTGGCTCCTAGTTGCTCACCTCCAGATTCGAACTTGGATGGGTTTTTCCCCCACCAAGCCTTAACCGGTAGGCTGCCCCATTGGGGTTGATTTTGAAAATAGTTACAGAAAGCTATATAGTTTAATTACAAGTAATGGAGAGAATTTTCAAGAAATCTTAAAGCCAAGGTCTTATCCCCTAAGATTAATACTTTGTGGCTCCTAGTTGCTCACCTCATATTCGAACTTGGATGGGTTTTTCCCCCACCAAGCCTTAACCGGTAGGCTGCCCATTGGGGTTGATTTTATCCTTGAGATCACTGAATAACACGTGGATACTTTTTGGGTTACGTGGAATTCGTGCGGCTTTTTTTTTTGACCAACCACGGGTGAACCTTGCTCTGATACCATGTAAGTTTGTGGGGTTCCAACTCAAAACCAATTGGCAATGAGTGGAGTAGCCCAGGACCCTTATAAACACATTACAAGTTCACTTTTTGTCCGATGTGGGACATTGCTCAACTATCAAGAGAAGAACATTTTTTATGAGATGTAATCAAGACTTTTTAATGATGGATTGCATGTTACTGAATCTGAAAAGAAGCTGAATTATATTCACAAGACAAAGGTGGGATCAAATTGTGTGTGTGTATGTATATATGTATATATATAGTGGCTGATTATGATGGACAATTATTAAGGTAGAACACAACACAATGGGTTCTTTTTGGGATCGTAAGGCAGTGGACGAATGTCCTTTTTAGCGACCATCAACATCATGATTTCATTATTATTGTTAACAAGTCCTCAATTATATTGTAAACTAAAATTATTATTGGTTTAGTTCTTCAGTTATAAAAAAGAGAATAAAATCCTATCAAATGATTAAGCAATATATAAAGTATCCTTTATAATGAAGATGAGAGATTTGGTTGTTCTTATTACCGATTTTATGGGGCACTCTCATGACACTAATTAAGAATTAGGAAATTTCCCATCATATGAGATATATAATAACAGAAATTTCCCATCATTCACACGTATATTTCTTATCGGTTATAACATATATATACTATTGAAACAACAAAAGTCTTTGAAGGTTGTTGGTTTGATTTCATACATGTTCGCAAGCTTCAACTCGTAGCTCAACCAACAAAGCCAGTTAATTAACTTTGATCTATAGAATTAATCGACGTATGTTTAAACTGATTCAGATAACAACGGTTATCTAGTCTTCTAATGCTGTGGCGGATTGGTTATCGCCCGGGAGGTTCATAGCGCTCTAACCGAGTTCAAGCCTTCCCGTGCACATGCCTAAAAACTGCCAGGGATTATGTTGATAGGTTTGCACACCCCCTTTTGTTCTTTTGAATTATTTAATTATTTTATTCTTTTAATTGAACGGTAGCGGTGCCAAAAACAGGTGTGCAAAAGAAATAAAACAAGTAACCTTCGGTCCAAGTATAAACCTCCAATTACTGTCGTTTTTTCTAAAAACAAGTAATAAAATGGTACAAGTACCAGATATCGATCCCACAGGGAAGCGGTGAAAACAATCTCTCGAGATTCAGTTTTTGTGGAAGTTAACTTCAAATGGGGTTTTGGATGAAAAAGTATTTTGGTTGGTTGGTTGATTATGAGCTACTTTAAGAGAACAAATATAAAAAGGAGCCAGGGGTGTAAGATTGTTAGTTGGAATAAAAATAGATGAAATGGATGGCAAATCGTATAATAACTTTAATTATGCAGAAATGATATCCACGTAACTTTTGGAAAGTTAACTCATTTTCATATAACTAGATTATGTCTTGATGAGGTTAAAAGTAGTCTTTAATGAAGTGTCAAAATATATTAAAAATCAACACTTGAGTAATCTCTTAAAAGATTAACACATTTTCATACAATTGTCTCATCAGTAAATAATCAAGTTATAATCTTTAATGGGATACTATATCTGATACCAACTTTTGGAATAATACCAGTTGTAGTTCCTTAAGAAACTAACACATTTTCATGCCCTTGGATTATCACTAGTAAATTTTTGGATATACTCTTTAATGAAATGCTAAAGACGTGAGATAATAGCAACGAGTGTTGTCACCCACTCGTATATCCCCAAAATAACATTTTAGTAACTTCTGAAAAGATACCGCATTTTCATATATCCCATTAACCGGTAATAATCCAAAGACATTCTTTAATGAGGCATTTAAACTTAAGGTGATAAAAATGTAGTTTTATATACGAGATTTCTTTTCCCATTTTACCATATTAAAATCCTACCGTGAACCTTACACCCCAAGCTATGAAATTAGCCTATCATGCTTGGGTGTGTTTTACGACTATTTTTAGACAAATAATTGTTTTAACAAGACAACGTTAGTACCGTGAGGATAATTATAAATTGCAATAATAAAAACAGTTGATAAGATACAGTTACTGGAAGTGACCAGTGAAAATTAAAGCATATAGTAATAATGAATACTGGAGAAATGACCAGTTGAATTTACGAGCGCGTAAGTAAACACTATTTATAAGAGACGCTGTTAGATGTTAGTTAACTATTCATAGATATCTATAGATGTAAGCATGTATCAAACATTCATAGATAATTATATATATATATATATATGAACACAAAGACGTAAAAATTCAAGAAGAACTAGGAGATATATAGATTAAACTAGTCGGTAAAATGCCAAACACTTGGTACTACTTTCGGGTGTACAAAAGCATGAAACCACACCCGAAAGCCAAAATAAACCAAGTGCTTCAAGAGAACGTTTGGTTTCGTTACGAGAAAATCCGACCTTAGAACTAGTGTATCGCGGGGTTTGAAAGTAAGCTAGCTAGTCTTGGTTTCGGTTCCTTGTGATAGGACCGAGAACCATATACAAGGATGGGAATGGGGTTGGAACTTAGGAAATTCAAAGGGTTACATATATCCTTTCTAGCTACATACATATGCATATATATAGAGAAATTGTTCATGGGCCATGGGCTAAAAAAAACCAAAATTGAGTTCAAGATCATTAATGGGCTTCGGCCCAACAGCCGTGGGATTCGGCCCAACAGCCGAGTGTGAGCAGCCCATCGTCGTGCTCTGATCCTTCCTCGCGTCTTGATCATCCGGCCCATCCAAAACGAGTTATCCACAAAATTTGGCCCATGACATCGATCTCCTGAAAACATATAAACTAACATGAGCTTTTTGTGACAAAAAGAAAAAAATATGAGAATTATATACATGAATGTAAACACAACAAAAAGATATGCATGTATCGAAATATAACTAAATTTTGATGAAATGAACGTGTTAAAGTGAGAAAAAGTGCGTAAATAAAGTTAGTTACAAGGGTAAAATTTTTACCCTCATCAGATTAGTTGAGCTTTGGCCCAGACACCCTTTAAAAAAATTAAAAAAAAAAAACCAACGGTTATCTAAATTAAGTATAGTCATCTCAATTTAAAACAACTATTTAGTTTACACTTTTTACGTACAAATACTATAAAATCCTCACTACAAGAGAGTTATGTTTACAAGACCACTAAAATAAATAAACATCGTAATAGGATGTTTTACAAGACAAAGTTTATAGTACCAAAAAATCTATCATATTTAAAAGTGTTACAAAAGGTTTATAAGACACTTTTTGAACATCATAACAAGTTCTTAAAACATCTTTCAAACATAGTGTCTTATTCACTCTTTTACAAGACATTATCTAAAAACGTATTCTATAAAAATAAGTGTTCTTTGCAAAGATAAGACGTTTCTTAAAAGCGTCATATAAAATTAGCTTGTTAATACGACACTTTATTTTAAAATTGTCCTAAAAACTTGTTATAACTTATGACACTAAAAAATGTCTTATAAATTTATTATAACACTTTTAGATAGAATATTTTTTGTTTGATCATTTAATTTTTGGTTCTATAAATTACTCTATTGTTATAATTAATTATTTATTTTAGTTACCGTATAAACTTATTTTTGTTGTACTCTCCTACTCTTAAAAAGAAGAGAGTGGCCGGTGGATCGAGTTAATTAGTGGGAACTAATTAATGCATCATACATCGAAGATAAGAAGGGTTAATTAATAAAATTAAGAGAGCGGGTCAAAATTAGGCAACATGGTTTAATCATATAAGAAAATTAATATGGGTGACAATGATTAAAAGTTTTTTTAATATGATCCACATAAATAAATTAAATAACATAAAATAATTGAGTTCATATGCATATATCACCATGTGCAAATTAACCTCTATGACCCCATTACTGAAATTAAAATCGCTTTTTCATCATAAAAGTTAAAGCTGCCGCCAATTATTGCTCCAAAAAACCTGGTCAAACGTTGTGACCTTTCTGTAACAACTCCCATCTCTTGTTGATAAATTCATTTTCTGAACGATGATTTTGTTGAAAAATAATTTCTGTGACATATGGGATTCGTTCGGATATCCGATTAATTTGCGTTAGTATTAAACCGACTTGAAGATCGGCCCGAAACCTGGATAACTCCATTTGTTATTGTGGAGTTTCAAATCCAGATAGTTTTGTAACCCTCCATTGGGCTAAAGAAGCTTTGTGGAAATTAACATAATTGATATTGATTTTGGAGGACATAAATCAGAATTTCTATTTAATTATTTTGTTCTAACTTTTGCTAACCAAATCTCTAGTCACGTAAATTAAAACCTTTTCCTATTTGGTTTGACAAAATGTTTTAAAGAGATCACTTGAGATTTGAGTTGTACGAAATTTTGTGTGTGTTTTGTTTATAAAATGTAGAATTGATAATTGACTTCAATCCCATATAATTAATTTATAATACATTATAAAAACAATTAAATTATTTTTAGTTGATTAATTATTTGAATTCCCATAAATTAAAATATCCACTACTCATGGAGAATGCATTAAGAAACTAGTAATATAATATTTTTTTCATGTTCTCCTTTGACAATTACATAAGAGTAGCTAGCTAGTAAAAAGCAAAGTCAAAAACTTATTACTTTAAATTGCATATGAGAATGGAATAAAATTTTATTTCAAATTTCACGAACCAAAATAAACATAATTGATATAAATAAGTGATGGTATGATTATGATAATCTTTTTTATTAATAAAAAACATATCAGATTTCTCTTATCCAAATGAAATCTGATACCCTAATCTTTATTGCAAGACAGGTTTTTGCCCTAGCTAAGCCCACCACAAACTCAATTATTTAGAAACCCTAATTAAAAAAATAAAGCACAACCTGCCGATATTAGGGTGCCTTTGAAAAGTAATAAATAAAATAAGTAGATGCTTAAAAAAAGTTATCTTAAAACCATTAAACAAATTTAAAAGTTAAAACCCTGAGTAAATGATTAAAATAAGAAAATATATTCTTTTTTGAAGCAAAAATAAGAAAATATATTATAATGCATGATGATAGCTAGCTAGAAAAAATCTGAAAATATTAATTTCAAGAAATGAGTTCACATCATCAAAGATACATTTTTTCTGTGTAAATGCAATAATATATATAAATAAAAATATAAACATAAAACCATTAGGTCATAATAAAGAGTGAGATTTTTAGTATGAGTGGACTACTACTATCAAAGTGTTCACAAGATGTTCTCTTCTTTCCAACATAGCAGTGAGGTTTCTTTCCAGATTCCTTCAACCCTCCATCACCAACAAGATCTTCATAATCTAATTCTCACTTCCTCCACTGCCTCCTCCACCGCCGCCCTCCACCGTCCTATTCCACCGCCCGATGATCATAAACTTGTACCTTCTCAACGAAAACCAGGCCACAAGAGATCATACAACAACGACCATCGTGTAGCCGTGGATTGCGATGATGACAACGAAAAGAAGAAGAAAAAGATGGAGCATCGAGAGATCGAAAGGAAAAGAAGACAAGAAATGGCCAATCTTTGCTCGTCTCTTCGATCTCTCCTACCTCTTGATTTCATCAAGGTATATATCATTTTCCCTAAGGAATTCGTCATTAAATGGTTGATTTGTCATAAAACCGTTATAAAAGTTGGTGGCTAATTAATTCGTTAGTGGAAAACTCAAATCAGTGACAAATAACCAACGTGCCTAACCCTTTTTGGTAATTAATTTGTTAGTTATTTCTAAAAAAACATCATTTTGTGGGTATATGTTGGTAATCACCGATGGGAATTTCCTGAATGGTTTTTTTGGCAAAAAAGTTGGTAGCTAATTAATTTGCCGGTGGAAAACTCAAATCAGTGATCGGGTCCTTTTTGGTAATTTGGGGTTATTTCTGGAAAAAAAAATATCCGACTCTACTGGAACCACTGATTTTTTGTGGGTATCTCTTTGCAGGCATCTATCGTTTATCACGGATGGAAATTTCCCTAAGTGATTTTTTTTGGCTAAAAGACCGTCGGTGATTATTAGTTAATTATCACCGATGGAAATTTCCCTGAGTGATTTTTTAGTTAAAAGTCATTTGTTTTGTAATGGACTATTTTAGCTATTATTTAAGCTAGTTTTTTTTGTGTATTTTAGGGGAAACGATCTATGTCGGAACATATGAATCAAGCGGTGAATTACGTAAAACACTTGGAAGAAAACATCAAAGGTCTCAAGAAAACAAGAGACGAAATCAAGAAAACTTACCCTCGTATTACCGATTCTTCGAGTGTTGCTCAAAACACGAATATCAAGAGCGAAAGTTCAAGTCGAGATCCTCCGATTACGGTCACAGTGGAGTGTAGCCATGGCGTAATCGAGGTTTTGGTCACGAGTAATTGCACAGGGTTTCCCATTTCAAGAGTAATGAAAGCGCTAGTTCAAGAAGGGCTTAATGTTATAAGCTGCAATTCTACCAAAGTCAATGAAAGATTAATCCACTCGATCCACTCTGAGGTACACACTTTACTAATTATCTTAATTTTATAATTCAACAATTTAATTAAATACGAAATTTGATGTTTAGAAAACTACAAATAATACCAACTTGTAAATTTAGAAAATACGGTGAGATTTACACATTAGTTGTAAATGGGGTTTATTTGATTTAACTAATTAATCATTATCTGTATGATATGATGATGAAGTTTCGCTAATAAGGCCACGAGCCTTAATTTTATATTTAAATATAATATATACATGTATGGAGAGGGGATTTCATCAAGGGAGTGTTTTGTAAGAGGAAAAAAGTTTATATACGGAAGTTTAAGGTTGTGTATCATGTGTATAATCATATATGATATTGAAACATTTCGTCTTCTCATAAAATATTTAAGTCCTTGTTTGAGCATTCCCATATATGTATGAAAGATCGTATGAGAAGAGTGAGAGGTAAATTTGAACATCTAATCACTTTTAATCCGATGTCCTCCCATGAATTGCGCTTCAAAAGAGAATTAATCCGATACATTTATGTGCATCTTATTTTGATGCATCTAACCTAATGTGCATTCATTTCTAATCCAATGATTGATAACATTAACCAATTCTCATGTTTTTCACGTTACTCTCGGCTTCTCGCCGTGTGTGTGTGTATACATAGAGAGAGAGTGAGAGAGAGGGGGGCGGGGACCTCAAATAAGCGAAAAACCGAGGAACACTCTCGTAGCCTTCCATCTGGACCATATGCACATGTGCATATAGGTAAATTAAGTCGTTTTTTGTTTTTTATACACATGTGCATATGGGTAAATTAAGTCGTTTTTTTGGTTTTTACGCACAAGTGCATAATGGACGTGTGCATATTACAAATTACCCATATGCACAAGTGCATATGATCCAGATGGAAGGCTATGGGGGTGTTCCTAGGCTTTCCGTTTATTTGAGGTTTTCTCTTGAACCTCCGTTATTTGAGGATCATGTGAAACCAAAGTGTTTTCATGAAACCCTTGAAACCACAAATTTACATTGAAACTTCACAAAATGTTATGAAGGTAACTTTCATATGTTTTTGCTGTGAAGGTTCAATTTTTTTACCTTTACAATGTTTCGTTGCGAAGTTTCAACTATAAAAATGCGATCTCGAGTCTCTTTCACAAAAATAAATTGGTCTCACATGAACCCAATAAACAAAAAGTTTAACATAAAAAATGGATTTAAACCATATATCTCTTTTAATACTTCTTATCAAAACTTCAACTTCCCCTTAAATATATCACATGCATGTACTGAAAATATTTATCCTTGTTGCAGGTGAGTGATGAGACAAGCATCCAAGTTTCAGTTTTGCAGAAAAAATTGGTAGAATTAGTGGTTTCATGACCAGCAACTTGATCCATTTATGTGATCTATATATATATGGTTTGATAAAATAAATATAATGTTTGTTCTATCATATCTTTCAATTAATCAATAGTGGTACTAGCTACTTCTATCTATCTATCTATTTCTGTGGTGCATGCAATGGTGTTTTTCAGTCCTTTTGTCCTTTCTAATTGTTTGGTGGTCTCCCTATGAGATGGACCAACTCTTTCCAGTAGTAGACAATTGACCACCACGTGGAGTTGTGGACTACATCTTCATATATCAACATGTGTTGATAATGAAGGTTCGTTTAATCATTGATGTACAAATTAAATCCCTAGATATGGACAAATTTAACAAAGATAAACGTAGATATGTAGAATAGAAATTCGATTTAGTCTTCTTCTAAGTGTAGTCATAATAGGGTCATGCTTTGATTTGGGTTTACTAAACTTTGTTAGGGATTTTGTAAACCAATACATACAAGTCGATCTCAAGTAAGGTCGTGCCGCCACATCTCGTATTAAACATTGGTTTGAAGGCGTTGCATCGAGAGGAAAACTGTGTCTAACGCGAGTTTTCTTACGGGTTAAATTAGTTAACAAAAAAAAAAAGTCACGCCTGGTTTATGGTATTTTACAAACAATCCAGTGCCCAAAGCGAGTTTCTTGCTAGCTAGTTAAACTCATGCCAAAGTCGTGCTAGCGACCGGTGATTTGTGACAGTTAGACAGGAAGCTATAAATACTTATCCCATTTCCCTCTAACATTCTTTGAAAGGGAGGAGCGAAGTTGTTTTTAAAGGCGGTACCTTCAACGAAGTTCAATCTCTTGTGTATTTTTGGGTTCGTCATAGGAGTACTTTTGGGAAGTCTATCAATTGGACTGATTGGATTTGCAATACTTGTCGGTTTGACCCTCTTTTGCGTTGCTAGCTTCTTGCTAGTTCGCGCTATTAAATTGCCATTTCCAAAAAAAATCTTTTAAATTTTTTCCCGACAGAATTTTGGGTTCTCACTCTCATTTTTCATCACCAACTATGATTTGATTCGCTAGATTCAAGTCCATCTGAATAATGATTGTGGTATCCTCTAGATGGACATTAAACCGGCTTGAGAGAAGAAATTCGACTTTCTTGAAAATCTGAAGCTTGAGAGAAGAAATTTGGAACAATTTTTGCTTGATTAATTAATACTTAACAAAATACAATACTTATGAGAGCAACTCTAAAACTCAGGATTTCTACCGCCATCCTTCGCTAGAGTTTAGTTAAAAGGGGATAATGACGACCAGATTGAGGAAGAACAGGAAGAAGCGTGGACATGTGAGTGTTGGTCATCCCAGAGGATCGTATCAGAAAGCACCGAAAGCATCCCAGAGGTCGTAGTAACGCCAGAGGAATGCACCATCATCGAGTCCTAGATCTTCAACAAGTACCATCCCGATTACTTTGGTAAAGTCGGTAGAGCTAACCCACTACTTCCTTCTTAAGCCATAGATAAAGGAAACAACATGCCCATGACTTCTTAGAAGGCCATCATTTCAACCTAAATAAATAAAATTAAAACATAAATAATATATATTTTTTAAAGTAGAAAGTTGGAGAGAGTTTGTATCAATGCATTCCCCTTATACAAAGGCATGTCCTCAAGAGGTTGGTAGCTTGAACATTGGGGTCCGGTGTAAAGGGAAGGCATGTTGGGATCTCAAGAAGTATTATTATTATTACTATAGAGCCCCATTATATTCATCTGTTTTTATAGTCACTCATAACCAATAATTTATCAATACATAATATATATATATATATAGAAAGAGAGAGAGAGAGAGAGAGAAAGGTTCATGCGAGAAGCATATCAATTTAAGAGAACGTGAGGAGCAATCTCAGCCACTTATCTTCAGTTACGGTGGACGTGATCACGGAGGATTGACGTGATTCATGGGAGGGTAGAGATTATTTAGGAGGGGGGGGGGGGGGACCGGTCAAAACCGTCTTTATTGACCGGATGAGTAGATGAGATTGCTTCTCACGTTCTCTTAAAAAGTTATGTTTTTCATTTGAGTCTTTCTCTATATGTATACATGTAGTGCCCATATTTCATTTTATGGATGTGACCATTTGTTTCTATATCGTTTATAAACTAAATCAATGATATTTATATGCGGTATTTCCTTTTAGCGGAGTCCAATTATTTAGCCCAAACACAATGTGAACCCAAGGCCCAATTACTTAAGCCTTAGGCCCATTATGCATAAGGCCATAATATAAAGAGTAAATCAAAATAATAACATTTAATTTAATGCTCATACAACTTCAAAAGCATATGGATGAAAGTTAATGAACATTTACATTATCCACATGACCACATTCATAAATTATCTATGGTTCCAAAACTTTATTTCTTTATTTTTATTTTTGAGGAATACGTTGAATACATTTTATAACCATGAAACTCCTAATGCTTCCATAAGTTAGTTTCACTTATTTTAACCAAACACGTTTTCCAAAAATTCACAAAAAACTAAAAATTAAACTTAACTCCATTTTTATTTTTATTTTGAACGGCAAAGAGGAAGACGAGAAGGAGAGCTTCGGCGAGGCCACATGAAAAGCGAAAACAGTTCTCTACAACCAAACACATCCTAAATCTCTCTCAAGCATTTCATCGAACACTTTCTTGGCACATTCCAACTGCCCACATGAAAGCATACATATGAATAAGAGGGTTGCAAACATATAGATACAATATGAACCCCATCTTAAACAAAATAGCGTGAACTTTCCCTCCAAACCCAGAATCTTGAACACGACCACAAGCTTTTAAAACATATATTGAGGTCTTATTTGTCTTCATTCCTCAGTCACGCATTTCATCGAACAGGTGGAGTGCATAAATAGGACGATCGCAATGCACCAAATCGACAACGTGGGTCTTTCAATTCGGTCAAATACGAAAAGGGTTTTGCACAGATTACTTGGCTGAAGTAAATACGATCGTATTACGTGCAATATCGAAACAGGGGTGCTTGTAATTTATGTCTTCATCAAGTTTAAAAAAAAAAAATCTCATTATTGGTAGTTGAATAATGACAGAATGATTAAGGGTTTATAATTGGTTTTGATGGTAATTGGGGCCATTTTTGAAGATAAGATTTAAATTGGCAAGCTTCTGTCTGTCTCTCTCCAAAGAAGGAAAGAGAGGTTCCACAAAACACATCATCTAAGGTAGGTTGAGGAGAAGACAAGGGCGGTTGGCTGCCATTTTCATTCAGACCATGTATTATCAAGCTAGGTGATTGCTCGTAAACTAATAGCTGATAAGCTAGCTGATAACTCATAAGTTAACTGATAGCTGATAAGCTAACTTATGAACACATTATGTTTGGTAAAAACTAAAAAATAGTCTATGGATATGTAAAATCACTAAAAAAGGTATCTTAGGATGTAATACTGAATATTAATAAAGATATTTTTGCCAAACACAACCTAAATAAATTACATTGCATTCCAAGGAATTCTTTATTTTAGAGACTTCAACATTAATTATTTAATTATAATCGGTTATCAAGTGGGGTTAGTTATAACCGGTCAATCACGAGGCCAATTATGTTTGGTGATGAGTACTTCTTATATAAACAAGTAGCGGACTTGTAAAAAAAATTATCCTTAGGCAGTCACGGCCCACTCATAAATTTCATCAAATCTAGCCCGTATCTAGTCATTTGTTTGAGAATGATTGTCCAAATTCGCTTTTGTATAGGACAACTCTAAATATTTATAATATGTTTCAATGAACAAGATACAAAAAAAACTTGTATATATGCATATAAATATCGAGAGAAGAATAGAACTTTGAACATAATCAGAAGAAGAAAGCACGAGAATAGTCAAACCATGAGTAATTCTGTATAGAAATTCTGTTCTAAAATCACTTATAATTACATGACATAATTAATACAAGGTTTGACGGTTCGCATGAATCACTTGTGATTTTGCATTTAATTTCTATCGTACATGTTCTTATATTTAGCCACTATTTTTATTTGAACACAACTATACATAATAAGTTTATATAGATGTCTGAAGTTTTTAAAAATAGGATGAAGAAAACGAAATGAGAGAACATGAGATTAAAAGAGATCAATGATCCAGATAAAGTTTTTATGTTTTTATATTGTTAACTTAATTTTTTATATAATTCTTTGCCATTAATAGTACATTTAAATATATTTATTGGATAAAATTAAAGGGAAGAATGTTTTGTGGTTATGGAGTCGTGTGAGGTTATTAAGGCTATGTTTGGCAAGCGTAGCTTATAAGCTAGCTGGTAGCTGATAAGCTAGCGGATAGCTGATAAGCTAGCTGTTGATTGATAAGCTTGCTAGTAGCTGATAAGCTAGCTGTTGAACAAATTATGTTTGGCAAAAACTAGCTTATGAGTATGTAAAATGACTAAAAAGGGTATATTTGAATTTAATAATTAATATTAATAAGGGTATAATTGGAAAAAGCTACAATAAGCTTTTCATAAGCTACTCAAAGTAGCGTTTCAAAAAGCTAGCTTATAAGCTAGCTGATAAGCTAGCTTCCTGGTACATGTTTGGATGGACTAGCTTATAAGCTAGCTTATCAGCTAGCTTATAAGCTAGCTTATGCTTGCCAAACACAGCCTAAGACTTGGTGTGGCGTGTGAAAGAAAAAAAGAGATAAGATTATGGACCATGTTAATGTTATGATGACTACTTGGACTACTAAGATTGTATGCTAAATAATATAAAATAATTTATATTGGAAATTGACCACAATTAATAATTAAAATAAGAAATAGAAATGGTTATATTGGGTGTAGTTTAGTGGGTGGGTTTATTATAGTTGAGATCGAAATCATGTTCCATTTTTTGTGGTCAAACGTGGCTCGCGATTAATTCTATCCGAGGATATACTACACACCACTCAATTCGTTAAACCTTGTTCGCAAATTTATAAATATATCATGATATAAATTCAGAAGGATTAAGTTGATAAGTTGAGTCAACTAAGATACATAATCATTTTTAATCCTAACATGATATTTTGGTATAACTTATGGTAACTATATAATAGGAAATTAAGAAACAAAACATGTGATTAGTGTATGGTTTTGGTTAAGGCTATCGGTAGCCCTTTCGGTTTGGCGCGGGCTTCCTCCGTCGGGGCTTCGGCTTCACGGCGGGTAGGGATACTCCCCATGCGGGCTACATCTCTGTAACATCCCAAATTTCCGGATTTTGATTTTTATTAATTCGGTAGCTTTTATTTAATTATTATTATTAGTTAGTAATTGAGTTGGGTTAGGATTTGTTGTGGGCTTAGGATTAAGTTAGGCTTAAGCTAGAAGAGAAGCCCGGCCCGGTTAGTATATAAATCAAAGACTCCCTTAGATCTCCTCATAATTCACTTTTCTTACTTGGAGAGAAAGAAAAAGAGAGAGAGAGAGAGAGAGAGAGAGAGAGAGAAACCGAGAGAGAAGAGAGAGCTATCGAGCAAGAGAGATTGATCGAGGGCTTAAGATCTTGTTGTTTCTTTGGGGATCGCGTAAGGTAAGGTTTCTAATACCGTTTTTATTTGATTTTATCGTAAGTTAGGGTTTGTATAACTCGTTGTTCGCACCGTTCAATCGATCGTATGTGGTGTAATTCATACATAGGACTGTGTATTGTCGAATCTTTGTTTTAAAATCGTTTAGGGTTAGGCTAGAATCGAAAACCCCGAAAAAAATCTGAAAATCGCGACTTTTAGAGCTGTTAGAGGCTCAAGCTACTTCGGCGCGGGTTGCAGGTCGCATAAGGCCAAATTTTGGTCTTCGGCGGGTTCCGGCGCGACCTTGGCAGTCGCCGCCAGGTCGCCCGGGTACGATTTTGGCACGCTAGCGGGTTCCGGTGCGAGTTTGGGTCGCGGCAGAAGCCGCATGAAGGCCTGTTGGTGGCTGGATGCGATTTTGGGTAGGTCAGGTTGCACCGGGCCTTTCCGTCGCTCGAAAACTTGTTTCCCGAGTTCGTTTTAACCTGTTTTGTTGAGGTAGCTAGGAGGGTTTCTTAGGAACTTAATTGAGTATCGTTAGGATTAGTTGTGTATCAAGCGAATTCTTATAGGATGTATATATTTTTATTTATAATTTCAGATCGTTGCGTGGATTGATTTTGTGCGTGGGATATTTTAATTACGCGTGCTTATCGTAATTTTGAGGTGAGTGGGTTTTTACGTGCTTTATGTTGTGATATATATATGTGTTGGGTTTTTGGTGGACCTCGGACCAAACTGGTACAAGTCACGGTTCGAAAACAAACTGTTAATTCGAACATCAAACCAAACTGGTTCGATCAGCGGAAGCATAATTGTGTAAAAACCCGAAAGCACATGATCTTTTATTGTTTATCTAAACAGTCATATAATCCGGGGTCTAGAAAGCTTACCTGAATTGCTTGAGCTTGATCCACCCGTGATGAACCTTACGAACGGATCTTCTAGCCGATCAACAACTCCGATTTCACGAACACCCGAACAAAATCCGAACTTCCTCCGGATTTGTTGTTAGCGTCGACCAAGAGAGAGAGAGAGAGAGAGGTTTCTATGGTTGGGAGTGAATGATGAGTTATCAATTCAATGAATGAAAAAGGTTTAACCATAGCTGGATATATATAACTGAATAAACACAATCTGTATCATATTCAGTTTCCTTTTTCTATAATTATCCATAAATAAATCTTTCTTCTTCATCAAGAAAGATTATTTCCATATATACAACTAATATATTAGTCAGGATAATTACCATATATATATTTAACTAATATATATATTTACCATATATAACAAATATTAATTAAAACCAGTTATATATTTATTTAACTAATAAATATATAATCCCTGTTTAATTAATAATAGAAACCTTTAACTTTGGAGTTTCTTACAGAAAACACCCAATAGATTTATAATTGACTATTATAAATCTTTTCTCTCTATACTGGAGTTATCTTACTTGTTCGTTTTACAGGCCTCACAAGTGTGACCCTCAAGTGTCTTATAACATTGGATGTGTAGTCTGGTTTGTCAACTTCTGCACATAATTACTAACAGACTCCCACTTGTGCAAGTTGGCAATACCGGCTTGACCACACGGACCTAAGGAGGCCCCTAGACAGGCACTTAGGCTAACCAGGTTATAAGCACTCTTATACCCAGGTAGGTGATAAAACGTCCCTTAAAGAGAATAACATTTATGAAACACACTGTTCATAAATCGGGTATAACTAGGCTTTTCCTTTTGCAACACGATATTTCAATTTTGAGTATGAGCATGGATACAGTCAACTCAGAATACTCAAGATTATGTTCATGACTATCCGACTTCCAACTGATTGGTAAACGACAAAGAACAAATCAGTTCGTTTGGGCATGGCCATGCACTTCATCAGTTCTTGTAGTCAGTCAAGGGGCCCGGAAATATCTCTCTTCATAGAAGAGGTGCAAATCCCATCTTGCATATCTGCATTTGTCACCACGACTTCCGCTGAATCTAGTTACGCCCCGTATGACCACCCTGTTACGGTGTGATGTTAGAACGTACTAAGTATCCAGTAGTCCCCGTGATTCCAAACCAGATACCTCAGGTATTGAGGACAACCTACTGTGAGATTTACTTATGACAAAATCCATGAAGTAATCTCAACCAGCGGATCACATCCGATATTCGCTGCTCTATCGAATATCCGTGCAGTTTTTGGTCTACATCGCTTGTAGCTGTTATTTAACACTCTGTTTTATAACTACCCAAAAACTCACGATGACTTTAAAACCCTATCAGGTTCCCACCTTGATAAGTTGTCACGGATAATTTCAAATAAAACTTATACTAGTTTTATTCCCGGATCAAAAACATGCTAAGTATAAAAGAAACCAAGAAACTAATTTTGTATAGTCCATATTCCACTCTGTAATAATAACAAAATTAATAGCACTTCTAAGTTACTTTTACGGTGTCTATTCAATGTGTACTTTATACTTGGTTTAAATGAAGTATCACCTTCCTTCAATTTAAACCCTTCAATTAGTGTTTACCATCCTAATCAAAGAAATAACCAAAACAACGCAAGTTATTAAATAATAATTTTTAACTTGGTTCTGCTAGTTTTGTTTTGCAAACACATTTAAACAAAATCTAGACTTTTCTTTACCATATTGCCTAAATCTTGGAGATACTGGAATAACTCCAAGTTTCTTGAATATGTAAAGTCAACTCCGCAACTTTCCTTAGTTGCTGTGTAGATAAAGATTTCTACCTGAAATCTGACAAAATTTCCATTTACCAAACTGGTAAATTCCAGGAAATATATCCTAGTGTTCTACAACACTTGATGGTCTAAAAAGGATACTTGAATATCTTTATTACAACACATATAATTATTGATTTTCTTAAAGTCAAAACTTTGACTTTATTGTTTCGAGACTTTGAAACTCTTGATCTAACCTTTTTAACTTAAAAGAATAGATCATATTTCTCATGAATTCTTATCCTCTCTGGATTATGAATTCCTAGAAATACAAATCAATAATATAACTTTTATTCTTTATCGGAAGCATAGATAGAGAATAAATTGGGCTCCCACTAACCTATATGAAAACTGACTATTACTTAAATTTGACACTTTATTGACTCAGTCAAGACTTGACTATTTAGTCAATTTTTTTTTTTTTTTTTTTTTAAGTAATAAGTTTGATACTATAAACTTGAATTTTACTATTCATAAAACTTAACTGGATCTTATTAGATCCCTAATTCCAAAACTTGGAATTTACTAGTTTTATAAATACTGATATTATCAACGTCATCTGTGATAATATCCTAAATTCCCTTTTTAAAACATATGAGTAATTTGAACTTGACTACAATATACTTGTTATAATCATATTACTCGTAAATGTTTTATTCCAAAAACACATTCCTATAATGTAATAACCAAGAATTCTGGATAGAGTTAATTAAGTTAAGTTTCCGTCAAATGACCCTTTTTGTGAGAAAAATTAGGATTTTGGGTTGGATGTGTCACTTTTGAAAAGTCTTTAATGGTGTGGGCTTATACCCTTTTAGGTATGGGCTTGGCCCAAACCCTAGGTATTTAAACCCTAAACCCTAATCTTTGCCATTTTTGGGAAAGATTAGTGTGTGTGTTTAGTGTGTGTTAAAAGATCTAGCTTGGAGCCATTTTATCATCTTCAAGGTCGGGAAATCATCACCGAGGTAAGATCTCGAAGTTATTTTGCGTACGGTTTATCTAAATTGATGCGGGATTAGCTTAGTGACCTTCTAGAATTAATTTGGATCCAATTGGATTAGTCTTCTTTGAGATTTGGGCATTTTTATGAATCTGCTCGGTTTTCCGATTCGGATTTTGAGTTTTCCGAATCGGGAAACATGTTTTCCGAATCGGAATTCATGTTTCCCGAATTGGGACTCATGTTTTCCGAATCGGTTTCTTTGGAGCTTGTTTAATTGTTTCGAATGCCTTTCCCGAACTGGAAACTATGTTTTCCGAATCGGGAATTGGGCTGGCCTAGTCGTTATGCTGACCTCGTTCCTTGCGAATCGGGAATTCGGATTTGAGTGTTTTCCGAATCGGAAATGGGTGTTTTCCGATTCGGAAAAGGGGGTTTTCCGATTCGGATTTTTGTAAGTCGGAAAATATGTTTTCGAGTCGGATTTTTGAGGAGTTTCATTTGTAGGGTTAGTTTTCGGAGAAGTTTTTCCATAGTGATTTAACCCTATAGAAATAAAATTTTTCGAGGGGCGCTGCCCCTCAGACCCCGCAAGGGCGGCTCCCCTTGACCCCGTCCGCTAACCGGGTAGCGGAACCCCCGTGCTAAGTCTGCCTAGGGATGTCATAGTAGTGGGTTTTGTTGAGCGCAATTATTAATGCCTTAGATATTTACAGGCACGTTAGACGAGGTCCGTGGGAGGACAGTGAGATCTACTCAGGTGAGTTCCCTTGCCTGAAAATGAATGGATAGTTTTCACTGCTTTCATAAATATATATCCATTCGATTTGCGAACTGTTTTGCTATTGATGATGAACTGTTTGTGGAAATATGGATAATTGATGAATTACGTTTAATGCATGCTTAAATGTAAATGTTGAAATGTTTTCGGATTGAAATGTGTTGCAAGTATGGACATTGGGTACCTTGGAACTGTATGTTCCTTGGGAGTGTTTACCATTTGGTCTGGTCCACCATTTGGGGGTACCTTGGGATAGCGTCCCTTGGGAGTGATGTGATTGTGGCCTCGGTGCCTTGTGGAAGTTCTTTGTCCGTAACACATTTGCATTGCCATTACTATCAAATTGTGATTTTACGGCCAGCGGGCCGGAATTGTTGATTAACTGTTTTGAGGGAATTCACTAGACCTTTCGGTCTAACCCTCGTTTTCAAATTCTAAAACCTTTTCAGGGAAAGATCGTGTTGCGAGAGGGAAGGAGAAGGTAGGCGTCTAGCGTAGCTCTACCAGTAGAAGTTAGTACTTTATCCTAAATTTAGAATCTCAGCTGTGGAGGGTTGTTCCGCATGCACTCTTAAACCATTTACTTTTGTGTTGAGAATTCTAAGACTTATGCGTATTAGATCACTGGGAATTATTATTAATATTAATATTGCGTAATTATTTGCTATGTTATTTTGGGTATCGGGGTGTTACATATAAAATAGTACTTCGTGTGTTTTTGACAGTTTTCATATATTACTTCGAATTACTAAATTTTGAAGTATATTTGTTAGTGTGGTAGACAATATCTAGGATCAACAAACTGAATCAAGTCTATCTTGACTTAGGTTCAAGGCAAAATTAGATATATATAAATCAAGACAATAATTTTAAATTTAAAATACCAAAATCCATAAATTTAAATCAACCAACATTTCAAAATATCCAAAATAAAATGTCTTAAAATAAGTTTAAAATGTCTTGATAATATCTAAAAGAAATCTTGTCTGATCCTCAGGACCCGGGCACTTCATTTCTCCTGATCACCTGCAATCATACATTTGCTCTAGGTGTCAGTTAACTTGTAAACTAACAAGTAGTAATGATAAACTGAAGCAGTCATAAAACGTCCTAGGTGTTTATACCTGTTTCATGACGCTTCGGGCAATTGTGTCTCCAATGTCCGACCTCATGACACGTAAAGCATCGATTCTCGGTCTTCGCTTTGTTGACTTTAACCTTTTTGCCCTTGCCCTTGCCCTTTCTATTGTCAACGGCCTTTGGTACACTCTGGCTGACCTGAACCTGGTCCTTGCCCTTGCTGGTGTTCCTTTGCCCTCTTTTCTTCTTCACTCCACCATCCCTGACCATCAGAACATCTTTGGTCTTGGTCCCCGTCCCCATACTTTGTTCAGCAGTTTTTAACATGGAGTGCAATTCAGCTATGCTCCTTTCCATGTTGCTCATATTAAAATTCATCACAAACTGCTTGTAATCATCGGACAATGAATTAAGTATGGTATCCGTTGCCAACTGCAACGGAACTGGGTGACCTAACCTCTCTAGGTGGTCAAGTAGCCTCTTCATTTTCATAACGTGGGCACTGACAGAGGTCCCCTTGGCCATTTTGCACGCGTTTAGAGCCCTCGTGGCATCATAACGCTCTGTGCGAGCTTGCGTTTGAAACATGTCCCTCAGCTGGCGGATCATGTCGTAAGCATTAGTGTTCATGAGCCCTGTTTGTAGTTCTGGGCTCATAGTCGCAAGCATCAGGCAGCCAACATCCAACAAATCATCCGAACGCTTTTGATAAGCATTTTTGATTGCCGTACTAGCATTTGCTGGTGGGGCCTCACCTAGAGGTTCTTCTAGGACATACCACTTTCTCTCGTGCCTGAGCACAATCTGGAGATTGCGCTCCCAGTCGAGAAAATTTGGACCAGTGAGTTTGTCCTTTTCTAGGATCGAGCGAAGAGAAAGGTTATTGGTGTTGGTAACCGTGTTTGCCATCTACACATTTAAAAAACTTGGTTTTAGTACCTTTAAATAAACGGTTCCGAATAAATATCAATAAACCCTAAAATGATAATTATCGGACTAGGATCCTTATTTCATACGTCCTGATGCGCGGTTTGCTCACGCCCCACCAGGCCCGTACTATTTCGGTAGGTAAGGACTTTTACCAATCATATCTAACTGACATGACTCCTAGATCTTTTCGGGACATCGGAAAAAACCGTACATGTTTTAGTCCCTCTTAGTGCTCTTTGGCCCGGTACCACCCGGTGAATTGTAACAATTACCAAAATAGATCTCACCATTTTGAACTGGATGTACTCTGGTCGGTACCACCCGATATCGCAGAGTCTTTTCATCCCCTTCAGTTTGGGGTTTGAACGTGGGTGCTAAAGGTTCGACTCCTTCGAGCTCCAACGTACCTTACGCCAAAGGTGTTCATAAATGGGTTGCACTACTGATCTATGATTTTATGGGTTTTAACTAAGTTTTTGAAAAAACTTTAAATTTCCAGCATTTTAAAATCGCTATTAAAAGCTGATTGTTTTAAAGGCATTTGTTGTTCTAAAACTAACTGTTTTAAGAAACAACCGATGTTTAAAACTAACTGTTCTAAAACTTACTTGCTAATAAAACTAACTGTTTTAAAAGCATGCCTCTTATAAGAAAAACAATCTTATAATGGTTTTAAAAATAATTTTTACCATCTAAAAATGTTCATAAAATGGTAATTTTAGTTTTTAAAACCAACCTCGTGATATAACTAGTTTTATAAAATAAGACCTAATTTTAAAAACATTTGATAAAACCTAAGCATGTAATATCAATAATCACGAGCAAGCATAATAATCACAATCATGCAGTTAAAGAAACAAAAACAAGCAATTATTGATTTGCCAATTAATTCCTAAAGGACCAAAATTGTCCTAAAACTATTTTCCTCCGTTTTCCCCGCGTGGCTCCGATCTCCTTGCGTAGCTCCCACTGGCCTCGGCATCTCTTGACGGAACTCCGGGAAAAGAAAAAGAAAAATCTATCCTAAAGGTCATTTTGCAAGTTTCCAGGGTTGAAAGTGGCACCCAGGTTTCTCCAAATAGATTAAGCGTCTAAATTGGCAATCTCTATAATTACTATATATATATACTAAGCTGATGTATATATAATCATTTATCCAAGCAAGTTTTATAGAGCAATAAAGCATATAAAATAAAGCATTAAACAATCCTAGATCCGTTAAAATTATTTCGTTTATCATAAACCATGGTTTTAACTGATTTATAAAATCAAACTGTTTTATAAATCGAAACTAATATTTTAATCTGAAAACGGCTTTTAACTAATTTATAAAATACCCAAGATTTATAAACTATAAATCTATTTTATAAAATAAAACCAATTTTCTAAAATATTCGCTTTTATCCAAAAACATATCAAACCAGTCACTCCGGACCAACTGGTCGGAATATTAAATATTGGCCTAAAAACTGTGTCGTGGTTCGACCAACTGGTCAAACATGACATCCGGCCCATTTGACCAGAACCAGGTCAAATAACTGGTTTGATTAACACAGGGATAATTAAAATCCCTTAAAACATCTTTATAAGATAATAATCTTACTAGAATAAAATTAATTTGGATAAAAGGCCTAAAACCAATAAACCCTTTTTGGGCCTCAAAACTGGGTCCAAAATTTCAGGGTTTTGGGCCTAACAACATTCGGCCTAATTCAAGCGAAAAGCCCAAAAAACACGACACACGATCACCACCAGCAACGGCAGCGGCAATTGGCCGCCACCGTTGCCGTGGTCTCACGATAGCAGCGATAGTCGGTCATCACTGCCATCGCCGCGATCAACAACCCACCACCGCCGTCATTCAACACCATCGATCACCGCCGTGATCGCGACACACGGCTACCGCCGTCACCAATGGTCACGGTGGGTGATCAAAAGCCGCCGGCCACCACCAAACTGGTGGTGCGGGCTTGCCTTGGCATCGGCTTGGCTTGACCACGGCTCAGCCGTGGTTCAGCCATCGATTGCGGCTACGGCCTGGTGGTGGTTCGGCCACCACTTAGCGGTTTGGTCGGCCACTGCCGCCGTCCCGCCGCCGTTGTTCACTGCCTAGTGCGGTTCCGTCCATCGGCTACCGCAGTGACTCAATCGCCACATCAAAATTCGCCGGCCACCACCACGCTGGTGGTGCGGCTTTGACGTTGACCGCGGTTCGCGGTTTCGCCGTTCACGGCCACCACCAAACTGGTGGTTGGACACGGCTCGGTACGGTGCGGATCCGGCCACCGCAAGAGTGCGGTTCGGCCGCCGCCTGGCGGTCCGGTCGGCCACTCCCGCCGTTCCGCCGCGGTTGTGGTGGTTTGACTGGTGATCGGTGGGATGGTTGCGGTGTTCCATCGTTCCACCACCAATCACACTACCGTTTTTGGGGTTATTCATGTTTTAATTTTTGACGAGATTATCTTAAACATATAAAGAAAAATTATCTAAACTGATAAAGATTAAAACTGATAAAATTTAAATCTTTATCTAAACTGATAAAGATTAGATTTATACGAAACTGATAATCATCAAACTGATAAAAATTAAATCTTTATCTAAACTGATGAAGATTAGATTTTTATACGAAACAGATGAATATCAAATCTTTATCCAAAACAATTTTTTAACGGATCTAAAAACAATTTTATATGAACGGATAAAAAACAGGATTATCAGATAAACAATTTTATATAAACAGATAAAATTTAGCAAACTGATAAAAATTAAAGCTTTATACAAACAGATAAAGATTTAATCCTTACCCAAAACTTGATAAAGATTAAAACTTTATACAAACAGAAAACGAGATAAACAATAAGAAAAACCAATGGCTCTGATACCACTGTTGGGTTTTTGGTGGACCTCGGACCAAACTGGTACAAGTCACGGTTCGAAAACAAACTGTTAATTCGAACATCAAACCAAACTGGTTCGATCAGCGGAAGCATAATTGTGTAAAAACCCGAAAGCACATGATCTTTTATTGTTTATCTAAACAGTCATATAATCCGGGGTCTAGAAAGCTTACCTGAATTGCTTGAGCTTGATCCACCCGTGATGAACCTTACGAACGGATCTTCTAGCCGATCAACAACTCCGATTTCACGAACACCCGAACAAAATCCGAACTTCCTCCGGATTTGTTGTTAGCGTCGACCAAGAGAGAGAGAGAGAGAGAGGTTTCTATGGTTGGGAGTGAATGATGAGTTATCAACTCAATGAATGAAAAAGGTTTAACCATAGCTGGATATATATAACTGAATAAACACAATCTGCATCATATTCAGTTTCCTTTTTCTATAATTATCCATAAATAAATCTTTCTTCTTCATCAAGAAAGATTATTTCCATATATACAACTAATATATTAGTCAGGATAATTACCATATATATATTTAACTAATATATATATTTACCATATATAACAAATATTAATTAAAACCAGTTATATATTTATTTAACTAATAAATATATAATCCCTGTTTAATTAATAATAGAAACCTTTAACTTTGGAGTTTCTTACAGAAAACACCCAATAGATTTATAATTGACTATTATAAATCTTTTCTCTCTATACTGGAGTTATCTTACTTGTTCGTTTTACAGGCCTCACAAGTGTGACCCTCAAGTGTCTTATAACATTGGATGTGTAGTCTGGTTTGTCAACTTCTGCACATAATTACTAACAATAGGTGTATGTTGTTGATGAGGCCGGGTTGCGGGATGACCCGAAGAGCGAGTAATCGCTAAGGCCGGGTCGTGGGATGATCCGAAGAGTGGGTAACCACTAAGGCCGGACTGCGGGATGGTCCGAAGAGCGGGAAACCGTTAAGATGTGATGTTTTAAAGTGGATGAGATGTATATATATATTTGTTGCGATATATTGTATGTGATTACTTGCTCACTAAGCGGTTGTGCTTACCCCATCATATTTCCATTTTTTTTTAGGTGCAAATACGAGCAAGGATAAAGGCGAGGCTCCGGCTTGACAATTCCGGCGTTGGCATTCCGACTAGTTATTGATGTTTTACTTAGTTATTTATCATTATAAAGCTTTAAGGATTTTTAGATTGTTACTTGTTTATTTAGACGAAAGGTTATTTTAAACGATTAATTGAATGGTTGGTTTATCTTGAATATTTTTCTTAATATAAGTTTTCTTTAAAAAAAAAATTGGTTTAAAATTTCGGGTGTTATAATCTCGGGCTTCTGGCAGTGGGTTCCCAACCCCGCTCAGCCCGTCTCTTTCTCTCTCTCTCTCTCACACTTATTCTTTTTCTCTTTTTCTTATTGATATATATATATATATATATTGAGTCTTCGGTTTTGTGGATAAGGGTACTTCTATTTCGAGATTATTGTGAGTTTGTGGATAAAACTGATGTGGTGCTTATATGACATAGTGGACTTATAGGTCTTGTGGGTTGCGCTGCTTGTTATTACCCTCCTATCTCACTCACATCCCCTATAAGGATGTGGTGGATAGAAGTAGCCTTTATCAAACATCAAGTTTTATTACTTTAGAAACACATGCAATTTTTTCCCCTAATTAATTTTTAACATTTATGGTAATCGATTTATAAAAATAATAAATAGCCAATTTGGCAAAATTATTTACTCCAAAAACAATAATAAGAGTAGGTTAACTATATAAGCTGGATTCTGGTAAAGAAAAAACAAAGTTATTATAAAAAAATATTTAAAAAATTCAATCCTATTTAAAAATCGACGCGAATCAAATACATGCCGAATCAATTCCGGTAAAAAAGTATAATTCATGGGTTTTTTTCTCAAAGAATCATTCATCTTATCTATATTATATAATATATATTGAGAAAACAAAGTTTAAATAAAAACTTAATTTTCATTGCAAACATAATAACTACGTGCATCGCATGGTATATTCTGAATAATACAAGATTATTCAAACCGAATATTATGTGTTATCTAACATAAATAATACAATATTCAACATTATTCAGTCTGAATGTTGTATTTATTCACTTTAAATAACGCATAATATTTAGTCTCTTATATTATTCAAAGTTGAGACTGAATATGAATTGAATAGAAGATAATGTAGCGCTATTAATTTTTCTTATGTTTTCATTCAAATTTCAGTTTCCATTCCTCTCTATAAAGCTTTGCCCACCTTCATAATTAACCCCATAAAATTCTCCCACTATACATACTATACTATTACTATTCCATCTCTCTCTCTCTCTCTATATATATATATATATATATACATATTCCTATATCTATATCTCTGTAATTGAAGAATATATACATATCGTCATATCGATGGGTGGTGAATTGATGAAAGGTAAAACAGTTGGAAAGACAATAATAGCCATAGCGGATGCCGTTTCACTTTACTGTGCGATTACCATAATTGCCCTCATGCTCACCGGTGCTTTCAGAAATGACAATTTTACCCTTACGACCACCGTCACAGGCCGCGGAAACCGGCTGATGAGACCTCCATGTGACGAAATATACGTGGTGGGAGAAGGAGAAACACTTCACACCATAAGCGATAAGTGTAACGACCCGTTTATCGTCGAAAAAAACCCGCATATCCACGACCCGGACGATGTTTTCCCGGGTCTAGTCATCAAGATCACCCCTTCTTCTTCTTCTTCTTATGGTACATAATACCTGATTACCACCTTTTTTTTCTTTTTTCTTTTTTCTTTTTTAATTTGATCTCCCTCGCTATAGGGTCAAGTTATTTTGTAAACCAGTTTTTGGTTGTAAACCGTGTAAACTCATGGTTGCACAGCTTAAATCAACGAAATTTCTTCATGGAGTTGTTTAATACGATGAAAATGTTGCATATACTAAATTTTTTTACGAAATTGTTTCACATTTCGGTGTTTTTTATTCACACGAACGTTTTTCTTATTTATGTGAAACTTTTTTCATTTCTACGTAAAATACACCGAAATGTGAAACAATTTCGTCAAAAATTTTAGTATATGAAACATTTTCATCGTATTAAACAACTCCATGAAGAAATTTCGTTGATTTAAGTTGTGCAACCATGAGTTTACACGGTTTACAACCAAAAACTGGTTTACAAAATATCTTCCCTCTATATATAATTATATATATGGAGAAGATGTGGAGAATTGAAATATATATAAATCGTAACATATTGCTTTCTTTTTCTTTTTTTGGTTTTAGTTGTTTCTAATTATGTATGTATGTGGTTTAAGTCTTGTTCAATATTCATGAAATGAATATTTTGTTTTATGTGTTGTTTATATGAATAAAATATTGAGGTTTTGAAGTCTTGTATCATTTGTTAACATTTGGTTATCAGTAAACAAGTTTATAAAAGCAATTCTAGTGAAAGATGGCCAAAAAGTAATTCTATGGCTAGTTTAAGAATGGGATTATTGGAATCACAAATATAGATATCCTACCAAAAAGGTGTTTAGGCTTATTTACCTTATCAGCAATTAAATAAATAAATATCAAATAAGGGTGTTTGGAATTGTTTTTTGAACTTCAAAAATGCATTTGGTTAAAAGTGTTTATTGACTTATAATAGTAGTAAAAAGAGTTTCTAAAAAAGTGTTTGAATTAGCTTTTTAATGGTAAAAGTCAATAAGTTAAAAAAATATTTGTATTAAAAAGTAGATTTATGTGGGAGAAGAGAAGGTAAAAGTCAAAACTCAAATCAAAAAGTCATACTCTCCTTGCTTTTCGGTTTTTCCCCTTATATCAAAAAGCATTTTAAAAAGTGCTTCTTAGATATTCAAACATTATTTTTAACTTATTGGCTTTTTAAAAAGCCAATAAGTCAATAAACATTTTTGAAACACAGTCCCAATAGTTTGTATTTGATTTTTTTAACCAAATTAAATTATTTAAATTATATATTATATAGCATAAAGATATTTATATATGTTGGTAGTCGGGTTGATACCAAATAAGAAAATGGTTTATGACTTGTAAGGGTAACTAACTATTCGATTTGTACAAATGTTACCATTAAACTATTTTTTGTACTCAATAGACCATTGAACTCTTTTTTTTACACATAATACCATTATGACCGGGTATAGCCGGTTTTGACGTGGATCTGTACACATTATACCATTGATTTTTACGCTAAAGGGTTTAAATAGCAAACGAGATGAAATGAAATTCCTATCCAACATAAAGAAAAGTACAACATTTAAAAAAAACCCACCATCCAAAATCCTTTCGTTGATCTTGTAATCCAAAGTTGGATGTCTTTATCGAATTAATGATATAGATTACTTAATGATAAATATTTTCAGCCTTAAATTTTAATGTTGACTTTCGTGTCCATGAAAGTTTCTTGTTTCGTCGTAATCGAAGTTTTAAATGTATGACATTATAGCCAATCCTCAAAATCATAGGACTGACCACGACAATTTCTGTATGTATATATATGACGTGATTTCATAATTGAAATTTTAACAAACTGAAATTTACTAAGAAAAACTCTATATATCGATCAAACTCCAACCTCTAATCTAACCTCAAGTCTAATATTGATGTAGGGATGGTGATTTGCCTCGACTCGACGGGAAATCCGGTTCATCTGTCCTGAACGGCCGGGGCTGGGGATTCCCAGGAAAAACAGATCACGGGGCTGGCGATACCCGGTTTACACTAAGCGGGGACGGGGACGGAGACGGTGTCTGGGACACATGAAGGGTCCCTTGACCTATCCGGACCCGGGATATATACATATATGTAATTTTTTTTATTTTATTACGGGATATTACATTATATTTGTATCATACTCTTAAGTATGTAAACATACTTGAGTAGCGAGTTTTATGTAATCTAAATAACCCTCTATAACTTTAGGCAACAAACCACACCATAGGTGACAACAAGATTGAATCTAAGAGATTCAACGTGGAGTAAAATTTACAAAACAAAATAAATAATAATATTCCAGAATCATATTCATGACTTTGAAAATTACAAAAAAGAGTTAAAACTAAATTATCTAAATTGTTTTAAGGAGAGTTTGATTGTACCAAATGTATGAAGTAACAATAACAAACTTTTAAATTTTAACATATGTTTTTTCAAAACAAAAGTACTGAGTATTAATTGTTAAAAATGATTGATTATATTTTATTTTAAATAAATAAGTGTTGCCACGAAAAAGAAAAAAGTCGCTTTTTAATAGAAAATACAGTTGAATCAACAAGAAAAGTAATAAAATCAAGTAGGCAAACAAAGGTAAAATCTAATGTAACAAATATAGTAAAAATACCTGAAGTAAATATATTAATCTTATCAAATTAACTCGATTAATCCAAAAACAACAGAATTATGAAAGTCAGAAAGCATTTTCATCACTAAATTGATACAAAACTAACGAGAATTAAACTAAAATAAGAAACCCAATTAAGTAGTGAAAAATATAACAATAAATGAAGGGTTGCATTAATTGAGTTTGTTCACGAGTTAGTAGGCATATTATTATTATTATACATTTAAAAAAACAAAACTTATATGAAATTATAAGTTCTGAAAAAAAAATACGTAAATTCTTTTCAACATAAAATAAGACGTAGAATATATCAATGTACATAGTGTATAAAAAATTAGTTTCAAAACATATGGATCATGAATAATTTCTTTATAATGATTTATCAGCGTTCAAAGTCTGTTTTTTTTAATAACAATATATTTATCCACCTTAATATTTCAAGCTAGAGATTTGAGGTAATCCAATCCAACCACAACCACTTCTAAATATTTTTAATAAAAAACATTAAATTACTAAACTTATATACAAATTCAATAAGCTATAATAATATAATGGGACAGACAGGCTTGCTTGAATTCTTTTTTTCATTGTCCAAACCTGTCCATTAATTTTAGTCATTCAACCTGAACCCGCCCACCTCTTCAAAAACAATTATCCAAATCCACTTTTATAAGGCTGCTTGCACCGGTCTATGGGTTCCCAGCGGGTAGGAGGGAAGGAGAGCCGGCGGCTTGGGAGTCCTTTGGGTTGGGAGAGCCGTTGGCAAACGGCTCTCTTCAACGGTATTTAATTTTTTTTTTTTACTTTTTTTTTTCAATTTTTACTCCTATAAATACTCATTTAACCCAACTTCTTTTTTCACACAAACAACCTTCAATTCTTCAACTCTTTTTTCACACAAACAACCTCCAATTCTTCAAACCTCCCACTCTTCAAACGATGAATCCAAACGATCGAAACCTCGCATCACGGCGCGCGAAATGTAAACGTCGGGGGGAACCCGAGACCCCTTCGAAGCCCTCTTTCAAAGTCGACGTTACGCATACCGGGTTCCCTCCAGAATATCCACCCGATTACAATGTCGACATTAAGTTTTACACCACCCCGCACTACCATCTCCGGAGTAAAAAGCTCTTCGATACTATGAAACGAAAAGACAAGATCAAAGCCAAATATGGTTTGTAATTTTTAGTTTATTTAATGTTTTAGTTTATTTTATTTAATTATGTAATGTTTAATTTTAATTTTTAGTTAATTAATTATGTAATTTTAATTTTTAGTTAATTAATTATGTAATTTTAATTTTTAGTTAATTAATTATTAATCTTATTATTAATTAATTAATTAATTTATAAATAAAATAAATTGAAAAGTGAGAGGATTGGGAGGGTTGGGTGTGTGTTGTAGAGGGTTATGGGAGGGTAAAGAGAGGGTTGACCAAAAGCTGATGTGGAAGCTGACGTGGCATTCAAAAAGTGAGTGGGTTGATTGGGTTGGGTGCGTGTAGCCTAACAGATTGAACATTTCGAATCTGAATCTAACAAGTTGTACTGTTTATAAACAACGTTACACTCTTTAATGTGACAAGATTCACATTAAAACTTTATAATATAACTTTTGGTGAGATATGAAGAATTTGTCATGAAACATTAAATGACAAATTTTAAAAAGGAAAGACAACATCTAAATTGGGTATATTTTATATGAAAACGGTGGGATTAGCCGGTGGTTTTATTATACAGCAAAAGGTGGCAAATACCTTTTTGTCCTCAAGAAATCAAGAAATCATTTGTATTTTCATTCCGCAAGTTTGAAAATTGCATCAAAATCGGTTTATGACCTAGATCATTGTCGGTCACTATCATCACGAGACTTACGCCCATTTGCAAAATATCCATCAAAAACCAACGATTTTATCCCCATTTTTCTTCCATCTCCTATTCACCAAAGTTCCCAAATTTGCGATTTCTTGGTACTTTTTCATCATCTTTTAAAATTAAACCATTACTTTCTTGTTTTATCTCTATGTGTTTCTTGATTCCCACTTGGTATAACTTTGATCTCTGTATTTTCCATTGATTTGCAGGTGTATTACTTCATACCCACATGGCAGAAAGTCCAACTTCAGGTTCTTTCATTCTCTTTCTTTAGTTAATTATGAATATGATTCAGTTTAGTTAAGAGGGTATTCTTGTAATCTTGTATATTGGGATCATTTGTGAGAAGTTGGGTTCTTGAATTTGTGTAAAATAAGTTGAAATCGATGTGGGTTTGTGGTTTTCTTTAATCTTTATGGTGCTTAGATTATGTGGGTAACCTTAAGTTACTAATTCTTGAGTTTTCTTGAATTCTTGATCTTTTCTTGATTAGCCATAGGTAAAAGAGTAGTTATTGGGATAAATTAACTTGTATCTTGATCATATTTTTTTATGGGTATGTTTTCTTTTTTGGATAAACCCTCAAGAAAACTGACACTTGTTCCACAATGAGAAACCCACTTAGAAAATTTGAAAAAAAGATTCCAAGAAAATGTGTTATTGATCTCATGTTCTGCAATTGGGTGAAGGGGATTGTTTGGTGGTTTTTCATTAAGATCTCTAATGATTAAGCTGGCTGTATAGGTTGAGAAAGTTTTTGTTTGTGAGAGTTTTTCTATAGATACGGAAATAAGATGGCTTTTTGCATAAGGGAAAATAATTATTTAAGCAATTTTCAATTCAACCGTATGTTTGATCTCTTAGTCATCTTCTCCGTAAACTTACGAAAATAGTCATCAGGTCCGCGAAAATTCATCCGCAATTGTGAACCTGGGCAGGAAATGTTAATTTTTGGCGGAACTGGGTAGGAAAAGCAAGTTTTTTGGCGGACGTGGGTAGGAAATGTAAATTTTGAGGGTCGAAAATTAAGATAATTTTTGTCTTTTAGTTATGCGGACCTATTTTGGCGGGTCTGATGGTTATTTTTGTAAGTTTAGGGAGAAAATGGCTAAGATATCAAACATTTGGTAGAAAATGGCTAAACTAATTAATTTCCGTTTGCATAAAAGCTTTATGAAGAAACCACTTTCTATATCATTAAGCCACTACCAAACAGTCATGTATAGCTAACAAACATGTTGTTCTTTCAGGTGGTGGGGAAGACATGGAGGCAAGCAGTTCCCTTGTTGTATGTTTTGGCGAAATGTTGATCGATTTTGTGCCTTTAGTTTCCGGAGTCTCACTTTCCGAAGCACCCGTCTTTGAGAAAAATGCGGGTGGTGCTCCTGCTAACGTTGCCGTCGGTATATCAAGATTGGGAGGTTCTTCGGCATTTATAGGAAAGGTAAGTTGGTTTAAATTAACCCCAAGGGTTGTGGTTGAGGTTCAGTGGGATGTGGTGGAATATCTCATATGTCCAAAGTTCAATTCTAAGCGTTCACAACAATTGTGGCCACTGATTTTATCTAGGCTAATGTCTTATAGCTATAATTTTGTTGGGATTGGTTTAGGCATAGCTCACGACACCCTTCCCAAAAAAGTTGATCTAAATTTGGTTTCAGGTGGGCGCCGACCCGTTTGGGTACATGTTGGCCGACATTTTGAAGCAAAACAAGGTAAACAACTCCGGCATGCGGTTCGACCACAACGCAAGAACCGCGTTGGCTTTTATCAGTCTCAGATCCGATGGGGAGAGGGAGTTTCTTTTCTTTCGAAATCCTAGCGCAGATACACTTCTTCAAGAATCGGAACTCGATGTGAATCTTATTAAACAGGTTTTTAGATCATTGTTTTCTTGGGTGTTGTTTGTCTTCTAAGAGGTCTGAAGTCTTGGGTCTGATTTCACATGTTTAAAAATAAAGAGGTGGATGGTGCAGTGCACCTCTTAAAATTTCAGTGGATGGTAAAAGGTTTTCACACCGTTTCTTAAAAATAAAACAAACTTAAGTTTGCAAACCTCTTAATTTTCAGACTTAAGAGGTATTTTTGTATTGCTTTTTGGTGGTATTCATGTAACGTTTACTTTTTTGGTGACTGATGAAGGCGAAGATATTCCATTTTGGTTCAATCAGTTTAATAGACGAGCCATGTAGATCGACACATCTAGCTGCAATTGCGATGGCCAAGAAATCGGGTAGCATTCTTTCGTATGATGTGAATTTGAGATTGCCGTTATGGCCATCGGAAGATGCCGCTCGAAAGGGTATAATGAGCATATGGGATCAAGCAGATGTCATTAAGGTATGGAGGTTTTCAGTCATAAACACCATCATGTAAAACGTTTGTTTTTTAAGAGGTCGAAGTCTGATTTCACCTCTTAAAAATAAGAGGTCGATGGTAAACCTCTTAAAATTTCAGAGGAAGGTAAGAGGTTTTCAGACTGTTTCTTAAAATAAAACAAACGGCCTTAAGTCTGCAAACCTCTTAATTTTCAGACTTCAGAGGTTTTAAGAAGTATTTTTTTTAAAAAAACAAGCAGCCCCCAAATCGTCTCATATTCATTCCGTGTGTGTTTTACAGGTAAGCGAGGATGAAATTACGTTCTTGACCGGGGGCGACGATCCTTATGATGATAATGTGGTGATGAATAAACTTTTTCATCCCAATCTCAAACTTTTACTTGTTAGTGAAGGAGCAAAAGGTTGTAGATATTACACCAAGGTAAGATTCTAGCTTTCACCTCTTTTTCTTCTATATTTTGTGTGATGCCTAGATTAAGAAAAGAGTTGATGACAAATCGACCGATATAGCCAAAATGTCACAAGTAGCACTTCAGCAACTTGCGGAATCCACTTCTTATTAATATAAAGTTCATAAAGTATCAATTTCGTAATTTGCTAAAGTTGTTAAAAATGTGACCTACCCAACTTGAGTGCTACTGCCACATCAACATTTTGCGAGTAGTATTTAGCATCCCCTGTTAAAAGATCAATTTTATGAATATTAAATTCATAAAAAGTTGATTTCACAAGGTGTTAAAGGTGCTAATTACGAAATCTTGGCTATTTTGGTCAATTGAGTAGACTAGAGGCTATAAAATGAATTGGAGAGTCCGAAATGGCTATTTGGATAATTTTCCTTGCAAAAAGTAGATTTCAAACTTAGAGATTTCTCTAATTTTTTCTATTTTTGAGACCCATATAAAGAATCTGTTGGAACAATTTAGAGAACAAAAGTTTCATTTTCTCTATTTTAGAGAAGTTATTGGAGATGCTCTTAATGGTACTCACAACTTATTTAGTCACCTATCTATTTGGTAGTGGCTTAATGATATAGAAAGTGGCTTATTCAGGAAGCTACTAGGTGAGAGCTTTTTGTAGAAAGCCAAGTTTTTCCCTAAACCAATCCATCTCACGTAAAAAAACAGATTCCTTCCATCTATGAAAAACTCTAGCAATCAAAGATCTACACAATCTATCTAGACAGAATAATCCACATAGACAGCTTTATCCATACAGAACTTAATGGAAAACCAACCAAACATCCCCTAAGTTACTTTGGCAAATCTTGTGTGTTTTGCAGCAATTCAAGGGTAGAGTTGCTGGTGTGAAAGTGAAGCCTATTGACACCACTGGTGCCGGAGATGCTTTTGTTGGTGGGATTTTGAGCATCTTGGCTTCGGATATAAATCTGTATAAGGTAACCGATAATACCCTTTTCGTGATCTAATCTTTTGCATGATTTATTAGCGTGCGAATTTGTGACGATTTTTTGGGTGGTGGTAGGACGAGAAACGACTAAGGGAAGCTCTCCTTTTTGCGAATGCATGTGGAGCCTTGGTTGTGACCAAGAAAGGTGCGATCCCTGCTATGCCAACGAGAGAGGAAGTCTACCAAATTTTGAAACAAGGAGGCCGAGGAGTCGTCGGTTGATGTTTCTTGATTTTTTTTTCTCCTTTTTGTTTTGTTGTTGTTGGAATAGGATGTAACTCTTTGTATAAATGGTTCAAATGTGATAACAATGAAATACTACACAATAGAATTTGGATCATACAAAGTTTTCAGTTTTAGTAAGACCATCTTGTACCCTTGGATAGTGTATTTTTACTGATAGACTCTGGATTTTTACTGAATGGTGTATTTTTTTAGTGGGTTTTTTACTATATGGGTATCCTTTTAGTGGGATTTCTCAAGTTTGTAATGGGACTTTTATTTAATTGGTGTACTTTTTAGTTGGATCTTTACTGAATTTTTAGTGGGATTTTTACGAGTTGTACTTTTTAGTGGATTTTTACCGAAATGGTGTGCTAGGAAAGCTTAATCCGGACACGATCCATATAATATAACTAATTGTGTCACTTTGATCAACCTTAACTCCTACAGAACCTTCGTAACTCATTTAACTATATTGGTCATGGGATGTGTTTTTAGAAAAGCTCCACCCTTTAGTGGGATTTTATAAGTGTTTTGAGATCTTCTCGTCTTTTTGTTTGATTTCGAAGGATATTTTTAGTTGATGTTCATTATACTTTTTAACCTCTTAGGCCATCCTTAACGGGGCAGGTAGGAGAGCCGGTACCGGCGGTAACACCGCCATGGTGAACCGGTACGGGAACGGTAGAGGCCCCAGCTGGTACCCCCATGCCGGTCTCTCTCCTACGCCACACCCCACCCCACCTTTCTCTCTATCTCTCTCTTCTTTTCTTTTTCTTTTCTTTTTTTAACTAATTAATTAGAATGGTATGGAATTGGTACGGGTAAGGATGAAATGGTATGGTGGTGGTAAAGCTGATGTGGCGCTGAGGTGGCAGCTGCTATGAGTGGTACGGTTAAGGATGACCTTAGTACAAGGAAACAGGAGCCTTCATATGAACGAAGGTTCACACCTGCCATGACGCCAGTCGCCAGACACAACCGTTCGAGGGATTATCCGGTGCTTAAAACGACCCAAAAAAGTGAAAAACACACAAAACCTTTGAGGCGGTGTAACTCGTTTATGACCAACCAACCAGCCAACACATTTATCATTTGAACCTCTAATCCGTTTATAACCCGTCGTTCCACGAACCAATATAGTTAAACAAGTTACGCAGGTTCTGTACGGGTTAAGGTAGATCAACATGACACAATTAATTATATCATATGGATCGTGTCGAGATTACGCTTACCTAACCCATTATAACCCGCGATCAACCAACCCGAACACGAACAAAACCGACATTTACATAAAAAGCACGCAAAGTCAGACACAAATCCCCCGGTGCATAAGGCATGTGGCATGTGCAAGCTGTGTTTAGACTTTAGACTTCCAAATCCAAATCCCATCTAAAACTTGCCCCCAAATTTCGTTAAACCTTCCATTATCTTCTTCTTCCAAATCCAGATTCATCCATAAAATACTGATCCATCGGAGTTATAGAGATTTGTAATATCTACAATGTCAATCGATCCTTCGTTGACGACGGAAATGGGACCTGATGGCCTCGTTCGCGAATCGCCGATCATCGCTCACACCGAGAAGGTTTGTATTGTGTTCATTTGTGTTGATTTGATGTTGTTTGTGGTTTTTGTTTCATAATTTGGTGAATATATGGAAATTTGCAAGTGATATAATGCTAATTCAGTGTTGTTTCCTTTTTTTGTTTCAGATGATTGAAGAAGAGCAACTTCAATTGAGGAAGTATGTTTGATTTTACTTATGAATTTGTCTTTCGATCTGATGATTATAATGTTAGACTTTGTAATTAAGAGTGTTTATTATGCCTGATGGTGCCTTACAGCTTGATTAAGTTTATATGGAGCTTATTTGGGGGTTTTTTGGATGTTAAAGTAAGTAGAATGATTATAAGAAGCTGCAAATGCTCAATGTTGACTTCTATTCCTTGATCTATGCTATCATAGAACCATATATTAGGCCCTCCTTATGATAAATTATTGTAGATTGACAATCAGAACTCACCTTGCTGCTATATCTCACTTGTGAACAGAAGATCAAATCTGCTTAAAATTGCTCTTCATATGAACTGCAACAATTGGGATAAACAACGGAGTTAAATCGTTACCCAACTTTTAGTAATATGTATATCTAGGGTCAGGTTCAGATGTGAACTCATCTTTCGTTGTGAACGTGAGGACAGTCGAGAGCGCGCCACGTGGCATATTTAATCTAAATATTCATGTATTATTCAAGCTGAATGCAATGTTATTCAGTTTGAATAATACATGAATATTCAGACTGAATATGCCACGTTTGCGCGATTTTAGTGGTCCTCACGTTCACAATGAAAGATGAGTTCACATTTGAACTTTCTTCTATGTATCTAATGTAAAAATGAAATTTGAGAATCTGGTTTATCGGTTCTTAGTCTTATAAGTAGTCATATTCTGACTTAAACACACTAATGAGAGGAGAAAAGAACTGCAACTGAAAGTCTGAAAGTATAAACCTCCTTTTACGGCATCTTGAACGTTTAAAGTTATATCCTGTTCATCCTCATTAATCATTGTAGCATCGTGTCATGTTTACCATTAATCTTTTGAGATTTCTATCCTGAAATTCTGGATTGTAGTAATAAGTAACTGTGTTTCTTGGTGCTTGTTAGGACCAATCATCATAGTTTAGCTTAATATGTATTGCCTTTAGATGGGTGATGAAATGTTTTGCGTACTAACAGTATTTATCTCTATCGTTTCACAACTTGTTTATTTGTGATTTGCCTTGGAACTTTCAGATATATCCAAGAGAATTATACCAAAATCCGTGATGTTGAGCGAGAGCTTACGAGTCTCGATATGGAGATGAAACTCACAGCAGGGCCGAAGAAAGCTGGTTGGTGCATTAAATGTTTTTGCTATTTGGATATTTGTTATTTAGGGTGCCGTGTGCTGTGTATGCCAAGTGTTACTTTTCTCTCATTTACGCTTACATCATGTAGCACTTGAACATATGAGGAAGAAGATAGAATTGTCAACAGAGAAGATTCGCATTGCTAAATTGAAGGAAGAAGAAGCGAAGAAGGTTTGTGTCTTTACTCTTTCAGTGATATACAGTCAACTTAATATGTATACTTTAACCATACTTCTCTTCGTAAGTTTCAGTAAACCTTTGTCCTTTGCTTAATGATAGCATCCATGGAGTTGTTGGTTCTGAAGATGGGGAACATGAATTTGGTTAGAAAGAGCACATGTAAAATCTTATAGGTGTTAACTAGTGTTTTTATGTTCAGTTTACTTTCTTGTCATGATTCCAGCGTCTAAATACATTTGCAGTTCTTCATGTAATTTTTCTTTCATATACTTTTCTTTGCAAGTTTCTTAGCATCCGTGAAGTTATTGGTGTTGAAGATTGGGAACATGAATTTTGGTCCGAAAGAGCATAAATCTTGTAGCTTTAGGGGCATTTTCTTTGTGTGATGATTCAGAGCCTTTGTGTACTTGCATCACTTACCTAAGGACAAAAACCCTCTTGCATTGTAGGCTTATTATAAAAGTTGTTCTGAAATATATAAAAGACTTCTCACTGCTAAGAATTATTTCGTTTCTTAGTTGTATATTTGTATCTTAATTAAGGCATTAATTTTGATTTGTTTCCTTATGTTCTCCTATGTTATATCCTATATGTTGAGGGATTTTTTTTCATGCTAACCAATCGCCCCCTCAATTTCCAGCCTAATTAAAGGCTACGGTGAAATCATATTTGAATTTGTTGCAGGCTTTGGAAGCTGCATCAAAGGTTGTGAAGGATGAGGAAGCACTCAAGCAGAAACTATGCGATGATTTGAATAATCTGGTAACCTACACACACCTTTCTTTCACTGCAACTCCTTTTCCTATTTGTATGCTCACTTATTCTTTATAGGTCCAAGAGAGCAGTAACTCTCAGTTTGCTAGACTGGAGGAATTGAAAAGGCGGCTGGAGGCTTTGAATCCAAGAAGATCCGCATATAATGCAACCGTAAGTCTTCTTCCCACTTATTAATGCGGATAAATTTGGTCTAGTTTAATGACGTAGAAGAGAAGTAACATCGAGTAGTTTTGTTCTCATCAGTGGAGTGTTCGAGTGGTTGGACTGTTTACAAGAATGATAATAGATTACTCATACTTAGTACACTCTCTAAAAATTACGACTGGATACTCTTTCAGATCACCTATTTCACTTATGGATTCAATAGCATCACTGAAAGACAACTCACTTCTAACATATCATCTGGCAGCCAAGGGAAAGTGAAGTTCTAAAGGTGTTAATATTACTTAGACAGACCGAATAACGTCTATGGATCATTCATATGAGCTCATGAACTTCTTTTGGATTGACCAAGAAATTCACTTCTCATATAAACAAGATTTGACTTCTAAACAGCGCCATCTGTGTTTTTGACATTTTTCAGCATGGCCATTTATGTATATGATATTAATTAGTTTGGTCTGAAAGTCTACATACCATTGAAACCACCACTTTGTTGTGAACTTAGCTATTGTTTTCTTAGGTGAAATAGAGTCATGTTTTACTTAACACACATGCATACACCTACCTATATGCTAATATACATATAGAGGGAGGTTCAAGGGAAAATCTAAAAAAGGAATGGGAAACTGAGGAACACCCTCGTAGCCCTCCATCTGGACTATGCACTTGTGCATAGAAGTAAATTCAAGTTGTTTATTTACTTCTATGCACAAGTGTATACGGTCCAGATGAAGGGCTACGATGGTGTTTCTCAGTGTTCCGTTTTCCTTTTTTTGAGGTTTTCCCTTGAACATGACCCTAGACGGAAAATGGTCAGCATGTGAACAAACATTTTCAACCATGCATGCACTTGCCTAAGACTAACCTACATCTTGAAATCATATTAACCTCCCACCCAATCATCGTTTCTTGTAGTCCGCAAGCCCGGTCGGACCCGCATTGACCACCACAAGCTCAGCTGCATCGGTTCCCAATAGCGCAGAACCACCTACCGGATCATCAAAGAGCGTCCCCAATCAAAGTACCGAGGACAACCATAATCAAAAGCCAGTAGGAGACGTAGAAGGTAGGGGGAAGAAGAAAAGTGCAATGCAAGGCAGAGGTAAAGGAATCGGAGCAGTACCCAAAAGTAGAGCATCTACACCTGGTTGGACTGGTGCCGGGTTTGATGTTGATGGTAGACCTTGACAACAACCTTCTCAATTCACTTCCATCTTGTTTTTCTGCCAGGTATATAGCTTAGTCCAATTTTCAATTAGCAATTTGCAATCAAATATGCCATATTGTTCTTTCCAGTATCTATAAAGTTGTGATATGTAGATTGGTATGCCAGCTAGATACATTTTTGGCATTGTGTTCCTATTGTTAGATTTGTCAAAGGTCGCTACCACTTTTTAGAAGAAAAAGATAGATGCCATTTTATCATTCACTGGTATGAGCTCCATGTGAACGTATTCGTGTTATAATCCCTCCTTGAAGATAGGAGCCCCCTAGCATGAGTTGGCTATTGTTCATTCTTTACCGACCATGAGGAAATGCCGTAAACTTATGTTATCTGTGATTAAGACCAGATTCTGAAATGAGGGTTAGATTGTCAATATGATTGTATAGGGTCAGGTTCAAAGGAAAATCTCAAAAAAATAAAAAACCGAGGAACACCCTCGTAGCCCTCCATCTAGACCGTATATATCACTTGTGCATAGACATAATTTGTAATATGCACAGGTGCATAAAAACCAAAAAACAACTTAATTTATTGTTGCGCACAAGTGCATACGGTCCAAACGAAGAGCTCCAGTGGTGTTCCTTGGTTTTCTGTTTTCTTAAGAGGTTTTCCCTTGAACCTCCCTATGAGTGTATATGCTTAATTTGAAAGGGTTTTGATATTGTTTTAGTACTCGGGTGTTGAAAGGACTTAAATGTAACAAATGAAACCGGCAGCTACATTTAATTATTAAAAAATGTAGAGAGAGGTTCAAGGGAAAACCTCAAAGAAATGGAAAACTGAGGAACACGCTTGTAGTCTTCATCTGGATTGTATGCATTTGGGCATACAAATAAATTAAGTTACTTTTTCGTCTTTATGCATATGTCCATTTGCATGTTACAAATTACTTGTATGCACAAGTGCATACGGTCCACATAATGAAGGGCTATCAGGGTGTTCTTCAGTTTCCATTTTCTTCAATTTTCCCTTAAACCCGACTCTAAACATGTATTCGAGTAAGAGCAAAACTAGAAATGTTTGGAAAGGCTAGTATGACTATGATTAGGAATTCAAATTATCTGTCTTGGAACTCTACCAATTTAACTCTTGACACACATTACTTTATTGAATTCATATTTTTATTTATAATAGAAATAGTGACGTGTCAAGGGGTGATTGGTGGATAGACAAGGACATGTCATTTTAGGCACTGGTGATTTCTATTGTATGTGTTATGGGCGGAGTGTGAAGCAAAAGCAAGCGTTGGCAGAAACATAAATGGGCACTGAGACCATGCAGCAGCATAGAGGTTGTAATTTTGAAAATGTAAGTAAGGTGGCTGTTACTTTGGGTGGTTGAAAGATATAATGATGTGTCTGTAATTCAGACAAGATAATTTGTAGAAAAAAACAGTAAAAAAGTTAAATAATTTATGAAGCTGAGGGTTGGCTAGAATAGCGGGTGTGCTGGTGTTTAATTGGTATAAATTTCTGTACCTTTTCACTGACTTGATTTAGAATAATTATTTATATGGAAATTGCTTGTTTTGAACTACAAAAAAGATATATATATATATATATATAGAGGAAAGTTCAAATGTGAACAACTTTTTGGTTGTGAACGTGAGGACAACCGAGAGCGCGACACGTGGCGGCTTTGAGTGTGGTCCCCCTCTTTAATTCAATGCCCTCCCATGAATCGCGCCTAGTCATCCGCCTTGGATTTGACGTGGCGCTTAGTCATCCGCCGTGGACTTGACGTGGCGCTTAGTCATCCGCCACGTGTCGTGCTCTCGGTTGTCCTCACGTTCACAACCAAAAAGTGGTTCACATTTGAACCCACCCCTATGTATATATATATATATATATATATAGAGAGAGAGAGAGAGAGAGAAAGAGAGAGATAGAGGAAAGTTCAAATGTGAACTCAATTTTGGTTGTGAACATGAGGACGAATCTCATCTCTTCATCCGGTCAATAAAGGAGGTTTTGACCGGTCCCCCCTTAATAATCCCTACCCTCCCATAAATCGCGTCAATCCTCCATGATCACGTCCACCGTAACTGAAGATGTGGTGGCTGAGATTCGTCCTTACGTTCACAGCCGAAATTGAGTTCACATTTGAACCTGACCATATATATATATAGAGGGAGGTTCAAACGAGAAACATATCAATTTAAGAGAACGTGAGGAGCAATCTCAGCCACTCATCTAGCGGTTACAGTGGACGTGATCATGGAGGGTTGACGCGATTTATGGGAGGGTAGAGATTATTAAAGAGGGGGGGGGGGGGGGACCGGTCAAAGTCGTCTTTGTTGACCGAGATGAGTGGTTGAGATTGCTCCTCGTGTTTTCTCAAAAAGTTATATTTTTCGTATGAACCTCCCTCTCTCTCTCTCTCTCCATATGTGTATATATATATATATATATATATATATATATTCCCAAAAGGTTAATTTTTAATGTTGACTGATAGCAGTGGGTTTGTTGTCTCAAGTGTCGTAGTATTTGTTGGAGTGGATTTTGTTTGTAATGTAGGTTTTATTCATGGTCTAAAATAAAAGGCTTGCAATATTATGAAGGAAATAGGGCCACATAAATTAAACTGGTTTGTTTTTATTTATGAATAGATGTAATACCAAGTAGTAGGATATATTATTATATATATATATATATATATATATAGGTGTAAAATTAGTTGCACTGATTTGGTCCACAGAGGCAGGAACTGGTAGTTGTAGAGAGAGTCAGAGATGTACCTTTGCCTTCTATTCTTCTCCATTACTGTTTTCACATTAATTGTTTCTTTTTTTCATTTAGTTTCCTGTAGATAGATAGAGGTATTATGGGTGTTTATTCAAACCGCATAAATCGGTCTACGGTGTATTGCACTGCAAGACGCAGTTTCCGTGTTGCAGTTTGCATTTTTTTTAAACCGCACTATTGAGTTATCAAACCACAGTTCAAACCGTACTGCACTGCATTGCATATCAATAATATTATAATAATGTATTTTGAACTTATATTTATTGGATTGTAAGACAAAGTGCGATAGATACAAACTACATAAACTGTATTTAAAAAGGTTTATGCAATATGGTTTGGGAAAATGTTCAAACCACACATTACAGATTACACCCCTAGATATAGGTTTGGCTAATGTAAACCTATATCTATTAAAGACATTGAAAGTAATCATAGATTAGATTAAAAGCTCAACTAATTTAGAGGCATAAAAGTGTTTTCCCTTCATCACATTAGGCCCAGACTAATCATCGGCAATTTTGGGCCAAAGCCCAACTGCTAAAGCATGCAGCCCGGGGTCGAAACCCCCGTACCTCCAGAATGCGTTCCCCAGGGCTTGAACTTGGGTTCACCACTATGTAGTGCCCAAGCCTTACCACTAGGCTAACACTCCTTTGGTTTAACCATGACTGTTATAGACATAGTGTTTTCTTAGTAACTTAAATCGTATGGTCTTAAATTAAAACACATAGGCTGTGTTTGGCAAAAATAAGCTAGCTCCATCTAAACATGTACCATATGCTAGTTTTTTGAAACACTATTTTGAGTAGCTTATTGAGAGTTTTTTGTAGTTTTTTTTTTCATTTATACTCTTATTAATATTAATTATTAAATTTACAAATATCGTTTTTTGGTCATTTTACATACTCATAAGCTAGTTTTTGCCAAACATAATTTGTTCATAAGCTAGCTTATCCGCTACTAGCTAGCTTATCAATTAACAGTTTATCAGCTACCAACTAGCTTATCAGCTAGTTTAGCAAACATAGCCATAGTGTTTTCTTGGCAACTTAATACGGGCACTATTATTTGAAATTAGAAACTTGATCGTACATCTTCAAGTCAATTTAGATGTTCTATTTATTATTCCAACCATTTATTAAAACAAGTTTTGCACTTTTTAGAGGCATACATTAACTTCCATTAATTGAGTTTATTATTTTTTTTTTTTTGTAAATACAAAAAGTGTTGTAGACTTCTAGTGGTAATAATTTCTTTTGCACAACCAACAAAATTCTCATGAGTGTTGAAGACAAGCGTGTAACAAAAACATTTTCATCATTTTTTAAAAAATAATTTACTTGAAAACCTCATACCAAAATTATGATGTGTGCTTGGTAGTGTGGGTGATGATGATGCTTCTAGAGCCTTTTCTTCATAAGAATACATTATTATATGTGCTTAAAACAAATATTTTCATTAATTTATTTGTTTATGGGTTTTTTTATTTTGGTATTTATTCAAAATTATTACATCAATTTCATTTGAATTTTGTGAACCAAAACTATTTCTAAATGTCACAATCAAATATTTCAGTATTGGTATTGTTTTTTGTGTATCACAACATTGCATTTATTAACTTCCAAAAATTTGAATACGATTGTGGAAAAACTCAATTATTTTGTAAAGAGGCCTTTTGTATTTCATGATGTTGACACATTTGGCCTTGTGGATGATTTACAAAATGTTATTTTCACGTGAATCTTGCTCTTTATGAAGGATAAGTCCTAGCTAAGGGTAAGCCATTCGTATAAAAACGTCATCGAAGAAAAGTCAGAACATGAATTTCTTAACAAATATCGATAAAAATTTATTAATCCAAAATTCTTGTGTTCTATCCATTAATCTAGTCGCTACATGTGAACATATCACCATTAAAGATAAAAGTATGAAATTAAAATTGAAAAAAAAAATTAGAAAACAAAAAAATATGTTGTGTCTAAATTTCATTTGTAGGATTGAAATGATACGTATGCTTTTAAAAAAAAAAAATATTCAGAGCGATGTTACCCTCAAAGGTTTGTAAGTCGGTGTATCATGTATGTGGGCCATAGTTCACATGTTTATTTTGTCTAGAAGTAATAACTATATTTGGTCATCTGAGCCTTTAAATTTTGACAGAATAGTCAAATATCATGTTATACGTGAACGTATATTGTTTTAACCTTTTATTAAAGATTTGATGAAATCGTCTAGCTCATTATTATTAAACATTGTAAAAGTACTATATAACGTACATTAGTTTTGAACTTTTAATTGACAAGGATGTATCAAAAGAAATACATGTGAAATATCTAATTAACAAAAGTTAAAGTTTGTACGTATATTTATGATAAACATGTTTATTAGAAAAAGGTCCATAATTCTCTTTGAACTAATTAAATACACATGGTTTCTAAAAAAAAATTAAAAAAAAGGCCAATATATTATAAAAAAAGTCCCTTATTTGTTAGGGTATGTAACATTTCTCCAAAATAAGAAGAAAAATCTAAAATTTCTATATAGAAATGAATTCAATTCTAATAATTTTTTATTTTAAAACTAACATCATTATTTATATTATTAAAATATCAATTGTATTTAATAAAGTATTATTAACTTTTTTCAATATTCTTTATAAAAAATTTCTTATTGATGAAATATAATAATAAATTATTTATTTAATCAAAATTTCTTTAAAGCATCTCCAACACTTCCAAAATAAAGAAAATATAGAAAATAAAAAATTTTATCCCATATTGTGCTACAAAGAGACTTTCTTCAAAGTGGACAAAAGCATGAAAGAGAATTAGTTTTTCTTCAAATATGAAAATAACCTCGAAAATGATTACTATTTGAAATAATCAATAGAAAACCTTGAAAATAAGAATTTAGAGAAAGAAACAATCTTTTAATAGATTAGTGGAATATTTTTTATGTTATAATTGATATAAAAGTCTTCAAAACGGGGAAATTGTAACCTGTAACACCTTAGACATATATCTCACTTGGAAGAAATCACTTTTATAGAGTTCTTTAAATTTAGAAATTTTTGCCTTAGCTCTCATACCTTTTTTACTTTGGAGAATCTGTTAAATCTATCTAGGACTTATATTCCAACATGCAACCTTTACGATTAATATTAACTAAAATATCAACTCTCCAATTTGGATAATTACTTCTTTGCTTAAAAAATTAGTCATTAACTATGAAAATTAGTATATTATAGAATTTGGGTTTATAACTTTATATAATACCAACTTGTTTTTATAGGACCTAAACATATCCTTAATGAAAATGGTTATCTTAAATAATGGCAAGGCACAAGAACCCCTTCACGGAAATACATGAGAGATACCCCTCGGAATTTGAGTCTTATCCCCACCCCACTACATATAATCTAATATAGATTTATATGTAAATATGTTTAGTAGTAATACTTTAATAAAATATATAAATAAATATAAATAAAAATTGAAAAAACATATGATGAAAAACCAAATCATGAAGATGAAAAAAAGCCAACACCATATAATTTACAATGGCAAACAACTAAACTAAAGTACCAACAAATCCTAACACTTAATCATCATGTTTACAAACACAAACAAACTTCAACCTTAAACCTTAAACATCATCATCATCATCCATAATATATATAATATATATATATAACTATATAAATCTAACCACTCTTTTTGACCAGATTACCCTTTTTCCTTTTTAACTCACGTGCACCCCATTTCACGAATGGCATCTCGTCACGTGAATCCACCATGGCCATGCACGTGACCTCCGTCAGACCACCACCTCACCACCGCCATTGCCGCCACCTCCTCCACCAGCATCTCCACCATCTCACGCTCCATCTCCTTCACAATCTCCTCCGCCACCTCCTCAAACGCCGTCGTTCCCACCACCCTCGTGCTACCCCTCAAGTCGCCGGCGATCAGCCCGTCTATGTCCTCCAAAACCCGGCAATCCGCCGCCGGAAAACTCCATATTTTCCGGCGAACAATCTCCACCAGCTCCCACCCGTACATCCGCCGTGAACTCCACCCACTACCCGCCCATGGTTTAAATCCAATATAGGGTTTCAAGATTTCCACAAGAACTTCATCTACGGCTTCGAAAATCAACTTCCGGTGGAGGTGGTCGCCGGCGGTGGTGGGTGGGAGGAGTTCTTGTTCGAGGTGGTGGAAGATGGAAGGGTGGAGGGGGTGGGAAGGGGAGTACCAATGTGCGATGGAGATAGGGGTATTTTTGTCAATTCCAATGTGGGTAAAGATTCTTGAAATGTAGTCAAAGTATTGGTCGTCGCCGGCGGCGGCCACCGGAGCACCGGTGACGGCGGCGGTAGGGACGGCGTTACCGTTTGGATAGTTGTGGTGTTTGGTAATGTGTGACTGATGATGACTCTGACAACGAGGCAACTGTTGGATGCTATCCAAGGGTACCTAAAAAAATTAATAAATTAATATCACCCATTAAAAAAAATAAGAAGAGTAAACTATAATTTTGGTCCCTATGGTTTACATGGATATTTAAAAGTGGTTCAATAAGTATTATCCATATTGTTTACTTTCTATCTTGAAATTGATCTAGTCACTAAATATGTTAAATACCTCCGTCAAGTATCGGACATTAATGCCCTTTTATCCTTTTTTTTTTAAATCTGTTTTGGTTCTTTGAGCGAAGAAGTCAGTAAACTATAGTTATGGTCATTTAAGTAAAAAAAATCAAGTATACAATTTTAGTCACTAACTTCGATAAATATTTTTGTATAGATAGACATAAATGTCCTTACTTAACGGAAGTATCTAATAAAGTTAGTGAATAGAACCATTTTCAAAACAAAATGTAAACAGTATTAAAGATAACTATAGATATTGAAGTCTATGGACCATTTTAGAGATTTATGTAAACCAGAGGGACCAAAGTTGTAGTTTATTCAAGAGAAAATGATTAAAAAATGTTAATAGTAAAGTGAGATTTAAAAAAAATTAATGACATCATGGATAGTGTTGTGTACTAGGTAAAGAAAGAAAAGTACTTGTTTTTGAGATAATGTTGGTGTTGTTGAAGAAGGAGATGAGGATGCCATTTCTTTTTCTTTCTTGAAAGAAATAAACTTTGATGATCTTCTTGTCTTCACATTTACTACAAGACCATTTGATAATGGAGTTGACTTCTTCTTCTCCTTCTTCTTCTTGCATTCCTTCACAAATGCTTCCTCTTCTTGATGCATCTTTTTCAATCTCAAATCATACTTCTCACTCCCAATCTTCACTTTCTTTAGGGTCTTCACCATTTCCACTTTCTCAAGATCTTCCATCATCAATGGAGGTGTTGAAATCTTGATGTTTGATGATGATGATGGAGGTTTGGTGGGTTCTATGGGTGTCGTCGAAAATGGCGGATTTGGAGTGGGTTTCTTGAAATTACTATTCTTGATCTCCAACAACCTAACCCTAGGCGAACAAGAATTCGAAAACGAGCCCGGCTCGTTTTCTTTTTCTTTCAAAACGGCGGTCTGCGTCACTGCCTGCACTGCAGGCGGCAACACTGACCGCCGTTTTGGTTTCAAAACCACAAGACATTGATCCCTTCTTACTTCCTCTTTCTTTTTCATGGTGTTTGTAATATCTCCACCAACCCTCCTACTAATATTCTCCCTAACTTGTTTCGCAATCTCCTTAGCGTAATCGCTATTCTCTTTATTCATTTGGAGCGAAAGCCGGTGGTGGTGGTGGTGGTCGGCGGTCGACATCCGCGGCGTGACCGGCAAAGAATGGGTGGTTTGATGGTTTCTTGAAGACAATTTTGAAAGAGGGTTTAATGGAGTTTGATATGAAGAAGAAGAAGAAGGTCTTGGAGAAGATGATGAAGTTCTTGGAGATGAGTTTTCTGGGAGTAAATCAAGACCCATTAATCTTGCAACAACATTAGGTGTTTTTGTAGCAGGAGAAGTGGTACTAGATTCTGAAGAAACATCATCCATCATCAAGAATCTTGATCTTTTTGTTTTGATTTGAATTCCAGCCATCTGTTGTATGTAAAAAAGTTAATTATGGATCCAAAGACAAGAAACCCATTATGTAGTACTGTAAATAATAATTACCACCATCATTGCTTACTTTACATTATGGTTCAGAACATTTATAAGTATTTAAATAAAGCATGGTGATGTATTAAATATTTAAATAAAAAAAGTTAATTATTACTTACAGGGAGGTTTAGGTTTGTGTCTTGTTTTGGTTTTGATGAAGATGAGGATGAAGATGAAGCAACTAGTTCTTCATCTAACTCCAAGCTGTTCCTTGGTGCTTCTACACCTGTTTTGTTAGTTAATTACACAATTAAATTCTTCATAAAACCATTCAAATTAAACCAAGTGTGTTTGGGGTTGTTGGCAGCTTATCGAGCTTAATAGAAGTCATCTGAAGTCTAAATTCGTGTCTAGAAAATAAGAGGTGGATGGTACACCTCTTAAAATTTCAAAGGACGGTGGAAGGTTTTAAGGACTTTTTTTTAATAAAACAAACGCTTCTTAAGTCTAGAAACCTCTTAATTTTCATACTTAAGACTTAAGAGGTTTTGAGAGGTAACTTTTAGAAACAAACGACCCCTTAATGATATTGAAAGTGGCTTATTCAATAAGCTTCGTGGGAAGGAGCGTATGCACAACCAAAAAAAGTCAAGTTTTTTTCAAAACATGACTCTCAATTAAAAGATGCTCACCCCATCTATGGAAAGAAAAAAAAAAAAAAAAAACTCTTCCAAACAAAAATCTTTCAAACCGATACAAATAGACTTTAAAGAGAGAAGAACAAACCAAATACAGAAATTCATAACTTAATGAAAAATCTATACATAACTTAATGAAAAACAAACCAGATATTATACATATATATATATATAGAGAGAGAGAGAGAGAGAGGTACCTTGGAGGATGAGGTTGGATTCTTGAGGGATATTAACAAAAGAGTCAGAGATGAAAGAAGGTTGGTGAAATGGAAGATGTTGAATATCAAACATATGAAAAATGGCACTCATGCAACCACCAGAAGAAGATGAAGATGTGGGTATCTGATTTGATGCTTTTCTTGAGTATTTTCCGGCGGCTTTTGTAGATTTTCCGGTGGAAGAGGGTGATTTTCCGGTGCCATGACAACCTCCGGCGCCGGCGCCGTCACTTGTAAACCTATAGAGCAGCCACTGTTTTCCCATAGTAGAAATGTAGAAAATTTAATAAAAAAGATGATGGAGATAGATAGATAGATAGATAGAGATAGATGAAGGTTTAATTATGGGGAGCCTAAAAGGTGGATCCTTTCAGACTGTAAATTAACAGTCACTATATCATCCATACTCTCACTCTTTTCTTCTCCTGGATATATCTATATCTATCTCTATCTCTATCTATCTCTTTCTATGTCTATATCACTCTCACTCTCACTCTCACTCTCACTAGATCTTTCACTAATATATATATAGTAATACTCTTTCTCACTTTTTTATTCTGAATCTTTGCAGGGAGAAATAAAGAAATATGTATAGAGAGAGAGAGAGGAGAGAGAGAGAGAGGAGGCAAGTGTGGTATTTAAATGAGTCTATATATATACAGATAGTATAATATATAGAGTATATTGTAATGGCATATGGTATCATTTTGAAAAGAAAATTGGAGATTCTGTCTTTAAAATGAGGCTTATGTTTTAAAATATGCTTCCAATGTTTGATTATCAAGAAAATATGTTTTTACTATGTGAGAGGTTCTATATAAGGTACCTTTTGAAAAGCAACTTTAGTTGTATTATTAAAATACTATTTATCGGTATAAATATTTTGATTTCAAAGATTTTGTGGAAATACACGACTTAGAAATAGATATTTTCATCAAATAGCACTTCTCAAAAGATAAAATCTGTCAAGTTTCATAATTGTAATTTTTACCCATGAATTTGACTGTTCATTCTAAACATTTATAGATCTAACAAACTCATTGAAAAATCTAGCAAAACCCATTGAACTGAATATTGAGCATCTTTCAAGCACTTGGATATTTATCGTGTACCAATTGTAAAATCATAAGTTTTTACTCGTGGCTTGGATTGTAACAAGTTTTTAACTTTTTTCCTTTTTTTTTGAGATCGGCTTGTTAATAAAAGTATGAGTAAATTATGGATTTGGTCCTCGTGGTTTGGTGGTTTTTATGGATTTGGTCCCTAAACTTTAATAATTACAAATTTGGTTCTTGTGATTTGCAAATTCTATTGGATTTGGTTCTTGTGGTTTGCAAATTATAGTGGATTTGGTCCTTATGGTTTGAAAATTCTATTGGATTTGGTCCTTGCCTATTTGCACTACCAGGGACCAAATCCAATAGAATTTGCAAACCACAAGGACCAAACCCATAATTATTAAAGTTTAGGTACCAAATCCATAATAACCATCAAACCACGAGGACCAAATTCATAATTTACTCTAAAAGTATTGATATCCATGAAGTAACTATCTTGTGTATTTATCGTGTACTTATCTCAGCCTATGAAGCTTGTGATTTACATATTCATGATTATATTAAAGATCATATAAAGAAAATTATAGTACAAGTTTTTGCACCTTCAAGAAAGATAGTAGATTATTATTTCATGAGTCTATGCTTAACTTTTGATAAAGTATGAGTTCAATTATTTTATTTAAGAAAGGAGAGGTATGTATTTTTATATGGTCATTTTGAACAACATTTTTTTGTAGTTCATATAGACAACTTTAACTAATAAAGGGTTTATTGAAAAACCGGTCGAACAACTCCTAATATTGAGATTTGAGAAGATACTGAAAATTGAGATATATGACGGAATAAGACAAACTTTGAAGGATAGTTGTCCAATAGTTCAACTCTTGAGCATAATTTTTATATTATAGACCTTATTAAGCATAGGAATTCAAAATTTTCCTTTAGAAACTGCATGGCTGCAAGATGAAGTAAAATTCAATTTACAATGATAACATTGAGAAAACCTGTTTATTTAGTTTCTTCCTTGCTATTTATTAAAGCATTTACTTCAAGTCGATATATTTTAAGAACACATATATATATTTCAAGAATGCAATATTTATTTTCATATTTATAGCTAAAAAGTTTAGAAGTTGTCTAATTAATGTTTTTATTAAATACTGAATTAGTGTTTGTTTATGATATATAGATCCTAAATAAATAGTTCTAAATGACAAAAATAACTATTTTATTCTTCATATGTTTTTTTTTTAAAATTCAAATATCCACCTTCATTTCAATCAGACTTTATGTGGAAAAAAAAAAACAATATTATTTGATAAAAATCCACCCTAAGATGAATCAAACCTGTAAGAAATAGACCATCATTTGAAGCAGGAAAAATCAAAGCACACCAATGATGCAATACCAAAAGATAAGGTTGTATATATCTACTGAATAATTATTACAAGTTGGAACCAAGTTCATTCATTATTTATTACTTCAATTATGTAGTTTTATTTCGATTGAACGTATTCTTTATATTATGCAGATCGAACCTATATTATTGTATCTTATTTATGACACTTTTGAATGTACTCTCATTACAAATTCAAAAATCTTAAATATACTTTATTTAAGTTCAAATTTAAACAAAAAAGTGAAAGTGAGACCAATTTATGAAATTGTTAACGATATTATTTTTGTGGGATATGTTGTCTCATTTTAATAGAGAAACATAAATCAATTACAAACCCACATGTATATGAGATTAAAAATGGTTATCAACAGTTGAATGATAAACATTAATGATATGTACTTAGATGCATCAGATCAATTCATTTCTTAATAACAATTCGTTATATGACAAAAGATTAAAATAAAGCAAGGGTTCCAATCATTCGTCTATGTGTGTGTACATATATTTACTTAAATATTTTAACTGGAAACTTATAACCCATCGATTTTTCTAAGTATTATTTATTAATTAATATTTGTCATAATATTCATCATCAATACTTACAAACATGAATTTTTTTAATCTTTGTGGTGACATTTGGTTTGCTAAATGTTTTTGGATAGAATGAAATCTGTTAAGAAACCTTGACTTTTTAAAAAATTGAAACGAATGTTGTTAGGTTTAACTATCTATTTTGTTGACATAATTGAAATGAAAGTTGTTAAAGAAATTGAAATATGTCTGTTTATTTCATAGAATGTGTAACTTTGGAATTAAAATCATAAATGACCAAAGACTCCCTTTGATTATTTAATTTTTCTAAATACAAAATGCTATAATAAATAGTCATTATATACTTCATTTTTTCAACTAAAAGTATAGTTTAATAAAGTAATTATTAAGTACAAACATAATTTAATAAAATTAATTAGTAAATATTTTAATAAAAATAATTGGGGTGAGGATAATTTCAAATAGTAAAAATATTAAATCATTCCATTGGATTTCCACTTCCTTATCATTGAAGTCTAAATCCTTTATACATGTAATTTATTGGAATTCAAATATTTTATTTATTAAAAAGATTGAATCAAACAATGAAACATGCAAAATTTGGTCAAAAAAGTTCAACAGTGCTGTGGCGAATGGTTATCGCTCAGGGATTTATAGCATCCTAACTGAGTTCGAGCCTTTAATTTACATGTACATGCCTGGAGACATTTAAATGGGGCCATGTTTAGCCCCCAAATTTATCAGGTATTAGTCAGGCTTTAGCCCGTACACCCTTCCAAAAAATAATTTTGGTCAAAAAAATTAAACATTTCAATTTCATTAAAATATATTAAAATCTTCCAACCAAACACCTCCTAAGGTTCCCAAATGAAACCCACACATACTTATATGTATAGAGAGATAGAAAAATAAAAGAAGTTGTATCTACACAAAATGGCATTAAAATACATTTTGAGTGTTAGATTCATGGAGCCCTCTTTGGTGCAAGTGTTTGACCATTGATGGAGCCCATAAGTTGTCAAGTGGTACCTACTTGGTCCATACTACAGTAATGGTTTTTGTTTACATTCTTTTTCCAACAATCATTTTGAATTCTTTCTTCACTATAATACAACCTTTTTAATGTTATTAGCACATTTACGGTAATCTATCAAGTAATTCACATGATTCCCTTATCAATTATTGTCTAATTGATGTTCGTTTTTTGTTTGTTTTCGGTTAAACACCATATAATATCACGGATTCCACCAATTATAATGTCATATAACTTAATACGTCTAAGCTAGCTTATAAGTTAATTTTTTGAAAAACTACCTTTGCTAACGTTTTTGGTGACTTATAAGACTTATTATGTTTTTATTCCAAATATACCCTGCTGCGTTTTACATTACCAATTTTTAAACATGCATTTTTTTATTATTTAATAGTCATAAGTTACCTTATCAGCTAGTTTTTGTCAAGCGCATCTTATTCATCAGATAGCTTATTAGTCATCAACTATTTTATCGATAATCAGCTATCTTCCACTCATAAGCTAATTTTTTTGGTTTTCAAGCCAATTTTATAGGTTTCAACTCTTTTTTGTATATATTTAATTATGGATTTGTTAATCATCCATGCATTAATTTTTACTCATTATCCTGTTTTCTCCAAATAATAGTTGTAATATTTTGGACAAAAGGTTGATACCGGCAACCCCAATCGGCTGCCAATTTCATAATGTGGGGGGGCATACGTGACTCACTCAGCGGTTGTGGCTATGGGGGTGTCCCGGGCTTGAACCCGAGACCAATTCGATTTTGGACAAACTATTCCCCCGCCCATTACCAATTGAGCTACCCGCCAATGGCAATAGTTGTAATATTTAAGTGTACATATGCAATTAATTAAATCTAAATTTTTACCAACTTATTTAAAGTACTAATAATAGATTATTGTTTAATACATGAAAAGTTAGATATAAAAATGTTAGAAAAATATATGGATTTAATATAATAATTAGAGGGAAAACGTGTCGAGAGTCTCAGATGGAGATTCGTTACCTACACAAATATTCCTGACCCTCCTCTGTGTGTGTGTCTCTCTTCGACTATTCAAATTTCCACTGGAATGCTTATCACTACCATCCTAAAATATATTCATTAATATATATATATATACCACATTTCAAATATATGTCTTCAATTTCTTTAAATTAGTAGAATATCTTTTTCATTATTTGTTTTAATGGATGTCATCCAAGATAGTGGATGAATTAGTTTCGATATACAATGAAAACTCGATAGTAGTTTGATTATAAATAATATACAGCTGCGTAACAATTTCTGTATCTGATATGTACGATTGATCACAGATGTTACAGTTTAAAGGTTTGAGCTTTTAAAACGGGAACGAAAATATATGCAAGGTTTTATTAAATGGTTTTAGGGGTTGTTTACTTTTTTCTATTTTCTGTGAAGTTGTGTACGTATGATTTAAGTTGTTTGTTTGGATGAATTTGTCTGTTTGTAGAACATAAGACCGATGGGTAAGGTTGTTTTTGGATAATTCTGGTATAATTTGTTTGAGTGACTTAATGGGACAAGTGAGAGGTTCACTACTTATTTCAAGTAGCCACTTTGGCTTAGTGGCTTAACGGATTAAGCTATAATAAGCAATCTTGTATAGATGAACAAATAAACCATCTAAACCATTAAGCTCGTTAAGCTGTAAAAAATTGGTTTATATTGGATCTCATAGTTATCACAAATTGTCGAGTTCTTTTTTATTAGGTATTTAATTTGAAAAGGACATAATTTCCCTGAACGGGTGCTTGGTTCGAATCTCAGCTGATGCCTTGAAGCCCTTTAAATGGAAACTGGATGGCTAAGCTGAGGGGTGGTTATTCTCTTTGGAGAGGTTTCGAACCCGGGTCATCGTGACTTGGTGCTATGGTGGCACAATGATACTCTGTTGCACCAATATGCCGTTAAAAAAAACTTTAAGACATAATCTTGTTCCAGTATTTAAACCTCGTAACGTGTTTTTGACCAACAAACTACCTTGAGAGATAGAAGCTCAAATATTCATATTTATATATGCACACACACACAATACGATGATATAAATATAAATTTATAGAAGTTTTACATCATATGACATAAGCGGTTGGTGTTTAAAACAATGAAGAAGTTGATTATTTTTTTTAAAGTTATTAGAAGATATATATTTAAATAAAGAGAATAAAAAGGTATATTATATGATATGAAGTTTGTGTTTGTTGTTTTGGAAGAAAACGAAAACCATATAAACGAAATTCAGAATGTAAATCAGGAGCGTCCTTTGTCTCCTCTCACCAACATTTCCATGTGTTTCTGTTTCCTTCTTTCCAATCATATATTTTTATTATTCCTAAATAATCTATACTTTAATAATTATTCCTATAAGAAAACATTATTCTAGATATTTAATTTAATAATACCTTTTGAACACCCTTTTAACTAATTTTTCTTCACTAATACAAATTAACTCATATCTCTATATAGCTCTCTCTATAAATATATATATATATATGGAGAAAACTGATAAACACCCAGATAACTCTTCATACAAGTAATTTATAACATTCATATGTACATAAAAAACCCCAAGTATCAGACCTACTTGTATACACAAGTACATACCGTCCAGATAAAAATCTACCAAGGTGTTCATCAATATCTTTTTAAGCTCTCTCTCTCCTCTCTCTCTCTCTCTCCTCTCTCTCCTCTCTCTCTCTCTCTCTCTCTCTCTCTCTCTCCTCTCTCTCTCTCTCTCTCTCTCTCTCTCTCTCTCTCTCTCTCCTCTCTCTCTCTCTCCCCCCCCCCACATACATGTATGTGTCGTCGACATAGTCAGTTGAGAACTTTATATAATATGATTATCGTGAAAACTTTTATCTTAAGATATTATGGTACATGATATTTATTTTTTTCACTTAATGCTAGTATTTAATGTATTGATTAACATCTATTTGTTTCATATGTATACACCACAACTACACAATGTGAAATATATTTACTTTAACTTATTGTTTTATATACACATTAAAAAGTTTTACATTAGGAAACAAACACATTATAAAACAATATATAATAATCGATATCTTAAATCCTAACCTTAGATGAGAAAAGATCACATGACATAGTAAATAATTCACTAGTTTTCAAAGTTCTCACAATTTTATGAGTTCTCAAATAACTAGCCCCCCCCCCCCCCCCCCCACCCCCAACACCACACACACACACACACACACACACACATGCATACTCACACACTAAGGGGGAGAGAGAAAGAGAGGGAGAGAGAGAGAGAGAGAGATTCAAATGAGGATAACCAAGAGAGCACCACATGGCATATTAAGTCTAAATAATACAAGATTATTCAGACCGAATAGTCATGTATTATTCAAACTTAAAATGAGCCGAATAGAACACGTGGCACATTCTCGTTTGTTCTCACGTTCGCAATCAACTTTAAATTTTCATTTGACCATGACCCAATATATGTGTGCATGTGTCAATTTAAACAACACTATTAAACATTAAGAAAATCGAAAAAGGAAAAACTAAGAGAATGTTGATATTTGAATAATTAATAAACATATATGAATCAATTTCACAAATTATTTACATATATATATATATATATTTGAATTCCATTGTTTAATCTATTATTTTACCCTCTTTTATAAGTACAAAAAAGCTTGTTGTTTTTCTATTGATGTTACTTTTGGGCATCTTTATCTCCCTATTTGTGTAACTAAATGGACGATGGGGAGAGTCCACCCCAACAAGCAAGGACCAAGGACATCATCCTTTATGTCCCAATTCCAACCTATCTATGCCAATACCATGTTTCTTTATATCACATCTTATCATATCCATTATAATAATATATAACCTAAAGTCACATCAAAACAATACACATACATCTTTTTACATTAATTTATCCAACATGACACCAAGTAACGAAACAAATATGCTTGTCCCATTTTGATTTATCTAATTAATAAAGATTAATTAAAAATCCATCAAAAATAGCAGATTTATAACTAATTTGTATATTTGTTCTTTAATTCGTTTAGGCTATTAGCACTGCAGCCCATTAAACCCACAAGTCCACTCTGCAACATCAGCTTACCCACAATACGGCCACTCTATTAAGAACCACAACTCACAAAACCAAATACCTAATTAATATACATATATATCAGTTTAAAAAAGAAAACAGCAGAGTGTGAAAGAGGGATAGAGAGTGGGTTCAGCAAAACCAATCACGAAACCACCGCACAAGACCCCCCCCCCCCCAACCCCAGTCCACAGTGAGCCCGGTCAAACTGTTGAGGAAGCCCACCCAAACCGAAGGGGCGCAACTCACAGCCTTAGTAGTACATAGAGCGATAGACGTCTAAAGATCCATTCTTTTTTACTGTAAGATCTTATATGAGTTAAACCGTTTGTATAAACCAACTTTTTTCAAAAAATATAAACAAGTGTATGAAGAGAATGTTAGATTGTTGGGCTTTTCTAAAACCCATTTGCGAATTTGTTGGGCCCAACTGTTTGTATCTTAAAAAGCCCATAAAACTACTCTACTTGAAGAAAAAATTGGCGTGAATAATGGGCCGGGTCGGGTCGGGTTTGGAGGGTAACGGGTTAATAACCAGCAAAACCAGAAGAAATTAGGTCACAATTTCATGAAGAAGAAGAGAAAGATGGGGGATAGAAAGAAAGATGGCAAAATTGGGAAGAAATCGAAGACCACAGATTCAAATTGGCCTGCAATTAAACCTAAATCCAATCTCCGTATCAATCGCCTAAAAGATTTCGATCTCTTCACTGTAAGTTTAATCTCTTCATGAACTAATTTGTGGTTTTGTATGTGGATTTGATTTGATTCGATTCAATTGTGTTAAAATTAAGCTTCAATTTCAATCATACTAGATCAGATCAACATAGATATATATCTATTAAAATCTTCTTATTTACATGATCCAAATTGAAGTTATGAAGTTGAATTATGTCAAATTAGGGTTTTTTGTTGGACAGACTAGGGTTTAGTTTAGATGCAGAAGGTGATCTTATTTTGTATAAGGTTCTCAGGTGCAGAATTTCTTAACAGCTGCTGAATCGAAGGCATTCGTAAAAGCAGCTGAATCGATTGGATTCGTGCACCAAGGGAGCCTTGGCCCAACCAAAGGTGAAGCTTATAGAGACAACGATCGTATTGCTGTAAATGATCCTGTTCTTGCTGATATGTTATGGGAGTCTGGACTTAGCAAGCTATTATCTGATCTTACTATTAGGGGAAAAGTTGCTGTTGGATTAAACCCTAATATTAGACTTTACAGGTTTGTTAATTGCTGGTTTACCTAAATAATTGCGTCGTTTCGTATTAAATTGGCTTAATTTTGTATATGCTTCATGATGCTATAAGTTTGAGTCGTATTCAGGTACAAGGTTGGGCAACGATTTGGTCGACATATTGATGAAAGTGTTGATCTTGGAGATGGAAAACACACTCATTATACTTTACTGATATATCTCAGTGGTGATGTTGACTCCAAAAGTCAATCTGATACGAACGGTTCAGATGACTCATCTGAATCTCTGGTTGGAGGTGAAACCGTCTTTTATGGTTCACGAAATAGCATTGTGGCCGAGGTACATTTCCTTCTACGGTCTCTTATATCATGTGTTTACATTCTTCACTTAATCATATTGATTGAATTGTGTGAACTTTAGGTGACTCCTATTCAAGGAATGGCACTCTTCCATATCCATGGAGCCAAGTGTATGCTGCATGAAGCACGCAACGTTCGAAAAGGTATCAAGTATATTTTGAGATCAGATGTTGCTTTTGCATGATGACTGCCAAGCATGGTTAAACAGGATTAAAATCCGCATGTTCAAAGGTTGGTAATCATTATCTTTGTATTACATACGATTGACGTGATCCAGATTTCTAGTCTGTATAAGTGTATATCATGATTTTTTATAACAATATTGCCATCTTTTTGCATGATCATTCTTTTTGTTTTGACATGTACTATCTCTATGCTTTTCATTTACCAAGCATCACTTCTTATTTGTGTTACAATTCTTAGAATCATGAATTGCTTATATGCACCAAAATTTCTACGCATACAAAGATGCCATTAGCTCAATGTTGATTTATTTTATTAAATACAATCAAGTCAAACAATGAATTATGAATATACGAACCGTAAAAATGTTAAACCATTCCCTCCCTCCTTCCATATTTCTCTCTCACACATCAATTCACGATACTACATTTCACTCTAATCTCCCCATCTTCTTTTACACCTACGTTTCCCAGTTTGACCATTGAAGCTGCAAATTCTCTGAAGAACAGTTTCTCATCTTTAGCAAACGAATCCACAATCCATCTTGTTCTATAATCTCCAAACAAAGCTTGGTCCGACCCAAAGACGCCCTTACCCATTATGATTCTTTTGTAATAATCATTATCGAATGTTGAAGAAGTCGAGTCTAAGAACTCTCCTGCATTGTGATCCTTGTTTGTCACTGGGCATTTCTTCTTCAGGTTTATAGCAAACTCACTGTTAATGCTAGGATCAGAGAAGTGCTCAGCACTGAAGTTGTGTAGCCGAGCACTAAAAGAAGAACAATGTGAAAACCCTAGAGTGTGTCCACCCGAAAGCGCAACCAAATCTTTGATGCTTAATCCTCTTTTAGCGAAACTCTGAATGAGTGTTGTGGTATTGGAAAATGGTGATGGCAAGTTTCTAGTTTCGTTAGCTATCGACACTCTCCCATCTTTCCTCCCTTTAAGTACATTCCACCATGGACCTCGAGACTGGAGAAATGGTGACAGAAGAATATAAAACAAGATGGTTAGAGCGATAGAAGACTTAGAAACAATAAACCAAACCAAACAAACTCAATACATCCTACACACCTAGGGGTGGCAATTCTCAACGTGACATGAAAATAAACAGGTTTGGGTTGTATTTTCTACCCGTCAGCCTGCCAGCCTGTTTATTACGGTTCGTGTTCGGGTTGACATATGGGTTCGTGGGTTGACCCACCAACTCATTTATCAATTTTTTAATTACAAAAGCCTCACATCAACCCGTTTATGACCCACCAACCCGTCTACTTAAACGTGTTATGCGGGTCATATACGGGCTAGGCTGGATCAATGCGACATGATTAATTATATGGATCATGTCTGGGTTGAGCTTTCCTGACCCGCCAACCCAAACACGACAGGATTGTCACCCCTACTCACAGATCCGACATCTAAAACTGAAAAGTAAGGAAAGAGGTTACCATTGCTACGACGTCTCTTGCAGCAATTGCTATCACATCAGCACAAGAAACCGTATTCGGGCATGCCTTTTCTAGCTTCGTTTTGGCATCATCAATTACATAAAACGATCTAACCGAAATATTTGGAGGCCCATCTTTTTCCGCTTTGTTTTCCGGAGTGGAGTCAAGAAGCAGGGACGCATCACATCCCTGTTTATCCATAAACATAGCATTAGATTATAATGAAATAGGTATTTTTGTGTGTGCCAATGATAGCTACTTAGCTAGATGTCGATATAGTTACATACCCTTATGAAACAGTCATGGAAGAACATCCTAAGGAGTCGGGCTGGGACTTTAGGGTCGTAGATAGAGGCATTACGAACCGTTTGGTGAATGATATTCTCCGCCTGTGGACACGTTTGATCATAATAGTTAGCACTAAGTGCTGCTTCCGAAAGTGGAGCTACAGTTAGTATGAGAATTAACCCAACAACTGGTGAAATCATAAAGGACATTTTAGTCATTTCTTGAGAAGGGGAGATTATTGTTATCAAAGCCAGCAGGCAGAGGGTGATGAACTCCATAGAATTGCTGTAGCATTTATAGTTGAAGATTGTAATGTACTTTTAAGTTACTCAAATGGGTATCTAACACTTTTGTTGGGCTTCTAAACAAAGAAACTCCAACAACACAGGAATTAATTTAATTGTACTGTAAACAGGTGTGATAAAGATGTGTCACTGTTGCTTATAGAGTTGAAGGAAGCTTGTTAATGAAAATAGCAATGGAGATATGGTGGAAAGAAGACGGTTAGGATGTTGTAATTGGTTAGAAGGTCAAATAGGAGAGTTGGTAAAAGATGGAGTACTTGTACTTCTTCTTGTACTTTGCTGATTTTTTCTGAACAAGGAACAAGAAAAGAACCCAAATGAGATCCTCTTTGTGCTTTTTTTTTCAAAGTGATAAGAACTTTGTTTGCTAGACTGATAACAAGACAAGTTTGATTCGAGCTTGAGTTAAAAGTACCCTAAAATATATATGTTAACGTAAACCATAGGAAGTTAACAAACTTGTTATATTCTATTTGAAAAGGAGGGTTTACGAGGGGTGAGATGTATGTGCATGTTATTGGCATAGCTATTTTCGTGAAATCCCTTTGTTGGATCAAAAAAAGGAAATAGTGATTAGCAGTCTGGATTGCTTGAGGATCGTGTGAGCTCACTTTTTGAATTGATATTTCGAACCTATGTTCGAGGATAGTTTGCAAATAACTAGCAGTTCCAAATGGTTGTAATCGTATTTGGATAAGATCAAAGGTTGGTTACAACTGCATTAGAGCTCTTGACGTGCAAGTTCAAAGTGCTCTGGTCTTGCATGATTAGATAATTGACTTACACAATTATGACTAGAGAACCAGAAGTAGGCCATGACCAACTAGAGGTACGACCTATCTTTGGTCCAAGTTTATCAGAACCAGAGTTTGAAAACATACCACTTGATCGTAGCCCAAAATGGATTAGAACTGAAGTAATTCTTCATTCTGATCACATTTTTCCAATGCATTGACCTCGCAAGGGGGAACGACCCCCTTTGACCCCTACCATTTTGTCGTGTCCAAGATTAGACCTGGCAAAGGGACCATTTTGTCATGTAATTAAATATTTAAATATCATATAGAATCGTAACACAAGTTTTTAAGTTATTGTAGCATTTGAAAGGTATTCCAAAATCGATAATCAATTTGAAAAATCTTTAACTATAAAAATTTGTAGTATTCATGTGAAATAATTGTTAGAATTGATTCTTTTTTAAAGTTGTACCCGGGATCAGATTTGCCGCTGTTTATGCTAAGCCTAGAACTAGTCCTAATGTTTTTGATCGGGGTTAGCGGGACACAATCCCAAAATTGGTTCCAGTTGGGCTAGATCGGTCTAGGTCCCAAAAAGGTTTTCCTTAACCAGGCCTAACCAAAAATCTTGGCCGTGTTTATGGTTATTCATAACCGGTTACGAGAATTGTACATGGTCTTGTTACAGTCCCAAATCGGTTTGAAGTATTATTTCTTTTAAATCGATTTTTAAATATATGTTGTATTTTGAAAAATCTTGTTAATAATATGTAATTGGGTCAATCAAATATGCCGAATACACGTTTATTATAATTTCATTTTAAAATCAAATTCGAATTTGGTTTACATGTTTGCCTTCTATTAAATACCTCGTTAAAAGTACAGTTAAAGATGCACCAATTTAAAAATCTTTGAGCTCGAGAGTTAACTCATCAACATCAAGTTCATCATCATTGTCAAATATTGTGTAGGTATAGTCTTTCAAGCATTTAAAAAGAGATTTGAAAAATTAAATTAGCTAGTTTAATAGTAAAAAATGAAAAAGAAACCGGGTCCATCCCATTACCACACGGGACCTTGTAAAGTCCTAAAAACCGCAAGCAGTTATTACTTATTAATTGCCAGTCTGCAACTTATCTGGGGACGAGCCTAGCTAATTTTATAAAAAATGAAGAAAAGAGAAATCTAATCATTTTAAAGCCTATGGTAGATGAGAATGACATTTAATGTATACTCATCACGTTTAAAATGATAACATTTTTATCCACAATAAACTAAAAAACATTCACATAACATTTTCTTTCTTGTATATATAATTCAAAGAAACTAGAGTGGAGATAACGTGAAAAAGGTCCAAGACTTTGTATGCAAGCAAAAACAAAATTCAAAGTAGTATGACCACCACCGACTCCAATGCCCAACACTAGACAACCACCACCCACTTTTAAGAAGACTTGCTCCCCTCTAATTACATATTATTATAATTATTAACACATTATTATGTCTTAATAATATAATATAAAAGGGGTGTTTGTTTACTTTTCTATAAGAGCATCTCTTAAAGCTATGTTATACTGTATGTTAGAATAGATGAAAAAGAAAAAGATAGACAGAGAGACGTCGAAATTTTTAAACTTGAACAAGTCTATAAAAGCATCTGTCACAACAATGCTAAAATAAAGATTATAAAATTCTAGAATTTATTTTTGTTCTAATTGCTTTAATATATCTAATAATTATGTTGTAACTTTTTCAAAATAGAGTATCAAAGATTGAAATCTTCAATAACTGTATTGTAATTTTTCTAAACATAAACCTTTGAATCATTAAAAGGTGATTTAGGTTTGATCAAAAGAGTCATCTTTCCTTTAACAACTTTTAAAACTTTTTTTTAAAAATGATTTTATATTTATGATCTCTTTCAACATATTTAGCATCTTATATTTTATCTCAAACATTACTAAAAAACCATGATACTTTTTAATTTTTTTTATTCTTAAAAATTATCTTTTTGGGGGTGATAATTTGATAAATAATCCTATATTTTCATTATTTTTCTTTATGGTGGGAGGTGGGTCCCTAAGCTACACCTAAGCCCCAAAAGGACACCTATGCTTTTCACCTAAACCCCATAATCCAAGAGATAAAAAGTGGGGTCCAACGCCAAGTGCAACTTGCGCACGCGCCATTCCGGCCCATGGGATCCTCTCCTCCACGTGTTAATCCCTAAATCTCACGTGACATTTTATAAATAGCGTAAGTGCTCGTTGTGACGGAAAAGCCAAACCTTAAGCCTTAAAAGTTATGGAGAGATTATGGTGTTTTTCAAGGCATGATTTATGATGGCAAAAACCGCGGACCACACCATAGTGTGCCTCGGGTGTAACGCAGCGTGAGGCACAAGACACGACGTGTCATGACTCATGACGGCTGTTGCAGCAAATTTTTTCGAACGTTGGCTGCTACTTTAGAATTCTCAGGAACGAAGGGAAACATCTTCATGGCTATTTTATTATTTTTTTTCCTGGTGCATATGAAGGTCCGGTAGCAATATGGTTTTTTAAAAGGAGATCTGAACTGTATGGATCCGGATACCCCCGGAACGTGTGTGTGAGTTAAATTGCCGTTAAAAAAAAAAGGAGATCTGAACTTTGTAAGTTTAAGTTATTTGGCCAGGTTCAACTTTATTCATTTTTCTGGTAATAAGTCGTTCAACGATTTCACTTGGGAAAATTGGTGTTGTATTTCCGGATATTCTCTTCACTTAGCTTCTTGCTATATTTGAATAACCTTTTGGGTATCTAGTCTTGAGGTGATGGTCATGTCGAAACTCTATTTCGAGTTTTCCTTTTTTTTTTTTTCTGAGAAGGTTCACCTGAACTTTGGCCAGACTACATCCTTGGCAATTTTTATCGAGAGCTAAAGCATGCTCCCCTGAAATTAACACTCAGTGGCCCCTGGTTGCTCACCCCCGGATTCGAGAGTTTTCCTTTTTTGCTGCTAAAAGAAAAAAGAAATGACTTAATTTTTTCTTCCAAAAACAAAATATGTGATAAACCCATCCTAAAAATATGAAAACCTCTGAAGTAAAGAATTTATTTAAAAGTAATTTATTTTAAAAGTTTTTTATTTCTTTTTATCCATTTCTATTTTAGAGAAGTAACTCAAGATGCTATAACAACAATAACATAAATAAAAACACAAAAAACAAAAATATAAAAATGAGAATCTTAGACACAAAATATCAAGTCATTCTAAACACACTCAAACTAATCATCTCTTGCTAATGAACTTAATTAAGAAGAAGATTTTGAACATGGGTTTTGATCACTTGAAGAACCCATCATGAATTCAACTTCTCTTTTATCATAAATCTTCAAAGAGAAATCCCTAACCATTCGACCCGAATTCGAATCCGAACTTGGAGCCAATTTCGTCGAAACCTTCCCCAACTCCGCAGCCGTTTGAACGAAACCACCGCCGCTGGAACCAACACCTTTCGACATGTAACCGGATACGGGTCTTATCGGAACGTTATAAACGGGTGTTGCACCGACAGGTACGGCCCACCACTGTGGTGGTAGGTGGCCTGCCGGCGCCCCACCAGAAAAACTCGGTGGGACAAAGAAAAAAGCAGCCCCGGTGGGTGGTGGTCCACCCATGGCCCACATGGGTACAAACCCATGTGGGCCCACCGGGGCCAAACCGGATGACACCGAGTCATTTACATCATAAAACTCGCTGTTCCCGGCTCGTTTCCGCCATTTACTGACGCCGTCGTCATCTCCGTTAGACGTCGTCGGGATTTTTAACGTCCCGTTGACGGTAACGGCGATCGCCGGGACGGTTCCCGTCCCGGTGGCGTCAATAATCGCACGCTCCGCATGCTCCAACAGCCACCGGATCGTCTCGCCTTCGGACCGGTGGCCGAGCTCTCGGGTCAGCTGGAAGATTCTGGCGGCGCAGACTGCTGGCATGCGGATTCTCCGGCCACGGCCTTCCACCTTCGTGTGACGGTCCTTCAACGGCCGCCGCCGCACCACTGTCTGTTTTCCTGACATTGCCGTGATTGGTGTCGCGGCGGCCGTCGGACTGCCGCCGGAATTATTTTCCGGCGGCTCTTTCTTGAATCCGAATCCGATGAAGGGATCGGATTTTGAAGAATCCATTTTTTGATGGATTAAAAGAAAAAGAGAGTAATTTGGTTAACTGGTTTTGAATCTAAATAAAACATGGTTGATGGATGAAGTTGATATCATGATTAATTGATTATTGGAGAAATGGAAGCTGCAAACCCTAAAGAAAAGGGAGGAGGTCCACCTATCCTTATGGTGGGGACCTGTGGTGATAAGTCAACGGCTGAGATTTGACAGTGGTTTGGTTGTTGTAAGATTGTGACACGTGGCGAGGATATGCATTCCGGCCTTCCGGGCCAATGTGGACTTTGGAGTTGAGTAGTTAAAACGGTATAAATGTGGATATTGATTGAATTATAAGGTTAAGCGTAGCGGGACCAATTGGTTAGGCGGGCTGGGGCAGCGGGCTTCATATCCTTGTCCAGCGAACTTTGAAGATGGGGTACGCCGTCATTGATGCCGGCGGGTTGGAGTATGAGCGGCTTCATCATGCTGTTGCTTTTGTGTGTGTCTCATGTGTGTGTTGTGTGTGGGAGGGTTAGGGTACGGGTTATAGAGGGTTGCAGAGGGTTATGAGAGGGTTGGAAAAAAGTTGATGTGTCAGCTGATGTGGCAGTTAGGTTGGGAGAGTTGGAAGGGTTGCGGTACTGATAGCCTAACGTTGGTACTAATATATGAGCATTCTAATATTTATAAAACAGAAAAAAAAAAGTATAACTATAATTTTTATATAACTTATAAATACTTTTAGAATTGTTACATTCGTTTTATCTAGACTAAAGTGAACGGTACATATAATTATAAAACCTAAGTGAAAGTATCGAATACAAAACGAACTTAAATTTTAACCCGACCATGGTAAACTTATCATTTAGATATGATTGAATGTTGAGGATTTTGTCATCATGACGTCACGAGCTTATGGGATTGCAATTACACGTCGTCACTGTAGTTAGTGGGAACAACAGATGAGTCATCGAATTAAAAAGGTTCATTATGCATTTATATAAAAATATTCATTAATCTAAAAACGATTAAAAATGATAAAATTTGAACGTGGGACTACGTTTAACGAAATTGCATTATTTTAGTCCGTTTCCATGTTTAGCTCACATGGAAATGGCCCATATTTTAAACAGAAATCGTCAAAAAGTATAACAATCCAAGAATTTCTTGAACATAAAACCAACAAGAAATAAGGTACAATAAAGGCTAAGCAATGAACAGTTACAGGGCAACTCTCCTTTGGCATATCGTAATAAAACCATTAAGATACATGATTAAGAATCTCATGGATTGCGTTAAAACAGGTATGCCAATAGAGAGTAGTCCTTTAACTGATACCGCTTGACGAGTGGCCTATCCCTGACTTGAAGCTTGTTTTGAGTTCGTTGGTTTGACCATGTTGGTTTCTTTTATATTGAAGTCAATGATGGGATAAACCATTTGAGGAACCCGCATATGCCTAAAAGAGGAAGTTTATGCCTTTTTCAAAGTGACTTTTTTCTTACCACCATTTTGATTCTTTTGTTTGTTCGATTTATTGAAAAGATTCCTACTTCATCATACGAGTTTTTACATATTTCATTCACGATTGTTTTTTTAAATAACTTTGTAACATGGAATTTACAAATCAAATGCATTATTATATGATTGTATTAGCAAAAAGAAAGAAAAATGAAGTTAAAAGTTGCATGTAAACATAATTGGTGAAATGATGAAGCGACTTCGAGGTGTTTGGTTGCAAGGGATTTCAGTTTTTTGTAAGGATTTAAAATGTTTGATAACAAAGAATTTGTAAAGAAATTGAAATCTTATTTTTTATAAAAACAAATTGAGTCATATAAAAAGTTATCTTTTTACTAATAGATTATTATAAAACAAACATTTCTATTTTATTTAAAACATTATTATATATATAGGTCCAACTAAATACCATCGATGACAATAATTTTTATGGGATTTCTAAATTTCATGTTTATGATATTTTATTGAAACCTTGATATTTCAAATCAAATTATTAAACATAATATTAGAATTAATTGAATTCTAAATCCTTCAAATTCCTATCTAATTCTATAAACCAAACAAAATTTTAAGAATAGGATGGGCAATGAATCTATACCAAAGCGAATATGGATGGAAATGTTTTCCCATCAAAGCTAATGGGTTCCATTCTCTTCCTCCTAATTATACAAAAAGGGAATAGGGTATATTTATATATAGTACAAATAAGCAAACAAATAAAGAAGATTGCAAATAAGTCTTTAGCTAAATTGTATATTTGTTCATATTTCTGATATGCTTATTAATAATTAAGAAAAAACTTGTTCTTGTTTTTTTATATGGACTATGGGTTTACATTCATGATAAATATTTTAGAAGTCATTTATCCAAAAATTCATTTATTCCTCCTTCAAAAATACAGATTCTTCCAAATCTGATGCCAAAATCCATTCAAGATTTGGGGGATGGAATTATTCGGCATATCCTTCATCCATTCTTCATCTCCTTTTTCCTATATTCTATATAAATACTTTTTTTCTGTAAGAAGGTGTCCAACGCTGGGATTAAACTGATTTTGGTAAATTACGCCTGTAACTCCGTAAGAAATCAATCATGATAATTTCAGTGACTAAAATTGTTGTAGACATCTAGAACCAAACTTAGGACAAGTGGAATATTTTACCACATCTTCTTAGGCCCCAACAATTGCACGTGAACCCTTGTCATAAAACTATCATTTTGCATAGAATAAGATTTCAAAAGCTACTATAGTTGAAATTTTGTAAGTAACTAAAATGGACTTGTATGCATGAAATATTTATACCATCCAAAAACATACTTTACAATGCCAACACTAAACATCTCATGTTGAATACATTCTTATATTGACTATTAAATACCTCAAATATATATAACACAACTCCTTTGTTTTTTAAACAACATTCTTCCCTTTCCTTTCTTACTTCTATTTAGATGTCAATCTCTCTCCCAATATTTTCTGTCCCATATACCTGAAATAGCACAAATAATTAAAATCATTCTGGTTAATCAAATATATTTTTTTTCAAATAAAATAAAGAATTTTTTTCAGATAAAATAAGATAGTTACCTTCCGAGCATCATCATAGTAGCTTGAGGATTTGTTCCTGGAGAATACAAAAGAGTCGAACTATCTATGACACGCAGTGCACCAACACCAATAACTTTATAATCCCGATCAATAACTCTATCAACTTGACATCCTCCATGGTAATGCCATATAGATTGAACGGTGTCCTTGCAATATTGCTCTAGGTCCAAAGCAGCATTAACATGTCTAGGTTTCAAATTGAGTGGTAAAGCGACAACCAGATCAAGCAAATCTTGGATTGTTATTAAAGGATCTCGATATTTTGACAATGCCTTTGATTCCAATACCTTTATGATGGTTTCCATGCCTTTAACACATCTTTGGAGGTCTCGAGGGTCTTTGAAGTAGTTAAATGTGACTTTTGGATTATCATCTGGATTATTCGTGTCTAGCTCCAAAACCCCGGAAGAAATTGGACCCATTACCTTTTGAAGGATGATTCCGGCATTAAGTCCCGATGGATCCATGTGGAAGCGACTTGCCATAATTGATCTTATCTTGTCAAGATCTTTAGTCTGAAACATTGTAATCAGTAGTAAATAAATCTCAAACAAGTTATTCACATTTACCATCACAAACAAGGACGTCCCAATTTTTTTGAAGACCCAATTACATCTTAAGCTTTTGATCACAAATTCAGAATATAAACAGAGATATAGACCTGGTTGGCAAGAAGTCTTGTATGGATCCATGGCCAGTTAATGTGAGTACTGGCTGATTCGATGAAGCTTCCGAATCGGGTAATACCCACAACTTCAATGAGTGAAATCTCTACGGGTCGGGTTGAAGGGAGGATTACCAGAGTCATCGGGTTATCGGATAAGCCCATTCCAACCATGGGCTGATCCAATACCACATTGATTTTATGGGCCTTTAGATGTTTAGAAGGCCCAATACCACTTAACATTAATAATTGTGGGCTTCCAAGTGTTCCTGCTGATAATATAACTTCATTCCTCAAAGACCCTTTATTTAAATTCGCCACGTGTCTTTTGCCTTTGGTATCCATATACAATATTCCTCGAGCTCTTCGTTCTGCGTTTTTAGTAAAAAAAGTTAAAACATAATATTAGAAAGTTTAAATGAAAATTTATTATTTATTGTGAACGTGAGGACCGCTGAAATTGCGTTACGTGACAATATTTATTCCAAATACCATGCATTATTCAGTGTGAATAAAGCTTAGACGCCTTTACTCACTCTGAATAATGCATGATATTCAGAGTTAATATTACCATGTGAGGCGATTCTGGTGGTCCTCACGTTCACAACTAAAATTGAGTTCGAATATAGGGTCAGGTTCAAATGTGATCTCAATTTTGGCAAGGACAAATCTCGGCCACACATCTTCGGTTACTATGGACGCGATCACGGGGGATTGACTCGATTCATGGGAGAGTGGAGATTATTAAAGGAAGGGACCCGGTCAAAGCTGCTTTTATTGACAGGATGACTAACTGAGATTCATTTTCATGTTCACAACCAAAATTGAGTTTATATTTGAACTTTGCTCTATAAATATATTTATATATATGTTTTTTTAAATAAAATATAGTTAAACTTTTATAATTACCTAGAATTAGTTATCCATGTTTAATCTTCTTAGTTTAATAAATATTGTGTTTTGATATGATTTAATAAACTACATATTAAATTAAAGAATGAATATGTTTATATTATTATTACATATATATATATATATTAATCGTTTATCTAAAATTAATATCGATACGGGATGGTCTAATACTATAAAAGTCTTATCATATTATTTTTTCTAGAAGAGTCATTTAAGAAGAAATATAAAAATTTCCATCATATATCGAAGAATAAATTAAAGCCAGCGTTATCATATATTCTGAAAAACGTAATACCTTCTATATATAGCAAATACGCCTTGAACCTTAACCCCCTGAATAAAGGGATCTACCAATAACATTAATATTATTGTTAGACGAAATGAACCTTTTGATATTATCAAAGTTTGGAAACATTGATAAATCGTTTATTGGTATCACTTGTTTTTCAATCTTTAAGTGATGAATAGGATGGATAAAAATCTTACACGACAAGAGTGATGATATGAATCGAGAGTCTTATTCAGTAAGTGAGATTGACAACTTTTAGCCGGTAAACACTTACTATATCGGATAAATTATCACATACGACACCATTTAGAGAGACTAAAATATCGTCCAACATGATAGGTGAAGTTGTTCAATTTTACTGTTAAGCGTTACTAGGTAAGTGTTTAAGTAGACAATCTCAGAGAGTTTTACCCTCACTTATGGTCGAGTGCTATAAGATAAGGTAACTGAGGGTAAGTCAACCCCTAAGACCATCTCCAATTGGGTCACTAAATCTTACACTAAACATCAAATTTGGTGTAAATATTACTATTCACATCTCCAATGGGGTCACTATTTTTCACAGTAAATATAGTGTGATGAATAGTATAACACCAAATTTGGTGTAACACTATTTTTCACACTACTTTTTTGGTGTAAAAAATAGTGTTACCCATTGAAGAAGATTTAGTAGTAACACTAAATCTTACACTACTTTTTACACTATTTTTAACATTTGGTGTAAAAAATAGTGTTACCCATTGGAGATGCTCTAAATTATATAAACGAGTTCAGTTTATGTGATACCAGTCTGTTTTTATAAAGCCACAACGTAATATTGTAAAGAAACAAAAAGACGAACATCAAACCTTTACGATAAATACATCATAAAGGTCTAACTTGACATCATTATTTTGTTGTGAATGTAGCTGGTTTTACTGGTGTCACGAAAACAGTTTATTTCGCCCATGGTAATTGTTGGTATATATAAAAGAAAATGTAAAAAGCTTAAATGGAGTAGTTAATGTACTCACCGCCGGTTTCAAACAAAATCCGGTGCACCGTCGCATTTAGATACACCGTAATGTTGGCCGGAACGGCATACTCCAACAAATCCGCCGCCGTGTGCCGCTTTCCGTTCCGATCGAAAATGCTACCGCCGACTTTCGTCCCGTATACATGTTCATAAGAAAACCCATTATCGGGCGAAACCCCGGCCTCCATCAACCCTCCCCTCACCGCCGTCTGCCACCCCAACACCTCCGGCTCGAATGCCACCTTCCTCCCCACCCACTCATACGACTCCTCCACCGCCTTCGGGTCCCACCCGGCCTTCTTCACGAAGTCGGCGCTCGCCCACGTGAAGAAGCCCGCGTTCAGGGCGGACCCGCCGCCCAGAACGCGGCCCCGTTGGCTGACCACGCCGTCGGTGGAGACGAAGGTCTGGGAGGCCGACGTCGGAGAGACGTCGGCCAGGGTGTCGAGGAAGCCGTTGATGGTGGTGACGGTGGGGATTCCGTACGGAAGATCGCCTCTTTCGAGGAGTAATACTTTCGCGGATTGCGAGAGGGTCGCCGCCAATGGGCAGCCGGCGGTCCCACCGCCGATTACAATGTAGTCGTAGGATGCGGTCGCCGGAGCTCCGGATGCGTCTTTCGCAAACGTGGCATACGGAGCTGAAAAAGAAAAAAAAACGAGTGATTAATTAAAAGTGTTGCTATCCATCTCCCTGTATTATGGGTCCCACCTGTACAGTCACTTATCCCTGTAACTGTAAGGAAGTATGGATAGAAAACTCGTTAATTAATGAATTGATGGATTCATAATGAATAGAATTCATTAGTTCAACAAGTTACCTTTTTCGGAAGTTGAAGAAGAAGTGAAGAAAATGATGAATATTGCGGATAGAAGTTGAAATGCAAGAGATATTGAGGTTTTATCCATGGAGGATTGAATGAATTTGAAGGTGATTAATTCTAAGGTATATATAATCAATATTGAAAGGGAAGGATGGATCTAAATGTTGTTGAGTATAGGAAGTAGATGAACAACCAATTTTATATATCATGTAAATAGTAAATTACAAAAATAGTCCTTGAGATTTATGAAATTTAAGGTTTTGATCCCTTTAGGTCCATATGTGGATGTTGTTAAGTGTTTTCATGGCTTCATGAAGTCATGTGAGGGGTATTTTTGTCTTTTTATATATTTTTTATTATAAAGTAATCAACAAATACTTGAAACATATATATGTACAAGGCGTTAAAATGTTAAAACGAAGAAGAGAAAAGAAAACCTACCTAACCGGACAACTCACGTCTCAAAACTTATTAATTCATTATTCATTTGTCTTCAATCCTAACCATTTGTTGGTATTAACAAAGTTTACATCAAGGTTATTGTGATTCAATATCTAATTTCTTTCTATTTATAGTCTTACTATGTATTTCTTATAATCTTGTTTGATTTCTTACTCACAATACAAATCACATCCTTGGTCCTTATCAAATTCTTTACCCCAGTTTTTTTTTAGTAAAATGATTGATACGTCTCTTTGACTTGCATAGTTGCGTGTAAGGTACTTCAGTGTTGATGGTTGTCAGAGGTAGGGACAAAATCTGTAAAACAAATGCAAATCTTATTAACATTCCTTATATTTTTTTTAAACATAAGGATAATTATCAGATTTTTTATAAACTTCAGGGATGAATTTTGCAATTTACTCTATTTGTTAAGCAACGCCTTAATTACTATGACGACACCACCTTCCCCCATGTTCCCTTGTATTCCACATTTCCACTAATCCACCGTGTATATTTTAAATTTATTTTATTTGGGTTAATATTCTAATTCATATATTTATCTGATTGATGGATATAAATGGTACATTGAGATTTAAAAGAAACGTTTTATATCTAATTATTATCCCTATTTTGATTCTCGCTTATTATCCCTATTTTGATACTCGCTTATTTACATTCTCATGTTAGACACGAATCATGTGTGTTAAATTAACCGATAATTAACCAAGTTTAGCGTAACAAAAAAAGAAAATGTTGGAAAGTTATCTAACTATAAATTACTATATATAGTTATAACTTATAATAGATTATTTATACCTTTGTTCATATAAAAATAAGTAGTAACAAGGGAACACACCATTTCATATTATATTTACAACATCAATGCAAAATTCTCATAAGTTAGTAATATAAAACTATTAATTATTTTAATTAAATATAAGTTTTAGAAATTAGTCATATTATTTGATAATTTTAAATAAATGTTAGGCATAATATAAATAAAAATATATAGTTCGTCACTTGATAAACTTTCCAACTAATTGATTATTTTTCAAAAGATATTTAATTAACATCTAAAAGTTATATTAAAATTCTACTATTTATCAATCTGAATGAATATACATTAATATTTATATAAACTACAAATATAATTTAAGAGTTGTTTTAGTCAATTTTTTCCCGACTAAGTTTTAATATAGATAATAGTAATAACAAATATAATTATTAATAACAATAAACAATAATTATGAGCATAATAAAAAAAACATAATTTTCTTTTACAATTTATTGAAATTGTAGGTGCTACAATGTTATAATCTACGTGATAAAAACACCAAAATTGAGACACGTTTTATGTTTTAGAAAAAAAAGTCAAACCATTGGTCATCCATCCCCCAAGTTTCACTTTAACACTCTTTCCTTTTCTTTTTTTAATAGAGTGACATAAGGTTGGTCCCTTTTATTATTAAGGTTATATTTAGTATGTTTGAACATTGTATTTAAAATATCAAGGCCGACTATGTAAATGTACATTTATGCCATCAAACTTTTGAGTGAGTCAACACAAGTATAAATACTATGAAAAAACTACTGATTGATCAAAAATTGTAAAGAGATTACTTCAAAATCCAACACTTGCCTTCGTCGTAGGGCCCTCTATTAGCATTAAGGGTGTTTGCGGGTTGAAATCCGAAGGATTTCGATGGACACGATCCCATCGTCTGATGGATGTTAGATTTTGTTATGTGATATAATCCAATTAATATTAGACATGAGATTCAATCCAATCCAATGAATGATAAATACATTCTATCCATTGGATATTCATTGGATCGTATTACATCTATCAATTTATTTTGATATAATTTTCAAACAATTAATCAGTAGTTTAAACCTATTATTCACACACATAATAGATTCATACACCTGCATGATGTGGAGCAAAACATCTAAAGTCTTTTGAAAACTTGAATAAATAAGCTTGTTTCCTGTCAGTTTTATCCTCTACAACTAGATTTTAGTTTTATGGGTTTCTAATTCGCATATCTGATGACAAGGACCAACAAACTTACCCATTAAGAAACATGGCAAGGACCGAAAGTCTTTTGTGGTAAGTGTCACAAACGACTTTTATCCAGTAAGCATTTACTAGATTTACTATGCTTACCAACAATTCATTTACTATGCTTACCAACAATTAAAAATGATACTCATTTCATTTATGATGAAATTTTATAAAGAATAAAGATCTTAATTTATATAGAGTAAGTGATAACTATAAAAATCTTTATCTATATAAAATTTAATGAAAAACCAATTAATATCCTTTTAGAGTTTTAGGTATGATATTATTATGCTTGTAAACCCCAATGGGGCAGCCTACCTGTTAAGGCTTGGTGTTGGGGAAAAACCCACCCAAGTTCGAATCCGGGGGTGAGCAACCAGGGGCCACTGAGTATTAATCCCAGGGGAGCATGCTTTAGCTCTCGGTAAAAATTGCCAAGGATGTAGTCTGGGCAAACCCATGTGAACCTTATAAAAAAAATAAAAAATTATTATGCTTGTATATTGTTGGGCTGCTTGTCTGTTACCCAGGGTTATCAATCAACCCACTAAGAGACTATAACGGGCCCATTTCGTAAATCATTTAGCATAAAAACAAAAAGGAATAAAGAAAATTAATGATAAGTTTTCTTCTATAAGTTCTCTTTTAAATGTGAAAGGAAGACAATTAAATCACTTTTAGAAAATTATTAAAAATCACTAACTACCCTATCTTTGGATATAAAATATATATTTATAAAAATGATATTTCTTATTTTCTTTTTCATTCCTTCCACTAGTGAGAACATAAATATACTTTATTTTGTCTTCTTATTTAACATCCCAACCATTTATTTTTATGGTATTCTAGTTTGTATAAACATTAAACACGAACTTATGATTTGATTAAGAGACATTTCACAATACGTTTATCAAGAGACAAGAGTCACTACCAATATTTACCTTATTGAGTCACACTAGTAGGTGAGCCCGAGAGATAACTCTACAGCTTATGAATAATACTTCGAAAAGAAAACGATGCCCAAATCAAATTTCCGTCTCAAGGAAGCAAAGAGAAAATAGTTTTGCACACCAAAATACTATTCTTATGTAGTCACAATCATGGCATACAAAAAGTCGTACGATTCTTAAACCGATAACTGCCTTATCTAGCTACGATACAAACAAGTTAACAGAAACATAAAAACCTTGTTATTATAAAAAAAAAGTCTAAACTAGGCTAATATGGGCAAAAATAAACTAAAACGAGAAAACCATGGTCCTTTAGATAAAAGAGGAACAATAACTATCTTTTTACTTTTTAGGGCGAAAATGAAAGAAAGTAAAACTTCGGTGTATGAACTGTACATTTATGGGTTTAGTTTACAAAAGTGTATCTAACTTGTCACAAAAAGTTGTTGTATGTACTAGACTTTCAAATTTACCTTTCAGTGTATCCAAGTTTGCAAAACTTACCATTTAATGTATTTTGGACAACTTTTGGTGACAAGTTGAACACACTTGTATACACCAGATGGTAAGTTTTGCAAACTTGGATACACTAAAAGGTAATTTTGAAAGTCTATTTACATACAATAACTTTTTGCGACAAGCTGGATACACTTTCGTGAACAAGACCCTACGTTTTATCTAACTACGGGGACTAGAAGGGGTGATTTTGATCACAAGGCCAGGGAAAACATCATCCGGGTCATGAATATGCGGGTTTTCTTCAACGATAAACGGGTCACCGCACTTTTCGCTGATGGAGTTGAGCGTTTCGCCTTCTCCGACCACGTAGATCTCGTCGCAGGCGCGATACGACCGCGGATTGATTTTGTTGATGAAAGAGTTGTCTTCGGTGAAAGATCCCAATAAGACGAGAAGTACGAGAAATACGAGGCAGTACCACCGAGCTGCATCGGCGTAGCTCATCGGAGACCTGGATGAAGCCATCAACTGATCGAAGAATATATATATTTATATATGTATATGTATAGATGATGATTGTGTTTTTTAATTGTGGGATGTATAATGAAATTGGGATGAATATGGAGATATATATAGATATAGATATAGATATAGATATATGTGTGTGTGTATATATAATATATATAGACCGAGAGAGGGGGCAAAATGGGCGTGTATGTTGTGTTGAGATGAGTATTGGGTTCGTCGACCTTTTGCCGTTCTATTTCGGCTGGGTTGACGTCTATTGGCTTTATTATACTATTATCCTATATATATATATAAGTATGTTTTTATGTTTTTTAGTTTTATTTTATTAATAGTGACAAAAAATGTTGATGATATGGTATCGACGTGTGTTTCAGTTGATATCCGATGGATGTAAAGGAACTGAATCGATCCAATTACTTGTTGGCTTTTCCTTATTAATCGGTAACATTAAGATGAAATGTATTAAAATAAGATATATCGAAGAAATTCTTTTTAAGCGATAATTAATGGAAGAATATTTAATTGAAAATGATCTATAATTAGAAAATATTTTTCATCAAAGATAACACTATGCACTCAATCTCATATGCTAAAAGAAACAAAATAACAAAGTTAATAATCTTTCACCTACTTTAAACATTTTTCATAAAAGTAACAGATAAAATGTAAATTAAAAAATAGCATCAAATTCAGAAGTAGAATAATCGGTGCATTTTTTTGGCTTATCTTGCATGCTCATTATACTGGTCCCGACTCTCAAACCCTAGGTCTAAAATAGAGGTATGATTAGTTTACATGTTCGAACCGGTTCAGATTGAATCTACCTTATCCTAGTTAAGTTTTCCAATAGTATATTATAAACAAAACCATGTCTTTTTAATGGGAATTATAAATGGATTCCCCTAGGAGTGAAATGGGTAAGGTTATGTGAATGTACAGGTAGGACCCAATATAAAGGGGTCTATTTATGTGTGTGCATAAAATACTAAAGGGAGTCCGTATAACAACATCATTTTTTTAAATTTGCATGATAGATTTCCCAAAAGCAGTTTACCTTAGAAACAACACAATATATATAAATCATAGATTACGTAAAATGATTTCAAATAGATAATATTATTTTTCCACTTAAAATACGAGGGCAAACTCGACTAATTTCTAGTTAATTAGGAAGTGGTTAGAATGTTTAATTTATATCTTAAAGCTTTCTGTTTTCTTAAGAATGACTAGTTGAACCTTTTCTTTAATGGGCAAAAAATAGCTTATTGAAACGCTAGTTGGAGTAGTGTTTTAGAAATTTTTTGTAGTTTTTTCTATTACACTCTTATTGATATTAATATTACATCCTAATGTATCATTTTACATACTTATAGTTAAGCTAGTTTTTGATAAACATATTTTATTTATAATGTAGTTTATCACCTTAGTGCTACTTTATTAGTTAATAACTATTTTATCAGCTAGTTTGTCAAAATTAAATAAAATATTTAATTCTTAAACAATTTTAAAGCATTATAACCTTTCCATCGTTATGTTCAAGTCCTTTTTTTTGCTCTAATTATTTATAAATGATTATTGTGTTTAATAATTATGATCTTTAATTTATAATTAAGAAGAAAAAAAGTAAAGATTACCAAGACTTTAAAAATCAATAATTCTACAATAAAACATGGTTGCGTGAATTAAACGAGTAGCAGCCTGCTTTAACAAATTGACCACAAATAGATACACGTATATATCTCTATAATTCATTGTCTTGTGTTCATTTGCCCATGTGTTCTTCTTTTGCTTTCCTTAATTTCTTTTTCTTCTTATCATCTTATTCTTTTATTAAACCAATAATATCATACCATATATTATACGATATGAAAATAATATTAAATATTGCCATCCTATCTTAGGTTGTATTTGGTTAGTTGAAATTCGAAATAATCGGAATGATTTATTTTATTGGCCAAATTTTATTCAAATGTTTGATTTATTCTTTAAGTTATGGAAAAGGATTTAAATTTCACATATACTGGAATTTAAATTGATTGTGTTTTACTATTCTAATTGCTTTATTTCATTTCTTTAAGAAAATCCTTTAGATAGCGTTTGAATTATATACTGAAATTTGATGGAAATAAAATTCGTTAAAAAAAAAACTGGAATATAATCATTTAACTGATTTTGTTAGCGGTATTTGAAATGAAATTTGTTTAAATTGTATTGGTGTGTTCGTCAAATATAAAAGTGTTGAAGGGTGTCCATATCCGAGTTATAATTTTTTAGAGTTGAATATCAAAATTAAATCTTTAAAAAAAAGTTAAACTCGTTTCAAGTAGCTACCTATTTTATATTTTAATAGTTTTAGTATCAACTATATTATTAAAAATATTCTACAGATTTCATAAAATTTTCTTGTCTAAACATTTATTTCCAATACATTTAATTGGGCCATCCAACCGGTAGATCGATGGGGCGGGTATGCGGATTTCTAAAGCCGTTGAACCCGTCTTTCTCTCTTTCCCTTTTTTTTCTCTTAAATATATATTAAAAAAAATCAAAAGGTATAAAATACACTCCACTTAAAGGTTCAAATGGTAAGATGAAAAAAACAGATATGACGTTGAGATGACATGAAAAATTAAGGGTTCAGGTAACACAATCGTTCGAGATTATTTAATAAAAGCTTTGAACGCATACGTATGTAAAAGCATGTGTGGTGTCATTACAACGAAAAATACATTGTTGTTATCGAAGCTTATTATTTATAAGAGTCAAATGTTAATTGATTGCATTCGAAATTTCGAATAACACTAGAAAAAAAAATTAGTGAATATGTGTCATATAATATAATTAGAAACAATAGTTAGTCATAATGTTATATAATGAGTTATTTGACAAAAGTTATTGGGAGAGGTGGATATGGTGCCGACCCTATCGGTCCAACCCATCTTTAATATTTTTTAATTACCATAGAACCAAAGTACAACTTTTTAATGTTCGATAAATATTTCAATTAAGTACACATGATCATAATATATAATTATTAAATAATCGGGCTGTTCAAAATTTGTAGGTGGCATGTTGGGTTTATTTTGTCGATTCAGGTTGGTTTTTTCATCCAACCAACTATTTTCAAAAGATATTTAAGAAATCAACATTAGATATTTAAGGAGTTGTATTCTTTTGAAAATTTTGAACAAAAATCACTAATATCCTACATAACTAATTATTCCTTGACAAATGTTTTTGGTGCCTTGACAAAAGGTGGCTGTTTTGCATTGTCAAATAAACTAGGTAATTAATGAAGTATTACGGTATTGTATCATACTTTTAATTGTTTGTTTTATTCTTAATATACTGATACCTTCTTGTAAAAGTTACAAAATGTATGAACTAGATAATGAATCGTAGAATAAGTTAATATCAAGTCGGACCCTTCTTTTGATATTCGTGAAAAGTAAACTTACTAGTAATTTTTTTGGATAACCAAAAATTTAGGTAAGATTTAGAAATGGGCAATGTTAATAACAACTTAGGTTTTATGCTATGTGTATTCGGTTAAGTAATTTATTAATTTAAATAAGGTGTTGGCAACACGGATACTATTCTTGGTTGCCTTTCATCTTTATATTAAAATGATCAGGAATCATGATATTTTTTTTGAACGGTAGATAACTCACACACATACTCAGGGGTATTCGGATCCAAACGACCATTGACTAATCTCCCGCATCCATGAATTGGTCTTATGGACAGGCCCATAAACTCGCCCATGAACCGGCCCTATGGACTAGGCCAAGAGCTAGGTCCCGCAACAAGTCCCCTGCGGGCCTGCGGGCCGGGTCGAACCTTCGCCAACTGAGTATACCATCCTTTAAAGGCACAAGGGTGTTACCTCCACTCGCTAGACTAGACCATCTTTGGTATGAAGGCACAAGGGTGTTATCTTTGTATTTTAAAAGTTATTTTTCTTAAAGAAGCCTCAAAAACCTTGTAAATGAGAAATTGTGGGAAACGTTGAGGTTAACCTGAGGACTATAAAATGTGGATTTGAATCGTTGATCACTTTTAATTTCATACCCTCTCATCGTGTTTTTGAAAAGAATTGATCTGATGCATCTAAGTGGATCTTATCTTGATGTGTGTCCACTTTTCATCCAACTGTTGATAACCATTTTTTTATGATTTTCATGTTCACCTATGGATCACTTTCATAGCCTCCATTTGGACCGTATGCATTTGTACATAGACGTAATTTGTAATATACACACGTGCTTATGCATAGTTGTATAATGCACTTGTGCATAAAAACAAATAAAAACAAATAAAAACAACAACTTAATTTACTTTATCTCTCTCTATATATACATATATATGAATTGAAAAAAAAATTCTAAAGAAACTCCGAGCATTTTGATAAGATTTGCTGAGTTGGGGTTTGTTAGAGCTGCATTGTTTTTCTTATGCTACTTTCAAAATGTTACTTGATTTTTTTTACAAACGCAACATTTAATTAAAAAAGAAATAGACAAGCGGACAGGATAAGCAAAACATAAAAACACAACCGAGGCCAACATCTTACGGGAATTACTTTGTTGGGAAAGAAGTTTTCTCATAAATAAAAATTATTGCGTAGGTTTTGTCAGATCTTGTGATTATTTTACTCATGATAGCTATTTTAAAAGGTGATCGCTTCCATGAATTAAGGCATGTTTTAGATGGCCAGACGCCACTTTTAACCCTTATAGTGTGCAATGGAATGAGGTGGGTTTCTAGAGGGTTGTCATTTGCCTCTTTTGTTATCTTTGTAGTGTTCTATGCTTTAGTTTAATTTTAACATATAATCTACTTCTATATCATCATAAACTAGAAGTATGTAGAAGCATGGATAAAATATGTGTGAATTTGTTAAAGTTTCAGTTATACTGATTCAAATTTCATAAAGAATATTATATCACCATCCCAAGTATATGTGTAATTGACTAACTATATGTCGACCATTTTATATGAAAATATAAGTTGTTTATTGTAATTGACTAACTATATGTCGATAATATGTAAATTTGATATCTTAAATGATGTTATAATTAAACGCACAAACATTGCGTGAGTCCTATGGTTTTGAGGATTGACTACAATGTCATACCATTTAAAACCTTGATTTGGATGAAACAAGGAATTTTCATGAATGCTAAGGTCAACATTAACGATTTAAGGCTAAGAAAAAAATATTTATTTTTGAATACTCTATATCATTAATTCGATTAAGACATTCAACATTGGATTACAAGATCAATGAAAGGATTTTGGATGGCGGCTTTGTTTGGACGTCGTTGTGCTTGTATATTGGATAGGAATTCCATTTAATTTCATCTCATTTTGTTATCACATCTCTTTATATATTTAAATATAAATCACTATCGTGTTAGAAAATTAACGAATGCCAACATAAAAAAAGATTCAAATGAGAAAAGTAATTTAATAAGAGAATAGGAAATCGATGAAATCACTTGTAAACGTGAGAATCAATCTCAATCACTCATCTTGGGGTTACGATGGACGTGATCATGGAGGATTGACGTGATTCATGGGAGGGTAGAGATTATTAAAGGGGTGGGGGAACCGGTCAAAGCCGCATTTGTTGACTGGATGAGTGACTGAGATTGTTTCTCACATTTTCTAAAACAAAGAAACTAGCTACAATCACATATGATGTACGCTCATGTGGGTCTCACATATTAAAAAAAATCATATATGATTCAGGTGGGTCCCACCATATATATGATTTTTTAGTATTTAAGACCCACATGGACCCACATCAATGTATGTCTATGGTTAGTTCATTTATTCTTGCAAATGATATTGGTTCTTGTATGAACCTGCCTATATGTGTGTGTGTGTGTGTGTGTGTATGTATCATGTTCAAAGGAAAACTTCAAATAAACGAAAAATCGATGAACACCCTCATAACCCTATATTTGCACCATATACACTTTTGCATGCGGATAATTTTGTAATAACCATAAGTGCATAATGCACTTATGCATGAAAAGTTTAAAAGTAAGTTACCCATATGCACTTGTGCATATAGTCCAAATAGAGAACTACGAGGGTGTTCCTCAATTTTCCCTTTTTTTTTTTAATTTTTCCCTTAAACCTCCCTCTTTTAATATAAACATTTTTAACTAATTTAGTAGAAATTAGATATCAAATACAAACTTAAAGTAAAAAAAATAAAATAAAATTTGCTATTGACGTAAATAAGCCTAGGCACCTTTTTTCGTAGGATATCTATATTTGTGATTCCAATTATTCCATTCCTAATAAACCAACCGTAGAATTACTTTTTGGCCATCTTTTACTAAAATTGCTTTTATAATTCCGTTGACTGCTAACCAAATATCCACAAATTATACAAGACTTCAAAACCTCATTATTTTATTCATATCATAAAACAAAATATTCATCCACGAACATTAAACAAAACTTAAACCACTTACATACATACATAATCAGAAACAACTAAAACCAAAAAAAGAAAAAGAAAGCAATATATTACGATTTGTATATATATTCCAATTCTCCACATCTTCTCCATATATATAATTATATATAGCGAGGGAGATCAAATTAGAAAATAAAAAAGAAAGAAAAAGGTGGTAATCAGGTGAGGTATTATGTACCATAATAAGAAGAAGAAGAAGAAGGGGTGATCTTGATGACGAGACCCGGGAAAACATCGTCCGGGTCGTGGATATGCGGGTTTTTTTCGACGATAAACGGGTCGTTACACTTATCGCTTATGGTATGAAGTGTTTCTCCTTCTCCCACCACGTATATTTCGTCACACGGAGGTCTCATCAGCCGGTTTCCGCGGCCTGTGACGGTGGTCGTAAGGGCAAAATTGTCATTTCTGAAAGCACCGGTGAGCATGAGGGCAATTATGGTAATCGCACAGTAAAATGAAACGGCATCTGCTATGGCTATTATTGTCTTTCCTACTCTTTTACCTTTCATCAATTCACCACCCATCGATATGTATATATTCTTCAATTACAGAGATATAGATATAGGAATATATATATATATATGTAGAGAGAGAGAGGGTACAGTAATAGTAGTGGGAGAGTTTTATGGGGTGATGGATGAGATGGTTAATGAAGGTGGGCAAAAGCTTTATAAAGAATTTACACCTAGCAACGGATTCAACCGTGGGAATCGTGGGTAATTGTCTATTTAACCCTTAAGTATATAATCTCTCTCTCTCTCTCTCTCTCTCTCTCTCTCTCTCTCTCTCTATATATATATATATATATATATATATAGGGGTGGTGGGTTCAAATGTGAACCACTTTTTGATTGTGAACGTGAGGACAACCGAGAGCGCGATACGTGGCGGATGACTAGGCGCCACGTCAAGTCCACGGCGGATGAGTAGACGCGATTCATGGGAGGGCATTGAATTATAGAGGGGGACCACACTCAAAGCCACGCCACGTGTCGTGCTCTCGGTTGTCCTCACGTTCACAAGCAAAAAGTGGTTCACATTTGAACTTTCCTCTGTATTAATATATATATATATATATAGCGAGAGAGATTTAAACGGGAAGTGCTAAAAAAATACAAAGCAGAAAAGTGATCTTCATACGGTTGAGATCATAGTTGACTAGTCAAATATTGCGCATCTTTGATAAGTCAACTATGATCTCAATGTCTTTCAGTGTTGTGGTGGATTGGTTACCACTTGGGGGGTTCATAGCGTCCTAACCAAGTTCGAACCTTCCCGTGCGCATGCCTGGGGACATTTAAGTGGTGCCATGTTTAGCCCCCAAAATTGTTGGGGATTAGTCGAGCTTTGGCCCGGACATCATTCCCAAAAAACTATGATCTCAACCATTGATGGACGCGATTAACAGAGAGTGCTTGATCAAAGCGGCCTTTATTGACCGGATAAGTGGTGGAGATCACTTCTCTCGTTTGTATTTTTTTAACATTTCTCATTTGAACCTAATACTAGCTTATAAGTATGTAAAATGATCAAAAGAGTATATTGAAATATAATAATTAATATAAATAAGACTATAATTGGAAAAAGCTCTAAAAAACTACCTCCAACTAGCTTATCAAAAAGCTAGCTTGTAAGCTACGTTTTGTCTATCCAAACATGTATGCAAAAAATAAGGTAGCTTGTAAACTACTTTGTGTTTACCAAACAATGCCATATTATAAGGAGGAATTTGAACCATTAACATTTTTTTAATTTTACCTGTTTTAAAAAAATTGAGAAATAAATTGCCGACACAAAAATCTACCGGAATCGTAAATCCGTCAAAAATGTCATTCTTCGACGGGGTATGTGTCGCTAGCCGGATCCCCGACGGATTTTATAGTCGAAAAAGAGTATTTTTAGTAGTGTTCTTAGGGTTTTTTGAAGTAAATAACTTTCCCAAATTGGTTATTTACTATTTCTATAATTAATTAGAGACAAGAAAAAGCATACGTGTTTGTTAAGAATAAAACTTGATGTTTGATAAATTGGAGGGAGAGGGCACTCTTGATATGATAAACCAAACTTGTAGAATTGAAAGGATGAAATTAACCAAACACTAATCACATGTTTTGTTTCTTGATTTCCTATTATATATACCCACTTAAAGGAGGAAACCACGATTGCCATAACTTGGGATTCTGCTAAGAAGTTAAGATTAATGTAAGCAGCGGTTATTAACCGCTAGATACACAATAGAATAAGATGTATTAAAATAAAACAGATCAATTTTCTTCTAAAACCAATTTATAAAAAAATAAGATTAAAAGAGATCAAAAATTTAGACCATTTTCTTATATTTCTTAGGCTATGCGTAGCAATGCCCTGGGCTCGGCGGGCTTAAAGTCGGCGGGCTGGGCGGCTTGGGTGGGCTTCGCTATGCCTGTAGTGGGCTCGAATGGGTCGGGCTTGGGCGGTGTCCACACACCGTCAACTCGCTCTCTTTCTCTCTCGCATTCTCTGTTTTTCTTTTTTTAATTGTATTGGTTATTTGTTTTAAGAGAATTCGGGTACTAAATAGAGAGGGGGATCCAAAGAACTTATTGTGAGTTTATGAAAAAACTGATATAGCATAGATATGGCAGTAGGACTCAGAAGGCTGGAAGGATTTTACTACACATACCCTTATCGTTAACTCAACTTATTATTCGATTTCTTTTTAAATAATCGAATAATATAAATATTGATTAATGAATGGGATGAGTGGTGTATAGTATTATCGAAAACAATTAACCGCAAGCCACGTTTGACCACAAAAATGGAACATGATATCGATATCAACTATAAACCCACCCACTAAACCACACCCAATATAGCCATTTCTATTTTCTTATTTTAATTTTAATTAATTGTTGTCAATTTCCAAAATAAATTGTTTTATTTTATATCATTTTAATTAGCATATAATCTTAGTAGTCATCATAAGATTAGCATGGTCCATAATCTTATCTCTTTCTCTTTCGCACGCCACACCAAATCTTAATAACCACAAAACATTTTCCTATTTAATTTCGTCCAAGAAATTATCAAGAAATATATTTGAATATATGTTTAGTTATCTATCATATTCTTTATTTTAATGACTTTTTGTATATAAGAGGAAGCTTAATTAATTAAAGTCATTAATTACAGGATGGTTAGGCATGGCAAATTGAATTTAAGAAGAACAAAACTATGAGGTTATGACTTGTGGAACCTATTAATTTATTGCTATTCAATTTCACACAATAATAATAATGATAAATTATCTAGTTTTATAATACTTAAATATTGGTTTTAATTTAGAGTCGACTAGATGTTTCTTTTGTATAAAATATAGGGGTTAGCTTTAAGTAAGAGTCAAATCTTTAACAACTCTTTAAGGAAATAAAGAGAAGGATTTCATATATATAAAAGATGGAAAACACAATTCATATTTCGTTTTTCTCCAACCCATTTCAAAAACTGTCCACATCTATAAAAATTATTATATATAATCAGGTTAAACCGAAAACAATAGCCAAATAAAAGAACACGAATTTTCTTTGTTTGAAAAGTGTCCTATTAATACAAGTTTTCTTTTAAAAAAGGGTTTATAGAACATTTTTTAAAAAACATTCTTTGAAGTTAGCTAATACAGCACTTTAAAAAACATATAGTAACATTTTTTTTATGGATTGCTATAAAGTATTTTTTTTTCTTATTAACAAAGCAACCATTGTATCTAGCTAATAAGATTCCCAAAAAAAATGTTCTATAAACCCTTTTTGAAATGTTAGTGGCACTCCCCTTTAAGGATCAGATGATATAAATAGAAAAGCTAATGTTACAGTTGGAATGGCATGAGAATACGAAATGTTGATGGTACAAACGGCCTTATGGGTGAACATGGGTATTGATACTTGTGAAAGGTTCAACAACTATTAAACAAAAAAAATATACAACAAGAAGAAATATTCTAACCTAAAACGTCAATCTTTTTCGGGCACAACATACACCAAATCGTTAACCCAAACGGTCTAAATAAAAATGGACCTAAAATGTCAATCTTTTTTTGGTACAACATATACCAAATCATTAACCCAAATAATCTAAATAAAAATGGGTTTAGTTCACGAAAGTGAATTCAACTTGTCACCAAAAGCTATTGTATGTACTGGACTTTCATTTTTATTTTTTGGCATATCAAAGTTTTAAGAAATGATCATTGTATGTTTCATGTTACCTGCTAAACAGGTAACCGGTAAATTTTACTGAACAATTTTCTTATTGTATGTACTGAACTTATTTTTTATTACCATTTACTGAAACCCAAAACGAAAATGAAAAAAGTATTCGATTTTGCTTGATTTGGTATGGAATTTTGCATGAGTTTATTTCCTAGAAGTATATCCAATTTGTCACGAAAAGTTACTGCATGTACTAGCCCGATGCCACATCAGCAGCTAACCTTCTATAAGAGGTTGGATACATACAATAAATCATTTCTTAAAACTTTGATACGCAAAAAGGTAAAAATGAAAATTCATTACATGCAATAACTTTTGATGAGAAGTTGAGATACACTTGCGTAAACTAAACCCAATAAAAATATATAAATAATTATAGTGCCTCAAAATCATTAAGCCAAATAGTGTTAATGAAAATGGCAGCCAACCGCCCTTGTCTTCTCCCCAACCTACCTTAGATGATGTGTTTTGTGGAACTTCTCTTTCCCTTCTTTGGAGAGAGACAGACAGAAGCTTCCCAATCTTATCTTCAAAAATGGCCCCAATTTTACCATCAAAACCAATCATACTCCCTTAATCATTCTCTCATTATTCAACTACTAATAATGAGATTCTTTTCTTTTTATTTTATATAACTTGATGAAGACATAAATTACCAGCATCCCTGTTTCAAAGATTCCTAAATTAATCTTGGGTTAATGGAAAAATCGGTTTTTGTTAAAGAGCTTCACGCTCGATTGATTAGAACTAACCGTCACACTGACCCATCGTCGATATTTGATGTAATTCGATCGTATTCTCTTCAGCCAAGTAATTTACGCAAAACCCTTTTAGTATTTGACCGAATTGAAAGACCCACCTTGTCGATTTGGAACATTGTGATCCGATGCCTTTCGCAGAGCGATCGTCCTGTCTATGCACTCCACCTGTTCGACGAAATGCGTGACCGAGGAATGAAGACGAATAACTTGACCTCAATATATGTTTTGAAAGCTTGTGGCCGTGTTCAAGATTCTGGGTTTGGAGGGAAAGTTCACGCTCTTTTGTTTAAGATGGGGTTCGTATCGTATCTTTATGTTTGTAACTCTCTGATTCATATGTATGCTTCATGTGGGCAGTTGGAACGTGCCCACAAAGTGTTCGATGAAATGCCTGAGAGAGATTTGGTTTCTTGGAACTCGATGATTTGTGGATATAGTCAATGTAACAGATTTAACGACGTTTTAAGGCTTTTCGATCTTCTCCGAGAGGAAGATTTGATCCCGGATTCCGTAACAATGGTGAAGGTTATATTAGCATGCATCAATGTGGGTGACAAGAGTAACGGAGAGTTTATGGCTAAATACATAAAAGATAACAACGTTGGAATCGATGTCTACCTCGGAAACACGTTAATCGATATGCATGGAAAGCACGGTTCGATGGGATTGGCTCGCGAAGTATTCGATCAAATGGGTGTACGTAATGTGGTTTCTTGGAACGCGATGATCTCTGGTTACGCCAAAGCTGGGGACTTGACCAATGCACGCAAACTGTTCGATGAAATGCCGAAAAGGGACGTTGTTTCTTGGACCACTCTAATCACCGGTTACGCTCAACGCGATCGGTTTTCCGATGCCATGACTCTCTTTCTCGACATGACGAAAACTGACGTTAAGCCCGACGAAGTCACAATCGCCACCGTGCTCTCCGCCTGTGCCGGTTTGGGATCGCTCGATACCGGCAAATCCATCCATGACTACATCCGGAAAACCGACGTAAAACAAGACGTTTACGTCGGAAACTCCTTAATCGATATGTATTGCAAATGCGGCTCGATCGATAAAGCACTGCAAGTGTTTCGAGAGATGGAAACGAAAGATTCGGTTTCTTGGACCTCGGTTGTTTCGGGACTCGCCGTGAACGGAAATGCCGTTTACGCCCTCGAGCTTTTTAACGAGATGTTAACGGAGAACGTTCAGCCAACTCACGGGACGTTCGTCGGGATACTGCTAGCGTGCGCCCATGCCGGTTTGGTGGATGAAGGTTTGGATTATTTTTATAGCATGAAACGGGATTTCGGGTTGGAGCCGGAAATGAAACACTACGGATGTGTCGTTGATCTGTTGAGCCGATCGGGGGATCTCGAGAGAGCTTATGACTTTATGATACAAATGCCGGTGGCTCCGGATGTTGTATTATGGAGGATGTTATTGGGTGCGTGTAAGCTTCAAGGAAACGTGGGCTTAGCCGAGATTGCGAGTAACCGGCTTCATGTGTTGGATGGTTCTAATAGCGGAAATTATGTTCTTTCGTCGAACGTTTATGCCGGTGCCGAGAGATGGGACGATGCTTTGAAAATGCGAAAGATGTTGAACGATGGTGATGTGGTGAAACCATCCGGTTGGAGTTCTTTGCAAGGAAAGAGTTGAACAAGATAGAACAGTTGTTCAGAGTTTGGTAAGACATAACTGGATAGAACACGACAGAACAGCCGTTCAGCGTGTTTGGTAAGACAGAACTGGATATGACTGAACAGTTGAACACAGATAAAATGACCAATTTACTTCTAATTAGTTGTGATTATAGGATGCCTAAAATAAATGAGTGTCCTAATAGAGTGTTTTATATGACCCAAGTTTATTGGACCAAACAAAAAAAAACGTTCTAGAAGTGTTACAATAAGTATACAGGACACTTTTAGGCACATAAAATATTTTTTAGAACATTTTTCAAGTAAAGATTCATGTTAACTATTTTATATAGGATACTATTTGAAAAAGTGTCCTGTAAACACAAGTGTCCTCTAAAAAGAGGGGGGGGGGGGGGGGGGGTTATAGGACACTTATCGAAAGCATCCAAAAAAAAAGCTAATATAACACTTTATTTTGAAAATGTCCTGACAAACTCGTTAGGACGCTCAAAAGCGTATAAGGTTCTTGTAACACTTTTAGACATGACACTTTTTTTGTTTGGTTCCATAAAATTGGATCCTGTAAAATACTTTATTAGAACGCTTATTATTTTAGGCGTCCTATAAACTTAATTTTGTTGCAGGGTGTATAAAAATAATATTTTTATGACATTTAAAGTATATAAAATACAATAAAATAAAGTTTAAAAAATGAACAAGCTGTAAAAAGGAAGGTGTAGATGTCTTAGAAGAGACATGTTTTAGTTTGAGGTTATAATAGTAAAACATAAGTCAGGTACTAGCTTTTTCCATAGGTTGGGCCGCTGGGGGTAGAACGAACCTGTTCCACTCTGTTTCACGTAAAAGTCCTACCAAACATAGAACGGTGTTCCCTGTTCTTGTCAGTTCTGTTATGTCCAGTGTACCAAACGCACCCCAAGCGCACCAAAATACACCGGCAAATGCAACTCGAGATGAAGATTGGTCGATCGTTATGGTTAGTACATGCTATTGAAACTTAGTTCATTGCAATTAGTTTGACCTCAGTTGGACTGATTTGCATAATTTGGGATTAATTGTTCATCGGAATTACATCCTTATTCTTAACACGTCTTGCTTAATGCTAATGAGTCTTGACTAAGATTTTAGCATACGATCTGTATATCGTTCGTTAGCCCGTGTTATTTCAGAGGTTAAACATAACCTTGATGGCGTTACCACCCTGAGCGCTTGTTTCAAATGCTTTATCAATGTCTTCTTGCGTAAACTTATATCTATGAGTTATAAGCGGTTTCACATCGATCTTGCCGGTCCTCAGAAGCTCGATGCAGATTGGCCATGTGTTCCGGTATCTGAATATCCCGATAACGTCAACTTCCCTATTGTCAAAACGAGAAACCAACGGTCATAATCTGAAACTAATATGTGCGTATCTAATCTGTGTGTGTGTGTGTGTGAAAAGAACCTTGCGGCTGCAGCAACCAACGGGATGGTCATCGAACTCGCTCCCAATCCCACGAGGCACACTTTACCACCGGATCGAGTGGCATTCAAAGCCGTTGACATGGTTTTGTTAAAACCGACACAATCGAAACTAATATCGATGTTGTCTTCCATGACTTTGTGAATCTTGGCTACTTCTTCATCGATATCCTGTTAAAAACATTAATTATTCAACTTCGTAACATATTATATGAACGGAAATTAATTGTGTTTGATGTGCAGAACCTGGAGGTTTGCGGAGACTTGAACGGTGGCATCTGCACCGAGGTCGTTTGCAAACGATAGTCGGGAATCATCGACATCAACAATGATGATTTTCGGTGATCCGAAAGTTCGTGCAGCCAGCATGGTTAAGAGGCCGATCGGTCCAGCTCCAAAGATCAATACTTTGGTGTTGGGTGTTACGTTGGCTCGACGACAAGCGTGGACCGCAACGCTAAGTGGCTCACACATCGCACCTTCTTCCAAACTCACGTTATCGGGTAACTTGTACACTAGACTTGCAGGATGAACCACCTACTTACAAGTTACAACACAAAATGTCAAAATTAACCCCGTTCTACGGAGGGAGGCTCAAGGGAAAACTGAGGAACGCCTTTGCAGCCTTGTGCATAGAAGTAAATTAAGTTGTTTTTTTGGTCTTTATGCACATGTGCATATTAAAGATTTATTCTATGCTCAAGTGAATACGGTCCAGAGGAAGGGATACGAGGGTGTTCTTCAGTTTTCTGTTTTGTTGAGTTTTTCCCTTGAACCTGACCTTATTCAACACGTTAATAAAAGTATTTTATTCAACACTTAAAAGCTCGTGTTTACCTGATTTGCAAGAGAGCCGTTGGTTGGCGGAGAGCCGAAGAATTTCATCTTCGGGCATAAATTATAGGTTCCATTTTTGCAATGATTACAAGTGTTGCAACTAATACCGGGTTCTAAGGCTACTCGATCGCCCACTGCTAGTGACTTAACGTTGGATCCAACATCTATGACGATACCAGCACACTCGTGCCCGATCACCATTGGCTTTTTAACTACGAAATTCGCAACCCGCATGTTCTGTATGCATAATAATATCACAGAGTCAGGTCCAAGGGAAAACCCCAGAAAAAAACGGAAAATTAAGGAACACCCTCGTAGCCCTTGATCTGGACTAGAAATTTGTAATATGCATATGTGCATAAAAACCAAATAACAACTTAATTTACTCTTATGCATACGGTCCAGATGAAAGACTACGGGGTGTTTCTTAGTTTTCCGTTTTTTTTTTTTTAGATTTTCCCTTCAATCTCCCTCTAATAGCATAATCGATGAATTAAATACATACATGAAATTGTAATCTATGAATAAAAATGCCATCTTTTTAACCTTGAAATGATGCACATCACTCCCACAAATTCCAAGAGCCTTGATCTGGACTTTAACATCATTAGGACCTAAAGAGAAAAATTAGGTGCTTAATTTGTGATTTGGAGTGAAATAATTGATGTTTAACTGTTAATTACCTAAAGGAGGGAGGTGGTAAGGTTGAATTTGAAGTTTCTTGATTCCAATAAGCCAAGCTGCCATGTTCATCTCTTCCAAAGCTGCATCTTCTTGTGTGTGTACCATTTTTGTGTAAAGAAAGATTGATGAGGAAAGCACTTGTTTTTTAGGCTGGTAGGTTGTATTGGTCTTATAGCATTATTGGTGTGGCTATGTTGATTTCAGACCAGGGTGTGTTTGGTACACTGAACATAACTGAATTAGAGGAGCGTCAATATGGGTAAAAGAATTTGGAAAGGTTTTCGGGTTTTAATTTTGACAGTGGTTATCTTGTTTAATCGCCTTGTTTTCTGTTCTGCCTATTTTGGTGGGACGGAAAATGAGGGAGGCTAATTGCACACAGGTTACGTGTTATTTGCTACTTATATAATGTCATCTTGATACCCATCGTCCCATCAGTGTTTAAAAGCATTATTTATATATTTTCAATGTATAATCGGACTTGCTTTTGATATATGTATTCGACGTTTTATCTGATGTGGGACAATAAGTTTTTGTTATACCATGTGTTATGTACCAACCAATTGTTATATTTCAAATATAATTTGTCTTTTTAAATATTAGAAATTTTATTGTGTTCTTATTTTATTTAAAATATTTAAAAAAACGTGGATTGAATACAGGTGGATGGATAGCCATTTGGATTAAGACATACACCACTTGCAGATGTTACGTTTTATCACGTCTCATCTTTTGCTTTTTTTGACACTCCAATTTTAAAGAAATTCATATTTTTTTATATTATGAGTTAATAAAATTATTTATATTATAATTAGTGTTAGATAAATTTAAACTTTGAGTCCTATTATTTTGTATTGAAGAGTTGTCATTTGTCAAAAAGTTCTTCTTTTGCTAAAACTAAGTCCCCCTCATATTGAAAGACTTCTTAAACATGCATGGTCCCTTGGTAGGTTCGTACCAATTTGGGGCCACACGATAGGCCGTGTTATCGTTTAATTCCTATCATAGTGGAAAACGTTATGTTTTTATGAGTATCGTTGTGACGTTTTGTTATATAAAATTAGGCTTCTATGATTACTGTTCTAATTATATTTATATTCTCAATATCTGAAGCAAATAAATTTTATTTGTAAGTATGTGAAAAATATGACAATCGACCTTTCCATTTCTTCCCTTATCCATAAGTTGTTACAAAGTTATATTTTGTGAGCTCCTTAGCAAAAAACAAAGTTATAGATTAATAACAACTTGGCCATTGTTTTTTTGTTGAATCAAGCAATTATTTTGTTCCAAGGAGATACATAGGTCATCATAAGTAAAGTTAAAAGAGAGAAAAAAATAAAAAGGTGTCCATAAAGATAGAGTAAGTTATCATTTTCTTCCCTATGGTTTGTTAACAGTTATGACTTTGTTCCTATGGTTTAAAAATTGTGTTTTCATTTTCTATAATTTGTAATTATTATTATTTTTGTCTCTACAATTTACATCTTATTTTGATTTTGGTCTTTGTGATTTAAAATTCAATACTATTTTAGTCCCTTCTATTGAAAGTATGAATTATTTTAGAGATAAAAACAGAAACTTCTAAACAAAAAGGACGAAAATTAAAACTTAAAACAAACCATGTGGACTAATATTGTAATTTACTCTAAGGATAACTATAAACAGGTAGATGACAAAAATAATAATAAGAAAATACAAAATAGTATTATAAATATAGTATAATACGAACACTATATTTAATATTATAAATAACAAATAAGAATCAATCATCAAAAAAGATTTGTGTAGAGAAGAGAAGAGAAGAGATAAAGAGAAAAAATGGGGAAAGGAGGAAAGAGTGAAGGATCAAATGGGGAAGAAGAAAATATGGCTGCTTGGCTTGTTGCTGTTAACACCCTCAAGATCCAACCCTTTAACCTTCCACCTCTTGGTATTATTTTCAATTATTAATAGCTTAATTCAATTTGTGTTATTTGATTGATTCTAATAAGATGGTCTGAATAAATTGGCTTAATTGATTCAGGTCCCTATGATGCTAGAGTCAGGATGAAAGCTGTGGGTATCTGTGGCAGTGATGTTCACTATCTCAAGGTCTCTCCCTTTTTTTATCCCTTTTCTATAAAATTTGGGTCCATTAAGCTATGGATGGATAAAGTTGTCTGTATGAATTAATGTGTCTGTATAGATTGTGAAAGTTTTAGTTTGGTTGGGCTTTTTCTTAGATGGAAGGTGGTTATATTTTAATTGGGAAAAACTTGCTTTCCGGAAGAAGTTGAGTTAAATTCAGAAGCGTGAGGAGTGGTTATTAACCGTTAAATGATAAATGAATGCATATTAGGATAAGATACACCAAAATTTGATGATCACATTAAGGGGTTGTTTGTTTGTTTTATAAAACTCTTAATACCTCTTAATTCTGAATGGGTCAGACCTTTTTAGATTTAGACTGTTTTCCCCCAGATTTCAGACCCTCTCGAGTCTTAAATGCATCTGAAATAAAAAGTTGTAACTTAGCTTCTTAAACGCCTCTTAATCGCCGCTTAAGTTCACAAATCTGATTAATGTGGCCTTCCACAATTGTGCTTATCTTCTTTCTCATGTCACTTGTTGTTTTGGATTTCCTCTTTTTAAATTTGTATGTAATTAATTCATATTTCAGACCTAAGACATTACAAAAACAAGCAGTCTTATTGATGTAGATTTTTTACTTCAGCGCCACCTCTTATTAATGGGAAGTGAAATAAACAAAATAAATAGCTCAAAGCATCCACATAATCTTTCATACCTGGGAAGAAAAAGTATAAATAAATGCATATCTTTTTGCAAAATGGAAAATAAAAAAAACTAACTTTTGAGATGTTTACAGACATTAAGATGTGCAGATTTCATAGTGAAAGAACCGATGGTCATCGGACACGAGTGTGCCGGTGTGATAGAAGAAGTCGGGAGCCAAGTGAAAGATCTCGTACCGGTGATCGTGTTGCTCTCGAACCCGGGATCAGCTGCTGGAAGTGCACGCAATGCAAAGAAGGCCGATACAATCTTTGCCCCGAAATGAAATTCTTCGCCACTCCCCCTATTCATGGCTCTCTTGCCAATCAGGTACAATTTATAAAACAGAGTTTTATAGGGTCAAGTTCAGGGGAAAACCTCAAAAAAATGGAAAAGTGAGGACCACCCTAGTAGTCGTGCATCTGGACGTACACGGTATGCACTTTTTTTTTTTTTTTGGAAGAGGTATCCCAGACCACATTGGGTCCAGACTAATCCTCGGCAATTTTGGGCCGAAGCCCGACTGCTAAAGCATGCAGCCCGGGGTCGAAGCCCCCGTACCTCCAGAATGCGTCCCCCAGGGCTCGAACTCGGGTTCACCACTATGTAGTGCCCAAGCCTTACCACTAGGCTAACACTCCTTTGGTTAGACGGTATGCACTTGTGCATACAAGTAATTTTTAATGCATAAAAACCAAAAAAACACAACTTAATTAACTTGTATGCACATGTGCATACTGTCCAAATGAAAAGCTACCAAGGTGTTCCTCAGTTTTCCATTTATTTGAGGTTTTTCCTTAAATCTCCCTCTTTCTAATCAATTTCATATGAATTTATTTTATGGGTCGGTAAAATAATTCATCAAAATGGTAACGGTGACTCTTTTTCTTGATTACAGGTGGTGCATCCGGCGGATTTATGCTTCAAACTACCCGACAATGTGAGTTTGGAAGAAGGGGCGATGTGTGAACCGTTGAGTGTTGGGGTTCACGCTTGTCGTCGTGCTAATATTGGGCCTGAGACAAATGTGCTAGTCGTGGGAGCGGGGCCCATTGGGCTCGTGACAATGCTGGCTGCTCGTGCTTTTGGTGCTCCCAGAATTGTGATTGTGGATGTAGACGACACCCGGTTATCAGTTGCCAAGAAGCTTGGTGCAGATGAAACCATCAAAGTGTCGACTAATATTCAGGTTTTCAATAGTTATAAATTTCCAAACACGTTGATTATCAGGGGAAAACCCCAAAAAAATGTTAAACTGAGGAACACCCTAGTAGTTGTGCATCTGGACAGTATGCACTTGTGCATACAAGTAAGTTAAGTTGCTTTTTGGTTTTTATGCACGTGTGCATTATGATTTATGCACATGTGCATACGCAAATGTGTAAGTTACACATTACTTGTATGCACATGCGCATAAAAAACCAAAAAAAACAACTTAATTTACTTGTATGCACATATGCATGCCGTCCGGATGAATGGCAACCAGGGTGTTCTTCAGTTTTCCATTTTTTTTGAGGTTTTCCCCTGAACCCAACCCAAGATGGTTATTGATTTATCGATTGCAAATAGGCGGTTAACCGTTTCTTGATTAACTTAGGATGTGGGTGGTGAAGTGGAATTGATACAAAAAGCCATGGGAGGTGGAGTGGATGTGAGTTTTGACTGTGCAGGGTTCAACAAGACCATGACGACGGCTTTGACCGCCACTCGTGCTGGCGGCAAAGTTTGTCTCGTGGGAATGGGACACCACGAGATGACTGTGCCGCTTACCCCAGCTGCCGCCAGGTAGCTGTCTTAATGTTTTTGTTTGTATATCCATACTTTTGTTGTTTAAAAGGCTGAGGGCGTTTTGTTTTAAAATAATACCTCTTAAAACCTTCTAAGCCTGAACATGAAGAGATTTGCAGACTTAAGACTGTATGTTTATTTTTTAAGAAAATGTCTGAAAACCTCTTTACCATTCTCTGAAATAGAGGTGCACCATCCATCTTTTATTTTTTTAGATGTGAAATAAGACTTCAAACTTCAGACCTCTTATTTTTTAGATGTGAAATCAGACTTTAGACTTCAGACTTCTTACAAACGACATGTAAAGGAACTTTTTTTTAGTACCTCTTACGACCTCTTAAGTCTGAAAATTAAGAGATTTGCAGACTTAAAGACTGTTTTATTTCTAAGAAAAGGTCTGAAAATGTCTTATTGTCCTCTGAAAATTAAGAGGTGCACCATCCACCTCTTATTTTCTAGATGTGAAATCAAACTTTAGACTTCAGACCTCTTAAAAAACAAACGATACCTGAATGTTTTTGGGTTGGTTGATCTGCAGGGAGGTGGACGTGGTGGGGATCTTTCGGTATAAAAATACGTGGCCGTTGTGTTTGGAGTTTTTAAGAAGTGGTAAGATCGATGTGAAGCCTTTGATAACTCATAGATTTGGGTTTTCTCAGAAGGAGGTGGAAGAAGCATTTGAAACCAGTGCTGGTGGTGGTAATGCTATCAAGGTTATGTTCAATTTGTGAATTTGAAGGAAGGAGAGCATCAATAAGAACATAAATAAGAGCAAGTTTAATGTTGGTATATATATAATGATGTATGTGGTTGTGAAGGGATGTTTTTGGATGTTTAATGAAGCTTTTCTATGATCAACCTTTCAAATTCCTAATTCAATCTCACTTCAAATTACAAGTGTGTAAAGGCCATAGGACTGGTTTTAGACCGGAAAGGACTAAGGGCCCGTGACCGATAGGGACTGGTTTAAGCCTGTTGGTTACGACCTGGTTGTTGTCTTCGGGGGAAATTAAGCCCTAGACTGGACTGGGACCGTTATGGAGCCGGTTCAGCCTGGTCCCATTTTTTCAAAAAATATTTTATAGTCGTTATGTGACCATCTTTTTTTCTTTTCATTTTTACCCTTTTTGGACTTTTTTATAACTTCTGTTTGGGATTACTTGTTAAAACTTTTTATTTGCTTATTGTTGTTTGAAATGGTAAGTCTGTGGATAAAAGATTTATCATGGTGCCAACTAGTAGATAAAGAGTTTTTACGAAAGTAAAACATAAGTTGTTTTAAATAAGCAATCCCAAACAGAACCTATATATACCTGTTTTATAGTTGATTGTTTTTACCCTTTTCAATTTTCGTTATATCTAAAGAATCATTTGGGCCCGTCCTAGGACCAGGAATGGTTCCCATAATTGGGCCATGTGAAACTCAATTGGGGAGAAATATTTTACTCGGGACTAGGACCCGTTACACAGGGACCGGTTAGGCGGTTACCATGGGCGAATTTACCCTATAAGTAGGTAGGTCCCGGGACCTACCTAATATTTTAATTTATGTTAGAAGTTATATAGAAATTTTTAGGCACCCACCTTAAAAAGTTTAGAGGAACTACCTTAAAGATTTATTTCACAGCTTAAGAGGAACAAAAACTTTGGTGGTGTAGTGGATAACAACCTATCTTGTGTAAAAGAGGTTGCAGGTTCAAATCTCCTTGTACACATTATAATTTTTTTTAAATTTTCTGTTTAAGGCCCAACAATTTTAAGTCTTATTTTCTGTTTAAGGCCCAAAAATTTTAAGTCTTATTTTCTGTTTAAGGCCCAACAATTTTAAGTCTTATCCAAATACCCCACGTTTGTTTAAACTCAAAATCAAAACTTTAAATCTTCTTTTGTATTTAAGAATTGAGATTTATTTGATACTTTGAATTTTGATAGACATAGATTTAATATTATTCGGTATATGTTTGAATTTTAATTTTAATGACCCGACCCGAAAAATTATAGTTGATTCTTTAATTTTTTTCGACTAAACTTAATTAGGGAAACACGTGGTTTTCGGTTCTAGATTCGCCACTGGGTTACAGTCAGATTCTTAAGGACTAGGACCGATTCGGCCCGGCTGGATTGATTTTCGGCCATCTTTTTGAATGGTTTTAAATATAATCACTTAACGAAGGCCCAACCCAATATATATCTCTGCTTTGGACCATTTGCTCAAACTAATCCATTAAAAAAAACATGCTTGAAAAAGAAAGGTGGCATACATAAGTGAACATGATTGAATTTGATATAAAACGTGCCATCATAATTTTTTTTTTTGTTATAAGTGGGAAGTTCAAGTGCCACCCATAAAATCGTCACTTTTTCTATTTACTAGTTATGACTTGAATATTTTATAAACATTTAGTGGGGTGTTCAACCTTGGATCTAGAAATTTGAACATTCTTTTTATTACATTAGTCAACATTTTGGATCTTTCACATTATTATAAAGTTTAATTGTCTCTTCTCATGTAATTATGTTGTAAATAAGCTTGAATCATCATGACATAGGCATGATGTATGTTGTAGAGAATATTCAGTCAAAAATATAATAACAAGTCGATTATAATACCGTATTGTTATTATAATTCTTAGCCTAAGTTTTATTATTTACTGAAAACTAAAAAATCAAGATTTAAGAGTATGACTATGATATGAAAGTGACCGCTAAGTCGATTGAGACCTTAACTTGGGAGCAAGGGGTTTTATGGTTTTTCTACCTTCTATTACCTACTATATGGATTTAAGTACTTTGTATTGATTAAATTGTTTGTTTAAGTTAAACTAAATTATTGTTTTGTACTAAATAAATAATTTGGATGACAAAATAAAACCTATTGTAAGACAAAGAATATCAATTTATGAATTAGTTAGAACATTATTTGATCTACAACAAGAAAATTAAGAATCGTATGATAATTGATGAAAGTTATCCAACCCTTAAAATATATCAACCATAAAAGTTTAAATAACATATTTGTATAATTCCACTAGATATCAAAAATTAAATAGAAAATGTTTGTAGAAAATTAAATTAAAGATATGCTTGTGCTATTAATTCATAAGAAATGCAAGTGTTGCTGACCACTCGATGTCCTATGAAGTATTTAAGCATTCAATTATGCTTGACTCAGCATCAATCAGTGCTTAAAAAGGTGTGTCATGACACAATATGATGTACCGTAAGCGTGTCTTCATCGTTATGAAATTGTTCAGTCTTTCAGTGAGGCACACCATTTGGAACCGCGGCGCGCATTTTTTGTAAGACGTGACTTTTGTGATTTTACATTTTAGATTTTACACTTGTATAGGTTTATCTAACTACATCATTCACAGTTTCAGGAATCCGTAAACATTATGGAATCACAATTAAAAATGAAGTTGTAAAATTACATTTCTAAGTTCTATTTTAAATAATCAATCAAAATATATATTTGCAACAATAATAATCTATATGATTTTTTTTCTTAAATGATATGAATTTATATTTTAATATTAATATTTAACTACAATAATATGTCGAAACATATATGTATATCTATAACTCTATATATGGTATACAACTTTGATGTCTTTGTATCACGTCTCATGTCATTTAAGCATTGATATCAATATTGAACCGTTATATCATGATTGGACTGTGAAAAGCATGTAAGTTTATCAAATGGTCCACCACATCTAACCAAGTGACTAACAATAACCAATTATATACATCACCATTATTTGCATACTACTCAATGGTCAATTACTAAACGTTTACTAGGTAAATGTATATCAAATGTCATTTATCTTACCAAGTGAGCATGATAAATATCGAAAATCTTACCTTGTAAGAGTCATGACAAGGAGCGAGAATCTAACTCAATGAATAACAAATAAATAAATCTTAGGATCAAGTGAGACCAAACTGTTTCCATGAGACCGTATGAGACCAATACTTAATGTATGAAACTTCACAAAAAAAACACCGTGAAGGTAAATAAAACTCGAATATGCAAACCTAAAAATCACTTTCGATGCAAAAAATATTCAAAACAAGGTAAGAAATGAAACCTTCACAGCTCAAATACTGTGAAGGTTACAAATAGATAATGCGAACCTTCACAGCGGAAATGCTGTGAACGTTTCGTTTTTTAATCTTTTTTTGGATGTTCAAATTTTTTACCTTCACAAATATTTTGATTTGAAGTTTCATATAAAATATATTGGTTTCACGAGTTTCACAAAAATAACTTAGTCTCAAAAGAACTTAACACAATACATAAATAACAAAACAATCCTTCAAATCCATTATCTTAAACATTGTTGTTGGAATCTTGTAACAATAGAAAAACCACAAATTTGGCGAGTGAGAATATAACTCGAATTGCTTCCAATAATTAGTGGGACCACATGAAACATTATAATTATTAAACAACAAATGGGGAGTTTACACGCTTTTGCACATGCGAAGAGATGACCCAAATAATTTCCATTTTATTATAAATTTCTTTACACCAAAGTTCTTATAAAGTAATTTTCAAATAGAAATCCAAAAACACATACACACACTAATATTTATGTAGCTTTTCATGTGGACTTTGTATGTTTATTTATAGTTGTGTTTGATAAAAATAAGCTAGGTTAAAAGTTAATATATGTTTGAATGAATCATAAGTTATTAAGTTAGTTTATAAGGTAGCTTGTTAAGACGTTAGTTTGAGTAGTGTTTCAAGAGCTATTTTTTAGTTTTTTTTTTTTCAATTATACCCTTATTAATATTAATTATTATATTTAAAATACACATTTTTGATTATTTTACATACTTATAAGCTAGTTTTTGTCAAACATATTTATAAGCTAGTTTATCAATTATTACTTAACTTATCAGTCAATAGTTAACTTATCAGCTAATTGTCGTTTATCACCTATTAGCTAACTTAAGAGTCAACAGTTAACTTATCAACTAGTTTGTCACTTATCAGCGATTAACTAACTCATCAGTTAACAGTTAACTTATCAGATCCAAACGAATATCTACGACAATATTAGCCAATTTTCGTTATTTCAAGGTTTTTCTTTAAAACCGGCTTAACTTTTATATACTAATATATAAACACTAGTTTAATAATAATTTCGAGTGTCGATTCTATCCAACATCATTCGTTATTTACTAAAAAATCTGCACACACATTCTTGCTATGGAAGCAGGAATTTAACATCAAGAACAAGGGGGGAAAAAGGGGGCAAATAGAAAATAATAATAATAATAATAATAATAATAATAAACAATAAAAAGACAATAAACATAAACAGAAACAAATTGGGTGGTTTTTCAATTTGTGTTAAATTGGGCAAAAGCTAAGGAGAAGAGGAGACCATCAGAGCCCCACACCATAACCTCCCCTTTCTTGGGGAGAGAAGAGAAGACAGATTGATTTCTTTACAACAAAATTCCACTTCAGACCTTCTTCAATCAATCAGGTTATAAAACCCCTCTTTTTCTCTCTCCTGAAATTAATGAAATTTGAAAGCTTTTTCTTCAATGGAATTTAATTTCTAGATCTGGGTTGTCTGTCTTTTTAATTCAATTTCTTGTTTTTCTAATGCCTTTTGACTTCATACTGTTCATGGGGTTTTCTTAAATTTGATAGCTTTTCTGTTTGTTTATTAGGGTTTTTAAGTGGTTTTTGTACATGGGTTTTGTTTATTTTTTGGTTTTGAAGAAAAAAGTATGAATCTTGTTGGGTTTTTCAGCTTAAAATTTTGAAATTTGAAAAAAAGTTTTGATTTTTATCATGTTTTCTTTCTTTCAGATCCAAGCTCCAACTGGGTTTGATTTATCTCAAATCTTTCATGAATCACATTGGGAATCATCATGTTTCTTGAATTTTAGCTACAAAAGAGTTCAAAAGTTTGACCTAATTTTACATGGCTTCCATATCTTGATTCCAAATTAAAAGTCAAAAAATCAGACTTTTTAGAACTTGAAAACCAAAAGGGTATTCAAGTCAACAATTTGGGGCTCCCCAAATACCTTCAGAAATCTTTGAAATCAAAATTAGGGTTTTCAAGATTTCTGGGCTTTTCCGGGGTTTCTCCAAGGTTTTCGTATGGCCGTTGCCGCGGGTGACACCAACCGATATAGCCACGAATCGTCTTTCCGACTCCGAAACTGCTATAAAGTCGAGAACTTGACGGAAACCATCCTCGACACCGATCGGACCTCGAATCTTAAAGATCGGTACGTTCTCGGAGACCAATTGGGATGGGGGCAATTCGGGATTATACGAGAATGCTCGGATAAGTTGACCGGTGAGGTGTTGGCGTGTAAATCGATATCCAAGAATCGGTTAGTGACCGATGAAGATGTTAGAAGCGTGAAGCTTGAGATCGAGATAATGACGAGGTTATCGGGGCATCCGAACGTTGTTGATCTCAAGGCCGTTTACGAGGAGGAAGGATACGTTCATCTCGTTATGGAGTTGTGTGCGGGTGGCGAGCTTTTTCATCGGTTGGAGAAACAGGGGCGGTTTTCGGAATCGGAAGCTCGTGTTCTTTTTCGGCATTTGATGCAAGTGGTGCGGTTTTGTCACGATAAGGGCGTTGTTCATCGGGATTTGAAGCCAGAAAATATTTTGTTAGCAACGAAAGCATCGTCTTCCCAGATAAAGTTGGCGGATTTCGGTCTTGCAACGTACATTAAGCCAGGTATGCGATGGATTTTCGTGGGTTTTTGTAACGTATTTGGAATTGGGATCGTGTGGTTTTACTATCTTGATCATGTTTATCGTTGATATAGATAAAATCTAGTAACGGAAACTGATCTAGTCATCTAGTGATGTAAGCCGATTAGTTCAACCAGCAACCAACATTTCACATGAAGCATGCCATGTTTAATTATCTGCTAATTACTATCTTGATCATGTTTGATTTGTGAATATATTCTTAATCTTTGCAGATTCTGAAAAAAGAAGTTGTAATTGTGGAATAGAACAGTAATGGTTGGTTATATGACTTAAGTAGATGAAGTCCTTGCTGCTATTCACCTGTGAATTTGTTGTTATTCACCTGTGTATTTGTTGTTATTCACCTGTGTATTTGTTGTTATTCACTTGTGAATTTGTTTTATGGCTTAAGTAGATGAAGCCTTTGCTGTTATTAACTTGTAATTGTGGAATAGACAGAGAGTATTTGGTTATATGAATTAAGCAGATGAATTCTTTGCTGTTTTTCACTTGTGAATTTGCAGTAATTCACATGTGAATCTATAGCTATTCACTTGTGAAGCTGGCAACAGCTTACCGAAACAGCAAATACCCGTTATTCATTTGCTCGAAATATCTTCATTCCGGGCACCTGGCACACTGTACACGACCTGTTACATAACCACATGCTAAAATCTACGAAATTTATCAACAAATTTGATGAATTTGTGTTGACTTTACAGGTCAAAGTCTTCACGGAACCGTTGGGAGTCCGTTTTATATCGCTCCCGAGGTGCTAGCCGGCGGTTACAACCAAGCAGCCGACGTTTGGAGTGCCGGAGTGATCCTCTACATCCTTCTTAGCGGGAAGCCCCCCTTTTGGGGAAAGACGAAATCCCGGATTTTCGATGCCGTTAGAGCCGCTGGTTTACGGTTCCAATCAGACCCCTGGAACACCATTTCCGACTCTGCTAAAGAATTGATCAGAGGAATGCTCCAAACCGATCCTTCCGTCAGGCTCACCGCTCACCAAGTTCTCGGTAAATCTTTAACAAAAACCCGTATAAAAAATTATAAATTTCTTTTTAGAAATCTAATAATTTCTTCGTTGCACATCGTCTTCTAGATCATTCATGGACCAATAGCACGGATTCCGTCCCTAAATCGGTGGTGGATTGTCGAGATTTCGAGATATCCGGAAGCCCGTCGTTCATGGCCCGGACCGACGACATCAGTTTCGGGGTGGGATCGCCGATGATTGTCAGTTGCGAGTCGTCTTTTTCGTCATTCTTCGTGGAACCCGCCGCGACCCCGATGTTGGATTCATGCGGGTTTTCGTTCCGTAGCAGCGGCGGGTCGTCGGGCGCGGGCCTTGAATTCTGCACACCAATCCACTCGATGCCGAGTTTCCGGTTCTTTGGGCCGGGCCCCGAGAGCGGAGAACAAGAGGTGAAGGTGGAAGGAAAAGATCCGAGATTGGGTGAGGTGAAACGAGGAAGCGGGTCGAGGGTATCGGGGATCCATAACAAGCGGAACCGTACGATCGGGCTGGGGGAGTTTGAGCCGTTGGATCTAATGGTGGCAGAGTCAGTTATCCGGTGGGTGTCGTGCACGCATCTATCGACGGCACTGCGGTCGGATTTTGTTTGTTGAAAGTGTGTGATGTGATGATGATGGTAATGAAGAGTTTGAGTTAATTGGAAGTGTGTTTGTGGATTTTGACTGTGGAAACATTTCCTTTTGATAATATAAATGTTAGTAGTTGACTTTTTGTTTCTCTAAGACTATTGGACTAGAGTCACTAGAGTTAAGTTTAACAGGGTCTTCTTTTCTCGTTGATTTTGCCAAGTTCATTCGCTTAACTTTGGTTTCGGTAGTAGATTGGTTGAACCGGTTAAAGTAATTGTACAGATGGACAAAAGGACTTGGCTTTTTTTTAAGGTTTGGCTTAATATTTGGGTCTGGATAAGACTATTGGGCTTAACAGATCTAGATTTAAACATGTATATGGTTTTGGGTGATTAGTATACATTTAGTTTTGGTATATTTTTAGGAGAACTATGACTAATTGTTGTTATTTTGTGGGTGAATTTTTGGTGTTGTCTTCTTTGTTTTATTCTACTCTAATATTGAATATTGGATAAAAGGCCAAAATATCTCTTATGTGAAAAAAAAAAAAAAAAAAAAAAAAAAAAAAAAAAAAAAAAAACCATAGGGATGTATCAAACTATTTGTTTGTCTGGTATTTGATTTTGTCTCATAAGCTGGACATTGGACAGTACAAATTAAAATTATTATTGTTCATTCATATTTATTGGTTTTATTTATACTTAATATTATTCATTATTGGGTTGGATTTAGTTTGGTTGCGTTTAACCGTCTAGGTAAGAACAGAAATTATGGTGAAAGATGTAAGGGTGAAGGGACTGGTCATCATTCTATCCCTGTATCCATCTTGTTATATCAACATTTTACTCGCTCTATCTCTCTTCAACATTTCACTTCTACATTTTCTGGTCTTTGGCGGATGAGGGGACAATAGCGGAAATAAATAGGAATGCATATGAAGGGCCATTAAAGTCATTAAATCAACCTCCGCCATTGGCAGAGGTGCAAATATATGCATTAAAAGCCAATGGAAATATGGAATTTACAATTTTAACCCACGTCCGGCAAGTGTATATCCGTCATTGGCAAAGCTTTGTTGGTAGAGAAAATAGTTGGTTTGGCTTTTTTTGGGAGAATTTGGTCATAAGTAATATTAAATTAAGACAGTTTGCATGTCAAACTCATAACTGAATGTCGATAAAATATGAAGGAAATAGGAGTGTTCGAACGTAGAAAATATGAATATCTTTATTTTTTTTAATTGATATTGATATTTATAACTTTACCGTACATTATATGAGATTTGTAGGCATAATATCGACATGACATGTTTGTAAGATGTTCCTAAAACATGTTTGTAACATGTTCATAACAAACTGTCAATGTACTATTTTGAACTTTCGTCATAGCCATACTGAAAACATGCACGTGATATTTGTTATATGAATATACTAATTGATAAATGTAAATATGTGAAATCAGTTAGTGTATAATACTATGTCACTGTATATATTTATCTTTTTGGTTCATTTAGTTAAACAAACGAACACAAACACGCCTTCGTTTGATTCTTTCAAGGACCAACCATCAAAACTTGTCAATAAATATTTTTTTATTAATATCTAAAATATCTATTTAAATGTTTAATAATTCATTTTAATTCGTATATAACCAAAACTAATATTTCAAAGTTAGAAAGTCCACAAAGACCCATCAAACCAAAATTCCACGTCATCACCACCGTTATCATATCCAACCGTCATACCCGCCGCCGGCGGCGGCGGCGCCACCATCAACCCCTCCGCCATATAACCATAAAACTCCGGCATCCCAAAAACCGCCACCTCCTCCCTAAAAACCCCATCTCCGACCACCACCACCTCCTCCCTCTCTTCCACCACCGGCCGGAAACCCTCCGCCGCTTCCACCGCCGCCTTCTGAATATCCTTCACATTACCAGACTCCGGCACCGGCAGCCGCCACAAAGAGTCGGCGAAGTTCAAACAAGCCGACCGGCCTTTCGTGGCCAAAACTCCGACGTCGTGGGCTCTCGCCGCCATCTCCGGCGTCGGATAAGTCCCTAACCATAACCGTCTTTTGTTGTTTGGCTGCCGGATTTCGCATACCCACTTGCCGGAATCCCTTCTTCTGACTCCCCTGTAAATTGGGTGGCGGGTTTCTTTGAATATTTTCCGGCCGGCTCGCTTCTTGGGGTTTCTTGATGCCAATTTGATCTCCTCGTCGGAAAAGCTGCTGCTGCTACTTCCGGTGGTGGTGGTGCAATCGGAAGTTGAACAAGATTGATCAGATGGAGTGTGAAATTGGATTAAAGTAGCCATTAATTGGTGAATTGAATTAATTTGAGTTGGGTTATCAGTGAGGAATTAATGATGATTTATGGTGTTATATATATATATATATATATATATATGTTATGTATGTATATATTGTATGTATATGTAGACGGAGTGAAGGATGATAAGGAGACAGCTAGTGGGGAGGGGAAAGAAGAAGGTTGGGGGAAAGTGGGATTTTGAAAGAGAAACTCAGTGTAGACTGTTGACTGTCGTGGAGGATGACGTGGCATTATTTTTTTATTAAATTATGTTATTTTATTATCAAATTGTTTCTTTTTAGTTCTTCTGTAAATCAGATTCTGTGTACGGCTTTATTTTTCGCGAACTATTTTCGAGGAAACCGGTATAGTTTTTAAAGGCTATTTTCGTTCTGAAAATTTGTAACGAGTTGTTGGTTGTATAAATGATAATATTTAATTTGATGTATAAATAAAATAAATTAAAATCAGAATGAATGATAATTCTACCATGTTCTCTTGAAAAAAAATAGAAACAGCTCAAAACAGACAATTGAAGGCTAGGGCGGCGTTACATTGGTTTTACATTAGGCTATGTGTACCGCAGGCTCGGGATGAGTAGGCTTAAGCCCGACGGGCTCAGCAGGTAGGGCAGGCTACGGTACGCGATTCTCCATGCCGACCATGGGCAAATTTAGGAAGGGTGTAGGTAGGTCTCGGGACCTACCTAATTTCTGTATTTTTGTTAGAAGTTATATAGAAAAAAATCGGGACCTAACTAATTTTTTTTTAAGGGAACTACCTTAAATATTTTTTAAGCAACATAAAACAAATGAAACCAATGGTGGTGTAGTGGATAACATGTGTATGGTAGGTTATAGGTTCAAATCTTTCAATTCCCTAAAAGTTGTTATTTTTTAAAACTTTAATTTTGTTTAGGCCCAACAAAATTCCCTAAAAGTTGTTATTTTTTAAAATTTTATTTTTGTTTAGGCCCAACAAAATTTCCTAAAAGTTGTTATTTTTTAAAATTTTATTTTTGTCTAGGCCCAACAATTTTAAGCCTGACCCACATATCCAAAAAAATAAATCACATCCTAATCTCTTGATCGACTTCAACCAAAAAGCACATGGCTGAATACTCTTCAATTTCGACTTCAACCAATCGACCTTCAATCTCCAATATGAACAAATCGAGCAATTGCATTTCGCAATAATCTTTTTGAAGGTTTTTCTTCTCTTGAAACTTGCCTTGATCTTACCCATTGCAACATTAAATGTGGAACGTGCATTTTCAACAATGAAGTTGATAAAGACGACTACTCGGAACAAAATGGGTGATCAGTTTTTGAAGGTTTTTCTTCTCTTGAAACTTGTCTGGATCTTACCCATTGCAACATCAAATGTGGAACGTGCATTTTCAACAATGAAGTTGATAAAGACGACTACTCGCAATAAAATTGATGATCAGTTTTTGAGTGATTATTTAGCTTTGTATATTGAGAAAGTTATTTTAGAAGGTATTAGTAAGATACGGTTATGCAAATATTTCAAGATATAAGACCTTGTTGAGTACAATTGTAAGAACTTTAAAATATCACTATTGGGTAAATATTTGATTTTTAATTTTAATGACCCGACCCGACCTGATAAAAGTATATTTGACACTTTCATTTTTTTCCCAACTAAACTTAGTAGGAACCACGTGGATTTCTGTTCTAGATTCGCCACTGATGCCGACACGCTCAACGGTTCACGGGTTGGCCAACCCGCTCTGTTATGTGTGTTGTGTGTGAGAGGGTTGAGGTAAAGGTTGTAGAGGATTGCAGAGGGTTATGAGAGGGTTAAGAGAGAGTAGGAGAAAAGCTGATGTGTCAGCTAATGTGACAGTTAGGTTATGAGGGTTGGGAGGGTTGGGGTACTGATAGGCTTATACGGGGTTGTAGATGAGGGAGGGGTTGTAACGAATAGTTGAGGTTAATTTGAAACACATGATAAGAAAAGTGATAAACGGCTATCAATCATCGGATGAAAAGTGAATGTGTGTTGGGAGGATGAGAAATGGATACACAATAGAATGGGATGCATCAAGATAAAATGTACCACCTTAACTTCATTCAAAAGTCTAATTCATAGGGAAACATGAGATTAAAAGTATCAACGGTTCAAATATATTTTCACACTTCTCACATTAAATTCAACTTATGAAACAATCATTCGCTTGTAAATTAATGATTATCTCTCTCTATTTCCCTCTCTCTCTCTTTATATATATATATATATATACATATATAGGGGTGGGTTTAAATGTAAACCACTTTTTGGTTGTGAACGTGAGGACAACCGAGAGCGCGACACGTGGCGGATGACTAGGCGCCACGTCGGATCCACGGCGGATGACTAGGCGCGATTCATGGGGACGGCATTGAATTAAAGGAGGGGACCACACTCAAAGCCGACGTGGCGCCTAGTCATCCGCCACGTGTCACGCTCTCGGCTGTCCTCACGTTCACAACCAAAAAGTGGTTCACATTTGAACTTTCCTCTATATATATATATATATATATTCCTCTATATATATATATATAATGTGAACTCAATTTTGGTTGTGAACATGATGACGAATCTCAGTCATTCAGTCAATAAATGCGACTTTGACCGGATCCCCTCCTTTAATAATCTCCACCCTCCCATGGCTTGCGTCAATCCTCCGTGATCATGTCCACTGTAACCGAAGATGTGTGGCTGAAATTCGTCCTCATGTTCACAACCAAAATTGAGTTCACATTTGACCCTAACCATATATATATATATATATTGGGAGATTCAAATGAGAAGTGCTAAATAAATGAGAAGTAGAGAAGTGATCATAGCCTTCTATTTTGTGGAATATGGAAGGGTATTTTGGTAATTATTCGCATAATTCATATATGAACCATTCCAATTATTCATATATGAATCATTGTAGTGTGAAGATTCATATATGAAGTTTCTATAAACCCGACTCGGGAAATGTCAAATCCCGACTTGGGGTGCCCAACTCGGGAAATGTCAAATCCCGACTTAGGGACACACTACAATGATTCATATATGAATCATTGTAGTGTGAAGATTCATATATGAATGTTCATATATGAATCTTCACATTACAATGATTCATATATGAATAATTGAAATGATTCATATATGAACTATTTCGAATAATTACCAAAATACCCTTCCGCTATTCCACAAAACTTACGGTACTCCTTTAATAATCTGCTGCACCAATTAATTGATAACCATTGATCAAATAAATAGAAGGCTATGATCACTTCTCTACTTCATAGTTTTTTTATCACTTCTCGTTTGAACCTCCCTCTCTCTCTCTCTCTCTCTCTCTATATATATATATATATATATATATATATATAGAATTAGGTTCAAACAAGAACAAAACCAATTTGCAAGAATGAAGGAACCATGTAAATCACATGTGATTTTGTACTACGCTCGCCCACTAGCACCGACCACGCGCCTTGTCGGCATGTGTACTACACTCGCTTTTTCTTGTTTAGTACAAAATCACATGTGATTTACATGGTTCTTTTGTTCTTGCAAAATGGATTGTTCTTGTATGAACCTCCCTCTATATATGTATATGTATGTAAGTAGGTTCATACAAGAGTCTACCAATTTGCAGAAACAAATTAACTATTTATAGGCACATATTGATGCGGGCCCATATGGGTCCCATATAATAAAAAATCATATATAATTTGTAGAAACAAATGCACTATTTATAACCACATCAATATCTATGATTGCGAGGAGTTTCTTTGTTTTTGTTTGAACCTACTTCTATATATATACATATATATATAGGAGGAAAATCGTGTGAAAAATTGCGTTAACAATGAAAAACCTGAGAAAATTGATTTGAACTCTTGATCTCCTTTAATCTGATGCTCTCCCATGAATTGTGTTTTTGAATGGAAATTGGTTGGGTGAATGCATTCACTTTTCATCCAAAGATTGATAATTGCTTCTCATGTTTCTTATGTTAACTTCAATTTCTTACACAAACTCAAATTTACTGTAGCATACAAAATGGTAAAATTATTAATACTAAAATATATCCTTTTCTAAACCCACCTTTTAAATAAGAAAAAAATCTTGTTATTAAAGTATATGGTTTAAAGAAATATATTATGATTGAGATTTGAGGTAAACATTAAATGGTTTAGTTTAGAAAAAGCATAAAATGTAGATGATAAGGAGACAGGCTGTGCCAAGTTGCAAGTAGAGAGACCAGCTGTTTGTTGTTATCTTACAAAAACGCTTTGCCGTATCACGTGCTACTTTCGTGTTTTCGATGTTGACTTCTATTACTTTTTCATTTTTTATAAAATTTACATTTTATAATTATATGTTATCAAAGATATTTTTATTAACAACATTTTTTAATATTTGAAAGAGTTAGGTCACTCTCACGACATATTTCACTAATCTTCATACTTTTAAATTTAGAAAGTGTAAAATCAGAACGAAAAAAGTGGTGATTTTATCGATGTTAAAAACAATTTTAATACGATAAATAAATATTGTGAGTCCTCTAATCTTTTATATAAATAATATATTTATAATTAATAGTTTTAATTAATTATTAATATTTTTATATTATAATTAATCAAATATTTATATTATCGACAAATTATATTTTATATTTTTGTAGTATTATGAATTATAAACTAGTTGGTAGAAATCATTTTAAAAAAGAGTATGATATTTCATTAATGTAAAAAATTATTACAAAGTTTTTTAAAAAAATAAGTAACATTACATTAATCCGAATAGCCTAAAATATATATTACAAAATTATAAGAGTAATATAGTAATTTTGAAGATTATATTGTTTAAATGTTTTTAAATTTGGCTTAAATAGTATAAAGGTAACATAGTAATTTTATAAATAATTGAATTGGATGATAATGATAATTGATATTTTAATGATTTAATAAACATTAAAATATGTATTTGGACATAGAAGAGAGTTTTAAAAGTTTGAAAGGATATAACAGTAACTTAGGTCTTGCGTATCGCCTTCGGTTTCACGGCGGTTTCACTGCACATGCTCGGTTGACAGCTGTGCTCGGCGGGCTACGCTACATCCTACAGCTCCATGTGGGCTCAAGGGATCGGTTTCCACAACCCACTCAAATCGTTCTCTCTCCCTCTCACACACTCTCATTTTTTTCTTTTTTATTAATATATATATATATATATATATAGAGAGAGAGAGAGAGAGGGGGGAGCGAAGTTCAAATGTGAATTCAATTTTGGTTATGAACATGAGGTCAAATCTCAGCCACTCATCCGGTAAATAAAGGCGGGCTTTCACCGGGTCCCCTCCTTTAATAATAACCACCCTCCCATGAATCGCGTCAATCCTCCGTGATCGCGTCCACCGTAACCGAAGATGTGTGGTTGAGACTTAAGATTCATACTCACGTTCACAACCATTTGAGTTTACATTTGAACCTAACTTTATATAGATATATATATATATATAGATAGATAGAGGAAAGTTCAAATGTGAACCACTTTTTGATTGTGAACGTGAGGATAACCGAGAGCCCGACACGTGGCGGATGACTAGGCGCCACATCGGCTTTGAGTGTGGTCCCCCCCCCCCTTTAATTCAACGCCCTCCCCATGAATCGCGCCTAGTCATCCGCCGTGGACATGACATGACGCCTAGTCATCCGCCACGTGTCGCGCTCTCGGTTGTTCTCACGTTCACAACCAAAAAGTGGTTCACATTTGAACCTACACCTATATAGATATACATATATATTAGATATTCAGTTTAGTGGGTTGTGGTACTAAATAAAATGGTTTATGGTGGGGTTATAGTAAAGCCAATGTGATGCTGATATGACAACATCAAATATATTTGAGGACTCACTGGACTATGCTACCGAAGACCTTATGAGTCAAAGTCTAGAAGATGGTGCAACAAAGAAGTTGGCCACTTGGGTTTGAGGGTGTTTTTGTGTAACGGAAGAAACGGTCGAAATTGTAGTACAGCCAAAACGCAGAACAAGCGCGTGGACCACGTGTTGATAACATCAAGGGCCCCACCTTCAGGTAGTTTTTTTTGCAACTTGCCTAGGATGATAAAATAAAAAGAAAAATGTTTCTATCATACAGTTAATTATTTACTTTAATTATCATGTTCTTTTTATCTTCAAAATATATTTTATTTGCTAACTTTCTACCCTGATTTTTTTTATTTATTTATTAATAAAGTGAGAATTTGGGTTAAAAGGTTAGGTTATAAATGTAGAATCCAAAAAGAAGAGATTTGACGTTAATATAAATGGAAGGATGAATGATCGATTAATTAATTAAAAGATATTCAATTAATATGTAAAAGATATTTCATTAAAAACATTTTTTTAAACTTAATATTTGTATAATATAATCAAAATATTTTAGTAACTTTATAACTCTATGTAAATGAGTTAACGATTTATTTGTCGAATTTGTGCCGCAACTCCTTTTTTTGATATTTTGATTATATTGTTCAGATTTTGTCGACTTTGTTGTTGTTTTTTTGAGTGGTTGCAGTTTAGTTTGTACAAACCGATCACCTGAGTCCGTCGATAGCCTGCCGGGGTTCATACCCAAGCCCGCCCATCGATACCGTTGAGCCCCATCGGCGCTACGCATAGCCTTAGGGCAAGGACCAAATTCGGTCGAAAATGTAATTCTTCCATCGGGTCCTTCTACAGTGCTTAAAGTGTAATTTTTTCTTTTTAAAGACCAAAAGTATTTTAATGACCGAACTACAAGGGCCAAAAGTGTAATTCAAAAAATATTTCATTTAAAATCGTCCCTTTTTTAATTCGATACTAGTTAATGGCCCGTGTAATACACGGACGATTTAAACATATTGTTTTAGTTTCTAATAAGAATTAACATTTGCATTATAAAGTTCACAAATAATTCACCACAAACCAAACGTAATATTCAATTAACAATATAAATATAACTTAGTTAATTGATAAAAGAAACATTAATGATTTAGTTTAATCATAACCATTTAGGAAATTATATATATAACATTTAAATTACTTTTCTTTCATTTTTTTATTCAAAGCCTTCTTTGAAATTGAGTAAGTAGAAAATTATTATTTATTAAAATAACTCTAATTAATCAACGATTTAAATGAAAAAAATTTACTCTTACTTTATTATTAAATATTTTAATCTGATAGTTGTTAAAATATCTGAAATGCTTTTGTTGAAAGATTTGGATTTCGTGAATGATTCTAAAACGGGAGGGATTCTGAAATAAATTATATAGTGTTTATGATTTGTAGGGTTTTAAAAAAAATTATTATTTATAAATGATCTATAGAATTAACTTAATTTATATCTATTCTTAATATTTACTAATATAAATAAATTTAAAAAATATTCAATATTATACTCATTTTGAAGGTATTGTCGAGACGATTATAAGGGTGTAATTTATAAAAAAGAAAAACAAAAACTTCAATGGTTTTAATTCATATACATTATTTAACTTAATATGATAATAATGTAAAGTGAAAATTGAAAAACTGAGGGGTAATAAGTAATTTAATCAAATAATTATAAGGACACAAAATGTAAATTATAAAAAGGAAACTAACAAATTAATGAGAAATTTTAGGTATGTAAATTTTGGAAAAAAATGGAAATAGATTATGACATCATCATTTGATTGAATTTGTTTAATTGACCAATGAAATCACTCAATTTCATTTTGATGACATCAGCAAAAACCTTCTTTTAATATATATATATATATATATAGATTTGTATACTATAATTATCATATATTTGATTTAATGAATTACCTTAATCAAGGGAAGGCGATAAACAAGCTTCAACCCTTTTTTCTTAGAAGCTTAAGCATTTTGGGTGTTATATAAATTTAGTTTCTTCAGTAACATAAAAAAACATAAGTGGAATGTAAGTTTAAACATTTTTTATGGAATTAATTATTATAAAAAAAATATTAAGATATAAAATACGTTACAGAAAGCTAAGGATGATAAGATAAATAAATAAGATCACTACTGACGTCGTTGTTCTTGGTTTATTCTTATATTAGCGTCCAACAACTTGATTTTTTCGATGTCCCTTGGATGTGTCCAAAGATCTTGTTATATAAATTATAAAAAAAGTTGATGTACAACTTTTATGTTTGAGTAAATTACAAGTTTGGTTCCTTTGCTTTATGTTAAATAAAAAAATAATCATGCAAAATGTTCTTGTGGTTTATATTTTATAACGTATTAGGTCGTGGACTCGTTCCTAGCTATGTTTAAGAATTGATGTTAACATGACAGAACAATTGTTTAACGTTTGTTAAATAATATTTGACATGTCAAAACAAATAAACTGACCAATTTAACTTTAATAAATACTTTATATATTCTGATTAATTATGTATATTTTTATCAAATTATAAAAAATATATATATTATATAACAAAATATATCATTTGAAAGTTTTAGTCAATATGAATAGAACGTTACTGGAATAAAAAGTTTATGTGGTTTCCAATATTTATTTTATACCTTTCATATACTCGTTTTATTATTATAAATATTTAATAAATTATATAAATTAATCACAATATAGAGCCGTATAGAAATAATATTTTAAGGACAATTAAATGAAATTTTAAAGAAAAAAAAAAGTAGTAAAACATAAATATGTTTCACCTTATTTTTTTGGGTGGGGTGGAAGAGACTTGTGCCACTATGTTTTAGTCACAAGTCTTGTCAAACATGAAATGACAATCACTCTTCTGATATGTTTTATCTTTTCTAATGCATCAAACACATCCTTAAGGAGAATGATTGACATCATTATTGTTTTCAACTATAAATCAACTATAAAACAATTGACATCATTATTGTTTTATCGGTTGGCACCAACTAGAAATTGAAGTACGGTATTTAAAACATTTAGCAAAACAATCTTAAAGCTTAATAATGTTTCCTTTATAACATAAGATGCATATAATATTAGTTACAACTTACAAAAAGATTGGAATGACAACATAAATTATGTCAAAGCCGTTTTTAGTCGTGTCTCTTACCAATATCCACACAACTTGATTGGACGTTTTTTGATATCTTTCATCTCCCTTATATATGTTTGATACTAAAAAGTTTGTATTTATAAAATCATTAAAAAACATTCCTTTTCGAAAAAAAAATCATTAAAAAACATGGTTTCTTGAAAAGAATCATACAATCAAATGTTGTCGAGTGGTAGCTAGAGCCTTAATTAACCTTTTTGTTTTTCAAAATTAGGTATAAACTAAAAAGTACATTTAAAAATTGTTAACGCCTTTGAAAGATGAAAAGGTGATTAGTAAATTTTTGTAAAACGTATCTCAAAGGGAATCTTGATTAGGATATATTTTAGTCCAACCTTTTAAGTCAAATTTATACAAACGACTTGTTTCCAGACTGGTTTTAATGCCTTAGATTGTTGTGTTATAAGAGCTCAAGTTAGGGAATTTGATTATTTGGTTATATTTTTACAAATGTATTCATGTTTTTGATAAATCAAGAGAGATTACTTATTTAATGGCAGATTTGTCGACAATGATGTTTGTTTTTAGGAAAACCACTCATAGGCATTGAAACAATTATATATTTAAGATAACAAATACTAGTTGCGAAAAAAAAAAGGATGAAATGTATGTTAATAAATTTAAAAGTTGATGTGATGTCTCCTATTAATGTTAGTTGTTCCACAATATTACTAGATAAATTTGTACAAAAAGATTATACGTACATTAACTAAATATTACATATTTTATTTTAACTATAAAAAATTATTTTCACATATGATTTTAGCTCAAACAATTATTTATTTTAGCTATTTTATAAAACTCATAACACCTTTTAACCAATTTTTCCTACAAAACTTAAAATAGCCATCAATTTTTTAAAATAAAATCCCCAAATAGCGGAATTCCATGTTCATGCCAAAATTCCCCAAAAATGAAAAATCTGCAAGACTGCAAATAAGAAATTCCCCAAAAATTGGATTTTGAAAATATTGAAATCGGCCAAAAAAAGAAAAAAAGTAAATTCAAATTTGGTCTTTAACGATTTTCATAGTTGGTCCCTGAAGAATTCAAATTAATTTTTTTTGGGAAATTTGGCATGAATCCGAAATTGAAGGCTATTTTGGAGTTTTTTGATTTTTCTTTTAAATAGTTAGAAAATATTAATGATTTTATATTAATTTCTCCTTTAACTTACTCAATCAAATTTTTGATTATATGAATAAGTATATACCCAAACAATTTAAACTCACGAAGTTAAAACTTTTTTGATCTAAAATTATATGTAAAACTAACGTTATATTTTTTTATATACACGTTTAGGTATTTTTCTTATAGAAAAATTACACTCGCATATAATTTAAACTCACGAAAATAAATTTAAAACTATATATAGTAAAAGAATTATACAAGCCCATGCATGACTAATAAGGCCAACAAATTAAGGCAAATTTAATATTTTTTTATTCCAACAAACCCCCATATAAACCCCCACAATCTCCTTAGAAAATCCACCACCAAAAACCAAAGTGTTAGCTATTTAGGGTTCAACCAAAAGCAGAAACCATGTCATCTGAACAAGAAAATACTAAAAAGATCTCGGCTTCGATCGAGATGACGCCGGAGGAGATGTTAGTCAAGCTAAAGCAAGAGTTGGAAGAAGCCACGAGGAGGAACGAAGATCTACGAAAGGAAATTATCTTGTTGGAACTTTTTAAGGATCCTGAAGCAGTACCTGTCGAAGATATACCCAAGGACATACTCGCTCAGCTCATTCCCTTACTCGATGATAGCATCAAAATGATCGATGAGAGGATTAAGGAATTGCAAGATACCGAGGGTGTTGTCACTACTAATGCTTGATGCTTCTTTAACTTTTTATTTCGTGTGTCGGTTTTCTGTCTTCAAGATTTCGTATTTTGTGTCAAACCGTGGGTCGTAGTAGGGTTTTCGTTTTGGTCAGTTAAAAGTTGTGTTTGTTGTCGTTTTGTTTTATTAAGTGCAATTGAGTTGGTTGTTATGATGGTAGTAGGTTATGTTTAATCATGTTTCTTATTTAATGTATTGAGGTTGTTGTGTTATGTTATCGTTTTAGTTTCTACTCTTTAACTTCTTACTTTGTGTGTGGGTTTGTCTGTCTTCAAGATTTCGTATTTATGTGTCAAACCGTGAGTCATAATAGGGTTTTTGTTTTTGTCAGTTAAAGTTGTGTCTGTTGTCGTCCTATTTTATTAAGTGCAATTGAGTTGGTTGTTATGATGGTTATGTTTAATCATGTTTATTATTTAATGTAACGAGGTTGTCGTGTTATGTTATTGTTATAGTTTCTATCTTTGATGGTACATTTGCGGCGAATAGTTTGTTCAATTAGTAATACGAAATGATTAGTAATTAAAATAGTCATAAAAATCAGTTTAATCCAGGAATTATGAAAAGCCTCTTTGAACATATATGGAAGTTCACATGAGCTTAATCGATATGCTGAACTTGACTTGAATATCCAATCCCCCAAGATTAAAAAAACTTAATTTCTTAACGATACATGATTTTTTCCATCAAATTCTGATTTTTATTTTACTTTCTCCGATCGAGTATGAATGGTTCATTCAATGAGTACCAATATCATGTTTTTATCATGCATGAGACTAGCTTAACTTATCAAAAGACCGTTCAATTGTTTATCTAACAGCTAAATTTATGACTTAAAAGATCCATCGATTTTTTTTAAAGACAACAATTTTATTAAAACTGAAACAAATACCCGCTTTCCGAGGTTGCAAGAAGCAACCTCTATCAACAAAAACAACACCATTACAAAGACCACCAAAATACTAAGAATAAGCAATCAGGCTCGTAATACTTGAACCGAGACAATGTTTTCAAAATACTTTTGAGTGATATACACAAAAATGTACAATTTACTGTATCTACCATAAATAAAATATTTATTCACCCATAATTTTCAAATTTAAACTAAGAAATGAATATGTTAGTAATATATACAATTTATGTTTGGAAAATATATAATGTAGAATAAATTTAATGCCATAAAAGTTGATCCATATAATATTTAACTGCATATATGTGAACGATAAATATTAAAGACGTAAAATTTGGCTATTTTGTACACGGATATGACTAAGTAATTTAGCAATTAAAAAATGAACATAAAGTATGAAAATAAAATATGAAAACAAAATATGAAAATATATTGAGTTAAACTTGTGGGAAAAAGATTGTGTGGTAACGGTGCACCACTTCAGCCGGTGCTCCTGTATCGTATCGGTGGTGTTTGGTAGCTTTGGAATGGTTTAGTGCCGAATGATTAATAAGCATTCAGAATAATTAAGAGTTTTTTTTATAATACAGTGTAAAATAAAATATGGTGGTTTAGTAATTGTTGAGAATGAAATTAAGACACTGAATGGTTAAGGGAGACTTATGATACAAAATCATTCAAGAGAATTTACAATTTAGAGGCAGACCATTTTTTTTTGCTAAACAAGGTTTACCTCTAAATGATTTAAAGATTGTCTCATAATGAAACTGGTAAACAAACAGCCCATCAGTTAACTTAAATCAGAAAAAGGTTTCACATATTCAATTAGATTTTCATATCAAGAAGTTTATAAAAAAATTATGATGTGATGAAGGTGGGTTAAATGCATTCCTACATATTAGTTTTCTCTTTACATATATTCATATCAACATCTATTTTTACAATCTTCGATGCATTAATTTACATAAGTAGGACGGTAAATGGGGGGTAATTAGCTAGCGTTGCTTAATCAACATTTCCACTGACTACAAAAAATGTGTCGAGACCATTATCACAACAATTTCTTTTTCTTAGTTTAACGCGCATGGTTTATAAGATTTATCTGTTATTGAGTTCACGAGGAATTAGCGGATATACTTCTCATAAACTGCAACTACTGAGTCATATGCGCAACGAAAAATGTTGACATATTAAAGCTTCATTGTATATAAAGGGGATCTAAGTCTAAATAAAAATCTATCAATGGTTGTATGTGTTTTTAGAATACTTGTTATAACCTGATCCGAGATAGGTAGTCTCTAAATAAAATTCCCATTTAGATTTTTATTTAGACTACATTAAAATGTATCATTGGACATCGAATTGATTGGAGATCGTCTACAGTTAATTAAAAAGATCAGAGTTAAAAGTTTACCCCGATTAAACTAAATTAGTTGAACGTTTAATCATTAATCCAAATAAATTGTTAAATATAGTTGAATGAATAAATTATTTTCACATATGACTTTAACTCAAAAAATTAATTATTTTCACCATTTTATAAAACCCTTAACACCATTTAACTATTTTCCCAAAAAAAAAAAACATAAAATATCCATCAATTTCCTAAAATAAAATCCTCAAATATCTAAGTTCAAAGTTCATTCCAAAATTTCTCAAAAAAGGAAAATCTGCTAATAAGAAATTCCCCAAAAATTGGAATTTCCCAATAACATCAGGAAAAAAAATTTCAAAGATTTGCATAGTAGGTCCCGTGAAGAAACAAAAATTATAATTTTAGGGAAATTTGGCATGAATTTGGAATTTCACTATATGGGATTTTTATTTTAAGGAATTTATAGCTATTTTGAGTTTTTGTAAAAAAAATGGTTAGAAAATGTTAAGAATTCTATAAAATAGCTAAAATAATTAATCTCTCTTTTAAATCAACCCTAAATCGTAATTTTAATTATATAATATTACAATTTTTTTTATCATGAATAAGTATATACCCACACAATTTATCCTCAAGAATTTAAAACCTTTTTGATGTAAAATTATAGGTAAAACCACATTTTTTTAATTTACACGTTTGAATATTTTTCTTTTAAAAAAAACTACACTCACATATAATTTAAACTTACGAAAATATATTTAAAGGTATATATATAGTAAAAGAATTATACAACCCGTGCATGACTAATAAGGCCAACAAATTAATGCCAATTTAATACTTTTTTATTCAAACAAACACCCATATAAACCCCCACAATCTCTTTAAGAAAATCCACCACCAAAAACCAAAAGTTTTAGCTATCTAGGGTTCAATCAAAAGCAGAAACCATGTCATCTGAACAAGAAAAAACTAAAAAGATCTTGGCTCCAATCGAGATGACGGACACGATGATGGCCATGGTAAAGCAAGAGTTGGCAGAAGCCACAAGGATGAGCAAAGATCTACAAAATAAAATACTCTTCTTGAAACATCTTGAGGATCCTGAAGCAGTACCTATCAAAGATCTACCTATGGCCGTACTCACTCAGCTCGTTTCCTTACTCGATGATAGCATAAAAATGATCGACGAGAGGATTAAGGAATTGCAAGATACCGAGGGTGTCGTGATTACTAATGCTTGATGCTTCTTTAACTTCTTATTTCGTGTGTCGGTTTTCTATTTTTAAGATTTCGTATTTTTCTGTCAAACCATGGGTCGTAGTAGGGTTTTCGTTTCTGTCAGTTAAAAGTTGTGTTTGTTGTCGTTCTGTTTTATCAAGTGCAATTGAGTTGGTTGTTATGATGGTAGTAGGTTATGTTTAATCATGTTTCTTATTTAATGTATCGAAGTTGTCGTGTTATGTTATCTTTTTAGCTTCTATCTTTGATGGTTCCACGGCGAATAGTTTGTTCAATTAGAAATAAGAAACGATTAGTAATTGAAATAGTTATAAAAATCAGTTTAATCCAGGAATTATGAAAAACCTCTTTGAACATATATGGAAGTTCACATGAGCTTAATCGATGTGCTAAACTTGACTTGAATATCCAATCACCCACGATTAAAAAACTGAATTTCTTAACGATACACGACCACCCACGATTAAAAATGAATGCGTCATTCAATGAGTACCAATATCATGTTTTTCTCATGAGACTAGCTTAACTTATCAAAAGACCGTTCAATTGTTTATCTAACAGCTAAATTGAGGACCTAAAAGATCCATCGATTTTTTTTTTAAAGACAACAGTTTTATTAAAACTGAAACAAATACCCGCTTTCCGAGGTTGCAAGAAGCAACCTCGATCAACAAAAACAACACCATTACAAAGACCACCAAAATACTAAGAATAAGCAATCAGACCCGTAATACTTGAACCAAAACCACGATTTTCAAAATACTTTTTGAGTAATATACACAAAAATGTACATTTTACTGTATCTACCATAAATAAAAAATTTATTCACACATAATTTTCAAATTTAAATTAAGAAATGAATATGTTAGTAATAAATACAATTTATGTTTGAAAAATATATAATGTAGAATAAATTTAATGCCATAAAAGTTGATCCATATAATATTTAACTGCATATAAGAGATCGATAAGTATTAAAGACGTAAAATTTGGCTATTTTGTACACGGATATGACTAAGTAATTTAGCTAAAAAAATGAACATAAAATATGAAAACAAAATATGAAAATATATTGAGTTAAACTTGTGGGAAAAAGATTGTGTGGTAACGGTGCACCACTTCAGCCGGTGCTCCTGTATCGTATTGGTGGTGTTTGGTAGCTTTGGAATGGTTTAGTGTCGAATGATTAATAAGCGTTCAGAATAATTAAGAGTTTTTTTATGATACAGTGTAAAATAAAATATGGTAGTTTAGTAATTGTTGAGAATGAAATTAAGACACTGAGGTTGTGTTTAGTTGTGGAAAACTGTTTTTGTTTTCCAAGAAAATGAAAACAGAAAATGGAGTTGATTTTTCATTTTCAGTTTTCTAGGAAAATTTTAGAAAACTTGTTTACTTGAAATCATGGAGTTTTTATTTTCCATTTTTAGAAAATTAGAAAACTCGTTTAGTTGTGCATTTCTCATCACTTTTCATTTTCCATTTTCCATTTTTCCAAATATTGCAACGGCGGCGGTGACGGTGGTCACAGCGGCAGCGGAGGCGGTGGGCTTGGCGGCGGTGGTGGTGACGGTGGCCAAGGCGGAGGCGGCGGTGGCCTCGGCGGCGACGACGGTGGTGGCGGTGGCCTCGGCGGCGATGGCGGTGGCCTCGATGGTGGCCTCGGTGGCCTCGACGGTGGTGGCGGTGGTGGTGGCCTCGGTGGCCTTGACGATGGCCTCGGTGGCCTCGACGGTGGCCTCGGTGGCCTCGACGGTGGTGGCGGTGGCCTCGGCAGCGATGGTGGCGGTGGCCTCGGCGGCGACGACGGCAGCGACAATGGTGGCGATGGTGATGGCGGCGGTGGGGCGGTGGTAAGAGGGTAGTCGCGGCGGTGGGGCGGCGGTGACGGTGGTTGAGACGGCGATGGTGGCAACGGTGGTCGCGGCGACGAGAAGGGGACGACGGTAGCGTGACGACGGCGGTGGCGGTGAGCAGCGATGGCGATGGCTGGTGGCGGCGACGGTAGTGGCGGTGGCTGGCGGTGGCGGCAGGCGCAGCGGTAGTGGCGGTGGCCGGAGACGAGAAAGGGACGGCAATTGAAAATGGAAATGGAAAATGAAAATGAGAATTGGAAAACTATAAAAAGTAGTTTTCTAATTCAAGTGTAAATTTTGAAAATGAAAATTTTGTTTTCTTGGAAAAAAATTTCTAAATTGAATCAACTAAACAAACTTTCTAAATTTTCATTTTTCATGGAAAATTTTTCTAGAAAACAAAAAATTTTTCCACAACTAAACACACCCTGAATGGTTAAGGGAGACTTATGATACAAAATCATTCAAGAGAATTTACAATTTATAGGCAGACCATTTTTTTGCCAAACAAGATTTACCTCTAAATGATTTAAAGACTGTTTCTTAATGAAACTGGTAAACAAAAAGCCCATCAATTAACTTAAATCAGAAAAAGGTTTCACATATTCAATTAGATTTTCATATCAAGAAGTTTATAAAAAAATTATGATGTGATGAAGGTGGGTTAAATGCATTCCTACATATTAGTTTTCTCTTTACATATATTCATATCAACATCTATTTTCACAATCTTCGATGCATTAATTTACTTAAGTTGGATGGTAAATGGGGTGTAATTAGCTAGCGTTGGTTAATCAACATTTTCACTGACTATAAAAAATGTTTCGAGACCATTATCACAATAATTTCTTTTTCTTAATTTAACGTGCATGGTTTATAAGATTTATTTGTTATTGAGTTCACGAGGAAGTAGCAGATATACTTCTCATAAACTGCAACTACTAAGCCATATGTGCAACGAATGTTGACATATTAAAGCTTCATTGTATATAAAGGGGATCTAAGTATAAATAAAGATCTATCAATGGTTATATATGTTTTTAGAACACTTGTTATAACTTGATCCGAGATGGGTAGTCTCTAAAGAACAAAGACGAAGAAGAGACTTGAACTTTTTCTGCATAACTTAAAATGGCAATTATACAAGCACATAAAATAAAGCTAACCTCTATGAGATATGGCCTACTAACTACCACTACACCTTCTCATACTTTGCCACCTCTTCACTTTAACATAACTTCTAGAAACTAACACTTCAGTTCATGCACGCAAAATAAAAACCCCGTACTTAATAATTACGCAACTAAGGTGGAAAAGTTAAACAACAAAAAAGAATCAATCACTATTTTACTACATAGCAACTCGTGGATGTGGTAATCAAACAAGCTCACACGACGTGCCTTCATAATTATTACTGCTAATTTTGCATGGTTGTGAATGCCATATATTTAATACCAAAGATTTCCGGATCATCAGCTCATATAGTTTAATTTATTGCCTGCAAAAAGTACATCACAATCTGACAATCATATTCTTTTGTAAATTATAAGTATGAAGGCAATTAAAATAAGTACTAGATTGAATAAATCTTCTCGTCAGCGTGAACATTCATAAGTTTTTCACCATTTCGATATGTTTCTTTCAGCTTCGATATACTTTGGTGCGTGTAATCAATTAATGAAGCATCCATCAACTTAATTCATCAATTAACTTAATTATCACATTAAAATGTCACCATTGGACATCGAATTGATTGGAGATCGTGTACAGTTAATTAAAATGATCAGAGTTAAAAGTTTACCCCGATTAAACCAAATTAGTTGAACGTTTAATCATTAATCCAAACAAATTGTTAAATATAGTTGAATGAATAAATTATTTTCACACATGACTTTAACTCAAAAAATCAATTATTTTAACCATTTTATAAAAACCTTAACACCATTTAACTATTTTTCCCCAAAAAAACATAAAATATCCATCAATTTCCTAAAATAAAATCCTCAAATATCTAAGTTCAAAGTTCATGCCAAATTTTCCCAAAAATGGAAAATCGATCTGCTAATAAGAAATTCCCCAAAAATTAGAATTTCCCAATAACATCAGGGAAAAAAAATTCAAAGATTTGCATAGTAGGTCCCGTGAAGAAACAAAAATTATAATTTTAGGGAAATTTGGCATGAATTTGGAATTTCACTATATGGGATTTTTATTTTAAGGAATTTATAGCTATTTTGAGTTTTTGTAAAAAAAATGGTTAGAAAATGTTAAGAATTTTATAAAATAGCTAAAATAATTAATCTCTCTTTTAAATCAATCCTAAATCATAATTTTAATTATATAATATTACAATTTTCCTTTTTATCATGAATAAGTATATACCCACACAATTTATCCTCAAGAATTTAAAACCTTTTTGATCTAAAATTATAGGTAAAACCATATTTTTTTTATTTACACGTTTGAATATTTTTCTTTTAAAAAAAACTACACTCACATATAATTTAAACTCACGAAAATATATTTAAATCTATATATATAGTAAAAGAATTATACAACCCGTGCATGACTAATAAGGCCGACAAATTAATGCTAATTTAATACTTTTTTATTCAAACAAACACCCATATAAACCCCCACAATCTCCTTAAGAAAATCCACCACCAAAAACCAAAGTGTTAGCTATCTAGGGTTCAACCAAAAGCAGAAACCATGTCATCTGAACAAGAAAAAACTAAAAAGATCTTGGCTCCGATCGAGATGACGGACACGATGATGGCCATGGTAAAGCAAGAGTTGGCAGAAGCCACAAGGATGAGCGAAGATCTACAAAATAAAATACTCTTCTTGAAACATCTTGAGGATCCTGAAGCAGTACCTATCAAAGATCTACCTATGGCCGTACTCACTCAGCTCGTTTCCTTACTCGATGATAGCATAAAAATGATCGACGAGAGGATTAAGGAATTGCAAGATACTGAGGGTGTTGTGATTACTAATGCTTGATGCTTCTTTAACTTCTTATTTCGTGTGTCGGTTTTCTGTCTTTAAGATTTCGTATTTTTCTGTCAAACCATGGGTTGTAGTAGGGTTTTCGTTTCTGTCAGTTAAAAGTTGTGTTTGTTGTCGTTCTGTTTTATCAAGTGCAATTGAGTTGGTTGTTATGATGGTAGTAGGTTATGTTTAATCATGTTTCTTATTTAATGTATCGAAGTTGTCGTGTTATGTTATCATTTTAGTTTCTATCTTTGATGGTTCCACGGCGAATAGCTTGTTCAATTAGTAATAAGAAACAATTAGTAATTGAAATAGTTATAAAAATTAGTTTAATCTAGGAATTATGAAAACCCTCTTTGAACATATATGGAAGTTTACATGAGCTTAATCGATGTGCTGAACTTGACTTGAATATCCAATCACCCACGATTAAAAAACTGAATTTCTTAACGATACACGACCATTTCCATCAAATTCTGATTTTAATTTTACTTTCTCCAATCGAGTATGAATGGGTCATTCAATGAGTACCAATATCATGTTTTTCTCATGAGACTAGCTTAACTTATCAAAAGACCGTTCAATTGTTTATCTAACAGCTAAATTGAGGACCTAAAAGATCCATCGATTTTTTTTTAAAGACAACAGTTTTATTAAAACTGAAACAAATACCCGCTTTCCGAGGTTGCAAGAAGCAACCTCGATCAACAAAAACAACACAATTACAAAGACCACCAAAATACTAAGAATAAGCAATCAAACCCGTAATACTTGAACCGAAACCACGATTTTCAAAATACTTTTGAGTGATATACACAAAAATGTACATTTTACTGTATCTACCATAAATAAAATATTTATTCACCGATAATTTTCAAATTTAAATTAAGAAATGTATATGTTAGTAATAAATACAATTTATGTTTGAAAAATATATAATGTAGAATAAATTTAATGCCATAAAAGTTGATCCATATAATATTTAACTGCATATATGAGAACGATAAATATTTAATACGTAAAATTTGGCTATTTTGTAAACGGATATGATTAGGGGGCGTTTGGTTGGGGGTATTGAGGGGCCAGGAATGGTAATGATGATGAAAACTGTTTTTTGGTTTGACATTATATAATGGAATCATTCCTCCAGATTCATTAATTTTCATTCCTGACCAAATGGGGGGAATGAAATTTTTATTTCTACTTGGTTCTTTTTTCCATGTATTGTTCCATCAATGGATGTTAAAATGAAACATCTTTTGTATTTTCAAATTGGAAAAACATATTTTTTTTAATATGAAACAATTTTTCATTGATTATATTGGTTTAACCAAACAGCATCAATGCAATGCTCATTCCTATTCCCATTCTCCTGCATTCCCATTTTCATTTTCATTTCCATTTCCATTCCCATTCCCTGAAATGAACCAAACGCCCTCTAAGTAATTTAGCAAAACAAAATGAACATAAAATATGAAAATAAAATATGGTGGCTTGGTAATTATTGAAAATGAAATTAAGACATTTAATGGTTAAGGGAGACTCATGATACAAAATCATTCAAGAGATTTTACAATTTAGAGGCGGACCATTTTTTTGCCAAACAAGATTTACCTCTAAATGATTTAAAGACAGTCTCTTAATGAAACTGGTAAACAAATAGCCCATCAATTAACTTAAATCAGAAAAAGGTTTCAATATTCAATTGGATTTTCATATCAAAAAGTTTATAAAAAAATTATGATGTGATGAAGGTGGGCTAAATGCATTCCTACATATTAGTTTTCTATTTACATATATTCATATCAATTTCTATTTTTACAATCTTCGATGCATTAATTTACTTAAGTAGGACGGTAAATGAGGTGTAATTAGCTAGCGTTGCTTAATCAACATTTCCACTGACTATAAAAAATGTGTCGAGACCATTATCACAATAATTTCTTTTTCTCAATATAAAGTGCATGGTTTACAAGATTTATTTGTTATTGAGTTCATGAGGAAGTAGCGGATATACTTCTCATAAACTGCAACTACTGAGTCATATGCGCAACGAATGTTGACATATTAAAGCTTCATTGTATATAAAGGGGATCTAAGTCTAAATAAAGATCTATCAATGGTTATATATGTTTTCAGAATACTTGTTATAACCTGATCCGAGATGGGTAGTCTCTAAAGAACAAAGACGAAGAAAAGACTTGAACTTTTTCTGCATAACTTAAAATGGCGATTATACAAGCAAATAAAATAAAGCTAACCTCTATGAGATGTGGCCTACTAACCACTGCTACACATTCTCATACTTTGCCACCTCTTCACTTTAACATAACTTCTTGAAACTAACACTTCAGTTCATGTATGCAAAATAAAAAAAAAACTCACACTTAATAATTACGCAACTAAGGTGGAAAAGTTAAACAACAAAAAATAATCAATCACTATTTTACTACATAGCAACTTGTGGATGTCGTAATCAAACAAGCTCACACGACGTGCCTTCAAAATTATAATTGCTAATTTTGCATGGTTGTGAATGCCATATTATTTAATACCAAAGATTTCCGCATCATCATCTCATATAGTTTAATTTATTGCCTGCAAAAAGTACATCACAATCTGACAATCATATTCTTTTGTAAATTATAAGTTTGAAGACAATTAAAATAAGTACTAGATTGAATGAATCTCTTCGTTAGCGTGAACATCCATAAGTTTTTCACCACTTCGATATGTTTCTTTCAGTTTCGATATACTTTGGTGCTTGTAATCAATTAATGAAGCATCCATAGATGTCATCATTGGACATCGAATTGATGTCATCTACGTTAATTCATCAATTAACTTATCGCATTAGATGTCATCATTGGACATCGAATTGATTGGAGATCGTGTACAGTTAATTAAGAAGATTAAAGTTAAACGTTTATCCTGATTAAACCAAGTTAATTGAACGTTTAGTCATTAATCCAACCAAATTGTTAAATATAGTTGAATGAATAAATTATTTATACCCATCCATTAAGCTTCTCATGCTCTAAACAATCCATCCTTCAAATTTTTTTTATCGATTTTCAATAAAATATTTGTCATATTATAAAACACATTTTTGTTGGAAAAAAAAGTACCATTAGAATGTATAAAGAGATAGATATATTGTTCATTTACTAATATAATTAAACTTTTTTAATTAAATTTTATCTTTTAATCAAATGTAATGTTTAAATTAAAATGAACATATACATATAATGTTTTAGTCTAGATATATTTTCGATTTTGCAATGTAAAACCAAAAGACGTAAAGTAATTGATATATCGTTAATTGTGTTATAGCTTTAAACTCAATTTTATTGTATATATATAAATTATATAATTCATTGATATATTTAGATATTTCGCTTTACTTTAAAGTTTCATAGCTTAAAAACGATTCTAAATACTTTTAGTTTGTTGTTTAACGTTGCTTTTACTAGATGCCTAATTCGAATAGCTAGTTGGCCGTATATTTGTACATTTTTTTAATATGAAAAAAATATAAATAAAAGGATAATACCCAAATAAAGTTGCCTTTTTATTTATTGTTTTTATCCTTTTACTATCTATAAAATTACAAAAAGCATTTAAATTTTGTGTTAAAAGGTAAGTCGCCAACTCAGACATGACTCAAAACCATAGTGGCAATTAAATTTGCACATGGTTTTATTTACAAATGGTTTTACATACACTATGATGATTTTTATGTATATATAATAGTCCAACAAACATTGAGTTCCAAATGCATCAAAACTCCCTCTAACTCCTTATAACACACCACCTAAATTACCCTTGGAAAATCCATCAAGAATTAACCAAGAGATGCCAAGGGGTAGAAGGGTGAAACTTGTTAGGATTTCCGATGAAAGAAGAAGACAAGCTACCTTGCGAAAAAGGAAGGAAGCTTGCATCAAGAGCCTGCGAGCCATATGTCGGTACTGTAGGGCAAAAGCTTGCCTCATAATATGTGATGGTCCGAACGATCTTGGCCCAAACGACGAAAACGTGTGGCCATCTCGGATGCAAGCTGCAACATTGGTGGAAAAGTTCATGAGCATGTCCCAACTCGAAAGAAGTGAGAAACTGGTGACTCAAGAAAAAGTGATCCAACGTTTGTTGATGGAAGATACAAAAAAGTTGGAAGAATTGAAGAGAAAGAATGATGAACTGGAACTGGAAGAGATGATGAACGATTTGATTGTTGATCCAGCTGCCATCGCAACTGCCTATGGAAAACTGAATAAACTCTTTCCCTATATAGATGGTTTGAAAGAAAAGGTTGATGCATTTTGTATTGACCTTAATGTTTGATGGATGGCTTTTGTTTTGTGTCTTTAGATTTGATTTTTTCCCTTTTACCTACCGAAAGTTATATTAGCTAGATTTGATAAAAGTAAGTTGCTATGATTACCAAATCTTAATTAATGAAGAATCTTTTTAATTCAATTATCCTTGTAATAAGAATAGAACTAGAACTTTGACATTAGTTTTGTTCAAACAAAGCTAACTTGGCAAGAAACGAGTGTTTTAAAACATAAAACGTGAGGTTTGATTAGCTATCTTTGCTCCTTATGCCATTGTTTGTTATGTAATTAAATTAAAAAATTATTAATCTAATATTGAAGACTTTTAGCCATTCAGGTGTTACCAACCTGAATAGTTACTGATCAGTTTTGATGATTTAACAATAAATTCTGATTCAAAACACTCTTTGCACAAACAATAAAAGTCGTAGATTAACCAACCTATCCTTTGATATCCAAACCAATTATCCTCCCACCTGTTCGTGCATGGCACAATCAGGAGATATCTATGGGAATATGGGATATTAGTCGATCACATTAAGCCAATTAATTTTCCCAGACATACACATGCACAAAAATCACCAAATCCATACTAAACATGGATGATGTCTATCACTCACACACACACACACACACACACACACACACACACACACACACACATATATATATATATATATATAGAGGAAAGTTCAAATGTGAATCACTTTTTGGTTGTGAACGTGAGGACAACCAAGAGCGCGACACGTGGCGCTTTGAGTGTGCCCCCCCCCCCTTTAATTCAATGCCCTCCTATGAATCGCGTCTAGTCATCCGTCGTGGATCTAACGTGACGCCTAGTCATCTGCCACGTATCGCGCTCTCGATTGTTCTCGCGTTCACAACCAAAAAACGGTTCACATTTGAACCCACCCCTCGAAACACTACTACAGAATTACTTACTAAGAATGAAATATATTTGTATATAAACTACCTTCCAAATATGTTGGTTTTTTTTGAAAAAAAAAGGAGAAAAAACTTTTATTCCCATATTTGTAGGAGAGGTAAAGAATCCGTAAAATTAACTTTTTGTATGAAAAAGGATACAATAGTTATTATATTATTTATTTTGGAAAAAGGAGCGAGCAAAAATATTTTTTTATAATTAATGTATTCAAATTAAAGTATTAAAGATTTTAACAATATAAATAATATTGAATCTCTAAAAGGTATGTTTGGTGGAATATAATGTGAATTTATTTTTGGAGATTTTAATCTTTTATTATTTATTTTAAAGATTTTACTTTATCTAGCTGAATCATTATTAACTAATTTATTAAATATATTTTTATTTATCAGTTTTTGCTTTATCTAGCTTGTTGACTGTTGAGAATCATTTTTAATATTCTTGGCGTAAAAAGGAAAAAAAAACATTTTTTGGTCAAAAAGTTAAAATATTAACCAAATCATATAATTAAAAATATAGAAAATACTTGTACAAAAAATAGTAACGAAAACCTTTTATTGTAATAAAATAGTATTTCAAATAATTTTCCGACATAAATTAACCATTACATAAGATTTGAGGCTTTTTTTAAGAACTCGTTGTTTTATGAGATTCATGAGTAACAACAAATCGCATGTATTTAAAGTTCGCATGTATTTAAAGTTCTCAATAGGACAAACCGATCTTTGATAAAATCGTAGTTATCGTTTTAAATTTAGTCAAAGTTTGTTTTCAAATAAATAACAAAAGAAAATTAAATGATCAGTAAAATTTAAAATAGAGAAAATAGAGATCTCTAGAATTTCAACATGTTTTTTACTTTAAGAAAGAGGGTCATTTGCAGGTATGCCCATAACGCACCTCCACTTTGCACAATATGTCAATATACCCCCGCCGTTACAACGGCGATATAACGGCCCAAAACGCCGTTATAACGGCCCAAAACCCCGTTATTTGACTGAAATGTACATAAGGGCCCTTATAACGGCCTTTTAGGGGTATTTGTGCAAAGTGGGGTGGGACTTTATGCATACGAATCAATTACCCTTTAAAAGATTCTTCAAGAAAATGTTTAAAAACAAAGTTAGAAAATTCCCACCAATAGGATTATCTACGGTTCAATTTTTAAGAGGAAATAATATTTGACCAAGAGAAAAGAGTAAATTACAGTTTTCGTCCTATAGTTTGTTATATTTCCCTTTTCGTTCTTTATCATCCTCATAGTTTGTGTTTTATTTCAATTTTTGGCTTTTTTTTTTTCCAAAAGTAATTTGAAGCCACCCCTTTTATGGTTTTATGTAGTTGACTAAACAAATATACAACCACCAACACCCCCGAATCTCAACCATATACCACTTTAAACATATACTTAAAAAAATGTTTTCTTTTTAGGGTATCTTTTTTTTATCGTATAAAAATATTAATTATTTAATTAACATCAATTATAATTAATAAGTTCACTAACTTTATGCCCCTTTTTTATTACATTAAAACTTTATATATCATATTATTAATGAATAACTATTTTATTGTTTTATGGTTATGATCATTGTCGCTTTAATTAATTTCATCGACTTTTTCTTTTTTATCAAACTAATACTTTCAGAAGAAATCAAATAACCTCTCTGTCCTTCCTTTCTTTGCTGTTCAAAAAAAAAAAAGCAATCAAATAATCGATGTACCTTTTTTGTTAAAATACCAACGTAAAACCGCTGGGCAGACTTTCTTATGGATTGGCCCGCAAAAGTCTAATTGTTTGCTAAAATACATCGAAGGATCGATGTATCTTGGTTGGGCTGACTTTCTTATGGATTGGCTCACAAAAGTCTACTCATGGTAAGCCGAGGGCCTCCCAAGTTGCAAGCCTAGCCTGTCTCGTATCCGGGTGATCAAGTTTCGTTGTTGATTAAGCAGTTCGTTGTTTGGTTTTGCTTGGTTTTATTGTTCTATTTCCTGTTGGATTCTTGGTATTGTTGTTTCGGTGCTGGGTTTTGAAAGTTTGTTTTTCGTTGCGGTTAGAAAAATACCAACATTTTCAGTTTGTTTTCTTTGATCGTTGAAATAAGATATGACAAATTTAAAGAGACCGAAAGAACTTGCAATTTAATCTTGATTGATACATCAATGTATTACGTATTTGATTATTAGTACTTTACAAATATTTTTTTAACAGAAATACAAAATTGGAACGAATAAAAAAAATCACATATTTAAAATTATTTCGTTTTATGGTGATCTAATACATAACTTCCAAGTAATTATAGGTACAAAACTTGTAATTTAGTCTTACTTATCTAATAACTTAGAAAACAAATATCAAAGTAAAGCATGAAATAAAAGTCGCATAACTATGAACAAAAAAATATCATAAGCCATGATTTTCATCCCTCTTATAAAAACCAAGAGTTATAAAACTAATTATTTACTAATTAATTTTTGCTGTGAATTTTAGTTATTTAATATGAATATTCTAAAAGATTAGTGGTTGTTCATTTTGGGTACTTGCCAGTTGCCACTTGGTAAAAAGGAGTAGGGTGTGTGTTGTAGCTTTGTAGGGGTCAAAATAATTAAAAGCAAAAATAAAATGGATATATATCTCTTGATGAGGTTAACAGAAATATTCACGCCGTCAAGTTTAAGGATTAAAATTAAATAAAATACAGATTAAGAGGACTATAAATGCAATTTTAATATAACAGGGAAAAACAGAAAATTTTAGAAAACTACAGGGTCATAAACCGTAATTTACTTTATGATCAATGTTGTAATTTTTAAATGTACAATTTATTTAGTAAAGCGCTTATTCCTTTTTTGTTTTTTTCTTAACCAAAAGCATATAGCAATATTACTATATCCTTACATTTATCAGGAAAACAAAATCGCTTTGTTTATATACATATTGTTTGGATTTATAAAACAAAGTAGAGTTTTGGCATGCTGGTAAAGTGCGTTCCCCACCTCAATCCGCTACCTTCCTTATTTTTTGCCTTTTGCATTCTACACCATATTTACAGCTTCGGTCCCTATGATTTGTGCAATTATGCATTTTTGGTTTATAAAAGTTATATTTTACCCCTTAAACGTATATATTTATTTACTTTATACCTTTTAGTTTTCTATCTTTCATTTTGCATTTCGGTCATATTAACACATATAGTCGTAACCAAAGAAGTGTTAGCCTAGTGGTAAGACTTGGGCACCACATAGTGGTGAACCCGAGTTCGAACCCTGGGGGACGCATTCTGGAGGTACGGGGCTTCGACCCCGGGCTGCATGCTTTAGCAGTCGGGGTTCGACCCAAAATTGCCGAGGATTAATCTGGGTCCAATGTGGTCTGGGATACCTCTTCCAAAAAAAAGAAAAAAAAAAGAAAACACATATAGTCGTACATTGAATAAAATCTGTTAAAAAAACGTTTTAATTTTAACAAATTACACAGTTATAATCGTATTGTTGATACCATCGAAATGAGCCTAATATTTAATATTCTTTGATCAAATTGTTATTTTATATAACATATGCATACTACGATTATATATGTATTTATAACGTACCATATAATCATATATTGAATAAAATATGTTAAAAAAATACGTTTAGTTTTAACAAATTACACCGTTATAATCGTATCGTTGATACCTTCAAAACGAGTCTAATATTGAATATTTTTGATCGAATTATTTTATTATATAACATATATATTACGATTATATATGTCTTTTTAACGTAACATATAATCGTATATTAAGTAAAATATGATAAAAAAAAACTTTCAAAACACGCATATATATCTTAACCCGCCGCAACGCGCGGCTTCCCACCTCGTTATAAGTATAGACTTTTTTTGTAGCTTTTTTTTTTGTAAGTATAGACTTTTTTTTGTAATTTTTTTGTAAGTATAGACTTTTTTTTTTAAATATAGCAATATTATAAAGGCTTGTTATTTTTTCGAAAGACATGACGACATCGAATCAAAAAACGATTATCACGAACACACACATGCATGCACGCCTTTCCAGCAATATCGAACATCCATGGCCAGTCCACTTATCCACCGTTGTCCCGACCTAGCTTACGTTAAACCTAGATCCCCAACCACAAACTTTGATTGGGCCGAGGGAGCAGCGCAGCCAGTCTATGATTTGACTAGACCAAGAACAGGGTACTCCTCATACCCCTAAATTGACTCCATTGGATTCAGACTCCCATTGGATTGGGACCCAAGTAAATTTGTATTTGATACTTCCCCTATATATATATATAAGAGAAATGAGAGAGAGAGAGAGAGAGAGGGGGGAGCGGGATATGAGGGCTCCCAAATCGGTCCTTGATCCCGATGGAGTGAACCTAGGTGGTGAGTACCACATCCCAGGTGTGCCCACATGCCAGCATGGCATGCCCGTCGTGAAGCCCGAAGAGGGTACTCACTGCTGTATAGATTTATATCAAAGAGTAAACTACAATTTTCATGCTACAACCTTGGTGGTGGTCCCTATTTGAATTTAAGTTTTGGAATGTTTTAGGTGGAATATAAAAGGCTAGAAATCTTTTTAATCTATTGTATTGCAAATACCCTTAAATGTTTATTGATATAATCGAGCAATCATTAAGTAGAGAGAATTCTAGAGAAGTATTTTGAAAAGTACCTTTAGAAAAGGAAAAATACGATATTTATAAGCAACTTGCTGCTTTGATTATCCTTTTCAAAGTCAAGTTCTAGTCTGGAAGAATCATTAATCGTCATATTATCCTCTCCAAATAATCAAGGCCAGACATTTGTTAATTCCTACAGATATAACATCCAAACGAGTACAAAGAAAATGACAAGATTGGCATAACTGGTATAAACTAGAAATATACTCTAATGTTTTTATCTACATTAAATATGAAAATTGTTACAATGTGATTTGCACCGGATAATGTTGCATTTTTGTGATCTTTATCAACCAAAGTTTTCTCTATATCTCTCAATTTCATTCATCGGCACCTTAAAAATGGTAACCCTATACTAGTACCTCTATTTATGGTAATTTCAATTTGCTATTCATATTTTAGTCAAACACAAATACACATCGATGTTAGCTTGAGGGTTCAGTGTGTCAACCCCCATGGTGACAAATATCGACTTTTGGTATAATGTGAACAATTATACATAGAGTATGACATTTTGGCAAACATAGGCTAGACAATGCTCCAAGAATGGTTGTGAAAACATGTATCATGTTCCAAATACTGTAATATGTGGTTGGTTCGTGACTTATCGGAAGAACGACTCTCACACTTCTAAAATGAGTGCACCTTGGGTGTTGCTTTTATTGGATATGTTAAGTGAGTTTAAGGTTTTTCTTCATTTCACATAGATAGAAACACATAGTGTAAAGACTTTATAACTTTCCCCCCTCAATTGGGCCTTGAGCTATTTCATAGGCTCATGGTGGAGATTGAGAATAGAAGGTCGATGGGACACACATTAACGTATGGCCATGGTTGAGCATACAAATTTCGTGGAGTGGTGCAAGGAGGCGGACTTTGCACTTGTCTCCAACAAACAGAGAGTCGCCCCTAATCTTGGGGATTAAGCCACGATTTTAGGGTTGATCACCAGTATAATTGTATAAATACCGGGACACTTAAAATCATTTATGCTTTCTCTCTATAATCATTATTCTGTGGCCATTACATCCCATCTCTTTTTTGCATCATTTTGCTTAATTTTCATTCTCATTGTTTTTGACAATCGAAATTCTAACATCAAATCATTCACTTTGTGACTACACACTCACAACGCCTAAAGTGGTCGTATAAAACCTTTAAGAACAGTTTTTACAACCGTACTATTGAGATCTGGTTTCAAACTCAAACACCACCCCACGTGATGGTGGCTTGCATTGAATTTTCTTATCTATAAATGGTGTGGATCTATTTAATAAGTCTTTAATTTGAAAAAGTATGATTTATAATATATGTAATAAATATAACGAGTGACAAACGGGTAGATTTGGCATTGATGATTGTTTGCGTGTGTCCTTTTCTCCACATTATTATAATCATACATACTTGATACCACCCACTACTAATATTTATTTAACTATTAGAACCAAACATATTTCATCTAACCCCTCATATTATATATAGTTATCATATTTTATCCTTCATTTCACTAATTTATCTAGCTCAACTACCAAAAAAGATAAATTGTAAATTAATTAAAAAAAATCAAAAGAAAAAAACTTATTGGGTTATTCGGGTCATTTTCGAGCTGAAATGATTGATAGGGTAAGAGTAAAAAAAAAAAAAATTCAAACGGTGACATCATTGACTATAAGAAATAAACATAGAGATTTTTCTACAAAATCAATATTGGTTTAGTGGTTGATTTCTTGGTTTTTAAATGAAAAGATCTTGTGTTCGAGTCTTGTTATTACAAATTTTTTGAAAAACATAATAAATGTAATATTTAAAACTAAAAACTAAGAAAATAACTCCAACAAAATTTGAACCTAAAGCTTTACCTTTAGAAAGCAAAAGAACCAAGGAAACTTGTGTCTTTGTTGCAGTATTAAATTACATACAGTGGCACACAACTAATTGATACGGTAACATTTTTCACGACCCTATATTTTTTACAATACGACAAAGAAACAATACGGTGACACGTGCCACCGTAGGCAAATAACAAGGTCTACTTACGCCCGCTTGTTTTTGATATCGTGTTATGTTAACCCTTTTACTTAAACAAGTCAAAATGTAATTATTACACAAACCCATTAATTTCACACCTTGTTAACGTCTCGTGTCAGTTTCTGTTACGTTTCACTTATTATATGGTTTTATATGTAGTTCTTTTATAACACATGGTCAATAATGAAAATATTTAAACTCTCTTCCACCATAAAGTTGAGTTTTGTCTTTGTTTAATTAAACCCGCATCCGCGAACTCGCCACGGTAACTCAAATACACATGGGCCCACATTTAAAAACAAAGGGTCCCACAATTAAACAAAGGACCACCGACAAGAATCTAGTTGCTATAAATCAACCACCCACAAACCCAACCATCAAATTTGCATGGCTAACCGTCGGCGCCGCAACTCACCGGCTTTTCAGCCACCACAAGACGATGACAACTCACCACCAGCCGCCATGGCCGCCGACGGCTCGTCAAGCCGCCAACCCGTTTACCATGGCATCCGATGCCGAGCCGGAAAATGGGTTTCTGAGATCCGTGAGCCAAACAAGTCGACCCGTATATGGCTAGGCACGTACCCGACCCCGGAGATGGCGGCCGCCGCCTATGATGTGGCGGCCTTGGCGCTCAAAGGTACGTATGCGGTACTGAACTTTCCTGATTCTGTTCTGTGCAGCACGATTCCAGAGTGTCCCACCGCTGACGACATTCGTGCCGCAGCGGCAAGGGCGGCCGCCGCTCAGGCGCTCAGTGCCGAAAGTTGTACTGGGAGCTCTGGCGGCGGCCAGGTAGCACCACTTGGAAGGTTTATGGACGATGAAGCGGTACCTGATACGCCAGATGTCGGACAGGACCAGGAGTATAACTCCGGAGTGGGAAATAATTAAATTAATGGGATGTTTAAAGAAATTTGTGAAGATCCTTATATATGTATCGTTTTATGTTTTTTTTTTGAAACCAATTGTTTATCAATATGTAGAACGATATAAATAAATGGTTATAATGTATGTGGAACCATATATTATGCTTGTTTCTACACCAAAGTTTGAAATGTTTGGTAATATTTTGTTTTAATAATAGTAAGAACATCAAACTTGATGTGACATTATTTATGTCGGTTAAAGATTATGATATTTACAAGTTTTTATTTTATTTTAAAGAAATGCCCAAATTAAAAATATGGCAATTTTATTGCAATATTATTTACAACAACTTGATGTTGATATGGTCGAATTGGAAAACGTGGTATTCAAAAGGAGTAAAAGGAAAGATTGTCGATTTGTATTTTTCAATGGAAAAGCTTTGAATAGGTGAAGGGAAGGGATAACAACAAGTTGGACGTAGATTGGGCAAGGTGGTGGAGCAACCCGATCATACCGCAATAGTATACTAGATTGCAGGTCAGAACATTTGACAAGCGGCGTGATAATTCGATGGGGTAATTCGGAAGGGCAGCCGGCTTACCTCTTGTGTTGTAAATGGGGATGATCGTAGCTGATCACAATTATAGCCTATCGTTTCAATCCCAGGTAAGATGCTTTGTTAGTCTTTCTTGTTAGGACGGTCGTTGTATTGTTGATGTTTTTTATTTCTTGAAGGGTTGTCGTGCGGGTGATTGATCTTGATCTTGATCATTTTATAATATTAATCTATATTTTCTTTTATTTCATTATCTAATAACATTTTAGTAAACCAAAGTTATATTAATTTTTATTTTTAATAATTAACTCTAATATATTCAACAAATATTAGAAAATATAAATTTTCTTTACTTAATTATATGTATAGTAACATATTTTACTAAGACATATCAATGTTAATTTTGATAGTCATGTTAATTTTAAGAGTATTTTTGGTGCGTGAGCTTTTCGATTCAATGAAAAATGAAGGCGTTATAAATTTATTATAACACTTTTTTATGTAATATGTATCTATATACTTTATCTTATAAATTGTTTGTTACAATACTAACACATTTCTAAATTATGTAAACCTAATTTTATTATAATTACTGAAAATAGTTGTTTCAAGATAGAAGCAACTTTGATTTGATTTGATTTATTTTATACATCCGAATTTTCAAAATCTTCTTTGTAAAACATTTGATTTATATAACGACATGAGTCAAGTAAATGTCAATTAATATTTTATTGCTCCTAATTTATTTATATTTTACAATTTAAATTCCACATCATAATTAAAGTAAAAAGATAATTAGAAAACAATGTCACTTATTTATTCCCACAAATTTTCAGTCCAATGAAAAACGCGATAGGGTTAAAAGATTCGATCAAAATTAATTCCAACATCAAAAAGACTTTCAACATCAGAAAAAGTTATATTCATAGAAGTTCATGTCAACTTTAAAATCATTTTTGTTCTATCAACATGATGAGCAAAAAATTCAAAGACTTTCAACATCAAAAAAAGTTATATTCATAGAAGTTCATGTCAACTTTAAAATCATTTTTGTTCTATCAACATGATGAGCAAAAAATCACAACATTCAAATATTCCGAAAAATAGGATAAGGTTGATGATCAAACATTATTATACACAAAGTGGTGAAACAACATTCCTTTCTATTTTTTTTATGACACCATTGATAAAAATATCTTATAGAAAATGTGGAATATATTTAGTGGCATCATATTCTTATGTTACTTTAGTTTGTCACGTTTCATAATCTCGGTCCTTTCAAGTTTCAACGTTATAGATATTTTGATATGATTTTTGTCTTTAAAATATGGGATATGTAAAGTGATAGTGATTGTTTCAAACTTAAAAGATATTTTTTTCCCGCTGCATAACTCTAATATGGAATTTTTCTTAAGCTTCATTACAGAATTGTTTAACTAACATAAACTAGTTTAGATAAAATTACGATATTAGTTATTGTGGTTTGTTACAAGTTACGATTTGCATCCCTATGGTTTAGTAAAACATGCCCTGTTACGATCCCTACTTAAACTATATATAAGAGAAAATAAGATTTCAAGATAAGATTGCAACTCCACGATGAAAAATGCAAGAAAACCTTTAAAGAACTTTCACCCACTTGGAGTTGGAGACTCTGATTGATCCTTTCTTTACAAAAAATTTTAACGCTTACACACATTAACACCATCTTTCTTTTTCCAATGACTAAGGGGCTGTTTGGTAGTTGCTGAATGATTTGATGCAGAATGGTTGAGAGGTTAGAATGGTTGAGAGGCTATGTATGATGTAGTGCTGAATGAAATATGATTGTTTGGTAACTGTTCTGAATGAATAGTCTAAATAACAAGAAATTACCATTTTAACCTTTTGTTCAAGATTTGAAACAAAACATAGAACCAATATTAGAAAGACATTGATTGAAAAAAAGATCAATCTCTTCTATTTAGAACTTTAAAAAAGCAACAGATTCAAACTTTGAAACACATCGATTTGGAAAACAAATCATTCTTTTTTGTTTAAATGCTTGAAACACCATATTCAAAGCAACCCATTTGGAAAACCATCAATGTGAGGAACCAGGAAATAGAAGTCAGAATTGGAATTGAGAAAACCAACAATTTGAAGAAACCAGAAGACATAAATCAATCGATTTGGAACCCAAAACATAAATCAAAAATCGATTTGAGAAACCCTACGACTTGGACAAGCGAATCAGAAATCGATTTGGATGCACAAAACAGACATCAGAAATCGATTTGAGAAAATCCAATTTAAGAAAACCCAACGACTTGGATCCACAAATCGAAATCAGAAATCGATTCGAGAAACCCCATCGATTTGGACACACAAAACAGAAATCGTGATGGTGGTTTTGTTCGATGGCACCTGAGAAGTTGCCGGAGGAAAACATGGAAGGAGACCGGAGAAGGAAGCAACCGTAGCTAGAGGTCGATGATGAACTTTTGGAATGGATGAGAAGAAGGGCCTGCAAAAGTGTTGGAAGGGCAGATGTGGAATTTTTTTGCTCTGAATCATACGGCTTCATACTTGATGCAAAATGGTGCAGAGGATATTGTCCCAGTTAAGAGGCTTCATTTTTTTTTTTTGCCAAACAGCACTTGCCTCTGCGCGATTAAGAGGTTGCCTCTGAATGGAAGCATTAAGAGGCAAACAAACGGCCCCTAAGAGCATCTTTAAAGGCGTTTCAATCCTTCTCTGCAAATAAGGTAGCCATGCGACGTATACAAAATGAATTTCAAGTCGTTCTGATATTGAAAGGCCTTGCAAACTAATTATGTGAACTGTTACTCATTCTTCATTCTTTTTACTTTCTTTTTTAGTTATATAGTATATAATTAAATGATTTTATTTGAATTAATTATTGTTTTTTATAAATATATAATATAAAATACAGTAAAATAAAATATAAATAAAATTTTAGGCATGTTCTGTATTTTATAATTAGTTTATTATTTCTATTGTAATTTTCTATATTATTTATATTATAAATAAATTATATTTATTATTTGCGTTATATTATAAGTTATAAAAATAGTTGTTAGGACCATTTTAAAAAAGAATTTGGTATTACAATGATAAATATTATTGGAAAAATAATGTGACATTTTAAAAAATGTTCGATCCTACATTAATAGGGATGTTCCAACCTTCACATGAAAAAGGAGAAATAAAGATGACTACTCATCTTTTAAATGGCCAATTAACACATTTGAACCCCTAACTTCTACAACAACTACAACAAGAATTTTACTTAACACGTAAAAGTTCCATCATTCTTAAAAGAATAAAACAAGAATTTTAGTTACCAAATTAGTACATCTTTTCATTTTCTTCGTTGAAAAAGACTCGCGAACACAATGTAAAGTTGCAGGATGAAAACAATATTTAGTTAGTGTTGCCAACTCATTCAAGTTTTCTGACAAACATACCCTTTTCGTCTTTTGTTTTTCTCTACCGTTACTACCCCTTCTAAATTTGATTTGAATTGGATTCTTGTCTAGATTTAGTTTCAATGGTGGCATGGATTTGAAATGGACTGACTAAAATATGAACCTCCGTCTCGAATATCTCATTTACAACGACGTCGAAAATCTTGTTCATGATGAACTCGAGATCTCACTCATGATGAACTTAAAAATGAACTCGAAGATTTAGTCTCATTCTTTGTCACGAACGCGAACTCAGTTTGGGGCATTTGCTGTTGATTTGCATTTGATTTAGATTTTTAGTTCTTATTTGACATTTTATGAAAAAATATAATTTAATTAGGTTTGATTGTTTAAACTTCTTTAGGTTTGAATCCCATTTAGGCTTGAAGGTTTTTATATGGATGTTTGAATTTTTCTAGGTTTGGATGTAGTTCAGGGTTGAATATTTGAAGTATTTTAGATTTAAATTTGATTTATGTTTGATTGTTTTGTATGAATGATTGAATTTTCTTTTTTAAATCTAATTTAGGTTTGAATGCATCATGAGTATTATTGAGAAAGAAGAAAAGAAAATAAAATAACAGAGTTGCCCTTTAATTTTTCCTAATACACAGAGCATAGATTTTAACTAAACTTTTAATTGAGCTCTTTTATTGTTTGTGGTTATTTAAAGCTAAATATTGTTATTTGTTACTTTGATTAGGATAATTAGGCTAATTTTTGTTTGGTATTATAATTAGGTTAAGTATAGTTATTATGAATCATTTACATCTATGAGATGTATAATGATAAAGTACTAATTTTACCTCTAAACATGAACTGCAAACATTAGGATTACGAGATATTTTGAAATAAATTTTCGACGATCGTAAAAATCAAATCAAATAACTAAAATTATAAAGTTAATAAAATACGTTTTTAACAGTTGTTGAATAAAAGTAATCAACTGGCTAAACTATACGCGTGTTAATGCATTGTGTTAGAAGATATATCATGTACTAATGGCTTGAAATAAAACTACAAGAAATATACTATTGAAGTTGAGGAGATGAATGCTTAAAACGGTATAATAAATTCTGGTAAGCAGACATCTTTTATATAAAACGGGCAATTCTAAAAGCGTTGTTACAAACCAAGTAACATGAAAATTTCATATTTTATAGAAATTATGTACATAAAATCTACTTTATAAAATAAAATAGAACAACTAGATATAGAAACTGAAAAATATGTGATTTTGTTTTGACTACCTCCCTCATATTACAAAGCATGTGTTCCATCCCATTATTAGAGTTGACAGACCTTCTCCGACAACATTAAACTTCAAAACACTAAAGGGTCGTTTGTTTTTAAGAAAAATTATTTCGTAAAACCTCTCAAATAATTAAGAGGTTTACAAAGTTAAGATAGTTTGTTTTATTAAAAAAAAATCTGAAATCCTATTAAGAGGTTTACAAAGTTAAGATAGTTTGTTTTATTAAAAAAAATCTGAAATCCTATTACCATACTTTAAATATAAAATTAGACTTAAGACTTAAAACCTCTTAAAAAAAGTAAATGACACCTAAATCATATTATTAATATATCTTATGAACCCTTAAGGATCAAATCATCGAAATGATGTATATAATAACTGTATAAAATAACCATAGATGAAAATTTCACTCTTATAATTATTGGAAGAGTGGGGTATATATGATGATTATAATACTATATAATAATGTTGGAAAATGACACATGTTAACATTATTAATGCCAGATTGCCAGATCTACCCGTTTGTCACTCGTTATCTACGACATTTATTTTAAAATATATAAACAAATAGAGGAACGTTCAAACGAGAGGCATGTCAATTTAAGAAAATGTAAATAGCAATCTTAACCACTCATCTTGCGGTTACAGTGGACGTGATCACGGAGGATTGACGCGATTCATAGGAGAGTAGAGATTATTAGGGGGGGGGACCGATCAAAGCCGCATTTGTTGACCGAGATAAGTGGTTGAGATTGCTTCTCATGTTTTCTTAAATTAATATGTTTCTTGTTTGAACTTCCTTTTAAACAAACTAGTCCTGTACCCGCGCGATGCAGCGGATGTAAAAGTTAGTGTAGATCAATAACATATAAATTAGCAACTCAAAAGGGTTGTAAGCAACTAAGCAATATAGATCGCCCCTGACTCTCTCGTGAAAAATGAAAAAGTAATAGATTGAATGTAAATTAAATTTATACGGGTATTAAGCGTAAGTTATAAATTAAAAATGATAGAATGAATATTTAATAAGGGGGCATCTTGAAAAATTGAATAGTCAATCTTGAAAATTGAAATAAAATTATTATCTTTATAAAATAGAATATATAATATAATTGCAAAAAAATATTCAGTATTGGGCCCATTTCGAAAGTATTGACGAGACGATTATGATGGTATAATTTGTAACAAAAAGAAACGCAATTTTAATATATTTTAGTTCATAATATATGATTATTTAGATTATATGATAAGGGTTTAAAATAGAAAATGAAAAAGTGAAGAACTAAAATAAAATTTAATAACTAACTATAGGGGTAAAAAGTGTAAATGTGTAAAATCAGTGCTGAACAAAATAACCAACTTTATGAGTTATTCTCTTTATATAATAGTATAGATTCATAATGATGTATATGTGTATATAATACAATACCCGGAGTTGTACGTGAAGAACATTTATACCAAGAATGACGATAACATTTTATAATTTTGATATCTTTGACTTTCTAATTAAAATTAATTTTTCTTAAGTTAACTATCTTTAGTATCTTCGACTATCTCCGTGCTTGTTTATCTTCAGTTACATTTAGAAAATACTAAGCGTTTATCTTATAGATTGAGCACGCCAAGCACTGGGAAATTTAGCCGGTAAGAAACAAGACAAGGACCAAAAATCTTACTCGATAAGTGTGAGAAACAACTCTTACCCGATAAGTGTTTATTGAGTTTAAAATGTATACCAAGTTACCAACAATCTATTTTCATGGCCAAAATTGTTACAAATACAATGTAATGTTAATGAAGGTGAACTTTTTTGTCATTAAGTGCTTACCTAGTAATAAATTGTTAAAAGGTTTGTTAATCACTATCAAATGCAATTTTTGTAAAAATATTAGACTCGATAAAAATAAAAATAAAAATAAAATAAAGGTAGTTGAAGATAGAAACAAGTGTATGAATGTTTTATTCTTATTTTTTCACATTAACTCTTATTCTCACCATAACCTGACGCATTTTTTTAAACATTATACTGTATATACCGGTTAATACTGTACTTGAGATATAAAAGATATCATGGACGAATGATCTCTTATAATATAAACACACACACATACACACATATATGTGGTATCGAGTTATTGGTGTTAGAATTGAATTCATATGAAGTAACTTTTTTCCTAAGAGTCTCGTGAGACCATCTCTAAGCATTGGCTTTATAAGGATATTGTCGAAGATCAGATGAACTTTTAGAAGGCTTGCAAGATGAATGACATGCAATGACTATGAGGTACTCCAACAGAAAAGAGGTGGTATCATCGTCACATGATTCTAAATCTATTCGGGATACTGTCTCTCTAGCCTACACACAAAGACACATGTTGGAATTTCACATCCGTTATATGCATATACAATTCATCTAACTTGCATATCTATCTATAAGCTATTCTGAAATAAGACTCGATGGTCATTACACCATATTCTAACTTTGAGAGTCGCTATTGTAGGGAGCAAGAGGTTCTAGGTGAGGCGACATTAGGACAAAACGTCTCAACATTATTGTCGTCAATGCCGAAAAATCGATGGAGGCGATCTTCCCACTCTCTTATTAGATTATTTTGCCGGAACACTTTCAACTTGATTTTTGGTGGATCGTACCCATAAGTTTTTAGTACAATAACTTGAGCTCAAGAAATCAAAAAATTAACAAAATATAAAACAATACAAAAAATTAATAACTTCAACCGGTCTTTTTATTTATACATAATAATGCACATCAACTACATAAAGTGTAGGATATGTTACAATTATTTATAAGCACCTAAATTAACACACTTAAAAACAAACTAAGATTGCAAGCCTTTAATACAAATTGGTGAACATTTTCCACAATTCACCCACAAAAATCCAATACCTTCGATCACTATTTTTAGTAAACCGAATAGTATGGAGGAAAAATAAAAGGCACACGTAACGTACTAAATTCACCTGTCTCATCCCTGTCCAGCTAATGAAATGATTCATCTGATCGGCAGACATGAATGATGCATGGAATTTTAGCATAGGTTATTTTATCTCGTAATAAGTCGCACAAAGATTCATGCATGCATACCGGTTGATACTAAATTACTTAACTGCCCTCCTTAGTAACTCCAGAGATTCCCACCACCGGAGTTATCATCGCCGCCATCGTCTGGCGGGTTAGAGTTGTCTCTCGGCGGGCTTATAAGCATTCCGTCCGCCAATCCGACAACATATTTCGCATTCCAAACACCGCTTCATCGTCCACATAGTTGGGATGGTTGCCCCTGCCGCCGGTTGAGCTTCCGGCGCCACCTTCGTTGGTCGGCGCTCTAGCGGCGGCCGCCCTCGCAGCCGCCGCACGGATGTCGTCGGCGGTCGGGCACTCGGGAAGGGTACTCGAGAGAATGGAGTCGGGAAAGTTTAGGACGGCATACGTACCTTTGAGGGCCAATGCCGCCACGTCATAGGCGGCCGCCGCCATATCCGGTGTCGGATAGGTGCCGAGCCAAATGCGGGTCGGCTTGTTCGGCTCGCGGATTTCGGAGACCCATTTGCCGGCTCGGCATCGTATGCCGTGGTAAGTGGGGTGGCGGCTGGAGGAGCTTCCGGCGGCGGCGGCAGGGGGTTGGGAGGTGGTGTCTTCATCTTGGGGTTGCTGGAATGCGGCGGAGTTGCGGCGGCGACGGTTAGCCATGGAATCTTTTGTGTCTGTTGGTTATTGGCTGCGTTCGTGGGTAGTTTATAGACAAGGAATAGATTTTGTGGGTCGTTAACAGCGTGGCGATTTCGCGGATGCTATTTTTGGATAAAAAACAAAGTTTTAGTTGTCCTTTAAATATCCAAATGTACACCTTGTATTATGAAGGAAAGTACAAATAACACCTCTCATTGTGAAAATAATTAATTTGGGTCATCTCTGAACCAGGGAAAGACACAAATATAGGGATGGGCAAGAAACCCCCGAAAATGACAGCGAAAACCAAATATTAATATCTATTAAAATTAAAAAACTGTTTTCCTGTCTTGTAACTGTTCGGTAAAATTAACAAAAAATAATGCATTTGATTGGTTGATTTAAGTTAACACAAATTCATTGGTTAAGAAAAGAACCTCACTATATATATATATATATTGTAGGTATTGTAAATTTCTATTTTTCTAACTGAGATTTATGTCCCCAATTTCAAACTGGCAACCTCGTATGACTCGCGATTTAATCATGCCTCTGTCATAATATGTTTTTATCGGTTTCAGATACAAGTTCAACCGGTGGTTATTTTATGTAACGGGTGAACCCAACGAGTAAAGGCTATTTTATTTTTAACAGGTTACCGCACAGGGATTGGGGACTTGGCGGGGACCTGATTGGGATCCCTCATAAGATCCCAGATGGGGATCAGGTTTCTTATTGGTTTTGGGGACGGGAACACCACTCCTTGGTTCGAACCTGTCCCGTTACCATTTCTACAAAAATTGTGTTGATTAAATAATTTAATGGTCTTGTTTAAATATGGTGAAAAGCTTAAGAAGTATAGTTGGGTCATGAACTTATGAAAGATGTAAGTGAGATTAGAGTCGAATAATTTGTTTTAGAGAAAGAAGTGTGAAAGTTGAAGGGGAAGATTTGGTAGTTGTGTATAATGGGAGGGTGGAAAGTGAAATTTTGATGTTGGCTTAAACTTAATAAAATAATGATGTTGGATGGAAAAGGACACACGTGAACAAAATCATTGATGCCAAAAAAAGCCCACCCGTTTAACACTCGTTATATACAAAACAAAACCATTTATTTCGTTATTTCCACATGTCTTTTTCACGTTTGGATTATTAAACACTCAATAATCCATAATTAAATATCACATGTGTTTTTATTGCACATGCCTTAAAAATCATGTCACTTTTCGATTGTAACTAAAACATACTAACACTAGTAACATAAAAACTTTATCATAATAATAAAATTAAGGTTGTGTTTGATAAACTAACTGATAAACTAGCTGGTAGCAGATAAGCTAATTATTGACTACTAATAAGTTAGTTGGCGACTGATAAGCTAGCTTATTTTTGCCAAACACAGTTTAAGTCGCTGATGTAGATTTCATAATTTTGGTATATATTCAAATGATATTATACATGGGGTGTGGGTGGAACATGTCTGTTCCACTATGTTCTTTCTTTTATAACATAAAAGTCCTGTCAAACGTAGATCAATAATCTATGCATGTTCTGTCATGTCTTGTCCAGTATCCGAACGCATCATTGATGATGACATGTCATTATAATAAGTCCCAAAGTTATCAACAAATTAGTTACTGTATACGATGTTGATCTATGAAGACTCGGGTACTTTACACGTGTTCTCTTTTTTGCATTTCTTTCTAGCTGTGAACACATAAATTGAATTAAATTGTATATAGTTCAGAGATCATGTTCCATGTTTCATCGTTTATCTACCATGGTGGGATTTTTCTTGGCATTTTCAACTTCGTCCTCTTGCTAACCACCACAAAGTGTCAATTGTGTCATTTTCTATGTAAGTCGGATATTTCTTGACTTCTATTATGATGACATGTCGTTGTAGTTCGTTTACATTCAATCGTCGCTTATTGATATGGAGTCGCTTTCTTGTCTTGTCCTTTACTCTCATGATATTTTGATTCACATCAATATGTCACGTGTATTAATTTTATCTTCTTTAATTATTCATACATACAAAAAATAATAGTAAAACTTTTAGTTCGAATTCCTTCAATCAAATTAAACATAAAACTTAAACGAATCAAGAGTTGGAACTAATCAACCGGTATTTCTTATTGCACATAGTAAGTATTACAATTAAGCACATTGCGGAAATTACGTTAAAAACAAACATGCGACCCTTCTCTAACACTCGGTGAGTTACATTCACCCGTAAAACTCCAAATTTTCTGAATCGGAGATTAAAAGAAAGGCACGCTACAAAACAACGTAAAGCACGAACATCGACTCGTTCGTAGTTCATGCATGCACACCGGTTGATCTACATATATAATATATATAGGTCAGGTTCACATGAGACCAACCTGTTTTCGTGAGACACATGAGATCACATTTTAAGACTTGAAACTTCACAACAAAACATTGTGAAGGTAAAAAGAAATCTAAACCTTCACAAAAAAACACTGCGAAGTCTACCATCACAGTGTTTTGCTGTAAAGTTTCAAGTGTAAAAACGTGATCTCACAGGTCTTAAAAAACAGTTTGATCTCACGTTATCCCAAATCGTATATAAAGCTTATCTTTAGTAGTTCCAAAGATTTCCTCCACCTGAATAATAATAATTGTAAGTATCGTCTTCCGGCGGACTATAGTTGATCCTCGGTGGGCTCATCAGCATTCCCTCTGCCATATCCGACAACAGATTCGGCATATCAAACATCGCTTCATCGTCAACAAACTCCTGACAAGGAGCAGTCACCTGCTCCTCCACCAGCACATGACCGCCGGCATTCCCTCCATAAGGAGCCGGCGCTCTGGCGGCTGCGGCCGCAGCCGCAGCCGCCCGGATGTCATCAGCCGTCGGACACTCCGGAAGCGTATTACTCAGTACGGAGTCCGGAAAGTTCAGTACGGCATACGAACCCTTGAGCGCCAACGCAGCAACATCGTAGGCAGTGGCTGCCATCTCGGGAGTGGGATACGTGCCGAGCCATATCCGGGTCGACTTGTTCGGCTCACGGATCTCGGACACCCATTTCCCGGATCGTGATCGGATTCCGTGGTAAACCGGGTGGCGGCTTGAGGATCCCGAGGAGCCGTCATTTTCGGCGGTGGCAGAGGAATTGCGGCGGCGGCGGCTAGCCATGTGAAAGTTATGGATTTATATGTATAGTATAGTATGTGTGTTTGTTGTGGGTTGGTGATGTGTGTTTGTGGATAATTAGGATGATTTATATATAGAGGACATGGATTGTGTTTGATGGTGGTCCTAGGATGATGACGTCAGCAGCCTCCATGGATACTAAACTGGAAGCATTTGGTAAGCGCGGCTAGTTCGCGGAAGCCAGGTGTTGTCCTTTTTATGGAAGTTAAAAAAACTTTCCCAAAAAGGCAAGGGTAACTAATAACTGTAACGTATTTTCTGTTTTAGCCCTTCAATTGTTGGATGTTTACAAAAGTTTCCCTATTTTGCTCTTTGGAGAACACATGTTCTACTTTGGGTATTATTGTACCAATGATTCTTTTGGTAAGAAGACGAAGCATAGTGAGAAACACGGTATCTAGTAAATGAGAGCATCTCCAGAACTTTCTTCAAAATGGAGAACGAGGATTTTGAGTTAATATTTTGCTCAAATAGCTTCCCTAAAACTATCTCCAAACCGAAGAAAATATGAGAGAGAAGAGTTTTTATTCAAATATGGAGATAACCTCAAAAATGATTCCCAAACGAGAGTATTGGTAGAAAAGTTTTAAAATAAATATTTTGAGATGGAGGTAATAATTTAGTAGGTATGAAAATGTTATAATATTATAATGAATATTGGATTTTACAAAATAGGGAATCTGTTGAGGATGAATGTATATTTTTTTTAATGATTTTGACTTTTAATTCTAAATTTTGAAGAAAGTTTGGGGGATTCTATCAAAGATGCTTTGAGAATGTTGAGAAGCATGCTAAAATGATAATATTTTCTATCTACTATGTAATAGATATAAGAAAGATTTGATTTATAAAAGTTATAGTCAATGTTTTACCTGTTGTACTGGTGACAGATAAGGGGTCTTCAAAATATAAGCAATTTGTTGCATCCACAAGCTAACTAAAAATAAACGAATCAAGAAGTTATCAGGTGCACAAAACAGAAGCGGTCTAAGTCTTTATTACAAGTGTTTATGTATTATGATCGTTTTTGTATTATCCCTTTGTTTGGATACTAATAATGCATTTTCGATATTTTAGCTTACGACTAAGGGCAAAGAATGATTGTGAGCATCACAGACTAAGGCTTTTTCAACCTTTCGTACATAAATGACTAGGGCACTCTCCCTAAATGGGTGCAAATGTCAAACATCTTCGCAAGGTGAGATTTCAGCTATTGCGTGGTTCTTGTTTTGGAAACGGTTTTAATCCAAAACTTGCATTTGATTCCCGTAGAGTGTTATTGATTCGTTTTCTTAAGGTTATGAAATCCTTAAATTTGTGACAAATAAGTTAAAAAGGACAAAATGTAATAGGTTTTCACAAGATGAGGGTTTACATTGAAAAATAAGTGTAGTTATTAGTAGTGTGGAGCAAGTATAATAAGTATAGATGGCTATGGTTGGTGAGTGATACTAAAAGTCAAGCTATCATTGTCTAAATTAGTAAATTGAACACCATTTTTAAAGGTTTTGAAGTTGTATCATAAACATTAAATTTGGGACCCACAGGTTTTTATTACTGACATGTTGTGGGCCTTTAGAGTTTGGAAAAGGACATATGCAGTATACCCGTTTGTCACTCGGTATTTTCATCATGCACTATTTTAATTACGTAAACCTAGTTTCTAAATAATTACAACGACGTTTTTTCGCCCCGCGTTGCGGCCTGCAAGAGGGGGAAGGTTATAAAAATATAACGATATAAATCAAGTAATCAACAAAAAACCGTTGAAATATAACATAAATCATGGGGCAACTATGTTGCAAACGGCGATTCATTATTAAAGTATAAAAGAAAATTTTGTGAGGAAATATAAAATTGAAATCGAGTTAATGCAACTTTGTTTTGGTGAATGTCTCTGGTTAACTATAACAATTAAAATGAGGATAATTATTTTTGAACTTTTAGAAACCTACACTAAAAAACTCCACATTTTCTATTACGAAACATATCTGTATTACATCCTTTGAGTTCTCTCGTATAGAATATAACATAACATCCAACACATTTGGGAGTGAACAATAAGATTGATAACATTGAACATATTTGGTTTGAAAATTTATCAAACATGTAATTAGCAGTTTAGCACTAATAAAGGAAACATAAGATTAATAAAGAACAATATTCATGTACCAAGAAAGAGAATCATTTGTGAACAAAAAAAGAGAGTATAAACCGCGTATGAATCAATCAACACCCTTAATCAATAAAATCTATACGATTAATATGGAGGAGGTTACGGTGTATATTGATTTTTGTTTTTATTAAAAATATAATAGTCCATATCTTAAGATTAAATATTATTGAATGACAATAAATTTAAATAAAAGAAACATATATAAATAAAATCATAATAAAATATGTTAAATAAAAGAAAAATGAGTTTGAATATTAATGGGTATGAAAAAAGTAAAAAGAAAAAAGCAAATAACTGTAGCTTATGAATAGTATTACACATTTGGTAAATGTGTAGGTTTTTAATTTCATTTAAGTGTTGATAAAAATAAAAAAAGAAGTAAGCTATTGAAAAACAAGGTATTATCAATAATAGAAGTAATCGGTAAACCCTTAGAAACAGGCTTTACCAACGGTTTTATGACGAGAACGAGTGTCGGTAAAAAGCGGGTCAGTAATGGCTAGCGACGATTTTTCGACGACCTTTATCAACTGCTTTCCGACGTTTCCATTTACAGACAAATTTTCGATGATTTTTCGACGAATATTAAAAGTAAATAAATATAAAAATAAAAGAACAATCGATAAATCATCAATTTGCCGTCGGTAATTAAATTCCAACTGTTTTTAGCAGTTGGTATCGCCATCGGTAATACACGTATTTATAGTAGTGTATGTAGTATTTTTATTTGAAAACCTTAAATTTTGGTTAAGAAACACCCGGTTTAATTTGGACAGGGTACCCTATGGATAATATTTAATTACAATCAACATCTTCATTCTTTTTCTATTAAATTAGGAACAGTATGATACATAGTTTGCTAATTTATTATCTTCATCTATATATGATTTTACAATCACCCGCAACCAGTTGAATTTAACCATGGTATAATATAACAAATCTAGTCATTTTTCGTCTACGCAGTTTAAAAATTATCAAACCACATTTGCAGTTTGTAACATAGTGTGCTAATCACTGTGGACATCAAAGCTCATATAGTTTTTGGGTTTAGATGTAGACGCACCCAAAGTCTTTGTGGTCATAGATATTCGAGCGTGATGACTCCAGACAATTCATGATCGTTTGATGTGTGTAAGGTGGCCCAAAAACCCATCGTTACCCAAAAAAATATCATGCATTTTTTTTCCAACCAAGCTACAAATTACATTAATTAAAGAGTTCAAACTTCATGTTCTACTATACAACTATAACTAGGACCTAGTTGTTCGGGGTTGGTTATTTAAAATGCTTATCAACTTATTTCGTTGTGGTACTGGCAATAATAAGTTTTTAGTGTTTGGGTGGAAAGAAAATAGTGAAGTTTATGGTTTTTGGGCACCGGTCATAAGAGGTTTTTTATAAGTTACCTTTTTCTAACTTATTAACTTTTTTGGTATCATACTCCTATAAGTTATTTCTTCTCTATTATTTGCCAAGCACTAAAAAACAACTTATCAATTTATCGGTTTAACATTACATAAGTTGATAAACATTTTTACAAAAAAAAATTGTTTAAATAAGCAATCCCAAATGGAGATGGCCAATTGGCCCGACCCGATTCGACCGGTTAACTGGTAACTGGCTCTACCTTTAACCCCGCTTCTTAACTAGTTACTTCAGAAATATGCTTATGTGGTTACTCTTTTTTGTGTTTTTTTGCATAACTGGGCCAGAACCGGTTACGTAACCGGTCTTAAACCGGTTATAACTATAGCTGGTCTTTTAAAAAAATTAGTTGTTTTATAGTCGTTAGATATGAACTTTTTTTTTGGCATTTTAAACCCTCCAAACACACTAAAAATAAGTTGTGTGTGTATTGGGTTAGATACCAAGTTACAAAACGCAAAAAAATAAAATAAAAAAATCTTGCTATAATTTGTAATCTGGACTCATATACTTCTTTTTAAGCATATATTTCTTTTATATAGTTGTTGTAATTAATTTGAAAGTGAAATAAAAATGTATTTCTAAAGTGTACTCGAGTGGCCACAACTTATTTTTAAAACTTTATATAATTAATCATAAACTTTAATAAAATAAATAAAAATACCATTAACCTATCAGTAACCGGTCCTTAACCGATCAAAATTAATCGATTACTACCCCAAACACCATTAACCGTAACCGATTATAGTTTAATCGATTAACTCAAACACTAATTTTAACCAGCCCGGTTTGTAACCGGTTATGACGGGCCTGGGCCCAGTATTTTGCCACCTTTCCCAAACATCCCTGGACCTAAGATAAAATTGGTTTCTGATTTGGACCTTGGCTTAGCCCAATTACTCCTATGAAGCCCAGCCCAAATCAAATCCCCATTATCAAAACCATTAAAAAAAAGAATTCCGAAATAATTAACTTAATAACAATTTTACTTCTTCTTCTTCTTCCGAGCTCTGCAAATTAGGGTTTGCAATTCGATCTCAGATGAAGATAATACCTAATCCGTAAGTTAATTCCTCTTTGATTAATCTGAAATATGTATCATAATCTGTTAATTTATTCCATAAATTGCACCTTTGATTGTATATGATTATTGGATGTTTAGAATTAGAATCATATGTTTAGTTGCAAGAGAAGATGCTGAATGAAATAATACTATTTAGATGAGTTACAAACCTGAATTATATTTATACCTAATAATCAGTTTTGTGATTTCTGCAAATCCAATTTTGAATTTTTCTAACTTGTAGGACCTATATAATCAGATTTCAGTATCCAATTTTGATTTTTTTATTGTACCGTTTGATAAGACACATCGATTGAGAAGAATAAAAAATGAGTTGTCTAAGGACAAATCATCAGAGAGAATGCAAAGGGGATGAATTTGGGGACCCGAGATTTTTATTCGTCGAAGTTAACGAGTTTAATTGGACTCGTAGCTTATTCGGTTAGTTTTACATGATTGTTTGAAAGTGGCATAATGATATAGAAAGTGGACTTATTTAGGGGGTGTTTGGGAATTGGGATTGCTTATTTAATACAACTTATGCTTATCTGTTTATTTGCTAATTGCTGGTTGGAAAAGTTAAGGGTGCGTTTGGTTGTGGAAAGCTGTTTTCATTTTTCTAGAAAACGTTTTTAGAAAATGGAGTTGAGTTGAGTTTTCAACTTTATATGAAATTTTTAGAAAACGCATTTGGTTGAAATGGTGGAACGTGTTTAAAAAATTTTGGAAAACAGAAAATAGAATATTTTCATTTTCTTGAAAAAGATTTGAAAACTGAATGAACCGAACGTGTTTTCTTAGTTTTCATTTTCTTTGAAAATTTTTCCACAACCAAACGCACCCTAAATGGTTTTGACTTCTTAAAGAACTCCTTATTTGCTAGTCGGTTTCATTATAAGCCTTCTATCCAAACACCCA